>QXEO01000492.1:128728-2528728 GCA_007115705.1 Dactylis glomerata
GCCAGGCGATGAGAGGCGCGCTTGGCGATCTCGTCGGCTTCCACATTTTCTCCTCTCGGGATGTGCTTCAGCTCCAAGCCTTGGAAGCGTTTTTCCATCTTCCGATGCTCCTCGAGATAAGCCGCCATGTGCTCATCCTTTGGAGTGTAGCTCTTGTTCGAGAAGTTCACAACCAGCTGTGAATCTCCCTTGACGATGAGGCGCTTGATGCCCAAAGCGTTTGCTGCCCTT
Organism: Dactylis glomerata; assembly: GCA_007115705.1. NCBI lineage: Eukaryota > Viridiplantae > Streptophyta > Magnoliopsida > Poales > Poaceae > Dactylis > Dactylis glomerata. The sequence goes on from QXEO01000492.1 coordinate 128,960, forward strand.
AGGCCCGCAAGTAGTCCTTCGTACTCCGCGATGTTGTTGGAGACCTTGTGCTCAGGCCCAAAGCAGAGCTGCACAGCGTAGAAGAGCTTGTCTCCAGAGGGAGAGGTTAGGACAGCACCTGCTCCCGCGCCGGGGAGGTTGAAGGCGCCGTCGAAGTGCATGATCCAAAGGCCTGGGGCCTCCTCTCCAGGGAGTGTTGACTCCACCTCTGGAGGCTCGTCGACGAATGGATCAGTCCACTCCGCAGTGAACTCGGCCAAAGCCTTGCTCTTGATTACCTTTGTAGTTTCGAAGGAGATCTCGAAAGGCTGAAGCTCCACGGCCCATTCCGCCACCCGCCCGGTGACGTTGGGATTGCGTAGGATGGTCTCCAGGGGACGATCGGTTATCACCTTGATCGGGTGGCCCTGGAAGTAGTGGCGTAGCTTCCGCGAGGCGATGAGCAAGGTGTAGAGCAGCTTTTGCTGCATGGTGTAGCGTTCCCGCGCGTCGCGCAGTACCGTGCTGACGAAGTACACAGGCTTTTGCACCTTGACAACACCCTCGGAAGGCTCCTCCTCAGGAGGCTTTTGAGCGTCGCTCTGAGAGAGCGGCTTGGTCGGCGAAGATGCCGCGTGCGGCTCCTCTTGAGGGACAGGAGGCGAAACGGCCTCTTCCTCGCGAGGAGCCCCCTGGCCGGGAGGATTGACCTTGTCGATCACCTTAGCATCCCGCTCCGCGACGAGGATGGCACTTGCAGTCCTTGGAGTTGCCGCGATGTAGAGTAGCAAAGGCTCGCGAGGCGCTGGGGCGACCATGATCGGTGGGCTCGTGAGGTACCTTTTCAACTCGGTGAAGGCCTTGTCAGCTTCCGGAGTCCACTCGAACTTCCCGGTGCGCTTCATGAGCTTGAAGAAGGGCAAAGCTTTCTCCCCACTCCTCGCGATGAAGCGCCCCAGGGCTGCCATGCACCCCGCGAGGCGTTGCATCTCCTTGAGATTGCGCGGTGGACGCATTTCTTCGATGGCCTTGACCTTGTCAGGGTTCGCCTCTATCCCGCGATGAGACACGAGGAAGCCCAACAGCTTTCCCGACGGTACGCCGAAGGCGCACTTGGCGGGGTTGAGCTTGATGTTTACCTTTCTCAGGTTGACGAATGTTTCCTCCAGGTCCTCGATGAAGGTACGACCCTCGCGAGTCTTGACGACGATGTCGTCGACGTAGGCCTCCGCGTTCCTTCCCATCTGAGCCCCCAAGGCCTTGCGCATGAGCCTCTGGAAGGTGGCTCCTGCGTTCTTCAGGCCGAAGGGCATGCAGACGTAGCAGTACACCCCACAGGGCGTGATGAATGCGGTCTTCTCCTCGTCCTCCTTTGCCATCTTGATCTGATGATAGCCGGAGAAAGCATCCAAGAAGCAAAGGAGGTCGCAGCCGGCGGTGGAGTCGACGATTTGATCTATCCTCGGGAGAGGATATGGATCCTTGGGACATGCCTTGTTGAGACTTGTGAAGTCCACGCAGAGGTGCCCACTGCCGTTAGCCTTTGGGACGACCACCGGATTAGCAATCCAGGTGGGGTGGGCCACCTCGCGTATCAACTTGGCCTTCTTCAGCTTCTCTATCTCCTTGACGATGAAGTCCTGCTTCTCTTGCGCTTGCTTCCTAGTCTTCTGCTTCACGGGGTGTGCCTGAGGGCACATGGCTAAGTGGTGCTCAATCACCTCCCTGGGAACGCCGGGCATATCTGACGGAGTCCAAGCGAACATGTCAGAATTTGCCCGCAGGAAGGTGACGAGCACGCTTTCCTATTTGGGGGAAAGCCCTGCCCCGATGGTGACGAAGTTTTCGCAGCCCCCAGCCTGTAGCGGGACCTTCTTGGTTGCCGAGCGCTCTTGGGTAAACTGGGGCCTCCGGCCTGAGGGTACCGCAGCTTCCCCAATGCTCATGTCCAGCATTGGATGGACCAGGTCCTCGCTTGGAGTAGGCGATGCAGAGGCGGCGAACTTCTTCCCTGTCGAACCCAACATGTGGGGCTCGAGAGAGGCCTTCTTCGCAGCAGCCCGCTCTTGGGATACGAGCTGCTTCTTCCTCGCGAGGTCGCCGGAGTGTTCCAGTAGATCTTCGTCGGCGGGGAACATTGTGGCGGCCTCACGGTAGACATGCTCAACTAATCGGAGAGCGTCCTTCTCATTGCAGCGCACGGTGATCGTGCCGTTGGCGCCCGGAATCTTGAGGACGTTAAAGCCATGGTGCGTTGCTGCCATGAACCTAGCCAAGGCTGGGTAGCCGAGGATGGCATTGTATGGCAGGGCGATGTAGGCGACGTCGAAGTCGAGGCTTTCCGTCTTGTAGTTGTCCCGGGTGCCGAAGGTGACGGGCAGGCTTACCTGCCCAATTGGCGTTGTAGATCCCTCGGTTACCCCGAAGAACGGCCGAGTCGGCATGAGCCGGTGGTACGGCACCTGCATCTTCTCGAAGATCTCGACCGAGATGATGTTGAGGCCTGCCCCCCCGTCGATGAGAGTGCGATTGACGGCGACGTTGTTGATGGTTGGCGTGCACAAGAGGGGGAGTGTGCCCACGCCCCTTGTGGAAGCCGGATGATCCTCCTCGTCGAAGCCAATCTTGCACGTCGACCACTTCATTAGACGATTGCCGACGCTGGGCTGTGCCGCCGCGATTTCTCGCGACAGCTGCTTGAAGTGTCGATTTGATAGAGGAGCCTGAGCTCCACCCAGGAGGCAAGCGGCGAAGTCTCGTGGCTCTTGATAGCCCCCCTGGTCCTCCTCCCGACGATCGTTTGCTGGCGGGGGCAGCGGCAGCGGCTCGGGATCGTCTCGAGACAGACCCCAACGGCGGCGACCTTCCTCATGGTCGTCGTCGCGGCGATCGCCCCAGGATCCACTCTTGCCGTTGCTGCGGCCGCCCCCGCGACGCTTGGCGACACCGTTTTCCTCGTGAAACTTCCGGACAATCCAACAATCCTCGGTATTGTGGGTGTCCTTCTTGTAGATAATGCAGTAGCGGCGACGTCGACCTTTATCGCGGTCGGAGCGGTCCCCGCGGCGTTGCTTGTGATCTGGCTCCGCCGCGAGGGCAGCAGCCTCCTTTCGCTTGGGGTCCTTGGACTTCGGCTTTGGGGGAGGCGCCTCCGGCAGATTGTGCACGAAGAGCCTCCCCTCCTCAGCCTTGGCGCAGCGGTCGGCGATCTCGAAGAGCCTGACGACGGAAGTCAGTTCATCATCCACAGACAGTTTCTCCCGCATCTTGACGTCGGAGACGCCCGTGGAGAACGCGGAGATGACCTCCTCGTTGGAGATCCTGGGGATCTTGTTCCTCATCTGACTGAAGCGCTGGATGTACTGACGAAGTGTTTCGCCCTTGTACTGACGCACCGCCTTAAGATCGTTCTTGGTAGCGGGGCGCTCGTACGTGGGCATGAAGTTGGCAACGAACTGACGACACAAATCCTTCCACGAAGCCACGGATTCGTGAGGAAGATTCATGAGCCAAGTTCGCGGAGCGTCCTTGAGGGCCATGGGGAACCAGTTGGCCATGGCGCGCTGATCTCCACGCGCAGCCTGGACGGCGACGACGTAGAGTTGGAGGAATTCGACAGGATTTGTGGTCCCGTCATAACGCGCGCTGATGTCCGGCTTGAACTTGTCAGGCCAGACGACGTAGCGCTGCTGGCGAGTGAGGGCGAGACACCCGGGGTTGTAGATTGGGACGCCGGGGGTCCTGACGTTCTTGCCAGCTTCGCCGATGTCATCGAAGGCGCGGTCATGATTTTCGCGGCGGCGCTCGAGGGAGACGCGTGCGTCTTCCGGAGCGCGTTGGACGATTTGGCAGCTGGGCTCCCCGCGCGGCGAAGATGCGGCGCGGGAAACCACCTTCTTGGCCTTGTTGGCTACCCCATCTCCGGCACCCGGGGCGCGATGCCCCGCCGCCGGATCTGGGTTCCCCGCGCCCTGGGCTCCTCCCAGGGCCGGGTCTTCGTTGGCGATGGCGACGAGCTCGGCGATTCGAGCGCGCCACCCCTCACGCCCGTCGTCGGTGGGTTGATAGCGCAGCAGCTCCTGCGCCATGGCGAGAGCCTGCGCAGGAGACAGCTGACTCCCAGAACGAGCGCGAGAAGTGGCGGTGGCGGTGAAGGAGAGCGAAGGCTCTGTACGCCCGGTCGGGAGATAGGAGGACTCCAGATCTCCTTCCTCTTCCTCCCCGGCCGAAGCTTCATGACGATGGAAGATTGGCTCGGTTTGCCCCCGAACAGTGTTGCGACGGCGAAGACGCTCGAGCCTTGCGTTGGCGTCGGCCATGTCGAAGCAGATCTAGAAGAAAATACACCACAGCCCCCTACCTGGCGCGCCAAATGTCGATGGATTTCGTGTCGCAAGAACACGGGGTACCACGCGACGGACCCAAAGATTCGAACGCAGGGGGCTGAACGTGGGAGATCTCGGATCGCAACGAAACACGGTGACGGAAGCCTCGATTGTCGAACGCGCAACGCACTGCAGAGAGGGAGACCAAGCTTTACCCAGGTTCAGGGCCCTCGTGGTAAGGTAAAACCCCTACTTCCTGCCTTCTTGTATTGCAACGCGACACCTCGCGAGGAGTACAAGGCCTTGGTTACACAGCTCTAGCTGGCCAGAGGTTGAAGAACCTGCGTGCCCAGCTAGCCGCTTGAAGAAGATGAAGATCCCATCCCCTCTAAGGGAGGGCTTCCCCCTCCTTTTATAGCGCCAAGGTCCTCCTTCCCCTTATCTTCTTGGGGAAGGGGTTGCCACACACGGCCAAGGAGGGAGGACAGCTGTAGATTACACTCTTCTGTAGACTTGGTCTTCGCAGGGTAGCGGCGCCGGCCCACAGGAGTGGGTGGAGGAAGCTGACGTCTTCCTCTGGCGCCCTGCACCGTCCACGCTATATTTAGGGGGGTGGCCAACAACCACTGTGCCGGTTTGGGCAGGCACAGCGAAAGTTGGTCTCCTCCCTGTCGGGGGTAGCGTGGGCGGTACGCGGTCTTCTGCCCGTTAGCTTCTTGCTCCGCACGAAAACGTGCTAAGCTGGCGGGGGCGTACCTTCTCTCCTCACCAGCAGGGGCTCGTGAGGAGGTCTTCTGGTCCTTAGCAGTTTCCGTCGTCGTTCTCCTCACGAGGCGCCTCCTCGTGAGGGTCTTGTACCGTTGATTATCTCCTGGGCTGAAGATGGGCCAATGACGGGGCCCAGGAGCAGGTGGACCGGGATACCCCGGTATCCAGAACACCGACAGTGCAGGACTTGGATCTTTGCTTCCTATTACAGAGGAGAGAGACAGCTAGAGTTTAGGTGCGGTGGCGATGCGACTATGGACACGGGTGGCTTGACGTCTGTAGGAAGACCCTGGGGGTGGCGATCTTACCAGAGGGTGCGGGGTGCCAAGGCGATCATGGTGGCGAAGCGGACGATCTGGAGGTGCTCCGGTTGTGCGGCGATTGCTCGTCGGAGTTGTACCTGCGGACGACAAGATCCAACCGAGGACGGACACGTTGACCTGGATCGCAAGAAGAACGATGAGCATGTCTGGGAGATGCGCGGAGGTTCAGGAAGGGAAACGGTGCAAACGAGTAGGCTTGGGGTGGTCTTAACTCACCGGAATCGTCGGTGAACCATGGCGGCGTCTGCTGGATGGCGTGCTCGATTTCGTGCAGCCTGGCGGCCGAGAGAGGGGAGAAAGGGGTGCAGGAGAGGGAGGAGATTGGGCGGCTTTTATAGGCGCATGGGTGCGATGAAATCGGCAGGAGATCAACCGAATTGATGGAGAGAGGATTTGGCGAGCTCCCAGGCAAAAAATCAGGCTAGAGGTTAGGGATGATGAGGTGGCCCGACATGTGGGGTCCACATGTTAGAGAGAGAAAGAGAGAAAAGAGTTGTACCGGTTTGGGTGGGTTAATTGGGCCGCGACTGATTCCTCTTACTGGGCCGAAGGGTTCCCGGAGGCCCTTTTTTTCTCTTTCCTTTTTCTTTTTCTGTTTTCTTATTTCTTTTATAACTTTTGCAACTTTGGTCCAATTTGCTTCAAACCAACTTCTAAAAATTTCTAAAGTTCAAGGCAACAAAATAGGATAGTAATAAAACACACTTTTCTCATTAAAACCAATTTTTAAGGAAACTTTATAAATTAGCAAAAAGGCTTTATTTGCATAATAGAAAATGGTTTGAAATTTAATCATTTTAAATTTAGAGAATAGACTTTATATAAAAAAATAGTTTTTGAAATTTATTTTCAGCATTCCTTTGGTATTGAAAACTTTATAAATAATTTTGTCAAATATTTCCTTTGCAAGTGTGCTTGCATAGTATTTGAATTAATGCAATAATAGTATTTTGAAATCTTATTTTCTCAAATGAGTCCTTCAAGGAATAAAAGAATGTTTAAAATAGTTTTCCCTAATAAAGCTTTTTAAATAATTCGAAAGTTTTAAATCCTTGTGAAATTTAAAGCAATTCAACAAACATGGTTTCTGTTTTATTTATTTTTCACATTCCAAATTTCTAGGATGTGATAGACTACCACCCTTAAAAGAAATCTCGTCCCGAGATTTGGAGAGGCTGGAAAGAAAAAAAATGGGTTTGGAATACCAGGTGGGCTACCACCCTTAAAAGAAACTTTTGTGGGTAGTCTAGGTTTTGGGTTCATCGTAAGCACATCTGAGATATGACTTGTCACTGGATCATCTTTTGTACCATGAGTTGCTTCTACCTTTATTTCCAATAGGTGGGTGTCTATTCTCATACTATAGCATCCAATCTTCCTCAAGATTTGCTTGGTATAACTTTGCTCCATTGTAGAGCTTCTGTCCAACAAGGTAGTTGTGGAACTACTTTGGACACTGAAGAGTCACCTTTTGGGTCAATCAGAAGACCAAGTTGAGATGTTCTCATAGCTTCATTTCCTATCCTTATTTGATGTTCATAGACTTTCCATCTTAGGATTGAATCTTCTTGTACACCACTGTCTTCCATCGCAAGTCATCTACAATGGTAAGTTTGTGGTTCATCCTCACCGTATTCCTACATTTTGGCAACACCTTGCCTATTATAAGGGTACAATATCTTATCCTCCTAGGGTTCAGGTTTAACAACGTAGTCTCTCTTGTAGGTATGTCTCTCTAGATTTACCATTCCTCATATCAAGAGCGGACAATTTGAGTAGTCATCATGGCGGCCAATCCATAACGCACCCAATCGTTACCTTGTATTTCAGTTTGGTACATCTCGTACACTAACTCTTGGTCACCTCACTAGTTTTGACAAAAGATTCTATGGATGTTGAATCCATGTTTCAATTTTCTGTTGAGAATTTTAGAAAACAAATCTATCGATCCTTAGTTAGTGGTTTACGTAGGATTTCTATATGGTATTATCTCACAAGTAGTAGAACCCTTCATTGTTCCTTTTCTTTGGCTATATTTGCTATCCATACAACCTCATCTTATGGGCATTAACAACATTACTAAAGCAAGTTCTGTATAAAAGATTGATTCAACAAGATACATGAAGATTTGCGTTCCACCTTATTACATCATGAGAGTACTACCCACGCCACATAGTCTTTTATTTTACTCATTACAAGACATCTATTCCAAGATAGCAGTTGCATACGACATCTTCTACGTTGGTTGCTCATCAATGCGTCACCATATCCCACTATAGTGTGTCACCCTTCTGTTGGCGCTCTGAAGTACTTCTCAGGACACTTATTTGCATAATGTCCTTTGTCGCCACATTTGTAACAAGTGACAAGGCTGGGATCCTTTCTTACTTGGCTGATACCCTTCTTCTTCTTTGGCTTCTCCAGGGCTAGAAGATCTTCCAATTCTTGCTTCTCATACTCCATTATGATTGTGGGAAACTTTCTCTCTTCTTGCGGTTATTTTTAGTTACTTATAGTCTTCCTCTCGGGTTGTTTCTCTTGGTAGTGACAAAATATTCTGCCTCCTTGGGCTTGAATTCAGCACCTGCTCTCCCGAGCGAGTGATGTATCTTCTGCTTGACTTGTTGATTCACTTTATTTACCATAGCGTTGAGATGACATTCTGCGAGGACGTGATTTGTTCCTTCACACAGAAGACACGTAACCTTCGACAAGCAGCATTCTTCATTACAATGATCTCTTCCACAACTATGGCATTGCTCCTTGCAATCCTTAGACGTATGTCCTATATCTCCACAGAGTTTGCAAGCTCAGTTTCTTGTCACAACATGTTCTTCAGGCTTGTCATTGCTGGGGTCACTTGGTGATATGTTGTTGTTAGTCATGATCCGAGATGCCATTTGCACAATGCGAGTATGTGCATCTAGCATTTGCTGCACCCCTGGGGGTAACTCATTACTCTTGCTATTGATCATGTTTTGGGTTACCACTTGAGTCAACTGGGTATGCGTTTCCATCATCCTCTGCATCACTAAGTCCATCTGAGAGCTGTTGAGGCTGTTCTGGCTTTGACGATGCATCTGTTTAAGTTTTAGGGTAGGGTTTAGGTTTTTAACAGGGAGAAGAATAGAGTGGAAAGCTCTAAGGAATGTTCCTACCAGTTAGCAACAATTCAAGGAAAATCACCTTTCAATCAATAACCATTCAACAAGCATTCAACTCATCAATCAAGTTTTAATACAAATGAAAGGTACGATCATTCCACAAGTCAATATGATCATAAACATTTATTACAACGACGTTGCTTTATTGAAAATCTTAAGTGGAGGTCCAACAAAAGCTTTTGGTTCCCTTTCAGGCAGATCCATTGTTTTGGCCTATCTTCTCCTTCAGAGCTGCAATCTGATCATCCTTGGTGATGTTGAGGTCATTTTGAACACTAAGCTCAAAATCAAGTTCTACCATGCCACTTTGAAGTTGACTTATGGTTTCCTTCAGTTCAGTAGTATCCTCCTTTTCTTCTTTGAGGTCCTTCTGAGTATTATGAAGTCTCCACTTGAGTCTTTCTCCAAGTTCTTTTATAGCCTTCCAAGCAGCACATCTTGCAGAGTCAAACAATGATGGATACATCTTGGAGTTGGTGAACATCCAGAGTCCCAACTTCTTGTGGTCGTCTTCTTTGTTCTTGTATAGGTGGAGTTGTACCCACCAATATTCTTGACCCAATCATGGGAAATCCCTTGTAGACAGCTTCTCCTTGCATTCCCATGCTTAACATGAGGTTCTTCAGCGCCTTGGGAAATTCAGTGTCACTCTTCAGGGTCATGGTCATCACGGGTCCTTTCTTGACGGATTCGTTGATGGTGGCCATCTAAAAGATTTTAAAACAACGGAATAAGTAGTGGAAGAATATTATAACAAGAAAGTAAAACTTGGATAAAATTTTAAATCCTAGGGTATTTCCTAAGCTCATCATCTTTTCCTTCTCTTGAGTGGGCAAGTAGCTCATCGTTTGCAAAACAGTTCGTTGGTCCTATTGTTATCAAGATCCTTCATAAGAATTTCTAAGTCCTATAACTATTTATGCTTAGACCTTAGACTCCTTCATTTTGCTTCCTTTGATGATGGAGGTGGGTGGATCTTGAAGTCCTTTGAGGTGTTGAAGTTGAAGCTCTTCGTCTTTGAGTTGAACTAAAGAGAAGTAAAGACAAAAATGACTAGGGATTTCTATTTTCGTGCCCTCAGGTCCTTAGTTGTACTCAGTTTTCCCCAGCTGCTTAGTTTTTTTCTCAGTTTTCCCCAAGCCCTTGTCTGAAACCCTCAAAAGGAGCTCAGACGGGAGGATTCCCGTTTAGTTGACCATTCCATGCTGACGTGTGGGGCCGCATCGCGTGGGGCTGGTAGAAAGGGACCGCGTGGGACAGGACGAGACCGCGTTTGGTTGTACGTGAGAGCTCGGTTCTATCTCTCTCGGCCCAAATTGGCATTTTTCAGAGCGCCTTTTCCCCCTCTCTCTCTGTAACAGTTCTCTCTCTTTTCACCAAATTAGTATCAAATCTAGAGAAGCTTCTATTTCTGTCTTTCTTCAATGATTGTTGCCTTTTGGCCCTCGTTTTTTGCCCAATATGGTAACAAATCTAGTAGCAAATCTAGAAGTTAGTATAGGATAAATTCACAGTAGCATAATAAATCTAGAAAACTAAGTATAATACATAAACTGCATACAGCAGCCAAAAGCAGCCAATAACGATGTTAATGTTCACGACAAACTAAGTTGAAAATAATACAAGACGCAATATATGGCCAACATGAAGATTAGGATACCCTAGGATGAATGAATCTGTTCTTCATTCATCATATATATCTTCGTCGCTCCATTTTCTGGTCTGAAAGAAATATGCATTGAACTCCTTCCGTCTGCAGTGTGCAGCCAATACATCCTCCAAACGGTATGGCCTTTGTTCATTTCTCAGACCGTACTTTCCTAATCTATCCACACATAGTGGCCACTCATCCCAGGCCTTTATATCATCAAAGTACTCTCTTATTAAACCCAAATCCGCGTAGTAGATGCAGCCAGGTCGAAGTGTCAGGTGCTCTCAGTGTCCACACGGTACACCAATGTTTGACCTTCCTCCAAACGACCGCCCAACAACACAAGCAGCAGATCACCATCCGACTTCACAAGGTAGAACTTGTCATTTCCAAGTTCTGGAAATGAAAATAGTGTCTCCATGTTGACAGTGCTCGCGCGCTGCTCCAACTGGACATTGTTGGTGCACACTAATGTTCCAAACTCCAAATTGTTCACAGCTATTGCATAGAATTCACCATTGAATGGGGTAATGCAACGCATAGAATGGTGCTCGATCGAAAATCTTCCTTCTCCCCAATCTTCATCTATACCCTTAGTTGGAGTGCTCTCATCGACCCAAGCAATTTCCGTCGGGTAATATGTGGAAACGAAGACCATAGTCGGGGACTTCATTACAGCGACTGACTCCAGAATAACAGATGGCATGTGCGCCTCAAAAATAGTGTTCAATGTCTTTGTGAGTGGGTTCAGAAGCCGTATCTTGTGCGGCTGGTTCTTCTGGGCAAGCACGATGACGCCACGGCAAAAGCCGACGAAGTAGTATCTAAAATATATTGATGAAGATAACATTCAGCACTAAGATGTTTACGATTAAAAATAAAAATAGATTAACTCTATAGATATGGAGGAATTTGAACCTTGCATGAACTTCCGTTAGATCGATGGTGACGTGGCGGGATGTGCGGAGGTGGAGGAAGGAGAATTCAGCGGCGCGTGGAAGGGCGTGTTCTACCATGATCCATTCGTGCAGGTGCACGTCGGGCTCAGGTAAATCTGAGCGCCAATTTGTACAAACTTGCCTCAAAGCAGAGTAGGTGTCCATGTACTCCTCGTTCGCCAGTAAGCAGTCGCCGATCTTGTGAAGTGGTCCATCAGCCCTGAGAGAGGCCCAGTTCCCGGAGGCACCGCGCTTGGATGCGCCGCCCTCAGAGGCGACGGGCTCGGTGGCGACGGCCTCGGATGCGACGGGCTCGGATGCGACGGGCTCGGAGGCGATGGGCTCAGAGGCGACGGGCTCGGAGGCGACGGGCTCAGGGGCGACGGCAGCCGGCGCATTCTTCTTCGCCATCGCCGATAGGGGAGCGCGCGTAGGGTGGTTGGGGTTTTTTCGAGAAGGTGATGGGACGTGAGAGGCGTGGTTGCGTGCGTGAGTGAGAATGAGACTGTGTGCAGAGGGAGGGAGAGAGGGGCTCTGTACTGGCAAAGTGACGGGTTGTGTTAGCAGTTTCTCAAAAAAACTAGACGTTTGGTCTCAACACACGTCCGTGGTACTGCACGTCTGCACCGTTACGTGTACTCAGTTCTACCCTCAAGTCTTACACTGGAAAAATATTTGTACTCAGTTTTCCCCTCGAGTACTAATACTGGCTAGTGCAATATACTCAGTTTTACCCTCAAGTGGCTGGTCAACAGAGAGTCAACAAATGGGATTAAGCTATCTAATTGAGTCATTTCATGCACAAAAAAATTCAAAAAAATAAAATCATAGTGCCTCCTACTCATAACAATCATATATAAATCATAACAATCATATATAAATCAAGTTTTAACACAAATGGCCACTTCTCAAATCACTAGTAGCTATGAAGGTTCATGGCTTTCCACTCAAACCCCTTCTCAAAACATCTATACCCAAAACATAGTTTGTCTGAATGAGGCAATAATTTTCACACTCATGTATATTTGAATTGCTAATACTTTGAGGTAGGCCAACCTGGGTTTCATTGTATAAAACATGTGTTTTTCTTTTTCTAAATCTCTTATTTGAATTCCTTAGCCTGTTTACTATTTACTTGCCCTTGGATCCTTGATACTACTCAGTTTTACCCTCTCCCTTCTCACAGAAGCCCAAACTTGGCCTGATTGGTCGAGCCGTTGTCACACGAATCATGCCTACCTACCGTCGATCCTATGATCTAACGGGCAGGATAACCTCTCTTTCTCTCTCATCATGGCCACCTTCTCTCTATCTGTCGGTGGCAAACTACTACCCCTCTATGTATACTAAATAATGAGTTTGCCACCGGATTCAACAAGTTTGGTAATCACGAATTTCTTGTAGGCATTACTTTTCATGGTAAAATGATAAACTATCACGAATTTCCATTTCTTGTAGGCATTACTTTTCACGGTAAAATGATAAACTATCACGAATTTCCATTTCTTGTAGGCATTACTTTTCACGGTAAAATGATAAACTATCACGAATTTCCATTTCTTGTAGGCATTACTTTTCACGGTAAAATGATAAACTATCACGAATTTCCATTTCTTGTAGGCATTACTTTTCACGGTAAAATGATAAACTATCATGAATTTCCATTTCTTTTAGGCATTACTTTTCACGGTAAAATGATAAACTATCACGAATTTCCATTTCTTTTAGGCATTACTTTTTTGTTGAGATATAAACCCCCACAACGGTCATCTTCTCCTTAATTTATTGTGTAAACCCCACAACGGTCATCTCTACCTTAATTTATGGTGTAAACCCCACAACGGTCATCTCTCCCTTATAAACCCCCCACAACGGCCATCACTCATGTCAATAGGTTCTGTCTCTCTCTTCTTCGTTCACATACACTTGATCCATTGCCATGGCTTCCACGTCTCGGATGCCGACCGGAAGGGGAAGGGGAAGGGGAAGGGGAAGGGGAAGGGGAAGGGGAAGGGGAAGGGGAAGGTGGATCATCATCATTGCCACCACCACCATCAACAATGCCATTGATCATAGAGGAGTTCTTAATCGTCATCTATGAAGACACTTTGGCCAAGAAGGTACGTACGCGTTCCCACATATATGATGCATGTGATTAATTATGTGCATGTTCTAAAAAACCTTTAATTTCAAACGATCGGTGCTCGATCTCTTTGCAGGCACTCCCAAAAAAGTTTGCGGACTATCTTGATGGCCAGGAGCCCGCTAAGGTGTATCTGCGAGCAGCTGACTACGGTCCTTGTCTCTGGACCATGGAGGTCCTATTTGACGGACAAGGCCGGATGTACCTCGACAAGGGCAAGGAGAATTTCTCCATCGCGCACGGTGTGGATTTCGGCTACATCCTACACTTCAAATATGAAGGCGATGATGTGCTCACAGTGAAGGTGTTCGACGGAACAATGTGCAGGAAGTACTACTACACGGACGACGAAGATACTGACGATGAAAGCGACGATGATGTGAAGCCATGCATCTAAGGGGATTATGACCAAGAATATATATGTAGCTTCATATGCATCGATTTAGAGATCTAGCTATTTTCTATATATTATGCATGTAAAAATAATAGGAAATCGCAATTTCCACCATGATTCGAGCACCACAGCCTCCTAACTATGCCGATGCCGATATCGGCATGGTCAGAACGGCTATGCATGCTCGGTCACCGTCGGGATGCACTCTCAATCCCGTCCCCTCATTCGATCACTGACACACCAGAGATACCGCCGAGCCCAATGACGAACGTACATGCTAATGCCAATGCCGAACATGCACGCTGCTGTGGGCACGGCCACGCCGCCCCGCTATGCTGGATGCCACAGACCACCGCGAGGTCTTTCCCTTTGCCACCACACTCCCCTAGCACCCATCTATACACGCCAGAAAGAAGAGACACCAGTTTTCTCTACATTGCTCGCGTTCGTGCCCGACACCGTCAGTCAAAGTGTTGAGGTCGTCGTCGATGTCCTCGACCATTTCTTCTCTTCTTTGCATGGTTAAACGCGTCTAGTTCATATCTATCTAATGCGTCTGGTCTCGCCTCATGCAGTTCTTTGTGGACGTTGATCTCATCTCGGCACCCCGTAGGCCACCTCCTCTGTGCCATCGTTGTAGAGCACCGTTTAAAAATCTAATCCTACCCGTGTATTGCCCCTTGTATTAGCGTCATGGCCCCACTTGTCATTCGATATACCGAAGCCCCACTCGTCCGCATTTTGGTCAGGGATACGGCGATGCTTACGGTCAAACAAAGATGGATGGTCTGACGTGTCTTTGCGGGCTCTACGTGGCCCTACTAGTCAGCAGATAACGGTCAAAGTTATTGACCCATCGGGCAACTGGCCGTTACAGCACTTGTGAGGGTTTCAGACAAGGGCTTGGATAAAACTGATGAAAAACTAAGGAGTTGGGGAAAACTGAGTACAACTAAGGACCCGAGGGCACGAAAATAGAAATCCCAAATGACTAAGGTAAGAGTTTACGATGTAATGAGTGTGTAAATTTTTAACTTAGAAATAAAAGCAACTCCTATATTTCTAAGGGGTCATTGTCCAATCCTAGGGTCACGAACCTAAGGGCAACACTTTGCTCTGATACCATCTGTCGTGACCTTATCTTTTGAAGATGACGATCCCTGTGCTTTTTAGTGTTAGTCCCTAGATCAACGCTAGCACACATAGTTTAAGATGTAATATCAAGGGATTTCTATTTTCGTGCCCTCGGGTCCTTAGTTGTGCTCAGTTTTCCCCAGCCGCTTAACTTTTCCTCAGTTTTCCCTCCCTCTAGTTTGAAACCCCTTGCAGACGCTCGGACGGGAGGGTTGCCGTCTGGTCAGAGGCCTTGACCGTTACCGGTGACGGCTATGGAGTCGCGGTGGTTGTGAATTGACCATTGCTTTTGAATGGTGCTGACGGGTAGGGTCAGGAGACACGTCGGAGCAGCCATCCATCTATCGCTGACGTGTGGGCCGTTTTATTTCCTGATTGTATACGCGGTGCTGCCAATGACAAATGGAGCCGCTCTATAGGGCTGCCGCAGCCAATGACCAGTGGGGTCATGTATTTTTTAGGAAAAGACATATATTGCCGCTCTGTGGGGCTGCCACAGCCAATGACCAGTGGGGTCGTCTATTTATTTAGAGAAAATCATATATTGCTGCTCTGTGGGGCCTCCGCAGCCAATGACCGCTGGGGTCGTCTATTTATTTAGAGAAAATCATATAGAGCCGCTCTGTGGGGCCGCCTCAGCCAATGACCGCTGGGTCGCCCTTAGTGAAAAGGCATATATCCCTGCTTTTAGTTAGAGAGAAGCAACAAGTTCGCTAATTAATTTTTCTTAAGCTAGACCCAGCATGTGACTATTTTTGCAGCTTAATCATAAGTGAATCTTATGCTAAACATGGCTGGAACCTAGTGTTGTGTATCTCATTAGTCATCGGAGAACCGCTGGCAGCTCGTTCCCCACCCTCGGACGGAGCATCCATCGTCGGCACCTCGTCACGCCGCCGGCTCTGTCCCCCGGCGGCATCGGACGGACTGCGGCACTGAATGTCAACCACGGCTCTAGCACTTGTTTTGTCCGCACGCATTGTACCCACCGCAGGAAAGTCTGCCGCAAGCAGATCCGCCACCCACGACGACCGGGATTTGTTCTACGCACCAATTGGTAGTATAGCTTGGTAAGACCTCTGCTTCTGCCTCCCCCGCCCCCTAATTGATTCGGTTCCCATAATTTATTGGAGTTTGCAGGTGCGAAATAGTCCTTAATGTCTGGTCATAGCGGGTACACCGACGAGGGTGGGGATTTGATCATGTTGTGGCCACGTTCTACTTCTCCTACCTCGTCGGAAGTGCAGGTAACTAGCTTCTGCTCTCCGTACTACCATTGAATTTGAAGTGCCGCCATGGCCTGTTGGAGTGATTTCAGTTGTTCTTTTTTCCATTATTGTTACAGTTTGCTAGGCAAGCCGATGATCCATGGTACATTGCATACCAAGATGAATCAACCCAGTGGTGTAGCCAGAGGATGGATTTGGAGGAGAAGGTGGCCAATTTAGGTGATGAATTGGCCCGTAAAAACCTGATGATATTCGAGCTGAAGCGTACTATGGAGGAAGAAAAGAAGAATTCAGAGCTTATTCGCAAGGAGAAGTTGATACTTGAGACAGATCTTGCCGTATTTGATCAAGTGGTAGAAAATCTAGAACATGAACTTCAAGTGATGGGAGAGGAGAAAAGTAGATTCATCTGGGCAGTTTTATTAGGTGTCATCCCTGTCCTAGCAGTTATGTGGTTGATGATTTAGATAGTATAGAATTGTTATTCAGTAGATGGCTCTAACCACTGTATTTTGGTGTGGCTCTAACCACTGTATTTTGGCGTACAATTTCCTAGTTGTGCTAAGTAATGCGCGCGATAATTTTATCATGCATGAACATCTTATAAAAGTGAAGGGATCCCAAAAGTGAAAGCATGTACCAGCCTCTCGGATCAAATACATATCAATCTTCCCAATCAAGTTGGGATAGAATTCAAATCATACATATGGATGTACAGGGACACATCGAGAAAGTGGAGAAGCTTTTTTTGAGACAGAGGTAGTAGTTTGAACAATTTTATCCCAATTTGAAATTGAAAAATACAAATTTATCATAATTTATCCCAATTTGCGGCGTCGAACACGGCCGCGCACCGATGGGCTAGAAGGGCCGGGACGACAGGTGGCTGAGGGGTGGTCCTCTACGCCATCCGCAAACTCGGAAATGGAGGAGGGCTGGATCTGCGACTTCGCAACCACTCTTGGCACCGCCGCCGTCTTGGTGTACTTTATCAACGACGGATCTGAGGAGGGCTGGATCTGCGTCATCGCAGCGATGTTGTAGGCGATGGCTTCAATCGTCTTAGCATCGCTGACCACTGTCGACACGGCCGCCGTCTTGGTGTCCTTCATCAGCAACAGATCTGAGGAGGGCAACGGAAGTGAGACATCGGCAGGCTCTGACATTGAAGGCTGGATCTGCGCCGTCGCAGCGATGTTGTAGGCAATGGCTTCAATCGTCTTGGCATCGATGACCAGTGTCGACACGGCCACCGTCTTGGTGTCCTTCATCAGCAACAGATCTGAGGAGGGCAACGGAAGTGAGACATCGGCAGGCTCCAACATTGAAGGCTGGATCTGCGCCGTCGCAGCGATGTTGTAGGCGATGGCTTCAATCGTCTTGGCATCGATGACCACTGTCAGCACGGCCGACGTCTTGGTGTCCTTCACCAGCAACGGATCTGAGGAGGGCAACGGAAGTGAGACATCGGCAGGCTCCAACATTGAAGGTTGGATCTGCGTCATCACAGCGATGTTGTAGGCGATGGCATCAATGATCTTGGCATCGTTGACCACTGTCGGCACGGCCGCCATCTTGGTGTTCTTCATCATCAGCAGATCTGAGAAGAGAAACGAAAGTGAGACAGAGAGAGACATTTGAACTATTTCTGAGGGTTAGATCCTCACCGGCACTCTTAGATCCTCACTGGCACTCTTAGATCCACGCCGCCGCACGGTTAGATCCGCGCTGCCGCACGCACGGTTAGATCTGCGCCGCCGCACGCACGGTTAGATCTGCACCACCACACGCACGCTGCAGTTCCGCGCGGCTGCACGCACGGTTAGATCTACGCCGCCGCACGCACGGTGAGATCCGCGCCGCCGCACGCACGCTGCAGTTCCGCGCCTCCGCGACCGCCAGAGTAAGAGAGGAAATAGGAGAGAGGAAGATACGACTGGAATATGTGACTGCCAGGGTTGGTAGGTATGTGCTCTGCTCTTCTCTCCTTATGCGTCCATCGAGGTAGAGAGAGATATACAGGCCGTCCGATCATAAATGATCCAACGGTGCAAGCGTACGTTGAGCTATCAACCAACCAAGATCCGTGTGACATACATCATGACCAATCAGAGATCAGCCAGTGAGTACAAGTGAGGAAAACTGAGTAGAACTAAGAGGGGGAAATGTTTATCGAAAGGGCAAAACTGAGTAGGACTGAGTAAAACAAGTGGACCCGGAGGAGAAAAACTAAGTAAAACTAAGTAAAACAGGGGCACCCAAATAATAAAGGGAGTAAGGGAAATTGAAGCTTTTGGCATAAAAATTGTTAGATTGTGTTATTTGAACAATATAGTACATTTTGGCTGACGTGATATTGTTTGCAATTCAAAGATACACAAGTGTGACAAATTTGGACTCATTTGGACAACGTTGAGTTGGTTTAGCAGGAAGGTTACAAAAAATGAGCTATGCAAAGTTTGTAAGCATAGTGGGTATTTGGGAGGTGTGTTGAGTAGAAAGCCCTGCATCTTCATAGCTAGTAGCTCATGGACTAGGAAGTGGTTTTGGGAAAAACTTCATATCTCTATATTTCATTTTCCATTATTATTTCTCTAGGTTGTAGGTAACATAACAAGACTCCATGGGAAGGTTCCACCATGTTTTGAATTATTTTTAATTATTTTGAATTAAACTAAACCCAAAACTATATTTTTTGAGTTTAGTCACTTAGAAAATGATAAATGTGGCTTAAGCGATGAACTTATTTGAGGTGCATGACCATAGAAAACTTGCAATAACACATACATTCAAATTAATTGTTCAAAATAAAATCTTTCTCTTGCTCCTGGTGTGACTCGCTGGGTCCACCACCTTACTCTAGGTAACCCTACCAGAGATATTACCGGTGTCTACCTTCCTTTTGCCCTCTTTCTTGTTCTTCTTCTTCTCTTCGGGTTGTGCCAAGACCGAGACAACCATATCATACGAAGCTTGTGCTCTTTCTTCTAATGCATTTTCTTTCCTTGCTTCTACAATCTGCTCTTGATCCATCGGTTTACCCAGCTCTCGATCAATTCCTTCACTCAGCTGTCTATGTATTGCTTCAATGGCCTCTAGATCCTTCTGTTCCCTCTGCTCTCGATCCATTGGTTCAAGCAGCTCTCGATTCATCTGTTCAATCTGCTCTCGATCCATCGGTTCAAGCAGCTCTCGATCCATTGGTTCAAGTAGCTCTTGATTCATTGCTTCAATCTCCTCATGTTGAATTGCTGCTTCATTCTCCTCTGCATTTGCTGCTCCCGCCTGATCTTCCATTCCAAAAGCTGGGTCAACTGGATTTTTACAAAGCCTAGCAATGTGTCCAGGGGTTCCACAACGTTTGCACTTATGTCGGTGAATCGGTGCACCACCCTCTGCACTAGCTCGGATCCTATTCTTCCTCGGCCTACCTGCCGGTCTAGTCAAAACTGGAGAGTACAGTTTGAAGCCTGGATCGACTTTCATCCATTGGTCTTTTCCCAACAAGGTAGGAACATTCATAGCATATGCAGCCCTAAATTTGGCAACAGAGAAATACTCTGACACATACTGATCAACTTCACCTTCTGCACCCGCTATAACACTCATGAAAAACAATGCGTGTATGCAGGGTATCCCACGGATCTGCCATCGCCTACAATGGCATGTCCTATCAACCAAACTCACTGGATACCTCCACTGCCTGTTTTTACTGTCAGTGTAGGTTACCTCAGCCTCCATTCCTTTTCTGATACATTTCATCTTCAATTGTTTTGCCCTGGCATGCAAAGACTTAATCAAATATGGGAGCATGAGATGGCCAAGATATTTTGTGGCTGCAATTCTTTGACACAGATCGATCTTTATCATGATCATCTGCCTAATCTTATCAAATATTTGCCACAATATAAGCCCTTTCAATGACTTGACCTTTGCATTGAAACTCTCTGCAAGGTTACTTGTTACATAGTCTACCTTGCAAATTTCATTGAATTGGCTTCTTGACCACACCCTACCATGATGTTTATCCAAGTACTCCTTCACCCCAGGTTTTTGTTCATACAACACTTCCAAATGAAACAGATGCTTCCTAATGCTGCATATGTATGCAGCTGGCCATAGGTTGTCAATATAAACTTTACCCTTGAATTTCTTTGTAAAATTCTGTACCAAGTGTCGTATACATTCCCTATGCTCCCCTGCAGGGAATACTGCTTCTACTGCACTCTCCAAACCTTTGCAAGCATCTGTGTGGATAGCAAGTCCTGGTGGATGACCTATAAGGTCGCGCAAATTCTACAGAAACTAAGTCCAACTTTCCTCTGACTCAACCTCCAAAACTCCATAAGCAACAGGGAACATCCAATTGTGTCCATCAACTGCAGTAGCAGCAACTAGCTGTCCTTTAAACCTGTCATGAAGAGCTATTGCATCCATGGCCAAATAAGGCCTGCAACCGTCCAGAAAGCCTTTCCAGCAAGCTTTGAAACAAACAAAAGCCCTTCTAAAACATTCCTTCTGCATTATCCTCCCGCTTTTCAATTTGTAGGGAACTGTATGCCTGTCTATCGCTACAACACTGCCTGGACTAGCCATCTCCACTTCAGCTTTGAAAGTGTAAAGCAACTGAAAGCTTTCATTCCATGGACCATTGATCCTGTCAAGAGCCATTTCCTTTGCATAGAACATCCTCATGTAAGGTATTTTTATATTAAACTTATCAGATATCAATTTTATGAGTGCTGTTGGACCAAGTGATGGAGTTTCTCTCAGCCAATCTATGATTGCATCTGCCAACCACCTAGTCTTCGCTAGCTTTGATTTCTCCTCTGGCGCTCCCACTCATGGTGGACAAGTATGGTCGATCGAGTTCTTCTTTATCTGAAACATAATTATAAGGGATGTTAGTAACACTTAACAAATTTTACACCGTGATCTAAAATACACAACTGGTTGGCATAGTACCTGAACCATGGTGCTTCTGAGCATTGTGGATGCATGCAGCCTCCACTTACACCTCTTGTATGGGCACTTAACTGTGAACCTACCTGGCTCACTTTTAATAACCTCATAATCATTCTTGGTGAGAATACAATATGTAGTAATTGCATTACGGTAGTCCATCATCATTTGAAATACGGTGCCTTCTGCAAGCTGAGGATCCTCCCTGTTCCACTCAATTGTTGGCAAGTCATCACCTTCGTAATCGGCTAAAACGAGGTTGTCATTGTTCTCATCCTTCTCTTCATCATCAGTGTCATCAAATCTGGCACCTTGTGCAATATCTTCCATGTATTGATCCTCCATTTCCTGCTTACTGCATCGATCTACCAATTCAGGAAACATCAACTCATCCTCATCATCTTGAGGAGACGGATCCTCAATCTCTGCATCGTCCTCCACATCGACCGCAGGAACGATCTGGCTACCACTAGCACTGGGGACAGATGGTGCTGCTGTGGACCTACAAGGAGCAGGGCGGCGCACACGATTAGCAGAGGCAGCAACACTAGAGAGACATGATGCCCGACCACCTGATGATGCCCCAACACCAGATGATGCTTGGACCCTGTCCACATGGATACGAATTTTACCGACACGACAAGAATCATTTAAAGCAAAAAGAATTCCTAGATCCTCGTCGGAAATTAGTGGAACATATCTTCCCTCCGTGCTGTTGAAATATTGGAAA
This sequence comes from Dactylis glomerata, assembly GCA_007115705.1. Lineage (NCBI taxonomy): Eukaryota > Viridiplantae > Streptophyta > Magnoliopsida > Poales > Poaceae > Dactylis > Dactylis glomerata. The sequence goes on from QXEO01000492.1 coordinate 150,700, forward strand.
TCAACTGAATCGCCAGCGCCCCAGGGGTACTGAGCGCAGATGTTATCTTTTAAATCTCTCAACGAGATGGTAGTTGCAACCACCGCTGGGATGTAAAATCCGCTCACATTGCGTTCAGAATCACGCAAAAAGCTAGTATCTAGCCTAACCACCAGCCGAAAAGCCAGTGCTGGATCAATCGTATTCAAAAAGCAACATAGTTAGTTGAGCAACAATGATTCGCGCTCGAAAACTGCCTACTGTTAATTCACATAGGCAGACGATGCTTACCCAGATGGAATCCATGCGTTAGATCCCTCCGATTCCCAATCTTCTCCGCCGTTGAGGGGCATAATCGACACACCAGATGGATGTACAAACTCTACCGCGATAGGGGTAGATCTAGTGGAGGCGGAGCCCTCTCCGCCTCCCGGGGGTGGTGGTGGGGGCGGGGGCGGCTCGGGGGCGGACGACGCCATAAGGTAGGAGGGCAGGACGGCGTGGCAGCAGAGGGGCGGTGTGTGAGCTCTTCTAGTCTCGGGCGGAGGGGAAAGCTTTGGGTGAGTGAGAGATCGCCAGTCCAACGTGTCTCATTGGGTCAATAGTCAACACCATTCAAAAGCAACGGTCCATTCACAACCACCGCGGCTCCCTAGCCATCACCGGTAACGGTCAAGGCCTCTGACCAGACGGTAACCCTCCCGTCCGAGCATCTGCGAGGGGTTTCAAACTAGAGGAAGGGGAAAACTGAGGAAAAGTTAAGCGGCTGGGGAAAACTGAGTACAACTAATGAACCAGGGGCACGAAAATAGAAATCCCTAATATCAAAAAACAAGGGTCATTATACTACATCGCATGATCCAGCAATTACATAAAGAACTTTACAATGCTTATAGCATAGAGCTTTCAGAGTTTACAACAAAATCAAAAATAGCATGGAGTCCTTCTTCTTCATGTGCCATAGGCGAACATGCTGCGGATAGACTCGTAACCATATCATACCTTTGTTGTCATCAAAACCTACAACATGAAACGTTGCAGCCACAAAGGGTCAATACACTTGAATTGTATTGGCAAGATGTCACTTTTTGGTGGACACAAATGGAGCCTAACACTTACATGAATATTTGGCTAAGTGGAGCTTCAGGCTAAGCTTGCAGAAAAGCAATTGTTTATCCTACTTTTCAAAGATCTCATTTCTCTTTTAAAACACTATTGGACACACTGGAATCCACCAGGTGCTCCTAGTTAATTATTTTCACACAGGAATCCACCAGGTGCACATAATTATGATCACACAACAATCCCTTGTTAACCACTCAAGTTTTAATTTAAAGAAGTTGGGATGAGGAGATCCTTGAACAGCTTCAAAATCATGTCGCTCAAAATTGTCCATAACCGGGGACACGGCTAAGTACTTAGTTTTTAACCCTCTGCAGAGGTGGTGCACTTTTCCCACAAGACTCAGTCAACCTCTTTTGCCGTGATGCTCATTTTGCTCAAATGGCCAAGTGAAGACTAAGACGAGACTTTTCAGAAGCAATCCCTCAGACCAACCCAGACGCGTTCCATCCTACAAATCATTACCACCCTCTGTCCGTCTGGCTGAGTTCTCGTAACTTAGTTAGTTAAGACAGAGCCCATATGACTCATGGTTGCACTGGAAGCTTTACGACTTGAATGTCTCCAATCTCTTTGTTCCTGGGTGGCCGTCCACAAGTGAGATACACACGACCGCCATAGAGATGGCTCCTGTGTAACCACTCAACATAAATCCATCTTACCAATTTCCACCCAGGTGTTTCATTAACTTAGTTGTTTTCTTAGTTTTTGCAAAACATAGTTTTCAAACTTAAGGAATCCCAACCACGAATTCTATAGCACAACTAAGCAATCTACACTTACGGTGTTTCTTCTAACAGGGTAATCAGGGATATCCTAAATAGGGGATAGCAAGCCTAACAATCTACACATGCATATTATTAAAAGAAGAGAAACACTACATGCATAGTAAAACATCATTGGGAATTTTATGAACAAGAGTGACACTTGCCTTAGAAATTTCTAAAGATTGTACTCTTCTTAATCAACACACGTGGCTCTTCGTACAACTATAAGATAGAAAGTAACACAACATAAACACACCTTTCAAGCAATATAATCAAACAAGACAACAAAAGTGTTTATTTGTTTTAGCTTAGTCTTCAAAGTTTTAGTGATAATTGGACAAAAGATTAGAGCATGAGGTTGACTTGATATGGATGGAGAGAATGGTTAAGTCAAAGACTTCAAAGGATTGATGGGGGTTTTCTAGATTGTTAAGAAGTGTCTAACACTTAGTAAAAATAGCTTCAAGGAGATTCTTAGGCTTGGTTTGAGAAGTTGGATGAATAATTTCTAAGTCATGAGGTCTAACACTTTCATCTTCTTGACTTGGTCTCTCTTCTCTTGATCTTCTTGTCTTTCCTTGATCTCTTGTCTTCTCTTCAACTTCTTCTTTTTCCTTCATCTCCTTGTCTTCTCTTCAACTTCTTCTTCATGGTCTTGATATGGGAAAACTTCTATGCCATAGTGTTGGATGGGGTAGTCAAAACACTTAGAAGAATTTGGATGAGATGGAGTTGATAGCTTGCACTTGGCAAGGGATGGAGAGTAGATTTTCACTAAGTCATGGTAGAGTTGAGTGGTCATTAGGACTTAGGATAATTCACCATTTTCTTAGTGGGACAAAAACAAATAGCACAAAGTGCATTGGTAGAAATTAGGAAATTGGATATTTGCAAGGTGCTTCAAATAACACAGCTATAACTTGTAGAAAGTATGAACTAATGGGGTTGAACTTTGCATAAGTGTAGAAGGTGTGAGAAGTGTTCTGGTGGTTTTTCATTATCAAGGTAAGCAATTTTGTAAAAGGAGTTATGCCTAAAATAATTATAGAATTAATTTTAGAGAGAAAATACTCAAATCCCCATTTGAATTTGAATACTTGAGGAAATTAGTTCAAATAATTTGTGCAGTGGTTCTACTGGATAGAGGATAAAAATATGATCATATTGCAAAAAGAATCAACTGAAAAAGATTTATAGAATTTGAACTATATTAAAAATACTCAAATTCACATATTTAAATTTGAATGTTTTTAACTAGTTCAAAAAGTCAAATTTTATTATAGAATAGTGTTCTACACATTTTTAGGAGTTCATAGACATATTATTTGTAATTTTTCGATAACCAGAACAGAAGATATGATTTTTCTAAGATTCAGACATTTTCTGATTTTAAACCTAATTCGAAATCCTTTTAAATCAGAGGGCTGCCACGTGGTGCTATCCTATTCGCCGATACCGGTTCGGCCAGATCTGAGATTTGGGCCATTGGATCTAAAGAAGATTGAGTGGCTCAGATATGATGGTACCGTTTCATTAAGTGACCTAATCTGGCCCATCAGATCTCGATCTAACGGTGTAGGAGTGGATCGGGAGAAGCTCACCGGGGAAGGATGTCGACGGCGAGGTCGGTGGCTCTGGGGGTCAACGCCGAGGTGGTTCTGGCTGTTTCCGAGACCAGTGGACATGACGACGTCGTTCAAGAGGAGATGGCGAAGACGATGGTGTGTAGGACTTGGATCTTTGCTTCCTGTTACAGAGGAGAGAGGCAGCTGGAGTTTAGGTGCAGTGGCGATGCGACTATGGTCACGGGCGGCTTGACGTCTGCAGGAAGACCCTGGGGGTGGCAATCTTACCAGAGGGTGCAGGGTGCCGAGGCGATCGTGGTGGCGAAGCAGATGATCTGGAGGTGCTCCGGTTGTGCGGTGATTGCTCGTCGGAGTTGTACCTGCGGACGGCAAGATCCAGCTGAGGACGGACACGTTGACCTGGATCGCAAGAAGAACGATGAGCATGTCTGGGAGATGCGCGGAGGTTTAGGAAGGGAAACAATGCAAACGAGTAGGCTTGGGGTGGTCTTAACTCACCGGAATCATCGGTGAACCGTGGCGGCATGTGCGGGATGGCGTGCTCGATTTTGTGCAGCCTGGCGGTCGAGAGAGGAGAGAAAGGGGTGCAGGAGAGGGAGGAGATTGGGCAGCTTTTATAGGCGCATGGGTGCGATGAAATCGGCAGGAGATCAACCGAATTGATGGAGAGAGGATTCGGCGAGCTCCCAGGCAAAAAATCAGGCTGGAGGTTGGGGATGATGAGGTGGCCCGACATGTGGGGTCCACATGTCAGAGAGAGAAAAGAGTGGTACCGGTTCGGGCGGGTTAATTGGGCCACGACTGATTCCTCTTACTAGGCCGAAGGGTTCCCGGAGGCCCTTTTTTTCTTTTCTCTTTCATTTTTTTCTGTTTTCTTATTTCTTTTATAACTTTTGCAACTTTGGTCCAATTTGCTTCAAACCAACTTCTAAAAATTTCTAAAGTTCAAGGCAACAAAATAGGACAGTAATAAAACACACTTTTCTCATTAAAACCAATTTTTAAGGAAACTTTATAAATTAGCAAAAAGGCTTTATTTGCATAATAGAAAATGGTTTGAAATTTAATCCTTTTAAATTCAGAGAATAGACTTTATATAAAAAAATAGTTTTTGAAATTTATTTTCAGCATTCCTTTGGTATTGAAAACTTTATAAATCATTTTGTAAAATATTTCCTTTGCAAGTGTGCTTGCATAGTATTTGAATTAATGTAATAATAGTATTTTGAAATCTTATTTTCTCAAATGAGTCCTTCAAGGAATAAAAGAATGTTTAAAATAGTTTTCCCTAATAAAGCTTTTTAAATAATTCAAAAGTTTTAAATCCTTGTGAAATTTAAAGCAATTCAACAAACATGGTTTCTGTTTTATTTATTTTTCACATTCCAAATTTTTGGGATGTGACATCAGCTATGGGGGTCGACAAGGTGGAGTTTCTTTCCTCTAGAGAACCTTCAGCTCCATCCCCGTCTAGATTCTCATCAGCCTTGGGGGCTTCAGAGTCAGCGGGAGCGACTTCAGCATTGATGGGCCCTTCCTCGGGAAGAGGAGGGCGTGAAGTCAGGAATTGGTGATCCTGCAAAATTGCGAGTACAGAGCATCAACTGTATATAGTGAGAAAAGGAAAGAGTAGAAAATTTCTTTGGGTTGCAAGTCATGTATCTTTGGCAAAGGATGAGTGGAGTCAAAGGCAGTAGCCAAGCAGGCAGGAACTGCTATTTTTGCAGTAAGGGTAGTCAACGATCTCACTCTCTTCTCAAGATCCTTTTTATCTGGGTCCTCTGGGGACACTCGAGAAGGATCAGTGGAGCCAGAGTAAGCCCATAATTTTAATACTCTAGCTTGCAGCGGTTGAATACGGCTGATACGTCTCCAATGTATCTATAATTTTTGATGCTCCATGCTTGTTTTTACACCATTTGCCTACTGTTTCATTACACTTTGTGGCACTTTTATGCATTTTCTGGAACTAACCTACTAACAAGTTGCCACAGTGCCAGTTCCCTGTTTTCTGCTATTTTTGTGTTTCAGAAGTGCTACACAGGAAATATTCTCGGAATTGGACGAAACAAGTTCCTGAAGTCTTATTTTTCCCGGAAGCTTCCAGAGATCCGAAGAGGAGTTGGAGGGGGGCCACGAGGGCCCCACACACCAGGGCGGCGTGGCCAGGCCCCTGGCCGCGCCCCCTATGTGTGAGAGCCCCTCGGTCCACCTCTGACGATGTCCCTTTGCCTATAAAGACCCCCCGACGGAAAAAAAAACCTAAGTACCCGATCACTTTTCCAGAACACATCGTGATCCGCCGCCGTCGTCGACCCGGAGATCGGGAGGGTCCAGAAGCTCTTCCCAGCACCCTGCCGGAGAAGGGAATCGCCACCGGAGGTCTTCTTCATCGCCATGCTTACCTCCGGAGCGATGAGTGAGTAGTCTACCTTGGACTATGGGTCCATAGCAGTAATAAGATGGTTATCTCCTCCACCATGTGCTTCATGTTTAGATCTCATGAGCTGCCCTACATGATTGAGATCACCATTATGTAATTCTACATGTTTGGTTTGTTGGGATCCGATGAATATTGGTGTTATGATTGAGTTGCTATACTGAAATATATCTTATGTTATCTCTATGTTGTTTATGATCTTGCATGCTCTCCGTTGTTAGTAGCTATCTTGGCCGAGTAGTTGCTAGTGACTCCAAGAGGGGGTATTTATGCTCGATAGTGGGTTCATGCCTCTATTTAACCTAGGGGAGTGACAGAAACCTTTAAGGTTGTAGATGTGCTGTTGCTACTAGGGAGAAAACAACATTCATATGCTCGAGGGCATATGCTTTGTTTACATTACACACTTTGCTTAATGCAATTATCTGTTGTTCGCAACTTAATACTCATGGGGTGTTCGGATGATATCCCCGTGAGTGGACTATTAGTCATAGATGCAGTTAGATGGCGGTCTATGTATTTTGTTGTAATGCCCAGAGTAAATCGCATAGTGATCTTCTTGACATATCACATTTATCTTTATTCTATCAATTGCCCAACTGTAATTTGTTTACCCAGCATGTGTTATTTATCTTATGGAGAGACACCACTAGTGAACTATGGACCCCGGTCCTATTTCCATCATATTGCTATCACCTGTTTACTTTACTCGCATTGTTTACTTTACTCGCATACTTTCACTGTTTTCCACTCGATACGCTCATACCCTTTGTTTCAAGCAAACCGGTGAGATTGACAACCTCATCGCAAGTTGGGAACAAAGTATTTGGTTGTGTTGTGTGCAGGTTCCACATTGCTGCTCGCAAAGCAAAGCTTGGACGATGCGCCATATATAAATTGTCCGGAGCTGTCGCGAAGCTTGCAAGCATCACCTTCAGTCATTTGTCTCTCCTCTCCTGATCGACAAACCTTGGTTTCTAACTTAGGGAAAACCTTGCTGCTATATTCATCACACCTTCCTTTTGGGGTTCCCAACGGGCTAGTCATCAACCACACATCAAGCTAATTTTCTGGCGCCGTTGCCGGGGAGGAAGTAGAAGACTTCTGCGAGGGGAGTTTTTCGCACGCACATCCTTTACTTTGTTATTGTTTTGCTTTACTTTATTTATTTTACCTGCATCGTTTTTATCAAAAACCCAAAACAATTAGAATCCTTGGTAGTTGTTTTTACTTATCTGCTTTAGTTTTGCTGAAATGGCTAATCCTGAAAACACCAAGCTGTGTGACTTTACTAGCACGAACAATAGTGATTTTATCTGCACTCCTATTGCGCCACCTGCTCCTGCTGCAAACTATGAGATTAAGCCTGCTTTATTGAACCTTGTTATGAAAGAGCAATTTTCTGGTGCTAGTACTGAAGATGTTGCAGCTCATCTCAACAATTTTGTTGAGCTATGTGAGATGCAGAAATATAAGGATATAGAAAGTGATATTATTAAGCTCAAGATGTTTCCTTTTTCTTTGAGAGGAAAAGCTAAAGATTGGTTGCTGTCTTTGACTAAGAATAGTATTGATTCATGGACTAAGTGTAAGGATGCCTTTATTGGTAGATACTATCCTCCTGCTAAGATTATAGCTTTGCGTAGCAATATTATGAAGTTTAGTCAGTTTGATAATGAACATGTTGCTCAAGCTTGGGAAAGAATGAAATCTATGATAAAGAATTGCCCCACTCATGGACTGACTACTTGGATGATTGTCCAAACTTTTTATGCAGGACTGAATTTTTCTTCAAGGAACCTATTGGATTAAGCTGCTGGAGGCACTTTTATTTCCCTTACCTTGGGCGCCGCAACAAAGTTACTTGACAACATGATGGTAAATTACTCCGAATGGCACACCGAGAGAGCTCCACAAGGTAAGAAGGTAAATTCTGTTGACGAAACCTCTTCCTTGAGTGATAAGATTGATACCATTATGGCTATGTGTGCTAATGATAGGACCCATATTGATCCTAATAATGTTCCTTTAGCCTCTTTGGTTGCTCAAGAAGAGCATGTTGATGTGAATTTCATTAGAAACAATAATTTTAACAACAATGCTTATAGGAACAATTTTACTAGTAACAATTATAGGCCGTACCCTTCTAGTAATGGTTATGGTAACTCGTATGGTAACTCCTCCAACAACACTAGGGCCGCGCCCTCCGAGCTTGAGGTAATGCTCAAGGACTTCATCGGTAAGCAAACTGCTTTTAACAAGTCTGTTGAGGAAAAGTTAGGCAAAATTGATATTCTTGCTTCTAAAGTTGATAGCCTTGCTCATGATATTGAACTTCTGAAATTAAAAGTGTTGCCTAATGATGTGAAAGAGAACAATGTTTTTACTACTGCTAATGCTATTCAAGTTGGAATTGATGAAAATCTTAGATTGTTAGCAGAATTGCATGCTAGATGGGAAAGAGAGGATGAGATTGCTAGGAATATGAAAGTTTGTACTATTACTACCTCTGATGATGTTGTTCCTAATGCTAGCAATCCTCTTACTTTGATTGGTGTAGAGAAAACTCCCACTCCTTGTGTTAAAAAGCCTAAAACTGCCAAAACTTTTTCTCAAAAGAGTGCTGAAATTTTTTGGAGTGTAGGAGATGATAGCTCTACTTCCTTTAATGATTTTGATGTTGATGGCTGCAATATATCTGAAGTTATTTTGTTCTTGCAAAAGCTTGCTTTGACTCCCAATGCTAGTTCTTTAAATATTGCTTTTACAAAGCATATTACCAATGCGCTTATGAAAATTATGGATGAAAAGTTGCAGCAAAAAGCTTCTGTTCCCAAGAAGTTAGAAGATGGATGGGAACCCATCATTGATATGCATGTTAATGGTTTTGATTGCCATGCTTTATGTGATCTAGGTGCTAGTATTTCTATCATGCCTAGAAAAATTTATGACATGCTTGATTTACCACCGCTTGAAAAATGTTATTATGATGTTCCTATTGCTGATGTTGCTAAGAAGAAACCTTTGGGAAGAATTAATGATGTTCTTATTGTGGTTAATAATAACCCTGTTCCCGTTGATTTTCTTGTTATGGATGTTGAATGCCATGCTTCATGTCCTATTGTTTTGGGAAGACCCTTTCTTCGAACTGTAGGTGCCATCATTGATATGAGAGAAGGCACCATCAAATATCAATTTCCACTCAAGAAAGGTATGGAACACTTCCCTAGGAAAAGAGAGAAATTACTTTTTGACTCTATTCTTAGAGCAAATTATGAGCTTGATGCTTCATCTCTTGATGTTACTTGATTCACAATTTTCAAAGCCTAGCTCAAAGGCGTTAAAGAAAAGCACTCTTGGGAGATAACCCAATGTTTTATTTTCAGTACTTTTTTTTATTTGAGTCTTGGAAGTCATTACTACTGTAATGACCGCTCCTTATCCGTTTTATTTCATTGTTGTGCCAAGAGAAGCCTCTAATTTGAGTGAGGTAAAGATTTGGGGATGTTGCTGTCCTGAAACTGTTTTCGGTGCTGCACCGTAAACATTCGTATAAATTCTCTGTGTATCTTTTGGACCTGCGATTTCTTGTGCATATGGCCCGGGTTATATCCAAACTTTCATTAGTTGAACACTTTTTGATTTGAGCAACAGAAAACCCCTAAAAAATTTGACCTTTGTCAGCTGTTCTGTTTTGACAGATTTCTGCCAATATTTGTGTTTGCCGCTTTATCGCTTTCTTTTGAGTTCTTTTGATCACGAAACTTTTGAGGAAGATGCTACAGTAGTATATGCTATATATTTGGTGATTTTAGGTTGAAACCTGAAGCAAAAAGAGGTTGGTTATATGTTATGCTACACTAATGTTGCTAATAGATTTGTGTTTAGTTTTGTATGAAGGAAGTTTTCAAGTGTAGGGATTGGCGAATGATGAGATGAGTTGAAGAATGGACAAAAGCTCAAGCTTGGGGATGCCCATGCATCACCCCAAGAAATATCCAAGAAGTACAAGCGTCAAAGCTTGGGGATGCCCCCGAGGCACCCCTTCTTCATCGGCAAAAATCAGGTCACCTTTCAAAACACTATATTTTTATTGCTTCATGCACTATGTGTTTTTCTTGGAGCGTCAGTTCTTTTAGTTTTCTTAGTTAGTTTAGTTTTGTTTTCTGCAATAAATGGTTGGACCCAACAAATTTATTTTGGAGAAGTTGCCTTGCTTTTCATTTGCCAAGAACGCTCTAGTTTTCATTCTTATAAAAAATCGAGTGTTCTTCTTTTTCTGCTACTGCTTTTGGTTTTCGTTTTCGCCTTGATTTGCATTCAGACCTTGTCATATCTCTTCATCAAGGTGTATTTTTGCCTCTCATCTTTATTGGTTTTCATCAAAAGAGGTGTTTATAAAAAATTTCAAATGGTGTTGGAAAAGAGAAAAAGCTTTATGCAAAAAAGTGGTACAAGAAGGAGCTTGTGTAGACTGCGGCTTAGGATTTTTCATGGCGTGCTTGATGTCTTTTTGATAGTATGCTTAGTGGTTTTGCTGTAGAATGACTTGTCTCAAATAACTGAGATTGCTTAATGAGCCTTTGAAAAAATCATGCGTTGTTTTTATTGTATGGAAGCATTATTTTGGTTTTCTCCTTGATGCTTTATTTGGGTTGACTTGGCGCGTGCTCACACATGTTAGACTCATACAAAGTCGCCAATAGCCTCTATGATCTTTTAGTTTTTGACTTTTGATGCGATCTTATGCTTCTTTTAATGTCACTTTGTCGCTTTGCATGATTATGGCCATTATTGCTCTCTTAGTTGGTCGCTCCCAGTCTTTTGCTAGCCCTCGCCTTGTATTGAGTATGAGCTCTACTCGTGCATCCAACTCCTAAAAACAAAGTTTTGCCAAAGTGTCCACCATACATACCTACTAGCAATTTCCTATTCCAAGTAAATTTGACTTGCTTTTATTTTCTCTTCAAATTAAACTCTTACCAGTGTTATGTGAAAATTGGTCAGTAAAGCTCTCACGAACCAGAAGGCACACTTTACGTTTTCCTGTTCTTAAAAATTTGACATTGTGGTCTCTTATGTTGAGTTGTTATGCTTGCAAGTTGTAAGTTGGATACTAGCCCAACCATGCTGTCATGGGGCAAGCTTTCAACATTGCACTTCTTATTTGAGTTGATATCGTGATCTTTTGTTTATGGATGCCCGCGGTGTGAAATGAATTGGGAATCTTGCGGGGATCATGGATTTTGTATATGTGTTAGGGAAACGCCTGGGCCGCCAATCTAAGCCATGCATAATTCATGGTGGAAATTTGCAGCATACCCATAGTGGACATTCGACGACGCATCTCAAAATAAAAAGCTATACAAATGGTAAATAAAAGAGATGTCGAGGTGTTCATTGTCTGCTTGTCCTGTCATTTTGATGTGGGCTTGTTCCATGTCATCAGGCATGGAGGTACCCCGTTGGCGGTTCTCAATGATACATATATGCTTACAATGACAAGAGCCTTGCTTGGGACTCTAAGTTGAGTAGCATGAGGTTTGGGTACTCGTATTCACGGGACACGAGGTTTTCAACTTATGATTTGTCAAGCATATGCATCATAATTGTTCTCGCATTAACTCTAACCACTCAAGATGCTTATGATGGGGGCAATGAGAGCTCAAACCGGTAAGTACCATAATTTTTGAAGGTTATAAAACTTGCAATCACTGCTTCCCTCCGCGAAGGGCCTTTCTTTTACTTTTATGTTGAGTCGCCACCTTCTATCTTTATGCACCATTAAGAGAGCAAAGTTGTCATTCTTAGTATAATGTGCATTGTCCCAAAGTTTTCATTGATTGATTCATATTGTTGGTTTCACTTATTCTCAAATTATTTGTATCTAGTCGCCCTCTTAAACTTGAAGGTGTCCTATACATTTATGTTTTGCTCTCTATGAAGGACAAGCTGAAAACCATTTGTATGTTTTTCCTTATGATTTGAACACACGTTTGACTTTCATTGTTTCATTTTCATGATCTTTTGTTTGTGTTCATTTGCATGATATAACATGGTTGCTAAGTTTCTTATTGTCAAGATTATATCTTTCATGCCCATGTTTTAAGTTCTTTTGATCCCAGCTCACAATGCTTACATATATGATCAAGATTGTGTAGGTGCATGTCACCTCAAAAATTATTCTTTGTTATCACTTACCTACTCGAGGACGAGCAGGAGTTAAGCTTGGGGATGCTTGATACGTCTCCAACGTATCTATAATTTTTGATGCTCTATGCTTGTTTTTACACCATTTGCCTACTGTTTCGTTACACTTCGTGGCACTTTTATGCATTTTCCGAAACTAACCTACTAACAAGTCGCCACAGTGACAGTTCCCTGTTTTCTGCTGTTTTTGTGTTTCAGAGGTGCTACAAAGGAAATATTCTTGGAATTGGACGAAACAAGTTCCTGAAGTCTTATTTTTCTCGGAAGCTTCCAGAGATCCGAAGAGGAGTTGGAGGGGGGCCACGAGGGCCCCACACACCAGGGTGGCGCGGCCAGGCCCCTGGCCGCGCCCCCTATGTGTGAGAGCCCCTCGGTCCACCTCTGACGCTGTCCCTTCGCCTATAAAGACCCCCCAACAGAAAAAACCTAAGTACCCGATAACTTTTCCAGAACACATCGCGATCCGCCGCCGCCGTCGACCCGAAGATCGGGAGGGTCTAGAAGCTCTTCCCGGCACCCTGCCGGAGAGGGGAATCGCCACCGGAGGTCTTCTTCATCGCCATGCTTGCCTCCGAAGATATGAGTGAGTAGTCTACCTTGGACTATGGGTCCATAGCAGTAGCTAGATGGTTGTCTCCTCCAACATGTGCTTCATGTTTAGATCTCATGAGCTGCCCTACATGATTGAGATCACCGTTATGTAATTCTACATGTTTGGTTTGTTGGGATCCGATAAATATTGGTGTTATGATTGAGTTGCTATACTGAAATATATCTTATGTTATCTCTATGTTGTTTATGATCTTGCATGCTCTCCGTTGTTAGTAGCTATCTTGGCCGAGTAGTTGCTAGTGACTCCAAGAGGGGGTATTTATGCTCGATAGTGGGTTCATGCCTCTATTTAACCTGGGGGAGTGACAGAAACCTCTAAGGTTGTAGATGTGTTATTGCTACTAGGGAGAAAACAACATTCATATGCTCGAGGGCATATGCTTTGTTTACATTACACACTTTGCTTAATGCAATTATCTGTTGTTCGCAACTTAATACTCATGGGGTGTTCGGATGATATCCCCGTGAGTGGATTATTAGTCATAGATGTAGTTGGATGGTGGTCTACGTATTTTGTTGTAATGCCCAGAGTAAATCGCATAGTGATCTTCTTGACATATCACGTTTATCTTTATTCTATCAATTGCGCAACTGTAATTTGTTTACCCAGCATGTGTTATTTATCTTATGGAGAGACACCACTAGTGAACTGTGGACCCCAGTCCTATTTCCATCATATTGCTATCACCTGTTTACTTTACTTGCACTGTTTACTTTACTCGCATACTTTCACTGTTTTCCACTCGATACGCTCATACCCTTTGTTTCAAGCAAACCGGTGAGATTGACAACCTCATCGCAAGTTGGGAACAAAGTATTTGGTTGTGTTGTGTGCAGGTTCCATGTTGCTGCTCGCAAAGCAAAGCTTGGACGAGGCGCCATATATAAATTATCCGGAGCTGTCGCGAAGCTTGCAAGCATCACCTTCAGTCGTTTGTCTCTCCTCTCCTGATCGACAAACCTTGGTTTATAACTGAGCGAAAATCTTGCTACTATATTCATCACACCTTCCTCTTGGCGTTCCTAATGGGCTGGTCATCAACCACGCATCAAGGGCGCTAAAGGAAAAACACCATCAGTTGTGTTCCAGTGAGTTCTTGCCCTGCTGTAGTCTTGAGCTCCTAGATACGAGCCAGCAATGGCTTGAAATTTTCAACTTCAGCATCGGATGGCAGAGCATCCCATGTAGTCAGTTTTGTCAAACTTTTGCTGGCATCAAAGGGGGCAAGCCCATACTTGTCAGATTCAGCGGACTTCTGGTCCTTGATGTAAAACCATTTGTGTCTCCAACCTTGAATTTATTGGGCCATTTTGAAATCGAGATACTGCGATTCCGATCGTACAGAGATGATGGCACCGCCATGTTAAGGAATTTTGCCTGGGGAACCACTAGGGTGCAAGCAGAAGAGATATTTCCAAAAGACCCAATGGGGTTCAATGCCCAAAAAAGCTTCACATAAACTGATGAAGCAAGCAATGTGAAGAAGAGAATTTGGCGTGAGCTGATGCAGCTGCACGCCGTACAGAAACAGAAGCCCACGAAGGAATTTGTGGGCAGGAAGAGAGAAACTGCGGAGAAGGAAAGCGAGGAACATCACCCAGAATCCCGCCGGCGGCGAAGGGATGCACTCGGTGCTGGGGAAGACAATCTCCACAGAAGCTGGAAGAAATCCTTCCTTTTTGGTTTTCTTCAGATCCCCATCATCGAACGAAGAAGGAATCCAGCCCAAAGACTGCTTCTTCGTCCATTTTCTTTGCCATCTTTGAACGGTGTGCAACCCTCTTGATGGGCATGCAATGGCGAGGCGCTCGGGGGCTACGGGAAAAGGGTGAGCACAAGGAAGAAGAAGCAGTGGCGGCGGCGTAGGAGCAATGAACTGGTAAACAGTAAAAGTAAAAGGGTTTCCCCTTAAATAAAGCTTCTGTAGGAAGGAACATGGGCTGCGATGTGGCGTGCGAAGCGGAAGCGGTAAGCCCACTAACGGGCGGAAAATTCAAGAAATTACCGCGCTGCCCATGTGCAACGGTCAGCATCCGGTCAAATCATGACAGAAAGTAATCATATCAATGACGTCATCCTTTGGATATGTATAAGTTTTTACATACAAGCTAAGTCGAAAGAATACAACTCAAAGAAATTTTTGAGCCTATGATCGATTCCAAGGAACCCGACCATAGCCTCGGGGGCTATTCCCTTCGGGAGCGCTGGTCGCGCACCCGATGAAGTATATAAAAAAGAGATGGATTTCAAATCATTTTGCACAGGTTGCGACTCAAGAAGATGATGAAGAAGAATACGTTTTTGAGCCTATACTCGAAAAATAAAATTCGACTATAGCCTCGGGGGCTACTCCCATCGGGAGCGCTAGTCACGCACCCGATGAAGATGGAAAATAATTGATCACGTCCTGGAGCAAATTACCAACTTCCTTGTCAAAAGTTTCCTGAGAGATGTTAATGCTCATTAATTCACTCTCATCGAGAGGGATTTTGCGACTAGTCAAAGAAAACAACTCGAAGATTTTTGGTATTGAAACAGCCAAACAAGGCTCACTACAAAAGTTCGATTCTCAAGCCGCGTCGTTGCGATTAAAAGCTTGAATGCCATGATCATAAACAAATTGTGAAGGTATGACCTCAGGATCCGTCCTGCATGGCCTAGTATACGCACATGGATGCGCTCTGCTAGTAAAGTTCTGTATCCACGATGCGAAGAAAAATCTCGGTGGACGCACTGGGTACCCTAAGAAATACTGGAATCCAGATTTTGTAAGTCCTAAATGCGACAAAAGGTTGGGTTACGCCAGGTGATGCGTGGTTGATGACCAGCCCGTTGGGAACCCCAAGAGGAAGGTGTGATGAATATAGCAGCAAGATTTTCCCTCAGTTAGAAACCAAGGTTTGTCGATCAGGAAAGGAGAGACAAACGACTGAAGGTGATGCTTGCAAGCTTCGCGATAGCTCCGGATAATTTATATATGGCGCCTCGTCCAAGCTTTGCTTTGCGAGCAGCAACGTGGAACCTCCACACAACACAACCAAATACTTTGTTTCCAACTTGCGATGAGGTTGTCAATCTCACCGGTTTACTTAAAACAAAGGGTATGAGCGTATCGAGTGGAAAACAGTAAAAGTATGCTAGTAAAATAAACAGTGCGAGTAAAGTAAACAGGTGATAGCAATATGATGGAAATAGGACCGGGGTCCACAGTTCACTAGTGGTGTCTCTCCATAAGATAAATAACACATGCTGGGTAAACAAATTACAGTTGGGCAATTGATAGAATAAAGATAAACGTGATATGTCAAGAAGATCACTATGCGATTTACTCTGGGAATTACAGCAAAATACATAGACCGCCATCCAACTGCATCTATGACTAATAATCCACTCCTGGGGATATCATTCGAACACCCCATGAGTATTAAGTTGCGAACAACAGATAATTGCATTAAGCAAAGTGTGTAATGTAAACAAAGCATATGCCCTCGAGCATATGAATGTTGTTTTCTCCCTAGTAGCAACAGCACATCTACAACCTTAGAGGTTTCTGTCACTCCCCCAGGTTAAATAGAGGCATGAACCCACTATCGAGCATAAATACCCCCTCTTGGAGTCACTAGCAACTACTCGGCCAAGATAGCTACTAACAACGGAGAGCATGCAAGATCGTAAACAACATAGAGATAACATAAGATATATTTCAGTATAGCAACTCAATCATAACACCAATATTCATCGGATCCCAACAAACCAAACATGTAGAATTACATAACGGTGATCTCAATCATGTAGGGCAGCTCATGAGATCTAAACATGAAGCACATGGTGGAGGAGACAACCATCTAGCTACTGCTATGGACCCATGGTCCAAGGTAGACTACTCACTCATCGCTCCGGAGGCAAGCATGGCGATGAAGAAGACCTCTGGTGGCGATTCCCCTCTCCGGCAGGGTGCCGGGAAGAGCTTCTGGACATTCCCGATCTTCGAGTCGACGGCGGCGGCGGATCGCGATGTGTTCTGGAAAAGTGATCGGGTACTTAGGTTTTTTTTGTCGGGGGGTCTTTATAGGTGAAGGGGCAGCGTCAGAGGTGGACCGAGGGGCTCTCACACATAGGGGCGCGGCTAGGGGCCTGGCCATGCCGCCCTAGTGTGTGGGGCCCTCGTGGCCCCCCTCCTACTCCTCTTCGGATCTCTGGAAGCTTCCGGGAAAAATAAGACTTCAGGAACTTGTTTTGTCCAATTCCGAGAATATTTCCTGTGTAGCACTTCTGAAACACAAAAACAGCAGCAAACAGGGAACTGGCACTATGGCGACTTGTTAGTTAGTTCCGGAAAATGCATAAAAGTGCCACGAAGTGTAATGAAACAGTAGGCAAATGGTGTAAAAACAAGCATGGAGCATCAAAAATTATAGATACGTCGAAGACGTATCAAGCATCCCCAAGCTTAACTCCTGCTCGTCCTCGAGTAGGTAAGTGATAACAAAGAATAATTTTTGAGGTGACATGCACCTACACAATCTTGATCATATATGTAAGCATTGTGCGCTGGGATCATAAGAACTTAAAACATGGGCATGAAAGATATAATCTTGACAATAAAGACTTAGCAACCATGTTATAACATGCAAATGAACACAAACAAAAGATCATGAAAATGAAACAATGAAAGTCAAACGTGTGTTCAAATCATAAGGAAAAACATACAAATGGTTTTCAGCTTGTCCTTCATAGAGAGCAAAACATAAATGTATAGGACACCTTCAAGTTTACGAGGGCGACTAGATACAAATAATTTGAGAACAAGTGAAACCAACAATATGAATCAATCAATGAAAACTTTGGGACAATGCACATTATACTAAGAATGACAACTATGCTCTCTTAATAGTGCATAAAGATAGAAGGTGGTGACTCAACATAAAAGTAAAAGAAAGGCCCTTCGCAGAGGGAAGCAGTGATTGCAAGTTTTATAACCTTCAAAAAATTATGGTACTTACCGGCTTTGAGCTCTCATTGCCCCCATCATAAGCATCTTGAGTGTTAGAGTTAATGCGAGAACAATTATGATGCATATGCTTGACAAATCATAAGTTGAAAACCTTGTGTCCCGTGAATATGAGTACCCAAACCTCATGCTACTCAACTTAGAATCCCAAGCAAGGCTCTTGTCATTGTAGGTATATATGTATCATCGAGAACCGCCAACGGGGTACCTCCGTGCCCGATGACATGGAACAAGCCCACATCAAAATGACAGGACAAGCAGACAATGAACACCTCGACATCTCTTTTATTTACCAATTGTATAGCTTTTTATTTTGAGATGCATCGTCGAATGTCCACTATGGGTATGCTATAAATTTCCACCATGAATTATGCATTGCTTAGATTGGCGGCCCAGGCGTTTCCCTAACACATATACAAACTCCATGATCCCCGCAAGATTCCCAATTCATTTCACACCGCGGGCATCCATAAACAAAAGATCACGATATCAACTCAAATAAGAAGTGCAATGTTGAAAGCTTGCCCCATGAAAGCATGGTTGGGCTAGTATCCAACTTACAACTTGCAAGCATAACAACTCAACATAAGAGACCACAATGTCAAATTTTTGAGAACAGGAAAAAGTAAAGTGTGCCTTCCGGTTCGTGAGAGCTTTACTGACCAATTTTCATATAACACTGGTAAGAGTTTAATTTGAAGAGAAAATAAAAGCAAGTCAAATTTACTTGGAATAGAAAATTGCTAGTAGGTATGTATGGTGGACACTTTGGCAAAACTTGGTTTTTAGGAGTTGGATGCACGAGTAGAGCTCATACTCAGTACAAGGCGAGGGCTAGCAAAAGACTGGGAGCGACCAACTAAGAGAGCAATAATGGCCATAATCATGCAAAGCGACAAAGCGACATTAAAAGAAGCATAAGATGGCATCAAAAGTCAAAAACTAAATGATCATAGAGGCTATTGGCGACTTTGTAAGAGTCTAACATGTGTGAGCATGCGCCAAGTCAACCCAAATAAAGCATCAAGGAGAAAACCAAAATAATGCTTCCAAATGATAAAAACAACGCATGATTTTTCAAAGGCTCATTAAGCAATCTCAGTTATTTGAGACAAGTCATGCTATAGCAAAACCACTAAGCATACTATCAAAAAGACATCAAGCATGATATGAAAAAGCCTAAGCCGCAGTCTACACAAGCTCCTTCTTGTACCACTTTTTTGCATAAAGCTTTTTCTCTTTTCCAACACCATTTGAAATTTTTATAAACACCTCTTTTGATGAAAACCAATAAAGATCAGAGGCAAAAATACACCTTGATGAAAAGATTTGACAAGGTCTGAACACAAATCAAGGCAAAAATGAAACCCAAAAGCAGTAGCAGAAAAAGAAGAACACTCGGTTTTTGATAAGAGTGAAAACTAGAGCGTTCTTGGCAAATGAAAAACAAGGCAACTTCTCCAAAATAAATTTGTTGGGTCCAACCATTTATTGCAGCAAACAAACTAAACTAACTAAGAAAACTAAAACAACTGACGCTCCAAGAAAAACACATAGTGCATGAAGCAATAAAAATATAGTGTCTTGAAAGGTGACCTGATTTTTGCCGATGAAGAAGGGGTGCCTCGGGGGCATCCCCAAGCTTTGACGCTTGTACTTCTTGGATATTTCTTGGGGTGATGCATGGGCATCCCTAAGCTTGAGCTTTTGTCCATTCTTCAGCTCATCTCATCATTCTCCAATCCCTACACTTGAAAACTTCCTTCATACAAAACTAAACACAAATCTATTAGCAACATTAGTGTAGCATAACATATAATCAACCTATTTTTGCTTTAGGTTTCAACCTAAAACCACCAAATATATAGCATATACTACTTTAGCATCTTCTCCAAAAGTTCCGTGATCAAAAGAACTCAAAAGAAAGCGATAAAGCGGCAAACACAAATATTGGCAGAAATCTATCAAAACAGAACAGCTGACAAAGGTCGAATTTTTAAGGGGTTTTTTGTTGCTCAAATCAAAAAGTGTTAAACTAATGAAAGTTTGGATATAACCTGGGGCATATGCACAAGAAATCGCAGGTCTAAAATATATACAGAGAATTTATACGAATTTTTACGGTGCAGCACCGAAAACAGTTTCAGGACAGCAACATCCCCAAATCTTTACCTCACTCAAATTAGAGGCTTCTCTTGGCACAACAACAAAATAAAAAGGATAAGGAGAGGTCATTACAGTAGTAATGACTTCCAAGACTCAAATAAAAGAAAAAGTACTGAAAATAAAATATTGGGTTATCTCCCAAGAGTGCTTTTCTTTAACGCCTTTGAGCTAGGCGCAGAAAATTGCGAATCAAGTAACATCAAGAGATGAAGCATCAATTACCTCAGTAGGCTCTTTGGAAATTCCCGAAGATGATTCAACCTGCAAGTCACCCTTAGTGGAACTAAGAGTCTTACCAATTTTAAGAACATGTTGAGGTTTAAGCGCAGAAACCTTGGGAACATACATAAATTTTTGCTCATTTTTGACAAACACTTTCTCTTTCTTAAATTTAAGAGAAGAGAAGATTAAACTAAGAGTTTCCATAGACTCCTCTAGTTTACCAATCCTTAAGTTTTGATTATCAAGAGTAGTGCTAGCCTCTAAAACGGTGATTCTCTTACCAATATTTTCTATTAATTCACTAACTCGGCTAGCATTTTCTAGGATACTTGGCAAACTTTTCTCTAAAGAGCTAAGCTTTTCTACCACCTCCTCCAAGGTGGTCTCGGTTTTAGCAACATGAATAGGTGGTATTCCCACTAAACTTTCAATTATAGTGCATGCTTCTCCAGTGGGAGTACCCAGAAAATTACCTCCTGTAAGGGTATCGAGAACATACCTATTCCAACTAGATATACCTACATAAAAATTTCTAAGGAGGATCGTGGTAGAGTGCTTTTTTGTACACCTATGATGGGCATTGTTAATACGGTACCAAGCATCTTTTAAACTTTCTCCCCCTTGTTGCTTAAAACTATGAACTTCTACTTCAGGATTACTCATTTTAGCAAAACTAAAAGCAGACAAGTAAAAACAACTACCAAGGATTCTAATTTTTTTGGGTTTTTGATAAAAAATGATGCAGGTAAAATAAATAAAGTAAAGAAAAATAATAACAAAGTAAAGGATGTGCATGCGAAAAACTCCCCTCGCAGAAGTCTTCTACTTCCTCCCCGGCAACGGCGCCAGAAAATTAGCTTGATGCGTGGTTGATGACCAGCCCGTTGGGAACCCCAAGAGGAAGGTGTGATGAATATAGCAGCAAGATTTTCCCTCAATTAGAAACCAAGGTTTGTCGATCAGGAGAGGAGAGACAAACGACTGAAGGTGATGCTTGCAAGCTTCGCGACAGCTCCGGACAATTTATATATGGCGCCTCGTCCAAGCTTTGCTTTGCGAGCAGCAACGTGGAACCTGCACACAACACAACCAAATACTTTGTTCCCAACTTGCGATGAGGTTGTCAATCTCACCGGTTTGCTTAAAACAAAGGGTATGAGCGTATCGAGTGGAAAACAGTGAAAGTATGCTAGTAAAGTAAACAGTGCGAGTAAAGTAAACAGGTGATAGCAATATGATGGAAATGGGACCGGGATCCACAGTTCACTAGTGGTGTCTCTCCATAAGATAAATAACACATGCTAGGTAAACAAATTACAGTTGGGCAATTGATAGAATAAAGATAAACGTGATATGTCAAGAAGATCACTATGCGATTTACTCTGGGCATTACAATAAAATACATAGACCGCCATCCAACTGCATCTATGACAAATAATCCACTCCCGGGGATATTATCCGAACACCCCATGAGTATTAAGTTGCAAACAACAGATAATTGCATTAAGCAAAGTGTGTAATGTAAACAAAGCATATGCCCTCGATCATATGAATGTTGTTTTCTCCCTAGTAGCAACAGCACATCTACAACCTTAGAGGTTTCTGTCACTCCCCCAGGTTAAATAGAGGCATGAACCCACTATCGAGCATAAATACCCCCTCTTGGAGTCACTAGCAACTACTCGGCCAAGATAGCTACTAACAACGGAGAGCATGTAAGATCATAAACAACATAGAGATAACATAAGATATATTTCAGTATAGCAACTCAATCATAACACCAATATTCATCGGATCCCAACAAACCAAACATGTAGAATTACATAACGGTGATCTCAGTCATGTAGGGCAGCTCATGAGATCTAAACATGAAGCACATGGTGGAGGAGACAACCATCTAGCTACTGCTATGGACCCATAGTCCAAGGTAGACTACTCACTCATCGCTCCGGAGGCAAGCATGGCGATGAAGAAGACCTCCAGTGGCGATTCCCCTCTCCGGCAGGGTGCCAGGAAGAGCTTCTGGACCCTCCTGATCTTCGGGTTGACGACGGCGGCGGATCGCGATGTGTTTTGGAAAAGTGATCGGGTACTTAGGTTTTTTCCGTCGGGGGGTCTTTATAGGCGAAGGGGCAGCGTCAGAGGTGGACCGAGGGGCTCTCACACATAGGGGGCGCGGCCAGGGGCCTGGCCGCGCCGCCCTGGTGTGTGGGGCCCTCGTGGCCCCCTCCTACTCCTCTTCGGATCTCTGGAAGCTTCCGGGAAAAATAAGACTTCAGGAACTTATTTCGTCCAATTCCGAGAATATTTCCTGTGTAGCACTTCTGAAACACAAAAACAGCAGAAAACAGGGAACTGGCACTGTGGCGACTTGTTAGTAGGTTAGTTCCGGAAAATGCATAAAAGTGCCACAAAGTGTAACGAAACAGTAGGCAAATGGTGTAAAAACAAGCATAGAGCATAAAAAATTATAGATACGTTGGAGACGTATCACCAGGTACCGAATTCAAGTCCAGGGGCTTGAGTTTGAAGTAGGTGGCAAGTTTTTGCTCAGGCAACTAACTGGTTTTCTGATCCGTCAGAAGTACCAGGCTTGCTAACCAAAATCCCCTTGAGAAAGTAAGAATATGAAAACAATCAATGAGATCAAAGAACGAGAATAAGACGAAGATTGCTCACGTCAACGATTGCAAGCAGAAGATTTGAAGACTTGAAAATTTGAGATTCAACTCGAATCTACAATTCTGGTAGAATCTCGGGGGCTACTGAAAAGGGTATAGCTATTAAAGCCCATTATCTTAGTACCTCCGGGGCCCGATAGATAGGCCCAAATATAGATGTAGTTGAAATACGAGATGATATGGTATGCAGACATTGTAATTTGTGTTGAACTCGACCGGATCCTCGAGACCTGGCCACCTACATATAGGGGCCAGGAGAGGCCGGCCAGGGACAGATTGAGATTGAGCCAATTGATTGCCCGCTTACTCTCACCACGTATTACGTTTCGCCTAGTTTGTCTGATCTTTAACCTTCGAGTTCATCCGACGCCGTCTTCCCCCGATCCTAAGTCCTTCATCTAGGACATTTGCCGAGTTAACCTTCGTCAGCAGGTATGTCTTCACATGCACGATCCGCGCGAGCAGCACTTGGCAGCCATTAAGCGCATCTTGCGCTACGTCAAGGGCATGATGTCTCATGGACTCCAGCTTCCTTCATCTTCACCGGATTTCATGGTCACCTACACCGACACCGACTGGGTCGGCTGCCCCTCCACTCGATGTTCCATGTCTGGTTTCTGCGTCTACCTCGGTGACAAGCTCATCTCATGGTTTTTGAAGCGACAGCACACGGTCTCTCGTTCCAGCGCTGAGGCTGAGTACCGTGCTATGGCTAATGCTGTTGCCGAGCCTAGTTGGATTCGCCAACTCCTCCACGAGCTTCATCGACCATCTGCTCCAGCTACGGTTGTGTTCTGCGACAATGTTAGCGCCGTCTACATGTCGACGAACCCCGTCCAGCACCAGCGCACCAAGCACATTGAAATCGATCTTTACTTCGTCCACGATCGTGTTGCCATGGGTCAGGTTCGAGTGTTGCATGTTCCTCTGTCTCGATAGTTTGCCGACATCTTGACGAATGGTCTTCCATCACCGTTGTTTCTGGATTTTCGGTCCAGTCTCAACGTCCGTACTCCTTCCGTTGTGACTGCGGGGGAGTGTTAGAGATATGTCGTATTATGTGACATGATTCCTTGAATCGTGGAGAATCCTTCGTCCCGGTCTTCTATTTATGATTCTCATTTATTATTAGGATTATATTTTTTTTGTATAAATACACATGCAATAGAAATATTTAAATAACCAACCAATCGCGCCCTAGAGGATTCGCGCCAGGCTCCATTGTCAACGCAAAGTTTGGTCCATCAATACACAGACGGGATGATATAAATAGTTGGAACCAGACCACTGCAAAGGCCAATTCCACCGTATTCATGGAAACACGATGGGTCGATGGCGTTCCGTTTGCTTGATTGCGTAACTAATATAAAACCCTTGCCTAAAAAACAATAGTACCAGTGTACCACTACCACTACCGCTGCTTTTTCGAAATATCTTGTTCACATACGAACTGATCGCCCAGACTCCAACGGAGCTGAGCCCGAGCCGCGGAACTCTCGGCCGAGCCGAGCTGCAGTTGGGTCGCGCAAATTGTCCCTCACTAACAGGTGGCCCCCGTCTCCGTGCTCCGTCACGTGATGACGGATTTAACCGGTGGCAAGCGACGCCATTATTCCCCACAGTTTCCTGGCCTAAAAGTCGTCGTCGTCTCATCGACTCCTGCGATTCCCAATGGGCACGCGGGGGTATCGGTGGGACCATATCACCAGGGCCCACTCGTCGGAGGCTCTGAGCTTATGGCCCCGTTCAGCGGGTAGGATGCAGCGGAGTGTACAAGAATATACGCGGGCTCGGTAGGTAGGAGTGAGCACCCGCTGCTTCGTCAGTGGAGCAGTACGAGTACTAATTTTTGGGGGATAACTCGGCAGAAGTAGGGCCCACCCGCGAGCACGCGCTGCACACTGGGCGCGTCGCCTTTCTCAAGTCCACTCTTCACGTTCTGTGATTCCTGCGTCTGCTGTCCTTATCTGTGGGTTATGGAAGAGCCGCTCGATTGGGATCTGACGGCTTACGATAGAATCCTTATCCATGACACTGGCTGATGGTACAAAATGGCAGAAAACTGTTTACTTGTTGCAGATCTGTGCCAGATGTGTTATTGAATAATCACCATAACCCCCATTTTTATTCCGAAATGGGGGGAGATCCCCGGTCTCTGGATCATATGATGCACACTTATCTATTTTATTGCAGGATTCAAGTAACAAGTATAAGTTATTACAAATCACAGATTACAAAGAGTTTATACAAATATCAACCATCTAAACATGCGTCAATCTATTTGTGGTTATGGTTGAACAATCACCATAACCCTCATGATTTATATTTTTTTTTAAACATAAACAACAGCTCAAAAAAAAAACTAATTAGTAACCAATACATTGCAACAGAGCTTGTTGGTGCTCCACCAAAATGTAAAATGGCTTTCTCGATCGGCTGCATGATCCACTAGCAACCTTGGCGATTTTTTTTTGCAAGAATTTGAAACTATCATAGAGCAAATCCGTAGCGCGACGATAGCAACGTTGTTGTGAAAGGTGTGGGCATTGCATATCACCTGGACATCATAACTCTAGCTGATATTCCCTCTTTACGAGTTATATCAATGAAAACCATGGGCAGATTTAGCATCCCTCCAGCCTGGGCACTTGCTCGGTCTTAACGGATGGGTGTTGCCTACTTGCCCAAAAATGCAACTCTACATAGACATGGGCGTCCTGGGCTTATCCTAAAGGTCCATTCATGCTTTGAGATTCGTGCAACCGCTTTTGAAATATTGTAGAAAACACCCTATGGTATATCCCTTTCATGTCGATAAGCCATTCCCCATTTACAATGTACCCCTCATCTTTTTATAATCGTTAAATTTAGGATTCATGCATCTACATATCTTTCTAGCATTTTTGAACAAAAGCTAGCATCTTAATTAAGTCTGTGCATTTGTTGTTTTTCCACAATTTCAAATGTTCCGTCACAGCTGGAAACTTCATTTGATGTGAAACCAATGACATACAACATATATTTTATTTATCTTGTCGATTTTTCTTAGAATATATGCCTTATAAATCGGACTGAGGGAGGGCGTACGAAATCCCATTTTGAACGGGTCAGCAGCCGCACCATTTTGGGCTATGTGATTATGCCGACCACCATCCCAGTCAAATGAAACCCCATTTCCACAAATATGTTCTATCATGCTAATTATATTGATTTGATGATGAAGCAACCTTCAAGCACGGAGTGGTAGGCCGGCCGTGTAGTGTGCTCATAAAGGAGATATCGCATATGGCTGTACACGATTGAAGACATGTGCCGACAACCGAACAAAAAGGGTACTTACCACGTTACCCGTGGAAACAGAGAACGCGCATGACTGGTAACAGGATAAAACAGCATCATATCGTGGCTTATCCGGATCCCGGCGGTTTGAGAATTGAGATCATCCCTAACCTCTGAAGAGGAGACAATAAACAAAAACAAAGACCAGGCCTAGGGCAAAATTCCCACTCGGGTAGGAACTAGGAAGTTGCCTGGAACGACCCTCGAAGTTTCAAACTAACTAGCGTGTCAAAACGCAGATGAATTGTACTGGACGGTCCTTTTTATATATAATGGTGATTTATTATATGCTATAAAAAATGACAAAAGTTTGTATCTGAGTATAGTGACAGTGTATATGTTCAAACTCCAAAATTTGTTAGATTTTGTCCTTTCTTTGTAGATTTTGTCATTTCTTTTTAGATTTTGCATGCGTGTTGTGTACATCGTTGACTATACCCAGACTTTTTCAGATTTTTTTGTGTGTAAATGTGATTTTTTTTTTAATTTATGAAACTAAAAAGCTCGCTGGAGCTCGGCCTCCATTTGGAGTGTCCGAAATGGAAGACACTATGTATTGAACAGAACAACATTTACATGGAGACCAGGGATCTACAATTGCATGATTATATAGTCAAAATGGATAACCCTACATTTACATACTTATCTCTGCTATTGTAGGGTAGCACAACCATTTTATCTGGATGTCCTCTGCTTCTGGACCTTGACATCTTTTAACTTTAGTTTGAGCTTCATCATGCCAGCTTGGACTTGCACTTCATTCTTGGACGGATCTATTTTGACTACAGTGGCTTGATTCTTGATTTTAGGAACGTAAACTAAATCTCCAACTTCAGGAATCCCACCATCTTCATCTAATTCAAAAAAAAATCTCAGCTAATTAACTTGTCCTCAAACTATCTGGAAGTGGGAGATCAATAACAATACAAAAACGACTGATTCAAACCTAATATCTTACCATAAGCTTCCGTGGCCATGCTGCTATTTGTAGTCTGCGGCTTGCTATTTGTAGTCTGCGGCTTTTTAACGGAAGAACTACTTGATGGCTCTGGGCCCTTCACTCTCTCAAGTTTGGCCTTCTCCGCAGCCTTCTCTTCTTCTACCACTCTTTGAGCTATTGCAGATTCTCTGAACAGCTGAAACTTCTTATGAATGATTGAACGAGCCATAACTGCATACTCTGATACTACTCTCGACTTTCTTTTTCTCTGAGCAGTAGTGTGATCTACAATGTTTTTCTGTGCCACTTCCAAGTTATTATGAAGCTCCTTGGACTGCCTGATATGACATCAATGGACATATACGATAAGTAGTCCTGCTGCGAGTTTGCACATCATAATCATGTAATAAGCAAACTAATACATGAGAAAATATCTAAACATATATGTAATGGAACTACTAATTTACTTAGAAAGGCAGACATATCAACATATGGAGTGAGAGCAGACAGTCATTGCACCATACCTCAAAACCAGTCAAATTATCCTCATTAAAATATGGTATAAGGTATGAACCGATGGATGGATATGTAACATAAAAAAAATCCTTTTTAATGGAAAGATGGCAGCATACTCAAATAGTACAAAGAACCAAGCAGGGAACTTCTCACATAAGATAATGCTGTGCCTGCTGAAGCTGTTCGTGGTATTCTTGCTTGAATTTTTCCATGTCCATAATCAACTGCATAATAAACACTTGAGATTGACTTGTTCTAGGTACACGTTAAGAGCTCAATTTTCTTAGTAACACATTGTGAGGAAATATGATTGTATCTGAGCAACTCTTATGAAACCAAATTGCCACTTCATAATACTGTTGAAGTATAAGTGCATTACACACCTTTCTCTAACGGCTTAACCTTTTGGGTGAGCTAGCTGGCGTAATTTAAGTAAAAAATCGCAACCCACTTTCAGTCCACAACTCCACATTTAGGGCAAAGGGTACATATGAGGGGTGTTGTTGAAGTATAAGTGCATTGCACACCTTTTTGCATTAGCTTACGCTTTTTGGTGAACTGTCTAGTGTGTGTAACTCGATATATACAAAGGCCCAATAATAATCCCAGAAATAAAGGACGGTCATGATCTTATCAAACATACCGCATTTATCTCTGCACCAGCTGTTCCAAGTAACTGCCGAGCACTTCCTATTATATCCAAGGGCAAACCTAGTCTTTCAGCAATGTTGATTGCATTTGAACGCCCTAGATATGTAACAAAACATGAGTACAAAAGAATTTCAAAAATAGAAGGAAAGCTAGTTACCATATATCAGTTCAGATGCATATATGAGAAACCAAAAAAAAAGAATGAATTAAGAGCAAGTTTTATCCTTAATATGAAGTTATTCAGCTAGGTTGGTTTTCCAAGGAGAACAAGCATATAAAGGCCCAACTATTTGGTCCATGAGAAGAATGAATGTCATGATTCTGGCATAGCATATTTCATTCAACAATCCAATTATCCAATAAACAACTAGCAGGTAGGGTTAGTCAATGGTCACCTTGTTAGAAAATGTGTGTTTTTAAGTAGAAAGCATAAGATGAGGAGCCCTCTAGCATCTGCTAGGCCTAAGGGTAGTGACTACTGGGCACCCAAACAAGTACGACCATTGATGATTGACAAAAAAAGGAAATATAAAGCAGTTAACCTGGTATTCCCCAAAGTATCCTGAATGTAGGCTTTAGATTCTCTTCATCAAATTCCATGCATGCATTCTCAAATGAATCATTGCTGAAAGCATTAAAATAATGAATAGTGATGCTGTGTCTCTTGGACAAGAATTATTCTGTACTTTAGGGCACATAATAAGCCACATTGTCACGTCCCTACAAACTAATGGACATAAGTTCCGTGAAATCATGCAAGTAAATTTGCTTCCTGGTGTAAATTGGAGAAAATAGTGATGCTCCAAGAACGACATTGTTTAACTGAAAACAACATTTTTTAATAGTGCCACTCAACAAAAAGAAAAATTATTACATAAATGCGAATAGCCCTGAGTACAGGCAGGACTGTACTCTATTTAGATACAAGAAACTAAGTTCAAAAAGATAGCTTAATCATCAGAAATAACCTGCACTAGACATAGTGTGCTATTACAGTTGTTGTCCTTCCAAATTTGCAAATCATGTTGAGTTGGATTGCTTTTGTTGAATTTCAGTAAAATAACACTTATGGTTGATGACAAGGTATCCGACAATGTAATTTCAATAACAAGAAACGTTGAAACTAAACAAATGTAAGGACAAATGCTCTTTAGTTGAAAGTCAAGACCATAATGCCAGAAAATTTTCAGCTTGAATGTTCGGTACCTGTATTTTAGTGTTTTAAGTTCTCCATGATGAGTTGTAGCTAGAGTTAGAAAAGAACCAGCTTCAGCAAAAGACTCCAAGAGAGACATCCCCAAGGCAGCCCCTTCAAGTGGATTTGTCCCAGCACCAACCTAAACACAAAGATAAGGAATCACTGATGACCCATTTTACAGAGAAAGGCTCAACTGTAGATATTAAGATAGTCCTTAGTCATCCAAGATATTTCAGTAAATGAGTTAGTCGTTGTCAAGCTTCATGCACTAGCCAACTCAACCAATAGTCCGAACTGATGGAAATGGCTAGTGCAATCCACTTATACACTTCAGCACCCTCACTCACGTGTGACGGGGAAGACAAGTCAACACGTGTCGAGACTCGGTAGGCTCAAGAGGCCTTGTACGTGGACCGGTGACTCAGAGCATCAGAGGTATGGCTCAAGAGGCCCATAGATGGACACAAAGGGGCAACACCAATTTTAGGATAAATTTGCAAAAACCAGGACTCGAACTCGAGATCCTAGGCTCTGATACCATGTCAAGCTTCATCACTAGTCAACCAACCAAAAGTCCGAACTGATGGAAAGGGCTAGTGCATCCACTTATACACTCTAACAGTCATATGGTGTGCTGAGTACTTTGTACTAAACTAGAAACAATGTATACTGAGTATGTTAACCAAAAAATGTGACATGTGTTTGATATTTCTGGAACAGAGAAACATACCTTAATTTTAAAACTGTTTGCGGAGTAGATGACAAATTGTGCATTTCAGAACCAGACAAGAATCGGGCATCGACACCAAAGAGATGTTCAGAACCACACAATACATAGCGCATGTTTCAGGCAATTCTCGTAGCGAGAATGGGGTTTCTACAACGATCACAAATCCCTCGGATATTGCCACTAAACTAATTAACATGCACGGATCAAAGTTAATCTAATAATTATCAAGGCATATGATAAAGTACTAACCTCATCCAAAAGGACCAAGGATTGTGAAGTTGACTGAGCACGAATGGCCTAATAAAATAAAGGTTCAGTTGCTGAACTGATAAACATTTAGTACAAGTACGGACCTAGTGAGTTAGGATTCAGAACTAACAGAACATTGATTAAGTGATTATGATAAAAGTAAAACATACCCCAATCTGCTTCAGATGCCCAGAAAATGTTGAAAGTGATTGGGTCAAAGATTGCTCATCTCCAATGTCAGCATAAACAGCATCGAACCATGGAATTTTAACTGGTTCAGAAGCTAGAATGTATAGACCTGCAGCAGAATGGGCATACTTATGCACGATACAGTTGTTTACTCATTAAGAGTGTGTGCACGTAATTTATCTTCAATTTTCTGCCAGGAAGTCACATCAGAAAGTGTGCAATTGATAATGCAATTGCCGCATATCAAATTATAAGGATCCGGAAGAATTAGTATCTGCATACTCTAAGAAATCTTATGGGTGTAGCTTATGATCACAGTCATAAATTGAAAGGTTCTGAACTTCATTGTTCCAATTACCTATCTTAGCCATTAACGATGCCAGCCCAACTGTCTTCAAACTGATTGTTTTGCCCCCTGTATTTGGGCCAGTTATGACCAAAACAGTGGTTTCTTCAGCAATCATAAAATCTACTGGAATCGGATGGTTCCTCTCCAGCTCAGAAACCTGCAAACTGAAACATAAATTATCCAATGGACTAACAATACACATTGTTTTCCCCTAACGAGGACTAACCCTAATTTTCATGAAATCAAGGTCTGACGCCAGTTGATCTTCCTCTGCAATATCTTGTCCATATATCCTCCGCCTCCGAATCTCCTATAACATGGAAGAAAAATGGGAACTGCATAACCACAGGTTGACAAAAAACAAATAACACCAAGATATGATGTTTTAGAGTCTCTATACAGTATATGATAAGTATAAACAAAATGTACTCTCACTATCAAATAAGACATATCTGCATAAACATAGTAGAATAAGGTGGGCCTGGGGAAACTAACCGATGTGGCACTTGCAACATCCTTTTTGGTACGACTCAGGTTTTCCTGGTGCTGCTGGAGCAATAGTGGGTGGTATGCATTTGGAATAAACAGTTTCCATGGCATCTTAGGAAGTTGAGCTGAGGAAGTCATACTGACAGGCCCATCTTTAGCAGTATTGGCAGACCCATGCTCGAAGTTTGGCAAATACAGGTCAGGAAGTGTGCCATCATATGCTATACTGTATTTTGCACGAGCTGTGACCTGCAAAGCGAGTGCACAGACATATTAAGTAAAACAATCTGGGCTAAGAAAGCAACTATGCATGCATAAAAGTTATTGCGTACTTACAAAACTGCTGCACTATATGATTGTAAACATGGTAGACATTTTGGGAATAAGAATACTAACAAATGGCCAGATGCCGCATTGACCAATGTATAAGAATCAGAACTGTTTATATGTCTTGTGGTTTCACTTAATATTTAATATTTAGCTACTGCATAGGTTGTTGGCATGAGTTACTGCAGTGAAAGGTCACCGCAATCTCGCTAGGAGGGCGGTGATGGCCATACACGTCTACCAGGGTTAGGATTAGAGTCAGTGGAAAAGGCTGCCAATTGGAAAGTGTTACTTCTGGCTGGCGTTTATATGTGGCGCAAGAAGCTTTGGCTCCTAATTCTTCCTCGACTTAATTCCTGCCAGCCTGCTAAGTAACTCTGATTCCTGGCCAGCAGTCCTGACCTGACTAAGCTCGTACTGGATGCCACCTACCTCCTGGTTACCTCTGCTATGAACATCGGTGATAATGGATTCACCAATAAGAGTCTACAACACTTAACGTATCCAACATTGAGCATACCTATGTATCTGGTTTAACATTGCTTGTTTGTCAACTATAGCATAAGATAGCGGATGTGTTTTTTTTTTTGCAGGGGAGATAGCTGATGTGTTTAATGATGATATTTTCGCTATACCAAGTAAACATGCTAGTCAATGTAATGGAAAGGGAGAAACAAACCCTATAATCTAACCTTTGTAAACCGAGTGCAATTGATCAATGGGAACATCAATAACTAAATAAACTTCTCGCAATGGCAAGTGTTGTGGTACATGTTAGTTCCAAGATATAAACAACAACAAACAATCAATATAAAAGAGGCAAGTATAAAATATCAGGACACATGATACTTATTATGTTATCTGAGAATTAAGCTAAGAATCTATTGCATGTGCTTTATGCTTATACAAATCCTAGTCAGAACTCTTGAGAGTAACCCTGGAGTACCGATACAGATTCTGTCACAAAAATCAGTTATACTAAAACTATTTTTTATGCAAAATATGTAATGAAAAACGACATCACCTTATCGAGTGTAATTGTTGCCTGCATCAAAATCTGAATATTATCAAGCTCGAGAAGAATCTGCAAATGGAAAATAAGTGTAAGGATAAAAATACAGCAAATAGACTAACCAAATTAATCAATCTTTTAAACCTTATCAGTCAGTTTTGATAAAGCCTCAAGTTCAGCTCTAGCCACTAGAGCTCTTGCGCCCTGCAGCTCATCATTTAGTGGAACAGCAATAATTGGTTCTATCATACTTCCGGCCTCTGAACCACTACAGACATATGAATCTTGATCAATATCTACTGCCATATACAACGAAATCAAATTCACCTTGGTCAAAACTCAAAATGAGCGCCAAAATTTTGGTGCTACTAATAGACAACCCTTTTACGTGTTGTTGATACCAACAAAAATATGAGCATGCGCCACCTGTTATAAAGGTAATCTCGTATCTTTGGTGATCCAATTTTCAAACATGCATTTTAGTAACTAAGACTGCAAAGTTAACATAACACTCAGTCTTATGGAAATTTGTCAACAAAAAGAAATTATATAAGCTTGTTACCAAATTTATCTTACAACAAGCGACACCAATAATAATATATAAGTAAAATTTAGAAAAGCACACCTGGAGAGTAGTAATCCATCAAAACTTGAAGACTTATTCCCAGTTACTTTAATACAGCATCTTCCATTTACATTGCTTACTTCCTAGAAAAAAGTAACAGTCTGTAATCCATTGTGCATGAAGTTTCTCTGGCAATGAATGAGTTGAATCAAACAATACCGACAAGGAAGCTTCATTGTCAGAATTCCGTATCAACTTATCCATAAGCTGACATAACTGAAAAAGTAACAACATGTAATATTTAATCATCAACAACATTACCATCAGACAGATAATGTTTGTAGAGGAACATACGTTTTGTTTACAGAATTAAATCAAGGAAAGCACATCCTGCAAATATATCTGTGTATTTTCTTTATAGATTACATAACTTTCTTCTGCA
Organism: Dactylis glomerata; assembly: GCA_007115705.1. Classification (NCBI taxonomy): domain Eukaryota; kingdom Viridiplantae; phylum Streptophyta; class Magnoliopsida; order Poales; family Poaceae; genus Dactylis; species Dactylis glomerata. The sequence goes on from QXEO01000492.1 coordinate 184,493, forward strand.
GTTTATCCTCCAGGTCAAAACTTAAGCATGGTGTTTTGTGCAACGTGCAGTTGCTTGCTTGCTTGTGCATGTGCATTTGCTGTGCCGGCTTGCATGTGCTTTGCCGGCTTGCATATGTGTGGTGTTTCTGTGAATATATGAATTCAAACCCAGTGCAACAGTACAGAAATCAAAACCCACTGCAACTTGTTTGCTGCACACACATATAGATGCCTTTGCTATACATAGTAGGAAAAGAACTAGGTATGATAATATATTTATAATAAGCAAAAAAAAACTAAAACCACTTACCCTGCTCTCTAGGGCTTGAACTTGATCTCGATATCGTCTTAGCTCAGGACTCTGTAAAATGAATATAACATATTTCAAATGGAATATCTAAGTACAATCAGGAGTCACAGCAGCCTTTCAAAATGCTTTACTTATACTGATGGTCAGGATAAAATGATTTTTAAGAACAAACATATGAATAGCTAAAGTATAGATTGCACCAAACCAATATGATATAAACTTAACAGATGAGAATTAAACCCTGCTGTAAATGTACTCCCTCTGTTCACTAATATGGCATTTTAGCTTTTTATAGATTCACTCATTTTGGTCTGTATCTAGACTACTTTTAGCGTGTGGATTCACTCTTTTGATCCGTATCTAGTCTACTTTGAAACATCTAAAATGTCTTATATTAGTGAATGGAGGGAGTAGTTAGCAAAGGTAGTTCTGAATTCGACTTCTCCGGTTACATTGTATTTCATGCCAGATTTCTTGGGCACACAGACCTTCAAATATGGAGTAGATATATGTCGTTTGCATGTCCAACCCTCCGTAGTCAATCAATCACACAGTCAAGGGAATTTGAGATATCGTTCATAAGAATTGAATTTTTTCTAAAAGCTGAATGAAGATATTGACTTCAAACTGAAATGCTTGTAAGAACTACTACCTCCATCTCAAAATATAAGACGTTTTGGTAGGCTAGCCTACCAAAACGTCAAACGTCTTATACTTTGGGACAGAGGAAGTAGTATTTTTGTGCAAGGAAATAAAAACTGGTAGCAAATCAATACAAAGCAATAGAATAATAGAATCAAGATTGCAAGGACCAAACTGCAGTGTCTTTCACGGAGCCGTCATCCTCTATGATATCCTGTATAGACTTCACTAGTAACTTATTGACAACAGCATCTAGAATCTGCAGGCAAGTTGAAGAACATTCAGCATACTGGATAGGCAGACTTTACATAAATTTGTGGTCATATACAAAAAAAGATGCAAGATAGCAAAAATGAGAAAAAGATAGGAGGTTACTGTTTCTGTAAGGGGCATTAATAGATTATGAGAGTCCTCATCTTGCTTCATAGCAGCTTTAACAGTTGCTTGCAAAGATTCAAAAAACAGCATCAGGCTAACCACTGCCATTGCTTCCTGTCCTTTAATCACGGAACCACCAGAGACACGATTTATTGCAGACTCTACCTTCAGTTAAACAGAAGAGTGTATTCGTGATAGTGGCATAGCCAGACATTTGGCATCTAAGTATAAGGCCAGATTAGATGGGGAAAACAATGCTCTACAAATATCGTGATAAAACATTAGGATCAACAAACAGATAATGGAACATATGTGCTTTGATCACTGTTTTCTCATGTTATGATTTATTACTAATATTTACTTCATTTAGGCAACATAGAGTTTCAGTAGTTCAATATACATTTGAAGTTATCGACAGAGAGAACGTACTCCCTCTGTTCCAAAATATAAGATGTTTTAGTCTATCATTGACATACATGTATCTAGATGTTTTTTAGTACTCCCTCCGACCCATAATACTCTTCGCTAATATGGATGTATCTAGACACATTTTATTGATAGATACATCCGTATTAGCGAAGAGTAATATGGATCGGAGGGAGTATATAGGTTCACTCCTTTGCTTCTAACCTATACATGCTAAAAGATGTCTACATACATGTATGTCAATGATAGGCTAAAACATCTTATATTTTAGAACGGAGGGAGTAGACCTTAACTAGTACAGTATGCCAAAATGCCGATAGCAGAGCAATGCTTTATTAGTTCAATCTAAGAACTTTGTAGTGAAGTCAGAAAAAAGTACGAAGTATAGATGTCCTCACCGCGACCGTGTCCAACCCAGAGAAATCCAGCGACCCACCAGAGCAGCCAAGCAGCCGCACGGCCGCCTCGGTCTCCCGAAGCAGCCTCCGACTCCGCTCATAGCTCACGTCCTCCACGCCCCACAGCTGCTTCTGCACAGCCACGTCCCGCGTCAGCCGTCAGAGGAGAAGCCCGTTGTCGGTGCGCGATCGGGCGACGGAGGGGGTTTAGACTACCGTACCTCGGTGGCTTCGCGCCCGTGCGCAGTGCCGGCGAACGAGGCGACGGCGCGGCAGACCTTGCCCCATTCGAGGAGGCGGAGGCTGCGGGCGGAGGGCGAGGCGGAGGCGGCGAGCACGCGGAGGCGGAGGCGGAGGAGGCGGCGCGGGCGGACGAGGGATGCTGACGGGCGAAAGGGAGAGGGATTGGCGGAGAGGCGAAGCATGGGGAGGCGAGGCAGGGGCCAGTGGCCTGCGAGCGCGGAGGAGGAAATGGCGCCGGTGCGTTTTTGGATAGAACCGGCCAGGGCGTCTGAGCTGGCAGCCTAGAGGGAACAAACAGTCGATGGTGTTCGAGCGGCAGCGGTTCCGCCTTCGGGGCTACACATTTACGTCTTCAGTTAAATGTTGTGTTTTGTATATTTCCTGGGTAATTTTTTTTAATAAAAAATTGTGTGTCTCGTGGTTTAATGTTATTTGTTGAACTGTTTAAGTGCCCACATTCCAAAACACTAGCTATAACCCGCAAAAAACACGAAAGAGGGGATGCAAACATGAAATTCTTTCATACCAAGGTTAACGCTAGAAAGAGGAAGAATTTGGCTTGCAAATGGGTAAGGTTTGGTTATCCATCATGAAGGGAGAGCGCTTAACTCAAACATATTTCTTCGCGGTCATGATAAGAGGACCACCAAGGAACATGGATCTCAATTGGATGGGCATGTATTTCCCTACTTGTGACCTTAATAGCCTCAGTGATGTCTTCTCGGAGAAGGAGGTGTCTAAGGACATCAAGTCTATGCCAAGCGACAAGGCACCTTGTCTGGATGGTTTCACGAGTGCCTTCTTCAAAGCTTATTTGCAAACTATCAAAGAGGATTATATAATTCACCAATTATTTGAACCTCCACTCCGAAAACCTAGTGGCTCAATTCCACAAACATAGCCCTCTTGCCAAAGAAGGATGGAGCGGAGGCAATTTGGAACTTTCGGCCAATTAGCCTAATTCACGGGGGTGGCAAAGAGTACTGCCAAGATGATGTCCTCGCGCCTCGCGCCTTTCATGGATGCCCTCACCTCCAGATCTCAAAGTGCCTTCATTAAATCAAGGAGCAACCATGACAACTTACTGGGCATCTGAAACTTCACTAACAGGCTCCACCGAACAAGTGCCTACCATCCTTCTAAAGCTTGACATTAGGAAGGCATCTGACTCGCTGATGTGAGATTTTTGGGTCGACCTTATGCAAAAGTGTGGCCTCCCCGCGATAATTTGGAATTGAATAAAGGCGCTATTCATCACCCATCTTCTCGGGTATTTCTTAATGGGGTGTCGAGGATCCTATCGCACACGAAAGAGACCTAAGGCAACAAAACCCGCTATCGCCATTACTCTTCGACCTCGTCATTGACCCCTTGCAGCAACTTCTTGGTATGGCCACAACCAATGGAGATCTTCACCACATAGATGGTCTTGGACCCATAATATGCCCCCCCCCCCTCCCTCTATGCCAATGATGAGATAATTTTTATTGCTCCTTTTGAGGAAGATTTTAAGGCATTGGTTGAAATTTTGGATGTGTTCGGTGAGATCACGCGATTGGTTACCAATGTCCAAACGAGCATGCAGTCCCCATTAGATGCTCCCATGATATGTCTCAAACGTATCTATAATTTTTGATGATCCATGCTTGTTTATGCACCATTTGCTTTGTGTTTTGTTACACTTCGTGGCGTTTTTATGCATTTTCCGGAACTAACCTATTAACGAGATGCCACAGTGCTAGTTCCTTGTTTTCTGCTATTTTTGTGTTTTAGAAAAGTTACACGGGAAATATTCTCGGAATTGGACGAAACAAAAGCTGAAGTTCTATTTTTCCCAACACGAGACGGAGTCCAAAGCAGAGACGGAGGGGGGCCAGAGGGCAGCCACACCATGCCATGGCGCGGGCCACCCTTGGCCGCGCCGGGCTATGGTGTGGGCCCCTGGTCCACCCACTGACATCGCCCTTCCGCCTATATATTCTCCTCGATGAGAAAACCCTAAGGGCCCGAACTCTTTTCCAGAAAACATACTGCAAGCCGCCGCCGTCGTCGACGCAAGATTGGGAGGGTCCAGAAGCTCTTCCCGGCACCCTGCCGGAGAAGGGAATCACCACCGGAGGCCTTCTTCATCACCATGTCTGCCTCTGGAGTGATGTGTGAGTAGTCTACCTTGGACTACGGGTCCATAGCAGTAGCTAGATGGATGTCTTCTCCTCTATGTGCTTCATGTTTAGATCTTGTGAGCTGCCTATCATGATCAAGATCATCATTATGTAATTCTACATGTTGTGTTTGTTGGGATCCGATGAATATTGAGTACTATGTCAAGTTGATTTGTGATTTATCATCTCTATGTTGTTTATGATCTTGCATGCTCTCCATTGCTAGTAGATATCTTGGCCGAGTAGATGCTAGTGACTCCAAGAGGGGGTATTTATGCTCGATAGTGGGTTCATGTCTCTGGTAATCCGGGGGAGTGACAACAACATCTAAGATTGTAGATGTGTTGTTGCTACTAGGGAGAAAACAACAATCTTGTGTTCAAGGACATTTGTATTATTTACATTACACACTTTGCTTAAGGCGATAATCTGTTGCTTGCAACTTAATACCCAACGGTTATTCGGATGATATTCGGCGAGTGGATTATTAGTCATAGATGCAGTTGGATTACGGTCTATGTATTATGTTGTAATGCCCAAGTGAATCTCATAGTGATCCTCATGACATGTACATGCATTGTTTGCATTCTTTATTCTGTCAATTGCCCAACTGTAATTTATTTATCCAGCATATTGTTTATCTTTATGGAGAGACACCTCTAGTGAAATGTGGACCCCAGTCCATTCTTTTACATTCATATTACCGTTTACTTTTTACAGGATTATTTACTTTCTCGCAAACAAATATCTTTTACCACACGATATGTTTAATCCTTTGTTTACAACAAACCGGTGAGATTGACAACCTCACTGCTAGTTGGGGCAAAGTACTTTGGTTGTGTTGTGTGCAGGTTCCACGTTGCTGCTGGTGCAAAGCTACACCCTAGATAAGGCGTCATATATAAATTGTCTGGAGCTGTCACCAAGCCAGCTAGCATTGACCTTTGGAAGTTGGTTCTATCTCCTACTGGTTCGATTAAACCTTGGTTTCATACTGAGGGAAACTTGCTATTGTGCTCATCATACCTTCCTCTTGGGGTTCCCAACTGGGTTCCTACCACGCACCATCAAGCATTTTTCTGGCGCCGTTGCCGGGGAGAAAGAGGATTTCTGCAAGGGGGGTCTCTCGCTTCCAATATTTTACTTTGTTATTGTTTTGCTAACTTTCTTTACTTTATTTTTATTTGCATTGTTTTATCGAAAAATACAAAAAAAAGTTCCTTTATAGTTGTTATTTTTGCTTGTCTGCTTTTAGTCTTGCTAGAATGGGTACTCCTGAGAACACCAAGTTGTGTGACTTTACTAGCACAAACAACAATGATTTTATCTACACTCCTATTACGCCACCTGCTCCTGAGGCAAATTTTTATGAGATTAAACCTGCTTTGTTGAATCTTGTTATGAAAGAGCAATTTTTTGGTGCTAGTACTGATGATGTTGCAGCTCATCTCAACAATTTTGTTGAGCTATGTGAGATGCAAAAGTATAAGGATGTAGATGGTGATATTATTAAGCTTAAGTTGTTTCCTTTTTCTTTAAGAGGAAGAGCTAAGGATTGGTTGCTATCTTTGCCTATAAATAGTATTGATTCTTGGGTTAAGTGTAAGGATGCTTTTATTAGAAAATATTATCCTCCTGCTAAGATTATAGCTTTAAGAAGTGATATTATGAAGTTTAGACAGTTTGATAATGAACATGTTGCTCAAGCTTGGAAAAGAATGAAATCTTTGATAAATAATTGTCCCACTCATGGACTGACTACTTGGATGATTATCCAAACCTTTTATGCAAGACTAAATTTTTCTTCAAGAAATCTCTTGGATTCAGCTGCTGGAGGTACTTTTATGTCCATCACCTTGGGCGCCGCAACAAAGCTTCTTGATAATATGATGGTAAATTATTCTAAGTGGCACACCGAGAGATCTCTCATACGTCTCAAACGTATCTATAATTTTTGATGCTCCATGCTTGTTTTACACCATTTGCTTCATGTTTTGTTTACACTTTGTGGCGTTTTTATGCGTTTTTTGGAACTAACCTATTAACGAGATGCCACAGTGTCAGTTCCCTATTTTCTGTTGTTTTTGTGTTTCAGAAAAGCTACGCAGGAAATATTCTCGGAATTGGACGAAACGAAGACCAAAACTCCTATTTTTCCCGGACGAAGGACGAAGACCGAACAAGAGCCGGAGGGGGGACTGAGGGCAGCCACACCCTAGGGTGGCGCGCCCCCCTCCTGGCCGCACCACCAGGGGTGAGGCCCCCTGGTCCACCTCTTGAAGACGCCCCTTCGCCTATATAAAGTCTCCCGATGGAAAACCCTAAAACAATCGGTGTTTTCCCTAGTAAAGTTCTACAGCGCCGCTGCCATCAAAGACCAATTTGGGGGGACAGAAGTCTCTGTTCCGGCACCATGCCGGGACGAGGAAGTGCCCCCGGAGCCATCTCCATCGACGCCGTCGCCTCCACCACCGTCTCCATCGACTTCACCGCCATCTCCACCAATGTTGCTGTCTCCTATGATAAGGAGGGAGTGGTTCTCCCCCGTGGCTGAGGGCTCTACCGGTAGCTATGTGGTTCATCTCTCTCTCCCATGATGTGATCTTTATGTGATTGTGAGCTTTGTATCTAGTTGAATTGGTAGATGCTATTATTCAGATATTATGCTACTCCCGTGCTTTATTATTGTAATCTCCAGAGACACCTTGTATCATGATGTGAAGGTGATAGTGTGCGCAGTGTGTGTGTCTTTTTGGCTAGTGTCTCTATGATTGTTGGTGTTTGTTGGAACCATCTAGTGCGTTCACGGTGATAGTGTGGGGCAATCTAGTTTGGGGACATGCGAACTTTGAGGAGTGTTTCATAGCCCTACGCATGATTAGTGTTCGTTATCCATTGGAGAATAGTTTAGAGTAGCACAGTGAAGATAGTTATTTATGGGTTCAATTATGTTATCTTTGTTGAGAGTGTCCACTAGTGAAAGTATGATCCCTAGGCCTTGTTTCCAAGCATTGAACACCGTTTACATTCAGTTTTGTTACATGTTTGCTCGCAGTGATATATATTTCAGATTACATTTACTACTCATAATCATCCATATTACTTGTATTTCACTATCTCTTCGCCGAACTAGTGCACCTATACATCTGACATGTGTATTGGGTGTGTTGGGGACACAAGAGACTTTTTGCATCATAATTGCAGGGTTGTTTGAGAGGGATAGCTTTGACCTCCTCCTCCCTGAGTTCGATAAACCTTTGGTGATCGACTTAAGGGAAACTTGCTGCTATTCTACAAACCTCTACACTTGGAGGCCCAACACTGTCTACAAGAACAGACGCGTGCGTAGACATCAAGCTCTTTTCTGGCGCCGTTGCCGGGGAGGTAAGGTAAAAGGTACTCACATCCTCTGGCTACTAAGTCTTTTAGTTGCTGGTGAGTGCTCGAAGTTATTTCCTTTAGATTCTACAATTATATCTTTTTGTTTCTTATTTTTATTTTCACTAGTTAGGCTTAATGGAAAATAAAGAGTTTTATAGTATCTTTCCTGAGTTAAGACCTGAAGTGTTTGAAAAACCTTTGGAGCTTTATTCGCATAGCAATGTTATTTGTATGAATTCCTTGAACACCGTTATTCTAATGCTATAGAAAGGTCTAAGCTTGGGGAAGCTGATTATGATAAGCATGATATTTTTAGTTCCCCAGCTTTAGTTGAGAAAGTTTGCTCTAATGATATTTTATCTCCCATATGTGATGATTCTAATGATGTTTGTGATCCTCATCCTTTTAAAATACCTATGAAAATTGTTGAACGTGCTATGAATAACTTCTATTTAGGGGATGGAACTGTCCATCCTGGTGATCATTTACTCTTTATATATGAATTATGCAAGTTGTTCAAGTGTGCAGATATTTCAATGAACCGAGTTAAGAGGAAGCTATTTTCTTTATCACCGAAGGGCAGAGCTGTAGAATGGTATAAAACACTGAAGGATGGCTGACCTATTAGTTGGGAGGAAATTGTACCTCTCTTTTATTCTAAATTCTATCCTTCTAGTGAGGTTCATAAAGATAGGAATTATATTTATAATTTTCATCCTCATGATGGAGAAATCATTGCCCAAGCGTGGGGAAGATTGAAGTCACTAATGCTCAAATGTCCCATTCATGAGATTCCCCGTAATATTGTTATTAATAATTTTATGCAAGGCTTTCAGGACATTACAGGGACTATCTAGATGCATGTTTTGAGGGATCCTTCACAAGCAAGGAGGTTGATGCTAAGTGGGATCTGCTTGAAACAATTCAAAGCAATATTGAAGATTGGGATAGCGACAAAGGTAAAGGATCAGGTATAAATTATGAGTATGATTGCATTAAGTCTTTCGCTGAAACTACTAATTTTCAAGAGCTTAGTGCTAAATATGGTCTTGATCCTCAAATTATGGTTGATTGCTTTAGAGCCTTTGCTTTCCATATTAATGTTCCTAAGGGAAATGGGGATGTGTATCATGAACCTTTTAAAGTCACTTGCATAGAAAGTGATATTGTTATTAATGATTGCAATAAACATGCTCAAACTTCTGAAAGTACTATTTCTTATAAGCATGTTAATTTTTGTGGATTACTTAGACCTTGTGAAAAGAGTCACGACAAAGAAGATTATTGTATCCACCACAGGAATGAAGAAACCTGAATGTGGGGCAAGGCTCTAGATGAGCTTGGTGAAAAGTTTTGTGCCCTTTATCTTTTTATTTGTGAACATTGCCATGAAATGGGTCATTTTAATTTTCAATGCTTAGGCCATAATAATGACCTTTCTAATCCAATGAGTACCGCAAGTTTGTATTGTGATGACAAGATCAATCTCAATCAGCATGATGAGCTTACCTTATTTTTGGGGTGTGAAGAATTATCTAGAAAAACTTCTTTGGTAGATATGAGTGCTTTTGATACTATTAGCATCCTGCGTGGTTGTCATCTTTATTGTGTTAAAGATTGTCGCGCAAATACTTACATACAAAATGTTATAAAAGAGGATGCTTTACCAAAATATGACAGGTCTAATTTGTGTTTCCATTTTATTAATAAAAAGGAGGAATCCTCCAAAGTTTCTTCTGTCGTTCCTGTCAATAAACCAGATTATGTGGAGAAGCTTCCTTTCAAGCCTCTCCCTCCTAAAGAAGAGAAGAAGAAGAAGAGGAGTAAAAGGAGAGAGGAAACGGTATCTTCCCCTAAGCATGTTGCTCCTATTATAGTTTTTGATGAGTCTGAACTCGATGATGTTCTTATGCCTGTTACCTATATTAGTGATCTGATTGGGAAAAACACTCTACTTTTGATATTGAAAATCTTTTTGGTACCGATTCTAAAAATTATGAGGTTAATAATTGTTGTACCATTAGTGCTATCCATATTCCTTCCAATGATGATATGTTTACATATGAACACACTTTGGAAGATAGCTATTCTATTGCTTATGATGATTACAATGATGAGTATGATATTTTCATTTCACCTACTATTGAGAAGGAAGCAAGGTATGATTACAATATGCCTCCTATTTTTGATGATTATGGTGATGAGAATAGTTATGTTGGTGAATTTGCTCCTACTATTGTTCATGTAGGTAGTATTAATCCTTTTATGCATATGGCTCATGATAAGGATGTTTTATGTGATAGTTATATTGTTGATTCTATTCATGATGCTACTGAAAGTTATTATGAGAGAGGGAAACATGGTTTGATGGATCTCAACAATATTAAGTTTCCCCTCTTTATGTTGCAAATCTTGAAGTTGCACTTGTTTTATCTACCATGCTTGTTATTATGTGCCTCGTTGATTTATTTTCTTACAAGATTCCTATGCATCGGAAGTGGTTTAGATTTAAATATATTTCATATTTGCTTTTTGATGCTCTCTCTTGCTTCAAGTTCTTTTATGGCGCCTTTGCCTTAAGCTCTTTTCTGGCACTTACTTGAGCATCTTTTCAAATTACTGCGCCTAGCTCAAAGGCGTTAAAGAAAAGCAATCTTGGGAGATTACCCAATGTTTTCTTTTCAGTACTTTTTCTTTTATGTGAGTCTTGGAAGTTATTACTACTGTAATGACCTCTCCTTATTATTTTTATTTCGTTTTTTTTTGCCAAGGAGAACCTCTAATTTGAGGGAGGTAAGATTTGGGGAAGTTGCTGTCCTGAAACAGATTTTTGCGCTGCACCATAAAAATTCGTGAAAATTCTCAGAATATCTTTTTGATCTGAAATTTCTTGTGCACATGCCTCAGGTTATTACCAAACTTTCATTAGTTTTGAACTTTTTGATTTGAGCAATAGAAGGTCCTAAATAAAATCAATCTTTGTAAGCTGTTCTCTTTCGACAGATTCTGCCATTATTTGTGTTTGCCTCTCGATCGCTTTCTTTTTTAGTTCTCTTGATCACGGAACTTTTGAGGAAGTTGCTACAGTAGCTTATGCTTTGATGGTTGGTATATTTTGAGTTTGAAACTGAACCAAAAGGGTAGATTTATTATCATGTTTATACTAATGTTGCTAATAGAATTGTGTAAAGTTTTGTATGAAGGAAGTTTTCAAGTGTAGGGAAAGGAGAGTGATGAGATGAAGTATGGACAAAAGCTCAAGCTTGGTTATGCCCATGTCACCCCAAGAAATATCCAAGAGGTACAATCGTCAAAGCTTGGGGATGTCCCCGAGGCACCCCTTCTTCATCGGCAAAAATCAGGTCACCTTTCAACACACTATATTTTTATTGCTTCATATTCTATGCGTTTTTCTTGGAGCGTCTTTACTTTTGCTTTCAGTTTTGTTTTGTTTTGTTTGCTGTAATAAATGGTTGGATCACATCATGTTTGTTTCGGAGAGAGACACGCTCTGTTTTTATTGCCAAGAACACTCAATTTTTCATTCTTATCGTTTAACGAGTGTTCTCTTTTTCTAAGAACTGCGTTTAGCTTTCATTTTTTGCCTTGATTTTTGTTCAGATCTTGTTTTATCTTTGCATCAAGGTGTATTTATACCACTAGTCTATGTTGGTTTTCATCTCAAAAGAGTTGTTTCAAAAAGGTTTGAATGGTGTTGGAAAAGAGAAAAAGTTTCATGCCTATAGTGGTACAAATGGGAGGTTGTTTAGACTGCGGCTTAGACTTTTGCATGTCATGCTTGATGTCGTTTTGATAGTATGTTTAGTAGTTTTTGCTGTAGCATGACTTGTCTCAAATGACTGAAATTGCTTAATGAGCCTTTGAAAAAATCATGCATTGTTTTTATTATATGGGAGCATGTTATTGTGGTTTTCTCCTTTGATGCTTTATTTGGGTTGACTTGGCGCATGCTTACAACAATTTTGACTCTAACAAGTCGCCATAAGCCTCTATGATCATTTGGTTTTTGACTTGTGATACCACTTTATGCTTCGGTTAATGATGTTTTGTCACTATGCATGATTATGGCCGTTATTGCTCTCTTAGTTGGTCGCTCCCAGTCTTTTGCTAGCCTTCATTTTGTACTGAGTATGAGCTCTACTCGTGCATCCAACTCCCAAAAAACAAGTTTTTCCAATGTGTCCACCATATTAGCAATTTGCTATTCCAAGTACATTTGACTTGCTTTTATCTATCCTTCAAATTAAACTTTTTGGTGTTATGTGAAAATTAGTTAGTAAAGCTCTCGCGAACCTGATGGCACACTTTACTTTTCTTGTTTTTAATAATTTTGACATTGTGGCTCTCTTATGTTGATGTTATGCTTGAAAGTTTTAAGTTGGAAATTAGCCCAGCCATGCCGTCATTGGGCAAGATTTCAACATTGCACTTTCTTTCATTTAAGTTGATATCGTAATCTTTTGTTTATGGATACTCGCGATGTGAAATAAGTTGGGATCTTGTGAGGTCATGGAGTTTGTATATGTGTTAGAGAAATGCCTGGGCCGCTAATCTAAGCCATGCATCATTCATGGTGGAAATTTACAGCATGCCCATAGTGGACATTCGACGACGCATCTCACAATAAAAAAGCTATACCCATGGTAAATAAAAGAGATGTCGAGGTGTTCATTGTCTGTTTGTCTTGCCATTTTGATGTGGGCTTGTTCCATGTCATCGGGCAAGAGGTACCCCGTTGGTGGTTCTCGATGATACATGTATGCTTACAATGACAAGAACTTGCTTGGGACCTAAGTCGAGTGGCATGAGGTTTGGGTATTCATACTTCACGGGACACGAGGTTTGATGTCTACGCACGCTTCTATCCTTGTAGACAGTGTTGGGCCTCCAAGTGCAGAGGTTCGTAGAACAACAGCAAGTTTCCCTTAAGTGGATCACCCAAGGTTTATCGAACTCAGGGAGGAGGAGGCCAAAGCTATCCCTCTCAAGCAACTCTGCAATTACAATACAGAAAGCCGGAACAGAGACTTCTGTCCCCCAAAATTTGTCTTCGACGGCGACGGCGCTGCGGAACTGTTCTGTGAAAATGCTGATTATTTTAGGGTTTTCCTTCGGAAGGCTTTTTATAGGCGGAGGGGCGGCATGAGAGGGCCACCAGGGGGCCCTCACCACCCCCTGGCGCGGCCAGGAGGGGGGCGAGCCACCCCATGGTGAGCCTACCCTCTGGCCCCCCTCCAGCTCTCTTTCGGTCCTCGTCCTTCATCCGGGAAAAATAGGAGTTTCGGTCTTTGGTTCGTCCAATTCCGAGAATATTTCCTGTGTAGCTTTTCTAAAAGACAAAAACAGAAGAAAACAGGGAACTGGCACTGTGGCATCTTGTCAATAGGTTAGTTCCGGAAATTGCATAAAAATGCCACGAAGTGTAAACAAAACATTAAGCAAATGGTGCAAAACAAGCATGGAGCATCAAAAATTATAGATACGTTTGAGACGTATCAAGGTTTTCAACTTATGATTTGATAAGCATATGCTTCATAATTGTACTCGCATTTACCTTAACCATTCAAGATGCCTATGATGGGGGCAATGAGAGCTCAAAGCTAGTAAGTATCATAATTTTTGGAGGTTTATAAAACTTGCAATCACTGCTTCCCTCTGTGAAGGGTCTTTCTTTTACTTTTATGTTGAGTCTCCACCTTCTACCTTTATGCACCGTCTAAGAGAGCATAGAATATGAAGCAATAAAAATATAGTGTCTTGAAAGGTGACCTGATTTTTGCCGATGAAGAAGGGGTGCCTCGGGGGCATCCCCAAGCTTCGAAGCTTGTACTTCTTGGATATTTCTTCGGGTGACATGGGCATCCCCAAGCTTGAGCTTTTGTCCATACTTCATCTCATCTCATCTCATCATTCTCCAATCCCTACACTTGAAAACTTCCTTCACACAAAACTTCACACAATTCTGTTACCAACGTTAGCATAAACATAATAGTGAATCAACCCTTTTGGTTCAGTTTAAAACTCAAATTTACCATTCATTAAAGCATAAGCTACTGTAGCAACTTCCTCAAAAGTTCCATGATCAAAAGAACTAAAAAAAACTGATCGAGAGGCAAACACAAATAGTGACAGAAATCTGTCAAAACAAAACAACTGACAAAGGTCGAATTTTTCGAGAAACTTCTGTTGCTCAAATCGAAAAGTGAAAAACTAATGAAAGTTTGGATATAATCTGGGGCATATGCTCAAGAAATTTCAGATCAAAAAGATATTCTGAGAATTTTCACGAATTTTTACGGTGCAGCGCAGAAATCTGTTTCAGGACAACAACTTCCCCAAATCTTTACCTCCCTCAAATTAGAGGTTCTTCTTGGCACAATAACAAAATAAAAATTATAAGGAGAGGTTATTACAGTAGTAATAACTTACAAGACTCAAATAAAAGAAAAAGTACTGAAAAGAAAACAATGGGTTATCTCCCAAGAGTGCTTTTCTTTAACGCCTTTGAGCTAGGCGCAGTGATTTGAAAAGATGCTCATGTAGGCGCCATAAAAGAACTTAAGGCAAAGGCGCCATATAAGAACTTGAAGCAAGAGAGAGCATCAAAAAGCAAATATGAAACATTTTTAAATCTAAACCACTTCCTATGCATAGGAATCTTGTAAGAAAATAAATCAACGAGGCACATAGTAACAAGCATGGGAAGGCAAAATAAGTACATCTTCAATAATTCCAACGAAAAGAGGGGAAACTTAATATTGTTGAGATCCATCAAACCATGTTTCCCTCTCTCATAATAACTTTCAGTAGCATCATGAATAGAATTAACAATATAACTATCATATAAAACATCCTTATCATGAGCCGCATGTATAAAAGAACTAATACTCCCTACATGAACAATTGTAGTAGGAGCTAATTCACCAACATAATTATTCTCATCACCATAATCATCAAAAATAGGAGACATATTGTAATCATATCTTGCTTCCTCCTCAATAGTAGGTGAACCAAAAATATTATACTCATCATTGTAATCATCATAAGTAGTAAAACAACCATCTCCCAAAGTGTGTTCATAAGTAAACATATCATCATTGGAAGGAGCATGGATAGCACTAATGGTACAACAATTATTAACCTCATAATTTTTAGAATCGGTACCAAAAAGATTTTCAATATCAAAAGTAGAGTGCTTTTTCCAATCATGATCACTAACATAAGTAATAGGCATAAGAACATCATCCAGTTCAGACTCATCAAAAATTATAATAGGAGCAACATGCTTAGGGGAAGATACCATTTCCACTCTCCTTTTACTCGTCCTCTTCTTCTTCTTCACTTCTTTAGGAGGGAGAGGCTTGAAAGGAAGGTTCTCCACATAATCTGGTTTACTGACAGAAACAACAGAAGAAACTTTGGAGGATTCCTCCTCTCTATTAATAAGATGGAAACATATATTAGTCATGTCATAGCTTGGCAAAACATTATGTTTTATAACATTTTGTATGTAAGTATTTGCGAGGCAATCTTTAACACAATAAAGACGACAAACCTGCAGGATGCTAATATTTTTAAAAGTGCTCATATCTACCAAAGAAGTTTTTTTAGATAACTCTTCACACCCAAAAAAACAAAGTAAGCTCATCATGCTGATTGAGAGTGATCTTGTCATCACAATACAAGCTTGCGGTACTCATTCGATTAGAAGGGTCACTATTATGGCCTGAGCATTGAAAATTTAAATGACCCTTTTCATGGCAAAGTTCACAAATAAAAGGATAAAGCTCACAAACCTTTTTACCAAGCTCATCTAGAGCCTTATCCCACATTCGGGTTTCTTCATTCCTATGGTGGATACAATAATCTTATTTGTCGTGACTCTGTTCACAAGGTCTAAGTACTCCACAAAAATTAACATGCTTATAAGAAATAGTACTTTCAGAAGTTTGAGCATGTTTATTGCAATCATCAATAACAATATCACTTTCTATGCAAGTGTCTTTAAAAGGTTCATGATACACGTCCCCATTTCCTTTGGGAACATTAATATGGGAAGCAAAGGCTCTAAAGCAATCAACCATAATTTGAGGATCAAGACCATATTTAGCACTAAGCTCTTGAAAATCAGAAGTTTCAGTGAAAGACTTAATGCAATCATACTCATAATTTATACTTGATCCTTTACCTTTGTCGTTATCCCAATCTTCAATATTGCTTTGAATTGTTTCAAGTAGATCCCACTTGGCGTCAACCTCCTTGCTTGTGAAAGACCCATCAAAGCATGCATCTAGATAGTCCTTGTAATATCCTGAAAGCCTTGCATAAAAATTATTAATCACAATATTATGGGAAAGCTCATGAATAGGACATTTGAGCATTAGTGACTTCAATCTTCCCCACGCTTGGGCAATGCTTTCTCCATCATGCAGATGAAAGTTATAAATATAATTCCTATCTTTATGCACTTCACGAGAAGGATAGAATTTAGAATAAAAGAGAGGTACAATTTCCTCCCAGTCGATAGGTCGGCCATCCTTCATCGTCTTATACCATTCCGCAGCTCTGCCCTTCAGTGATAAAGAGAATAGCTTCCTCTTAACTTCACCTGTAGAAATACCTGCACACTTGAAAAACTCGCATAGTTCATGTATAAAAAGCAAATGATCACCGGGATGGATAGTTCCATCCCCTAAATAGCAGTTATTCATAGCATGTTCAACAATTTTCATAGGTATTTTAAAAGAACGAGGAACACAAACATCATTAGAAACATCACGTATGGGAGATAAAATATTATCAGAGTGAATTTTCTCCACTAAAGCTGGGAAACAAAAAATATCATGCTTATCAAAACCAGCTTCCCCAAGCTGAGACCTTTCTATAGCATTAGCAATAACGGTATTCAAAGAATTCATACAAATAACATTGTCATGCGAATGAAGCTCCCAAAGGTTTTTGAAACACTTCAAGTCTTACCTCAGGAAAGATACTATAAAACTATTTATTTTCCATTAAGCCTAACTAGTGAAAATAAAAAAACAAGAAACAAAAAGATATAATTGCAGAATCTAAAGGAAATAACTTCGAGCACTCACCAGCAACTAAAAGACTTAGTAGCCAAAGAATGTGAGTACCTTTTACCTTACCACCCCGGCAACAGCGCCAGAAAAGAGCTTGATATCTATGCACGCTTCTATCCTTGTAGACAGTGCTAGGCCTCCAAGTGCAAAGGCTCGTAGAACAACAGCAAGTTTCCCTTAAGTGATCACCCAAGGTTTATCGAACTCAGGGAGGAGGAGGCCAAAGCTATCCCTCTCAAGCAACCCTGCAATTACAATATAGAAAGTCTCTTGTGTCCCCAACACACCCAATAGACTTGTCAGATGTATAGGTGTGATGTCTACGCACGCGTCTGTTCTTGTAGACAGTGTTGGGCCTCCAAGTGCAGAGGTTTGTAGAGCAGCAGCAAGTTTCCCTTAAGTGGATCACCCAAGGTTTATCGAACTCAGGGAGGAAGAGGTCAAAGCTATCCCTCTCAAGCAACCCTGCAATTACGATACAAAAAGTCTCTTGTGTCCCCAACACACCCAATACACTTGTCAGATGTATAGGTGCACTAGTTCGGCGAAGAGATAGTGAAATACAAGCGGTAGTGATAATTATAAGTAGTAACTGTAATATGAAATAAGTATCGCTGCGAGCAAACATGTAACAAAACAGGAAGTAAACGGTGTGCAATGCTTGGAAACAAGGCCTAGGGATCATACTTTCACTAGTGGACACACTCCCAACAAAGATAACATAATTGAATCAATAGATACTATCATCAATATGCAGCTCAAAACAATTCTCCAATGGAAAACAAACACTAATCATGCGTAGGGCTACGAAGCACTCCTCAAAGTCCGTATATACCCAAACTAGATTGTCCCTCACTATCACCATGAACGCACTAGATGGTTCCAACAAACACCACATTTCATAGAGACATTAACCAAAAAGATACACATGATGCACACACTAGTCACCTTTACACCATGATACGAGGTATCTCCGGAGAGTATAATAATAAAGCATAGGAGTAGCATAATATCTGAATAATAACATCTACCAATTCAACTAGATACAAAGCTCACGATCACATAAAGATCACATCATGGGAGAGAGAGGTGAATCACATAGCTACCGGTAGAGCCCTCAGCCCCGGTGATGAACAACTCCCTCCTCATCATAGGAGACAGCAAGGTTGATGGAGATGGCGGTGAGGTCGATGGAGACGGCGGAGACAGCGATGGAGACCGATAGAGATGGCTCCGGGGGCACTTCCCCGTCCTGGCAGGGTGCCGGAACAGAGACTTCTGTCCCCCGAAATTTGGCTTCGATGGCAGCGGCGCTGCGGAACTGTTCTGGAAATTTCGCCGACTGCCTTAGGGTTTTCCGTCCCGAGGCTTTATATAGGCGAAGGGGCATCGTCAGGGGGCTGCCAGGGTGGCCTCACACATAGGGGGCGCGACCAGGGGCTGGGCCGCGCCGCCCTGGTGTGAGGCTGGCCCCTGGCCCCCCTCTGGTTCTCTTTTGGTCCTCGTCCTTCGTCCGAGAAAAATAAGACTTTTGGAACTTGTTTCGTCCAATTCCGAGAATATTTCCTGTGTAGCTTTTCTGAAACACAAAAACAGCAGAAAACAGGGAACTGGCACTGTGGCAACTTGTTAATAGGTTAGTTCCGGAAAATGCATAAAAGTGCCACAAAGTGTAATGAAACATTAGGCAAATGGTGTAAAAACAAGCATGGAGCATCAAAAATTATGGATACATTGGAGACATATCAGCATCCCCAAGCTTAACTCCTGCTCGTCCTCGAGTAGGTAAGTGATAACAAAAGAAATAATTTTTGAGGTGACATGCACCATCACAATCTTGATCATATAGGTAAAGCATTGAGTGCTGAGATCAAAGAACTTAAAACATGGGCATGAAAGACATAATCTTGATAATAGAAACTTAGCAACCATGTTATAACATGAAAATAAACACAAATAAAAGATCATGAATAATGAAACAATGAAAGTCAAACATGTATTCAAATCATAAGGAAAAACATACAAATGGTTTTCAGCTTGTCCTTCATGGAGAGCAAAACATAAATGCATAGGACACCTTCAAGTTTAAAATGGCGACTAGATACAAATAATTTAAGAACAAGTGAAACCAACAATATGAATCAATCAATGAAAACTTTGGGACAATGCACATTATACTCAGAATGACAACTATGCTCTCTTAGATGGTGCATAAAGGTAGAAGATGGAGACTCAACATAAAAGTAAAAGAAAGGCCCTTCGCGGAGGGAAGCAGTGATTGCAAGTTTTATAAACCTTCAAAAATTATGGTACTTACCGGCTTTGAGCTCTCATTGCCCCCATCATAAGTATCTTGAATGGTTAAAGTTAATGCGAGAATCATTATGATGCATATGCTTGACAAATCATAAGTCAAAAACCTCGTGTCCCATGAATACGAGTACCCAAACCTCATGCTACTTTACTTAGAGTCCCAAGCAAGGCTCTTGTCATTGTAAGTATATATGTATCATCGAGAACCGCCAACGGGGTACCTCCGTGCCCGATGACATGGAACAAGCCCACATCAAAATGACAGGACAAGAAGACAATGAACACCTCGACATCTCTTTTATTTACCATTTGTATAGCTTTTTATTTTGAGATACGTCATTGAATGTCCACTATGGGCATGCCGCAAATTTCCACCATGAATTATGCATGGCTTAGATTGGCGGCCCAGGCGTTTCCCTAACATATATACAAACTCCATGATCCCCGCAAGATTCCCAATTCATTTCACACCACGGGCATCCGTAAACAAAAGATCAAGATATCAACTCAAATAAGAAGTGCAATATTGAAAGCTTGCCCCATGACAGCATGGTTGGGCTAGTATCCAACTTACAACTTGCAAGCATAACAACTCAACATAAGAGACCACAATGTCAAATTTTTAAGAACGAGAAAATTAAAGCGTGCCATCCGGTTCGTGAGAGCTTTACTGACCAATTTTTGCATAACACTGGTAAGAGTTTAATTTGAAGAGTAGATAAAAGCAAGTCAAATGTACTTTGGAATAGCAAATTGCTAATAGGTATGTATGGTGGATACTTTGGCAAACTTGGTTTTTAGGAGTTGGATGCACGAGTAGAGCTCATACTCAGTACAAAATGAGGGCTAGCAAAAGACTGGGAGCGACCAACTAAGAGAGCAATAATGGCCATAATCATGCAAAACGATAAAGCAACATTAAAAGAAGCATAAGATGGCATCAAAAGTCAAAAACTAAATGATCATAGAGGCTATTGGCGACTTTGTAAGAGTCTAACATGTGTGAGAATGCGCCAAGTGAACCAAAATAAAGCATCAAGGAGAAAACCAAAATAATGCTTCCAAATAATTAAAACAACGCATGATTTTTTCAAAGGCTCATTAAGCAATCTCAGTTATTTGAGACAAGTCATGCTACAGCAAAAACACTAAGCATACTATCAAAAAGACATCAAGCATGACATGCAAAAGCCTAAGCTGCAGTCTACACAAGCTCCTTTTTGTACCACTTTTTTGCATGAAACTTTTTCTCTTTTCCAACACCATTCAAACTTTTTATAACCAACTCTTTTGATGAAAACCAATATAGACCAGTGGTCAAAATACACCTTGATGAAAAGATAAAACAAGATCTGAATAAAAATCAAGATGAAAAACAAAGGCTAAACGCAGTAGCAGAAAAAGAGAACACTCGTTGAACGATAAGAGTGAAAACTAGAGTGTTCTTGGCAATGAAAAATGAGTTCATCTCCTCCAAAAGAAACATGATGTGATCTAACCATTTATTGCAGCAAACAAAACAAAACTAATAATGAAAACTAAAACAACTGATGCTCCAAGAAAAACACATAGTGCATGAAGCAATAAAAATATAGTGTGTTGAAAGGTGACCTGATTTTTGCCGATGAAGAAGGGGTGCCTCGGGGGCATCCCCAAGCTTTGACGCTTGTACTTCTTGGATATTTCTTGGGGTGACATGGGCATTCCCAAGCTTGAGCTTTTGTCCATTCTTCATCTCATCTCATCATTCTCCAATCCCTACACTTGAAAACTTTCTTCATACAAAACTAAACACAATTCTATTAGCAACATTAGTGTAAGCATAACATTGAATCAACCCTTTTCAATTCAGATTTCAACACAAAACCACCACATATATAGCATATACCACTGTAGCAACTTCCCCAAAAGTTCCATGATCAAAAGAACTCAAAAAGAAAGCGATCAACAGGCAAACACAAATAGTGGCAGAAATCTGTCAAAACAGAATAGCTGATAAAGGTCGAATTTTTAGAGGACCTTCTGTTGCTCAAATCAAAAAGTGTTCAACTAATGAAAGTTTGGATATAACCTGGGGCTTATGCACAAGAAATCGCAGGTCCAAAAGATATACAGAGAATTTTCACGAATTTTTACGGTACAGCACCAAAAACTATTTCAGGACAGCAACATCCCCAAATCTTACCTCACTCAAATTAGAGGCTTCCCTTGGCACAACAACGAAATAAAAAGGATAAGGAGCGGTTATTACATTAGTAATAACTTCCAAGACTCAAATAAAAGAAAAAGTACTGGAAATAAAACATTGGGTTATCTCCCAAGAGTGCTTTTCTTTAACGCCTTTGAGCTAGGCGCAGTAATTTGCAAAGATGCTCATGTGGGCGCCATATAAGAGCTTAAGGCAAAGGCGCCATATAGGAACTTAAAGCAATAGAGAGCATCAAAAAGCAAATGTGGAACACATTTAAATCTAAACCACTTCCTATGAAAAATAGTCTTGTAAAGAGACAAGTCATAAAAGCGCAAAGCAAAAAGCATAGGAAGGCAAAACAAGTACAACTTCAAGAATTGCAACATAAAGAGGTGAAACTCAATATTGTTGAGATCCATCAAACCATGTTTCCCTCTCTCATAATAACTTTCAGTAGCATCATGAATAGAACTAACAATATAACTATCACATAAAGCATCTCTATCATGAGCCACATGCATAAAAGAATTAATACTCCCCACATGAACAATTGTAGTAGGAGCAGATTCAACAGAATAATAATTCTCATCACCATAATCATCAAAAACAGGAGGCATATTGTAATCATAACTATTTTTCTCCTCAATAGTAGGTGAACTGAAAATATTATACTCATCATTGTAACCATCATAAACTAGAGGTTTAGTATCATCACAAGCTAGAGAGCAACTATTTTGCAAAGCATGTTCATCAAATATATCATCATAAGAAGGAACATGGATAGTACTAATGGTACAACAATTATTAACCTTAGAATTGGTACCAAAAAGATTTTCAATATCAAAAGTAGAGTGCTTTTCCCAATCATGATCACTAACATAGGTAACAGGCATAGGAACATCACATAGGGGAGATAAAATATCATCAGAGCAAACTTTCTCCACTAAAGCTGGGGAACTAAAAATATCATGCTTAACAAAATCAGCTTCCCCAAGCTTAGACTTTTCTATAGAATTAGCAATAACGGTATTCAAAGCATTCGTACTAACAACACTATTAGCATGCAAATTAAGCTCCAAAGGTTTTTCAAGTTTCTCTTCAAACACTTCATATCTAAACTCAGGAAAAAGGCTAAAGAACTCTTTGTTTTCCATTAAGCCTAACTAGTGAAAATAAAAACAAGAAACAAAAAGATATAATTGCAGAATCTACAGGAAATAACTCCGAGCACTCACACAGGAGGATGTGAGTACCTTTTACCGTACCTCCCTGGCAACGGCGCCAGAAAAGAGCTTGATGTCTACGCACGCGTCTGTTCTTGTAGACAGTGTTGGGCCTCCAAGTGCAGAGGTTTGTAGAGCAGCAGCAAGTTTCCCTTAAGTGGATCACCCAAGGTTTATCGAACTCAGGGAGGAAGAGGTCAAAGCTGTCCCTCTCAAGCAACCCTGCAATTACGATACAGAAAGTCTCTTGTGTCCCCAACACACCCAATACACTTGTCAGATGTATAGGTGCACTAGTTCGGCGAAGAGATAGTGAAATACAAGCGGTAGTGATGATTATAAGTAGTAACTGTAATATGAACTAAGTATCGCTGCGAGCAAACATGTAACAAAACAGGAAGTAAACGGTGTGCAATGCTTGGAAACAAGGCCTAGGGATCATACTTTCACTAGTGGACACACTCCTAACAAATATAACATAATTGAACCAATAGATACTATCATCAATATGCAACTCAAAAAAATTCTCCAATGGAAAACAAACACTAATCATGCGTAGGGCTACGAAGCACTCCTCAAAGTCCGTATGTACCCAAACTAGATTGTCCCTCACTATCACCATGAACGCACTAGATGGTTCCAACAAACACCACATTTCATACAGACATTAACCAAAAAGATACACATGATGCACACACTAGTCACCTTTACACCATGATACGAGGTATCTCCGGAGAGTATAATAATAAAGCATAGGAGTAGCATAATATCTGAATAATAACATCTACCAATTCAACTAGATACAAAGCTCACGATCACATAAAGATCACATCATGGGAGAGAGAGGTGAACCACATAGCTACCGGTAGAGCCCTCAGCCCCAGGGATGAACTACTCCCTCCTCATCATAGGAGACAGCAAGGTTGATGGAGATGGCGGTGAGGTCGATGGAGACGGCGGAGACAGCGATGGAGACCGATGGAGATGGCTCCGGGGGCACTTCCCCATCCCGGCAGGGTGCCAGAACAGAGACTTCTATCCCCCAAAATTTGGCTTCGACGGCGGCGGCGCTGCGGAACTGTTTTGGAAATTTCGCCGACTGCCTTAGGGTTTTCAGTCCCGAGGCTTTATATAGGCGAAGGGGCGTCGTCAGGGGGCTGCCAGGGTGGCCTCACACATAGGGGGCGTGGCCAGGGGCTGGGCCGCGCCGCCCTGGTGTGAGGCTGGCCCCTGGCCCCCCTCCGGTTCTCTTTTGGTCCTCGTCCTTCATCCGGGAAAAATAAGACTTCTGGAACTTGTTTCGTCCAATTCCGAGAATATTTCCTGTGTAGCTTTTCTGAAACACAAAAACAGCAGAAAATAGGGAACTGGCACTGTGGCAACTTGTTAATAGGTTAGTTCCGGAAAATGCATAAAAGTGCCACGAAGTGTAACGAAACATTAGGCAAATGGTGTAAAAATAAGCATGGAGCATCAAAAATTATGGATACGTTGGAGACGTATCAAGGTGCACTAGTTTGGTGAAGAGATAGTGAAATACAAGTAGTAGTGATGATTATAAGTAGTAAATGTAATCTGAAATAAATATTGCTGCGAGCAAACATGTAGCAAAACTGAATGTAAACGGTGTTCAATGCTTGGAAACAAGGCCTAGGGATCATACTTTCACTAGTGGACACTCTCAACAAAATAACATAATTGAACCAATAGATACTAACTTCAATATGCCACTCTAAACAATTCTCCAATGGATAACGAACACTAATTATGCGCAGGGCTACGAAGCACTCCTCAAAGTTCGCATTTCCCCAAACTAGATTGTCCCACACTATCACCATGAACGCACTAGATGGTTCCAACAAACACCAACAATTCATAGAGACACTAGCCAAAAGAGACACATATGATGCACACACTGTCACTGTCACATCATGATACAAGGTATCTCCGGAGATTACAATAATAAAGCACGGGAGTAGCATAATATCTGAATAATAGCATCTACCAATTCAACTAGATACAAAGCTCACGATCACATAAAGATCACATCATGGGGGAGAGAGGTGAACAACATAGCTGCCGGTAGATCCCTCAGCCCCGGGGGAGAACTACTCCCTCCTCATCATAGGAGACAACAAGGTTGGTGGAGATGGCGGTGAAGTCGATGGAGACGGCGGAGGAGGCGACGACGTCGATGGAGATGGCTCCGGGGGCACTTCCCTATCCTGGTAGGGTGCCGGAACAGAGACTTCTATGCCCCGAAATTTGTCTTCGACGGCGGCGGCGCTGCGGAACTGTTCTGGGAAAAACGCCGATTATTTTAGGGTTTTCCTTCGGAAGGCTTTTTATAGGTGGATGGGCGGCGTCAGAGGGCCACCAGGGGGCCCTCACCACCCCCTAGCGCGGCCAGGAGGGGGGGTGCGCCACCCCATGGTGAGCCTACCCTCTGGCCCCCCTCCGGCTCTCTTTCGGTCCTCGTCCTTCATCCGGGAAAAATAGGAGTTTTGGTCTTCGGTTCGTCCAATTCTGAGAATATTTCCCGTGTAGCTTTTCTGAAACACAAAACAGCAGAAAACAGGGAACTGGCACTGTGGCATCTTGTCAATAGGTTAGTTCCAGAAATCGCATAAAAATGCCACGAAGTGTAAACAAAACATTAAGCAAATGGTGCAAAACAAGCATGGAGCATCAAAAATTATAGATACGTTTGAGACGTATCAAGGTTTTCAACTTATGATTTGTTAAACATATGCTTCATAATTGTACTCGCATTTACCTTAACCATTCAAGATGTCTATGATGGAGGCAATGAGAGCTCAAAGCTAGTAAGTATCATATTTTTTGGAGGTTTATAAAACTTGCAATCACTGCTTCCCTCTGCGAAGGGCCTTTCTTTTACTTTTATGTTGAGTCTCCTCCTTCTACCTTTATGCACCGTCTAAGAGAGCATAGTTGCCATTCTGAGTTTAATGTGCATAGTCCCAAAGTTTATCATTGATTGATTCGTGATTTTGGTGTTGCTTGTTCTTAAATTATTTGTATCTAGTCGCCCTCTTAAACTTGAAGGTGTCCTATGCATTTATGTTTTGCTATTCCATGAGGGACAAGCTGAAAACCACTTTGCTATGTTTTTCTATATGATTTGAACACACACTTGACTTTCAATGTTTCATTATTTATGATCTTTTGTTTGTGTTACTTTTCATGTTATAACATGGTTGCTAAGTTTTATTATCAAGATTATGTCTCTTATGCCCATGTTTTAATTACTTTGATCTCAACACTCAATGCTTTACATTGTTGATCAAGATTGTGATGGTGCATGTCACCTCAAAAATTATTATTTTGTTATCACTTACCTACTAGAGGACGAGCAGGAGTTAAGCTTGGGGATGCTTGATACGTCTCAAACATATCTATAATTTTTGATGCTCCATGCTTGTTTTACACCATTTGCTTCATGTTTTGTTTACACTTTGTGGCATTTTTATGCATTTTCTAGAACTAACCTATTAACGAGATGCTACAGTGCCAGTTCCCTGTTTTCTGCTGTTTTTGTGTTTCAAAAAAGCTACACAGGAAATATTATCAGAATTGGATGAAACGAAGACCGAAACTCCTATTTTTCCCGGACGAAGGACGAAGACCGAATGAGAGTCGGAGGAGGGCCAGAGGGCAGCCACACCCTAGGGTGGCGCCCCCCTCCTGGCCGCGCCACTGATGCGTGGTGAATGACCAGCCCATTGGGAACCCCAAGAGGAAGGTGTGATGAGTATAGCAGCTAGTTTTCCCTCAGTTAGAAACCAAGGTTTAATATCGTTCAGGAGAGGAGAGACAATGACGACTGAAGGTGATGCTTGCTAGTTTGCGACAGCAGCGGACAATTTATATATGGTGCCTCGTCAAAGCTTTGCTTGCTAGCTGCAACATGGAACCTGCACACACACAAACAAATACTTTGCTCCCAACTTGCGATGAGGTTGTCAATCTCACCGGTTTGCTTGAAACAAAGGTTATGAGTGTATCGAGTGGAAAATAATAAAAGTATGCGAGTAAAGTAAACAGTGCGAGAAAAGTATACAGGTGATAGCAATATGATGTAAATAGGACCGGGGTCCACAGTTCACTAGTGGTGTCTCTCCATAGATAAAATAGCACATGCTGGGTAAACAAATTACAGTTGGGCAATTGATAGAATAAAGATAACGTGATATGTCAAGAAGATCACTATGAGATTTACTCTGGGCATTACAACAAAATACATAGACCGCCATCCAACTGCATCTATGACTAATAATCCACCACCGGGGATATCAATCCGAACACCCCAAAAGTATTAAGTTGCGAACAACAGATAATTGCATTAAGCAAAGTGTGTAATGTAAACAAAGCATATGCCCTTGAGCATATGAATGTTGTTTTCTCCCTAGTAGCAACAGCACATCTACCACCTTAGAGGTTTCTGTCACTCCCCCAGGTGAAATAGAGGCATGAACCCACTATCGAGCATAAATACCCCCTCTTGGAGTCACTAGCAACTACTCGGCCAAGATAGCCACTAACAACGGAGAGCATGCAAGATCATAAACAACATAGAGATAACAAAAGATATAATTTAGTACAGCAACTTAATCATAAACACCAATATTCATCGGATCCCAACAAACCAAACATGTAGAATTACATAACGGTGATCTCAATCATGTATGGCAGCTCATGAGATCTAAACATGAAGCACATAGTGGAGAAGACAACCATCTAGCTACTGCTATGGACCCATAGTCCAAGGTAGACTACTCACTCATCGCTCCGGAGGCAAGCATGGCGATGAAGAAGACCTCCGGTGGCGATTCCCCTCTCCGGCAGGGTGCCGGGAAGAGCTTCTGGACCCTCCCGATCTTCGGGTCGACGGCGGCGGCGGATTGCGATGTGTTCTGGAAATCTGATCGAGTACTTAGGTTTTTCTCGTCGGGGGGTCTTTATAGGCGAAGGGGCGATGTCAGAGGAGGAGCCAGGCGGCCACACACGGGGGTGGCGTGGGCCAGGGGCTGGCCACGCCACCTGTGCGTGTGGGCCCCTGGTCCCTCACCTCCTACTCTCCTTCGGATCTCTGGAAGCTTCTGGGTAAAATAAGTTAGTTCCTTCCAATTCCGAGAATATTTCCTATGTATCACTTCTGAAACACAAAAACAGCAGAAAATAGGAAACTGGCACTGTGGCACTTGTTAATAGGTTAGTTCCGGAAAATGCATAAAAGTGCCACTAAGTGTAACGAAACAATAGGCAAATGGTGTAAAAACAAGCATGGAGCATCAAAAATTATAGATACGTTTGAGACGTATCAAGCATCCCCAAGCTTAACTCCTGCTCGTCCTCGAGTAGGTAAGTGATAACAAAAGAATAATTTTTGAGGTGACATGCACCTACACAATCTTGATCATATATGTAAGCATTGGTGAGCTGGGATCAATAGAACTTAAAACATGGGCATGAAGATATAATCATGACAATAAGAACTTAGCAACCATGTTGTAAACATGCAAATGAACACAAACAAAAGATCATGATAATGAAACAATGAAAGTCAAACGTGTGTTCACATCATAAGGAAAAACATACAAATGGTTTTCAGCTTGTCCTTCAAAGAGAGCAAAACACAAATGCATAGGACACCTTCAAGTTTAAGAGGGCGACTAGATACAAATAATTTAAGAACAAGTGAAACCAACAATATGAGTCAATCAATGAACTTTGGGACAATGCATATCACAATAAGAATGACAACTATGCTCTCTTAATGGTGCATAAAGAAAGAAGGTGGTGACTCAACATAAAAGTAAAAGAAAGGCCCTTCGCAGAGGGAAGCAGTGATTGCAAGTTTTATAACCTTCAAAAATTATGGTACTTACCGGCTTTGAGCTCTCATTGCCCCCATCATAAGCATCTTGAATGGTTAAAGTTAATGCGAGAACAATTATGATGCATATGCTTGACAAATCATAAGTTGAAAACCTCGTGCCCCATGAATACGAGTACCCAAACCTCATGCTACTTTACTTAGAGTCCCAAGCAAGGCTCTTGTCATTGTAAGTATATGCATATCATTGAGAACTGCCAATGGGGTACCTCCGTGCCCGATGACATAGAACAAGCCCACACCAAAATGACAGGACAAGCAGACAATGAACACCTCAGCATCTCTTTTATTTGCCTTTTGTTTAGCTTTTTATTATGAGATGCGTCGTCGAATGTTCACCATGGGTGTGCTGCAAATTTCCACCATGAATTATGCATGGCTTAGATTGGCGGCCCGGCGTTTCCCTAACACATATACAAACTCCATGATCCCTACAAGATTCCCAATTCATTTCACACTGCGGGCATCCATAAACAAAAGATCACGATATCAACTCAAATAAGAAGTGCAATGTTGAAATCTTGCCCCATGACAGCATGGCTGGGCTAGAATCCAACTTACAACTTGCAAGCATAACAACTCAACATAAGAGACCACAATGTCAAAATTTTAAGAACAGGAAAAAGTAAAGTGTGCCTTCCGGTTCGTGAGAGCTTTACTGACCGAATTTCGCATAACACTGGTAAGAGTTTAATTTGAAGAGAAAATAAAAGCAAGTCAAATTTACTTGGAATAGCAAATTGATAGTAGGTATGTATGGTGGACACTTTGGAAAACTTTGGCTTTTAGGAGTTGGATGCACGAGTAGAGCTCATACTCAGTACAAGGCGAGGGCTAGCAAAAGACTGGGAGCGACCAACTAAGAGAGCAATAATGGCCATAATCATGCAAAGCGACAAAGCGACATTAAAAGAAGCATACGATGGCATCAAAAGTCAAAAACTAAATGATCATGAAGGCTATTGGCTACTTTGTAAGAGTCTAACATGTGTGAGCATGCGCCAAGTCAACCCAAATAAAGCATCAAGGAGAAAACCAAAATAATGCTTCCATACAATAAAAACAACGCATGATTTTTTCAAAGGCTCATTAAGCAATCTCAGTTATTTGAGACAAGTCATGCTACAGCAAAACCACTAAGCATACTATCAAAAAGACATCAAGCATGACATGAAAAAGCCTAAGCCGCAGTCTACACAAGCTCCTTCTTGTACCACTATTTTGCACAAAGCTTTTTCTCTTTTCCAACACCATTTGAAATTTTTAAAGACACCTCTTTTGATGAAAACCAATAAAGATCAGAGTCAAAAATACACCTTGATGAAAAGATATGACAATATCTGAACGCATATCAAGGCGAAAACAAAAACCAAAAGCAGTAGCAGAAAAAGAAGAACACATGAACAACTCCGTTTTCACTCTTATTAAATCAACGAGCGTTCTTCGCAAATGAAAAGCAAGGCAACTTCTCCAAAAGAAATTTGTTGGGGTCCAACCATTTATTGCAGAAAACAAACAAACTAAACCAACTAAGAAAACTAAAACAACTGACGCTCCAAGAAAAACACATAGTGCATGAAGCAATAAAAATATAGTGTTTTGAAAGGTGACCTGATTTTTGCCGATGAAGAAGGGGTGCCTCGGGGGCATCCCCAAGCTTTGACGCTTGTACTTCTTGGATATTTCTTGGGGTGATGCGTGGGCATCCCCAAGCTTGAGCTTTTTTCCATTCTTCAACTCATCTCATCATTCTCCAATCCCTACACTTGAAAACTTCCTTCATACAAAACTAAACACAATTCTATTAGCAACATTAGTGCAAGCATAACATATAATCAATCTCTATTTGCTTCAGGTTTCAACTCAAAACCACCACATATATAGCAAATACTACTGTAGCAACTTCCCCAAAAGTTCCGTGATCAAAAAACTCAAAAGAAAGCGATAAAGTGGCAAACACAAATATTGGCAGAAATCTGTCAAAACTGAACAGGTGACAAAGGTCGAATTTTTGAGGGATTTTCTGTTGCTCAATTCAAAAAGTGTTAAACTAAGAAAAGTTTGGATATAACCTGGGGCATATGCACAAGAAATCGCAGGTCCAAAAGATAAACAGAGAATTTTCACGAATTTTTACGGTGCAGCACCGAAAACAGTTTCAGGACAGCAACATCCCCAAATCTTTACCTCACTCAAATTAGAGGCTTCTCTTGGCACAAAAACGAAATAAACAAGATAAGGAGCGGTCATTACAGTAGTAATGACTTCCAAGACTCAAATAAAAGAAAAAGTACTGAAAAGAAAACATTGGGTTATCTCCCAAGAGTGCTTTTCTTTAACGCCTTTGAGCTAGGCGCAGAAAATTATGAATCAAGTAACATCAAGTGATGAAGCATCAAGATCATAATTTGCTCTAAGAATAGTGTCAAAAAGTAATTTCTTTCTTTTCCTAGGGAAGTGTTCCATACCTTTCTTTAGTGGGAATTGATATTTGATAGTGCCTTCCCTCATATCAATGATAGCACCTACAGTTCGAAGAAAGGGTCTTCCCAAAATAATAGGACATGAAGCATGGCATTCAACGTCCATAACAAGAAAATCAACGGGAACAAGGTTATTGTTAACCACAATAAGAACATCATTAATCCTTCCCAAAGGTTTCTTCTTAGCAACATCAGCAATAGGAACATCAAAATAACATTTTTCAAGCGGTGGTAAATCAAGCATGTCATAAATCTTTCTAGGCATGATAGAAATACTAGCACCTAGATCACATAAAGCATGGCAATCATAACCATTAACATGCATATCAATGATGGGTTCCCAACCATCTTCTAACTTCTTGGGAACAGAGGCTTTCTGCTTCAACTTTTCATCCCTAATCTTTATGAGAGCATTGGTAATATGCTTAGTAAAAGCAATATTTAAATAACTAGCATTGGGAGTCAAAACAAGCTTTTGCAAGAACAAAATAACTTCAGATATATTGCAGCCATCAATATCAAAATCATTAAAAGAAATAGAGCTATCATCTCCCACACTCTGAAAAATTTCAGCACTCTTTTGAGAAAAAGTTTTGGCAGTTTTAGGCTTTTTAACACAAGGAGTGGGAGTTTTCTCTACACCAATCAAAGTAAGAGGATTGTTATCTGTAGGAGCAACATCATTAGAGGTAGTAATAGTACATACCTTCATCTCTCTAGCCATCTCATCTTCTCTTTCCTACCTGGCATGCAATTCCGCTAACAATCTAATATTTTCATCAATTCCAACTTGGATAGCATTAGCGGTAGCAAAAACATTGTTCTCTTTCACATCATTAGGCAGCACTTTTAATTTCAGAATTTCAACATCATGAGCAAGGCTATCAACTTTAGAAGCAAGAATATCAATTTTGCCTAACTTTTCCTCAACAGACTTGTTAAAAGCAGTTTTCTTACCGATGAAGTCCTTGAGCATTACCTCAAGCTCGGAGGGCGCGGCCCTAGCGTTGTTGTAGGAATTACCATAAGAGTTACCATAACCATTACCATTGGTAGAAGGATACGGCCTATAATTGTTACTAGCAAAATTGTTCCTATAAGCATTGTTGTTAAAATTATTGTTTCTAATGAAATTCACATCAACTTGCTCTTCTTGAGCAACTAGAGAGGTCAGAGGAACATTATTAGGATCAACATGAGTCCTATCATTAGCAAGCATAGCCATAATGGTATCAATCTTATCATTCAAGGAAGAGGTTTCCTCAACAGAATTTACCTTCTTACCTTGTGGAGCTCTCTCGGTGTGCCATTCAGAATAATTTACCATCATGTTGTCGAGTAGCTTTGATGCGGTGCCCAAGGTAAGGGACATAAAAGTGCCTCCAGCAGCTGAATCAAGTAGGTTCCTTGAAGAAAAATTCAGTCCTGCATACAAAGTTTGGATACTCATCCAAGTAGTCAGTCCATGAGTGGGGCAATTCTTTATCATAGATTTCATTCTTTCCCAAGCTTGAGCAACATGTTCATTATCAAACTGAGTAAACTTCATAATATTGCTACGCAAAGCTATAATCTTAGCAGGAGGATAGTATCTACCAATAAAAGCATCCTTACACTTAGCCCATGAATCAATACTATTCTTAGTCAAAGACAGCAACCAATCTTTAGCTTTTCCTCTCAAAGAAAAAGGAAACAACTTGAGATTAATAATATCACTATCAACATCCTTATATTTCTGCATCTCACATAGCTCAACAAAATTGTTGAGATGAGCTGCAGCATCTTCAGTACTAGCACCAGAAAATTGCTCTTTCATAACAAGGTTCAATAAAGCAGGCTTAATCTCATAAAAGTTTGCAGCAGTAGCAGGTGGTGCAATAGGAGTGCAGATAAAATCACTATTGTTTGTGCTAGTAAAGTCACACAACTTGGTGTTTTCAGGATTGGCCATTTCAGCAAAACGAAAGTAAACAAGTAAAAACAACTACCAAGGATTCTATTTTTTTTTTGGGTTTTTGATATAAAGCAATGCAGGTAAAATAAATAAAATAAAGCAAAACAATAAAACAAAGTAAAGAATGTGTGTGCGAAGAACTCCCCTCGCAGAAGTCTTCTCTTCCTCCCCGGCAACGGCGCCAGAAAATTAGCTTGATGCGTGGTGAATGACCAGCCCGTTGGGAACCCCAAGAGGAAGGTGTGATGAGTATAGCAGCTAGTTTTCCCTCAGTTAGAAACCACGGTTTAATATCATTCAGGAGAGGAGAGACAATGATGACTGAAGGTGATGCTTGCTAGTTTGCGACAACAGCAGACAATTTATATATGGCGCCTCGTACAAGCTTTGCTTGCTAGCTGCAACGTGGAACCTGCACACACACAAACAAATACTTTGCTCCCAACTTGCGATGAGGTTGTCAATCTCACCGGTTTGCTTGAAACAAAGGTTATGAGTGTATCGAGTGGAAAACAATAAAAGTATGCGAGTAAAGTAAACAGTGCGAGAAAAGTAAACAGGTGATAGCAATATGATGTAAATAGGACCGGGGTCCATAGTTCACTAGTGGTGTCTCTCCATAGATAAAATAGCACATGCTGGGTAAACAAATTACAGTTGGGCAATTGATAGAATAAAGATAACGTGATATGTCAAGAAGATCACTATGAGATTTACTCTGGGCATTACAACAAAATACATAGACCGCCATCCAACTGCATCTGTGTCTAATAATCCACCCCCGGGGATATCAATCCGAACACCCCAAAAGTATTAAGTTGCGAACAACAGATAATTGCATTAAGCAAAGTGTGTAATGTAAACAAAGCATATGCCCTTGAGCATATGAATGTTGTTTTCTCCCTAGTAGCAACAGCACATCTACCACCTTAGAGGTTTCTGTCACTCCCCCAGGTGAAATAGAGGCATGAACCCACTATCGAGCATAAATACCCCCTCTTGGAGTCACTAGCAACTACTCGGCCAAGATAGCCACTAACAACGGAGAGCATGCAAGATCATAAACAACATAGAGATAACAAAAGATATAATTCAGTACAGCAACTTAATCATAAACACCAATATTCATCGGATCCCAACAAACCAAACATGTAGAATTACATAACGGTGATCTCAATCATGTATGGCAGCTCATGAGATCTAAACATGAAGCACATAGTGGAGAAGACAACCATCTAGCTACTGCTATGGACCCATAGTCCAAGGTAGACTACTCACTCATCGCTCCGGAGGCAAGCATGGAGATGAAGAAGACCTCCGGTGGCGATTCCCCTCTCCGGCAGGGTGCCGGGAAGAGCTTCTGGACCCTCCCGATCTTCGGGTCGACGGCGGCGGCGGATCGCGATGTGTTCTGGAAATCTGATTGGGTACTTAGGTTTTTCTCGTCGGGGGGTCTTTATAGGCGAAGGGGCGATGTCAGAGGAGGGGCCAGGCGGCCACACACGGGGGTGGCGCGGGCCAGGGGCTGGCCGCGCCACCTGTGCGTGTGGGCCCCTGGTCCCTCGCCTCCTACTCTCCTTCGGATCTCTGGAAGCTTCCGGGTAAAATAAGACTTCAGGAACTTGTTTCGTCCAATTCCGAGAATATTTCCTGTGTATCACTTCTGAAACAAAAAAACAGCAGAAAATAAGAAACTGGCACTGTGGCACTTGTTAATAGGTTAGTTCCAGAAAATGCATAAAAGTGCCACTAAGTGTAACGAAACAATAGGCAAATGGTGTAAAAACAGGCATGGAGCATCAAAAATTATAGATACGTTTGAGACGTATCAGCCACCAGGGGGTGAGGCCCCCTGGTCCACCTCCTGATGATGCCCCTTCGCCTATATAAAGTTTCCCGATGGAAAACCCTAAAGCAATCGGCATTTTCCCCAGTAAAGTTCCGCAGTGCCGCCGCTATCGAAGACCAATTTCGGGGAACAGAAGTCTCTGTTCCGACACCCTGCCGGGACGGGCAAGTGCCCCTGGAGCCATCTCCATCGACGCCATCATCTCCACCGCCGTCTCCATCGACTTCAACGCCATCTCCACCAACGTTGCTGTCTCCTATGATGAGGAGGGAGTAGTTCTCCCCCGGGGCTGAGGGCTCTACCGGTAGCTATGTGGTTTATCTCTCTCTCCCATGATGTGATCTTTATGTGATCGTGAGCTTTGTATCTAGTTGAATTGGTAGATGCTATTATTCAGATATTATGCTACTCCCGTGCTTTATTATTGTAATCTCCCGAGACACCTTGTATCATGATGTGAAGGTGATAGTGTGCGCATTGTGTGTGTCTTTTTGGCTAGTGTCTCTATGATTGTTGGTGTTTGTTGGAACCATCTAGTGCGTTCACGGTGATAGTGTGGGGCAATCTAGTTTGGGGACATGCGAACTTTAAGGAGTGCTTCGTAGCCCTACGCATGATTAGTATTTGTTATCCATTGGAGAATAGTTTAGAGTAGCATAGTGAAGATAGTTATTTATGGGTTCAATTATGTTATCTTTGTTGAGAGTGTCCACTACTGAAAGTATGATCCCTAGGCCTTGTTTCCAAGCATTGAACACCATTTACATTCAGTTTTGTTACATGTTTGCTCGCAGCGATATTTATTTCAGATTATGTTTAATACTCATAATCATCCATATTACTTGTATTTCACTATCTCCTCGCCGAACTAGTGCACCTATACATCTGACAAGTGTATTGGGTGTGTTGGGGACACAAGAGACTTTTTGCATCGTAATTGCAGGGTTGTTTGAGAGGGGTAGCTTTGACCTCCTCCTCCCTGAGTTCGATAAACCTTGGGTGATCCACTTAAGGGAAACTTGCTGCTGTTCTACAAACCTCTGCACTTGGAGGCCCAACACTGTCTATAAGAACAGACGCGTGCGTAGACATCAAGCTCCACAATGTAAGAAGGTAAATTCTGTTGAAGAAACCTCTTCCTTGAGTGATAAGATTGATACCATTATGGCTATGCTTGCTAATTATAGAGCTCATGTTGATCCTAACAATGTTCCTTTGGCCTCTTTGGTTGTTCAAGAAGAGCATGTTGATGTAAACTTTATTAGAAATAATAATTTCAACAACAGTGCTTATAGGAACAATTTTGCTAGCAACATTTATAGGCCATATCCTTCTACCAATAGTAATGGTTATGGTAATCCTTATGGTTATTCCTCCAATAACACTAGGGGCGCGCCCTCTGATTTTGAAGTCATGCTCAAAGACTTCATTAGTAAACAAACTGCTTTTAATAAGTCTGTTGAGGAAAAGCTTGGTAAAATTGATGTTCTTGCTTCTAAAGTTGATAGCCTTGCTCTTGATGTTGAACTTCTGAAACTAAAGGTTTTGCCTCATGATGTGAAAGAAAGTAAGACTTTGAATGCCATTCAGGTTAAGATTGATAATAATGTTAGGATGTTAGCAGAACTGCATGCTAGGTGGGAAAGATAAGATGAGATGGCTAAAAATATGAAGGTTTGTACTATTACCACCACTAGTGATGTTGTTTCAAATGCTAGCAAGCCTCCTTCTTTTAATGATAGAGTGATTGGTATAGAGAAAATTCCTACTCCTTGTGTTAAAAAGCCTAAAACTGCAGAAACTTTTCCTAATAAAAGTGCTGAAATTTTTCAGAGTATGGGAGACAATAGCTCTACTACCTTTAATGATTTTGATGTTGATGGTTGCAATATTTCTGAAGTAATTTTGTTCTTGCAAAATCTTGCTTTCAGTCCTAATGCTAGTTCTATGAATATTGCTTCTACAAAGCATATTACGAATGCTCTCATGCAAATTAGAGAGGATAAGTTGAAACAAAAAGTTTCTATCCCTAAGAAGTTAGAATATGGTTGGGAGCCCATCATTGATATGAATGTGAATGATTTTGATTGCAATGCTTTATGTGATCTTGGTGCAAGCATTTCTATTATGCCTAGAAAGATTTATGATATGCTTGGTATACCACCTCTTGAAAATTATTATTTAGACGTTTCTCTTGCTGATGTTGCTAAGAAGAAACCTTTGGGAAGGATTAATGATGTTCTTATTATTGTTAACAATAACCTTGTTCTCGTTGATTTCCTTGTTTTGGATATTGAATGCAATGCTTCTTGTCCTATTATTTTGGGAAGACCTTTTCTTAGAACTGTTGGTGCCATTATTGATATGAAGGAAGGCACCATTAAATATCAATTCCCACTCAAGAAAGGTATGGAACACTTCCCTAGAAAGAGAAAGAAATTACTTTTTGACTCTATCCTTAGAGCAAATTATGAATTTGATGCTTCATCGCTTGAAATTACTTTATTTCCACTTTCTGCGCCTAGCTCAAAGGCGTTAAAGAAAAGCACTCTTGGGAGATAACCCAATGTTTACTTTTCAGTACTTTTTCTTTTTGTTGAGTCTTGGAAGTTATTACTACTGTAATGACCTCTCCTTATCCTTTTTATTTCGTTTTTGTGCCAAGAAGAACCTCTAATTGGAGGAAGGTAAGATTTGGGGAAGTTGTTGTCCTGAAACAGATTTCTGCGTTGTACCGTAAAAATTCGTGAAAATTCTCAAATTGTCTTTTTGATCTGCGATTTCTTGTTCACATGCCCCAGGTTATTGCCTAACTTTCAATAGTTTTGCACTTTTCGATTTGAGCAACAGAAGATTTTCAAAAAAAACGATCTTTACCAGCTGTTCTATTTGATAGATTTCTGCCTCTATTTGTGTTTGCCTCTTGATCTCTTTCTTTTTGAGTTCTTTTGATCACGGAACTTTTGAGGAAGTTGCTACAGTAGCTTATGATTTAATGGGTGTTATACTTGGGTTGAAACTAAAACAAAAGGGTGGATTTACTATCTTGCTTGCACTAATGTTGCTAATAAGAATTGTGTGAAGTTTTGTATGAAGGAAGTTTTCAAGTATAGGGAAAGGAGAATGATGAGATGATATGAAGAATGGACAAAAGCTCAAGCTTGGGGATGCCCATGTCACCCCAAGAAATATCCAAGAGGTACAAGCATCAAAGCTTGGGGATGCCCCGAGACATCCCTTCTTCATCGACAAATATCAGGTCATCTTTCAAGACACTATATTTTTATTGCTTCGTATACTATGTGTTTTTCTTGGAGCGTCTTTATTTTTGCTTTTAGTTTTCTTTTGTTTTGTTTGCTGCAATAAATGGTTGGACCCCAATATATTTCTTTTGGAGAAGACACACTCCGTTTTTCATTGCCAAGAACACTCTAGTTTTCACTCTTTTTGTTCAACGAGTGTTCTCTTTTTCTAGTACTACATTTAGCTTTCATTTTTCACCTTGATTTCTGTTTAGAACTTGTTAGTTATTTGTAGCTAGGTGTATTTAGACCTCTAGTCTATGTTGGTTTTCATCTTTAAGAGTTGTTTCAAAAAGGTTGATTGGTGTTGGAAAAGAGAAAAAAGTTTCATGTCTATAGTGGTATAAATGGGAGCTTGTTTAGACTGTGGCTTAGACTTTTGCATGTCATGCTTGATGTTATTTTGATTATATGCTTAGTAGTTTTTGTTGTAGCATGACTTGTCTCAAATGACTGAGATTGCTTAATGTGCCTTTGAAAGAATCATGTGTTGTTTTTATTATATGGGAGCATATTATTGTGGTATTCTCCTTTGATGCTTTATTTGGGTTGACTTGGCGCATGCTTACACCATGTTTGACTTTAACTAGTCGCCTCAAGCCTCTATGATCATTTGGTTTTTGACTTGTGATACCACTTTATGCTTTGGTTAATAATGTTTTGTCGCTATGCATGATTATGGCCGTTATTGCTCTCTTAGTTGGTCGCTCCCAGTCTTTTGCTAGCCTTCATCTGTACTGAGAGGGAATACTTCTCGTGCATCCAACTCCCAAAAACCAACTTTATTCCAATATGTCCACCATATCTACCTATTAGCAATTTTCTATTCCAAGTACATTCGTCTTGCTTTTATCTATCTTCCAAATTAAACTTTTTTGTTATGTGAAAATTAGTTAGTAAAGCTCTCACGAACCTGATGGCACATTTACTTTCTTGCACTTAATAAACTTGACATTGTGGCTCTTTTATGTTGATTATATTCTTGCAAGTTGTAAGTTGGGAGTTAGCTCAGCCATGCTGTCATGGGGCACGCTTTCAACATTGCACTTATTTCTATTTAAGTTGATATTATGATCTTTTGTTTATGGATGCTTATCTGTGTGAAAGGAATTGGAAACTTGTGGAGTTCATGGAGTTTGTATATGTGTTAGAGAAACGCATGGGCCGCTAATCTAAGCCATGCATCATTCATGGTGGAAATTTACAGCATGCCCATAGTAGACATTCGACGATGCATCTTAAAATAAAAAGCTATTCCCAATGGTAAATAAAAGAGATGCCAATGTGTCCATTATCTGTTTGTCTTGTCATTTTGATGTGGGCTAGTTTCCATGTAATCGGGCAAGAGGTACCCTGTTGGCGTTCTCAATGATACACGTATGCTTACAATGACAGGAACTTGCTTGGGACCTAAGTTGATTATTGTTGTTTAAGTACTCGTATTCATGGGACATGAGATTTTCAACTTATGATTTGTCAAGCATATGCCTCATATTTGTACTCGCATTAACCTTAACCATTCAAGATGCCTATGATAGGGGTAATGAGAGCTCAAAGCTAGTAAGTACCATAATTTTTGGAAGGTTTATAAAAACTTGCAATCACTACTTCCCTCTGCGAAGGGCCTTTCTTTTACTTTTATGTTGAGTCTTCGCCTTCTACCTTTATGCACCATCTAAGAGAGCATAGTTGTGATTCTGAGTATAATGTGCATAGTCCCAAAATTTATTATTGATTGATTCATGATTATGGTTTCGCTTGTTCTTAGATAATTTGTATGTAGTCATCCTCTTAAACTTGAAGGTGTCCTATGCATTTAAGTTTTGCTACTCTTTGAGGGACAAGCTGAATACCACTTTGCTATGTTTTTCTATATGCTTGAAACACACACTTGACTTTCAATGCATTATTACTCATGATCTTTTGTTTTTCATGTTATAACATGGTTGCTAAGTTCTATTGTCAAGATTATGTCTTTTATACCCATATTTAGAGTACTTTGATCTCAACACTCAATGCTTTACATCGTTTGATCAAGATTGTGTTGGTGCATGTCACCTCAAAAATTATTATTTTGTTATCACTTACCTACTCGAGGACGAGCAAGAGTTAAGCTTGGGGA
Source organism: Dactylis glomerata (assembly GCA_007115705.1). Lineage (NCBI taxonomy): Eukaryota > Viridiplantae > Streptophyta > Magnoliopsida > Poales > Poaceae > Dactylis > Dactylis glomerata. The sequence goes on from QXEO01000492.1 coordinate 224,872, forward strand.
TGCTTGATACATCTCAAACGTATCTATAATTTTTGATGATCCATGCTTGTTTATGCACCATTTGCTTTGTGTTTTGTTACACTTCGTGGCATTTTTATGCATTTTCCGGAACTAACCTATTAACGAGATGCCACAGTGCCAGTTCCCTGTTTTCTACTGTTTTTGTGTTTTAGAAAACTTACACAGGAAATATTCTCGGAATTGGATGAAACAAAAGCTGAAGTTCCTATTTTTCCCGACACGAGACGGAGTCCAAAGCAGAGACGGAGGGGGAGCAGAGGGCAGCCACACCATGCCATGGCGCGGGCCACCCCTGGCCGTGCTGAGCTATGGTGTGGGCCCCTGGTCCACCCCCTGACATCGCCCTTCTGCCTATATATTCTCCTCGACGAGAAAACCCTAAGGGCCCAAACTCTTTTCTCGAAAACATACTGCAAGCTGCCACCGTCATCGATGCGAGATCGGGAGGGTCCAAAAGCTCTTCCCGGCACCCTGCCGGAGAGGGGAATCACCACCGGAGGCCTTCTTCATCACCATGCCTATCTCCGGAGTGATGTCTGAGTAGTCTACCTTGGACTATGGGTCCATAGCAGTAGCTAGATGGATGTCTTCTCCTCCATGTGCTTCATGTTTAGATCTTGTGAGCTGCCTATCATGATCAAGATCATCGTTATCTAATTTTACATGTTGTGTTTGTTGGGATCCGATGAATATTGAGTACTATGTCAAGTTGATTTGTGATTTATCATCTCTATGTTGTTTATGATCTTGCATGCTCTCTGTTGCTAGTAGGTATCTCGGCCGAGTTCATGCTAGTGACTCCAAGAGGGGGTATTTATGCTCGATAGTGGGTTCATGTCTCTGGTAATCTGGGGGAGTGACAACAACCTCTAAGATTGTAGATGTGTTGTTGCTACTAGGGAGAAAACAACAATCTTGTGTTCAAGGATATTTGTATTGTTTACATTACACACTTTGCTTAAGGCAATAATATGTTGCTTACAACTTAATACCCAACGGTTGTTCGGATGATATCCGGCGGGTGGATTATTAGTCATAGATGCAGTTGGATTACGGTCTATGTATTATGTTGTAATGCCCAAGTGAATCTCATAGTGATCCTCATGACATATACATGCATTGTTTGCATTCTTTATTCTATCAATTGCCCAACTGTAATTTGTTTACCCAGCATGTTATTTATCTTTATGGAGAGACACCTCTAGTGAACTGTAGACCCCGGTCCATTCTTTTACATTCATATTACCGTTTACTTTTTATAAGCATTATTTACTTTCTTGCAAACAAATATCTTTTACCACACGATACGTTTAATCCTTTGTTCACAGCAAACCGGTGAGATTGACAACCTCACTGCTAGTTGGGGCAAAGTACTTTGGTTGTGTTGTGTGCAGGTTCCACATTGCTGCTGCTGGTGCAAAGCTACACCCCAGATAAGGCGCCATATATAAATTGTCTGGAGCCGTCGCCAAGCCAGCTAGCATCAACCTTCGGAAGTTGGTTCTTTCTCCTACTGGTTCAATTAAACCTTGGTTTCATACTGAAGGAAACTTGCTGTTGTGCTCATCATACCTTCCTCTTGGGGTTCCCAACTGGTTGCCTACCACGCACCATCATCCCACCTCGATCATCATGACATCATGCAAAACTTAGCCTACCAATCCACCACTCCAACTTGGCAATTAAGTACCTTGGGATATCACTATCAACGAGGTGCCTTAAGATTGTCAATGTGCAACCTCTTACTGTCAAGGTGGCCTCCAAACTCGTCCTTTGGCATGTCAAGAACATAGCTGCAGCCAGTAGAGGCACCCTCGTAAAATATTTGGTCACTTCCCAAGCTAGTTTCCATATCACGCATCTTCCCTGTCCCACCCTAGTATTTTGTAAACCATCAACACGTTGGAGAGATCCTTCTCTTGGGATGTCACGGACAAGCTATTGTGTGCCCAATGCAAGGTCTATTGGAAAAACCAATGTAAGCCAAAAGAAAAGGGAAGGCTCGGGATTATTGACCGTGACAAATTCGCTAAAGCATTGAGACTTCGGTGACCTTGGTATAATGGAAAGACCCGTATAAATCATGGATTAAAATGATCACCCTTGTGATGAATAGGACATGGTTTTGTTAATGCGGCAGCCACCATCACTATTGGAGATGGCGCATCGCAAGTTTGTGGCATGCTTCATGGCTTGAAGGAAGAAAATAAAAGGACATTCCACCATCCATCTTCACTATATCAAAGACGAAAAACTCCATGGTTAACAAGGGCATCCACAATGATTATTGGATCTAAAAAATCTACACCAATCTTGGCATCACAAATAATCACATCATGGAAACTCTGTACCTTTGGACGAGGGTAAGTGAGATTCATATAGCCAAAGGCACCACAAATGACATCAGGAAGTTCACAACTTCAGGAACCTACATGATGACGGAGGCCTATGAGGCTCGATTCGAGGGCATGATAAACTCCTTCATGGCGGAGGAGGTGTGGGAGAATTGGGTCCCTCCAACATGCAAGCAATTCACTTGGATCATCCTCCAAGACCACATGTAGACGGCTGTCTGGCTTCAGCGGAGGGGTTGGCTGAATTGTGGTGATTGCCAACTGATACGTCTCCAACGTATCTATAATTTTTGATGCTCCATGCTTGTTTTTACACCATTTGCCTAATGTTTCGTTACACTTCGTGGCACTTTTATGCATTTTCCGGAACTAACCTACTAACAAGTCGCCATAGTGCCAGTTCCCTGTTTTCTGCTGTTTTTGTGTTTTAGAAAAGCTACACAGGAAATATTCTCGAAATTGGACGAAACAAGTTCCTGAAGTCTTATTTTTCCCGAAGCTTCCAGAGATCCAAAGAGGAGACGGAGTGGGGCTACGACGACCCCACACACTAGGGCGGCGCGGCCCAGCCCCTGGCCGCGCCCCCTATGTGTGAGACCGCCTCGGTCCACTTCTGACGATGCCCCTTCGCCTATAAAGACCCCCCGACGGGAAAAACCTAAGGACCCGATCAATTTTCCAGAAACACATCGCGATCCGCCGCCGTCGTCGACCCGAGATCGGGAGGGTCCAGAAGCTCTTCCCGGCACCCTGCCCGAGAGGGGAATCGCCACCGGAGGTCTTCTTCATCGCCATGCTTGCCTCCGGAGCGATGAGTGAGTAGTCTACCTTGGACTATGGGTCCATAGCAGTAGCTAGATGGTGATCCTCTCCACCATGTGCTTCATGTTTAGATCTCATGAGCTGCCCTATATGATTGAGATCACCGTTATGTAATTCTACATGTTTGGTTTGTTGGGATCCGATGAATATTGGTGTTATGATTGAGTTGCTATACTGAAATATATTGTATGTTATCTCTATGTTATTTATGATCTTGCATGCTCTCCGTTGTTAGTAGCTATCTTGGCCGAGTAGTTGCTAGTGACTCCAAGAGGGGGTATTTATGCTCGATAGTGGGTTCATGCCTCTATTTAATCTGGGGGAGTGACAGAAACCTCTAAGGTTGTAGATGTGCTGTTGCTACTAGGGAGAAAACAACATTCATATTCTCGAGGGCATATGCTTTGTTTACATTACACACTTTGCTTAATGCAATTATCTGTTGTTCGCAACTTAATACTCATGGGGTGTTCGGATGATATCCCCGTGAGTGGATTATTAGTCATAGATGCAGTTGGATGGCGGTCTATGTATTTTGTTGTAATGCCAGAGTAAATCGCATAGTGATCTTCTTGACATATCACGTTATCTTTATTCTATCAATTGCCCAACTGTAATTTGTTTACCCAGCATGTCTTATTTATCTTATGGAGAGACACCACTAGTGAACTATGGACCCCGGTCCTATTTCCATCATATTGCTATCACCTGTTTACTTTACTCGCACTGTTTACTTTACTCGCATACTTCTACTGTTTTCCACTCGATACGCTCATTCCCTTTGTTTCAAGCAAACTGGTGAGATTGACAACCTCATCGCAAGTTGGGAACAAAGTATTTGGTTGTGTTGTGTGCAGGTTCCATATTGCTACTAGCTGAAGACGCGCTAACTCGTTTTATTGTGAAACGGCGCCCTTGTTGGAGTGTCTCTAGGCTATCAAGCATCACCTTCAGTCCTACTGTCTGCTCTTCTCCTGACCGATTAAACCTTGGTTTCTTACTGAGGGAAAAGACTTGCCGCTGTGCTTATCATACTTTTTGCTTGGAGTTTCCCAACTGTCTGGCCATAATAATCATCAACTACACGCCAGCCATCAAGCCCTTTTCTGGCGCCGTTGCCGGGGAAGAAGTGGAAGACCTCTGCAAGGGGAGTTTTTCGCACGCACATCCTTTACTTTGTTTTAAGTTTTGCTTTACTTTATATTTTTACTTGCATCATTTTATCAAAAATACAAAAAAAATAGTTTCCTATTAGTTGTTATTTTTTACTTGTCTTGCTTTATCATGATTTCTATCAATGGTTGGTTTCTTTGAAACTAAATCTTTTTGGCAAGGTGGGTTCACGGAAGAGCAGCAAAATTATTATGAGGAACACCGCTTGTCACAAAAAGGGAAACACTTATGGGAACAAATTAATAGATTGTATATCATTGCTAGAAATGTGTGCTCTACTTATAATGTTACTTATTGCTTTGATAGATCTTGTTGCTGTAGGAGTTATAAACACCTCCCTTTTCAATGTGAGTATAACGATGATGTTACCATATCTTCTTATATTAATGGAAATTATGACTTTTATGATGTGGAACAAATTGAAGAATTTATCGCCTGGAAGGGTGCTTTTGAACTTGCCTATTTGCTTGAAAATATTGATGATGCACCTTATAAATATGAGGTTTATGATATACTTACATTTTGCTTTGATAATTATAGGGAAAAAATGGCTATATTCTTAAATATATTAATAGATGCTCTCCAACGGAAGAGACTAATGCCTTGAAGGAGCCTATGGAAGAAGAAATTGCGGAAACTAGAAGCTCATTGGATGAAAAAACAGGAGGAGAGTGATGATCAAGAGGAGGAAGAATGGAGCTACCCATGTCTACCTCCCAATAAGAGTAACTCTTTAACTAATACCTTATTTGATAGCCCTCTATGCTTAACTAAGGAGGGCAAGTGTGATATTTATATTGTTAAGTTTGTTCATGATGCTACTGAAAATTATTATGAGAGAGGAAAATATGGTTGTTGGGATTCTCATGTTACTAAAACACCTCTCTTTATATTAAAAGTCCCGAAGTTGCTCTTGTTTTATCTACCCATACTTGTTACTATGTGCTTCTTTGATTTATTTTATTACAAGATTCCTATGCATAGGAAGTGGGTTAGACTTAAATGTGTTTTATATTTGCTCCTTGATGCTCTCTTTTGCTTCAATTCATAATTCTTATATGAGCATCTTCTCAAATTACTGAGCCTAGCTCAAAGGCGTTAAAGAAAAGCACTCTTGGGAGATAACCCAATGTTTTATTTTTAGTACTTTTTATTTTATTTGAGTCTCGGAAGTCATTACTATTGTAATGACCTCTCCTTATCCTTTTTATTTCATTGTTGTGCCAAGAGAAGCCTCTAATTTGAGTGAGGTAAAGATTTGGGGATGTTGCTGTCCTGAAACTGTTTTCGGTGCTGTACCGTAAAAAATCGTAAAAATTCTCTGTATATCTTTTGGACCTGCGATTTCTTGTGCATATGCCCCAGGTTATATCCAAACTTTCATTAGTTGAACACTTTTTGATTTGAGCAACAGAAAACCTCTTAAAAATTCGACCTTTGTCAGCTGTTCTGTTTTGACAGATTTCTGCCAATATTTGTGTTTGCCGCTTTATCGCTTTCTTTTTGAGTTCTTTTGATCACGGAACTTTTGGGGAAGTTGCTACAGTACTATATGCTTTATATATGGTGGTTTTGGGTTGAAACCTGAAGAAAAAAGAGGTTGATTATATGTTATGCCTACACTAATGTTGCTAATAGATTTGTGTTTAGTTTTGTATGAAGGAAGTTTTCAAGTGTAGGGATTGGAGAATGATGAGATGAGTTGAAGAATGGACAAAAGCTCAAGCTTGGGGATGCCCATGCATCACCCCAAGAAATATCCAAGAAGTACAAGCATCAAAGCTTGGGGATGCCCCACGAGGCACCCCTTCTTCATCGGCAAAAATCAGGTCACCTTTCAAGACACTATATTTTTATTGCTTCATGCACTATGTGTTTTTCTTGGAGCGTCAGTTGTTTTAGTTTTATTTATTAGTTTAGTTTGTTTGCTGCAATAAATGGTTGGACCCCAACAAATTTCTTTTGGAGAAGTTTCCTTGCTTTTCATTTGCTAAGAACGCTCTAGTTTTCACTCTTATCAAAAACCGAGTGTTCTTCTTTTTCTGCTACTGCTTTTGGTTTTCGTTTTCGCCTTGATTTGCATTCAGATCTTCTTATATTTATTCATCAAGGTGTATTTTTGCCTCTGATCTTTATTGGTTTTCATCAAAAGAGGTGTTTATAAAAAGTTTGAATGGTGTTGGAAAAGAGAAAAAGCTTTATGCAAAAAAGTGGTACAAGAAGGAGCTTGTGTAGACTGCGGCTTAGGCTTTTTCATGTCATGCTTGATGTATTTTTGATAGTATGCTTAGTGGTTTTGCTGTAGCATGACTTGTCTCAAATAACTGAGATTGCTTAATGAGCCTTTGAAAAAATCATGCGTTGTTTTAATTATTTGGAAGCATTATTTTGGTTTTCTCCTTGATGCTTTATTTGGGTTGACTTGGCGCATGCTCACACATGTTAGACTCTTACAAGTCGCCAATAGCCTCTATGATCATTTAGTTTTTGACTTTTTATGCCATCTTATGCTTCTTTTAATGTTGCTTTGTCGCTTTGCATGATTATGGCCATTATTGCTCTCTTAGTTGGTCGCTCCCAGTCTTTTGCTAGCCCTCGCCTTGTACTGAGTATGAGCTCTACTCGTGCATCCAACTCCTAAAAACCAAGTTTTCCAAAGTGTCCACCATACATACCTACTAGCAATTTGCTATTCCAAGTAAATTTGACTTGCTTTTATTTACTCTTCAAATTAAACTCTTACCAGTGTTATGCGAAAATTGGTCAGTAAAGCTCTCACGAACCGGAAGGCACATTTTACTTTTTCTTGTTCTTAAAAATTTGACATTGTGGCCTCTTATGTTGAGTTGTTATGCTTGCAAGTTGTAAGTTGGAGACTAGCCTAGCCATGCTGTCATGGGGCAAGCTTTCAACATTGCACTTCTTATTTGAGTTGATATCGTGATCTTTTGTTTATGGATGCCCGCGGTGTGAAATGAATTGGGAATCTTGCGGGGATCATGGAGTTTGTATATGTGTTAGGGAAACGCCTGGGCCGCCAATCTAAGCCATGCATAATTAATGGTGGAAATTTGCAGTATACCCATTGACAAGGGTTAACTCGACAAATGACCTAGATGAAGGACTTAGGATCGGGGGAATAGGGCGTCGGATGAACTCGAAGGTAAAGGTTAGTCGAAATAAGTGTATATCGAAAGTAAACTTGGGTGTTCAATCTGGCTTGCTTTCAATCTGCCCTACACCGTCCCCTCCTGGCCCCTTTATATAGGTGGCCAGGTCTCGAGGATCGGGTAGGGTCCGATACAGATTACAATATCGACATACGGTAAGAACTCGTATTCGACTATCATTACAATTGGGCCTTAGCTTAACGGGCCTCAGGGGTACTCAACTAACAGGATCTATTAACTATACCCTTGTCAGTAGCCCCTGAGATTCTACCAGAATTGCAGATTCGGGTTGAATCTCTAATCTTCAAATCTTTGACTTGATCAATTCTTCGATTTCTTCATATCTTCAAATCTTCGACTTGGTCTTTCGACTTACTTTCATGATAATTTTTCACAAGGGGTTTTGATGAACAAGCCTGACAACTCTGACGGATCAAGAGGTCAGTTAACTACCAGAACAGATACTTGTCACCTACTTCAAATTCAATCCCTTGGACTTGAATTCGGGATACCGGTTGACAAGGGTATAGTTAATAGATCCCGTTAGTTGAGTACCCCTGAGGCCTGTTAAGCTAAGGCCCAATTGTAATGATAGTCGAATACGAGTTCTTACCGTATGTCGATATTGTAATCTGTATCGGACCCTACCCGATCCTCGAGACCTGGCCACGGGCCACCTATATAAAGGGGTCAGGAGGGGACGGTGTAGGGCAGATTGAAAGCAAGCCAGGTTGAACACCCAAGTTTACTTTCGATATACACTTATTTTGACTAACCTTTACCTTCGAGTTCATCCGACGCCCTATTCCCCCGATCCTAAGTCCCTCATCTAGGACATTTGTCGAGTTAACCCTCGTCAATTGGCGCCGACCGTGGGGATCTGGGCGTTGGAAACATGAATTCGACGGCTTTTTTGCTTTTAGCCAATGCTACTCGTGTGATGATGACGCCAGAAAAGAGCTGTGGCGTGTAGTTGACGTGGGAGCAGTAAGTCCTTGTGCGTGGTGATGACCAGCCCGTTGGGAACCCCAAGAGGAAGGTATGATGAGTGTAGCGGCAAGTTTTCCCTCAGTTACAAAAACCAAGGTTTATCGAACAGGAGAGGAGAGACGGTGACGACTGAAGGTGTTGTGGAACCTGCACACAAACAAACAAATACTTTGTTCCCAACTTGCGATGAGGTTGTCAATCTCACCGGTTTGCTTGAAACAAAGGTTATGAGTGTATCGAGTGGAAAACAGTAGAGTATATGAGAGTAAAGTAAACAGTGCGGGAAAAGTAAACAGGTGATTGCAATATGATTAAAATAGGACCGGGGTCCACAGTTCACTAGTGGTGTCTCTCCATAGATAAAATAACATGCTGGGTAAACAAATTACAGTTGGGCAATTGATAGAATAAAGATAACGTGATATGTCAAGAAGATCACTATGAGATTTACTCTGGGCATTACAACAAAATACATAGACCGCCATCCAACTGCATCTATGACTAATAATCCACTCCCGGGGATATCAATCTGAACACCCTAGAAGTATTAAGTTGCGAACAACAGATAATTGCATTAAGCAAAGTGTGTAATGTAAACAAAGCATATGCCCTTGAGCATATGAATGTTGTTTTATCCCTAGTAGCAACAGCACATCTACCACCTTAGAGGTTTCTGTCACTCCCCCAGGTGAAATAGAGACATGAACCCACTATCGAGCATAAATACTCCCTCTTGGAGTCACTATCAACTACTCGGCCAAGATAGCTACTAACAACGGAGAGCATGCAAGATCATAAACAACATAGAGATAACAAAAGATATAATTCAGTACAGCAACTTAATCATAAACACCAATATTCATCGGATCCCAACAAACCAACATCATAGAATTACATAACGGTGATCTCAATCATGTAGGGCAGCTCATGAGATCTAAACATGAAGCACATGGTGGAGAAGACAACCATCTAGCTACTGCTATGGACCCATAGTCCAAGGTAGACTACTCACTCATCGCTCCGGAGGCAAGCATGGTGATGAAGAAGACCTCCGGTGGCGATTCCCCTCTCCGGCAGGGTGCCGGGAAGAGCTTCTGGACCCTCCCGATCTTCGGGTCGATGGCGGCGGCGTATCGCGATGTGTTCTGGAAATCTGATCGGGTAAAATAAGACTTCAGGAACTTGTTTCGTCCAATTCCGAGAATATTTCCTGTGTATCAGTTCTGAAACACAAAAACAACAGAAAACAGGGAACTGTCATTGTGGCAACTTGTTAATAGGTTAGTTCCGGAAAATGCATAAAAGTGCCACTAAGTGTAACGAAACAATAGGCAAATGGTGTAAAAACAAGCATGGATCATCAAAAATTATAGATACGTTTGAGACGTATCAAGCATCCCCAAGCTTAACTCCTGCTCGTCCTCGAGTAGGTAAGTGCTAACAAAGAATAATTTTTGAGGTGACATGCACCTACACAATCTTTATCATATAAGCAAGCATTGGTGAGCTGGGATCAATAGAACTTAAAACATGGGCATGAAGATATAATCATGACAATAAGAAACTTAGCAACCATGTTGTAAACATGCAAATGAACACAAACAAAAGATCATGAAAATGAAACAATGAAAGTCAAACGTGTGTTCAAATCATAAGGAAAAACATACAAAAGGTTTTCAGCTTGTCCTTCAAAGAGAGCAAAACATAAATGCATAGGACACCTCAAAGTTTAAGAGGGCGACTAGATACAAATAATTTAAGAACAAGTGAAACCAATAATATGAGTCAATCAATGAACTTTGGGACAATGCATATCACACTAAGAATGACAACTATGCTCTCTTAATGGTGCATAAATAAAGAAGGTGGTGACTCAACATAAAAGTAAAAGAAAGGCCCTTTGCAGAGGGAAGCAGTGATTTAAACATGTGCTAGAGCTTTTCATTTGTAAAACAGAGAAATAAAACTTGATTTTGAGAGGTGGTTGTCTTTGTCAACGACTGGCAATGGGGTTCTTACTATCTTCCATACAAAAATGAAGCAAGTTTTTGAGAGAGAGAGATTGGCACTTTTGTGCTCTTTTATAAAACTTGGCACTCCTCCCCACCTTTTCCTTTCACATACCATGGCTAACCGATTCCATCGGGTGCCCACCAACATTCACATTCTTTGGAGGAGTGCCTTTTTTTCTTTCTTTTTCTCTTTTTTTTTCTTTTTGGAATAACCAATATGGAAGATAGCAAATCCGACCACTACGTCCCCATGAGCTGAAAACAGTGTCACAAAACGAGAAGTGTTTTGAAGGTTTTTGAAAGTTAGCACATGCAAATTTTACTTTGGAATGGCTTACAAATACCATGCATAGGAATTTATAGTGGACACAATGGCAAACTTGGTTTTTAGGAGTTGGATGCACGAGTAGAGCTCATACTCAGTACAAGGTGAGGGCTAGCAAAAGACTGGGAGCGACCAACTAAGAGAGCAATAATGGCCATAATCATGCAAAGCGACAAAGCGACATTAAAAGAAGCATAAGATGTCATCAAAAGTCAAAAACTAAATGATCATGAAGGCTAATGGCGACTTTGTAAGAGTCTAACATGTGTGAGCATGCGCCAAGTCAACCCAAATAAAGCATCAAGGAGAAAACCAAAATAATGCTTCCATACAATAAAAACAACGCATGATTTTTTTCAAAGGCTCATTAAGCAATCTCAGTTATTTTAGACAAATCATGCTACAGCCAAACCACTAAGCATACTATCAAAAAGACATCAAGCATGACATGAAAAAGCCTAAGCCGCAGTCTACACAAGCTCCTTCTTGTACCACTATTTTGCACAAAGCTTTTTCTCTTTTCCAACACCATTTGAAATTTTTATAAACACCTCTTTTGATGAAAACCAATAAAGATCAGAGGCAAAAATACACCTTGATAAAAAGATATGACAAGATCTGAACGCAAATCAAGGCGAAAACGAAAACCAAAAGCAGTAGCAGAAAAAGTAGAACACTCGATTTTTAATAAGAGTGAAAACTAGAGCGTTCTTTGCAAATGAAAACGAGTACATCTCCTCCAAAGGAAATTTTGTTGGGGTCCAACCATTTATTGCAGCAAACAAACAAACTAAACCAACTAAGAAAACTAAAACAACTGACGCTCCAAGAAAAACACATAGTGCATGAAGCAATAAAAATATAGTGTTTTGAAAGGTGACCTGATTTTTGCCGATGAAGAAGGGGTGCCTCGGGGGCATCCCCAAGCTTTGACTCTTGTACTTCTTGGATATTTCTTGGGGTGATGCATGGGCATCCCCAAGCTTGAGCTTTTGTCCATTCTTCAACTCATCTCATCATTCTCCAATCCCTACACTTGAAAACTTCCTTCATACAAAACTAAACACAATTCTATTAGCAACATTATTGTAAGCATAAAATATATTCAACCTCTTTTAGCTTCAGGTTTCAACCCAAAACCACCACATATAAAGTATATACTACTGTAGCAACTTCCACAAGAGTTCCATGATAAAAAAGAACTCAAAAGAAAGCGATAAAGTGGCAAAAACAAATATTGGCAGAAATCTGTAAAAACTGAACAGCTGACAAAGGACGAATTTTTGAGGGATTTTCTGTTGCTCAAATCAAAAAGTGTTCAACTAAGAAAAGTTTGGATATATCCTGGGTCATATGCACAAGAAATCGCAGGTCCAAAAGATAAACAGAGAATTTTCACGAATATTTACGGTGCAGCACCGAAAACAGTTTCAGGACAGCAACATCCCCAAATCTTTACCTCACTCAAATTAGAGGCTTCTCTAGGCACAAAAACGAAATAAACAATATAAGGAGCGGTCATTATAGTAGTAATGACTTCCAAGACTCAAATAAAAGAAAAAGTACTAAAAAGAAAACATTGGGTTATCTCCCAAGAGTGCTTTTCTTTAACGCCTTTGAGCTAGGCGCAGAAAATTGCGAATCAAGTAATATCAAGTGATGAAGCATCAAGCTCATAATTTGCTCTAAGAATAGAGTCAAAAAGTAATTTCTTTCTTTTCCTAGGGAAGTGTTCCATACCTTTCTTTAGTGGGAATTGATACTTGATAGTGCCTTCCCTCATATCAATGATAGCACCTACAGTTCGAAGAAAGGGTCTTCCCAAAATAATAGGACATGAAGCATGGCATTCAATGTCCATAACAAGAAAATCAACGGGAACAAGGTTATTGTTAACCACAATAAGAACATCATTAATCCTTCCCAAAGGTTTCTTCTTAGCAACATCAGCAATAGGAACATCAAAATAACACTTTTCAAGCGGTGGTAAATCAAGCATGTCATAAATCTTTCTAGGCATGATATAAATACTAGCACCTAGATCACATAAAGCATGGCAATCATAACCATTAACATGCATATCAATGATGGGTTCCCAACCATCTTCTAACTTCTTGGGAACAGAAGCTTTTTGCTTCAACTTTTCATCCCTAATCTTTATGAGAGCATTGGTAATATGCTTAGTAAAAGCAATATTTAAAGAACTAGCATTGGGAGTCAAAGAAAGCTTTTGCAAGAACAAAATAACTTCAGATATATTGCAGCCATCAACATCAAAATCATTAAAGGAAATAGAGCTATCATCTCATACACTCCGAAAAATTTCAGCACTCTTTTGAGAAAAAGTTTTGGCAGTTTTAGGCTTTTTAACACAAGGAGTGGGAGTTTTCTCTACACCAATCAAAGTGAGAGGATTACTATCAGTAGGAGCAACATCATTAGAGGTAGTAATAGTACATACCTTCATCTCTCTAGCCATCTCATCTTCTCTTTCCCACCTGGCATGCAATTCCGCTAACAATCTAATATTTTCATCAATTCCAACTTGGATAGCATTAGCGATAGCGAAAACATTGTTCTCTTTCACATCATTAGGAAACACTTTTAGTTTCAGAAGTTCAACATCATGAGCAAGGCTATCAACTTTAGAAGCAAGAATATCAATTTTGCCTAACTTTTCCTCAACAGACTTGTTAAAAGCAGTTTGCTTACCGATGAAGTCCTTGAGCATTACGTCAAGCTCGGAGGGCGCGGCCCTAGTGTTGTTGTAGGAATTACCATAAGAGTTACCATAACCATTACCATTGGTAGAAGGATACGGCCTATAATTGTTACTAGCAAAATTGTTCCTATAAGCATTGTTGTTAAAATTGTTGTTTCTAATGAAATTCACATCAACTTGCTCTTCTTGAGCAACCAGAGAGGCCAAAGGAACATTATTAGGATCAACATGAGTCCTATCATTAGCAAGCATAGCCATAATGGTATCAATCTTATCATTCAAGGAAGAGGTTTCCTCAACAGAATTTACCTTCTTATCTTGTGGAGCTCTCTCGGTGTGCCATTCGGAATAATTTACCATCATGTTGTCGAGTAGCTTTGATGCGGCGCCCAATGTAAGGGACATAAAAGTGCCTCCAGCAGCTGAATCAAGTAGGTTCCTTGAAGAAAAATTCAGTCCTGCATAAAAAGTTTGGATAATCATCCAAGTAGTCAGTCCATGAGTGGGGCAATTCTTTACCATAGATTTCATTCTTTCCCAAGCTTGAGCAACATGTTCATTATCAAACTGAGTAAACTTCATAATATTGCTGCGCAAAGCTATAATCTTAGCAGGAGGATAGTATCTACCAATAAAAGCATCCTTACACTTAGCCCATGAATCAATACTATTCTTAGTCAAAGACAACAACCAATCTTTAGATTTTCCTCTCAAAGAAAAAGGAAACAACTTGAGCTTAATAATATCACTATCAACATCCTTATATTTCTGCATCTCACATAGCTCAACAAAATTGTTGAGATGAGCTGCAGCATCTTCAGTACTAGCACCAGAAAATTGCTCTTTCATAACAAGGTTCAATAAAGCAGGCTTGATCTCATAAAAGGTGGTAGCAGGAACAGGTGGTGCAATAGGAGTGCAGATAAAATCACTATTGTTCGTGCTAGCAAAGTCACACAACTTGGTGTTTTCAGGAGTACCCATTTCAGCAAAACGAAAGTAAACAAGTAAAAACAGCTACCAAGGATTCTAATTTTTTTGGGTTTTTGATAAAAAATGATGCAGGTAAAATAAGTAAAGTAAAGCAAAACAAATAACAAAGTAAAGAATGTGTGTGCGAAGAACTCCCCTCGCAGAAGTCTTCTCTCCTCCCCGGCAACGGCGCCAGAAAAAGTGCTGCTACTCGTGTGATGATGACGCCAGAAAAGAGCTGTGGCGTGTAGTTGACGTGGGCGCAGTAAGTCCTTGTGCGTGGTGATGACCAGCCCGTTGGGAACCCCAAGAGGAAGGTATGATGAGTGTAGCGGCAAGTTTTCCCTCAGTTAAAAAAACCAAGGTTTATCGAACAGGAGAGGAGAGACGGTGACGACTGAAGGTGTTGTGGAACCTGCACACACACAAACAAATACTTTGTTCCCAACTTGCGATGAGGTTGTCAATCTCACCGGTTTGCTTGAAACAAAGGTTATGAGTGTATCGAGTGGAAAACAGTAGAGTATATGCGAGTAAAGTAAACAGTGCGGGAAAAGTAAACAGGTGATTGCAATATGATTAAAATAGGACCGGGGTCCACAGTTCACTAGTGGTGTCTCTCCATAGATAAAATAACATGCTGGGTAAACAAATTACAGTTGGGCAATTGATAGAATAAAGATAACGTGATATGTCAAGAAGATCACTATGAGATTTACTCTGGGCATTACAACAAAATACATAGACCGCCATCCAACTGCATCTATGACTAATAATCCACTCCCGGGGATATCAATCCGAACACCCTAGAAGTATTAAGTTGCGAACAACAGATAATTGCATTAAGCAAAGTGTGTAATGTAAACAAAGCATATGCCCTTGAGCATATGAATGTTGTTTTCTCCCTAGTAGCAACAGCACATCTACCACCTTAGAGGTTTCTGTCACTCCCCCAGGTAAAATAGAGACATGAACCCACTATCGAGCATAAATACCCCCTCTTGGAGTCACTAGCAACTACTCGGCCAAGATAGCTACTAACAACGGAGAGCATGCAAGATCATAAACAACATAGAGATAACAAAAGATATAATTCAGTACAGCAACTTAATCATAAACACCAATATTCATCGGATCCCAACAAACCAACATCATAGAATTACATAACGGTGATCTCAATCATGTAGGGCAGCTCATGAGATCTAAACATGAAGCACATGGTGGAGAAGACAACCATCTAGCTACAGCTATGGACCCATAGTCCAAGGTAGACTACTCACTCATCGCTCTGGAGGCAAGCATGGCGATGAAGAAGACCTCCGGTGGCGATTCCCCTCTCCGGTAGGGTGCCGGGAAGAGCTTCTGGACCCTCCCGATCTTCGGGTCGATGGCGGCGGCGTATCGCGATGTGTTCTGGAAATCTGATCGGGTAAAATAAGACTTCAGGAACTTGTTTCGTCCAATTCCGAGAATATTTCCTGTGTATCACTTCTGAAACACAAAAACAGCAGAAAACAGGGAACTGGCACTGTGGCAACTCGTTAATAGGTTAGTTCTGGAAAATGCATAAAAGTGCCACTAAGTGTAACGAAACAATAGGCAAATGGTGTAAAAACAAGCATGGAGCATCAAAAATTATAGATACGTTTGAGACGTATCAGCCAACAGCAGCTCAGAACTCGACGAAAGTCAAGAGATGGAGTTAACAATTGGAAGTTTGAGCATCCTCATCGGGCCATCGGGTTTATCTCGCCTTTCAGATCTGATGAAACAAGATCCGTCGGCAAGTGAGCCCAAAACAGCAGCAATGATAGAATATTCTAACGGCTCTTCCAGCGAGGTAAACTCGCCGGTCAGCTTAGAAGAAGTGCAAAAAGGAAGGATCGCAGAAGACAACGAAGCAAGGGAAAATTTTGACGCAGGGGTCCAACTCGACGATCTCATGATCTGCCTCGACGATATCTCAGACAAATCAACAGACACATGGAAGACAGGGCTAGAGCTTTCTGAAGATGGTGACTCGATCTTCTCAAGCTTCAATAGTAACATCGGCAAACAATGCCAGGTGCTCGCCATTGTGGGAGATAACTCAGAAGAATTCGACGAAAACAATAATCCAGTGCTAAACCCAGCAAATATCGACAGAGGAGCAAATCACCTAGCAGAAGGGCAAACAACAGAATCCCTCACAACCAGGGAAAAAATTCGACTATCAGTCGACGAATGGAGGATAATAAGAGAAGCCGTAGAACACGGCACACCAATACCATCAAATTCCAGCAAAGACATGCTTTGTGGGTATCATTATGCCCTAAGGCAGCAGGCAAAGCAATTAGCACAGGAGAAAATAGAGATACAGAGAAGAAAAGACTCAGCCATTGCAGCTAGCAACGCCGCTCGTAAAGCGTGAAGCGACGCATCATATAGTAACGCAAGGAAAAATCGTCGACATGGTTCAAGGTACGATAACCTCGAGTACTCCGACAGGCAAAGCATTTTGAAAAACCTAGACTCGTCCTTTTTATCGGTCGACGAGCAAGGAAACATCGTACCAAAAACTCCTGAAGCAGCATTAGTGGCAGCTCAAGCTTATCTGCTCACAACTCGACCAAGCCCGGGGGATCCTAGAGAACATATGCACAGAGCAGCCTTGAACGGACTAAGCATGGTGGGCCACAAGCTATCAGCAAAAGGAGAGGAAGCACACCACCATAAGGAAACGTATAAGCCAAGGTCGCCTCACCATCACAACAGTCCTCGGCACAGAAGCAGCAATCAACGATCTCGATCGCCATCACCAAAACAACACGGAGGAACCTGAAGATCGCGATCCCGAAATGAAAAACGTGACTATGAAGACGACGAAAAAGAGATGGGGGTGATACGTCTCCAACGTATCTATAATTTTTGATGCTCCATGCTTGTTTTTACACCATTTGTCTATTGTTTCGTTACACTTAGTGGCACTTTTATGCATTTTCCGGAACTAACCTATTAACGAGTTGCCACAGTGCCAGTTTCCTGTTTTCTGCTGTTTTTGTGTTTCAGAGTGATACACAGGAAATATTCTCGGAATTGGACGAAACAAGTTCCTGAAGTCCTATTTTACCCGGAAGCTTCCGTGAGGGCGCCTGGCTCCCCCTTTGACGATGCCCCTTCGCCTATAAAGACCCCCCGACAGAAAAAACCTAAGTACCCGATCAGATTTCCAGAACACATCGCGATCCGCCGCCACCGTCGACCCGAAGATCGGGAGGGTCCAGAAGCTCTTCCTGGCACCCTGCCAGAGAGGGGAATCGCCACCGGAGGTCTTCTTCATCGCCATGCTTGCCTCTGGAGCGATGAGTGAGTAGTCTACCTTGGACCATGGGTCCATAGCAGTAGCTAGATGGTTGTCTTCTCCACCACGTGCTTCATGTTTAGATCTCATGAGCTGCCCTACATGATTGAGATCACCGTTATGTAATTCTACATGTTTGGTTTGTTGGGATCCGATGAATATTGGTGTTTATGATTAAGTTGCTGTACTGAATATTATCTTTTGTTATCTCTATGTTGTTTATGATCTTGCATGCTCTCCGTTGTTAGTAGCTATCTTGGCCGAGTAGTTGCTAGTGACTCCAAGAGGGGGTATTTATGCTCGATAGTGGGTTCATGCCTCTATTTCACCTGGGGGAGTGACAGAAACCTCTAAGGTGGTAGATGTGCTGTTGCTACTAGGGAGAAAACAACATTCATATGCTCAAGGGCATATGCTTTGTTTACATTACACACTTTGCTTAATGCAATTATCTGTTGTTCGCAACTTAATACTTCTAGGGTGTTCGGATTGATATCCCCGGGAGTGGATTATTAGTCATAGATGCAGTTGGATGGCGGTCTATGTATTTTGTTGTAATGCCCAGAGTAAATCTCATAGTGATCTTCTTGACATATCACGTTTATCTTTATTCTATCAATTGCCCAACTGTAATTTGTTTACCCAGCATGTGTCATTTTATCTATGGAGAGACACCACTAGTGAACTGTGGACCCCGGTCCCATTTCCATCATATTGCTATCACCTGTTTACTTTACTCGCACTGTTTACTTTACTCGCATACTATATTGTTTTCCACTCGATACGCTCATAACTTTTGTTTCAAGCAAACTGGTGAGATTGACAACCTCATCGCAAGTTGGGGACAAAGTATTTGTTTGTGTGTGTGCAGGTTCCGCATCATCTTCAGTCGTTTGTCTCTCCTCTCCTGATCGATATTAAACCTTGGTTTCTTAAACTGAGGGAAAACTAGCTGCTATACTCATCATACCTTCCTCTTGGGGTTCCCAACGGGCTGGTTATTCACCACGCACAAGGACCGTCTGCAGCAACATCCACTTGGAGCAGCAGCCTCTTTTCTGGTGCCATTGCCGGGGAGGAAGAGAAGACTTCTGCGAGGGGAGTTTTTCGCACACACATCCTTTACTTTGTTTTATTGTTTTGCTTCACTTTATTTATTTTACCTGCATTGCTTTTTATCAAAAACCCAAAAAAATTAGAATCCTTGGTAGTTGTTATTTCTTTACTTTAGTTTATCATGTTGATCCCTAAGTACGTTCTGGAGGACCTCTCAGTAGGCAGTGGTTCAATTATTGGCAAAAGTAACATTGAGGAGTTCTTTAATCACATTAGTATGCATGAGGAAGTTGAGGAAAAGTCTTGGGTTGAGCTTGCTCCTAGTATTGAAGTTGCTTCTGTTTATTTAATTGACATGTTGGAAACTAGGTTTGCTAGTCTTAATCCTTTTATGCAATACATGTTCCTTAAGCTTCATGAAATTGAGGACCCCGAAAAGAAAGCTTTTATCTTAGAAACCTTGCGCACGGAATTTAGAGATGTTGCAATTGAGGCTAGGAAAGCTTTTAAGAAGTTTAATAAGCTTGGATTGCCTGTAAAGGTTATTGATACTAATGATGAGGGAACCAAAATACCTATACCTTGCAAGCTTTTGGGATTGTGTGAAGCCTTCGAAAATAATTTTGCCTGGATCTGTCCTGAAAATCTTTTTGATGAGAATAATGTACCAAAGCATGATCACAAAGGGTCTTCAAAAACTTATGTGGATGAAATACAATGCCTTATTGACAAGACCTCTGCAGTTGATCTTAATGCTTCATCACTTGATATTACTTGATTCGCAAATTTTCTGCGCCTAGCTCAAAGGCGTTAAAGAAAAGCACTCTTGGGAGATAACCCAATATTTTCTTTTCAGTACTTTTTCTTTTATTTGAGTCTTGGAAGTCATTACTACTGTAATGACCACTCCTTATCTTGTTTATTTCATTTTTGTGCCAAGAGAAGCCTCTAATTTGAGTGAGGTAAAGATTTGGGGATGTTGCTGTCCTGAAACTGTTTGCGGTGCTGCACCTTAAAAATTCGTGAAAATTCTCTGTATATCTTTTGGACCTGCGATTTCTTGTGCATATGGCCCAGGTTATATCAAAACTTTTGTTAGTTGAACACTTTTTGATTTGAGCAACAGAAAATCCCTCAAAAATTCGACCTTTGTCAGCTGTTCAGTTTTGACAGATTTCTGTCAATATTTGTGTTTGCCACTTTATCGCTTTCTTTTGAGTTCTTTTGATCACGGAACTTTTGGGGAGGTTGCTACAGTAGTATCTACTATATATGTGGTGGTTTTGAGTTGAAACTTGAAGCAAATAGAGGGTTTATTATATGTTATGCTTGCACTAATGTTGCTAATAGAATTGTGTTTAGTTTTGTATGAAGGAAGTTTTCAAGTGTAGGGATTGGAGAATGATGAGATGAGTTGAAGAATGGACAAAAGCTCAAGCTTGGGGATGCTCATGCATCGCCCCAAGAAATATCCAAGAATTACAAGCGTCAAAGCTTGGGGATGCCCCCGAGGCACCCCTTCTTCATCGGCAAAAATCAGGTCACCTTTCAAAACACTATATTTTTATTGCTTCATGCACTATGTGTTTTTCTTGGAGCGTCAGTTGTTTTAGTTTTCTTAGTTGGTTTAGTTTGTTTGTTTGCTGCAATAAATGGTTGTACCCCAACAAATTTTCTTTTGGAGAAGTTGCCTTGCTTTTCATTTGCCAAGAACACTCCGTTTTTCATTCTTACAATTTCACCGGGTGTTCTTCTTTTTCTGCTACTGCTTTTGGTTTTCATTTTCGCCTTGATTTGCATTCAGACCTTATCATATCTTTTCATCAAGGTGTATTTTTGCCTCTGATCTTTATTGGTTTTCATCAAAAGAGGTGTCTTTAAAAATTTCAAATGGTGTTGGAAAAGAGAAAAAGCTTTGTGCAAAATAGTGGTACAAGAAGGAGCTTGTGTAGACTGCGGCTTAGGCTTTTTCATGTCATGCTTGATGTATTTTTGATAGTATGCTTAGTGGTTTTTCTGTAGCATGACTTGTCTCAAATAACTGAGATTGCTTAATGAGCCTTTGAAAAAAAATCATGCGTTGTTTTTATTGTATGGAAGCATTATTTTGGTTTTCTCCTTGATGCTTTATTTGGGTTGACTTGGCGCATGCTCACACATGTTAGACTCTTACAAAGTCGCCAATAGCCTTCATGATCATTTAGTTTTTAACTTTTGATGCCATCTTATGCTTCTTTTAATGTCGCTTTGTCGCTTTGCATGATTATGGCCATTACTGCTCTCTTAGTTGGTCGCTCCCAGTCTTTTGCTAGCCCTCGCCTTGTACTGAGTATGAGCTCTACTCGTGCATCCAACTCCTAAAAGCCAAAGTTTTCCCAAGTGTCCACCATACATACCTACTAGCAATTTGCTATTCCAAGTAAATTTGACTTGCTTTTATTTTCTCTTCAAATTAAACTCTTACCAGTGTTATGCGAAATTCGGTTAGTAAAGCTCTCACAAACCGGAAGGCACACTTTACTTTTTCCTGTTCTTAAAAATTTGACATTGTGGTCTCTTATGTTGAGTTGTTATGCTTGCAAGTTGTAAGTTGGATTCTAGCCCATCCATGCTGTCATGGGGCAAGCTTTCAACGTTGCACTTCTTATTTGAGTTGATATCGTGATCTTTTGTTTATGGATGCCCGCGGTGTGAAATGAATTGGGAATCTTGTGGGGATCATGGAGTTTGTATATGTGTTTGGGAAACGCCGGGCCGCCAATCCAAGCCATGCATAATTCATGGTGGAAATTTGCAGCATACCCATGGTGAACATTCGACGACGCATCTCACAATAAAAAGCTAAACAAAAGGCAAATAAAAGAGATGTCGAGGTGTTCATTGTCTGCTTGTCCTATCATTTTGGTGTGGGCTTGTTCCATATCATCGGGCACGGAGGTATCCCATTGGCGGTTCTCAATGATATGCATATACTTACAATGACAAGAGCCTTGCTTGGGACTCTAAGTAAAGTAACATGAGGTTTGGGTACTCGTATTCACGGGGCACGAGGTTTTCAACTTATGATTTGTCAAGCATATGCATCATAATTGTTCTCGCATTAACTTTAACCATTCAAGATGCTTATGATGGGGGCAATGAGAGCTCAAAGCCGGTAAGTACCATAATTTTTGAAGGTTATAAAACTTGCAATCACTGCTTCCCTCTGCGAAGGGCCTTTCTTTTACTTTTATGTTGAGTCACCACCTTCTTTCTTTATGCACCATTAAGAGAGCATAGTTGTCATTCTTAGTGTGATATGCATTGTCCCAAAGTTCATTGATTGATTCATATTGTTGGTTTCACTTGTTCTTAAATTATATGTATCTAGTCGCCCTCTTAAACTTGAAGGTGTCCTATGCATTTATGTTTTGCTCTCTCTGAAGGACAAGCTGAAAACCATTTGTATGTTTTTCCTTATGATTTGAACACACGTTTGACTTTCATTGTTTCATTTTCATGATCTTTTGTTTGTGTTCATTTGCATGTTTACAACATGGTTGCTAAGTTCTTATTGTCATGATTATATCTTCATGCCCATGTTTTAAGTTCTTATGATCCCAGCTCACCAATGCTTACATATATGATCAAGATTGTGTAGGTGCATGTCACCTCAAAAATTATTCTTTTGTTATTACTTACCTACTCGAGGACGAGCAGGAGTTAAGCTTGGGGATGCTTGATACGTCTCCAACGTATCTATAATTTTTGATGCTCCATGCTTGTTTTTACACCATTTGTCTATTGTTTCGTTACACTTAGTGGCACTTTTATGCATTTTCCGGAACTAACCTATTAACGAGTTGCCACAGTGCCAGTTTCATGTTTTCTGCTATTTTTGTGTTTTAGAGTGATACACAGGAAATATTCTCAGAATTGGACGAAACAAGTTCCTGAAGTCTTATTTTACCCGGAAGCTTCCAGACATCCGAAGGAGAGCCGGAGGGGGGCCACCAGGGCCCCACACGTAGGGGCGGCGCGGCCAGGCCCCTGGCCCCGCGGGCCCCGCGTGAGGGCGCCTGGCTCCCCCTCTGACGACGCCCCTTCGCCTATAAAGACCCCCCGACGGAAAAAACCTAAGTACCTGATCAGATTTCCAGAACACATCGCGATCCGCCGCCACCGTCGACCCGAAGATCGAGAGGGTCCAGAAGCTCTTCCTGGCACCCTGCCAGAGAGGGGAATCGCCACCGGAGGTCTTCTTCATCGCCATGCTTGCCTCTGGAGCGATGAGTGAGTAGTCTACCTTGGACCATGGGTCCATAGCAGTAGCTAGATGGTTGTCTTCTCCACCATGTGCTTCATGTTTAGATCTCATGAGCTGCCCTACATGATTGAGATCACCGTTATGTAATTCTACATGTTTGGTTTGTTGGGATCCGATGAATATTGGTGTTTATGATTAAGTTGCTGTACTGAATATTATCTTTTGTTATCTCTATGTTGTTTATGATCTTGCATGCTCTCCGTTGTTAGTAGCTATCTTGGCCGAGTAGTTGCTAGTGACTCCAAGAGGGGGTATTTATGCTCGATAGTGGGTTCATGCCTCTATTTCACCTGGGGGAGTGACAGAAACCTCTAAGGTGGTAGATGTGCTGTTGCTACTAGGGAGAAAACAACATTCATATGCTCAAGGGCATATGCTTTGTTTACATTACACACTTTGCTTAATGCAATTATCTGTTGTTCGCAACTTAATACTTCTAGGGTGTTCGGATTGATATCCCCGGGAGTGGATTATTAGTCATAGATGCAGTTGGATGGCGGTCTATGTATTTTGTTGTAATGCCCAGAGTAAATCTCATAGTGATCTTCTTGACATATCACGTTTATCTTTATTCTATCAATTGCCCAACTGTAATTTGTTTACCCAGCATGTGTCATTTTATCTATGGAGAGACACCACTAGTGAACTGTGGACCCCGGTCCTATTTCCATCATATTGCTATCACCTGTTTACTTTACTCGCACTGTTTACTTTACTCGCATACTATATTGTTTTCCACTCGATACGCTCATAACCTTTGTTTCAAGCAAACCGGTGAGATTGACAACCTCATCGCAAGTTGGGGACAAAGTATTTGTTTGTGTGTGTGCAGGTTCCGCATCACCTTCAGTCGTTTGTCTCTCCTCTCCTGATCGATATTAAACCTTGGTTTCTTAAACTGAGGGAAAACTAGCTGCTATACTCATCATACCTTCCTCTTGGGGTTCCCAACGGGCTGGTTATTCACCACGCACAAGGACCGTCTGCAGCAACATCCACTTGGAGCAGCAGCCTCTTTTCTGGCGCCGTTGCCGGGGAGGAAGAGAAGACTTCTGCGAGGGGAGTTTTTCGCACACACATCCTTTACTTTGTTTTATTGTTTTGCTTCACTTTATTTATTTTACCTGCATTGCTTTTTATCAAAAACCCAAAAAAATTAGAATCCTTGGTAGTTGTTATTTCTTTACTTTAGTTTATCATGTTGATCCCTAAGTACGTTCTGGAGGACCTCTCAGTAGGTAGTGGTTCGATTATTGGCAAAAGTAACATTGAGGAGTTCTTTAATCACATTAGTATGCATGAGGAAGTTGAGGAAAAGTCTTGGGTTGAGCTTGCTCCTAGTATTGAAGTTGCTTCTATTTATTTAATTGACATGTTGGAAACTAGGTTTGCTAGTCTTAATCCTTTTATGCAATACATGTTCCTTAAGCTTCATGAAATTGAGGACCCCGAAAAGAAAGCTTTTATCTTAGAAACCTTGCGCACGGAATTTAGAGATGTTGCAATTGAGGCTAGGAAAGCTTTTAAGAAGTTTAATAAGCTTGGCTCGCCTGTAAAGGTTATTGATACTAATGATGAGGGAACCGAAATACCTATACCTTGCAAGCTTTTGGGATTGTGTGAAGCCTTCGAAAATAATTTTGCCTGGATCTGTCCTGAAAATCTTTTTGATGAGAATAGTGTACCAAAGCATGATCACAAAGGGTCTTCAAAAACTTATGTGGATGAAATACAATGCCTTATTGACAAGACCTCTGCAGTTGATCTTAATGCTTCATCACTTGATATTACTTGATTCGCAAATTTTCTGCGCCTAGCTCAAAGGCGTTAAAGAAAAGCACTCTTGGGAGATAACCCAATGTTTTCTTTTCAGTACTTTTTCTTTTATTTGAGTCTTGGAAGTCATTACTACTGTAATGACCGCTCCTTATCTTGTTTATTTCGTTTTTGTGCCAAGAGAAGCCTCTAATTTGAGTGAGGTAAAGATTTGGGGATGTTGCTGTCCTGAAACTGTTTGCGGTGCTGCACCGTAAAAATTCGTGAAAGTTCTCTGTATATCTTTTGGACCTGCGATTTCTTGTGCATATGCCCCAGGTTATATCCAAACTTTTGTTAGTTGAACACTTTTTGATTTGAGCAACAGAAAATCCCTCAAAAATTCGACCTTTGTCAGCTGTTCAGTTTTGACAGATTTCTGTCAATATTTGTGTTTGCCACTTTATCGCTTTCTTTTGAGTTCTTTTGATCACGGAACTTTTGGGGAGGTTGCTACAGTAGTATCTACTATATATGTGGTGGTTTTGAGTTGAAACCTGAAGCAAATAGAGGGTTGATTATATGTTATGCTTGCACTAATGTTGCTAATAGAATTGTGTTTAGTTTTGTATGAAGGAAGTTTTCAAGTGTAGGGATTGGAGAATGATGAGATGAGTTGAAGAATGGACAAAAGCTCAAGCTTGGGGATGCCCATGCATCACCCCAAGAAATATCCAAGAAGTACAAGCGTTAAAGCTTGGGATGCCCCCGAGGCACCCCTTCTTCATCGGCAAAAATCAGGTCACCTTTCAAAACACTATATTTTTATTGCTTCATGCACTATGTGTTTTTTTTGGAGCATCAGTTGTTTTAGTTTTCTTAGTTGGTTTAGTTTGTTTGTTTGCTGCAATAAATGGTTTGACCCCAACAAATTTTCTTTTGGAGAAGTTGCCTTGCTTTTCATTTGCCAAGAACACTCCGTTTTTCATTCTTACAATTTCACCGGGTGTTCTTCTTTTTCTGCTACTGCTTTTGGTTTTCATTTTCGCCTTGATTTGCATTCAGACCTTGTCATATCTTTTCATCAAGGTGTATTTTTGCCTCTGATCTTTATTGGTTTTCATCAAAAGAGGTGTCTTTAAAAATTTCAAATGGTGTTGGAAAAGAGAAAAAGCTTTGTGCAAAATAGTGGTACAAGAAGGAGCTTGTGTAGACTGCGGCTTAGGCTTTTTCATGGCATGCTTGAGCTTGTGTAGACTGCGGCTTAGGCTTTTTCATGGCATGCTTGATTTTTATATTTGATTGTATGCTTAGTGGTTTTGCTGTAGCATGACTTGTCTCAAATAACTGAGATTGCTTAATGAGCCTTTGAAAAAAAATCATGCGTTGTTTTTATTGTATGGAAGCATTATTTTGGTTTTCTCCTTGATGCTTTATTTGGGTTAACTTGGCGCATGCTCACACATGTTAGACTCTTACAAAGTCGCCAATAGCCTTCATGATCATTTAGTTTTTGACTTTTGATGCCATCTTATGCTTCTTTTAATATCGCTTTGTCGCTTTGCATGATTATGGCCATTACTGCTCTCTTAGTTGGTCGCTCCCAGTCTTTTGCTAGCCCTCGCCTTGTACTGAGTATGAGCTCTACTCGTGCATCCAACTCCTAAAAGCCAAAGTTTTCCCAAGTGTCCACCATACATACCTACTAGCAATTTGCTATTCCAAGTAAATTTGACTTGCTTTTATTTTTTCTTCAAATTAAACTCTTACCAGTGTTATGCGAAATTCGGTTAGTAAAGCTCTCACGAACCGGAAGGCACACTTTACTTTTTCTTGTTCTAAAAAATTTGACATTGTGGTCTCTTATGTTGAGTTGTTATGCTTGCAAGTTGTAAGTTGGATTCTAGCCCATCCATGCTGTCATGGGGCAAGCTTTCAACATTGCACTTCTTATTTGAGTTGATATCGTGATCTTTTGTTTATGGATGCCCGCGGTGTGAAATGAATTGGGAATCTTGTGGGGATCATGGAGTTTGTATATGTGTTAGGGAAATGTCGGGCCGCCAATCTAAGCCATGCATAATTCATGGTGGAAATTTGCAGCATACCCATGGTGAACATTCGACGACGCATCTCACAATAAAAAGCTAAACAAAAGGCAAATAAAAGAGATGTCGAGGTGTTCATTGTCTGCTTGTCCTGTCATTTTGGTGTGGGCTTGTTCCATGTCATCGGGCACGGAGGTACCCCATTGGCGGTTCTCAATGATATGCATATACTTACAATGACAAGAGCCTTGCTTGGGACTCTAAGTAAAGTAACATGAGGTTTGGGTACTCGTATTCACGGGGCACGAGGTTTTCAACTTATGATTTGTCAAGCATATGCATCATAATTGTTCTCGCATTAACTTTAACCATTCAAGATGCTTATGATGGGGGCAATGAGAGCTCAAAGCCGGTAAGTACCATAATTTTTGAAGGTTATAAAACTTGCAATCACTGCTTCCCTCTGCGAAGGGCCTTTCTTTTACTTTTATGTTGAGTCACCACCTTCTTTCTTTATGCACCATTAAGAGAGCATAGTTGTCATTCTTAGTGTGATATGCATTGTCCCAAAGTTCATTGATTGATTCATATTGTTGCTTTCACTTGTTCTTAAATTATTTGTATCTAGTCGCCCTCTTAAACTTGAAGGTGTCCTATGCATTTATGTTTTGCTCTCTCTGAAGGACAAGCTGAAAACCATTTGTATGTTTTTCCTTATGATTTGAACACACGTTTGACTTTCATTGTTTCATTTTCATGATCTTTTGTTTGTGTTCATTTGCATGTTTACAACATGGTTGCTAAGTTCTTATTGTCATGATTATATCTTCATGCCCATGTTTTAAGTTCTTATGATCCCAGCTCACCAATGCTTACATATATGATCAAGATTGTGTAGGTGCATGTCACCTCAAAAATTATTCTTTTGTTATCACTTACCTACTCGAGGACGAGCAGGAGTTAAGCTTGGGGATGCTTGATACGTCTCCAACGTATCTATAATTTTTGATGCTCCATGCTTGTTTTTACACCATTTGTCTATTGTTTCGTTACACTTAGTGGCACTTTTATGCATTTTCCGGAACTAACCTATTAACGAGTTGCCACAGTGCCAGTTTCCTGTTTTCTGCTGTTTTTGTGTTTCAGAGTGATACACAGGAAATATTCTTGGAATTGGACGAAACAAGTTCCTGAAGTCTTATTTTACCCGGAAGCTTCCAGAGATCCGAAGGAGAGCCGGAGGGGGGGCCACCAGGGCCCCACACGCAGGGGCGGCGCGGCCAGGCCCCTGGCCGCGCGGGCCTCGCTCCCCCTTTGACGATGCCCCTTCGCCTATAAAGACCCCCCGACGGAAAAAACCTAAGTACCCGATCAGATTTCCAGAACACATCGCGATCCGCTGCCACCGTCGACCCGAAGATCGGGAGGGTCCAGAAGCTCTTCCTGGCACCCTGCCAGAGAGGGGAATCGCCACCGGAGGTCTTCTTCATCGCCATGCTTGCCTCCGGAGCGATGAGTGAGTAGTATACCTTGGACCATGGGTCCATAGCAGTAGCTAGATGGTTGTCTTCTCCACCATGTGCTTCATGTTTAGATCTCATGAGCTGCCCTACATGATTGAGATCACCGTTATGTAATTCTACATGTTTGGTTTGTTGGGATCCGATGAATATTGGTGTTTATGATTAAGTTGCTGTACTGAATATTATCTTTTGTTATCTCTATGTTGTTTATGATCTTGCATGCTCTCCGTTGTTAGTAGCTATCTTGGCCGAGTAGTTGCTAGTGACTCCAAGAGGGGGTATTTATGCTCGATAGTGGGTTCATGCCTGTATTTCACCTGGGGGAGTGACAAAAACCTCTAAGGTGGTAGATGTGCTGTTGCTACTAGGGAGAAAAGAACATTCATATGCTCAAGGGCATATGCTTTGTTTACATTACACACTTTGCTTAATGCAATTATCTGTTGTTCGCAACTTAATACTTCTAGGGTGTTCGGATTGATATCCCCGGGAGTGGATTATTAGTCATAGATGCAGTTGGATGGCGGTCTATGTATTTTGTTGTAATGCCCAGATTAAATCTCATAGTGATCTTCTTGACATATCACGTTTATCTTTATTCTATCAATTGCCCAACTGTAATTTGTTTACCCAGCATGTGTCATTTTATCTATGGAGAGACACCACTAGTGAACTGTGGACCCCGGTCCTATTTCCATCATATTGCTATCACCTGTTTACTTTACTCGCACTGTTTACTTTACTCGCATACTATATTGTTTTCCACTCGATACGCTCATAACCTTTGTTTCAAGCAAACCGGTGAGATTGACAACCTCATCGCAAGTTGGGGACAAAGTATTTGTTTGTGTGCATGCAGGTTCCGCATCACCTTCAGTCGTTTGTCTCTCCTCTCCTGATCGATATTAAACCTTGGTTTCTTAAACTAAGGGAAAACTAGCTGCTATACTCATCATACCTTCCTCTTGGGGTTCCCAACGGGCTGGTTATTCACCACGCACAAGGACCGTCTGCAGCAACATCCACTTGGAGCAGCAGGGGGCATCGTGCTTTACCCGCAGGGTTCGCACCACTCCAGTTCCCAAGGGATTGAAGTTACCTCATGATCAGCAAAAGTACGACGAATCACAGGAACCACAATCATGGCTCTCAGACTATCTACAAGCAGTACAAATATTAGGAGGAACCAAAGAAACAACAATGCAAAGTTTGCAACTACACCTCACCGGCGCAGTAAGGTCATGGTTGAGCAAACTAGAGAAAGAAACTATTGGAAACTGGGAAGACCTTACAAAGCAATTTACAAGCAACTTCAGGTCGACATACAAGCGGCCAGCATCAATAGAAGAAGTCAAAGCGTGTGTGCAACAACGCGACAAAACACTGCGGGCATACATCCAAAGATGGAGTCTTATCAAAAATTCAGCAGTCGAAGTTTCAGATGAAAGAGCAATAGATGCGTTCATCATTGGATTAAGGTGAAGAGACCTAGTCGAAGAGATGGGCAGAATCAAGCCAAAAACAGTGTCAGACCTCATGGACGTAGCAAACAGATTTGCAGATGGAGAAGACGCATGCAACAACAAGCGGACGCGATCCCCAGAGGACGATAGAAGAAATAGATATGGAAGTCAAAGGAGACGGTCCCAAAATTACGACAACTACGGCTCCCATAGCCAAGTCGCCGCAGGATACAAAGACAATAGCTATCAAGGAAGTGATCGCAGAAGCTCGGGATATCGAAGCTACGGAAAAGAGGACTACAAAAAGTTTCCCACGAGAGAACCCAGAGAGTACAACCCGTCGCCAGAAGATATGCTCAACGGACCCTGTCATATACACTCAGCGTTCGTCGATGGGAAGCGAGTATCAAGGCACGCAATGAAAGATTGCACAACATTCTTAAAACTACAAGAGGCAGCACTAAACAAGCAAACCAAAGCAAGGCGACAAGGATTTGAAGGAAGCAACAATCCTCCGACAAAACAGCAAGGAAACAATGGAGCTCCTCAAGGACAAGACCAGCAAAACCAGGGACACGATGACGACGAAGGGTACGTTCCATCAAAAGGACACATCACAACAATGATACAACCTGTGCCCAAGTCGAACAAAGAAGAAAAGAGTATCACTCGACAAGTCAACCTAGCAGTCATCTCACCTCCAGCCACAACGGAGTATCTGCATTGGTCAGAACAACCAATCGAGTTCAACAGAGAAGACCACCCTATAACAGTACCTCGGTCCGGAAACGCGCCTTTGGTACTCAAAGCTCAAATCGACACGTATGATGTCGACAGAATATTCATGGACGCAGGAAGTGGAATTAACCTGATATACGCAAAAACACTCAGAGCAATGCATATATCACTAGAGTTCCTAAAACCAACGGACTGTTCCTTCCACGGGATCGTGCCAGGAAGTGCCAATTACCCACTGGGTCGAATAGCACTCAATGTTTGCTTTGGCAACCGACAAAACTACAGGAGAGAAAAGCTAGACTTCGAAGTCATGGACTGGCCATCTCAATATCACGCGATCCTCGGACGACCCGCGTTTTCGTGATTCATGGCAGTGCCTCACTATACATATTTGGTACTTAAAATGCCAGGACCAAGAGGAATAATTACAGTAAAAGGAAGTTTTGAAGTTTCAGATCTCTGCGATAGGGAGTTCCACAAGATGGCGCAAAACTTTGGCATGACAGCCAACTATGCAGAGAAGGCAAAAAGCACAACTACAGAAGGTGTCAAGCTACTCGAAGGACGCGCTGCGGAGCCCGAAACAAAGAAATCACGAGTAGAAGCATCAGGAGAAGATAAAGACACATGAGAAGAGGAGAAAGCCATGACGGCATAAGCATCCAAGAACAAAAAAAAGTAGGGTAGAAGAGTAAGGCTGTCAAAGCCACGAGTTATACCAGGGGCAATGCCCTCTAGATCTAGAACACAGGTCACAGGTCGGATCTTTTGGGTCACCCCATGTATCTTACATTACAAGTATAATAAAGACAAAACGTTCCTCATGTTCGAGCTTACGAGTCTTTCAAAGAGAAAATGCGGCAAACGCACGAATCATACAATAACGCTTTGAGAACAAATTTTCGACATAAAGTCGCGAAATAAGATACTCTCGCGTTCCACATATACAAAAATATTACAATAATGGGTTATCAGAATCATCTACGCCTAAGGGATTGATACGTCTCAAACGTATCTATAATTTTTGATGCTCCATGCTTGTTTTTACACCATTTGCCTATTGTTTCGTTACACTTAGTGGCACTTTTATGCATTTTCCGGAACTAACCTATTAACAAGTGCCACAGTGCCAGTTTCCTGTTTTCTGCTGTTTTTGTGTTTCAGAAGTGATACACAGGAAATATTCTCGGAATTGGACGAAACGAAAGCCAGAAGTCTTATTTTACCCGGAAGCTTCCAGAGATCCGAAGAGGAGTAGGAGGTGGGCCACAGGGGCCCCCCACACACAGGTGGCGCGGCCAGGCCCCTGGCCGCGCCAGCCATGTGTGAGGAGGCCCTGGCCCTCCTCTGACATCACCCCTTCGCCTATAAGAAGCCTCGGGACGGAAAACCCTAAGGGAGTCGGCAATTTTCCAGAAACAGTTCCGCAGCTCCGCCGCCGCCGTCGACGAATTTCGGGGGACAGAAGTCTCTGTTCCGGCACCCTGCCGGGACGGGGAAGTGCCCCCGGAGCCATCTCCATCGGTCTCCATCGCCGTCTCCGCCGTCTCCATCGACCTCACCGCCATCTCCATCAACCTTGCTGTCTCCTATGATGAGGAGGGAGTAGTTCATCCCCGGGGTTAAGGGCTCTACCGGTAGCTATGTGGTTCACCTCTCTCTCCCATGATGTGATCTTTATGTGATCGTGAGCTTTGTATCATGTTGAACAAGTACATGTTATTATTCAGATATTTTGTGTACTCTAGTGATGTTATTAAAGTAATCTATTCCTCCTGCTATGGTGTAACGGTGACAGTGCGTGCATCATGGTGGTACTTGGTTTAGGCTATGATTGTGATCTCTTGTGGATTATGAGAATAATTATTGCTATGATAGTTTGAGTGATCTATTCCTCCTTTCATGGTGTAATGTTGACAGTGTGTGCACCGTGTTAGTACTTGGTTTAAGTTGCAATGATTTCTATCTTGAGTTGTGATCTGATTTGAGTATCTCTATGAGTGGTGTTTGTCAAGTACTTGATGAACTTTAAGGGGTGCTTCTGTAGCCACTACACAATGATTAGTGTTATTCAATAGGAGAGTAATTCAGAGTGCCTTAGCAAAGAGAAGTTATTTGTTCAGTCATGTTATATTGTTGGGAGTGTGTCCACTAGTGAAAGTATGATCCCTAGGCCTTGTTTCCAAGCATTGCACATCGTTTACTTGCTGTTTTGTTACTCGTTTGTTCGCAGCGATATTTATTTCATACCACAGTTACTACTTATAATCATCTATACCACTTGTATTTCACTATCTCTTCACCGAACTAGTGCACCTATACATCTGACAAGTGTATTGGGTGTGTTGGGGACACAAGAGACTTTCTGCATCGTAATTGCAGGGTTGCTTGAGAGGGATAGCTTTGACCTCTAACCTCCCTGAGTTCGATAAACCTTGGGTGATCCACTTAAGGGAAACTTGCTGCTGTTCTACAAACCTCTGCACTTGGAGGCCCAACAAGTGTCGACAAGAATAGAAGTGCGTAGACATCAAGCTCTTTTCTGGCGCCGTTGCCGGGGAGGTAAGGTAAAAGGTACTCGCATCCTCCTGTGTGAGTGCTCGGAGTTATTTCCTTTAGATTCTGCAGTTACATCTTTTTGTTTCTTGTTTTTATTTTCACTAGTTAGGCTTAATGGAAAACAAAGAGTTCTGTAGTCTTTTTTTCTGAGTTTAGATTTGATGAGAAAATTGAAAATCCTTTGGAGCTTATTTCGCATAGCAATGTTATTAGTACGAATGCTTTGAATCCTGTTATTGCTAATGCTATAGAAAAGTCTAAGCTTGGGGAAGCTGGTTTTGTTGAGTATGATATTTTTAGTCCCCCAGCTTTAGTGGAGAAAGTTTGCTCTGATGATATTTTATCTCCCATATGTGATGTTTCTAATGATGCTTGTGCTCCTCATCCTTTTGAAATACCTATGAAGATTGTTGAACGTGTTATGAATAACCGCTATTCAGGAGATGGAACAGTCCCTCCGGGTGATCATTTACTCTTTATACAAGAATTATGCGAGTTGTTCAAGTGTGCAGGTATTTCGTCAAACCAAGTTAAGAAGAAGC
This sequence comes from Dactylis glomerata, assembly GCA_007115705.1. Lineage (NCBI taxonomy): Eukaryota > Viridiplantae > Streptophyta > Magnoliopsida > Poales > Poaceae > Dactylis > Dactylis glomerata. The sequence goes on from QXEO01000492.1 coordinate 258,763, forward strand.
TATTCTCTTTATCATTGAAAGGCAGAGCTGAGGAGTGGTATCGGCTGCTTGAAGATGGTCCATCTATTGCATGGGAGGAAATTGAGCCTCTCTTTTATTCCAAGTTTTATCCTCCAAGTGAGATTCATAAAGATCGTAATCAGATATATAATTTTTGGCCTCATGAGGGAGAAAGCATTGCCCAAGCGTGGGGAAGATTGAAGTTACTAATGCATAAATGTCCTCTTCATGATCTTCCCCGTAATATTATTATTAATAATTTTTATGCAAGGCTTTCAGGACATTACAAGGACTATCTAGATGCATGCTTTGATGGGTCTTTCACAAGCAAGGATGTCAACACCAAGTGGGGTCTGCTTGAGACAATTCAAAACAATATCGAAGGTTGGGATAGCGACAAAGGTAAAGGATCAGGTATGAATTACGAGTTTGATTGCATTAAGTCTTTCGCTGAAACTGCTAATTTTCAAGAGCTTAGTGCTAAATATGGTCTTGATCCTCAAATTATGGTTGATTGCTTTAAAGCCTTTGCTTCCCATATGAATGTTCCTAAAGGAAATGGGGACGTGTATCATGAACCTTTTAAGGATACTTGCATAGAAAGTGATATTGTTATTGATGATTGCAATAAACATGCTCAAACTTCTAAAAGTACTATTTCTTATAAGCATGTTAATTTTTGTGGAATACATAGACCTTGTGAACAGAGTTACAACAAGGAAGATTATTGCATCACCCACGCAAATGAAGAAACCAGCATGTGGCTCAAGGATCTAGATGTGCTTGGTGAATGAGTTTGTGAGCTTTATCCTTTTCTTTGTGAATTTTGTGGTGAAAAAGGTCACTTTAATTTTCAATGCCCAATTAATCGAACGAGTACCGCAGATTTGTATTGTGATGATAAGATTACTCTCAATCAGCATGATGAGCTTACCTTGTTTTTGAATTGTGAAGAGATATCTAGAAAGCTTTCTTTGGTTGACTTGAATGATGTTGATATTAATAGCACCCTTCTTGGTTGTTATCTCTATTGTGCTAAAGATTGCCTCGCAAATACTTACTTACAAGATCTTATTAAACATGATGATTTGCCAAGCTATGATAGGACTAATAGATGTTTCGATCTTATTAATAGAGAGGAGGAATCCTCCAAAGTTTCTTCTGTTGTTTCTGTCAGCAAGCCAGATTATGTAGAGAAGATGCCTTTTCCTCCTAAAGAATATGTGGAGAAGATGCCCTTCAAGTCTCTCCCTCCTAAAGGAGAGAGTAAAAAGAGTAGGAAGAAGAAGAAGAAGAAGAGGAGGAGTAAAAGGCGAGAGGACACGGTATCTTCCCCTAAGCGTTATGATCCTGCTATAGATTATGATAATTCTGATTGGGATGATGTTCCTATGCCTGTTACCTATGTTAGTGATCATGATTGGGAAAAGCACTCTACTTTTGATATTGAAAATCTTTTTGGTACCAATTCTAAGGTTAATAATTGTTGTACCATTAGTGCTATCCATGTTCCTTCTTATGATGATATGTTTGATGAGTATGCTTTGCGACATAGTAGTTCTCTAGTTTGTGATGATGGGTATAATATTTTCAGTTCACCTACTTTTGAGGAGAAAATTAGTTATGATTGCAATATGCCTCCTATTTTTGATGATTATGGTGATGAGAATAATTATTCTATTGATTCTGCTCCTACTACTATTGTTCATGTGGGGAGTATTAATCCTTTTATGCATGTGGCTCATGATAGGGATGCTTTATGTGATAGTTACATTGTTAATTCTATTCATGATGCTACTGAAAGTTACTATGAGAGAGGGAAACATGGTTTGATGGATCTCAACAATATTGAGTTTCCCCTCTTTATGTTGCAATTCTTGAAGTTGTACTTGTTTTGCCTTCCTATGCTTTTTGCTTCGCGCTTTCATGACTTGTCTCTTTACAAGACTATTTTTCATAGGAAGTGGTTTAGATTTAAATGTGTTCCATACTTGCTTTTTTATGCTCTCAATTGCTTTAAGTTCCTATATGGCGCCTTTGCCTCAAGCTCTTATATGGCGCCCACATGAGCATCTTTGCAAATTACTGCGCCTAGCTCAAAGGCGTTAAAGAAAAGCACTCTTGGGAGATAACCCAATGTTTTATTTTCAGTACTTTTTCTTTTATTTGAGTCTTGGAAGTCATTACTACTGTAATGACCGCTCCTTATCTTGTTTATTTCATTTTTGTGCCAAGAGAAGCCTCTAATTTGAGTGAGGTAAAGATTTGGGGATGTTGCTGTCCTGAAACTGTTTTCGGTGCTATACCGTAAAAATTCGTGAAAATTCTCTGTTTATCTTTTGGACCTGCGATTTCTTGTGCATATGCCCCAGGTTATATCCAAACTTTTCTTAGTTGAACACTTTTTGATTTGAGCAACAGAAAATCCCTCAAAAATTCGACCTTTGTCAGCTGTTCAGTTTTGACAGATTTCTGCCAATATTTGTGTTTGCCACTTTATCGCTTTCTTTTGAGTTCTTTTGATCATGGAACTTTTTGGAGAGTTGCTATAGTAGTATTTGCTATATATGTGGTGGTTTTGAGTTGAAACCTGAAGCTAAAAGAGGTTGAATATATTTTATGCTTACACTAATGTTGCTAATAGAATTATGTTTAGTTTTGTATGAAGGAAGTTTTCAAGTGTAGGGATTGGAGAATGATGAGATGAGTTGAAGAATAGACAAAAGCTCAAGCTTGGGGATGCCCATGCATCACCCCAAGAAATATCCAAGAAGTACAAGCGTCAAAGCTTGGGGATGCCCCCGAGGCACCCCTTCTTCATCGGCAAAAATCAGGTCACCTTTCAAGACACTATATTTTTATTGCTTCATGCACTATGTGTTTCTCTTAGAGCGTCAGTTGTTTTTGTTTTCAGTATTAGTTTAGTTTAGTTTGCTGCAATAAATGGTTAGATCACATCATGTTTCTTTTGGAGGAGATGAACTCGCTTTTCATTTGCCAAGAACACTCTAGTTTTTCACTCTTATCGTTTCACTGAGTGTTCTTCTTTTTCTGCTACTGCTTTTGGTTTTCATTTTCGCCTTGATTTGCATTCAGATCTTGTTATATCTTTCTATCAAGGTGTATTTTTTCCTCTGGACCATGTTGGTTTTCCTCAAAAGAGTTGGATATAAAAAGGTTTTAATGGTGTTGGAAAAGAGAAAAAGCTTTATGCAAAAAAGTGGTACAAGAAGGAGCTTGTGTAGACTGCGGCTTAGACTTTTTCATGTCGTGCTTGATGTCTTTTTGATAGTATGCTTAGTGATTTTGCTGTAGCATGACTTGTCTCAAATAACTGAGATTGCTTAATGAGCCTTTGAAAAAATCATGCGTTGTTTTTATTGTATGGAAGCATTATTTTGGTTTTCTCCTTGATGCTTTATTTGGGTTGACTTGGCACATGCTCACACATGTTAGACTCTTACAAAGTCGCCATTAGCCTTCATGATCATTTAGTTTTTGACTTTTGATGCCATCATATGCTTCTTTTAATGTCGCTTTGTCGCTCTGCATGATTATGGCCATTATTGCTCTCTTAGTTGGTCGCTCCCAGTCTTTTGCTAGCCCTTGCCTTGTACTGAGTATGAGCTCTACTCGTGCATCCAACTCCTAAAAGCCAAGTTTGCCATTGTGTCCACTATAAATTCCTATGCATGGTATTTGTAAGCCATTCCAAAGTAAAATTTTCGTGTGCTACCTTTCAAAAACCTTCAAAACACTCCTCGTTTTGTGACACTGTTTTCAGCTCATGGGGACGTAGTGGTCGGATTTGCTATCTTCCATATTGCTTATTCCAAAAATAAAAAAAAGGAAAAAAAAGAAAGAAAAAAAGGCACTCCTCCAAAGAATGTGAATGTTGGTGGGCACCCGATGGAATCGGTTAGCCATGGTATGTGAAAGGAAAAGGTGGGGAGGAGTGCCAAGTTTTATAAAAAGAGCACAAGAGTGCCAATCTCTCTCTCAAAAACTTGCTTTATTTTTGTATGGAAGATAGTAAGAACCCCATTGCCAGTCGTTGACAAAGACAACCACCTCTCAAAATCAAGTTTTATCTCTCTGTTTTACAAATGAAAAGCTCTAGCACATGTTTAAATCACTGCTTCCCTCTGCGAAGGGCCTTTCTTTTACTTTTATGTTGAGTCACCACCTTCTTTCTTTATGCACCATTAAGAGAGCATAGTTGTCATTCTTAGTGTGATATGCATTGTCCCAAAGTTCATTGATTGATTCATATTGTTGGTTTCACTTGTTCTTAAATTATTTGTATCTAGTCACCCTCTTAAACTTTGAGGTGTCCTATGCATTTATGTTTTGCTCTCTTTGAAGGACAAGCTGAAAACCATTTGTATGTTTTTCCTTATGATTTGAACACACGTTTGACTTTCATTGTTTCATTTTCATGATCTTTTGTTTGTGTTCATTTGCATGTTTACAACATGGTTGCTAAGTTTCTTATTGTCATGATTATATCTTTCATGCCCATGTTTTAAGTTCTATTGATCCCAGCTCACCAATGCTTACATATATGATCAAGATTGTGTAGGTGCATGTCACCTCAAAAATTATTATTTTGTTATCACTTACCTACTCGAGGACGAGCAGGAGTTAAGCTTGGGGATGCTTGATACGTCTCAAACGTATCTATAATTTTTGATGCTCCATGCTTGTTTTTACACCATTTGCCTATTGTTTCGTTACACTTAGTGGCACTTTTATGCATTTTCCGGAACTAACCTATTAACAAGTGCCACAGTGCCAGTTTCCTGTTTTCTGCTGTTTTTGTGTTTCAGAAGTGATACACAGGAAATATTCTCGGAATTGGACGAAACGAAAGCCAGAAGTCTTATTTTACCCGGAAGCTTCCAGAGATCCGAAGAGGAGTAGGAGGTGGGCCACAGGGGCCCCACACACACAGGTGGCGCGGCCAGGCCCCTGGCCGCGCCAGCCATGTGTGAGGAGGCCCTGGCCCTCCTCTGACATCGCCCCTTCGCCTATAAGAAGCCTCGGGACGGAAAACCCTAAGGGAGTCGGCAATTTTCCAGAAACAGTTCCGCAGCTCCGCCGCCGCCGTCGACGAATTTCGGGGGACAGAAGTCTCTGTTCCGGCACCCTGCCAGGACGGGGAAGTGCCCCCGGAGCCATCTCCATCGGTCTCCATCGCCGTCTCCGCCGTCTCCATCGACCTCACCGCCATCTCCATCAACCTTGCTGTCTCCTATGATGAGGAGGGAGTAGTTCATCCCCGGGGCTAAGGGCTCTACCGGTAGCTATGTGGTTCACCTCTCTCTCCCATGATGTGATCTTTATGTGATCGTGAGCTTTGTATCATGTTGAACAAGTACATGTTATTATTCAGATATTTTGTGTACTCTAGTGATGTTATTAAAGTAATCTATTCCTCCTGTTATGGTGTAACGGTGACAGTGCATGCATCATGGTGGTACTTGGTTTAGGCTATGATTGTGATCTCTTGTGGATTATGAGAATAATTATTGCTATGATAGTTTGAGTGATCTATTCCTCCTTTCATGGTGTAATGTTGACAGTGTGTGCACCGTGTTAGTACTTGGTTTAAGTTGCAATGATTTCTATCTTGAGTTGTGATCTGATTTGAGTATCTCTATGAGTGGTGTTTGTCAAGTACTTGATGAACTTTAAGGGGTGCTTCTGTAGCCACTACACAATGATTAGTGTTATTCAATAGGAGAGTAATTCAGAGTGCCTTAGCAAAGAGAAGTTATTTGTTCAGTCATGTTATATTGTTGGGAGTGTGTCCACTAGTGAAAGTATGATCCCTAGGCCTTGTTTCCAAGCATTGCACATCGTTTACTTGCTGTTTTGTTACTCGTTTGTTCGCAGCGATATTTATTTCATACCACAGTTACTACTTATAATCATCTATACCACTTGTATTTCACTATCTCTTCGCCGAACTAGTGCACCTATACATCTGACAAGTGTATTGGGTGTGTTGGGGACACAAGAGACTTTCTGTATCGTAATTGCAGGGTTGCTTGAGAGGGATAGCTTTGACCTCTAACCTCCCTGAGTTCGATAAACCTTGGGTGATCCACTTAAGGGAAACTTGCTGCTGTTCTACAAACCTCTGCACTTGGAGGCCCAACAAGTGTCTACAAGAATAGAAGTGCGTAGACATCAGGGATCTAAATAGTGGTACTCACGAAAAAATGCAGCATCCGCTTCCAGCAGCCTAGCTACGAGCCTTCGAGCAGGTTGCAGCGTGCTCTCCATATGTACTCGAAGGCTAGCTCCACCTGGAGCCAAACTCAGGGACATAGAGCTATAATTAAGTTTCGGGTGCCATTTGCGTATCCACCCGAGAGCAAAATTGGCACCTGCCACTAAGTTCAGCTCTATCAATCTATGAATACGGTGGCTGGATCTGAAAGTATCAAGAAGAAGCGGGAAAGTTGCAGGCAGAGGATTGCGAGGAAGCATAACAGAGTGCATAGTTGTGAGAGCTCGTCGGCAACCATCAACTGACTCGCCAATATGTTGGGCACGGTCCTGAAGCAGTATAATGGCACTCCGACGCCGAGGATCAGACCACAAAGTCTCAAAGCCTGCCGACATTCTCTCCAAAGCCGCATTTCGCTCGGTAACCCAATGATCTTCAGCAGCGGAATCCAGACAAGTGCCTATGACGGCAAGGGATGTCACAAAAACAGCAGTGAAGAAACAGGGAAAAGAGAAGTCGAAAGAAAACTTACATCGCAACATCTCGCAGGCAGACTCGACAATGCCAATAATAAGAGACTCGCATTCTTCATTATGGACAATCTTCGCTGTCAAACTGGAAACCTTTTCATCAAGGGAAGATATCTGCTTTAGATAACCACAAGCTTTACTAGCTTTGCTCACAGCCATCTGTGCTTGACGTTTAGCCAAAGTCAGGCGAGACTCAAGATCAGAAATCCTCGAAGAGTACTCTGCACACTGATTACATCGGCTAGGAGGCGACAAAATCGTCGAACCGAACGTGCAGGCAGCAGAAGGAGCAGGTCCGCCAGTCAAAGGATCATTGATATGCATCGACTGGAAGTCAAAAGAAAAGAAAGGAGAACAATTTCAGAGAGACAAGCACAAGACTTCATAAAAAGGAAATGTATTTACATAAGTGCAAAACCCTTTGACTAAGATTCTCGGGTTGCACGCGACTACAAGTTTTTATATTCAAAAGGATAAATGGAAAACTACAAGAAGGCCGAGTCTACGCCACCTTAGCATTTTGCTCCGTGGCAGAAGAAGGCATGATAAATTCCTCGCCAACAGTCGACGGAGGCACAGGGTTTTCCGCCGCTGGAGGAGGCGCGGCAGAGGTCGCGGAGGCTGCTGAAGGAGAAATAATCGCCACCAGCGCAGGCGCCAACTTCTTTGCCTTCTCAAAGAAAGTCTTCATCTCATCGCGGGTGCGGCCATGGGAAGAGTTCACCTTCTCCCAGTCGAAGTCCGCACCATGGGCAAAAGAAAGTGCAATGGCACCCTCAGCACCACGCTTCAGAGAGAGCCCCTTAAGTTGGAGAGTGGGGTCTTCAGTGGTATCAAAAGCCCTGGCAAGCTTGCCCAAGTTGTCCTTCGGAACTTCTACCTTCTTCTTCGGCCACAATCCGACGAACAGCCGTGATAGAACGCGGCTAACTAACTCAAAAGTCTCCTGGATAGATATCCAGTTTGCCTCGAGTAGGTTAACCGCAGTCACCAGAGGATCATCGTCCGGTTGCAGGGACGACGAAGATACCCCGGTGAATCCTGCACAATAAAATAAGATAGAAGAGAAAAGGAAAGAAAAGTGTCAACAAGAACAACAGTGCAAACAGAAGTCAAAATAGAAGACAAGGCGAAGTACTTACCTTCAGCAGCAGTAGACATTGTGCAAAGACGCTCTGCCACGGCTTGCTCTCGCTGAGTATGCTCCTTGTTGGCATCAGCTAAAGCTTTTTCAGCTTTCTTTGCCTTACCAAGCGCAGATTTCTGCGACTTCTCAGTGTTTGCTTTAGCAGCGGCCGCAACATCATAAGCTTTCTGCGAAGCACTAAGCTCCGCCTCCAGCGACGCAATTCGAGCATTGGCTGTTGCTAGAGCAGCTACAGAAGAAGACGAAAAGGAGTCAGATCTATAATAAAGGATAAGCACAGAAGAAAAGTAATGCCTGGATGTCAAAAGTGTACCTTCGGAAGTCTTCGCAACCTTTAAGTACTCAGCACATTCAGTGCCCAAGGCGACGAATCTTTGCAACAATGCCTGGGAAAAAGGGGTGTGTCAGAACATAAATAAATACAAAGAGAGCAAGTCAACAGAAGTTACTTACATCACTGGGAGAAAGCGTTGATGCATGGGCCTCAAGAACAACGTCGGTTTCTTTTGCCTTCTTCGAGCGTTTGAGGTTTTGAGTTACAGGAATCTTCTTGACAGAAGCCCTGGTAACCCTCGGTGCAACCTCTTGCTCGACAGGCTCATCCGCAGTCATAGGTGAAGTTGAAGGAGCAGCTGTAGCATCTTTTGGAGGCTCCTCGTCATCTCTACGAAAAGAAAACAAATTATGTATAACACGACAGGAACAAGGCAATAGCGCTGCAATTGAAGAACTCAAATAAAGCACTTACAATGCCAGGAGGTCGAAGAATTCCATATCTCCTGTAAGAACAGGGGCTTTATCAGCCGATGCAGAACTCGAAGAAGCGAATTCGTCGACACGCTTCCTCTTCTTGTCGATACCAGCATCTTCAACAAGCACGGGAGGAGGCGATGTTGATGAGCTACTTTCCTCTTCTGACTCTTCGGCATCATCTCCGTCCTTATTCTCGTCAGCCTTGGGGGCTTTAGATACAGACGAGTCCAGATCAGCCGGAAGGGGCCCTGCCTCTGGAAGAGGAGGGCGCGAAACAAGGAATTGGTGACCCTGCATATAAATAAGTCAGCAGAGTTCAAAGGCAAAGAACAACACAAGTCAAAGCAAACAAAATTCGACAACAAGTGAACACAAAGATACATACCTCGGGTAGAGGGTGCACGGAGTCAAAGTAGTCAGCGGTCAAATCAGCAACCGCATGATCCTTGGTGAGCTTGGTGAGGCTCCTGACTCGTTTGTCGACATCTTTTTTCTCTATCAAATCTTCAGAGACGCGAGTAGGATCTTCCAAGCTAGAGTAACTCCAAAGTTTGGTAAGGCGGTGCTGCAGGGGTTGAACTCGACGTTGCACAAAGAACGCCATGAGTTGGATACGCGACAAAGCTCCTCCTTAGCCTCCTTTCAAAGCTTGAATGCGAGACAGAAGAGGAAGAACTTCTGCTATTTTCGCATCCGAGGGAAGCGCATCCCACGACGCCAATTTCTTCACTTCTTTGGAGGCTTCGAAAGGGGCTAAACCATATTGGTCTTCAGGAGAGGCTTTGCGATCTTGGATATAGAACCATTTGGTTCTCCACCCCTGGACAGATGCGGCAAAGGAAAATTCGAGGTACTGCGCCTCAGGGCGCACAGAGACAACGGCTCCGCCCAATTCAGGCTTTCTAGCCAGAGCTACATTGGGGCAAAGCTGAAAGATTGACCTCCAGAGAAGAAAGTGGGGCTCAATGCCCAAGAATGACTCGCAGAGAGTCACGAAACAAGCAATGTGCAGAAGGGAGTTCGGTGTGAGCTGGTGGAGCTGCACACCATAGACAAAGAGAAGCCCACGGAGAAACTTGTGGGCAGGAAGAGAAAGGCCGCGGAGGAGGAAGGCAAGGAACATTACCCGATAACCGCTCGGGGGCTCCGGGATTCGCTCAGTGCTTGGAAACTTGATGGAATCCTGGGCGGAGATGAGGCCGTCCGCCCTGGCTTTCTCCACCTCCTTCATGATGGCGGAGCGCACCCAGCTGGTGGCAGAAGAGGTCTTGGCCATGGTGTTCTTGGTGGCTAGGTGTTTCACGCGCATCTAAATGCGGTGCACTTGGGGGCTATGCACGAGAGGAGGAGGAAGAAGAGATCAGCAATGGAGGCGGCGGAGGGAACGAGCTGGTAAACAGTAATATCCTCCACTACGCCCCTTATATATATCTTCCGGGAGAAGGATCGTGGGCTGAGACATGGCGCACGGAGCGGAAACGGCAGCCCACTAACGGTCAAAAATTGCAAAAATTACAGTGCTGCCCATAAAACGGTTCGCACTCATACAGAGTGACGTACTCATTGACGTCATAAAGAAGATGATATAAGAAAGAAGAAGGATGACGCCGATAAGTGCAAAATTTATAGATAAGATTATATGTGAAGGGTTTTCGATTATAGCCTTGGGGGCTACTACTTTCAAGAATATTGAATGCAACTTTTAATTGGAGTGATGGACGCGTATTCGACGACAGGATATCATCAAAGTATCTCGAGTTGAAGTATGATGGACTACACTATATTTTGAGCCTATACTCGAAAAAGTCTTTTTCGACTATAGCCTCGGGGGCTACTCCCATCGGGAGCGCTGAGCGCGCACCCGACGATGTTTCTTGGTAAAGCATTAGAGTTTGAGAAATGCAGGAGTGTTACTCCCATCGGGAGCGAGGTTTATGGTTGTTAAAACCCGAATATTTTCAGTCAAAATTTGACTGCGACATGAGATTCTCGAGTTACGCTATCGCAACGCAACTCGAATGCCGTGACTTGTCATGAAGGTAAGACCCCGGGATCCGTCCTGTGTGGCCTGGTATACGCACATGGATGCGCTCTGCTGGTATGTATCCGTGTCTACGACGCGAAGAAAATCCTGGTGGATGCACTGGGTACCCTGAGAATCTCTGGGATTCATTCTTTGTAAGTCCTAAATGCGGCAAAAGAATGGATTTGACCGGTATCCCGAATTCAAGTCCAAGGGGATTGAATTTGAAGTAGGTGACAAGTATCTGTTCCGGCAGTTAACTGACCTCTTGATCCGTCAGAGTTATCAGGCTTGTTCATCAAAACCCCTTGCGAAAAATTATCATGAAAGTAAGTCAAAAGACCAAGTCGAAGATTTGAAAATATGAAGAAATCGAAGAATTGATCAAGTCGAAGATTTGAAGATTAGAGATTCAACCCGAATCTGCAATTCTGGTAGAATCTCAGGGGCTACTGACAAGGGTATAGTTAATAGATCCCGTTAGTTGAGTACCCCTGAGGCCCGTTAAGCTAAGGCCAAATTGTAATGATAGTCGAATACGAGTTCTTACCGTATGTCGATATTGTAATCTGTATCGGACCCTACCCGATCCTCGAGACCTGGCCACCTATATAAAGGGGCCAGGAGGGGACGGTGTAGGGCAGATTGAAAGCAAGCCAGGTTGAACACCCAAGTTTACTTTCTATATACACTTATTTCGACTAACCTTTACCTTCGAGTTCATCCAGCGCCCTATTCCCCCGATCCTAAGTCCCTCATCTAGGACATTTGTCGAGTTAACCCTCGTCACCGGTCAAATCCATTCTTTTGCCGCATTTAGGACTTACAAAGAATGAATCCCAGAGATTCTCAGGGTACCCAGTGCGTCCACCAGGATTTTCTTCGCGTCGTAGACACAGATACATACCAGCAGAGCGCATCCATGTGCATATACCAGGCCACACAGGACGGATCCCGGGGTCTTACCTTCATGATAAATCACGCATTCGAGTTTCGTTGCGATAACGCAACTCGAGAATCTTATATCGTAGCCAAGTTTTGACTGATAAAATCAAAGAATTTCGAACTTAAATTAACTTCCTCCAATTCCCTCCCGATGGGAGTAATCTCTTTGCACTTTCTCGACTATATAGTCGAAGTTTGTATGATATACTTTCTTCATCCTCGATATTGACTATCTCATCCTCTATCGGGTGCGTGCTCAGCGCTCCCGATGGGAGTAGCCCCCGAGGCTATACTTGAATACTTGTAGTCAAGCATAAGCTCAAAATTCACTTTCATCTTCTTTCTTATAATTTCTCCTGTTTACAAGCCCCCGAGCCCAAGGCGAGGTCTTTTATATCGTGCAACCATACTCTCCCCTTTTTATTTTTTTCTCCTTTGGTATTTATCGTCTGCTACGTGCAGATTTTAACTCCTTTGTAGAATACGTTTATGGGCCTCGCTTATTATGGGGGCCCGATAATACGTGCTTATAAATAAAACACCTTTTGGCAAGGGTTAAAACCCTAATCATATTCCTCCTCCGCCGCATCATCTTCTCTCTCCATCTAGGGTTTCTAGCCTTGTGGTTAGTAAATACGCCTGTGCTGCTATCAACGCTGCTTCTGGCGTTTCTTGCATGAAGTCATCTTTCTCCTCTTCTAGCTGTGGGGTAGGGCTCCTCGAGTACCTTTCTTCTCTGCTGCGTGCTGTTGCCCCCCTGTTGTGTTTTGGGTCTCCGCGCCTTTCTCTGCTGTACTCGGAATTCTCACTATAGTCATCCCAGTATTCCTCCCTTGATATACTGTTATTGTTTTGAAGGACCGTGTCTCTTTCCTACCTTAGTTTCTTCCTATGTTGGTATAATGCATACTGGTATCCCATTAGAACTTCTCTTCTGGATCCTTCGGGTACTTCTGTACCGTGATTGATAGCTGACTTGATCATTCTCCATTCGCCAGCCGAAACATGGACTTTCTCCTTATCCTTTTTGTTGTGTTCTTTTCTTTTGTCGACTTGCCTGTCGACCTTTTTACTTCCTTCGTTGTTGTTCTCTTCTTCTGCCTCGGTGATAATGACGCATAGTTGATGCACTTTGGAGACGCCACTGCTTCCAACGGCAAAGTCCCTTGCGCTGTTGTATGTTTGACATACCCTTTCTTCTGAGTCGAAATTTTCCCGAATTTTGTTGCCTTCTGCGATTGGTGCTTTTTCCAAGCTGACCGGCGAGTTTACCTCGCTGGAAGAGCCTTCTGATGATTCCAACATTACCTCTGTCTCGGTCTTGCTCGCCGACGGATCTGGTTTCGTCGAACCCGATGGCCCGACGAAGATGCTTAAACTTCCAATTGTTAACTCCATCTCTTGACTTCCGTCGAGTGCTAAACTGCTATTGGCTAAAAGCGAAAAAGCCGTCAAATTCATGATTCCAATGCCCAGATCCCCACGGTCGGCGCCAATTGATGAGGGTTAACTCGACAAATGTCCTAGATGAAGGACTTAGGATCGGGGGAATAGGGCGTCGGATGAACTCGAAGGTAAAGGTTAGTCGAAATAAGTGTATATCGAAAGTAAACTTGGGTGTTCAACCTGGCTTGCTTTCAATCTGCCCTACATCGTCCCCTCCTGGCCCCTATATATAGGTGGCCAGGTCTCGAGGATCGGGTAGGGTCCGATACAGATTACAATATCAACATACGGTAAGAACTCGTATTCGACTATCATTACAATTGGGCCTTAGCTTAACGGGCCTTAGGGGTACTCAACTAACGGGATCTATTAACTATACCCTTGTCACACATGGTGGACATTCGACGACGCATCTCAAAATAAAAAGCTAAACAAATGGTAAATAAAAGAGATGTCGAGATGTTTATTGTCTGCTTGTCCTGTCATTTTGATATGGGCTTGTTCCATGTCATCGGGCATGGAGGTACCCCGTTAGCGGTTCTCAATGATACGTATATACTTACAATGACAAGAGCCTTGCTTGGGACTCTAATTAGAGTAGCATGAGGTTTGGGTACTCGTATTCACGGGACACGACGTTTTTGACTTATGATTTGTCAAGCATATGCATCATAATTGTTCTCGCATTAACTTTAACCATTCAAGATGCTTATGATGGGGGCAATGAGAGCTCAAAGCCGGTAAGTACCATAATTTTTGAAGGTTATAAAACTTGTAATCACTGCTTCCCTCCGCGAAGGGCCTTTCTTTTACTTTTATGTTGAGTCACCACCTTCTATCTTTATGAACCATTAAGAGAGCATAGTTGTCATTCGTAGTATAATGTTCATTGTCCCAAAGTTTTCATTGATTGATTCATATTGTTGGTTTCACTTGTTCTTAAATTATTTGTATCTAGTCGCCCTCTTAAACTTGAAGGTGTCCTATGCATTTATGTTTTGCTCTCTATGAAGGACAAGCTGAAAACCATTTGTATGTTTTTTCTTATGATTTGAACACACGTTTGACTTTCATTGTTTCATTTTCATGATCTTTTGTTTGTGTTCATCTTCATGTTATAACATGGTTGCTAAGTTTTTATTGTCAAGATTATATCTTTCATGCCCATGTTTGAAGTTCTTTTGATCCCAGCTCACAATGCTTACATATATGATCAAGATTGTGTAGGTGCATGTCACCTCAAAAACTATTTCTTTTGTTATCACTTACCTACTCGAGGACGAGCAGGAGTTAAGCTTGGGGATGCTCGATACATCTCCAACGTATCTATAATTTTTGATGCTCCATGCTTGTTTTTACACCATTTGCCTAATGTTTCGTTACACTTCGTGGCACTTTTATGCATTTTCCGGAACTAACCTACTAACAAGTCGCCACAGTGCCAGTTCCCTATTTTCTGCTGTTTTTGTGTTTCAGAAAAGCTACACAGGAAATATTCTCGGAATTGGACGAAACAAGTTCCTGAAGTCTTATTTTTCCTGGAAGCTTCCAGAGATCCGAAGAGGAGACGGAGTGGGGCCACGAGGGCCCCATACACCAGGGCGACGCGGCCCAGCCCCTGGCCGCGCCCCCTATGTGTGAGACCGCCTCGGTCCACTTCTGACGATGCCCCTTCGCCTATAAAGACCCCCCGACGGGAAAAACCTAAGGACCCGATCAATTTTCCAGAAACACATCGTGATCCGCCGCCGTCATCGACCCAAGATCGGGAGGGTCTAGAAGCTCTTCCCGGCACCCTGCCGGAGAGGGGAATCGCCACCGGAGGTCTTCTTCATCGCCATGCTTGCCTCCGAAACGATGAGTGAGTAGTCTACCTTGGACTATAGGTCCATAGCAGTAGCTAGATGGTTGTCCTCTCCACCATGTGCTTCATGTTTAGATCTCATGAGCTGCCCTACATGATTGAGATCACCGTTATGTAATTCTACATGTTTGGTTTCTTGGGATCCGATGAATATTGGTGTTATGATTGAGTTGCTATACTGAAATATATCTTATGTTATCTCTATGTTATTTATGATCTTGCATGCTCTCCGTTGTTAGTAGCTATCTTGGCCGAGTTGTTGCTAGTGACTCCAAGAGGGGGTATTTATGCTCGATAGTGGGTTCATGCCTCTATTTAATCTGGGGGAGTGACAGAAACCTCTAAGGTTGTAGATGTGCTGTTGCTACTAGGGAGAAAACAACATTCATATGCTCAAGGGTATATGCTTTGTTTACATTACACACTTTGCTTAATGCAATTATCTGTTGTTCGCAACTTAATACTCATGGGGTGTTCGGATGATATCCCCGTGAGTGGATTATTAGTCATAGATGCAGTTGGATGGCGGTCTATATATTTTGTTGTAATGCCCAGAGTAAATCGCATAATGATCTTCTTGACATATCACGTTATCTTTATTCTATCAATTGCCCAACTGTAATTTGTTTACCCAGCATGTGTTATTTATCTTATGGAGAGACACCACTAGTGAACTGTGGACCCCGGTCCTATTTCCATCATATTGCTATCACCTGTTTACTTTACTCGCATACTTCTACTGTTTTCCACTCGATACGCTCATACCCTTTGTTTCAAGCAAACCGGTGGGATTGACAACCTCATCGCAAGTTGGGAACAAAGTATTTGGTTGTGTTATGTGCAGGTTCCATGTTGCTACTAGCTGAAGACGCGCTAACTTGTTTTATCGTGAAACGGCGCCCTTGTTGGAGTGTCACTAGGCTATCAAGCATCACCTTCAGTCGTACTGTCTGCTCTTCTCCTGACCGATTAAACCTTGGTTTCTTACTGAGGGAAAAGACTTGCCGTTGTGCTCATCATACTTTTCGCTTGGAGTTTCCCAACTGTCTGGCCATAATCATCATCAACTACACGCCAGCCATCACCAACTTTCTAGAAGAGAGCTGGAATCAGTGGGGGCATCTTCTCTTCAAGTGTCACTACTGGCTACGAATTTGGAACTCCATCATCTCTTGGTTTGGGATAACCTCGATGGACAATTCTAGTTGGGCCAATTTGGATACAGTCAAAGATTGGTGGCTCTCTTTCATCTACCCAACGACACTCGATGAAAATCCTTCGCGTCTTTCATCATGCTCACCTCTTGGGAGATATAGAACGAATGCAACAAGAGAGTTTTATGTATTTTTCTTCTTTACCGACCTTTGTTGTATCTAATATTTAGGTTGAGGCAACATTTTGGATTATGGCGAGTGCTAGACATTTGGGTTCAATCATGCCGCGAGAGTAATATTTTTGTGTCTTGTAACAAACCTTAAAACTCTTATTAATTAATGAGATGATGCAAAGCTTTTTCCTCCATTCCGGAAAAAAACATAGCTCGGAAGAAAATAGAGGCACCACAATAAACAATGCATAATTAAAATATGGCTATGAAATGAGCTCTAACACTATTACGACTGATTTTTTTGTAGAATTGTATTTCGAGTTTAGATTTGAAATTTTGTGACAAGATTATAGGTGTATAATACGTTATAAAATAGTTATGATTTTTAAGTGTGTGCTTTCAAGCTTACTGCAACGGTTGCCTAAAAAGTTTGGTTAGAGGATATGCTCTCCTTAAAACCTCTAGTCCCACAGGTTTGCCGGCTTCCCGTGAAAATCAGAGCTTTTAACAGAAATCTACTTTGGCTCATAGATCTAGATACACTCACTACTTAGATTTTTTATTTCAAATTGTCTAAAAAAAATTAAAAAATATCCGTGTGTACAACCAGACATTCTATGTTGGCACACAAGGTTTTACAAAAAAAGACATTGTAGTGTGTTTTTATAGTTTTGTTTGTTTTACACGTTTTGATAAAGTTGCTCAAGAAAGTACGGATGCAATAAATATGGTGGTTTTAAAACCGAAGTATTCTCTAGAACTATATTTTTTAAAGTATTGGAGAAAGAGTGTGACCCTCTTTTTTTCTCAAACAGAGAAAGGAGAACAACCTAAAATATTGATTAGCCAGGCACTCAAATACTATGGCATTGGTAGACTTCGGTTTTGAAAAAAGTTTAGTTTTAAACAGACCCTACATGATTATTACTCTCTCTGTCAAGAATTACCCTGCATTCTGTGTTTAGTCAAAGTCAAACTTTATAAACTTTGACTAAGCATATAAGAAAATATATTAATATTTATAATATAAAATAATCATCATTAGAATTGTCATAAAATATATTTTCATATTGCATGTATTTGGTTTCATAGTTATTGATAGTTTTACTAATATGTTTGGTCAAAATTTGAATTTTTTAACTTTGACCAAATACAGAATGCAGGGTAATTCCTGACGGAGAGTAGCATTCTGCAGTTACCATCTAGCCACCATGCACTCAAGAAGTTTCGTGAAGCGAACTAATGTTTCTCATTAAGTTTGTTTATTACAGGATCTGTTATTACAAGTTCCAAAGGAAAAACTCCTCTGATTTGCAACGTGGTAACACCTGTCAGTTACAGCAATCTGCTACAATTACTTGTCTGCCTCACCTTGTTACCATTCTTCACAGGAAACGAAGGCAAGGGTTGCACAACACAGAAGCACCGTCGTCATGCCTGCCTCGCGTGCAGTGGTCTCCCTCTTTCCGCTGTTCGTCATGGCCCTCCTGCTTTCGCCGGTATCAGCCGAGCCACCGCGGCTTAGTCCTGCTGCCGGTGGCATCGACGAATGGCTCGGCGAGATGGTGACGACCCTGCAGGCGACAGCACCCGGAGCCGGCGGGACAGAAGCCGATGCCGCCGCTGCAGATGGAATCGCGCCGGCGCCGACGCCGGCGGCGGGGAGGCAACGGTTCCGGCTCCCTTCTCACCCGTTCGCGCTCAGCCCGGAGGCGAGGCGAGAGCTGGAGCACGAGGCTCGGTGTGGGCCGCGCATCCCAGTGCGTCGGGGCTCCCCGTGGCCGGAGAGGAAACCGCGCTGCCGTAGCGGTGACGATGGCAGTGCCGGGGACGAGGGCGCGACCGGCACGGCGGGTGCCCCGACGTCGGCGTGGCTGCCTTAGAAAGGCCGACGAGCCGTAGCAGCGGCGGCGGCTACATAGTGCCAGCCTATCACGTACCGTGGACGCGGATTCTGCGAATCGACATTACAGTACGCCCAAAGGAAAAAATCCGTAGGAGCACGTGATAAAGCTACTATACTAAACATCTTGCGAATAAATGATCGACTACTTACGGCATAAAACCAAGTAAACAAGTAGTAATCTACATCTCTGCAAGTTCCTGTTCTTAGTCTCTTCGCAGCATGTATACTATTGGCATGTACTTTCGTCCTTTTTATTTGTTACGGAATTGCTAATTCTCACTATATTAAGAACTAGAGGATTCCCCGCGCGTTGCGTCGGAGCTTTTAGCAAAGAATTTACATAGAATGAAATAGAAACTATATATATTATACATGTGATGACAAATAATGTATAGCAGAAACAACACGTATGCGTCAATGGTTATTTAGAACATTGAGAATAAATGTTCAAGTCATCTAAATAAACTATGACCGACAAAACAAAGTATGTTAATTAATTACATTTGTGGATTAATCTTGATCATTAAGTAGATTTTGGCGGTAACTAAACCTTGTTCTAGAATCAAAGAACCCTTTTTACTAATCCTGCGATTCGGTCCGAAGGTTAGAAAAAACACAGAATAAACAATTCGACCTCCTCATGATAACATAAACCTGAAGGTGTCAGCAAAATCTAAAGTACATTCAACCTTGCAAACCTGAATTAACACGTCCTGAAGCCCACAAATGAGCGAAATAAATTGTGAAGTGTAGCATTTTTTTGCCTCTTTCCCCATGCCACAGCAGGAAATATTAGACGGATGCTATATGAAAAGAAAACTGCTATCATATTTTGAAAAAGGAGATATGCCCGAAGCCAAAACTTCCTCTGCCGTTACTTGTGTATCCTTTTTTGGGTTTACTGTTGTTCCTTATATATTCTGCAAACTTAACATAACATTACTATAATAGGTGATATACCTGGGTTACTATCAGTAAAGAAAAGCCATGTCAGAAATCTGTTTGAAAAATGTGTCATGATATAGTTGACTAAATATAATACGATTGAGATGGATAGAATTAATTTGGCTAGTGCAATATAATCAGATAGAACAATTCAAGATAAAGAGCAAGCTGGTAAATATACTCTTGTTACGAAAGAAATAATGAGCACTCGTGTCTTTCGCAAGCCTCTCAAATTTATTCAAATATATGTCATGTCTGGTGGGATCGCATCAGATTCATACCCTGCCTGAAGAACACTTTACAAATACTAAAAATACAGAGCGTAGGCATCACTTGCTAAGTTTACCAGAACATAAGATGGTAGTAAAGGTTGATACCAATTTCCCAACGCCATCCATATCTAGCATGCACAGGGATCAACCAAAAATCACAACAGCTATCTGAGAGTTAAGAGAACTTGTATACAACATACTGGTTAAATGAAACTGCATGTCGGTTCAGATGGTCATAACTTTGGCTAGGCAAGTAGATGCTCATCATTAGCACTATATACAGTTTGTAATATACTACAGAATATATGGTGAAAAAAAGGATGTCTAATTTAAAAAAAATTGTCAATGATGAAAGGGACATTGAGATAAATAAAGCTCAAGAGGAACATACCACATGTTATGCTGGGCAACGTTGTCCAAGTATATCCTCAACGGGCCAATATATTGTCTTCCGGTGAAACATCCAACAACAATGTCAATCTGAATTGGAGCAAGGGCTTTTAGATATTCTAAGGAAAAACATAGCACACATGCTGCAGATAGGCATTTGATCAAACACACAGGGTACATTCTAGGGGAACAAATTCATGCAACCCGAAGGAGTAAGAAAAATAGAAAATAGAAGATCATTAGCTCATCCAATGTAAAATAAAAATTAAGAGTAAGACATGAGGGGTTGTGTACAGATGCAAGCAGGTAGTGCTGTCCAGCGTGCATAGGCCATACACGTGATGACAGCCGCCTCCTCATAGTCCCACCTTCAGCGAGCAACATGTAGAATCCAAATGACAACTGCTTTCTCCTAGCATCAGTTAGCTGCAAACAAATCGAATCAAATCGGGGGAGGCAAATTGTCGAGCAGGCTTCAAGCCAAACCTGGCAGATTGACAATCATGAGTGGGCGCGTTGAAAAAGAAATGGGGAAAGAAAACTGGAAGCGGCCAGCTACCAGAGTGGAGACCGGTGACAGAGATACCGACGCAAGCAGGCGGGCACACTCGATGGCCCTGCCAACACGGGTGAGTTCTTAAAGATGGAGGCCGGCGGCGGCTCAGTTCACCCGAACAGTTTCTTCGCATTTGCAGCGCAATGATGGTTGATGACTGTTGGACTCCTTCCTGCGATTTCATGAGCATTTTTTGGGGAGGAGACCTTAGGTCGCAGCCGGCGTATTTGTGGCGAGAAAGCCATCGATCGGTCGCGGTGGTGGAGAGCTCCTCGGTTGACTCTTGGTTTTTGACAGCACGAACAGCTAGCGGGTCAATTCGGCACGCATCAATGTGGAGGGTCTCGTCCAGCCCACCGTGCCAGCCCATGTACAAAGAAGGAACACCCAGATTGGAGAAAATCCCTAAAAAACAGACAATCTGAGAAAATGCGGACGAAACGTGATAGGCGACATCGCGGTGTGCGGGTGGTGTTAATAGGACGACGTGGATGCAGGAGAACGCAGGAAAATAAGATAGTGGGGGTCTTTTATATAGATATAAAAGATTAGCTTAGGGTTTAGTAGAGTCCTATACTCCTATCCTATACCATCTGATTTGCATCGTAATTCATGCACTTAGGTTATACGTTGAATTGCAACTGAGATTTTTTTAGTTGCAAGTGAGGTTGCAACTAGAAACGATATATCCAAACCGTTAGATTTGCTTTGTGTTTGTGCTCGTGCTCAGTAGACTGAATTGTGGACACGCTCTATTTGTTAAGCTTAAACCCGGGCCGTGTTAGATACTACTCATCAAATTTGGCAAAGAGAAGATTCATTTTGGAACTATTTGATCTCCCGCAAAAAAAGAAGAAAAATTGCTCCTTGTTCAAAGAAGAGAAGAACTGTTACCCGCAGGAAAAAAAAAGCAGTGTTTGCTAAAGATAGCTAATTGAATGCATGCTCTGGTGGCTTGATTTAGGAACTATTTGGTCCTTGTTCAAACACGAGAAGAACTGTTCACCCGCAAATGGAAGAAGAAAGTTAGCTAATTGCATGGTCTGATCGCTTCCCCATTCGGACCTGCAGGTCACCTGGCCCCCATGGCTGTATCGGCACAGTGACATTGGGGCCTAGTCCGGCGTGGCGCTCCGCGGCCGCTCGCCGAGCAGCTATATGTACAGGAACAGCAGCCAGCACATCGAATCCGACACGGGGTCACATTAACGTTAACAGATTCCGGTACCAATACACTGATCGATCCGCCACTGCCATGGCACATCACTGTGCTTGCGTGTCCCCGCGATCCGCTCCTGCGGACGCGCACGCAGACACGGCGTCCTAATTTCGCAAGTAAATCCAAGGCACATCATTGTGCCATTTCGACCGCGACGTCGAGCTACCTTTCGGGCTACGTGCGTCGCGAGCTTTGCGACCATAGACCACGAACGAGGGATGACGCCGACGGGCATGTGCCCCGCGCGCCGGCTAGCGGCTGCATTGGCGTCGCGAGCTCTCCTTCGAGCGCGCGAAACACACGGCCATACGCGCCCTTATCCCCCTCGGTCGCGCGCCGGCCATATATACCCCAGCCGGTGCGCGCGCTCCACCAAAAAACTCGTGCACCACACCACGCTACAAAGAACACGCACGCACGTCCGGAGCTAGCCATGGCGCCGCGTAGTTCGCTGATTCTCTCTGCCGTGCTCCTCTCGTGCTGCTGCGGCCTCTCCGGCGCGGCGCGGCCGGCGCCGACGTCGGACGTCGGCGGCAACGGCAACACGAGCTTCGTGAGGGCGTGGTGCGCGGGGACGGAGTACCCGGCGCTGTGCGACGCGACGCTCTTCCCGTACGCGGCCGCGGTGGGGGCGAGCCCGGCACGGCTGGCGTGGGCGGCGCTGAACGTGACCTTCGCGGGCGCGCGGGACGCGAGGGAGGCCATGAAGGAGATGGCGGCGGGGGGCAACCTGGGCCCCGTGGCGGCGGAGGCGGCGGGGGACTGCGTGAGCATGCTGGGCGACGCCGTGGGCATGCTGCGGCAGTCGGTGGAGGCCATGGCGGAGCAGGCGGAGGACGAGGAGGAGGGCCAGGCGACGCAGCAGGCGAGCAGGATGGCCAGGTTCCGCGTCGACAGCGTCCGGACGTGGGCCAGCGCGGCGCTCACCGACGACGGCATGTGCATGGAGGGGTTCAAGGGCGAGCCGGCCGCCGTGAAGGAGGCCGTGCGCGGCCGCGTCGTGGGACTCGCGCACCTCACCGCCAACGCGCTCGGCATCGTCAACGCCATGGCCGCCCAAACGCCGCCGTAGCCGCCGTGGGAGTTTTACAATACATGTATGTACGCCATGCGTTGTGTGCAAGTCATATATACAGTACTACTACATGTTACTACTATTTCAATCGAAGTGTTCCTGTATGCACCGTAAGCGCAAATACATACTGTGCGCATGTGTCGGTGTCGTTTTGTACACGCTGTTAGTCTCTATGGTTGTACTTCCTGCATGTGATGCAACAGGCCAAAGCTCACCACGTCCACCCAAGTCAATGAGCACTTGTCATTTCGAAAGCGCTACCCGTCCGTCACCCGACAAAATCCTATAAAATTGGTTGCTGTCCACGCCGTCGGATGAGCATCCGACGTCCGAATCTAACCACATGAAAACACCAGGCGATAAATAGCAAGTTAGCTCCATGTCACATCCAGAATCATCATTCATCCATATTGTTAGGAAATGATAGCAGTTACATGTTAACGTTAGTTTTAGGCTAACATAGATGTTAGGATTTTTTTAGGCTAAACAGTTAGCATTGTCTATTGCCGAAGAGGCATCATGCCTATTAGAAGAGACATCACGTCTATTAGAAGAGGCACCAACATAGACATATACATCCGATTATTCAGGCAGTATATCGAACGCGGATTTGCTAACCGGGTGGCTAGCTGTGCATACCCGAGCAGCCGTTGGATGATGGGGAGCACATGCTCCGCAGGTTCAGATTGTAGAGTGCGCCGTTAGCTAGCAAGATCTCCATCCAACAAAGAGCAGCCACAGGTTTTGTTTTTGTGCATGCATGGCCATGCATGCAAGCCAGCTTTTGGAAACTTTCCCTATAGTGTTGTGGAAAAGTTTTCAAAAGCTCTACTCATTCTGAAAAGTTTTCAAAAGCTAGATTGTTGTTGGATATTTGATACGTGGCTTTTGGAAACTTTCCCTATAGGGTTCTAGTTTTGTTTTTTTACACGTACCCGATGGTCCAGGTCTGGAAATGGTCTGTCGCATCTCTGACAGAATGTCCAGGTTTTGTTTTTGTTTCGTTGGCAACGGGTCGGCGTTGAGCAAGACGGTGTGTCTCTGATATGTGGAGACAAATTCTATAGAGCCAGGTTTTGGGGGAACTCGTAAAACATAAGTTTGCTCGTTAAGTTTATGTATTTTTTATGAATAATTCGGTCTCGCCCGTTTGTTAGTATGTTAGAGGGAAGATACAGCTGGCTGTTTACAGGACTTATAAGTTTTTGCTTCCTGCATGAAGTAAAGCTCGTAGATGGGTTTGCTAAAGGGCCACAGCCAACAAAGCAGGGGTACTTTTGCTTTAAAAATGTTAGGCTAGTTGGGGTTGATACAAGCATACATGCACTGGCGTCAGCAGAATAGTGGTTTATCGGAATGCCAGGGAACCATACAGAGTTAAAAAAAATAAACGATGTCTGTTTCTTGAATCACAAAACACGGTGATGAGTTTTTCACGAGAAAGAAGGCCAGCTGGGGAATTGCTCCGAATTTCAGTCGTCCAGGTCTTGGACAAAATCTTGCGGCAACTTCCCAGTGTTGTTCTGCAGGTGTAGTAGCTCGTAAAGCAAATCGGCTGGTGTGGTACGATCCTCCTTCGGCTGAAAATTCAAAGAAACGGGGACATGAATGCGGCGACGAGACTCTTTCTGTAAGCTAGCATATCAGGAGAAAAGCATCGACTGTAGGTGGAAAAATCTAGAAGATATGATGGCCTACCGTAGCAAGCTTTCCACCTTGTTTTACACCATCGAATGTGCGGCAGAAATGCAGGGTTTCTGGTGCATAGTCGTGATCACTGTAAAAAAGTGGCAGTTGGTAGAAATTTAAGTATCTTTGTATATTAAACATGATTTGTCTTTTGAAGCGAGACTAGACAAACGATATGGAAGAAATGCATGAGTGAGTACTACAAGAATGCCACATGCGATATGGAAGCAATGCATGAGTGAGTACTAAAAAGAAAGCCACATGCATCAATCAAAGAGAAAAAAAAGAGAAAACCCAAAGCTAGGCGAGCGGCGAACCTTCAAGCGGATGAGCTCTTGAATTTTTCCGGATTTGTGGTCAATTGAAAACAGGAACAGGTTGTAGACAGCCGAAAAAATGGCTCATACACCTTATTGGATGCGACGAACAGGAAAACAAAAGTGGCTAGTTCCTAGTGGGAGATAGAACAAACAAGAAAGATTCAAACAAAAGGACCGATGAGTGGCGATTTTGAAAAAGAGAACAAAAGTGGAGCAAGTCCAAAGAAAACTAATACTATCTCGAGATGCATGCATGGAATGATGGACAGGGATAGTGACAAGGGTATAGTTAATAGAGCCCGTTAGTTGAGTACCCCTGAGGCCCGTTAAGCTAGGCCCAATTGTAATGATAGTCGAATACGAGTTATTACCGTATGTCGATATTTGTAATCTATATCGAACCCTACCCGATCCTCGAGACCTGACCACCTATATATAGGGGCCAGGAGGGGACGGTGTAGGGCAGATTGAAAGCAAGCCAGGTTGAACACCCAAGTTTACTTTCGACGCACACCTATTTCGACTAGCTTTACCTTCGAGTTCATCCGACGCCCTATCTCCCCGATCCTAAGTCCTTCATCTAGGACATTTGTCGAGTTAACCCCTCGTCAATTGGCGCCGACCGTGGGGACTCTGGGCGTTGGAATCATGAATTCGACAGCTTTTTCGCTTTTAGCCAACAGCAGATCAGAACTCGACGAAAGTCAAGAGACGGAGTTGACAATCGGAAGTTTCAGCATCTTCATCGGGCCATCGGGTTCATCCCGCCTCTCGGACTCGACGAAATCAGATCCATCGGCAAGAAAGCCCGAAACAGAGGAAACATTGGAGTCATCAGAAGGCTCTTCCAATGAGGTGAACTCGCAAATCAGCTTAGAAAAAGCATCAATCGCAGAAGGCGACGAAATTGAGGAAAATCTCGACTCAGAAGAAAAAGCGTGTCAGACACACAACAACGCAAAGGACTTCGCCGGAGAAAGCAGCGGCGTCTCCAAAGTACATCAGTTATGCGTCATTATCACTGAAGCAGAAGATGGAAAAAACAACGAAGGAAGCGAAAAGGTCGACAGGCAAGTCGACAAAGTGAAAGATCACAACAAAAAGGAAAAAGAGAAAGTCCACGTCTCGGCTGGTGAATGGAGAATGATTACGTCAGCCATTAATCATGGTACAGAAGTACCCGAGGGATCGAGAAGAGAAGTTCTAATGGGATATCAGTATGCACTATACCAACACAAGAAGAAACTAAGGGAGGAAAGAGACATGATGTTTCAAGACAATAACAGTACATCAAGGGAAGAATACTGGGAAGACTATAGCGATGATTCAGAATATAGCAGAGAAAGGCGTAGAGATCCAAAACACAACAGGGGGGTGACAGCATGCGGCAGAGAAGAAAGGTACTCGAGGAGCCCCACCCCACAGCTAGAAGAGGAGGAAGATGACCTGATACAAAAAACGCCAGAGGCAGCATTGGCAGCAGCACAAGCGTATTTGCTAGCTACAAGACCAGAACATGGAGACCCGCGAGAAGGAATGCACCGAGCCGCGATACGAAGCCTTGGAATAGTAGAAGGTAAAATCAGGGAGCAAGCCCCAGAGGTGAAGTCGACAAGCTACAAGGGAAGCGGCAAGGAGAAGTTCAGGTACAAGTACTCAAACGATGACTATAGTGAATCATCAGAAGAGGAAAAGCGACAGAAAAAGAAGGAGGATGCAAGAAGTATAATAGCACAAGCTCGAGTAGATAAATCGCGGCATGCTTGGAGGGAAGAAAATTACGAAGACGATGATAAAGATATGGGTGCGTTATGCTTTACCCGCAGGGTTCGCAAAACGCGAGTACCCAAAGGATTTAAACTACCCCATGATCAGAACAAGTACGACGGGTCGCAGGAACCCACCTTATGGCTATCAGATTATCTACAGGCAGTGCAGTTATTAGGAGGAACAAAGGCGACCGCAATGCAAAGTTTGCAGCTGCACCTCACCGGCGCCGCCCGGTCCTGGTTGAATACCCTACCCGACGAATCCATTGGAAGCTGGGGGGAACTCGAAAGTCAATTCGCAAGAAATTTTTGTTCCACCTACAAGCGCCCAGCATCACTGGAAGAAGTCAAGGCATGTGTGCAGAAGAAAGGTGAGACGCTACGATCTTATATACAACGCTGGAGTATAATCAAAAACTTAGCAGAAGACGTCTCCGATGAACGAGCAATAGACGCCTTTTCGGAAGGACTTCGTCGCTCAGATCTTGTGGAAGAAATAGGAAGAACAAGACCTACGACAGTAACTGAGTTAATGGAACAAGCCAACAAATTCGCTGATGGAGAGGACGTATATAACAATAAAAGAGGACGTTCGCCAGAAGTCGACAGAATAAGTCGACAGAGGAGACGATACCGCAGCGGGGGTAACCAAGGAAGGCGAAATCAGGTAGCCGCAGGTTATATACTAGAAGAAGAGGAAGGGTACGAAAGTAGGAGGTTTCAGGCAAGAGGAACAGAAAGATCAAGATACTCTGGTCCTTCGGCTGAGGATATGCTGTACGGACCTTGTCGAATCCACTACGCGTACCTCGACGGGAAAAGGGTCTCAAATCACCAGATGAAGGATTGTAGAACATTCCTAAGGTTGCAAGGTGCCATGGGCTCGAGCCAAGAAGGAAGGCAAGGAGAAAAACGTAGAAGTCAAGGATATCAAACTCAAAGGTTATCAAAGCACCTAGAGTCAAAAGTATACATATCAGCCATGATTCAACCGGTGCCCAAGTCGAAAAAAGAGCGAAAGAGCATATCCAGGCAAGTAAACCTAGCAATATCATCACCACCAGCTACCACAGAGTACCTACGATGGTCAGAGCAATCAGTCAAGTTCAGTAGAGCAGACCACCCACGGAAAGTTCCTAGGCCGGGCCACTCGCCTATGGTTCTAAAAGTGCAAATAGGAGGGTACGATATCGGAAGAGTGTTCATGGATGCAGGGAGCGGCATAAACTTAATATATGCTAGAACACTGAAGGCTATGTGCATCTCACCGACGAGTCTGAAGCCAACAGATTGCTCTTTCCACGGGATAGTACCAGGAGCAGCAAACTACCCTTTGGGAAGAATAGAACTCGATGTCTGCTTTGGTAGCAGCGAAAACTATAGAAGAGAGAAATTGGAGTTTGAAGTTATGGATTGGCCGTCACAATATCATGCAATCCTGGGGCGCCCAGCCTTTGCAAAATTCATGGCAGTACCGCACTACGCGTATCTCACGTTAAAAATTCCAGGGCCCAAAGGAACAATCACAGTACAAGGGAGCTTTAAAGTAGCCAACACATGCGATAGAGAATTTAACAAGATGGCGCAAACCTTCGGCATGACAGCAGAATACGAGAGGTTAAAAGGAGAAACAGATCATAATGTGCTACCCGACGTTGGACGATCCCTGCCAGATAAGGCTTTCGACACAACGCAGGATTCAAAGAAAATTCAGGTCCACCCTACGGATCCAAGCAAGACAACATCAATTGCGGTGAACTTGGATCCCGCATAGGAAGGCGCGCTCGTCGAGTTCCTCCGTGAGCGCTGGGAAATCTTCGCCTGGTGTCCATCGGACATGCCAGGAGTTCCCAGGGAACTCATCGAGCACGCACTAAATGTAGATCCCAAGGCGAAACCAGTCAAGCAACCACTGCGACGATTCGATGAACCCAAAAGGAAGGCAATAGCGTCAGAATTGCACAGATTAGAAAATGCTGGATTTATCAGAGAAATCAAAACTTCGAGTTGGGTGTCGAACCCAGTAATAGTACCCAAGAAGAACACAGACGTACAAAGAGTATGTGTCGACTACACATCTCTCAATAAGCATTGTCCAAAGGATCCCTTCCCTTTACCCCGCATCGATCAAATAATCGATTCAACAGCGGGCTGCGCAAGGCTTTCCTTTTTGGATGCATATTCTGGCTATAACCAGATCAAGCTGAAGAAAGAGGACGAGGAAAAAACGGCCTTCATCACACCGTATGGGGTGTTTTGCTACCAAGTGATGCCATTCGGCCTAAAAAATGCAGGAGCAACTTATCAAAGAATGATGCAAAGCTGCCTCGGGAGCCAAATAGGGCGCAACATACAAGTCTACATTGATGATGTAGTCATCACCACAAGAGAGGAGAAATCTTTAATCAGCGACTTGGCAGAAACCTTCGACAACCTGAACAAGTTCAAACTTAAGTTGAACCCGACAAAGTGTTCCTTTGGAGTTTCAGCAGGGCAACTTCTGGGGTTCTTGGTATCAGCACGAGGAATAGAGGCAAATCCAGAGAAGATTCAAGCAATTCTAACAATGGGGAAACCCACGAAACTCCACGACGTACAGAAATTAGCAGGACGCGTCGCGGCATTAAGTCGTTTCGTTGCTCGACTAGGGGAGAAGGCACTTCCTTTTTATGCACTCATGAAAAAGTCAGACGACAAATTTGAGTGGACAGAAGAAGCAGACGCAGCGTTTGCGCAATTGAAAAAAGTGCTTTCCACGCCGCCAGTGCTGGTCGCACCTAAAGAAAAAGAGCCACTGCTGTTGTACATCGCCGCAACCCATCAGGTGGTAAGTACAGTTCTAGTAGTCGAAAGAAGTGAAGAAGGCAAAGCTCATGGCGTCCAGAGACCGGTATATTTCATCAGTGAAGTGCTATCTCCAACCAAACAGAGGTACCCGCATTATCAGAAGTTGGCCTACAGTGTCTTCACAACTGCACGTAAGTTATGACAGTATTTTACTGTGCACCCAATTATAGTGGTCAATGAAGCACCACTATCGAACATATTAAACAACCCTTTAGCAACGGGCCGTGTCTCTTTGTGGGGAATTGAGTTATCTCCCATGGACATCACGTACGAAAAAAGGAAGGCGATCAAGTCACAAATCTTGCCAGATTTTACAGCAGAGTGGCTCGAGTTGCAAAGCACGGGACCACCAGATTTATCGAGTACTTGGACAATGTACTTCGACGGTTCTAAGTGAGTCCAAGGCGCAGGCGCAGGAGTAGTATTGATATCGCCTCATGGCGACAAATTAAAATATGTCCTAAGGATGAGCTTCCCACAGGCTTCTAACAATGAAGCGGAGTACGAGGCTTTGTTGCACGGAATGAAGATGGCTAAAGCTTGTGGAGCAACTCGCCTAAAAATATTCGGAGATTCTAACCTTGTTGTTCAGCAAGTCATGAACAGGTGTGACACAATCAATGACAACATGATGGCCTACAAGAATTTGTACCATTATCTAGAAGGAACGTTCGATGGATGCGAAGTCTCGCACATCAGCAGGAACAGCAATGAAGAAGCCGACACTTTAGCAAATATCGGATCACAATGCTTACCTGTGCCGTCTGGAGTATTTTGGGAAGAAATAGCGGAAAGATCAATAAAAAGTGCTAAAAGTTCGACTACCACGGCAGGCTCGGGGGCTACGACAGAACCAGAGGAGGTCATGATGATAGAAGAAACATGGATGCAGCCATATCTTGCGCACATGATAAATAAAAAGCTACCAGAAGATGCAGTGGAGGCTAAGAGGATAACTCGAAGAGCGAAAGCGTTTGTCGTGTTGGAAGGAAAACTATACAAGAGAAGTATTACCGGCGTTTTACAGCGTTGTGTCACACCCCAGGAAGGGCAAGCAATATTGAAAGACATACACGGCGGAGTATGTGGCCATCACGCCAGCAGCAGAGCAATAGCGGCAAAAGCTTTTCGAGCGGGATTCTATTGGCTAACAGCCATCGAAGACGCAAAAGATATAGTTCGAAAGTGTGAAGCATGTCAAAGGTTTGCATCCAGACCACATGCACCAGCAGCGGAGCTACAAACAATACCATTATCCTGGCCCTTCGCACAATGGGGACTTGACATGGTGGGAAAATTGCACAAATCTTGGCCAGGAGGGCATGTCTATATGCTAGTGGCAGTCGATAAATTCACCAAATGGGTGGAAGCGGCCCCAGTAACAACTCAAGACTCTACAGCAGCAATCAGCTTCATCAAGTCGATAGTTTTTCGTTTTGGTGTACCACACAGCATCATCACAGACAACGGGACAAATTTTACTTCAAAAGAATTCAAAAGTTACTGCGAAGAATTGGGGATCAAGCTTAAATTTGCATCTGTGGCGCACCCGAAGACAAACGGGCAAGTCGAAAAAGCCAATGGCCTGATAAGTAGTGGAATAAAAAAGAGGCTTTTAGCACCTCTCGAGAAAGCCAAGAGCGCTTGGGTAGAAGAATTGCCCTCCGTTCTTTGGAGCCTAAGAACTACGCCCAATGCAGCAACTCAAGAAACTCCTTTCTTCCTGGTCCATGGCGCAGAAGCCGTGCTTCCAGTCGAAGTTACACACGAGGCTCCA
Organism: Dactylis glomerata; assembly: GCA_007115705.1. Lineage (NCBI taxonomy): Eukaryota > Viridiplantae > Streptophyta > Magnoliopsida > Poales > Poaceae > Dactylis > Dactylis glomerata. The sequence continues at coordinate 289,801 of QXEO01000492.1, forward strand.
AGAGTGACAGCATATGACGAGGCGACATCAACAGAAGCATTGCAAGACGACGTCGATGCGCTAGATGAAGCAAGAGACAAAGCATTAGAAAGGGCTACGCAATATCAACAAAGCTTACGAAACTACCATAGTAGTCGAGTTCGTCCACGATCCTTCGTGGTGGGAGACCTTGTTTTGCGACTCAGGCAAGATAGCCATGGGAAATTGGAGTCCCCTTGGGTGGGACCTTACATCGTCACGGAAGTAATACCAGGAGGAGCATATCGACTACAAGACAAGAAGACTGGGAAGGACGAAAGCAACCCGTGGAATGCAGAACAGCTACGACGTTTTTACGCGTAGACTAAATATAGAGGTATCAATATATTCGAGTTAGCCTTCTGAACCCAGAACACGAGGCCACAGGTCGGGTTCTTTGGGTTGAACTCGACAAAATTGTACGATTCTTGTGTTACTTCTCCACTCGGGGGCTTCAACCCCTGAGTCGTACGAAAAAAATTATTATGGCAAGATGGAGGCTTTTTCCTTATTATAAGGTTGTTTAGACAACCCGATGAATATTGATAGAATTTGGTTCATAAGAAGAACCCGATATTATTCCTACCTTCTTTGGTTCGCAAAGAGCCCAATATATGGAAAACATACCTCAGAACATAATTTGTTCTCATGGTACTAGCAAAAGACATCGAGTACTTGGACAATATTCATTACAGATAAGCATGGTAGCAAGGACATGATAAAAAGAAATTACATAAAAAAACAGCAAGTCCTAATGGAAGTGGACTTCAAGCTTCGTACTCCTTCTGGCAAAGAGTGCCATCGAAGATCTTTACGTCGATCTTCGACGTCCCGATATGGAAGTCGAAGGCCATGAAGAAACCTTGGCGGATGTTATGGTCCTCCGCAAATTGCGACCAGCCACCCCTGAAGTACTGCTCACTGTCGCCATCGTACCATACCTCCACCTCGTATGGGATGCCACCGCCAGATTGTTCACGAAGAACAGCTTCTCGCAGTTCGCGGCCATCCATAAACTTCGTAAAATTCAGCGGTAGTCACTGAATCTCACGGCACTGCGCCATGGCAATGCAGAGGAAGGAGAAGATTTGAGGAGGAGCAGCGGGAGCGGCAGGTGCAGCAGGAGGAGCAGCAGCAGGACCTGGAGTGGCGCTGGTCACCTTGGGTTTGTTCTTGCTACCAGGTGGGCGGCCGGGGCGACGCTTGGCCGGAGCGTCAGAAGAAGTTCCTGCGGTGGCCGGCATGGTCTTCTTGTTCTTACTTCCACGAGGGCGACCCCGACCTCGTGGGGCTACCGGGGAGCCAAGGGACAGACGAGAACCTTGAGCATCAGCCATGAGCACAACAGAAAAACCTCGCAAAAACCCTAGATGGAGGAAGAAGATGATGCGGCGGAGGAGGAGTCTGATTAGGGTTTCTTACCTTAATCAGTAGACGCTTTATTTATAAACACATACTATTGGGCCTTCGGGCTAGAGCAAAGCCCGTGAACATAATTTACAACAGGAGTTAAATTCTGCGCACAGCAGACGATAATATCAAAGAAGAAGGGAAAAAAAGGGGGAGAGGTTATGCGATATGAAAACCTCGACTTAGACTCGGGGGCTCGTCAAATAATAAGAGATCCACAGAAGAAAGAAGAGCTGAACTTTGAGCCTATGCTTGACTACAAGTCGCCAAACATAGCCTCGGGGGCTACTCCCATCGGGAGCGCTGAGCGCGCACCTGATAAAGATGAGATGATCAATATTGAAGATGCAGAAGGATAAGCATACAAAGCTTCGACTACGTAGTCGACAAATTGGAGATTAGAGATTACTCCCATCGGGAGCGAGTTTTATGGTTGCAGAAACCCGAATATTTTCAGTCGAAATTTGACTGCGACATAAGATTCTCGAGTTGCGTTATCGCAACGAAACTCGAATGCCGTGATTAATCACGAAGGTAAGACCCCGGGATCCGTCCTGTGTGGCCTGGTATACGCACATGGATGCGCTCTGCTGGTATGTATCCGTGTCTACGACGCGAAGAAAATCCTGGTGGACGCACTGGGTACCCCGAGAACCACTGGGACTCATTTTTTGTAAGTCCTAAATGAGGCAAAAGAGTGAGTTTGACCGGTATCCCGAATTCAAGTCCAAGGGGATTGAATTTGAAGTAGGTGACAAGTATCTGTTCCGGCAGTTAACTGACCTCTTGATCCGTCAGAGTTGTCAGGCTTGTTCATCGAGACCCCTTGCGAGCAAATTATCATCAATATAAGTCGAAAGACCAAGTCGAAGATTTGAAGATAAAGTCGAAGAATTGATCAAAGTCGAAGATTTGAAAGATTAGAGATTCAACCCGAATCTGCAATTCTGGTAGAATCTCAGGGGCTACTGACAAGGGTATAGTTAATAGAGCCCGTTAGTTGAGTACCCCTGAGGCCCGTTAAGCTAGGCCCAATTGTAATGATAGTCGAATACGAGTTATTACCGTATGTCGATATTTGTAATCTGTATCGAACCCTACCCGATCCTCGAGACCTGACCACCTATATATAGGGGCCAGGAGGGGACGGTGTAGGGCAGATTGAAAGCAAGCCAGGTTGAACACCCAAGTTTACTTTCGACGCACACCTATTTCGACTAGCTTTACCTTCGAGTTCATCCGACGCCCTATCTCCCCGATCCTAAGTCCTTCATCTAGGACATTTGTCGAGTTAACCCCTCGTCAGATAGTGTGCGGTTTGGGAAAGAAAAACAAAAGTTGGCATGCATGGAATGATGGACAAGGACAGTGTGGGGTTTGGAAAGAAAAATAAAAGTTGGCATGGACAAAGGACAGTGTGCGGTTTGGAAAGAAAAACAAAAGTTGGCATAGAACCAAAACCCCATGCGTTGGATGTGAATGAAAACATAACCAGAACAACAACTCTAGTGCGTGGAGTGGAAAAATAAACAAAAGTGATAGATACATGTCGTGCTCCCTATATAACGGCGTTAGTAACAGAGGTGTTAGACTTAGAGACCACAATGTTGCATGTCCTAGATCCAATGGTGGGATGCATATGCACACCTACCCACCTGGCTATCCCACTATTTCCCGGCAGTATATATACCATACAGTCATAATCAATAAAGACAATCTTTCACTTCAATCTCTTTGTATCTCTTCAACTTATCATGCACTGATTGCTCGACAGCGAGTAGGCCACCAAGAGGAGAACAGAGAAAGGTGAGAAAAGGATGGCTTTTCTACCATAACTCGCTTTTTTCTTTCGCTCACTTTGTCGCCATGGAGCATCGCCGCTTTCGTTTTCCTCGCCTAATCATAGGTCTTGCCATTATTCATCGTCGGAACTATTGTTAGAACTTCAGCTGACGTCATCAACACCGCATGACCAGGAACGGTGGCCTCCGCCACCGCAGGACACCTTTTGGTGCTTCTCGTCGTCGCGATGGTGGTTGATTCCGCCGCTACCACCCCTATTGCCAACACCACCACTTTGGTCACCACTGGGGGCAACGCCACCACTCCCCTGGAGCACCTGGACCAAGTATCAGGGCAGTTGTACCTCGCGAAGAGGCTCTGACAATGCTAGAGATTGTTGTTGTGCCGATGGTTATCGCCGTAGAGCAGGAGGTTGTCGTGCCGCAGGTTGGCGCCATGCTAGAAATTGCCGCAGAAGAGGTTGTCAACGCCGAGTACGAGGATGAGGCCTCAGCGTCCAACATCACCGCCAACACAGATGAATTGTTGCCTCCTCCGCCGGCCTTCGCATCCTTCGATTCTTATTGCACTCAGGGTCCAGGAGAGTAGAACCACCGATGGCATGAAACATGATAAAAATGCAGAATGCTAAAATGAAACATAAAACTTCACGTAATTGCCAAAATCGCAGTTAGGAGCAAGATGCACTTTCACTTGTTAATATTGATATATCCTATGTAAACTTGAATTGCTAGCATGTTTTTATTGTCATATCTATTCTAGCCTTAAATTGTTGGTGCACATATACAGGGGCGAAGCTCTCCTTAGGGCAAGGTAGGGCAGCCACCCTACCTTAAGTTTTGGCAAAAACCTTTAGATGCGCATGTTTTTTCTGAACATTTCAAGTGGTCATACATCAAAAACGGACTTCGTATAAGAAAGTTATTCTTATTTTAGTGAAAACTATGCAAAATCAATTTTGAACCAAAAACACGTACTAGTTGTAGTCTAGTGGCCAAACCAACTATTTTCATTACAACATATATCTTGAGTTTAACGAAAATTGACTCTCAACAATTTTTAGTGGGGTATTATAGTAGGATTTGAGGGTATTTTTGGACACTTCTTATAGACTCTCTTACCACAGATTTTGACGATTGATTTAATGAGTCATCTTGACTCGGGTGGTTCATTTTCTAGGCTCGTGAATAAGATTGCTCGCCTTACAAAGGTTTATAATGGATAATTATTAATATGAGCATATGTATAGGATAATGTTAGCTATTCATTATACATTCTCGCTGAATTGAATACTTAAGAGATTGTCTTGACATCTGAAAGGCATATCAAGTTTTTCATGCAGTTTGTCACCTAATTGAGCTAGCATTGCTTTTATCAGTGGTGATGACAAATTTGATAGTGCTTTCTTGATGATAAAGATGATCAAGACCGAGTTACACTCCGTGATGGGTTCTTGATGATTTGATGATGAGTTACATTGAGCTAGGGATATTTAGAAGTCTTAATCAATAGAATTATCATTAATTGAAAGGCTTTACTCATATTAAAATATGTTTTCATTTCTATTGTACTAAGTAATTGTATTAGAATGATATATATCATTCATATCTCGAGACTATATTTATATTCATATCATCTATTTAGAATTCGTCCTACCTTGAATTATTTTCGTCCTTCGCCACTGCACATATATGAGCGTGTTCATTTTACTCAAAAAGAGTGTTTTTTTACGGTATGATCCTCCATTTTACGGGATCCACCAATAGTCGTTCTTATATTACGCGCAAGAAACGGACGAAGCTGTCGTTAACTCTCACCGGTGCAAGAAGGTGGTCCAGGCTCACTATGCAGCCAAATGCCCGATGCAAGATGCTTCGTTCCCATCGAACCCGACACGAGGCGACCGTAGGTGACAAACAATGTGACATCAACTCAACCAGATTCGGTGCCGATACACTGACCAATCAGCTGCCACTGCCAGGCCCCAGCAAAAAGCAAGGCATACGTGTAAAAATTCGCACCTGAAGAGACGCACATAGTGTCGACCTTGCGAGAAAATTGTTGCAGAGAAATAGAGCTAAGAGGTTCGACATTAATTCGGATCACGACGTCAAGCTACTAGCAGCTCGGGTTACACGTGCATGGCGACTATGAGCCTGCCGGAGGCTGGAGAGACGTCGCCCCAAGCTTGGGTCGACAAGGATGACAGGCATGTGAATCGCGACACATATAGCCACCAAAGCTCGCGATTGTTAGGGCACCACAAAAAGTAGTTTTAGGGTACCATCTTTTGTGTTTTGCAAGTTTTAAGGCATTAGTTTTTGGACAACAATTTTAGATGATGTAAAATATGGCACTTGAGGTTTTTCAGGTGATGTAAAATAGGTCACGAACATCATTTTGATTTCATAGAAAGTTTGAAACATTTCACATGTTGCTCGAGTTAAACACATAGTTTATAAACATTGACAAATCGACACTACTCCGATACTTCGACACTACATCGATACTAAGATAATTCGACACTACATCCATACTACAAACTCCCAATCGACGCTAATCGAAGTCACTAAACTCCCAATACTCATCATCTGAATATTGGGAAATCTTCTCCCAAAAGGCATTGTCCATCGCCTCGTGTGAAGACTCGACGTTGATGACGGAGGGACTGGCCTCCCCACGGGATGTCGACATGGCGGAAGTGGCGGCGACCTTCTTCTTCTCGTCCTTCTCGGCACGGAAGTCAAGCTCCACCTGCATGTACTCTAGGTGCGCGGTGCAGATCTGCGCCATGGACTCCTCGGCCTGCGAGGTGTGTAATCAGAGGTACTCCCAGCGCATCTGCAGCTCCTCCATGCGAGACATGATGCTGTACAGCAGCACGAGGAACTCAGCCTCATGGATGGTCTCTACATTGGGGAAGTTGAGCTCATGGCGGGGGCGGCAGATCTGCCACGCCATCGCGGCATAGGCGTAGGCGGCCACTTCGGGTGAGTTAGACGTCCCCAGCCACATGCGCTTGCCGACGTTGGTGATGTCGGCAGCCCAGCGGCCGAATTCCCGCACCCAGACACCGCATAACCCGGAGCTGCTGTTCACGTAACGGCATGGCATGGACGCGACAAAAGGTGGCCATGAATCCGCGAGATTTTTGTGTAAACTGCATGGCGGGGTGGATGTGCAGGCGGTGGGGTGCGACGGTGGCTGGAACGGCAGGGTTCGGCACCGACGCGGTGTGACAGTGACCGGTCACGTGCAACAAGGAGGAGGGAGGAACAAGACATAGTGGCGGTTGTCTGCGAAGCGGTGCCGTTTTTATGCAACATGGCAACTGTTTTGTCCTATATATTTGGAGAGCCAAACACAAGTTTTAGAGCATGCCCAAAAATAAGACCACTTTTTTTTTGGTTTACATCACCAATTGGACAAGTTTTTTGCCCCAAGGTTTCCTTTATGACATGTTTTTTATACAAATTCAGAGCGCTTTACTGATTAACTGGAATTATTACAATCAATTGTAAGAATGTCTATGAGAAAGCTGAATTATAGTTGGTCTATTTTTTTAATAAAAGGCTAAGAGATTTAAGTCACTACATCCGTTCTTTACATAGCTAAGATTCACATATATCTTCTCCTATCAACAACTTGCTTAGCACAAAATAAATGAGCAGCCATATTGGTATCACGGCCAACTGAAACGATGCAGGATGTTTCGTTCCCATCGAACCCGACACGAGGCGACCGTAGGTGACACACAATGTGACATCAACTCAACCAGATTCGGAACCGATACACTGACCAATCAGCTGCCAGGCCCCAACAAAAGCAAGACGTACGTCAATACGTGTCCCCGCGATCCGCACACGCAGTGTCGACCTTGCAAGCTAATTGTTGCAGAGAAATAGAGCTAGAGGTTCAACATTAATTCGGATCAGGACATCAAGCTGTGGTACGAACATGCAGCCAGTGCCGTCTATGATAGAAGCCCTAGCGATCTGTGATGGAGCTAGCAGATTGACAGTGGAGAAGGGTTTTATCACCAACTTATAATTGAAAGCGATACATGGAGGTAGTTAAATTGTTAAATGAAGATTATCAGGATAGATCAGAGTTTAGATCTACTATTTGTCACGAGATTAGAGAGATTACGAGAGCTTTTTATACTTTTAGCGTTTCTTCTATTACACGTACGCTAACTAAACACCCAAGGAGATGCCTGTAGATTAACTGTAACCTAAGTTTCTTTTTGACACTCTTCAGAGTGATCGTAATCCTGTCAGTTGATTAATACAGTAAAACTCTAATTCGAAAAAAAACCCGGGTTACGTGCATGGCGACCATGAGCCTGCTGGAAAGGACGTCGCCCCAAGCTTGGGTCGACAAGGATGACAGGCATGTGAACCGCGCCACGAGCGCATCGCCCACACGGCCACACGGAGCTCGCGATCTTTCAGAGTGCGCGCACGGCGCACACTCACACATGGCCATACGTGCAGGCCGCGCCCTTATCCGCTCCAGCGCTCGCCGGCCCTATATAATGCCACACGCGCGCTCCACTAAAAAACTCGTACACCACACGCACGCACGCACGTCCTCGCAGCCATGGCGGGTAGCCTCCGTCTGTCGTTGCCGCTTCTCTCCGCCGCGCTCCTCTCGTGCTGGTGCGGCATCGCCGGCGCGGCGCGGCCTGCGCCGTCGAACGTCGTCGGCAGCGGCGGCAACGCGACGAGCTTCGTGGGCGCGCGGTGCGCGAGGACGAGGTATCCGGCGCTGTGCAACGCGACGCTCTCCCCGTACGCGGCTGCCATAGGCGCGAGCCCGGCGCGGCTGGCGTGGGCCGCGCTGAACGTGACCCTCGACGGCGCGCGGGACGCGAGGGCGGCGATGAAGGGGATGGCGGCGGACGGCCACCTCGCGCCCGTGGCGGCGGAGGCGGCGGCGGACTGCGTGAGCATGCTCGGCGACGCGGCGGACCTGCTGCGGAAGTCGGCGGAGGCCATGGAGGAGGCGGTGGCGGAGGAGGAGGGGCATGCGGCGCAGCAGACGGGGAGGATGGCGAGGTTCCGCGTCGACAGCGTGCGGACGTGGGCCAGCGCGGCGCTCACCGACGGCAGCATGTGCATGGAGGGGTTCAGGGGCGAGGCGGCCGGCGGCGGCGGCGTCAGGAAGGCCGTGCGCGGCCACGTCGTGGGCCTCCTGCATCTCAGCGCCAACGCGCTCGGCATTGTCAACGCCTTCGCTGAACAGACGCCGCCGTAGTCGCCGTACGTACGTGACATGCTGGTACAGTACATACGCAAGTGTAAGAGCAATGACAATAGTATAGCCAGCTGCTGGCTATAAGCCAAGTGTCATGTCATCTATAGCTAACTTAGAGCTAGCATGTACAGTAGAGAGATACAAAAATATACTATTTTAGCACTACATGGCCCACCTTTCACTCTCTCAAAGTGCCTAGGAGCACGTGCTAGAGCTGGCTCTTGCATGAGAGCCCACTCTTCTTCTCTCTCCTATTCTCTCTCTTCCAACTAGATAAGGAAATAATACTCCCTCCGGCCCGAATTAGGTGGCCCCCCAGCGGCCCAGCCCAGTAAAGTTACATTTTACAAAAACCCCCCTCTCTAAAACGTGTCTTCTCCACCGCGGTCCTGATTTGAAGATCCAGGGGACGGGAGGGAGGGCGCGCCCCCGCCGGCCGGACCTGGGCTCGCACGCCGGAGCTGGGTTCGCGCCCCCGCCGTCCGGCTGCGGCCGCTCCAGGAGAGGAGGCGCTGCCAGAGGCAGGCGGGCCCTCTAGGAGCGGAGGAGAGGTCGAGCTCCCCCGCCGGCCGTCTCCCCATCGTCCTCCCCGGCCGTCGTCGCCGCCGTCCGCTCCCTGGCGGAGAGTGGGATCCCCGTGCAGGTGGGGCGGAGAGGATCTCCCGAGCGACTCGACTCGGCCGTCGTCAGCTTGCAGGCAGCAGTTGCAGGTGATCTTCAGTCCGCGCTCTAGTGACCTCGGCTAGCTACTTTGCAAGTTCAGGTAGCTACTCCAGCTACTACCTCCTTCTCAACCATGGTGGTACTCTGCAATTTGAATTCTCATACAAGTGAGCTACCAGATCAAATTTATCAGATAATTATACTCCAACAAGGAAGCTAGGTTTACAGAGCATAAATCCTAGTGCAAAGAGTAGTTGAATGATACCATGTGTGTGTCAATGCAAGTCTGTATATTGCAAGTCTGTATCCCCAACAACACTAGTTGGGCACTACTTAGTGTGTCAATGCCTGAATTAACTAGTGCCTAATGTTTTAAGCCACAGTTCAGAGACAGCAATCCTTCGGCCTCATGTCAGAGTGTTTCATGCAAACTAGTTTGCCACATCTCGCTCTGAGCTCTGAATGAAACCCATCAGGCCAGTTCAGAGACAGGGCTAGGCGCTTGAATTTAGTTTCTGCAGGAGTGTGAAACACAAGTGATAATATAGGATGGGATTTAATTTTTTCAGATCAGTTCATTTTATGATGAAAGGTGCTGTTGTTCCAGTGTTGAACTGCAGCACATTCAGATCAGTTTGCTAAATTTGAGTATGTGAGCCGAGTGCACTATGAGCCCCGTTGATTTTTAAGTCCCTCCTTTTAGTTTGCTTTGTGAAACTTTGGAGTTAAGAATATTAGTGCAAGGAATGGATGATCCAACAGTTCTTGATACTACCAGTACCTTAGACAAAAATACAGAGCGCTTTTCAAACAGGCAAAAATAGCAGCATTTGATAAGACTGGTTTATGTTTAACATCACTTCTAGGACTAATTGACAAACAGGTAAACAAGTTCATGTTTTTTTTGGAATGTCCTCCGCTGGTGAGCACATGTATGGTGTGTTAGAAAGATGGTTAATTGATCATTTGTTTGGTCTTCTGGGCTAAACAGAAATCCTGTACGGTACGTTTTTTGTGCAGACCATGAATGATTTGAGACTCAGAGATACCCAAGCAGCCTCTCAAAGATGAACACTGAACATAGAAACCTATACTACTCTAGAATGCCGAGATCAAGCTTTTGATGCTATGTCTTCCATTTCATTGATGCCTCTGAGGCTCGGACATCCCTGCTGCAATTTCTGCAGCTTACCATAAACTCTGAAGCTACACTCTCCATGGCCATCCCAGCTGCAGTGATCTGCAGATGTTCAGTTACTCTACCATAGTACTCTGTACTCTACCATGGTCTCGCTGGTGAGTAAAAATTTAACAATCAATCCTACTCCTGGTTGATCCCAGCAAGCAATCAATCACTGTACTCCTTAGGAATTAGGAGTAGAACATGTTGTGAACCTAGAACAGGAGAGCAACAAGGGATGGAAAGGGGCCTCACTGGGGAGCACGCGGAGGGGTCGGGGAGAACTGCGCAGCGGGACCTGGTCTTCATCACCGGCGAGTTTCAGATGATGCAGTCCTTCCTGAAGCTCGCCGACGACGAGCGCACGCGGAACATCATGGTGCGGACCTGGGTGCGGCAGATCCGAGAGCTCGCCTACGACATGGAGGACTGCATCGAGTTCGTCCTCCACCTTGAAAAGAAGTCCCAGTGGTGGCGCCGCATGCTCCCGTCCTTCATCGCGGCGGCGACGCAGCCGCTGGATGAGGCGATTGCCGAGATACGGCAGCTCAAGGCCCGGGTCGAGGACGTCAGCTCCAGGAACGCGCGTTACAGCCTTATCAGCGACTCCGGCTCCAAGCCCGCCGTCGTGCAGCAGCAGCCCCCCGCGGCGGGGTCGATGGCGCCGAGGAGCGCGCGCTGCGGGCATGGGGAGAGGAAGAGGAAGACGAGGCGGTCGGGGAGGGACGACGAGGGCCTCGGGGAGCAGCTCTTGGTGACGAGCCACCATGGGGCGGAGGAGGAAGAGCCCGGCATGGCGGCGGCGGTGGTCGGCCTGGTGGCCACCGTTGGATTCGCGAGGAGGAGCTTCCGGCACAGTTCTCCAAGGCGCTGCTGGTCGTGACGGGGGCGGCGGTGCCTGCGCCTGGTGGCCGGCCGTGGCTCGCGTCCTGGCCCCTATTCAGTTGGGCGGGCGGTTGCTCCAGTTGGTGGAGGCGGCGAGCGACGAGCGGCGCCGGGAGGTAGAGGCCGGCGAGCGGCGCCGGGAGGTAGAGGCCGGCGAGCGGCGCCGGGAGGTAGAGGGCGGCGCTGCAGCCTCCAAGATGGAATCTTGGGTGGCTAGATCTACTGTGCTGGGAGGTAGGTAATCTTGGGTCGGCGCCGTGCATGAGCTAGCAGCTGCAGCCAGCGGAGCGAGAGATGCTTGTCGGAAATTCGTCGAGGGGTGTTTCCAAAAAAACACGGGGGGCCAGGTAATTTGAGCCGGAGGGAGTATTTTAATCCTTATAGCCAGCTGACTAGGACTTATTGTACTTGCTCTAATGCCGCACCGCATGTACCCGCCTATATGCCTTTGTGTCATTGGGTGCAGATCATACTGTACATACCGTGTGTAATTGTTCGTGTAAATGTGTAATTCCATGCAAACAAAATTGTACACCCTGTACTTGATAGCTCGATCGATGTGTCCCTTGTTGAAAAGATTTGCGCATGTATGTATACGATAGAAACTTAGTCTTGCAAATTTTGAGAACAAGTTATGACACTTACGAATTGTGCCGAAATCACACGATCACAAGTAGAAGTTAATTCTTTTCGTTTTTTACCAAACAATCTCCCCTCGATTTTCACTAAACATACCTCCAATGTATTTACAGGAAGGTAAACAAGAAAACACAAAGAATAAGACAAACAAACTACCGCCGAACACATCAGCCCAGAGTTTAAGCCAGCGACTACTCCTTCCGGTCAGAAAAGGTTGTCACTGAGCTCGTATAACTTTGTACTCAGGTCCTCCACAATGTTGCCGGTGCCCAATTGCTCAAAATGTTGACATGTCATCACTGATGCCTGATAAATATTTTGTGGCATCGAGTTCACATTGGAGGACATCGGTACGCATGCTAGAGAGCAACCCCATATTGATAAAATAACTATTGAGCTAACTTGGACAAAGGGAAGGGCTGGTGTGGTTGTGTGAAGAGAGAAAAAAGAATGCAGAGGTGGACATGCAAGAAACAATACTTTATTGGATGTTGAGTTTGGGCATCGGAGCAAGTAGCTGCTCCGGTTCTCTTAATTTTTTTTTGCATCGGCTGGGCAGCGGAGGGCATCGGTGCCAGAAGACTGAAAAGTGGTTTGGACACCGATTTTTTCCAACGATGTGGAGGGTCTCAGTTGTGCTATATCATCTGTTAATCTTTTCAATCGGACAAAGCCACTATTTTTTTATCCAGCAACTGGGAATAACTTGAGATTAAAATGCAGGTAGATTACCCAGACACATGGAAAACCCACATTTGACTAAGTAACGATATCAGCCACTGATCATGCAGCAGCTGGCGCCATGATCCATTGAGGATGCTTTTCGGGTCACCTGTTGAGCTTCTCCCCACCATCTTCATGGTTTTTTTTTCTCATTTTCTGCCTTGGTTTTTCTACACTACGGGTTTTTTTCGGGGGAAAATGATTGTGTTATATGAACATAGTGTTGTTACAATCCTTTTGAATAGGATCCCAAAGCTCTGCAGGAATCGAGCCTAACCAGAACTGAGTTCTTTGGTTCACCATCCCAAAATTAGCTAAGGCATGACTAGCACTATTACAAAGTCTAAGAATTTTAATAACATGAAGAAACCGTCCAGAGCTCAACATAATGCGCAGATCTTCCATCAAGTGGCATAGAGGAGATCCATCTCGATCATCACCCGTCTGAAGGTTCACCAGCACTTGACAGTCAGATTCCACAATGATATGGTCAAGTCCCATGTCAGTCGCAAAGCGAACCCCATCCAAGCACGCTAGCATCTCCACCTCCAACGCCGATGTACAATTGGAAAGAACCCTGCACGCAGAGAACACAATCGTTCCATCACTTCTCCGCATGATCATCCCCGCACCCGCCTCCAGAGTTTGAGCCACAAACGCTCCATCAACATTCAGCTTAAGCTCCCCTTCTTGTGGATGCCGCCATACTGCCTGCGGAGCCACTCGAACTGAACTTTCCACCGGATGATCCTGCCCAACAATCTGCTTGCCTTTAATAATCTGCTCCATCGTAGCATGCTTGATGTTCTCCAGAGAATGCATGTAACTGCATAAAAATCTCCTAGAACCCACAATCGACGACAGTTCCTTATCATGAGAAACCTCATTATGAGCAAACCAAATCCTCCATGCGATCATCAATACCCGCTGACAAGTTCTTGGCGACATCTGCAAGAGCCATTGTTCCATCCAGCCGCGACGACCACCACCTCTCCATACTGGAATCTCCCAAACCTCTCTCATAGCCGACCATAGTGCCGCTGCATGAGGGCACTCCATTATCGCATGCATCATATCCTCATCGCCATGCCCACATACCCTGCAAACACCGGAAACAGGGATATGCCGCCTTCTCTTATTCACCTCTATTGCCAAACCTCCTGACAGTGCTCTCCATGCAAAAATTCTAACTTTCAGAGGAATGTTACACTTCCAAATCACCTTCCAGATTGGTTTATCGCCTTGGGGAACCACACTAGATGTTGCAAAGGTTCCGCCCTGCTGTGATAATCGTAGTCCCAACCTGTAAGCACTCCGTACCGAAAATAAGCCGTTACTTTCATGCTGCCAGGCCAAAAAGTCCGCAGGTCTTCTAGGTGACAACTTGATCTTCAAGATCGCTTCCACATCTATAGGTCGAAAGGTGCGGCGCAATAATCCTTCATCCCATCCTCCCCCATCAATTAGACTAGAGACACGAATTAACCTGGATCACCCTTTCTCCCCAAGCACCTTTAACTCCTCGGTCCTTGGGAGCCAATTGTCATGCCATATACGCACAGTTTTACGATCCCCTATGCGCCAAATCAAGCCCTCCTTCAACAAATTTAGTCCATGCACAATGGCACTCCATGTCAGTGACGGATTCCCAAAAAAACAGTGTCAATCAGATTTCCCTCTAGGTAATACTTCGCCCTCAACACACGTGCACATAGACTGTCCGGCCTTTGTATCAATCTCCAAGCCTGTCGAGCTAACAATGCTTGATTAAAGATGCGCATATCTCTGAACCCCATGCCGCCATGGGGTTTAGGCCGTACCATTATGTCCCAACTCACCAAGTGCATCTTCCTCTTCCCATTCTCAATGCCCCACCAAAACTGCTTGATTAACCTTGTGAGGTCATGACATAAGGAGAATGGTAACTTAAAGACACCCATGATAAACATGGGTAGCGCCTGGGCCACCGGCTTAATCATTATTTCCTTCCCACCTTGTGACATATCACCCAACATCATCAATCGCTTCACCAACTTACCCTGGAGCTCTTCAAACTTGTCCTTAGTCATCCTACCCTCTGGAGTGGGTAGGCCTAAGTATTTATCTTCAAACTCATTCTTCTGCACCTTTAGCACACCACGCACAACATCCTGCACCCCTTCACTGCAGCCCGTGCTAAACAGTATGGAACACTTACTCATTTATCAGTTGACCCGTAGCGGCCGCATAAGCATCAATAATACCCTTAACCCTCTCAGCTTGATCTTGATTACCTTTGAAAAATAGAAGGGTATCGTCCACAAAAAGGAGATGTGAAATACCCGGTGCCCGTCGATATAACTTAATAGGAGATACACCACCATTACTAATCTCTCACTGTAACAAAGCAGAAAGACCATCAGCTACCAAGAGAAACAAGAACGGGGACAATGGATCACCTTGTCTAAGTCCTCGAGTGGGGGAAAAACGCTTCCAATAGGGCTCCATTAAATTTTACGGAATACCTCACCGTGGTAACACAAGACATTATCCATTGTATCCACCGGCGAGAAAAGCCCATCTTATGCATAACTTCCTCCAAAAAGACACAATCAACGTGATCATATGCCTTTGATAAATCCAACTTGTAAGCACAATACAAATCTTGTGCCTTCGCTCCATGCTCCATGAAATGGAGGCATTCAAACGCCAATAATGCATTGTCTGTAATCAATCGCCCAGGCACAAAGGTGCTCCGATTTTCTGTGATAATATCACCTACACTAGTAGAAAGCAGGCCTAATGTCCAGGACGAATTTGAACTTTAGTCCCGGTTCAAAAGGCTATGTGGGCCAAAAATCTTTAGTCCCGGTTCAAACGGGACCTTTAGTCCCGGTTGGAGATACGAACCGGGACTAAAGGGTTAGTGACCAGTCCCGGTTGGTGTTACCAACCCAGACTAAAGGGTCTCCCCTAATTTTCCTCTCATGTCTACCCCCCCCCCCCCCCCCCGCACAGAAAAAACATCTAAAAAAAATAAACGAAAATGATAAAAACTTCAAATTTTAAAATCCTTTGACATGCATGTACCGCATGCAACTAACTTTTATGGAAAATTTGAAATTTTGAATTTTGAATTTTTTTGCAAAAAAAGGTTGTTCCAAATTTAAACGGCTCTAACTTTTGCATACAAACTAAAAAAAAGTATAATATATGAAAAATTATCTACACAAAATTTTACATCCGATTTCAATAGCCGTAGGCCGTTTGCACAAATTCTACTTTCTCAAAATTCCAAAGGGAAATATGAAAGCAGGAAGATTTTAGTTTTTATTAGAAAAATGAAAAAAATGATTTTTAAATGATTTTTAAATTTCTTTAGTTGTTTCTTCTACTTTTTAGTTATTTTGAAGTTTTTAGATTATTTTGGAATTTTTTAAGATTTTTGATTTTTTTGTTTTTTTTGAATATTTTGAGTTTTAAAATTAATATTTAAATTATGCATAAAGATTATTTGAAATTTATTGATGCTCATTATTACTTAATCATTGTTGCTTATTTTTGAAATTATTTGGAATTCAAAAAAGTAAAATTATATGTTATCAAAGTCTAAGGGTTAATACAATTCATAGCATAGTATTATCAAGAAGTCGCGAGCGCAGTCTTGGAAGCTAGTAGGGAAGGAATGAAGAAGTTAAGCGTGCTGAGTGTGGAGCAGTGTGAGGATGGGTGACCGGCCGAGAAGTGAGACCACAAGTATATACTTTGACATGAGAATAGGGGTGGTGATTAGAGATTAGAGGGGAAACTGTCAAACAAATCAAAAATCCGAAAATAGGAAAATTCAAAAAAATCTGAAATAATCTGAACCTTTTTTGAAAATATTTAAAAATGACAAAATGACCTTTAGTCCCGGGTTGTGGCACAACCGGGACTAAAGAGAAAGACCTTTAGTCCCGGTTGCTACAACCGGGACTAAAGGCCCTTACCAACCGGGACTAAAGACCGTTTTTCTACTAGTGCTAAAATTGGTCTCAGGCGATTTACCAGACATTTAGAAATAATTTTGTAAAGCACATTGCACAAACTTATTGGCCGAAAATCCTTCAATTCTTTAGGCTGGTCCACTTTAGGTATAAGGACTATAGACGTATCATTGACACCAATGGGCATTTGGCCAGACTCAAAGAACTTCAACACCCCCTGTATAATTTCTTCCCTAAGCACCTCCCCATTTCTTTCGTAAAATCTAGCAGGGATCCGTCGGGGCCAGGCGCCTTCAGGGGCCGATCTGAAATAGTGCATCAGAAATTTCCTCCACCGAAAAAGGCTTGCATAAATTCTCATTAGTCTCCTCAAATATAACTTCAGCAAACAAATCCACCACCGGCCTGGCAATAATTGATGGATCACGAGTATGTACCGTCTTAAAGTAGGAGGTTGCCAACCGTTCCATCTCACTTGCCGTATCCTGGACCACGCCATCTTGGTCCTGCAAGGCTGTAATGCGGTTTTTGCGAGCTCGCCACACCGTCTTCCGATGAAAAAATTTAGTATTCCGGTCACCCTCTTTCAGCCATGAAATACGTGATCTTTGTAACCAAAGCATCTCCTCCCTGTACAATAATTCATTCATATCATCAAGCGTAAGACGAATATCTTGCATGGGGGCATCTTCTTCGTATAGCTTTTCTAGCTTTGCACGCAGTCGCACAAGCTCTCTCGTCACATTACCAAACTTGCGGCTACCCCAAGCATGCAACACCGTCATCACCTTTTTCAATGCATCATTAACCTCGCCAAGATCGGCCTTAGCACCTTGATCATGCCACGCATTGGCAATCACCTCCGGTAACGCATGCTCTGGCTCCCACATGATTTCATATCTCTTGCACTTCCGTATCGGAGCAGACCAAACCTCCCTAGCAAGCTTCACCAAAATCGGACAATGGTCAGAGCTTGGTGATACAAGGTGTACCACAGACAGCATTGGTAAAAATATCCCTCCAACTGTCATCAGCCAGCGCCCTGTCCAGCCTCACCTTCACATTGGCCCGTCCACTCATGTTACATAGTCTGTTGATAACTTTTGCAGCCACATAATCATACAAATTGTTACAGACGCATCCTGGGACTCCTGATTGGATTTCTGCCGCGTTGCTCCCTTAAAATCTGCCAACCCAATTTGTGATTGACACATCAATCCGTAACAATTTGTCCATAACAATCCGTCTGTAAGTGTGGCATTACTCTTTGCAACGTCATCACAAAATCCGTCTGTAAGAGTACCAGCTTGCGATAGGAATTAGGAAATGAGTTGATCCCAACCAGGTCTGCGGCGCTATCAGCTTGCGATAACAAGACCAGAAGCACATAAGACCACCTATCAGACAAGTTTGACCCGGGCACAGTTGAACAGAAGATGATTACTCCCTCCGTTTCAAAATATAAGATGTTTTAGCTTTGTGAAGCAAATGTATTTAGACATCTTTTAGTGTGTAGGTTCACTCGAATATATACACTAAAACGTGATTAGATATATTTGCTTCACAAACCTAAAACATCTTATATTTTGAAACGGAGGGAGTACATTTTTTCTTTGCCACAAAGGTGGCATTGATCGTTGCCTCCCCAACCTCTTTTCAGCAAGTTACTTTTGGTTTGACAATTTAGAGATATTTTAATTTCTAGATAAGTTTGTAAGGAAAATAGAAGTTGGTATGCAAAGAGAATCATTTTGAGATTTTTGTACATACCACAAATAGTTATATTTAAGATTCAAGTTTTACACACGCATACATGTATCCATTTTCTACATGATTGGTTTTACTTGTAAGTTTTTAAAACTTAGAAATCTGATTTTCTGGTCTGTCCATATGTTGGTCCATGATCAGGTTCAGATACCCCTCGTTCCGAAAATTCCTCTCACGTTCATGCATGTGGTGTAGCCGGCCAAACCTCACCTAGCCCACTCGAGTACAGTTCATCCTTGACATTTCACGACGACTTATTGCCGAGAACAAGAATTTACTTGCGTGCAAGCAAGTGCTCCTATGTGCATTTTCCAGGCAATAATGTCGATCGACTGTAATCCAACATGCCATGAAACCCTGAAGCAATGAACGGGCAAGTTAGTTATATGTCACCTTCAGATTCATCCACATGACGGTTAACTAGTGCCTTCGGTTGCTATTGCGGATTTGCAGTCAGCATCCAGGAGCAGTAAGAACCACCGGCGCCAGCCCCATGAAGATGATAGAAATACAGAATACTGAAATGAGACTTTAAAATTCTTAATTAGCCTTTCGGCCACTATGAATTTCCCCAACAAGTTCTGTTACAGGAAGACGCAAAGGGAGAAAACAGTAGGGGCTAGAATCAAGGTAACTCATGATGGGCACGGGGATTGTGCAATAACTGTCGTTTCTTTAGATCTCTAGCATTCCACAAGTACAAAAACTAGAAGGTAGTCCAACCCTTTATACCGGTAGAGCACAACTACAATGTCACGATGTTCAAGAAGCTCTCTTGGGAGGTGACATATTTTGCAGGAGTCTGGTAGTCGTCGCGATAACCACCATCTGAAGCAGGACACCTAGACATACAGTGAAGGGTGATGGAAGGCAAAAGTTAGAATCACATATTTTTGTCGATAGATAAAAAATAGTGATCTAGAACTTACCAAGCACAACACGGACCACATCAAACAGTTCATAGCTTGTAATGGCTGCTGTGTTTTGCTGCATGATCTAGAAACAACCGGATGCTAATTAATTGATGTATAAGTATTCTGAGAGAAAATTTGATAATAACTCAATAAACAAAGACACACTCGTGCAGCAAATTGTGAAAATGGATCTGCAAGGTGCATATGGGATGCATTTACAATCCCAGTGGCAGCAGCAACATGAAAGTGAAGTGGAAACATGTTCTTGATGATTCAAAGTCAGCACATGAACTTCTTAGATTGCCACCCTACATTTTACTAGTAATATTCAAATTCCAAACCAAACTCAGATATAACCGACATGAATAGCCAGCTAACAGATAGAAAAGAAGTGAAATCATAGATGGATAGATGTGCATTGTTATTGTTGCATGTCCTTACAAGAATCGAGATATGTGTACGATGGTACTATCCTTTTAAGCTAGCTCAGCCACATGGACAGTGGCCGTCAACGTTTACATGGATGAGGTCACTGACCCACTTCTACAAAAGCAAAGAAAAAAACTACTTAAAATTTCTCAAATCTGCTGCTGTTATATATTTGCTTTATATAGTCATATCCTTATTGAGGATAGTGCATATTCTTTGTAGAAGAATCATCTCAAAGACTTAAATTCCCCTCAATTGTCCAGCTTCTAGCATGTGGCTAACATTTCTTCTATATGGAATTGTTAGACCAGTAAGTATTCAGCTTCACAATATTCATTGGATATAAGTCTGGCGCCTAATTGTCTATTAGGTGGTACTCGACGGTAAACCCAGCACCCAGAAACTCAATGAGAAACAGTCTCGACGAAACAGGTTGCTACGCCAACGAAGTTGAAGAAGGCTAAACTTATGGTTTTAAAGGTACGTCATGCAAAAAAGGAGCCTTAGATGAGATACAACTTCATACATATCATCAAGGTAATAAATTTCATAGTCTAAAGTTCAAACCTTCCCAAACAACTCTGAACGAATAATGCATGTCACGGAGAATGCAACAGCAATTGATGACAAGCTCGTGTACAACCGAAGCAGCACTGCCATAGTCCGCCTTCGCCCTGTGAAACACAATAGCATAGCACCAAACAACATGATCAGCTCAGATGTAATCAACAAGATCAGCCAAAATGCAGTCAAGAATCTGACGAGGGTAGTTGATAAAACAATGCCGCAAAAAGGATACCCACTGCAAATATAGGATGCATGTAGAAGATTATTTCTTTAGATGTCCTCTGAGAAGTACATTTGCATTTTGGTGAGAGTTAACTTTGGATACCTACATTCCAATGATCATGTATTCCATATGTTGAGAGAAGGTTCAGATTCTTCAAGAAGAAGGATCAGAAGCTCGTATACTCCTGCAATTTGCTGGTCACTATGGAAGTTTAACAGTAAAATGCTTTAATAATGCCATCTTTGCTTAGCCTAACATGATCATCTCTGAAGCATTCAAGTGGGACTGTGGGAGTAGTACTATCTGCTACATTTACTAGGCAGGGTTTCAAGCTATGGATGTCCAATTAACATCTTGAAGGCTATAAGAAACAGATCACGAGAACAATTGAATTGCTGAAATATCCTGGTTCGCTAGTCTCCTACACAAGCAGTGACATGTGACCATTGTTTGGTATGCTTTCTCTGGATTTGCCTATAGCCCTACACTGGTTCCTTCTCAGCTGACATGCTTGTAATTTCCAATTTCTAGCTCAGTGACATCAATTCTATTCTCTTTGAGAATTCCACTGAACTATCAGGCCCTTTATTTTTACTGAAACCAGTAGAGGCACGAAATCTGGAAACAGAAGTTCAGAACAGTTGTAATTCGCTCAGGAACATCACCTAATTCCCCCAGCAGAATGGCCAGCAGCCCGGCGGCCACGGACAGCACCGCGAACTTGTTTATCTCCGCCCCCTTCGACAGAGACAGCAACAGCAACGCGCCTCCAGCGACTTGGTGCAGTATCTACAGAGAGTAAACCACGAGGAGCACTTGTCAGATCAAGAGCCATAGCGATGAGAAGAGAGCGCGCCGGTACGTACCTGCACGAGGATGAGGCGGGCGAGGCGGGATCTTCCGTCCGCTACCCTCTGGTACCCTGCAATGGCGCGCGAGAATCGCGGATGTTTTTGGGTCTGGTTAGGATTCCCTGAGCGAACGATAAGGTAGTGCGGGTTTCGGGTTTTGGGGCGTCGGATGCTTACGGGAGTCGACGACCATGCGGTAGGAGAAGTCGGAGCCATCCGTGCCGGACGGCCGGCCGTGCCGCTGCTGCATCGGAGACGACGACGACGACGACGGGGCTCGCGGCGAAGGAAGGAGATGTCTGTCCAGGCAGGAGACGCCTCTCTGGCTACCGGAGTCTTGCAGATAGAAAATACGCCTCTTGCCTATAGACGCGTAAATCTGTGAATACGCTTGTGATGCCATTCGACACGATCTGGGGACAGAAACACGACGGCGCAGTCTCCGGCACACTCGCAAGTCGCAACCACCAGTCTACCGCCGCCTCGAGCTCCGGCGACGGAGGAAACCACCGCCATTCCGACATCGAGTGTCGCCATGCCTGCCCCACCCGACCGCTCCGCGGCCACTACCGCTGGCGATGCCTCAACTGATTCTACTGCCGCCGATGGCGTCGCCGCTGTCGGCGACGACGCGCACGACTCGAAAGAGGTCGTCCTGCGCAGGTACTTCCTTCAGGAATGGGAGCTGGTCTCCGCCATCCTCGGCCGCATCGTCGCTGCTGGCGGCGTCGCCGAGCCCGCCGACGTCCACAGGATCCGCTCCATCGTAAGCTCTCTTTCCCCACCCCTTCTATTGGATTTTAACTGTCGCAAAACCATAGATCCCTACTAGAATAATGTTTAGCACTTACAGAAATGCCAGATTTTGTTTGGTTGGTTTGGGTTACGGAAGAGATTAATCTGTTTCAGCGTCCACTACTGATTGCACTAAAGTACAAAATATAATTTAAGTGCAAATTTGCATTAGAATTGGTAGGTTTTACTTTGTAGACAAGTAGTTAGGTTTTGTCAATCTGTGAACTACCTTTACTCGTAATGTTAAAAAGCTTGATGCAAATAATTGCCATTTTCTTTGTGGCAAAATAGATGGACAAATATCAAGAAGAGGGTCAACTTCTGGAGCCATACCTAGAGGAAATCATCTCACCACTTATGTCATTGGTTCGATCGAAGATAATGGAACTTGGTGCTGGCACCGATGAGCTCCTTGAAATCATCAAGCCTCTGTGTATTATCATCTACACTCTGGTAACGGTCTGTGGGTATAAGAGCGTCATCAAGTTCTTCCCTCATCAGGTTTCAGATCTAGAGCTTGCGGTTGCTCTCCTTGAGAAGTGTCATGCAATGAGCTCAGCGACGACTCTTAGGCAAGAGAGCACAGGAGAAATGGAGACCAAGTGTGTCGTTCTGCTGTGGCTTTATATACTAATCTTAATTCCGTTTGATATCTCCTCCGTGGACTCGAGCATTGCTGCCGCTGATCACATGGGTGGGTCTGAGGTTGTACCGCTTGTGACAAGGATATTGGACATCTGTAAGGATTATCTCTCCAATTCTGGTCCAATGAGAAGGATGTCTGGGTTGCTGCTTGCAAGGCTCTTGACTCGTCCTGACATGCCAAAGGCTTTCAGCAGGTTATCCTTGCAATTATTTTGTCAAAACTTACACCTAGCATGCATATACATTTTGAAATGCTAAACTAAATTACCTTCATAAGTATTCATGACTGGAGAATTGACATGTTTCTATACTACTAGGAAGATTTATTGTCTGAAATGAATGAAATAATGTTAATCATTTATATTTACTAACAATTTCTTTTAACTTATGCCATTATTTTTCCAGACAATATACTGAGTTGACTCTATTCTGTTTTCAGTTTTATGGAATGGGCACACAAGATATTGTTGTCTGTCACAGATGACTTTGTAGATCAATTTAGGTCCATCGGTATAGTGGAAGCTTTAGCATCAATATTTAAGGTATGCCTCTGTCATTATTGTTTATACTTTGGAACAACATACTACTCTTGTGGAGTTATCTTTTCCGTTGTTACCTAACAATTTTATAAACAATATAGTCCATCTCTATTTCGTAGGAATTAAGATGTTGTATTTACATCTGTTATTATTTGTTGCTGCTTTCGAAAGGGAATGAATTTGAATATGCCCTTCACACGAAGTTAACATTTCAAATTTCTTTGATGTCTTCCTCTTGGTTCCCCCTGTTGTAGATTGGTAACCGGAGAGTGCTACATGATGCTGTTTCTGGTATTTGGAGTGATTGTTCAGTTGTGATGAAAACTAATATTGCCATCAGAAGTCCTCTACTTAGGAAATATCTTGTCAAACTGGCACAGCGAGTTGCTCTCATTAGCTTACCTCCACGTACCCCATCATGGCGTTATCAGGTTTGAAATCTTTCATTGTTTACCTTTTACCTTAAACCATTGATTGTATGGGTGTTAGCACGGCTTTCTTGATTAAGTGCATTTAGAAGATATTGATGGTTTCATGAGTGTACTGGTTCTTTCTAGAGTGAAGTTGGTGGCGCAATCAAAACTGGTTTACTGCTGAGTACCTAGTACTCTTATGTTTCAACATTCAGTTAACTGGTTCATTTTAAATTCAATAAAACACCTTTCTGATATGAGCGTGCAAGCTGACAAACTATATGCATGATGCAGAACTCCAGATCGCTTATTATTTGTATGGAAACAGTAGGGGACAGCCCGACTGGAAATATATTAAAAATAAAAAGTAACTGGAGTTCCACAGATATGAACGAAATAAATATCGCATCAAGGGCCACAAACTGCCAATCTGTATCCTCTAGCCATTTACTTGATGTATCTACCATCATCGCAGAGATCACATCTTGCTCAGAAACCAATATAGATGCTCGAAGCATTCATGTGGTAGCAGTTGGGTAAGGACTTGTCTAACGTACTGATACTGGAACTCCAACATCTGCTCAGTTAAGGCATAGCTTGATATTACCTCCGTTCCGAAATGTAAGACTTTATAGAAAGCTAATTTCTGTTCCTTAGCTTTCTAAAAAGTCTTACATTTCGGAATGGATGTAGTACTAATTAAGCTGCCACTAACTTTCGTTGGGTTCTGTAGACTCAATAGTTAACAGATTATGGTAATATGTGTTGGTTTAATTTTTTATTTTAAATACGGTTTACTTCTTGGGATTGTATCTGAAAGTTCTTTCTGGGACACATACTGTCAAAACTAATGGGTACAACTAAGGGCATATAGGTTAGCTGCATCAAAGGAGCAACATGTGCACTTTGATGCTACATCTCCTGCGTCTTAAAATTGCTGAGAGTGATTTTGTTTCTAGTTTCCGAGATGGCTAATGCAGTACAATCATTTAATAATTGATGACATATTTTTCATCGGATGAAATGTCTGAGAAAATGCTCTTATTTTGCATCACTTCGCCAGTCTGTTCTTCTTTTCTTGTTCTACCATACTGCTTACTGGTTTCCAATCGTGCAGTCAGTAAATAGTTCTCTCGGTGCAAACCTTTCAAGTTCTACTTCTGGGTCTTCAAGTGGATCAACCCAGCAAGTGAACATCGATCAAACAGACGCATGTTCATTGGAAGAAGATATGGATGTTCCAGAAACTGTGGAAGAGATTATTGACTTGCTACTGACTGGTTTGAAGGATTCTGTAAGTTCTCATCGTAATATTTTGCTGTAAAGATTTAAGTTTGTTCTCTGCATCTCAAGTTCTCAATACAGTGAGTAACCATAGATTCTGATGAAGTTTTACTAAAGGGCACTTTGTGAACTATTATCATGAATATTGTCACCCTCAAACTACAAAGTGAATGTTTATTCCTCTGCCCAGGATACGATTGTGAGATGGTCTGCTGCCAAAGGAGTTGGTAGGATAACTGCATGTTTAACACCCGCGCTGTCGGAAGAAGTTCTATCCTCAATCTTGCAGCTTTTTTCTCCTGGTGAGGTCCGTTATATCATATGAACTTCAAAGTATCATTCATTTGTTAAATAAGTTTGCAGTGTCATCTTTCAGCTTTACAAAATGCAAGTTTTCTTAGTGAATTACACAAGTAAATAACTCATGCCTTTTGGATACTGAAGGGCGATGGTTCCTGGCATGGAGGCTGCTTGGCTTTGGCTGAACTCGCTCGGAGAGGGCTGTTGTTGCCTTCTAGCTTCCCTGATGTTATTCCCGTTATAGTAAAGGTACATCACAGAATAATACCAATACCACCTTTTGTATACCCCATGATTTTCATTTTTTTTGGGCATCAATCGCAATGTGGCCATCCTGTTGTATGCTCCACATATTCTGAAGTATTTGAGATGCTTAAGTATTGGCGCCCTTGTATGATTATAAACCAGCTGCGCTAGTATCCTAGTTAGTATCATGACATATTGCTTTGCAGGCTTTACACTATGATGTGCGAAGAGGTCCACATAGCATTGGCTCACATGTAAGAGATGCTGCAGCATATGTTTGTTGGGCGTTTGGTCGAGCCTATACTAACTTTGATATGAAGGCGGTCTTGGAACAACTTGCTCCCCACCTTCTAACGGTTGCTTGTTATGATCGAGAGGCAAGGTTCATTGTGTGCTTTTTTCACTAGTAGAGTGTTATTTTGGTGACTGTATCTCATGTGTCCTTTGCCTGTCTGATTTCAGGTTAATTGTAGAAGAGCTGCTTCTGCTGCCTTTCAAGAGAATGTTGGAAGACAAGGGACATATCCGCATGGCATTGATATTGTGAATACAACAGACTACTTCGCTCTGGCTTCCCGGTCAAACTCTTATCTGTCTGTCGCTGTTTCTGTTGCTAAGTATAAGGGGTATCTTTATCCCTTTGCGGAAGAGCTGCTTTGCAATAAAATATCTCACTGGGTATGTAGTTCTCTGCAAGTATTTTGATTTATTGAAGTTGCTATTTGACTGTTCCCTCTTCCCGCACTGTTTGCCCTGTTTCCTGACTTCTTGTGCTTCAATCCTATTAGCTTCAGGTAGAATCATTTACAAACTAAATATACATTGGTGTTATTTTCTTTTGAATATTATTGTAACAGTAATACTCAATGTTTAAATAATGTTGCTTCTGATTCAAATCTGTACCACTTTTCATGACTCATTTTTCTATCTTGTTGTGACATGTTTTCCCTTTGTTTCCCTGTTAATTGACCACATGATTTGGCTGGTTTTTCTTTCTTCCTAGGAAAAAAGCTTGAGAGAGTTGGCAGCTCAGGCCCTCGCTTTGCTTGTGCAATATGACATGGATTACTTCGCTGGGCATGCCCTCGAAAAGTTAGTTCCCTGCACTCTGTCATCAGATTTGTGCACTAGACATGGGGCCACTTTAGCTGCCGGCGAAATTACTTTGAAGTTGCATCAGCTTGGTTTTACTTTTAACACAGGTAAGTGTCCTTGCTTGGATGTGGTGCAACAATTTTTCATTGAACTGCTTGCCCTAAAGGAGGCTTTGCATCTGTGTATTTCTGTAGACAAGCAGAGAGCTTTGTCAGGCATTGTCCCTGCAATTGAAAAGGCGCGCCTTTATCGAGGTAAAGGAGGAGAAATTATGCGCTCTGCTGTTTCCCGGTTCATTGCATGTATTTCTATGGCTGCAATATCCTTGAATGAGAAGACAAAGAGAAGTTTGGTGGAAACCCTTAATGAAAATTTGAGGCATCCGAATTCGCAAATACAGGTGAACTTTTCTTTTTCTTGTTTGATCAGCTAGTGTGCTTGTAGTCCCAAATACTGTCTTAAGAAAACATGAAATTAATGCTCTGCATTATGGACTGAGTACTATTCACAATATTTTCCAGTGTGCTGCTGTTGACGCGTTGAAGCATTTTATTCCAACCTATCTGGTTTCAGCTGGTGAAAAGATTGGTAATGATATCGTTTCAAAGTATGTGACGCTTCTAGATGACCCAAATGTAGCTGCAAGACGAGGTGGAGCACTGGCCCTTGGAATACTACCATACGAATTCTTGTTAATAAAATGGATGCCTGTCATGAGTAAGCTCTGTAGCTCATGCACAATAGAGGTAGTGAAATTTCTACTACATTTCAGCGGCAAAACATTTATAAAGAATAATAACTCGTGCTGTTGATGTACTTCTTGAATGCTGGAATTGAAACTCTTATTTCATATAATATGCAGGATAAGGCTGATGATCCTGATGCTGAAGCACGTGTGAACTCTGTTAGGGGGCTGGTTTCAGTTTGTGAAACATTAACATCTAATGTTGATCAGACCTCTAATATTGGAGAACCCATATATGCATTCATAAAAGTTACGGTCATGCAAGCTTTATTTGGAGCACTTGATGATTACGCTGTAGATAATAGAGGAGATGTAGGTTCTTGGGTACGTGAAGCAGCAATGGATGCACTACAACGGTGCACGTTCATCCTCTGCAAGAGAGATGATGTTGTAGTGAGAACAGCACCAATTGCTGAGGATAAATCTGAGCCGAGTGACATGGATGCAAATGCAATTAGTACCACTCACCAATTATTTGACTCTGCTATTGCACAGGATCTGGTTGCAGGCATTGCAAAACAGGCAGTTGAGAAAATTGATAAGATAAGAGAAATAGCTGCCAGGACTCTGCATAGGATTCTGTACAACCAGGAGCAGTTCATCCCATTTATACCTTACAGGGAGCTGTTGGAAGAAATTATTCCCAACAATGCAGATTTCGAGTGGGCAGTAAGTAATTGCTCTCCAGTTTCTCTTCTGTTAATTGCCAAGCGAACTAGGCACTACCGTATCTATTTCTTGTGCTGTGATATGTTGTACAACTACCTGTGCTGCTTTTAATGCTCAGTTGCCCACCAACTTTCTTTCTCCCGAGATCCTAATCATTTTGGAAATAAGTTTTTCGGAGTTAGGTTTTGTAATGTTCGTGATCCATAAGTCTCTTTGCTTCCTGAGTGATTGATGGAAAACATTTAGTGCCATTTTGACAATAGTGCCTCACTAGTAGTTTGTACAGCCAATTCATTTGGTACAAATGCATGCACCATATTTGGCTAGTTGGTAGTACTATAATTCAAGCCATAACTGATAGATCTTTGCCTTGATTAGGTTCCTGCAGTATCATATCCACTATTGGTGAAGATTCTTCAGGCCACCTGTTACAGCAAGCCTG
This sequence comes from Dactylis glomerata, assembly GCA_007115705.1. NCBI lineage: Eukaryota > Viridiplantae > Streptophyta > Magnoliopsida > Poales > Poaceae > Dactylis > Dactylis glomerata. Next base: position 318,270 of record QXEO01000492.1, read on the forward strand.
TGCTTTCTGGGCTTGTGATTTCTACCGGTGGTTTGCAGGAGTCTTTGAGGAAAGTTTCAACATCAGCTTTAGTAGGATACTTGCAAGATTCAAATATCAATACAATTGATGAAGGAAAAAGCAGAGAGCGTCTACTGAGTGATGACATTTTGTGGGTTCTCCAGCGCTACCAGAAGTGTGACCGTGTAATTACACCCACATTGAAGGTAAACAATGCGTGTGAAGCCTGAATGCATCATTTGTGTACATTCAACAGTAAAAGATATGCCGTGTGTTATTATTCTTCATAACATATGGTCTTATTATGAACTTTGTATTGTTTTTGTTCACTGATGATGCTTTTATTTGTGTAGTTATTTATCATCATTTGTTTCTTGTAGTTGTCGTGTAGTCTGTCAGCAACCTTTTATGCAGAAGAATTCTATATTTAATAACATTTTATGTAGGTCTCTACAGTTTAGACTGATATTATTATCATCAATTCTAGCAAAATTGTTTTGATTCAACTATTTTAATCTGTGAAAATTCACATGTCTCTACATTCTTGTTCTGATGTTTGTGCATTGCCATTTTTCTCAACTTTTTTTAGTAAATCTGACGAGGTTCCTGTTTTGCAGACTATTGAGACTCTACTCAGTAAAAATGTTTTCTTGAACAAGGAGGTGAGTTAATTTTGTTCTTGAGCATTACAAGACGCTGAGCTTGAATTCTAAATTTATGCTGTTGACCTTCATGTGTAAAAACGCCCATGGTACCTTCATCGCGGCAGAAAAGAAATGCACATTTTGTTAGGCCATTAAAATTTGGAGACATAGTAAAAAGTGGAAATTGACAAGGGGATCAAACTACTATTGTACCACATGTTATTGTTGAGTCGGCATCGTCAAAACTTAGGATAGCTTTTCATCATATTGCTGCGGGTACATTGGGTATATTATGCTTATTCCATCTTAGTGTCCGTCCGCCTCAACGTAAATACAAAGGATTACGTATGGGCAATATTGAAACTATACTTTCATAGTTGCTGGAACTATGTGGTATGGGTCATGACATTTGCTGTTTCTTGCCCCAAGGAAATAGCAAATGTTACCTTGGGGTATCTATGGCCTAGGAAATGAATTTACAAACTCCACACTTCCACATTATATGGAACTTCTCAAGTTATTTTGCCATCTTAGGTATGTTGACGAGTTATATATCTCTGGTCTTGTGACAGGGGCATGGTGACTTCTACTGTGAACTGATAAATTTACTAGGCTCTGAACTGAAGGGATCAAAGGACTTCACGAAGTTATGTGCAGGCCTCTCAATCCTTGGATATATTTCTTCACAACTAGATAGAACAGGCACCAAGGCATTCTCTCAACTCCTCACGTTCCTAGGCCATAGATACCCCAAGGTAACATTTACTGTTTCTTGCCCGGAAAGTACAGGACGCCACACAGTGATAATTGAGCTAAAATTCTGCCAACTCACAGATCCGGAAGGCTGCAGCTGATCAGGTGTACCTTGTACTGCTGCAAAATGATAATTTGATCTCGGCAGAAAATATGGATAAAGCCCAGGATATACTCGCGGAGACATGCTGGGAAGGAGATGTGGAGGAAGCGAGGCACAGGCGATCAGAACTGAATGAGATGGCAGGGTTTGGTGTCGCCAATTCACAGAAGTCTGAGAATCGGCAAGAATCAAGGAGAACACCAGCTGTTCAGAATTCAACTGATGAGAACACATCTTATTCTTCACTGGTTGAATTCAGTGGGTACTAGGAAGCATAAGCTGCTTGCTCTGCCTTACCATTGTAGTCGTACACATTAGAGGCTTTTGTATCTCATTTCTGTAGATTTGGTTGTGAGACACTTTGTTTTCCAACAAGCCTTAAATGTGCATCCATCAAGTTTTTGATCAACAAGTTCTTCAAGAATGAGACTTAAATGTGCGTCGGTTAAGTTCTTGATCTACAATTTCTGCAAAAATGGGTCTTAAAATGGGCAACGATTAAGTTCATGATCAACAAGTTTTGCAAAAATGAGACTTAATGGTGTAACATGTAGTAAAATGTCACAAATTGCGGGACCTAGCCAACAGACGAAGAAAACTTCTAAGCCGCGTCTTGGCTAGCCGCCCTCTTCTCCTCCTACTCCACCATAGATTGGTTTTCCCTTCTTTGGCCGGTGTTAGGAGGGGCGGAGAACTCGATCTATAAGTGGAGATTTTGATAAAAGTAGTATTTTCACAATATTAGATTAGGGTTTGGTAGCCATCTCTTTTTGGCTTCTACGTTAATGAAGATGGCATCGTTTATAATAATTGATCTTCGGCCCTTCGATAGACGACGAGATCTTCTTCGCAGCGTCAATGGTGGTGTTAGAAGATTAAACTCCTTTAGGTATGGTCCTTCAGATTTTGCTTCGTCTGATCGATTTCAGATCTTTTCTCTTGGTCACCGCGAGAAGAATTATCCTCACAATATTTATCCCGGCTGCTACGTCCTCAACAATGGTGATTCATACTCTCGACTCGCCAGGGATGTCGACAAAGTTGTTCGGTTATTTTGCCGTCATACTAGTATTGGTACTCTTGCCGATATTAATTGGCTACTTCAATGGGTGCACGTCTTGACATTGCGGCTTAAATTAATATTATGAAAGAACCTTCGTTAGTATTTAGGTTTATGGTTTGTTATTTATCTTGAGCTGATTGTGTTATGAAAGAGCTAATTGTGTTATGAAAGAAGAAAGAGTTTATAGACTTTAAAGATTTGCTAGTTTCTTTTAGACTTTATTTTATAATGTCAAAGATAGCTAGTGTATCTCTACCATGTACTATTTGTTACTATAAATATATGTGGTATTGATTGTCAAAAAAAATATAACAAGTTGCATTTGGAACTTGCATCCCAGTAGAATTAACTGGGAAGATATGCCCCAGGAAAGCCATGTCACTCATTATCAATGGTCAAGACTACTGAGGTAAGCCATGTCACTCATTATCATTACTCAAGAATCTACTTAAAATGGTATAAATTATGAATATTTCACACGTTAACTCTCATGATAATGGGAGGACACACAAATGGTGAAATGGGCCACCAAGGAAACTTCAGTTCAGCTCAAGTGCCTTAACATACAGTAAAGAGAACGATGGTTGCAGCAAGTCGTGACCCGGAGAAAATCCACATGATCTCGCTTCGGAGAATTGTCACCATCTCAATGGCAAATAGATCAAAAACGTTGTGCAGTCTCTTCATACTTGCATCACTTGCTAGTTGCTGACGAGGGCTTCAACCATGGGTAGACGTCCGGTGATGAGGGCAGACGTGCTGTCAAGACTTCAACTCCAGTTTCCGTCACCTGAAGGGCATAGGAGAACAAAAAGTTCACATGTACCATCAAACAGAGCTTTCTTACATTGTACACGGAACTTCACAAGTAGAAATAAGTCAAATAACTATCCAGCTGGAGGCAGGCAGAAAAAGGTGAAAACTGGGCTGTCAAAAATGTTCTTTGTATGACAAACTGTTCCAACTAAGCTCGTGGGAAGCTTGATTCAAGTTCGACTCATGTCTGCTATCACTCTGTCCCACAATGTAAGCCTTTTTAGCAAACTATTTTAGTTAGCTAAAACGGCTTACATTATGGGACGGGGGGAGACCTCCTAGGCTCAGGCTCGATATTTTTTTTTATCTAGCATTGCCTGCATGTTTATGATCTTGTTTATTCTATGTAAACCAGACCGGAGCTCATCAATGGCCAGCAACAAGGCCAGCCCGTGAAGTTCATAAGGCCAACCCAGATAAGGTTCGACCAATTCCCATGCCCTAAGTGATCCTCTCCCCTCTTAAATCTTTCTGACAATGCCTTATGATGCCACCACCATGCAAGTCCTGCAGCCTCGCTCGTCCTCCACCTCATACTCTATGCCTCCTTCAGACGCTCCCTATTATCCCTATGCCAAGGCAGCTGGCACAGCTGAGATGCAGCCAAGCAACATTGCCCACCGAGCTCTCCTTATACAGTGGTGACAGCTTGCTCCTAGATTCGTTACATACACCCTCATCGTCCTACGATCCAACATTTGCATCTTTGTAAAGTTTTGTGAATGAGTGCTCTTATTTTGGGAACTCGCATAGAACAGGGGGATTTCTGAAAAAATGTCTTGTCAAATCATATTGCTCAGTGGTTCTGATCAGAGTTGGGTATTTGTCATACTGAGCTTAGATGAGCCAAGCTCGAGCCTCTCGGTGACCATCTTAGGTTCTCTCGAGCTCAGCTAGTTGACAGCCCTATGTGAAAACCCTGTTTGGTCTAAATGTGTTGGCGTTTAAGGATTTTTATTTTCAGGCAACAAAGACTAATGCATGAAAAAGACTACCGACATGGCCACAACCACATGACTACATGAGCAAATGGATTAACTCCTCTAAACAACATACTCACCAAAAGGGTGTGCTCAAATTGAGCACTCCGTTTACCATCTGCAGTCACTGCAGTCCACTCGTCAGGCCATAGACGGTCATGCCAAATTCCTGCAGCATATGAGAATTTATATAAAACAATGTTGTAGGCCTAGACCAAAAGTAGCATCAAAGTGTTCAAGTGCACATTGTGTTTTGCCATTGTTACAAACTTGCCTGCATTTATCATTGGCTCAATCGTAAATGTTTGCCCAGCTTTCATGAGACCAACAGCCTTGTTTCCTACATTATAAAGCAACCATACCTCATTAAATAGCATTGTGTAGCATTAGCAAGGTTTTTGAGTTGCTGATTAGTCGCCAACTAATCGCCAAGTCATTTTTTTCAAATCAGGAAGACTTGCGACTATTCAGCGACTTATGGCGACTATACAGTGACTTTTGTCGACTAATCACCGAGCCACAGGGCTGGAGACTTGACTTAGCTCGGCGACTCAAAAACCTTGAGCATTAGGAATTTAAAGCTAAGATAGTATAGGGCTTGCAACATTAATGCAAGAATTCCAGATATGAAAAACAAGATGCCAACCATACTTGAATAATGGGGGATGTTGGGGGCACAGTGGAACAGTTCTCCTATGCCATGACCACAATAAGATTTCACCTGGAAAAAAAAGACATTTACTAGAGTTAACACGCAAATATACAACAGACTAGTAATGAAAGAGCTAATTTATTCTAAGGTTAAGTCAGTGTAAATGCGATACTAACCACAGATAAACCTGACATCGATGCATGTCTACTTATGATTTCTCCAACTTCCCGAAACCTAACTCCAGGTTTAACTGTGCAGCAAAATGGTAAATTCAAATTGTATAGTTCAGTTCCACCAAAAAAAGATATTTCTAAAAATGGCAGAAATTTCAAATAGAAGGAAATTATATATCTCAAGTACTACATAATAACCGCAACAAGAGGAGCAAAGGGATAACCAATTTGAGATTACTAGAGAACAAGACTAAAACCAAAGCATCACCTATTGCAATAGCTTTCTCCAAGCACTCATAGGTACAACGGACAAGTTGTTTGGAAGCTTCATCGACATTTCCAACAAAATATGTATCATTCAAATCACCTGCAGTTGATAGTTACATTTTACAAGTTATATATCCAGTCAAAATCAAATAAAACAATTTTAAGTGGTTGAATACAGCATCAAGCTGCTGAGACTTTACCATGAACACCTTTGTAATATACAGTTACATCAATGTTTACTATGTCACCGTCTTCAAGTTTCCTGTTCGACATATTTAGATAGAAACCAAAGGTTAACCTTAAAAATGTAGATAAAAATTAGCCAAAGAACCATCAGGTTCAAGCAAGAGTTAAATGAATGGGTAGCTTGATCTGTAAATTCAAGGGGACCTGGCATCGGGAATTCCATGGCAAATGACTTCATTAACTGATCTGAGCACAGATGACAACAAAGAGAAAATATCACTTCACAGTGTTTCAGACTTGATGCTAGATAAGTAACAATAATAAACAACCTACGTGCAGCATGACTTTGGGAAGAAATGGTAATTCAATGGGGACGGGTATCCACCTGAGGATCACGAATGGAAAATAAGAAATAGATTAGGCGGTGCATATAAATAGCTCGGGGACATTTAACATTTTTTATATACAACAAATTCACAATAGATGTGAAGACATTACAAAACTAGTAAGTACAAGATTTCACGAGACAAAATAGTGATTTAACAGGTATATTCATCGCTGAATCTACTGGTGATCAATCGTTGCAATTAAATTTTTAAAGAAGGTAAATCAGACCTCTAGCAATTGTCTCCTCGTGAATCACTCTATCAATTTCATCTGTTGTAATTCCTGGCCTGATTATACGAGCACCAGCATCTAAAACCTCTCTTGCAATCTAACAGGAACAAAGTGGAAACTGTCAGCAAAGTGCCACCGTAGTATTTCATTGTATTATCACCAAACTGGATATGCTAGGAACTTACTCTGCATGTTTCCCTCATCCTTTCAATCTGCTCAGGGGTCTTGATCTGCAAAGATAGCAGAAACGATACCAACATATAAAACATCAGATATCTATTTGTGAAATATATATAGGATATTTGCAAAGCTCTGAATAACTCTACCTCTACTCTTTTCTGCAAATCACTATCTGGCTCAATCTTGGGGATTCCCTAGAAATATTTAACAATGTCAGGGAAGATGTACTAGAGAAGATTATAACATAAGAACACACTGTGTCAAATTAATGATCCACTCTTTTGATACAGAGAGCTGCATCACTATAGCAGCTAATATGGTAATGCCAGAAATACATGTAGATGGGAGGAAATAAAACTTAGGCACAGTACTCACATCAAGCGCCCAATCAGGCTTATCAATTTCGTCTGGTACAAAACGCATCTTTGATATAGGAAATGGTCTCAACGGACTACAACATAACAAATACAAAGGAAAAAACAAGTTAGTGGTTTGCTAGAGAATTCGTTCCAAACTCCTAATGCAATAAATCCAAGAAATCTTATTTCAGTAGTTTTCCCTAGAGACACAAATAAAGCACGATCTATCAATAGAGGCTCAATTTGTAAGTGAAATTATGAAAAAAAAATGGATTATAAAATATAAAAAATCCACCAGCAAGATAGTTTATCTTGTTGGTTTACAAGAATCAGAAGCATCAGGATAGACCTAACAGCACAGATATAAATATGTGATAATTTTTTTTTACCCAGTCCAGTCAAAACGAGGAAGCTCCAGTGTCCGGGTCCGCCCTTTTTTCAGACAATATTTCCAGCCTTCTAGAGACAGCTGGGATGTCAGTGCATCTAGCTTTATGTGGACAGACTTGTGAGAGGCCCATGCTGCCTTGAAACAATCCTGTGAGCTGCAGATGCAATTGTGCGTAAGCATATTTTGTCACTCAAGCATAATTCTACCCTATGCTAGTATGCAATCACCTTCAAAAGATGCATCAGTACCAAAAGATACATTTGTTCACATTAAAAAAATATAGACAGTTAACTCCATTATCCGCACTAATAAATGACAGCTAAAAAATTGTTGGACATTGTTACATTGGACCAGCTTCCTACTTATTGGTGATGCACTAGACACCTCAGAATTTGAAACGTATATGAACTGAACTTTGAAAGCAATTGCGAACTGAACTTAGAAACAGTGATATATAAGGCTCCAGAGCAAAGCCTAACTCATGTCAAGGACACTCTAGCTATGAAATGAGCAGCACGTATAGAGCACTGAGGTGGGGGAATGAGATTGCAACTTACCAGAAAGCAGCAGCTTCACGGGGAAGCTTCAGTTGTGCGCACTTGGGGCATCTGGAAATAACTAAGCGTTAGCCACAACTTCAGTTCAGTCCACAGTAAGACATTTAATGGACAAGCAGGAACAACTGCCTCCCGTAGAAAATTAAAACAAGAAATACTAAACTAAATTGCCATAGCTTTCTTCTTTACAGTACCACAAGAAAGTTGACCTGGAAATCGATTGTGTACGCAAGATTAAAGATTCTATATCTAGAGAGTTTAATCTATCAGGTGCTGTTAAATTTTGTCACGGCTGCGGAAGAGTGAAGCGGGATGGGGAGGGGGCAAACGTACTGGAGGGACGCGGGCTTGCCGCAGCGAGCGCAGTCGAGCGGCGACGACTCGGACGCCCCCTTCTCCATCCCTCAGCTGCCTGCGCCGCGCCGCGCCGCGCCGCATGGAAGACACGATTGGATCAGCACCGGTCGATAAGAGCGGTGAAACGAAAGCGGAGGGCGAGAGAAGAGCTGCGTCGTGGCGGCGGTAGCCTGACTCACCTGCACGGCGGAGGTTAGGGTTCAGGCGGCGCGTTCGGTTGACCGGGGAGGGGGAAGAGAAGAATGACAGAGAGGAGGGGAGGAGGGTTTTATTGCTGGTCGTGACTCGTGAACTCGTCACGTTCTGGGCCGGACGGCGGCGCATTTGGGGCGTGACACTAGTTTACGTGTTTTTTTTTCTCAAAACGAAACGGCAGCACACGACAGTGTTAGGAATAAATTACAACCGCTCTAGGCGGTTACTAGTATGCCCAAAGCACCCTTTCTGTACAGATATGTCTCTTGTGTATAGATACCTCTTCTCTCTCCCTTAGCAGTTGCATCTCTTGTAAACAGTCATGTCTCTTGTAACAGGCACCTCTTTGGAGGCACCCTAAAATCCTTATATAAATAGGGCTTTGCCCACAAGCAATAAACACAAGTTTCACTCTCAATCCCATGAGTTCTAACACGTTATCAGCACGCCTCTACCGAGAGAAACATCACAGAGAGGTTGAGAAGAGGAACGGAAGAACAGAAAGATTTCTACGGGAGTCAATCCAAATAGAGGAGGAAATATGCCTTGTGGACAGTGGTACCACAAACTCTATACTTAGGGAAATAAAGTATTTTCAAACTCTCAAAAAGTTAAATGGAAATATTTTAACAATCACTGGACGCGATGCGGTAATTGTTGGCACATGACGTGCCATATTTACCCTCCCTATGAGTACGCAAATTATAATTGAGGATGCTTTATTGTATCCCGATTCAACTCGTACCCTCATTGGTTACAGAGATATCCGCAAAAATAGATTTCACATTAAAACCCATGAGGACAACAAAGAGGAATATCTCCTCTTTACGAAAGACAACGGATATGGCAAACAAATATTTGAGAAAATTCCTTCTTTATCATCAGGATTGTACTACACATACATAAAACCCGTAGCACATGTTGCGTACAAGGTAATTTTTCAAAATGTCAATGCATTTCAAACTTGGCATGATCGCCTAGGTCATCCTGGTATTAGGATGATGAAAAAAATTATCTGCAATTCCAATGGTCATGATTTAAATGAAGCTAAATTCCCACAATCTTCGGATTTCATGTGCACTGCATGTGCTACTGGGAAACTCATTTTAAGACCTTCTCGTCTTAAAATCCAAGCGGAACCACTCCAATTCCTTGAACGAATTCAAGGTGATATTTGTGGTCCTATCCAACCATTGTCTGGACCTTTTAGGTATTTCATGGTTCTTATAGATGCATCTACACGATGGTCCCATGTGTGTCTATTATCCACACGAAACCATGCATTTGCTAAAATAATGAGACAATTTATTAAATTACAAGCTCATTATCCCGAGAATCGAATCAAATCAATTCGAATGGACAATGCTGCTGAATTTTCCTCGCGAGCCTTCAATGATTATTGCATGGCACTAGGAATTGAAGTTCAGCACTCGGTCCCATATGTCCACACTCAAAATGGTTTGGCCGAATCTCTAATTAAGAGAATTAAGCTCATAGCATGACCTTTGCTAATGAATTGCAGCTTACCAACTTCATGTTGGGGTCATGCAGTTTTACATGCTGCTGACTTAATTCAATTGCGGCCAACTGCATATCACAGCACTTCCCCTCTGCAATTAGTACGTGGAAATCTACCTAATATTTCCCATCTGCGTAAATTTGGATGCGCCTCATATGTACCAATCTCACCACCGCAGCGTACATCCATGGGCCCACACAGGAAACTGGGGATCTATGTGGGGTACAAATCACCGTCAATAATCAAGTACCTTGAACCCCTCACAGGGGATCTATTCACAGCCCGTCACGCTGATTGCATCTTTAATGAGGATCATTTCCCGGCATTAGGGGGAGATATCAAGTACCAAAAAGAATGCCCGGAAATCGATTGGAATGCCCATGGCATTTCCTCCTCTGACCCACGTACTCAAGAAACCGAACTTCAAGTTCGTAAGATAATTAATTTGCAACATATAGCAAATAATCTGCCAGATTCATTTACTGACTATAAAGGTGTCACTAAATCCTACAATCCTGCAATAAATACGCCTGAAAGAGTGGAGGTACCAACAAAAACCACTCAACCCCCTATTCAAAATAAGAGGGGGAGAAGTATGACCATAAAACAGGATTCAGCTCCTCGCAAGCAATAAAGGAAACAGGGGAAGAAACCCTCTGAACAAGTAAATGTAAAACAGGACTCAGCTCCTCGCAAGCAACAAAGGAAACAGAGGAAGAAACCCTCTGAAGAAGTAAATGTAAATCAACCTAGCATTGATAATCCAGTGGAAGGACAACCTCCACAACCCAGCTCAGTTGTGCACTCAATGACTGGGACATCGGAAAACCCAGACTCAACCGTATTGGGAAATCACGACGAGTCAACAAGGGTAAATGAAATTTCCACAAACTATATAGACTCTGGAGAATCTTACAACCGTAAGTCTACAATTGTCGACATAAATTTCTCTACTACAATTGCAAACAACCTTCTAAATGATCATGATCCAAAGACCATGGCAGAGTGTGAGAAACGCTCCGACTGGCCTAAATGGAAGGATGCAATCCAAGTAGAATTAGCCTCGCTCAATAAACGAAAGGTATTCACTGAAGCAATACCTACACCTCCCAAAGTTTTCCCTGTGGGATTTAAATGGGTTTTCGTTCGTAAGCGGAACGATAACAATGAGGTGGTGAGATATAAAGCAAGGCTTGTAGCCCAAGGTTTCACGCAGAGACCAGGCATTGATTTCAATGAAACTTATTCTCCGGTAATGAGTGGTATTACATTCCGATACCTCATATCTATGGCAGTACAAAATCGTCTATCTATGCAGTTGATGGACGTAGTGACCGCTTACCTTTACGGATCACTTGATTCGGACATCTATATGAAGGTTCCTGATGGAATCCCAATTCCGAATCCAAATGCAAACCGCAACGTATATTGTGTAAAACTAAATAAGTCTTTATATGGCTTAAAACAGTCGGGACGCATGTGGTACAACCGACTTAGTGAGTTCCTATTGAAAAAGGGATACTCCAACAATGATGATTGTCCATGTGTCTTCATCAAAAAGTCTGAAACAGGATTTTGCATTATTTCAGTGTATGTTGATGACCTTAATATCATTGGCAACACACAAGATATTGATGAAGCACGCAATCACCTAAAGACGGAATTTGAGATGAAGGATTTGGGTAAAACCAAATTTTGCTTAGGATTACAACTTGAGCACCTTCCCTCAGGTATTTTGGTTCATCAAACCGCCTATATCCAGAAAATATTGGAGAAATTCAATATGGACAAATCCTATCCATCCAAAACTCCCATGGTTGTTCGATCTCTAGACGTAGAGAAAGATCAATTCAGACCAAGGGATAATGGAGAAGAGATACTGGGATCCGAAGTTCCATATCTCAGTGCTATTGGAGCGCTTATGTATCTTGCAAATTGCACCAGGCCTGATATTGCATTTGCAGTAAATTTACTAGCTAGACATAGCGCAGCTCCTACTAAACGACATTGGACGGGAGCTAAGAATATCTTTCGATATCTCCAAGGCACAAAGGATCTTGGCCTATTCTTTCAATTTCAGAGAAATTTGGACATTGATATGATTGGGTATACCGATGCTGGCTACTTATCAGACCCCCATAATGCCAGATCGCAAACCGGTTTTGTGTTCCTGCATGGTGGGACAGCCATCTCATGGAAGTCTTCTAAGCAAACCTTAGTGGCTACATCCACCAATCATTCTGAAATAATTGCATTATATGAGGCATCACGTGAATGTGTATGGCTTCGCAGAATGATAAACCACATACAACAATCATGTGGAAAAGGTTCTATCGAATCTCCGACCATTATTTATGAAGATAATGCTGCTTGTGTTGCTCAAATGCAAACGGGTTACATAAAGAGCAATATCACTAAACATATTGCACCCAAATTGTTTTATCCCCATGAATTACAGAAAAGTGGAGATATAAACATTTTGCAAGTCAAATCATGTGATAATCTTGCTGATCTATTCACGAAGTCACTACCAACTTCAACATTTGAAAAGTATGTTCATGGAATTGGTATGAGACGACTTCGAGATTTGAAAGGATCAGGGGGAGTATCCCTCTGAACCATAACCCATTCAAACATTATATTACACTCTTTTTCCTTTATGAGTTTACTCTCATGGTTCTCATCGAGGTTTTTAATGAGGTAATATCAACACAAGAATATATGTCATACCTCCTATTTTCCCCACCGGGGTTTTTAACAGATGTATACAAGACATATTAATTGTTCTCTAAACTTACCAATGAATTTTATCCTTCCAAGGTTTTCTCATATAAGTTATCAAAGAGACAATAATCATTATATGTTGTACTATTTTCTCCTTACTTTTCCCACTGGGTTTTAAAGGAGTTTTTGACAACATATCAAATTCTAGTCTCCTCATATTTTTCCCACAGGGTTTTTGGGGGAGTTTATTCAAGAAAATTTATCGCTTGTGATCAAGGTCATTACATTCAAGATTATACAAGGAATACAAGACATACAAGAAGAATCTTTGTGCAAGGGGGAGTGTTAGGAATAAATTACAACCGCTCTAGGCGGTTACTAGTATGCCCAAAGCACCCTTTCTGTACAGACATGTCTCTTGTGTATAGACACCTCTTCTCTCTCTCCCTCAGCAGTTGCATCTCTTGTAAACAGCCATGTCTCTTGTAACAGGCACCTCTTTGGAGGCACCCTAAAATCCTTGTATAAATAGGGCTTTGCCCACAAGCAATAAACACAAGTTTCACTCTCAATCCTCTGAGTTCTAACAGACAGCACACATTCAGGCCTTGTTTACTTCTACACCTTTGGTTGTACAGAATTGGACCAGGAAATCGGAATTCTGGAATTTAGATCCGAATTCCGACGTTTGGAGTGGCATGGAAATTGGGCTCAGAATTCAGCCTGAATTCCCTGAGCCGCTCCCGAATTCTGTCAATAGCATCGCTCATTTCCGACCCCATAGGTTTCGAAATCGCCTGGAAACGAAGCGTACCCCTTCGTCGTCTCTCACGCTTCGTCTCGCTCGCGTGACGAGCTCCACGGCGGCGGCCGGGACAGGAGAAGCTCCACCAGCTCTCCTTCCTCCTCCCTCTTCCCTCCTCTCTCGTCTCCCCCAGCCGACCAGCCTCCTCCCTCGCCCCTCCTGTCTACCAGCCCGTGCCCATCCCCGTCCTCTCTGCAGCCCTAACCACATTTACTAATCTGGCCTGCCTGTCATTGATTCGATTTGTCTTCAGAGTTGTGCGATGCTCTCATATTGGTGTTCTGTGTTGTAAACGTATACTTGATTCCACTGTTTGTACATCCAAACAGGAATTCGAATTGAGTGCCACTTTTTGATTCTAACAACAAATATCATGCACCCAAACAACAGAATTAGAATTATAGGCCATTTCCTTTCCATTTTGGTTTTGGTATTCCATTCCAATTCAATTACAATGCCCAATTCTGTGCATCCAAACAGAGCACTAGGGTATTTGAGGGGATGGGAGGGTATTAATTCGTATCCCGAAATTTCCCCGTAGGTTGTTTACTAGTCCGGGTTTTGAGGGGATAATCCCGGGATATCCCCATAAATCCCTTCCACTCTAGTGTATTTTTGACTAGATTAAAAACTCTCCATCATGGTAGAGTATTTTTGGGAAGAGTATTTGAGAGGATTTGAGGGTATTGGGTGAACACCAAATCCCCACGTATCCCCACATCTTTTGGGGGTGAAAATACCGGAGAAGTAAACAAGGCCTCAGGGGCGGAGCTAGAGGAAAAGTCACCCTGATGCATTTCCCTTGCTAGCTCAAATTATAGCCTTCCTCATGCACTTTTCTATATCTAATCTGATGCAGAAGCTATTAAGCTCACAAGTGTGATTAAAATGTTTGCTTGACCCAGATGCCTGTGCATCAAGTCCGTCCTATTGAGCTCCGCCTCTGCACACATTGCTTCTGATATGAGCTACAGATGTTTTGAAAGATTTTTGCTATAACTAATACCGACGGCAGCCGTTCCTGCAGCTATGCAATTGGTGCCACTCGACGTTAACAAACTAACAGAGGCTGCAAGAAACAAGATGGCCAACGTGGCATGCATCGCTAAGTCGCACCTATAAGCTAGATCGTGTAGAGTGAAGTCCTAGGACTCGGTGCTTCTACTTCCAGCCGGGTCACTTGCTCCAGGTGACCGCAGTTTCTTCAGTCGCATCTGCACAACCTAAGTGGTCGCTTTTTGGTCTTTTCTTTCTGGAACTCGGTAATTGGGACACACTGCATACATTCCCATTGCCTCTCATCCCTACAACACTATAACTGCATATGCATCTGGTTTCAACCACACAAACGGGCTGTAAGTGTTCCTCTACCGCAAAGAATGCTGATGCCGACAAAATGGGTCTCATATATATGTGCTAGAGAGGATCGATGATACCACAACTTGTGACCAAGCATGCTCCATGCATGTGATCCCTAGAGTAAAATGCACCGCTAATCCTTGGACTGGGTAGGTGGAACTGCAACTATATATTACAACATCTCTCAATAGTAGTACATAAATGTCGACCTTTTCCGACCTTCAGCAGGACTACTTGACTTATGGGGACATATATAGGAGAAAGTTTCACACGTCATTGGACTGGCAAAGAGATTTTTCATGCGAGATGGACAAGTTGACCGTCGATCAATTTGTTAGACTTGTGGACATTCTGTTTTCTAGTTCTAGGCACTCATTATGCACCATTTGGTTGATAGAAATGCAGCGGTCATTCCATCTGCACATTTGCTTCGAATAGTCACATAGTCAGAAGATAAGAATGAATTATGAAATTCCCACCTTAATGAGAACATGTACTAACAATTTTACCCAACTCTTAAACACCTTTTTTGACAAAACCAAACAATTAGTACAGATAATCAGCGCAGGGCCAAAAACCTACGCTTGATGACATACCTGAGAGATGCCAGTCGTTACCACTTGTGTCTAGAACGTGGGACATTCATGGAAACGACATAGTCCTAGAAGTGTGTTTTGCTGCGCCATTCTATGTTGTTTTCGTTAAATTTTTTGTGGGATTTGGTTTGTAATTGCACATGATATTATAGTAGATAATAATTTGACATCTCAACTAAGAAGCAGAAGAATTTAGGCAATTCACTAGACATGTAGATGACTAAACTAAAAATGGTTACGACTTAGGACCCACTCACAATACACACAAACTACTTTAGCTCAAATATGCATATAAAACAACAGAACAGTCATCACTCCCTAAATGATGAAGCTCCAGTGTCCAGGTCCCTTTTTCAGACAATATTTCCAGCCTTCCTGAGACAGCTGGGATGTCAGTGCATCTAGCTTTGTATGGACAAACTTGTGAGAGGCCCATGCTGCCTTGAAACAATCCTGTGAGATGTAGATGCATTGTGCATAAGCATATCTTTTCCACTCAAGCATAATTCTACCCTATGCTAGTATGCAATCACCTTCAAAAGATGCTTCAGTACCAAGAGATACATTTGTTCACATTAACAAAACATAGACAGTTAACTCCATTATCCTCACTAATAAATGGTAGCTAAAGATTTGTTGGACACTGGTACATTGGACCAACTTCCTACTTATTGGTGATGCACTAGACACCTCATAATTTGAAACATATAGGAAGTATTACAAACATATCCAGCAATTGCAAGCTGAACTTGGAAACATTGACCTATAAGGCTCCAGATCAAAGCCTGAATCATGTCAAGGACACTCTAGCTATGAAATAAGCAGCACCTATACAACACTAAAGATTGCAACTTACCAGAAAGCGGCAGCTTCACTGGGAAGCTTCAGTTGTGCGCACTTAGGGCATCTGGAAATAACTAAAAGAGTTAGCCACAACTTCAGTTTAGTCCAGGGTAAGACATTAAATGGACAGGGAGGAACAACTGCCTCTCCTAGCAAACTAAAATAGGAAAAATTAGATTCAATTGCCAAAGCTTTCTTCTTTACATTTACAGAATAAAGTTGACCTAGAAACTGATTATGTACGCGGGATTAAAGATTCTATCTAGAGCATTTTGTCTGTGAGGTGCTGTTAAATTTTGTCACGGTTGCGGAAGAGTGAGGTGTGGCGAGGAGGGGGCAAACGTACTGGAGGGACACGGTCTTGCCACATCGAGTGCACTCGAGCGGCGACGACTCGAATGCCCCTTTCTCCATCCCTTGGCTGCATGCGCCACGCCGCACGGTTGATGTATGCAAAATACATGCATGATCTTTGTAGTTTATTGATGCATATTCCTACATATTACAATATTATTAGTTGTTAGAATCATGTTTTATAATGTTTTATGGGGATTTTCCATCGACCCCCCTTATTTTGGTTATAACTCTGTAGGACAGGAAAACCCGGTTTAGCGTATTTTTAAGTTGCAGGCACCTTGCCGAACTCAAATTAACCCAGGATTTTTGGAGCATAAATATTTTATCACGAGAAGCAGTTGAAGATCACGAAGTCAATGAGGTGAGGCCTAGGGGCTGAACGAGCCCAGGTGGTGCGGCCTGGCTTGGTGGCCGCACCAGTTGCCGCCTCGAGCCTCCAACTAGGGGTGAAAACGGAGCGGATACGGATGGATAGTAGTGAAACCGTATTCGTTACCATATTTTTTTCGGATTCGGAACCGGAGCGGATAGTGTGCAGATATGAATACAGAAGCGGAGTCTATCGGTAACGAATACGGACCAAATATAGAGCGAATATGGTTCGGTTGCGGATAAATAATTTGTCGGATCTCTTATTGATGATAAAGTAAAATTAGCTTGTAAATTTTCTACATACGTAAGTATATATTCATATAAAACTATCTTGTGCCTTGCATGATGGTATTAGAGTACCGGAAGACAAAATATGTAACTCTCTTTATCTTCTCTCCCCAGTCACGTATTCAACAGCTCATTGCCGGATATTTTATCGGATACTATCCGGATATAACCGTGAAATATGGTATATCTTCGGATACGGTCGGATATCAGTAAAACCATATCCTTTTCCGTATCTGTTAATCACTAGCCGTATCCGTGACCGTATCCGGCAACTATCCGACCGAATCCATTTTTGGCTTTCGTAGGCCTTCGGTCGGTCGGTCGGTCGGAAATAATCCGTTCTGTTTTCACCCCTACCTCCAACGCCATCAATTTTTTTCCCAGGTGCTCAGCTTGACCTAAAAATGCCTATATATAGACCCCCCCCCTCGACGATCCCGAGACGAGGCGGCAGAAAAACACAAAACACAGAAACAGAGGCTGTTCTAGCGAAGATTGGAGGGGGAAATGCTGCCAGAGTCGCCCCCGGACGCTTCTCCATCCTCCCTCTCTGACGTCAACACCATTATCACCGCCATGAAGAGGGAGTAGTCCACCTCTAGACTATGAGTTTGTGGCAGTAGATTGTCCTATTTCTCTCTTATGCTTCATTGTTTAGACATCATATGAGCTGCCCAGCATGATTATGATGCATATTATATAATCCCTATATGGTGGATCTTTATTTTATTAGATGATTGATGATATGTGATATGTTATTATGTTATTGATGTATGAGTAGATGCATAGTATCACCCTGTTCTTTATTACTTGTTCTGATCCAACATGTATGCGAGGGCATGTGAGGGGTATGGTGTGTATTGGTGAAATTACTAGGTAGTAGTGATTGAATAGAGACAGTGTGCATGATCTGCTAGGGTTGTGTACTGATACGTCTCAAACGTTTCTATAATTTTTGATGTTCCATGCTTGTTTATACACCATTTGCTTTGTGTTTTGTTACACTTCATGGCATTTTTATGCATTTTTTGGAACTAACCTACTAACGAGATTCCAAAGTGTCAGTTCCCTGTTTTCTGCTGTTTTTGTGTTTCAGAAAAGCTACACAGGAAATATTCTTGGAATTGGACGAAACACAAGCCAAACCTTCTATTTTTCCCGAAGCATCACGAAGTCCAAAGATGAGACAGAGGGGGGCCGGGAGCCAGGCTCACCCTAGGGCAGCGCGGCCCAGCCCCTGGCCGCGCCACCAGGGGGTGAGACCAGCTGGTCCAGCCTCTGACTCCCCCCTTTCGCCTATATATTCCCCTCGACGGGAAAAACCTAAAGTCGGGTCGCTTTTCCTCGAAACATACTGCAAGCCGCCGCCGTCGTCGTCGCGAGATCGGGAGGATCCATGAGCTCTTCCCGGCACCCTGCCGGAGAGGGGAATCCCTGCCGGAGGCCTTCTCCACCGCCACGGTCACCTCCGGAGTGATGTGTGAGTAGCCTACCTTGGACTACGGGTCCATAGCAGTAGCTAGATGGTCGTCTTCTCCGCCATGTGCTTCATGTTTAGATCTTGTGAGCTGCCCCACATGATCAAGATCATCTTTATGTAATTCTACATATTGTGTTTGTTGGGATCCGATGAGTATTGGTACTATGTTAAGTTGATGTGCTGAATATTATCTTTATGTTATCTCTATGCTATTTATGATCTTGCATGCTCTCCGTTGCTAGTAGATATCTTGGCCGAGTAGATGCTAGTGACTCCAAGAGGTAGTATTTATGGTCGATAGTTGGGTTCATGCCTCTAGTAATCCGGGGGTGTGACAGAAACCTCTAAGGTTGTAGATGTGCTATTGCCACTAGGGAGAAAACAACATTCTTGTGTCTAAGGACATTTGCTTTGTTTACTTTACGCACTTTGCTTAATGCAATTATCCATTGTTCGCAACTTAATACCCAATGTTTGCTCGGATGACATTCAGAGGGTGGATTATTAGTCATAGATGCAGTTGGATTACGGTCTATGTATTTTGTCATAATGCCCAGAGTGAATCTCATAGTGATCCTCATGACATATGTACGTTATCTTTACTCTATCAATTGCCCAACTGTAATTTGTTTACCCAGCATGTTATTATTTATCTTATGGAGAGACACCACTAGTGAACTATGGACCCCGGTCCAATTTCCTTTACATTGCTATTACCGTTTACTTTTACTTGCTTATTTACATTCCCGCATACTATTACCTTTTACCACTCGATACGCTCAATCCTTTGTTTACAGCAAACCGGTGAGATTGACAGCCTCATCGTAAGTTCGGGCAAAGTTCTTGGTTGTGTTGTGTACAGGTTCCACGTTGCTGCTGGTGCAAAGGAAAGCCCTGGACGAGGCGCCTTATAAATTGTCCGGAGTTGTCGCGAAGCTAGCAAGCATCACCTTCTGAAGTTTGGCTTTCTCCTACTGGTTCGATAAACCTTGGTTTCACAACTAAGGGAAGACTTGCTGCTGTGCTCATCATACCTTCCTCTTGGGGTTCCAACGGGTGTAATCTATACGCCATCAAGCAATTTTTCTGGCGCCGTTGCCGGGGAGAAAGAAGATTTCTGCAAGGGGAGTCTCTCATGCTCAATCTTTTACTTTGTTTTTGTTTTGCTTTATTTTATTTTTACTTGCATCGTTTTATCAAAAATACAAAAAAAATAGCTTCCTTTATAGTTGCTTTTACTTGCTTGCTTTTAATTTTGCTAGAATGGGTACTCTTGAGAACACCAAGTTATGTGATTTTACTAGCACCAAAAACAAAGATTTTATCTACACTCCTATTGCGCCACTTGCTCCTGAGGCAAATTTTTATGAGATCAAACCTGCTTTGTTGAATCTTGTTATGAAAGAGCAATTTTCCGGTGCCAGTTCTGATGATGCTGCAACTCATCTCAACAATTTTATTGAGCTATGTGATATGCAAAAGTATAAGGATGTAGATGGTAATATTATTAAGCTTAAGTTGTTCCCTTTCTCTTTAAGTGGAAGAGCTAAGGATTGGTTGCTATCTTTGCCTAGAAATAGTATTGATTCTTGGGATACATGTAAGGATGCTTTTATTGGGAAATACTATCATCCTGCTAAGATTATAGCTTTGCGTAGTGATATTATGAAGTTTAGACAGTTTGATAATGAACATGTTGCTCAAGCTTGGGAAAGAATGAAATCTATGATAAAGAATTGTCCCACTCATGGACTGACTACTTGGATAATTGTCCAAACTTTTTATGCAGGACTGAATTTTTTTTCAAGAAATATATTGGATTCAGCTGCTGGAGGCACTTTTATGTCCCTTACCTTGGGCGCCGCAACGAAGCTTCTTGACAACATGATGGTAAATTATTCTGAGTGGCACACTGAGAGAGCTCCACAAGGTAAGAAGGTAAATTCTGTTGAGGAAACCTCTTCCTTAAGTGATAAGATTGATGCTATTATACTTATGCTTTCTAATGATAGAGCTCATGTTGATCCTAATAATGTTCCTTTGGCCTCTTTGGTTGCTCAAGAAGAGCATGTTGATGTAAACTTCATTAGAAACAATAATTTCAATAACAGTGCTTATAGGAACAATTTTGCTAGCAACAATTATAGGCCGTATCCTTCTACCAATGGTAATGGTTATGGTAACTCGTATGGTAATTCCTCCAACAACACTAGGGGCGCGCCCTCCGATCTTGAGGTAATGCTCAAGGACTTTATCGGTAAGCAAACTGCTTTTAACAAGTCTGTTGAGAAGAAGTTGGGTAAAATTGATATTCTTGCTTCTAAAGTTGGTAGCCTTGCTCTTGATGTTGAACTTCTGAAATTAAAAGTGTTGCCTAATGATGTGAAAGAAATCACTACTTTGAATGCCATCCAAGTTAGAATTGATGAAAATGTTAGAATGTTAGCAGAATTGCATGCCAGGTGGGAAAGAGAAGATGAGATGGCTAGAAAGATGAAGGTATGTACCATTACCACCTCGAATGATGTTGCTCCAAATGCTAGCAATCCTCTTACTTTGATTGGTGTAGAGAAATCTCCTACTCCTTGTGCGAAAAAGACCAAAACTGCAAAAACTTTTTCTCAAAAGAGTGCTGAAATTTTTCAGAGTATGGGAGATGAAAGCTCTATTTCTTTTAATGATTTTGATGTTGATGGCTGCAATATATCTGAAGTTATTTTTGTTCTTGCAAAAGCTTGCTTTGAGTCCTAATGCTAGTTCTTTGAATGTTGCTTTTACAAATCATATTACAAATGCTCTCATGAAAATTAGGGAGGAAAAGTTGAAACAAAAAGCTTCTATTCCCAAGAAGTTAGAAGATGGTTGGGAGCCCATCATTGATATGCATGTTAATGGTTTTGATTGCCATGCTTTATGTGATCTAGGTGCTAGTATTTCTATTAAGCCTGGAAAGATTTATGACATGCTTGGTTTACCACCGCTTGAAAAGTGTTATTTTGATGTTCCTCTTGCTGATGTTGCTAAGAAGAAACCTTTGGGAAGGATTAATGATGTTCTTATTATGGTTAAAAATAACCTTGTTCCCATTGATTTTCTTGTTATGGATGTTGAGTGCAATGCTTCATGTCCTATCATTTTGGGAAGACCTTTTCTTCGAACTGTAGGTGCCATCATTGATATGAAGGAAGGCACCATTAAATATCAATTCCCACTCAAGAAAGGTATGGAACACTTCCCTAGAAGAAGGAAGAAATTAATTTTTGACTCTATTCTTAGAGCAAACTATGAATTTGATGCTTCGTCGCTTGATATTACTTGATTTCCACTTTCTGCGCCTAGCTCAAAGGCGTTAAAGAAAAGCACTCTTGGGAGATAACCCAATGTTTTCTTTTTGGTACTTTTTCTTTTATTTGAGTCTTGGAAGTTATTACTACTGTAATGACCTCTCCTTATCATTTTTTTTTCGTTGTTGTGCCAAGAAGAACCTCTAATTTGAGGGAGGTAAGATTTGGGGAAGTTGTTGTCGTGAAACAGATTTTGGTGCTGCACTGTAAAAATTCGTGAAAATTCTCAAAATATCTTTTTGTTCTGAGATTTCTTGTGCATATGCCCCAGGTTATATCCAAACTCTCATTAGTTTTGCACTTTCGATTTGAGCAATAGAAGGTCCTCGAAAAAATTGACCTTTGTCAGTTGTTCTGTTTTGACAGATTTCTGCCACTATTTGTGTTTGCCTCTCGATCGCTTTCTTTTTGAGTTCTTTTGATCACGGAACTTTTGAGGAAGTTGCTACAGTAGTATATGCTTTATATGTGGTGTTTTTGAGTTTGAAACTGAACCAAAAAGGGTTGATTTACTATTATGCTTATGCTAATGTTGCTAATAAAATTGTGTGAAGTTTTGTATGAAGGAAGTTTTCAAGTGTAGGGAATGGAGAGTGATGAGATGAGATGAAGTATGGACAAAAGCTCAAGCTTGGGTATTCCCATGTCACCCCAAGAAATATCCAAGAGTTACAAGCGTCAAAGCTTGGGGATGCCCCCGAGGCACCCCTTCTTCATCGGCAAAAATCAGGTCACCTTTCAACACACTATATTTTTATTGCTTCATGCACTATGCATTTTTTCTTAGAGCGTCTTTACTTTTGCTTTCAGTTTTCTTTTGTTTTGTTTGCTGAAATAAATGGTTGGACCCCAATAAATTTCTTTTGGAGGAGACGCACTCCACTTTTCATTTGCCAAGAACACTCTAGTTTTCACTCTTATCGTTCAACGAGTGTTCTCTTTTTCTATAACTGCGTTTAGCTTTTGTTTTTCGCATTGATTTATGTTCAGATCTTGTTATATCTTTGCATCAAGGTGTATTTATACCTCTGGTCTATGTTGGTTTTCATCAAAATAGTTGTCTCAAAAAAGTTTGAATGGTGTTCGAAAAGAGAAAAAAGTTTCATGCAAAAAGTGGTACAAAAAGGAGCTTGTTTAGACTGTGGCTTAGATTTTGCATGTCATGCTTGATGTCGTTTTGATAGTATGCTTAGTGATTTTTCTGTAGCATGACTTGTCTCAAATGACTGAGATTTCTTAATGCGCCTTTGAAAAAAATCATGTGTTGCTTTTATTATATGGAAGCATTTATTTGGTTTTCTACTTGATGCTTTATTTCGGTTGACTTGGCGCATGCTTACAACATGTTTGACTCTAACAAGTCGCCATATGCCTCTATGATCATTTGGTTTTTGACTTGTAATGCCACTTTATGCTTCTTTTAATGATGTTTTGTCGCTATGCATGATTATGGCCGTTATTGCTCTCTTAGTTGGTCGCTCCCAGTCGTTTGCTAGCCTTCATTTTGTACTGAGTATGAGCTCTACTCGTGCATCCAACTCACCAAAACCAAGTTATTCCAATGTGTCCACCATATATACCTATTAGCAATTTGCTATTCCAAAGTACATTTGACTTGCTTTTATCTATCTTTCAAATTAAACTCTTTGTGGTGTTATGTGAAAATTAGTTAGTAAAGCTCTCACGAACCTGAGGGCACACTTTACTTTTCTTGCTTTTAAAATTTTGACATTGTGGCTCTCTTATGTTGATGTTATGCTTGCAAGTTGTAAGTTGGAAATTAACCAAACCATGCCGTCATGGGGGCAAGCTTTCAACATTGCACTTTCTCTCATTTGAGTTGATATCGTGATCTTTTGTTTATGGATACTCGCGATGTGAAATAAGTTGGGATCTTGCGAGATTATGGAGTTTGTATATATGTTAGAGAAACGCCTGGGCCGCTAATCTAAGCCATGCATCATTCATGGCGGAAATTTACAGCATGCCCATAGTGGACATTCGACGATGCATCTCACAATAAAAAGCTATACCAATGGTAAATAAAAGAGATGCCGAGGTATTTATTATCTGTTTGTCTTGTCATTTTGATGTGGGCTTGTTCCATGTCATCGGGCAGGAGGTACCCCATTGGCGGTTCTCGATGATACGTGTATGCTTATAATGACAAGAGCTTGCTTGGGACCTAAGTCGAGTAGCATGAGGTTTGGGTATTTGTACTTCACGGGACACGAGGTTTTCAACTTATGATTGGTTAAGCATATGCTTCGTAATTGTACTCGCATTAACTCTAACCATTCAAGATGCCTATGATGGGGGCAATGAGAGCTCAAAGCTAGTAAGTACCATAATTTTTGAAGGTTTATAAAACTTGCAATCCCTGCGAAGGGCCCTTTCTTTTACTTTTATGTTGAGTCTCCACCTTCTACCTTTATGCACCATCTAAGAGAGCATAGTTGCCATTATGAGTTTAATGTGCATAGTCCCAAAGTTTATCATTGATTGATTCATGATTATGGTTTTGCTTGTTCTTAAATTATTTGTATCTAGTCGCCCTCTTAAACTTGAAGGTGTCCTATGCATTTATGTTTTGCTATTCCATGAAGGACAAGTTGAAAACCACTTGATATTTTTTTCCATATGATTTGAACACACGTTTGACTTTCATTGTTTCATTATACATGATCTTTCGCTTGTGTTTCTTTTCATGTTACAACATGGTTGCTAAGTTTTATTGTCAAGATTATGTCTCTTATGCTCATGTTTTAAGTTCTTTGATCCCAGCACTCAATGCTTTACATCGTTGATCAAGATTGTGATGGTGCATGTCACCTCAAAAATTATTCTTTTGTTATCACTTACCTACTCGAGGACGAGCAGGAGTTAAGCTTGGGGATGCTTGATATGTCTCAAACGTATCTATAACTTTTGATGCTCCATGCTTGTTTATACACCATTTGCTTTGTGTTTTGTTACACTTCGTGGCATTTTTATGCATTTTCCGGAACTAACCTACTAACGAGATGCCACAGTGCCAGTTCTCTGTTTTCTGCTGTTTTTGTGTTTCAGAAAAGCTACACAAGAAATATTCTCGGAATTGGACGAAACAAAAGCCAAACCTTCTATTTTTCCTGAAGCGTCACGAAGTCCGAAGATGAGACGGAGGGGGCCGGGAGCCAGGCTCACCCTAGGGCGGCGCGGCCCAGCCCCTAGCCGCGCCACCAGGGGGTGAGACCAGCTGGTCCACCCTCTGACGCCCCCTTTCGCCTATATATTCCCCTCGACGGGAAAAACCTAAAGACGGATCACTTTTCCTCAAAACATACTGCAAGCTGCCGCCGTCGTTGTCGCGAGATCGGGAGGATCCAGGAGCTCTTCCCGGCACCTTGCCGGAGAGAGGAATCCCTGCCGTAGGCCTTCTCCACCACCATGGTCGCCTCTGGAGTGATGTGTGAGTAGTCTACCTTGGACTACGGGTCCATAGCAGTAGCTAGATGGTCGTTTTCTCCGCCATGTGCTTCATGTTTAGATCTTGTGAGCTGCCCTACATGATCAAGATCATCTTTATGTAATTCTACATATTGTGTTTGTTGGGATCCAATGAGTATTGGTACTATATTAAGTTGATGTGCTGAATATTATCTTTATGTTATCTCTATGCTATTTATGATCTTGCATGCTCTCTGTTGCTAGTAGATATCTTGGCCGAGTAGATGCTAGTGACTCCAAGAGGGAGTATTTATGCTCGATAGTTGGGTTCATGCCTCTAGTAATCTGGGGGAGTGACAGAAACCTCTAAGGTTGTAGATGTGTTGTTGCCACTAGGGAGAAAACAACATTCTTGTGTCCAAGGACATTTGCTTTGTTTACTTTACGCACTTTGCTTAATGCAATTATCCGTTGTTCGCAACTTAATACCCAATGTTTGCTCGGACGACATTTGGAGGGTGGATTATTAGTCATAGATGCAGTTGGATTACGGTCTATGTATTTTATCGTAATGCCCAGAGTGAATCTCATAGTGATCCTCATGACATATGTATGTTATCTTTACTCTATCAATTGCCCAACTATAATTTTGTTTACCCAGCATGTTATTATTTATCTTATGGAGAGACACCACTAGTGAACTGTGGACCCTGGTTGACAAGGGTATAGATAATAGAGCCCGTCAGCTAAGTACCCCTGAGGCCCGTTAAGCTAGGCCCAATTGTAATATTAGTCAAAATACGAGTTCATGTCGTATATTGATATTGTAATCTGTGTCGGATCCCACCCGATCCTCGAGACCTGGCCATCTATATATAGGGGCCAAGAGGGGACGGTGTGGGACAGATCGAAAGCAAGCCAGGTTTATACCCACGTTTACTTTCGATAGCCACCTTATTTGACTGATTTTACCTTCGAGTTCATCCGACGCCCTATCTCCCCGATCCTAAGTCCTTCATCTAGGACATTTGTCGATTTAACCCCTCGTCAATTGGCGCCGACCATGGGGACTCTGGGCGTTGAAATCATGAATTCGACGGCTTTTTCGCTTTTAGCCAATAGCAATCCAGAAGTCGACGAAAACAAAAAGATGGAGTTGACATTCGGAAGTCTGAGTTTCTATGTTGGACCTTTGAGTTCAACTTCTCTTTCAAGTCTGGCAAAATCGGGTCCGTTGACAAGTAAAACCAAAATAATGGCCAAATCCGGATCATCTGTAGGCTCTTCTAGCGAGGCAAACTCGCCAGTCAGCTTAGCAGCAATAGAAAATCTGCAGGAATAATTTGAGAAACCCGACGAAACCGGGCAAAAGACCATCGTGGGAGCAGCAGTGGACAAGCCAAGGGACTTCACCAGCGGAAGCAGCAGCGTCTCCAGAAGCATACACCAATTATGCGTCATCATCACTGAAGGAGCAGAAGAAGAAAACAATCACGCAGGCAACGAGGAGGTCGACATGCAAGTCGACAAAATAAGGAGCAATGGCAAGAAAGAGAAAGAGAAAGTCCATGTTTCCGCCGGAGAGTGGAGAATGATCATGACAGCTATCAACCACGGGACTGATGTACCCACAGATTCAAGAAGAGAAGTTTTAATGGGTTACCAATACGCGCTACACCAGCGCAGAAAGAAGCTAAGGCAGGAAAGATATATGATTATGAGAAGCCCAGATTACAATAGCACACCAAGTGAAGGATATTGGAGTGAATATAGCAACTCATCAGAGTCCAGCATGGAGAGGCACAAAGACCCGAAGCACAGCAGAAGGACAACAGCACGTATAGTAGAAAAAAGCTATATGAAAAGCCCAAGCGCGAACCAACCAGAGGAGGAAGAAGAATTCGTGCAAGAAACACCAGAAGCAGCATTGGTAGCAGCACAGGCATACCTACTAACCACGCAACCAAAACCTGGAGACCCGCGGGAACACATGCATCAAGCCGTGATATGAAGCCTCGGGTTAGTAGAAGATAAGCTAAGGGGAAATATTTCAGAGAAAAAGTCGACTCACCGCAGTGAAAGGCAAAAAGAAGAGGTCAAGCGCAAATCTTCGCGGAACGAAACTAGCGAGTCTTCAGAAGATGAGAAACGCCAAAAGAGGAAGGAGGATGCAAGGAACATAATAGCACAAGCAAGGGTAAACAACTCACGTTATGCGTGGAGGGAAGAAAACTATGAAGACAACGAAAAAGAGATGGGCGCGTTATGATGGGATCGTAGCATAGAAAACAAAAAATTTCCTACGCAAGAACACATAAACTAGCCAAGATACTCTATGAGTTGGTAGCAACGGAGACTAACCCTCGATGACCGTAAGCGGGGATTACATTCCCGCACAAACGTTGACGATGGAGAGTCGATGAAGACGCACGTAGTCGACGTAGTTATTCACTTGACGTAGTCAACGTAGTGGTTCACTTGACGATCACAAGATCGTGTACATGGCGCCACAAGTGGCAGCGCCCCCGTACTCGGATACACGTACGGTTCGGTGATGACCTCCATGCCCTCGGTCCAGCGGGGCAACGGAAGTAGGGATCCGCCGGAACTCCTCCTCCTCCACTTCTCCAAGTGTTGGTGGTTAACAATTTCGGCAGCGCTTCGCCTAAGCAACAGCCATGGTGTGGAGAAACAAGGTAGGGGATGGAAGCAACTAAGTGTTGGGAGAAGAGGAGCATGTCCAACATATATATAGGAGAGAGGGGGCAGCCATCCATGAGGGTGCGACCAGCCCCTCCCCCTTTTCTCCTCTTCATGGTGGTGGTAACCCCCTCCTTCATGGAAAGGTAACCCCCCTCATCAAATGAGTAACCCCCATTTTAATTTTGCATGACATTCATGTTAATTAAAATCCACACTTATTGAATTAATAAAACATTTTTATTTCTTTAATATTTGTTAATTCAATCAATTAACAAACATTAACATTTACCCCCTTGAGTCATTTCGATATACCGAAACAGTTTCGGTGCTTTTCTGAAACAACCCCTATGCTGTCCAATAATTTAGCCGGAGTTCCAAATCCACTCAAAACGCGTCAGTGAACCTTAAGTGTGTCACCCTACGATTCGTGAATAAAGTGGACATGATCGAGACTCCTCTCTGATCAATAATCAACAGCGGGATCTGGAAATCCATGATGACTCCCACTTACTCAACGATGAACTAGTGATCGTGTGAACCAATAACGAACATAGTTAATTCCTTTTGTCTCGCGATATTATTACTTGTCCAAGATCCGATCATTTGGTATCAACCATACCTAGTTCGATCTCGTTCCTGACAAGTCTCTTTACTCGTTCCGTGATAATGCATTCCTGTGACCTAGTCACATGCTTGCAAGCGATTCTAATGCAATATCACCGAGAAGGGCCCAGAGAATATCTTCCCGTCATCGGGTCGGACAAATTCCACTCTTGATGCATGAGCCTCAACTAATACTTTTAGAATACCCAAATCAACCTTTATAATCACCCTGTGACGGTGTGACGTTTGATATCATCAAAGCACTCTTCCGGTATCAGTGATTAACATGATCTGATGGTCTGAGGATTAGAACTATTTCGTATGAGTTTGATATAGCAATGAACTTGATGACTTGATCGTTTTGCTATTCATACTATGGGTGTGAGTGTTCATCATATCAGTCTTCTAATGATATGACCCCGTTATTAACAACATCCAATGTTCATGATCAGGAAACCTTGATCATCAGTTAATCAACGAGCTAGTATAAAAGAGAGGCTTTACTAGGAACCTTTTTAGTTTATTAATCACACAAGTATTAATGTTTCCGATTAATACAATTCTAGCATGAGAAATAAACATTTATCATAAACATGGAATATGATAATAACCACTTTATTATTGCCTCTCGGGCATATTCCCTTCAGTCTCCCACTTGCACTAGAGTCAATAATCTAGTTGATACTTGCGTATATAACACTTATGGCTTTCACGTGTTATCCGTACGCGTTGCAGTGGTTAATCTGATCTCCAGATCTGACACTTTTAGTTCTGTGTGTATTTGCATGTCTTTGCGTCTCTACGCATCACTCATTCTCAAATGAGATAGTTGGGTATAAATTTGGTCCTTTGGTGAGACCTTAGTTCCTTTAGCTAAAATCATGTTGTCACTATTGTCGCACAATAGATCTTCATAGTAATAGCCAGCTTGGAACTACACCTAGTTTGATAACAAACTTCTTGACACAAATGCCCTCTTTTGCTACTTCTAAAGTAGCCATATACTCAACCTTTGTTGTAGAATCCATCACAATGTCTTAACTTTGAAACTCATCCAAATCCATCATGGAACTTCCTTCCATTACATTGTGCCACCTAAACATACAGCTAAAATTGAGATAAACTTAATTTGTATCTTGTGACAAGCTTAGTATCAATGTAACACTTTACAATGAATTATGTGTCACTTTGTCATACATAATATATATCCTTAGTCCTTCCAAAGCACATAAGGATATCTCTACTATTGTCCAGTGATCATCTTATGACTTTTATCACTCTGGTATATGCTCATAACATTTAGAGCATAGGACATATCTGGATATGTACATATCACGGTATACATGATCGATCAAATCATTCATGTAGCTTCACTCATCAAGTATTAAAAACACCTGAATCTTGTTTCAACCTCTTCCATGCGACACGGACTTTTCTTGTCGTTTCCATATTGAACTTCATTCAATATTTCATCTATGTACTTTAGCACAACCATATTGGTACCTCGATCTATCTATATAGACATCGAGACCCAATATTTTGGTTTTGCCTAAGTCTTTCATTGAAATCTAATTTTAATGAAATTCTTAACCTATGCCAATAAAAGATACATCATTTCCAATTAACAATATGTATTCTACATAATGTACTGAAAATATGTCTCAGCGCTCCCACTTAATTTCTTGCAAATGCAAGCATATTCATCATATCTGATGAAACTAAACCTTTTAATTATTTCATCACGGTGAATATTCCAACTCCGCGATGCTTACTTCAACCATTGAAGTTTGCATGCCTTTTAGCATCCTTTGAATTTACAAAACCCATTGGACCATGTCATGTACATGTCCTAGTTAACCATTCTATTAGAAGAATGTTGTCTTGTTTGTTCAACTAACATATACCAAACTTGGCATATGTAGTGGTTGCTACAGTAATCCTTTCAGACAAAATATCGCTATGAAAGATCAAATCTTGTCATAGTCAACTCATTGAACACAATCGTAAACTCTTTTAATGATGTGTCGACTATTTCAAAGATGTTAAACATCCATGTCTGTCTTGATAGATCCAAATATGTTCATTAGGCTTCATGCCTTTTGAGGGTCTTCCAAGTTCATAAACTTGGTTTCTCATGTATGGAACTATCATGGATTTTATAGCTTCTAGCCATTTGACGGAGTCAGGGCCCATCATTGCTTCTTTGCATGCAGTCGGTTCATCATTGTCAAACAATAATGATTCATTCTCAAATCTAACTATTTGATTATTACCCGACTCACGCGGTTCAATAGGAACTTTGATCTATGTGACCACAACCTTTAAGGTACGACAACCATGCGCATTGTGGCCGCCTCTGGGACACTTCACAGTGCTGCGCTACTCAGCACATATAGCTTAGGTTCAACAACCTAATCAAAGTTCTATTGTCCTCCCACTTGACTTTTTGCGAAAAATTCCTTCTCAAGAAACTTGACGTTTTTATCGATAAACACTTTTGTCTTAGGTGTTCTGGAGGAATACCCAACATTTACTTTGGGATAACCTACAAAGACATATTTATCCGACTTTGGTTGTAAACATTTTACATATGCATAGCATACCAAAATTTTAGAAAAGACAACTTGGGTTTTATCCCATGCCATATCTCATATGGTGTCATTTCAATGGATCATGATGGCGCTCTTTTCAGTGTAAAAAACGGTAGTCTCTAAAGCTTTATCCTTAAAATATAATGGCAGTTTTATAGACGACACCTTTGATCTAACGATGTCAAACAAAGTTTGATTTTATCTCTCGAACACTCCATACTCCTATGGTGTTTCGGGAAATACAAGTCTATGGAACGATTCCTCAACTTTGAGGTGTTTGCTAAACTTGTAACTCAAATATATTCCTTTATAATCAGATCATAAATTCTTTATTCTCTTGTTACAATGATTTTCCACTTCATCTAGAAATACTTTGAACAATATTCAAATATTTCATGCTTCTTCCTTATCAAGTAAATATACACATATATCTACTCAAATCCTTGGTTAAAGTAGATGAAGTTCAAAGATCCACCACACACGGCTACACATAATGGACTATATACATCAACATGTACAATATCCAATAAGTTAGTCGTCCGTTCTTCTTTGGCCTACAAATGGAGTTTTAATCATCTCTAGGAAATTTTCACAAGTGTCAATTAATTCAAAATCAAAAGGACTCCAAAATTCCATCAACATGGAGTTTCTTCATGTTTACTTTTCAATATGATTTAAACGATGGTGTCACTCATAAGTGATCTTCTAATCATTTGTCTTGAGACATTTTTAGCATCAGTGTTATGGATGTGATTTCTCCAACAAGATAAGTGTTCATTCATCTTTTATGAATGCGGTAATAATTTGAACAACCATTGTTCTCATAATACCAGAACAAAATAATAATTATTCAAACAAATCTTGAAGGCTAGGTTTAATTCCAACGAAACACAATAACACTTTATTTGTTTTCGATGAGAATCATTCCATATTCATTTGCTAGTTAATTAGGCCATTTTAGTTCTTGTATTGCGTTGTTCTGTATGACAGTTCATACCAACCAATTTAGTATCAAATACCCAAGAACCACATTGTTTTAACAAGCAACGAATACAACCATAACATGTATATCTTCTATATACCTGAGCTGGACATTTCCAGTCTTTTATTTTCCGCCAGAATAAATTTCGGATTCTCTTTTAGCAATTCTTTTTCATCTAGAAGAATCTATCAACATCAATAGTGGCGCCATACACATGGCACATAGTTCAAGGCATGATTAGTCAAACACTAATACCCTTGGACTCACACTTTGAAGTAGATCACCATAATCAAATATTTGGCGTTATTCCAAATTCCATTCTTTAGTAATCTTTTAGTGTAGTAAACATTTTACCTACATCTTCCATTCATCCTATCATGACAACTTTCATGATCAAGCTACTATAGCTCATGAGGATGAATTGTGAGTATAATATTAGTTCCTAAACCTTTTAGGAGATCTGGACGCCTGGCGTCTCTAATCTTCGCAAATTCTCATACAATACGAGAACATGTGTCTTACTAAATTATACTCTATCACTTTGCAACCAAACATTGTTTCAGATATCACAATATCTTCCACACATGATAGTTTATTAAACAATTCTTTCAACTCCTAGATAACCTTGATACTAAAAACAACTTTTGAATATCAAGGATCATGGAGGCAAGTGTGATACTTAGATACTAACACTGGAATTGTTACTCTTGATTTAATACTACTTATTAAATTTTATCGAGTAAACAAGGTTTGCTAAAAGTTTGCAATAGGACTTTAAACTTTAGATTGACATTCAAACAATACGATACCAGTTCGTAAAGTTAACATCCAGAATTCTATAGTTCTATTATCTCAATTATAGCTAATCGCAAGGTAGTAAACGGATGCCAATAACTACAACAAACTATGCAAATTCACTTTGATTTAGTTCATGATAAATTGAGTCTATAATTCAAAATTACTAAATGAACTCCCACTTAAAAACAACACCCCTCTTAGTTTTCTTAAGTGATTAAACGAACCAAATTCACTATACCGCAACCGATCATCACGTGCAATGGCATAGTTTCAAAGGCGAACATCACCATGTTCATCATATCAACCATATGACTCATGCTTAACCTTTCGGTTCGTGTTCCGAGGCCATGTCTGTACATGCTAGGCTCGCCAAGTAGAACCATAGCACTCGCGTGTGTAAAACTGTCTTACACCCGTCGTATGTGAACGTAGAGTCTGTCACACCCGATCATCACGTGGTGTCTCGAAATGACGAACTTTCTTGACGGTGCATGCTATGGAAGAACACATTTTTATCTTGATATTTATGTGAGAGGGATCATCTTATAATGCTACCGCGCGATCAAATCTAAGCAA
The DNA here is from genome assembly GCA_007115705.1 of Dactylis glomerata. NCBI lineage: Eukaryota > Viridiplantae > Streptophyta > Magnoliopsida > Poales > Poaceae > Dactylis > Dactylis glomerata. The sequence goes on from QXEO01000492.1 coordinate 351,933, forward strand.
AATAAGATGCATAAAAGGATAAACATCACATACATATATAATGTGATATGATATGGTCCTTCACGCATTCGATCTCCATCTTGTGCGTCATGGCATGATCTCCATCATTCCACCGGCGTAGCACCAAGGTCCATGGCGCGCCACCTTGGTTGTCTTCCTCCATTATAATATATCACTTGGATATATATATTCGGCACGCAGGCCATTTAAATGTAAAGACAACCATATGGCTCCTGCCGGTTGTTTATAACTTACAAAAAGGATCATTGCATACAATTTGTAACATAAACAATTTAACCATATCACATCACATGCCCTGTAAAAACAAGTTAGACGTTTCTAATTTGTCTTGCATATTTTACGTGGTTTGGGGCTTTCTAGGAAGAACCATTCTTACCTACGAACATGTAACCACAACGGTGATAAAAATATTATTAACAACTCTTTGTAAAATAGATCATAACTATAGTGGGAGAAACGTGCACCCGCAAAGCCACATATGCCGAAGCATGTCAAGTGTGGGACAAGTCTCGTGAACGCGGTCACGTAATGTTAGTCTCGGGTAGCTTCAATCCCACTATGCCACTATGATCCAAAATACAAAAAATTGCAATAACATGATCATCAACGCCCACATCCACATGTGTTCTAACCGTGCATACCAACTACGCATAGAGATGGCTCTGATACCACTGATGGGATCGTAGCATAGAAAACAAAAATTTCCCTACGCAAGAACACATAAACTAGCCAAGATACTCTACGAGTTGGTAGCAACGGAGACTAACCCTCGATGACCGTAAGCGGGGATTACGTTCCCGCACAAACATTGACGATGGAGAGTCGATGAAGACGCACGTAGTCGACGTAGTTGTTCACTTGTAGTCGACGTAGTGGTTCACTTGATGATCACAAGATCGTGTACACGGCGCCACAAGTGGCAGCGCCCCCGTACTCGGATACACGTACGGTTCGGTGACGACCTCCATGCCCTCGGTCCAGCGGGGCAGCGGAAGTAGGGATCCGCCGGAACTCCTCCTCCTCCACTTCTCCAAGTGTTGGTGGTTAACAATTTCGGCAGCGCTTCGCTTAAGCAACAACCATGGTGTGGAGCAACAAGGTAGGGGATGGAAACAACTAAGTGTTGGGAGAAGAGGAGCATGTCCAACATATATATAGGAGAGAGGGAGCAGCCATCCATGAGGGTGCGGCCAGCCCCTCCCCCTTTTCTCCTCTTCATGGTGGTGGTAACCCCCTCTGATGTCTACACACTTCTATTCTTGTAGACACTTGTTGGGCCTCCAAGTGCAGAGGTTTGTAGAACAGCAGCAAGTTTCCCTTAAGTGGATCACCCAAGGTTTATCGAACTCAGGGAGGTTAGAGGTCAAAGCTATCCCTCTCAAGCAACCCTGCAATTACGATACAGAAAGTCTCTTGTGTCCCCAACACACCCAATACACTTGTCAGATGTATAGGTGCACTAGTTCGGCGAAGAGATAGTAAAATACAAGCGGTATAGATGATTATAAGTAGCAAACGTGATGTGAAATAAATATCGCTGCGAGCAAACAAGTAACAAAATAGCAAGTAAACGGTGTGCAATGCTTGGAAACAAGGCCTAGGGATCATACTTTCACTAGTGGACACACTCCCAACAATATAACATGACTGAACAAATAACTTCTCTTTGCTAAGGCACTCTGAATTACTCTCCTATTGAATAACACTAATCATTGTGTAGTGGCTACAGAAGCACCCCTTAAAGTTCATCAAGTACTTGACAAACACCACTCATAGAGATATCCAAATCAGATCACAATTCAAGATAGAAATCATTGCAACTTAAACCAAGTACTAACACGGTGCACACACTATCAACATTACACCATGAAAGGAGGAATAGATCACTCAAACTATCATAGCAATAATTATTCTCATAATCCACAAGAGATCACAATCATAGCCTAAACCAAGTACCACCATGATGCACGCACTGTCACCGTTACACCATAGCAGGAGGAATAGATTACTTTAATAACAATGCTAGAGTACACAAAATATCTGAATAATAACATGTACTTGTTCAACATGATACAAAGCTCACGATCACATAAAGATCACATCATGGGAGAGAGAGAGGTGAACCACATAGCTACCGGTAGAGCCCTCAGCCCCGGGGATGAACTACTCCCTCCTCATCATAGGAGACAACAAGGTTGATGGAGATGGCGGTGAGGTCGATGGAGACGGCGGAGACGGCGATGGAGATCGATGGAGATGGCTCCGGGGGCACTTCCCCGTCCCGGCAGGGTGCCGGAACAGAGACTTCTGTCCCCCGAAATTCGTCGACGGTGGCGGCGGAGCTACGGAACTGCTTCTGGAAAATTGCCGAATCCCCTAGGGTTTTCCATCCCGAGGCTTCTTATAGGCAAAGGGGCGATGTCAGAGGAGGGCCAGGGCCTCCTCACACATGGCTGGCGCGGCCAGGGGCCTGGCCACGCCACCTGTGTGTGTGGGGCCCCTGTGGCCCACCTCCTACTCCTCTTCGGATCTCTGGAAGCTTCCGGGTAAAATAAGACTTCAGGATGTGGTTTCGTCCAATTCCGAGAATATTTCCTGTGTATCACTCTGAAACACAAAAATAGCAGAAAACAGGGAACTGGCACTGTGGCAACTCGTTAATAGGTTAGTTCTGGAAAATGCATAAAAGTGCCACTAAGTGTAACGAAACAATAGGCAAATGGTGTAAAAACAAGCATGGAGCATCAAAAATTATAGATACGTTTGAGACGTATCACCCTCCTTCATGGAAAGGTAACCCCCCTCATCAAATGAGTAACCCCCATTTTAATTTTGCATGACATTCATGTTAATTAAAATCCACACTTATTGAATTAATAAAACATTTTTATTTCTTTAATATTTGTTAATTCAATCAATTAACAAACATTAACATTTACCCCCTTGAGTCATTTTGATATACCGAAACAGTTTCGGTGCTTTTCTGAAACAACCCCTGTGCTGTCCAATAATTTAGCCGGAGTTCCAAATCCACTCAAAACGCGTCAGCGAACCTTAAGTGTGTCACCCTACGGTTCGTGAATAAAGTGGACATGATCGAGACTCCTCTCTGATCAATAATCAACAGCGGGATCTGGAAATCCATGATGACTCCCACTTACTCAACGATGAACTAGTGATCGTGTGAACCAATAACGAACATAGTTAATTCCTTTTGTCTCGCGATATTATTACTTGTCCGAGATCCGATCATTTGGTATCAACCATACCTAGTTCGATCTCGTTCCTGACAAGTCTCTTTACTCATTCTGTGATAATGCATTCCTGTGACCTAGTCACATGCTTGCAAGCGATTCTAATGCAATATCACCGAGAAGGGCCCAGAGAATATCTTCCCGTCATCGGGTCGGACAAATTCCACTCTTGATCCATGAGCCTCAACTAATACTTTCAGAATACCCAAATCAACCTTTATAATCACCCTGTGATGGTGTGACGTTTGCTATCATCAAAGCACTCTTCCGGTATCAGTGATTAACATGATCTCATGGTCTGAGGATTAAAACTATTTCGTATGAGTTTGATATAGCAATGAACTTGATGACTTGATCGTTTTGCTATTCATACTATGGGTGTGAGTGTTCATCATATCAGTCTTCTAATGATATGACCCCGTTATTAACAACATCCAATGTTCATGATCAGGAAACCTTGATCATCAGTTAATCAACGAGCTAGTATAAAAGAGAGGCTTTACTAGGAACCTTTTTAGTTTATTAATCACACAAGTATTAATGTTTCCGATTAATACAATTCTAGCATGAGAAATAAACATTTATCATAAACATGGAATATGATAATAACCACTTTATTATTGCCTCTCGGGCATATTCCCTTCACATTATGCTTTACCCGCAGGGTTCGCAAAACGCGAGTACCCAAAGGATTCAAGTTGCCGCATGATCAAGAAAAGTATGATGGGTCACAAGAACCAACTCTATGGTTGTCAGACTACCTGCAAGCAGTACAAATACTCGGGGGAACAAGAGCAGCGGCAATGCAAAGTTTGCAGTTACACCTCACCGGCGCAGCGCGGTCCTGGTTAAATACTTTACCCAACGATTCCATCGAAAGTTGGGGGAACTAGAGAGTCAATTCACAAGAAATTTTTGCTCAACATACAAGCAACCAGCGTCATTGGAAGAAGTTAAATCGTGCATGCAGAAAAGAGACGAAACTCTGCGCTCTTATATACAATGCTGGAGTGTCATTAAAAACTTTGCAGAGGACGTCTCTGATGAAAGAGCAATAGATGCCTTTTCAGCCGGACTTCGTCGCTCAGACCTCGTTGAAGAGATAGGGAGAATAAAGCCAGGAGTTGTTTCAGAACTAATGGAAATAGCCAACAGATTTGCTGATGGAGAACACGCGTATAACAACAAAAGGGGACGCTCACTGGAAGTCGATAAATCAAGTAGGCAAAGGCGACGATACCGCAACGGCAACAATCACGGAAGGCAAAATCAGATAGCCGCGGGATACGATGGAAGGAACGAGGAAGGCTATGAAAGCAAAGAGTTTCAAGCAAGAGATAACAGAGGAAAGGAGAAACCAAGGTACTCGGGTCTCTCGGTAGAAGATATGCTATATGGTCCTTGTCGCATCCATTATGCGTACCTGGACGGGAAAAGAGTTTCCAACCACCAGATGAAAGATTGCAGAACCTTCCTAAGGTTGCAAAACACCATGGATTCAAGCCAAGGAACACGACAGGGAGGAAAAAGCACGAGTCAAGGATATCAAATGCAGCGACTCGCAAAACAACTGGAGTCAAAGGTATATATATCAGGAATGATTCAACCAGTACCAAAGTCAAAGAAAGAAAGGAAGAGCATATCTAGACAGGTCAACCTAGCAATATCATCACCACCAGCTACTACAGAGTACTTGAAGTGGTCCGATCAACCAGTCAGATTTAGCAGAGCGGACCACCCGAGGAAAGTTCCCAGGCCAGGGCACGCTCCAATGGTACTAAAGGCGCAAATAGGGGGATACGATATCGGGAGAGTATTCATGGATGCAGGAAGTAGCATAAACTTAATATACGCAAGAACTCTGAGGGCAATGTGCATCTCATTGGATAGTCTAAAGCCAATAGACTGTTCTTTCCACGGGATAGTACCAGGGAGCGCAAATTAGCCTCTCGGGAAAATAGAGCTCGACGTTTGCTTTAGCAATAGTAGCAATTATCGCAAAGAGAAGCTGGAGTTCAAAGTCAAGGGTTGGCCTTCACAATATCACGCAATCCTGGGGCGTCCAGCATTTGCAAAGTTCATGGCAGTACCTCACTACGCACATTTTACACTAAAAATTCCAAGGCCCAGAGGAACAATCATAGTTCAAGGCAGCTTCGAAGTATCTAACACTTGCGACAAGGAATTCAACAGGTTGGCGCAAACCTTTGGCATGACAGCAAAATACGCAAGGCTGAATGGTGAAACCGACCACAATGTACTACCCGACGTCGGGCGATCCCTGCCAGACCAGGCTTTTGATGCAACTCAAGACTCAAAGAAAATCCAGGTCCACCCTACGGACCCGAACAAGACTACCTCTATAGCAGTAAACCTGGATCCCGCATAGGAAAGCGCGCTCATCGAGTTCCTCCATGAGCGCTAGGAAATCTTCGCCTGGTGTCCTTCGGACATGCCAGGGGTTCCCAGGGAACTCGTTGAGCATGCACTAAACGTCGATCCCAAAGCGAAGCCAGTCAAACAACCATTGAGAAGATTTGATGAACCCAAAAGGAAAGCAATAGCCCGAGCTACACAGACTCGAAAACGCAGGGTTCATCTGAGAAATCAAAACATCGACTTGGGTATCTAATCCAGTTATAGTCCCTAAGAAAAACACAGATGTGCAAAGAGTGTGTGTCGACTATACATCTCTCAACAAGCACTATCCAAAGGATCCCTTCCCTCTACCTCGCATTGATCAGATAATTGACTCAACAGCAGGGTGCGCAAGGCTTTCCTTCCTAGATGCATACTCTGGCTACAACCAGATAAAGTTGAAGAAAGAAGACGAGGAAAAAACAGCTTTCATAACACCTTATGGCGTGTTCTGTTACCAAGTCATGCCTTTTGGCCTAAAAAACACAGGAGCAACCTACCAGAGGATGATGCAAAACTGCCTTGGAAGTCAAATAGGATGAAACATCCAAGTCTACATCGATGATGTGGTCATTACCACAAGAAAAGAGGAGTCACTAATCAGTGATTTAGCAGAGACCTTCGACAACTTAAACAGGTACAAGCTCAAGCTCAACCCAACAAAATGTTCTTTTGGGGTATCTGCAGGACAACTCCTGGGATTCCTGTTATCTGTAAGGGGAATAGAAGAAAATCCAGAGAAGATCCAAGCGATATTAACAATGGGTAAGCCCACGAAGCTGCATGATGTATAGAAGCTCGCAGGACGCGTTGCGGCACTAAGTCGATTCGTTGCAAGACTAGGAGAAAAGGCGCTCCCTTTCTATGCATTGATGAAAAAACCAGACAACTAATTCGAGTGGACAGAAGAAGCGGACACAAACTTTGCGCAACTCAAAAAGGTGCTTTCCACACCACCAGTGTTGGTCGCACCAAAAGAAAAGGAGCCACTACTTCTATATATTGCAGCAACACATCAAGTGGTGAGCACAGTATTGGTAGTCGAAAGAAGCGAAGAAGAAAAAGCTCATGGAGTCCAACGACCAGTATATTTTGTCAGCGAGGTACTATCTCCGACGAAGCAAAGGTATCCACACTATCAGAAACTTGCATACATCGTATTCACAACAGCACGGAAACTAGCAGTATTTTGCGGTCCACCCAATCATAGTGGTCAACGAAGCACCACTATCCAATATATTGAACAATCCTTCAGCAACAGGACGTGTCTCCTTATGGGGAATCGAGCTATCACCCCTAGACATCACGTATGAAAAGCAAAAGGCGATCAAGTCTCAAGTTTTACCAGATTTCACAGCAGAGTGGCTGGAGTTACAAAACACAGGGCCACCAGATTTATCGAGTGCGTGGACAATGTACTTCGATGGGTCAAAAAGAATCCAAGGCGCAGGAGCAGGGGTAGTCCTGATATCACCACAAGTTAACAAGTTGAAATATGTGCTAAGGATGAGTTTTCCTCAAGCTTCTAATAATGAAGCCGAATACGAGGCGTTGCTTCATGGGATGAAAATGGATAAAGCGTGTGGAGCAACTCGACTGAAAATATTTGGAGATTCAAACCTCGTCGTCCAACAAGTGTGACGCCATCAGTGACAACATGACAGCATACAGAAATTTATATTATTATCTTGAGGGAACATTTGACGGATACGAAGTTTCGCATGTCAGTAGAGCAAGCAACGAGGAAGCCGACAATTTAGCAAATATTGGGTCCCAGTGCTTACCCGTACCACAAGGAGTTTTTTGGGAAGAAATCGTAGAAAGATCAATAAAAAGCACCAAAGTCTCGACTACAGGAGAGCAAGTCCAGCACCAAGCAACAGACTCAGGGGCTGGTAGCAGCGAGACAGCTGAACCCGAAGAAGTCATGATGATCGAAGAAACTTGGATGCAACCATACTTGGCATACATGGTAAACAAAACACTACCCGAAGATACAGTATAAGCAAAAAGGATAATACGATGATCCAAGGCTTTCGTCATATTGCAAGAAAAATTATACAAGAGAAGCATAACAGGCGTGTTGCAACGGTGCGTTACTCCTCAAGAAGGACAAGAAATCTTAAAGGACATCCACGTAGGGGTATGTGGACATCACGCCAGCAGCAGAGCCATTGCAGCCAAAGCTTTTTATGCAGGATTTTATTGGCTCACAGCCATTAAAGATGCGAAAGATATAGTGAGGAAGTGTGAAGCCTGTCAACGTTTTGCATCTCGACCACACGCACCAGCAGCGGAACTGCAACCAATACCACTATCTTGGTCCTTCGCACAATGGGGTCTCGACATGATGGGAAAACTGCACAAATCTTGGCCAGGAGGGCATGTTTATATGCTGGTAGCAGTTGACAAATTCACCAAGTGGGTAGAGGCAGCCCCCGTGACAACCCAAGACTCTACAGCGGCAATCAATTTCATCAAGTCAATAGTTTTTCGCTTTGGAGTACCACACAGTATCATCACAGACAATGGGACAAACTTCACATCAAAGGAGTTCAAAAATTACTGTGAAAGCTTGGGAATAAAATTGAAGTTCGCATCTATGGCACATCCAAAGACAAATAGGCAAGTCAAGAAAGCCAATGGCTTGATATGCAATGGGATAAAGAAAAGGCTGTTAGCACCCCTCGAAAAAGCCAAGCACGCTTGGATAGATGAGCTACCTTCCGTACTCTAGAGTCTCTGAACTACACCTAATGCAGCTACTCAAGAGACGCCTTTCTTCCTGGTCCATGGTGCAGAAGCCGTTCTTCCAGTTGAAATCACCCATGAAGCTCCAAGAATAGCAGCATATGATGAGACAACTTCCACAGAGGTGCTTCAAGATGATGTTGATGCACTCGACGGAGCAAAAGACGTAGCACTAGCTAGGGCTACTCAATATCAGCAAAATCTACGAAACTACCATAGTAGTCGAGTTCGTCCACGATCTTTCGTGGTGGGAGATCTAGTTCTACAACTCAAGCAAGATGGTCATGGAAAACTCGAGTCCCCATCGGTGGGACCTTACATCGTCACAGAAGTAATACCAGGAGGAGCTTATCGACTACAAGACAAGAAAATGGGGGAAGGACGAGAGTAACCCGTGGAATGCAGAGCAACTACGACGGTTCTACGCATAAGCGATATAAGGTGACAAAAGAGTTTTTCAAGTTCTGACCCTCTGAACCCAGAACATGAGGCCATAGGTCGGGTTCATTGGGTCAAATTGATAATATGTGTAAATATTTTACTTTACACTCGGGGGCTCAGACCCTCGAGTCGTACGAAATAATATTAACGAGTTATTGAGATTTGTGACTATCTGCGGCATACTACAAGGCTGATTGCAACCCGATATTTCGGCTGCAACATAAACGGTTCAAAGGAACCCGATAAAATATTAATGCGCACACCTCGGAACCATGATCTGTTCCCATGGTCTAGTAATAAAGTAAACACATAATCCAAATACGATTACTTATTACAGATAGAATGAGGAAGAACAACTAGGGAAAGAGATTACATAAAGAGAAACTAGTGAAAATGCACTTCGGCTTCATACTCCTTCTGGCACTGGGTGCCGTCGTAGATTCTCACGTCGAACTTCGATGTACCGATGTGAAAGTCAAAAGTCATGAAAACACCTTGATGGAGGTCGTGATCCTCCGCAAACTGCGACCAACCACCCTTGAAGTACTGCTCACCGGCGCCGTCGTACCAAACCTCCACTTCGTATGGAATTCCTCCACCAGAGTGTTCAGAACACTAGTAGGGAAAACCTCTTCTGTGGCGTACCCATATATGCATTCTGTGGCGCATGGGTGGTGCTCCACAGAATCTTTGCCACAAAAATAAGCATTCTGTGGCGCACCAGTACATGCGCCACAGAATTAAGTGCGCCACTGAATTACATTTTAGTGCACCACAGAAATATTACAGGTTTTATACAGAACTTATTCTGTCTGGTGTAGATATACAGGTTTTAACAGATATAATATAGCAGTATACAGATATATCAACAGATTTCATATAGCACAATTATATATCTCCATATACAACTCATTTCATATAGAATATTAACAGATTTCATATAGCTCCATGCATATACAACTCATCATACATATATATCTCCATACAACTCATAATCCATGCAAATTAAGTGCATCATCTCAAGATACAAGTGAAGTGACACCGGCCGCCGCCTACACTAGGATGAAATAGAGTACCGCTCCGACGATGGTGAGCAAGAGCGAGAGCACAATGAAGGTCTTCATCTTGCTCTTGTTCGACTGGTGCTTCCTCCACTTGGCAACCGCCTCTTGTTGAGTCGGGTAGCCTTTGTAGCAGTTGCCGCTGAACTTGTGCACCTGTTCCTTGCAGTCCGTCCACTCCTCATAGACTCCTGGAACCCGCCCCTCGAACACGACGTACCACGTCATCTCTATGAACACAAGGCATATTAGTATATAATGCAATGGAAAGAATTAGAGGGTTCACATGCATACATATTCACAAGAATTAAAGCAAGCAAATAATAGTAAACCTAAAAGTCATATAGCATCGGTATCACATAAGTAATCAAGTTCAACGATATCGACTACAATAGTAATTGAAGTCCAACAACGACACTAAGCAAGTTTAGTTTACAACACAGTAGGCACACCGACCTCTCGATCAACGAGACATCTTGTTCATGGGCTCCGGGAACGGTTTGTACATGTCCTTCATCGTCCACGTCCTTCCATCACCCTGACTATGTAGGCGTTCTTCTATATCCCTCTTACACAACCCTCTGAGTTGGTGTAAGAGCCCTGATCTGTTGCATACATCTTCTACGATAATTTCCGATAGCTTTACTTGGATGCGATGGAAGTCTTCTCTAAGATCAGCATCGCTGATCTCCCCCGCCATTTTTTTGGGGTCTCGCTTACTAGGTGGCAGACGCATCATCTCTGCATCTGCGACAAACCCTTTAAGGTGATGGAGGACATAGAAGGCCTCCTTCATGCTGTCATCTGGCTGCTTGATGCAAGGGAAGTTGATCACGTGCTTGAACCCCTGCTCTTTAGTGTCCGGCCTGATAAATTTCCCCTTCTCGTGGAAGATGCCTCCATTTTTGGAGTAGAAAAGGATAGCCTCATCGAGAACACTCCTTATTCTGTTGTAGTCTTTCTTCGTCGTCGTACTCGATGAGTCGAAGTACTGGGCTAGTGACCACTTCGGGCAAAGAACGACTGGTGCCAAGTTGACGAGGGAGATTATTCTTCTTCGTTCCCCGGCAACGGCGCCAGAAAAGAAGCTGCTACCGGTTGATGGCGCCAGAAAAGAGGCTGCTGGCGTGTGGTTGATGTGGGAGCAGACGGTCCTTGTGCGTGGTGAATAACCAGCCCGTTGGGAACCCCAAGAGGAAGGTATGATGAGTATAGCAGCTAGTTTTCCCTCAGTTAAGAAACCAAGGTTTAATATCGATCAGGAGAGGAGAGACAGTGACGACTGAAGGTGATGCAGACTGGCTTAGTAACACTCCAACAAGGGCACCGTTAACGATACTTGTTGACTCGTCTTCGGCCAGCAGCAACGCGGAACCTGCACACAACACAACCAAGTACTTTGTCCCCAACTTGCGATGAGGTTGTCAATCTCACCGGTTTGCTTGAAACAAAGGTTATGAGTGTATCGAGTGGAAAACAATATAGTATGCGAGTAAAGTAAACAATGCGAGTAAAGTAAACAGTGCGAGTAAAGTAAACAGGTGATAGCAATATGATGGAAATAGGACCGGGGTCTATAGTTCACTAGTGGTGTCTCTCCATAGATAAAATAACACATGCTGGGTAAACAAATTACAGTTGGGCAATTGATAGAATAAAGATAAACGTGATATGTCAAGAAGATCACTATGAGATTTACTCTGGGCATTACAACAAAATACATAGACCGCCATCCAACTGCATCTATGACTAATAATCCACTCCCGGGGATATCAATCCGAACACCCTAGAAGTATTAAGTTGCGAACAACAGATAATTGGATTAAGCAAAGTGTGTAATGTAAACAAAGCATATGCCCTTGAGCATATGAATGTTGTTTTCTCCCTAGTAGCAACAACACATCTACCACCTTAGAGGTTTCTGTCACTCCCCCAGGTGAAATAGAGGCATGAACCCACTATCGAGCATAAATACCCCCTCTTGGAGTCACTAGCAACTACTCGGCCAAGATAGCTACTAACAACGGAGAGCATGCAAGATCATAAACAACATAGAGATAACAAAAGATATAATTCAGTACAGCAACTTAATCATAAACACCAATATTCATCGGATCCCAACAAACCAAACATGTAGAAGTACATAACGGTGATCTCAATCATGTAGGGCAGCTCATGAGATCTAAACATGAAGCACATGGTGGAGAAGGCAACCATCTAGCTACTGCTATGGACCCTTAGTCCAAGGTAGACTACTCACTCATCGCTCCGGAGGTAAGCATGGCGATGAAGAAGACCTCCAGTGGCGATTCCCCTCTCCGGCAGGGTGCCGGGAAGAGCTTCTGGACCCTCCCAATCTTTGGGTCGATGGTGGCGGCGGATCACGATGTGTTCTGGAAATCTGATCGGGTACTTAGGTTTTTTCTGTCGGGGGGTCTTTATAGGCGAAGGGGCGTCGTCAGAGGCGGAGCCAGGTGCCCTCACGCGGGGCCCGCGCGGCCAGGGGCTTGGCCGCGCCACCCCTGCATGTGGGGCCCTGGTGGCCCCCCTCCGGCTCTCCTTCGGATCTCTGGAAGCTTCCGGAAAAAATAAGACTTCAGGAACTTGTTTCGTCCAATTCCGAGAATATTTCCTGTGTATCACTTCTGAAACACGAAAACAGCAGAAAACAGGAAACTGGCATTGTGGCAACTCGTTAATAGGTTAGTTCCGGAAAATGCATAAAAGTGCCACTAAGTGTAACGAAACAATAGGCAAATGGTGTAAAAACAAGCATGGAGCATCAAAAATTATAGATACGTTGGAGACATATCAAGCATCCCCAAGCTTAACTCCTGCTCGTCCTCGAGTAGGTAAGTGATAACAAAAGAATAATTTTTGAGGTGACATGCACCTACACAATCTTGATCATATATGTAAGCATTTGTGAGCTGGGATCATAAGAACTTAAAACATGGGCATGAAGATATAATCATGACAATAAGAACTTAGCAACCATGTTGTAAACATGCAAATGAACACAAACGAAAGATCATGAAAATGAAACAATGAAAGTCAAACGTGTGTTCAAATCATAAGGAAAAACATACAAATGGTTTTCAGCTTGTCCTTCAAAGAGAGCAAAACATAAATGCATAGGACACCTTCAAGTTTTAAGAGGGCGACTAGATACAAATAATTTAAGAACAAGTGAAACCAACAATATGAGTCAATCAATGAACTTTGGGACAATGCATATTATACTAAGAATGACAACTATGCTCTCTTAATGGTGCATAAAGAAAGAAGGTGGTGACTCAACATAAAAGTAAAAGAAAGGCCCTTCGCAGAGGGAAGCAGTGATTGCAAGTTTTACAACCTTCAAAAATTATGGTACTTACCGGCTTTGAGCTCTCATTGCCCCCATCATAAGCATCTTGAATGGTTAAAGTTAATGCGAGAACAATTATGATGCATATGCTTGACAAATCATAAGTTGAAAACCTCGTGCCCCGTGAATACGAGTACCCAAACCTCATGCTACTTTACTTAGAGTCCCAAGCAAGGCTCTTGTCATTGTAAGTACATGCATATCATTGAGAACCGCCAATGGGGTACCTCCGTGCCCGATGACATGGAACAAGCCCACACCAAAATGACAGGACAAGCAGACAATGAACACCTCGACATCTCTTTTATTTGCCTTTTGTTTAGCTTTTTATTGTGAGATGCGTCGTCGAATGTTCACCATGGGTATGCTGCAAATTTCCACCATGAATTATGCATGGCTTAGATTGGCGGCCCGACGTTTCCCTAACACATATACAAACTCCATGATCCCCACAAGATTCCCAATTCATTTCACACCGTGGGCATCCATAAACAAAAGATCACGATATCAACTCAAATAAGAAGTGCAATGTTGAAAGCTTGCCCCATGACAGCATGGATGGGCTAGAATCCAACTTACAACTTGCAAGCATAACAACTCAACATAAGAGACCACAATGTCAAATTTTTAAGAACAGGAAAAAGTAAAGTGTGCCTTCTGGTTTGTGAGAGCTTTACTAACCGAATTTCGCATAACACTGGTAAGAGTTTAATTTGAAGAGAAAATAAAAGCAAGTCAAATTTACTTGGAATAGCAAATTGCTAGTAGGTATGTATGGTGGACACTTTGGAAAACTTTGACTTTTAGGAGTTGGATGCACGAGTAGAGCTCATACTCAGTACAAGGCGAGGGCTAGCAAAAGACTGGGAGCGACCAACTAAGAGAGCAATAATGGCCATAATCATGCAAAGCGACAAAGCGACATTAAAAGAAGCATAAGATGGCATCAAAAGTCAAAAACTAAATGATCATGAAGGCTATTGGCGACTTTGTAAGAGTCTAACATGTGTGAGCATGCGCCAAGTCAACCCAAATAAAGCATCAAGGAGAAAACCAAAATAATGCTTCCATACAATAAAACAACGCATGATTTTATCAAAGGCTCATTAAGCAATCTCAGTTATTTGAGACAAGTCATGCTACAGCAAAACCACTAAGCATACTATCAAAAAGACATCAAGCATGACATGAAAAAGCGTAAGCCGCAGTCTACACAAGCTCCTTCTTGTACCACTATTTTGCACAAAGCTTTTTCTCTTTTCCAACACCATTTGAAATTTTTATAAACACCTCTTTTGATGAAAACCAATAAAGATCAGAGGCAAAAATACACCTTGATGAAAAGATATGACAAGGTCTGAACGCAAATCAAGGCGAAAATGAAAACCAAAAGCAGTAGCAGAAAAAGAAGAACACTCGATTTTTAATAAGAGTGAAAACTAGAGCGTTCTTGGCAAATGAAAACGAGTACATCTCCTCCAAAAGAAAATTTGTTGGGGTCCAACCATTTATTGCAGCAAACAAACAAACTAAACCAACTAAGAAAACTAAAACAACTGACGCTCCAAGAAAAACACATAGTGCATGAAGCAATAAAAATATAGTGTTTTGAAAGGTGACCTGATTTTTGCCGATGAAGAAGGGGTGCCTCAGGGGCATCCCCAAGCTTTGACGCTTGTACTTCTTGGATATTTCTTGGGGTGATGCATGGGCATCCCCAAGCTTGAGCTTTTGTCCATTCTTCAACTCATCTCATCATTCTCCAATCCCTACACTTGAAAACTTCCTTCATACAAAACTAAACACAATTCTATTAGCAACATTAGTGCAAGCATAACATATAATCAATCCTCTATTTGCTTCAGGTTTCAACTCAAAACCACCACATATATAGTATATACTACTGTATCAACCTCCCCAAAAGTTCCGTAATCAAAAGAACTCAAAAGAAAGCGATAAAGTGGCAAACACAAATATTTGTAGAAATCTGTCAAAACTGAACAGCTGACAAAGGTCGAATTTTTGAGGGGTTTTCTGTTGCTCAAATCAAAAAGTGTTCAACTAACAAAAGTTTGGATATAACCTGGGGCATATGCACAAGAAATCGCAGGTCCAAAAGATATACAGAGAATTTTCACGAATTTTTACGGTGCAGCACCGAAAACAGTTTCAGGACAGCAACATCCCCAAATCTTTAACTCACTCAAATTAGAGGCTTCTCTTGGCACAAAAATGAAATAAACAAGATAAGGAGCAGTCATTACAGTAGTAATGACTTCCAAGACTCAAATAAAAGAAAAAGTACTGAAAATAAAACATTGGGTTATCTCCCAAGAGTGCTTTTCTTTAACGCCTTTGAGCTAGGCGCAGAAAATTGCGAATCAAGTAATATCAAGTGATGAAGCATTAAGATCAACTGCAGAGGTCTTATCAATAAGGCATTGTATTTCATGCACATAATTTTTAGAAGACCCTTTGTGATCATGCTTTGGTACACTATTTTCATCAAAAAGATTTTCAGGACAGATCCAGGCAAAATTATTTTTGAAGGCTTCACACAATCCCAAAAGCTTGCAAGGTATAGGTATTTCGGTTCCCTCATCATTAGTATCAATAACATTTATAGGCGAACCGAGTTTATTAAAACGTTTAAGAACCTTTCTAGCTTCAATAACAACATTCTAAAATTCTAGGCGCAAAGTTTCCAAGATAAAAGCTTTCTTTTTGGGATCCTCAATTTCATGAAGCTTAAGGAACATATATTGCATGCAAGGATTAAGACTAGCAAACCTAGCTTCTAACATGTGAACTAAATGAGCAGAAGCAACTTCATAGCTAGGAGCTAACTCAACCAAAGACTTTTCCTCAACTTCCTTATGCATACTAATGTGATTAAAGAACTCCTCAATGTTACTTTTGCCAATAATCGAACCACTACCTACTAAGAGGTCCTCCAGAACGTACTTAGGGATCAACATGATAAACTAAAGTAAAGAAATAACAACTACCAAGGATTCTAATTTTTCTGGGTTTTTGATAAAAAGCAATGCAGGTAAAATAAATAAAGTAAAGCAAAACAATAAAACAAAGTAAAGGATGTGTGTGCGAAAAACTCCCCTCGCAGAAGTCTTCTCTTCCTCCCCGGCAACGGCACCAGAAAAGAAGCTGGTGCCAAGTTGACGAGGGAGATTATTCTTCTTCGTTCCCCGGCAACGGCGCCAAAAAAGAAGCTGCTACCGGTTGATGGCGCCAGAAAAGAGGCTGCTGGCGTGTGGTTGATGTGGGAGCAGACGGTCCTTGTGCGTGGTGAATAACCAGCCCGTTGGGAACCCCAAGAGGAAGGTATGATGAGTATAGCAGCTAGTTTTCCCTCAGTTAAGAAACCAAGGTTTAATATCGATCATGAGAGGAGAGACAATGATGACTGAAGGTGATGCAGACTGGCTTAGTAACACTCCAACAAGGGCGCCGTTAACGATACTTGTTGACTTGTCTTCGGCCAGCAGCAACGCGGAACCTGCACACAACACAACCAAGTACTTTGTCCCCAACTTGCGATGAGGTTGTCAATCTCACCGGTTTGCTTGAAACAAAGGTTATGAGTGTATCAAGTGGAAAACAATATAGTATGCGAGTAAAGTAAACAGTGCGAGTAAAGTAAACAGTGCGAGTAAAGTAAACAGGTGATAGCAATATGATCGAAATAGGACCGGGGTCCACAGTTCACTAGTGGTGTCTTTCCATAGATAAAATAACACATGCTGGGTAAACAAATTACAGTTGGGCAATTGATAGAATAAAGATAAACGTGATATGTCAAGAAGATCACTATGAGATTTACTCTGGGCATTACAACAAAATACATAGACCGCCATCCAACTGCATCTATGACTAATAATCCACTCCCGGGGATATCAATCCGAACACCCTAGAAGTATTAAGTTGCGAACAACAGATAATTGCATTAAGCAAAGTGTGTAATGTAAACAAAGCATATGCCCTTGAGCATATGAATGTTGTTTTCTCCCTAGTAGCAACAGCACATATACCACCTTAGAGGTTTCTGTCACTCCCCCAGGTGAAATAGAGGCATGAACCCACTATCGAGCATAAATACCCCCTCTTGGAGTCACTAGCAACTACTCGGCCAAGATAGCTACTAACAACGGAGAGCATGCAAGATCATAAACAACATAGAGATAACAAAAGATATAATTCAGTACAACAACTTAATCATAAACACCAATATTCATCGGATCCCAACAAACCAAACATGTAGAATTACATAACGGTGATCTCAATCATGTAGGGCAGCTCATGAGATCTAAACATGAAGCACATGGTGGAGAAGACAACCATCTAGCTACTGCTATGGACCCATAGTCCACGGTAGACTACTCACTCATCGCTCCGGAGGCAAGCATGGCGATGAAGAAGACCTCCGGTGGCAATTCCCCTCTCCGGCAGGGTGCTGGGAAGAGCTTCTGGACCCTCCCGATCTTCGGGTCGACGGTGGCGGCGGATCGCGATGTGTTCTAGAAATCTGATCGGGTACTTAGGTTTTTTTCCGTCGGGGGGTCTTTATAGGCGAAGGGGCGTCGTCAGAGGGGGAGCCAGGTGCCCTCACGCGAGGCCTGGCCGCGCCGCCCCTGCGTGTGGGGCCCTGGTGGCCCCCCTCCGGCTCTCCTTCGGATCTCTGGAAGCTTCCGGGAAAAATAAGACTTCAGGAACTTGTTTCGTCCAATTCCGAGAATATTTCCTGTGTATCACTTCTGAAACACAAAAACAGCAGAAAACAGGAAACTGGCATTGTGGCAACTCGTTAATAGGTTAGTTCCGGAAAATGCATAAAAGTGCCACTAAGTGTAACGAAACAATAGGAAAATGGTGTAAAAACAAGCATGGAGCATCAAAAATTATAGATACGTTGGAGACGTATCAACGACGAGTGTGCAGTATGTGTCCCTGCTCAACACATGCAATTTAAATGGAATGTTGGAAATGATCGGCAATGGAAGAAATATATAAGAAAGCATAAGTTACGATGGCCGAGAGCGAATGTGTACTTACTCAGGAAAGACAGGCAGAAGAATGGTGTTCTTCTCTTTGTTCATGAGCATGAAGCTCTGGAGGTACCGCACCGCCGCGGTTCGTGTGCTTGAGCCATCCACCAGCTGGCTATCGCGCATGTAGTAGGGATCCGCTACCACGACGTTGGGGGGTCTCTCTCTCTTGATCTTCATCTGAAGATTGATCGCGTATAGGCGAACCAAGTTATAGTCGAGCCGTTTCCAGTGAAATAGATTGAAGACGTCCTCGAACGCTATGAAGAAGATATCCGCGGGGTATGCTTGGACGAAGTTCGGGTCTGCTGCTGGCACCTTGACCGTGAACACCGGGTAATTTGAATCCTTGTCTTGAAGAAGGAGGCTCTCTAGAAATTGAATATTTTGCTGCAAACTGATCATTGGTCCACTTGCGAGGTGTTCGAGGTCCTCAGGCAGTATCAGTTTACCAGCTTCATGAAGCCGGGGCAAGCCACCCGGTGTCCGTGGTACCATGCCGTCGGCCCGCATCTTCTTAGGAAGAGTCTGGATCAAAGATGCGCCCTTCTTATTTCCTCTCTTCCTTGGCTTCTTCACCTGACCTGCTGGGGGTGCTTCGGGTGCTGGTGGTGCTGATGGTGGGGTTGCTTGGGGTGCTGGTGGTGATGATGGTGGTGCAACGGGTGCTTGGGTTGCTTGGGGTGCTGGTGGTGCTGATGGTGGAGCTTGGGGTGCTGGGGTTGATTCGCGTGGCTCCCCGACGATCGTCTTATACAGCGTGTTAGGGCTGAAAATGGTAGCCGGCTTGACTTGAGCTGGATTGCCAGCCTCCGGAGGAGTGTCTTGCAGATAAAGACCCGTGAAGGTCAGGCGCTGCGTGACTGTAGTGGGACGACCAAGTTGATCGCCGTGAGTGCGGAAGGCTTCTTCATCCATATGAGGCATGTACATATCTTGGCTGCAGGCGCCAGTGTTGATGTAGGCATCGACGTCATCATCATCATCGTTGCCATCAAGCGGCGCCATGTCCTGGAAGTTAGGTGGTGGCGGTTGCGATGCCGCCACTTGGCGTACCTTGCGTTTGGTCGACGGTCATTGCGGAAGCTTTCCCAACAGCTGTTGGTGGTGTGTGGTGGTAGCGGCGATCGCCGGTTCCTTCCAGGTGGCGGCGGCGACCACCGGTTCCTTTAGGGTAGTGGCGGCGGCGACCACCGGTTCCTTTCGGGTGGCGGCGGCGACCGCCGGTTCCTTCAGGGTAGTGGCGGCGGCGACCACCGGTTCCTTAAGGGTGGGGTCAACGCCGGGCCGGACGACCTTGGGCCGGATGATAGGGGAGGTGGCGCCGATGTTGCGCCTGACACTCGGAAGACCCCCCCCCCAGACGAATCTGGTTCTTCGGTCATGTCATAAGCCAACCGATGCAATTCCCAAGGACCATAACGTCGTCCTCATCTGTGCCCGGAGGTTGATCGGGGGGGAGGAGGTTGTGGTACTCCGGCACTACCATTGCCAACTTCACCTTCACCAAATGATCTGCAATGTTTCTGTGGTGCATAGTTCGGCTGGGCATGACAGTGCCGCTAGCAACATCCATCAACTTGCCGCTGGGCTCCACCACATGCAGGAGTATGCAAGGTTCGTCCTGAGTCAGGGGCATGTTGGATAAGATCAGCGCAAGGCATATATAGTTAAAGAAGATGACGCAGAGGACTAACGAATGAGTTACCTTCTTGACGGCGTTGATCTCTGCTAATGTTGATACAAGGGCGTCGGTGCCGGCGCCGGGCCGCTCACTCTCGGGTGCATTATCAGGCACCACCACCCTATCAGCTTCCGCGGTTGGGGGCGTCGATGTGACCAGGTGGAGCGGCGGCGTCGGGGTCACCAGCGGTGACACTTGGTGACTTGAGTTACTACCGCTGACGTTGGGCATATATATCGGCCCCTGTTGACCTGCCGCATTCCAAGCAGCTAACCCCTCCATCAAACCAGGGGGGATGATCTGCCGGAGCTTCTCCTGCAGCTTCTCGTCCACTAACTTACTCATCTTGGTCGGGTCCACTATTTTCTCTAGTGACTCCACCTTCTTCTTCAGCTCCTGATCCGCGGCTTTATCCTTAGTCGACCTCCTCTCCTTTCTCGTCTTGGCATCCGATCCGTAGTACTCGGATACCTTCATACTTGTGCCAAAGCCGGACACACGGCCAGCCGACGTCGGTGGCTTGTCTAGGTCCCGCTCCTTGTATGCGTTCGTCGCCCTGTTGAAAGGCGCGTCCCACGGTTCCGTCGACCCCTGGGACGATGGGCCAGCCGTAGAACTAGCCTTCAACTCATCATCCTTCAGACAAAGGAACTTAAGGTTAGCCCATTTGGCTTCATTGCTTAATAAGATCAGTGCAATAATAATATAGACTATCCTTACCAGGAGTTTCTCGAACTTCTTTACGTCGGGGTAATCCGTAACAAATTCCCCCGTCTCCCAGTCTAAGTAGTAGCGGGACCGAACATAGTTCCTAGTCTGTATATCTGCGATTTTTAGCCAGGGGTTTTCTTTGCCCAGACGTATCATCTCGGCATCCTCCTTGTCCCAAGTGGGCTGTTTTCCTCGGTAACCGCCGCTTCCGCAATGGTGAGCCCCTAGGTTCAATTCCCGCATTTTCTTCCCCCAGGCGGTCCATTTTTTAGCCTCGTCAGTCTCTAAGGACGACTTGAATGCTTCGAAGTCTTCTCTAGAGAGCGTCGGGTCTTTGCGACTTATCTGCTCCCAGCTTTTACCTTTCTTGATCTTGTCCTTCAGCCGGGTTTTCCAGCTGCTCAAGGCGGTGCTCATCTTCGTGAGAGCTAAAGAGTCCACCTTTTTATTGAACGGCTGTGGGAACGTGTATCGTTGGTGAAGCTTCTGGAGGAGGGTTGCGGCCAAAGCCGCGTTGGCCTCGCTTCTGAGGTCTTGAGTGTTGAGCGGCACAGTTTCACGGACGATGCACCCTAGTTGCATCGCGTACCCTTTGGCAACCTTAGAAGGCTCCAAGGGTAGGCCACTTTCGGAGACCAACATGAAAGGATCGGTGATGTTGGCTAGCACTTGCGGCCTCCGATCCACCCTTGGCCTCTTCGCCTTCCTCTTCTTCTTGGCCTCCTCAGGGTTGCTGCCGCTATCACCTTTCGTGCGGTCGGTGGTCTCTTCACCGGTCTCGGCGGCGTCATCCCGGCCCTCTTCCTCATCGCCGCTCTTGGAGGCAGCCCCCCAGCTCTCTTCCTCATCGCCGCGATCGGCGGCGCCCCCCCGGCCCTCTCCCTCATCGTATTCCTCCCACCATTCCTTGTTGGCCTCTCTGGCGACTTCCTCCTGGCTCTTAGGGTTAGAAGTGCCCGACATGTTTATTTGCACTTCATTAAAAAGAGGCAAATAGTTAGTACATAATGCAACCGAAAAATTCAAAATTTCTGCATGACTTTTGCTAATTTTTCTACCTAGGAGTGCCCATTTCTCAACCGAAACGGAAGCGAATCAACACTTCGGGAGAAATGGGCAACTCAGTTTATTCATCCACACTTGACAGCATCTCATAAGCATATATAACAGCAGATTATGGTCAAAATATCTCATTGCATAACACATAACAGCACGTGTCCATTCAGCAGATTATTACTTTTAGCATATCTGTTCTCCACCAGCAGCAAATACATCTAACACCAGCATTCTGAAAGAGAATATTATAGCATGGCCCCATCAATGACAAAATGGAGTATAAAAATGAACTTCTGCAATATGCCTTACCCTCAAGATAGAATCACAAAGTCACAGTACAAGACAATATTCTCTTCTAGGTAAAGTTCAGTTTGAGGCTTGTGTACATTAAAGAAAAATTCACTTTCAGCTGAGGTCAATATTCATTTACAATTTTACATCCTACCACACAGACCACCAAAAATTGAGGTTTGAGTAAGCTAGCAATACATCACAGCCCAAGGACTGGCAAGTTGCTGCAAGTGGCAACTTGGCAAAATTCAGACATAGTTGCATAAGCTTACTGCATATAAATTCGAAATAAGAGGAAAACTATTTCACAGTACAATGATGAATTAACTAAACAAGCTGCAAGTAAACATCAGAGGAACCTTGAAACCAAAATTTACAGTGCACTACAACAATAATTAAATAGCTGAACAATGAACTATCCTCTACACTAAACAAGCATCATGGTCTCAAATATAACAATCCATGTCTACGATGGTCAAAGTCTGAACATGATCACTCTCCTACGATTAGGATTGGAACCATTAACCAACCCGAGTGCTAACATTGAACTATAACCTAAAACAAAGTTTGCTAATAATTCCAAGATACATCTGAAAGTATCATAATGGGGATTGAGTGTAACAGAATATCAGAATATCATAAAATTCCAAGATACATCTCCAAGATATTATTGCAAAGACATGATGTAACAGAATATCATGTGAACTGTAAGGACATTATAGGAACAATAATAGCTAAACAACATTTCTTTTAGTTGTGCAAATCTGATGCTTATGTTCATATCTGGTGATCCCAAGTTTGCAAAGTTTCTCAAATCAAAAGCACCAAAATTTGGATAGAGGTCAGAAAATTTTAGTCAAGTTTGAAAAGAGTTTAAAATTTTAAAAATATGTATGGTTGTAGAACTGAGGTGGTCTGCTGGTGACTTTTACTTCAGTAAGGTGCTATATATAATAACTTGTATACAGATTATCTAATAACTTGTATACAAATTATATAATAAATTTCAGTAAGGTGCTATATATGCAAAAGCTTCTTAGTTGACTTTCTTTTCGAGAAACTTAAGGTATTCACATGATTTATTAACATCTTGCACTAATACTAGTCCAACAGCAACCATAATTTGACTGATATGAACAAAAAAACAGACCTGATATTATTTATCCACAACTGAAAGCACCTCCTAGGTAACAAAGAACACAGTAATCACAAGCTTTTGCTTATCCCTAGTAGTATACTAATTGATGATCAAACACTACTAGTGTTCCTGAATTGAAGAAAAGCAAACAGGTCAACTACTCTTGTACAATAGTAGCAGCAGCAGAACCTAAAATAACCTGAAATGTCACTGTCACAAGGAATGCTTCCAAGCTGATTAATCAATTAATCAAATTAACATGACTACTGATCAGGATGCTTCACAAAGCTAATCCATTAAAATATTTGACTGATTAAGAATCAATTTGAAATTGTTGATCAACTCGTTGAGTTATCTAATCATCACAATCCTTGAACTATCCCGACAAATATAGCAGTACATGGCAAAAATATTTACTCAAGTACCTACAAAAATATTTACTAAAGTATGTTGGCTTAATCGTCATTCACTTTACCATGCAACACAAATTCTTAGATGACTGGTTCACCACATATATCCAAGTATTCAGGGGATGTGCACAGAAGCAAGAAACACAATTGACAGTGTGTTACCGAAGAAACTATGCAACATCCAGTAGTTTTAACGAACACCAAAAGCAAAAGAGAAGGAAAGAAGACAGAGTATGTGCCAGTACCTCACAAAGACGAGGTGCTGGTCGGTGAAGAGCCGATGTGGGGGAGCTGCTTCCGGTGGGACACGATGCCGGGCCGCCTGCTGCTGCTAGAGATGGGGGCGGCCATTGCTGGACGAGGCCACTGAGCGCGCGGGCAGAAGGGATGGGGACGGCCGTCAGAGAAGGAGGCCGGCGCGCGTGCGGTGTAGAGGTTTCCGGGCGAGGACCGCTGGGACGAGACCCGGCGGCATGGATGGCCGGTCGCTGGCGGGAGGGAGACCGGGGCGGGTGGGGATACGGTCGCTGGTGGTTCGTCGGCGGTTAGCTAGGGTTCGTCGGTGGGGATAGCTCCGGTGGCTAGCTAGGGTTCGTCGGCGCGGGGGAGTGGATAGAGAGAAAGATAGAGGCTCAGTGGAGGGCGTGCGCCACGGTTTTACTAAGTGTCAAAATTCTGTGGTGCATCTACTGGTGCGATGCGCCACAGAATTAGAGAATTCTGTGGCGCATCGCACCAGTAGATGCGCCACAGAATTTATTTCCTTTTTTTAAAATTATTTTAGTTATTACTCCCTCTGTTTCAATGAATAAGGCTTATATTTTTTCTAAAAAGTCAAACAATATGAAGTTTGACCAAAATTTTAGAATAAATCACTAACATGCACAATATAAGATCAATACCGTTAGATACGTCTTGAAATATATTTTCATATGATGTCTATATAATGCACAATATAAGATCAATACCGTTAGATACGTCTTTTTGCTCTTTTTTGTCTAACACACACATGTGCATACACACACAAAATTAAAAGTCTCGATCACACACACATGTGCATACACAAAAAAGTCTCGATCACACACACCAAAAAAGTCTTCTCCGTCCGGTTTCGAGCTAGCTTAGCGTTTCTTCACAATGTTCTTGCCCTTCTTGTTGGCGGTTGAATACTTTATGCCGGCCACCTTGAGATTTCTTCGTGTGAACGGACAACCTTTAGTAGGTAGGGAGGTCTTCCTTCTTACTTTACTAGTAGTAGGCATGTCGAAGTGCTTGTCAAATTCCTCCTCGATCTTCGGGTCACCGTTCTTGTCCAAGTCTTCCTCGTTTGCGTCTCCTTCCATTCCTATGATGCTCCTCTTGCCCCTCCTCACGACAACACGGCTAGGCCTCGACGGGTCGGTGATGAAGAAGCATTGGTCAACTTGGCTACCGAGTACCCATGGCTCATTTTTCGCGGATGCGTTCTTCGATTTGGCATCCGGTATAACCATGGTGGTGAAATATTGGCCTTCTTTTTCGACCTTCTTGGCCCATCTCACACGGAACATTGGCACCGTCTCTCCACAGTAATTGAGCTCCCATATCTCCTCGATCCTTCTGAAAAATCTTTCCTTGACACTAGTCTTGTCATCGGCGTATGATAGCATAGTTACTCCTGAGTTTTGATTTTCACTATTTCTGTCCTTTTTCTCGGTGTAGAATCTGTAACCGTTGATGTCGTACCCCTGATAGGTCCTTACGTTATGCCCGGGGCCCTGTGATAAGGTGTATATGAGTTTTTCATCTTCGGTAGAAGGCCTTCTGCTCTGTGCTTGAAGCAGTTGAGTTTGCTTAAACCAAAGCGTGAAGCTGGAGTTGTGCTCTTTGGTTACGTCTCCCATCTTCCTTGGCCGGCCCATATCGATGTAATTCTGCTCGATTATGCTTTTGTGCTCTTGCACAAAAGGTTCGACCAATTTTAAGTGTTGTAGCGCGACCCGGTGAGCCCTTTCAAAGTCGTCGCGTCGATTGACAATGCCCACATGGACTGAGCGGTAGCCCTCGCGGTGACTGACTCCAGCGAGCCTGCCGAGGTGCGTCCTAGTGGGCAGACCAACATGATCCTGGTCGTCCTCGGTGCTTAGATAATTCTGGCAGAAGGAGATGCACTCGTAGGTTAGGAACCCCTTGGCCATGCTTGCATCTGGACGGGCCCTGTTGCGAACATATCCTTTCATGACACAGTTCTGCCTTTCGAAAAGGCATCATGTTGTGGAGGAACATCGGGCCGAGCTGCCTGATGTCATCAACGACATGGAGAAGGAGATGGACGCATATATCACAGAATGCGGGCGGGAAGTAAATCTCTAGCTCACATAGTATCACCACGATCTCATCCTGTAGCATCTTGAGCTGCCTCACGCCGATCGACTTCCTGGTGATAACGTCAAAGAAGTTGCAAAGGCCAAACAGCGTATCACGGACGTGCTCGTCCATTATCCCTTGGATCGCAACGGGAAGTATCTGCATCATGAGCACGTGACAATCGTGAGACTTCATCCCGGTGAACCTTTTCTTCGCTACGTCTAGATATCTGCTTATATTCCCCGAGTAACCGTGAGGAAGTTTCACTCGTAGGAGGCACCTGAAAAACTGCTCGAGCTCCTCCGGACTCATTGTGAAGCAGGCAGCGGGAAGCACCACCGCGTTCTTCTTAGCCCTTTTGCGGAGACGTTGAGTCCATTCCGTCTGATCATCATCATCATCATCGTCGTCGTTGTCATCAGTATCGGGGGCTTGAAGAGCTTTTCTGATGCCAAAATGTTTCAGATCGTATCTTGCTTTCGGCCCATCCTTGGACTTTTCCGAGTTGCAAAGAGTGCCAAGCAGACTCTCGGTAACGTTCTTTGTAATGTGCATGACATCGAGGCTGTGGGGCGTGTGGAGGACCTTCCAGTACTCCAAGTCATGGAAAATAGACCTCGCTTTCCATACATCGAGCAGCGGCTCTGGCTTCGGTCGCTTCTTTCCCGGCGCTGGGCACTCCTTCCAATTTTTTAGAAGATCGTCGATTTCTGCACCGCTCCTCTATCGTGGGGGTCCATCGGGCTCATCTTTACCATTGAACAGATCACCGCATTTTCTCCACGGGTGATCCAAGCGAAGCCACCTTCGAGCACCTGGGTACACGGTTTTCGAGGACCCGGGATCCCTTGGTAGCTGTAGATGCGGGGTCTCGTCCATGCACTTCACACAGCCGCAGAATCCGTGGCTGACCTGGGCAGATACGTATGCGCAACCAGGATAGTCCGTGACCGTCGTGATCAACGCGGCTCTCATATCGAAATAAGTTCTACTGTAGGCGTCCCACGTATGGGGTGGCGTCTTCCACAACGTGTCTAACTCCTCTTTCAGCAGCCCGAGATACAAATGCATGTCGACACCTAGTTGTTTCGGCCCCTGAATGAGAATACTCAGGTGTATGTACCTTTGCTTGGTGCACAGCCACGGGGGTAGGTTGTAAGGCCATACAAACACAGGCCAGGTGCTATGCGTGCTACTCTGGTTGCCGAACGGATTGAGTCCATCGGTGCTCATACCCAGCCTGATGTTCCTTTCGTCGCCCCCGAACCTAGGAAAGGCGATGTCCAATGCTTCCCACTGGCCAGCGTCTGAAGGGTGTGTCAGCATATAGCCCATCTCCGGATCTTCTTCGGGCTTCTCCCTTTCTGCGTGCCATTGCATGAGCTTTGCTTCCTTAGGGTCCACGAAATACCGCTGCAGACGGGGAGTGATAGGAAAGTACCATACCACTTTTCGAGGTACCTTCTTGTTCCCAACCTTGTACCGTCCGTGGCCGCACACTGGACATGTGGTCATGTCCTTGTACTCCCCCGATAAATTACGCAATCATTGATGCAGGCGTGGTATCTTTCGTGCGGTAGGTCAAGAGGGCACACAACTTTCTTGGCCTCCTCGATACTACTTGGCAATGTGTTCCCCTCTGGGAGACGATCGTGCCAGAATTTCATGTTCTTGCT
This sequence comes from Dactylis glomerata, assembly GCA_007115705.1. Taxonomy (NCBI): domain Eukaryota; kingdom Viridiplantae; phylum Streptophyta; class Magnoliopsida; order Poales; family Poaceae; genus Dactylis; species Dactylis glomerata. Next base: position 379,624 of record QXEO01000492.1, read on the forward strand.
GAAGCTGGAATCGGTCCATTTGTTCTGCGTCCTCATCTGCAGACAATCAAGCGTTACATGCAAGCGCGTATCCTGCGGACGGCACCCAGGAAATATCGGAGTCATCCCATCTTTCTCCATTTGCGCCAGCTTGGCTCTCTCTCTCTGGCTGCAGCTCTGTCGTTGCTCGTCTCATGGAGGAGCAGATCTTGAACATGAGAGTCCCGCAAGGCCGAAATTAGCGGAGTCGCGCCAGAATCTTCTTCTTCATCATGATCTTCTCCACCGTCAACTTCTACTTCATGATGATCTTCTCCGCCGACTTCTTCTTCATGATGATATTGTCCACCGACATGTGGTGCTTCATCATCTCGCTCGCCACCATGGTCTTCATGCGCACCATTTGTTGGGGCCGGCCGCACCTGGTTGTCCTGCATGAAACCGCGCCTCAGCAGGTGCTCCTCCAGTTGTCCGGAATGAGGGTTGATCTAGCGCTCGAGTTTGCATGATCGACACAGACATCTTATCTGGCGCCTATTGTTCTGAATCATGTCCTCCTTCGCGTCTTTCTTGTATCTACTAATTCAAGCGGAACTCATCGAGAGGACCATGGTTGTCTGCAAATGGTATACATAGAGCAGAAAATTAGAACCGCAACACATGCACACACATGCATGGACCTCTCCTAAAGGTATACATAGAGCGGAAAAATTCGGCATGACCTCTCCTAAAGGTAGGACGTATGGGTAGTGCAAAAATTTGCCGAAACAGAAATGAATCAACGTCTCGACAAACATCCATGCACCACACCGGCACACACACAAGCGCTTCACGTGCAACAATCATCCATACACAAGATCGACATGCGCATGCATGTCCCCTCCAAATACTCACCTTGTAGATTCGATACCGAGACGAGACCGCGATCGATGAGTTGGAGAGGATGAGAGAGTATGGAGAGGCTTCTCCTCACCGCCAATTATGTATCAACCAAAGTAAGTACAATAAGTACCAAAGAAAGTGAAAACTATGGCCAAAATGGGATGAGAGGGAAGGGAGCTAGAGCTAGATCTAGATGGAGTAGAGGAAGATGAATGGCTTGGGAGTGTGGGAGGTGTGGGAGGTTGGCACTTTAAAGGTGCCAGACGAGCTAATTCTGTGGCGCATCAGGTCTGGTGCGCCACAGAATTACACTAATTCTGTGGCGCACTGGCCCTGGTGCGCCACAGAATGTCCTAATTCTGTGGCGCACTGGACCTGATGCGCCACAGAATGTCCTAATTCTGTGGCATTCTGTGGCGCATCAGGTCCAGTGCGCCACAAAATTAGTGGAATCAATGATTGGGGCTGGCTGGGAGAGGGCCCCACCCAATTTCTGTGGCGCATTGTCTCCTGGTGCGCCACAGAAATGTTGTATTTTTGTGGCGCACCTGACCTGGTGCGCCACATAAATAATTTCTGTGATGCACTGCTGGCTAGTGCGCCACAGAATTGCATCCCACCTATAAGGGTTTTCCTACTAGTGCAAAGAACCGCTTCCCGCAGTTCTCGCCCATCCATGAACTTGGTGAATTTCAGTGGCAGGCGCTGAATCTCGCGGCACTGCGCGCCGGCGATGCAAAAGAAAGAGTAGATTCTAGGCGGAGAAGGAGAAGCATTAGTGGAAGGAGCATTTGGACCTGGCGCAGCAGATGATACCTTGAGCTTATTCTTGCTCTCGGCCGGACGGCCGGGGCGTCGCTTCACCAGAGCAGAAGATGACGCTACCGCAGCTGCGGCGGTAGTCTTGTTCTTACTACCGCGAGGACGGCTGCGGCCCCGTTTCTCCACCGGGGCGCCGATGTTCAAGCGCGATTCACTTGCGTCGGCCATGGAGACAAGCTACAGGGACGAAAAACCCTAGATGGGGTGAGGAAGAAGAAGACGATGCGGCGGAGAAAGACACTAATGAAGGAATTAGGGTTTTTTTTACCCTGGCCAAGCGTGCTTTATTTATAAGCACGTACTAATGGGCCTTTGGAGCGGCAAGGCCCAAAGTATACTTCTGGGTTTTTACAGTGCAAATAGTACAGAGGAATCAACATATCAAGGAAAAAGATGCATACAAAAAAAAGAGAAGAGAGCAGGGAATAAGAAAATATCTGTCAAGAAGCACAAGTTCACCTCGTCTTCGACTCGTGGGCTTGCGTCATAAGAAGAGGAGAAATCCATTGCAAAGGTGAATAAAGTCGACAAATGACGCGAGAAGAAATATATGGAACATGTTTATCTATTTTATTGAGCCTATACCTGAAAATTTCAGCTATAGCCTCGGGGGCTACTCCCATCGGAAGCGCTGTCGCGCACCTGATAGAAAGAAGTCGACAAAAGAAAGGAGGCGAGTCGAAGCTGGTAATAAAGAACAAATTGATGGACATGAGGTTCAGACATAATTGGTTGCATCTCTTCAGCAAGGAACTTTGGCTACATTGCCAACAAAATAAACATCGATTACTCTCATCGGGAGATATTCATGAAAGTTAAAAAGGATAACTCGAAAAATTACGTATATTGAATCAGTCAAACAAGGCTGCAAAATAAAATTCTCGAGTTGCGTCATCGCGACAAAACTTGAATGCCGTGGTTGAAATATATCATGAAGGTAAGACCCCGGGATCCGTCTTGTGTGGCCCGGTATACGCACATGGATGTGCTCTGCTGGAACTTATCCGTGTCTACGACGCGAAGAAAATCCTTGTGGATACACTGGGTACCCTAAGAACCACTGGGATTCATTCTTTGTAAGGCCTAAATGCGGCAAAAGAATGGGTTTGACCGGTTTCCCGAATTCAAGTCCAAGGGGATTAAATTTGAAGTAGGTGACAAGTATATGTTCTGACAGTTAACTGACCTCTTGATCCGTCAGAGTTGTCAGACTTGCTCATCAAAACCCCTCGTGAAACATTATAATGAAAAATAAGTCGAAAGACCAAGTCGAAGATTTGAAGATCTGAAAAAGTCAAGTATTGATCAAGTCGAAGATTTGAAGATCTGAGATTCAACCCGAATCTGTAATTCTGGTAGAATCTCGGGGGCTACTGACAAGGGTATAGATAATAGAGCCCGTCAGCTAAGTACCCCTGAGGCCCGTTAAGCTAGGCCCAATTGTAATATTAGTCGAAATACGAGTTCATGTCGTATATTGATATTGTAATCTGTGTCAGATCCCACCCGATCCTCGAGACCTGGCCATCTATATATAGAGGCCAGGAGGGGACGGTGTGGGTCAGATCGAAAGCAAGCCAGGTTTATACCCACGTTTACTTTCGATAGCCACCTTGTTTGACTGATTTTACCTTCGAGTTCATCCGACGCCCTATCTCCCCGATCATAAGTCCTTCATCTAGGACATTTGTTGAGTTAACCCCTCGTCACCGGTCCAATTTCCTTTACATTGCTATTACTGTTTACATTTACTTGCTTATTTACATTCTCGCATACTATTACCTTTTACCACTCGATACGCTCAATCCTTTGTTTACAGCAAACCGGTGAGATTGACAACCTCATCGTAAGTTGGGGCAAAGTTCTTGGTTATGTTGTGTGCAGGTTCCACATTGCTGCTGGTGCAAAGCAAAGCCCTAGACAAGGCGCCTTATAAATTGTATGAAGCTGTCGCGAAGCTAGCAAGCATCACCTTCTGAAGTTTGGCTTTCTCCTACTGGTTCTATAAACTTCGGTTTCACAACTGAGGAAAGACTTGCTGCTGTACTCATCATACCTTTCTCTTGGGGTTCCCAACGGGTGTAATCTATACATCATCATGTACCTTCTTCTATAGTTATTTTGCTAGGGATAAGGATAATGCATGTGTTATAATTTCTTAGTGTTCGACCTGATTTTGTACTCAGTACATAAAAATCACGTAATATATATTGATGTATATGCACGTTTAAATACATGATGTATATTTGCCATTAATCAAGAATAAATATTATACCTCAAGAAAATAAGGTCAGGTGGTCGTACGAGTACTTGCCTTCCTAGCCATACTAATCTCCTTGATCAAACGCGTGCTAGCTAGCTGGCTCTCCTTGCATGCAGGTTGGACTTGACGTAAGCCTGAAGCACTGGAGTTGTTTCGATCGGCCGACCAACAAGCTCGTACGCGACCCAACGCTGGGCTCGCGTCTATCGCTCGGGCGTCGTTCCGCGACCCTGCGGCATACTCGGCCGCTCGATCGGCACCGGGAGAGCTGATGTACCGGTACAAGATAAGCACAGCCTAATCCAAACCACAAAAAGAGCAACCACCTAACAGCTCCGCAACGGCGCCCGTGCGGGGCGCTGCTATCTGTTCGTGATAGACACTCGTCTATAAAAGGAGAGTGGGCAGCAGCTGAACAAGGAGGAAGGAGAACCAGGAGAGGACCGCGGGAAGTAAGCCGGGGGCGGCAGACGGCGCGCCCAACTCAGCGGCAGCAGCTGCGGGCGGCGCCGACGCGCTGAACACATACACATGCAATAGGGTGCCGTCACCAAGCTTCGGCATCAAGGACGACGGGCACGGCTCGACCATGATGCCGGCCTCGGCTGTCTTCAGCATTCAGCCGGAGCACACGACACCGTCGTCGGCAAGCTCATCTTCTTTGCCAAGACGCTAGGGCTACCCGTTCGTAGCCCACAAGAGATGCCGGCCGCCGCGGGCGTACAAGCTATGCGACTGAAACTCACTTCTTCCTTCATCTAATATCTGTATACTTGCATCAAATAGTTTATGGTACATGTCAAATGCAGATCGACATGCCTGCCGCCCAAACGCGTGGATATATACTCCCTTCAAGCATCGGGTGGCGGCAGCTACGCGTAGTGCCGAGGACATGCGAGGGTGCCGCCGTGCAGAGCACGCCCCAAAACTTGAAGACGGATGTCGCCAAGCATCGGCCGTCGAGGATGCCACACGTCCAGCTAGAAGCGTGACCGACGGAGCTCACTGCGACGCCGATGACGAGAGGCCATTCATGCAGGGGTGCACCAAGGCCGACCACAAGATCCCGCACGCCTACGTGCGTGCGATCCTCGACGGGCCGGCACCTCGAACATCAGCTGGCTGTTATTACGTATGCCGTCGGGCTGATATTTATTTACAGCGGTGCCGGCGCACAACTTCCGCAGAAAACTACGCCGCTGGGCTGCCGTCCACTTTAGCGCCCACCATTGACGATGACGCCACGGCAGCGCCCTGAGCTCCTCCGCGCCGTCGACATCGACACCTGCACACGATCAAGATCTAGATCAAGAGAAGGGTGCATTTCACCTAGCTAAAAATGCCCAGTTACACATGCATGCGAAGAAGGAGCCAACGAGTGCATCATTCGCATGGCCATCTAGTCCTTCCGAGATCAAGGGCGCCATCAATTAGTCCATCTCAGCGAGGACTTCGCCACGGGGAGCTGCTCGTATGCAGCCTGCAGGCGTGTTCCCGGTAATTCTTGTCATCGTCGATGTGAAGATCACGCCACCGAGATGACGCGGTCCGCCGTCGTGTTCAACACATGGACGCATGCACATATGTCCAGACTTCTTCCTCATGTTCATCAAAAACACCATACCATCATGAACGGTGCTGAAGCTGAGGGCAGCGACACACCGCACCCCGGACCTAGGCTGATGCATCTCGTTTGCTGATGATGCCGGCCACTACAATCAGATCGGAACAGCTAGTTTACACATCAATCAATCAGATGAAGGAAATCTAATCCAGGTACGTGAAGATTCATTAGTTATTTACGACATGGATCTGCTATGTTCTCATTTCAGATACAAGCGGGCGGAGCAATGCATGGTCATGCACGACGCGGCGCTGCTCGACGTCGGGAGGTCGCCTCGCTGTAACAACTCAAAAATTTGTAATCCATTTGCTATTAATTAAAGAGCCAAAATTTGGACCAAGATAAAACTTTTTCATTCATATTGCATGTATGCATAGATTTCTAATATATGCATTTTATGATTTCATGTGTGTTATAATTAGTTGTGCAATGTTTAGTTAATCCACACTTAACCAACAGAAGCACTAGGGAAGAACTACAAGGACCAAAGAAACCAGAAGCAAAGGAAAGAAAGAAAAAGAGAAGAAAAGTTGATCTAGAAAGTATTATTGACTACCCTACTTTGGACACTTAGATTAAGCAACCTGTAACTCAACTAAGTGTGTGGTTAGTTAGTTGAGCTTGACCAGACTACAAACTAGCTTGACCAAGAAGTTTCAAACAAAAATTCAAATTCTAACCTAACTCAAACATCTGCCAAAGTTTGAATCTGAAACAGTGACCATATCCAATTTTCGAAATAAAATTTCTGCAAAACATTTTCTCTCTGCAAAACAAAAATAGTTTTGGATTCCTTATGGAATATCTTGGCAACCCACGGTGGCAGATTTCAAATTTTCAAAATTTGAATTCATGCGGGCATTTGATCGAACAGTTTGTGGGCGAAATTCAGGGAAATCAACTCTACTGTAGCTGGCGCCGTTCTCGTACGTCCTCGTACGTGTAGGTGTACCCGACGACGTCCCCTAGCCCGCCGTTGTCGATCTCTCACTGGGTCGAGCCAGACCCCGGCCAGTGGACGGTGGAAAAGTTCCCACCGTTGCCTCCCAGTCACCCGACCATCACGCACGCGAGGAGACCGTTGCCGAGGTCACGAGCAGGCCGTAGCGCACGCGGAGGAGCCGCAGTACCCCGCCCGAGCGACCCACGCGCCCGACGTCACCGCCAGGACCGCCGCGACCGGGAAAGTTTCCCGCCAGCACCCCTTCGGAAACCCTAGCTCCCGCTCTCCCCCGTCCCTATAAATAGGCCCCCTCGACGCCTTTGAGCACCACACCGCCAAAGCACAACACCCCAGCCTCTCTCTCTTCCTCTCCCCCTCGGAATCGTCCGAATTCTGGGAGCGTGCGTCGCCGCATTCCGAAGAAGTCCGGCCACCGTTGGAGACGCCGCCGGTGCCAGGCGGAGGAGTCAAGCTGCCGCCGTCGTTCTGCGTCATCGCCGACGACCCCTGCTTCCTCTCCGTCGAGCCGCCGGCGTCGAACACTTCCTCTCTGCAAGGGCCGGTGAGCCCCGTCTGTCCCGAGGTTGACGACGGACGTGCGCCGTTGGATCTTGATCCTGCGGCCGCGTACCAGTTCGGCGATTCTAAATAGATCTGACGAGTAGGTCCCACCGGTCAGGTTTAAAAACCGAATCTCTCCCGCCCGGGGAAGCGCAGTTGGGCCGGCCCGTTCGGGTGTTGTCAGGTGCGGCCCAGCTTTCGTTTAGAATTCGACCCGTTTCAGTTATTCGTTTTCCCGCCCGTTTCAAATTCGTTTCAGAGATGATTTTCAAATGAAATTTCCCAGAGTTTTACAAATCCGTTTTTAGCAAATAAAGATGCGTTGGAAAGCTTAAAGAATTATCTAGCCTCTGAAACTAATTAGAATCTGATTTAAGTTAAAGATTTAATTTGATAATCACACTTTAACCGTAGCCCTACTTATCTTAGGAAGATTTTATAAAATTGTTTAAACCTCCTAAAATCTTGAAACTTGGTTTATGAACTCACTAGTTAACTTATCTACTGTTTAGTCTAACCTTAATTAATTAAAACCTTGTTAGTGCTATCAATTAAACTCTAATCCAACCCTAGTGTGTAGCATGAAATAATAGATTTCACTACATACTTGGTTTGTTAGTTACCCCCACTACCCAATCTACTTAATTAATCCCTCTCCTCTTGAACTAGCCCTAATACCCCTAGTTTCATACCAATGCTAAGAAAGTGGACAACATATGGCACATGGTAGAAAAATCTATCTTACACACTTAATGAAAACTTGGAAGAAAACTTGCAAACCAACTCAATAAAAGTCCACATGATCTCTATTGTTTGAAAACAAGTATGTGTGCTTGGAATGTTGTTAGTATTGTTTAGTGATTGTGTGCATTGTGTTTATTCGTTATTAGACGCTAGTGTTGCTGAGGAGGATATTGAGGGGGGATTTTATCAGGAAGAAGAAGACTACCCAGGACACTTTGCCAACCAAGGCAAGCCATCTTTTGAATCCTCATACTCCAAATGCCTAGTTTTTTTCCTATTGCATTCTACTTGTTTTTAAGTAAATTGCATGATTGAATTGCTACTTTAGAATGATAGTTGTGTAGTGATATCTTGCTTAGCAAGAGTATCAAGCTGAGTTTATCCTACCCTATTTAGTGGTATCATCACTCTATATAGTTGCTTAGTCGCTAATAAAATTGAGGCCATCTATAAGGGGAACCCTATTTGAAATTGGTGACTTGAACTTGACAGCTTGAATTGGAGATTTCTCCTACATGATGGTTTTATGAAGGAAAATAATCTTGACTAAGGACTATGGAATGTATTTTCTAAATGATAATAAGTGATGTACCATGTGAGCCAACCATTATCGTACGACCACATTACCCCTAAATGGGAAGGGGCTTAGTCTGTAGCTTGTTTATTCTAGTATGGGAGATCTTGTATCATTTTTTATAGAAGTAAGCCATGCGTGGGTGCTTCCGAACCGAGTGGAAAGTTTCCATTCATGCAGCACTCTGCAGCGGGCAAAACTATGAGTTTCAGAATGGACTCGTAGGGAAGGATCCTATACTAGAGTAGACAAGTGAAGGAGTTTGTTTGATTATCTGAACCTCGCATACTTTGTGTATGACGATCCGTGGATTTCTCCCGGCAGATGTATCGAATCTTGTGGGTAAAGTGTACCCCTCTGCAAAGGTTTCAAAACTATTCGAATAGCCGCGTCCGCGGTCATGGACAGTTGGCAAGCTGTACTTGACTTTTGTCAAGAATGTTAACAACTTATGGTGAACTTGGTGAATGACTTGACTTGACATCGATGTTGACACACTTGAAGTTCCTCTTTAGATTGACTTAGAGAATTAAATCTTCTTCTCTACTAATGAACCTTTTTGGGAAATAAAACTAGCTTTTGCAAATAAACTTAGTGCTTAGTCCATCATATCAACCTTGCATATCTATTTCATCATTTTGTTTATAAGATGGTTTGCGAGTGCATCCAATGTACTCATGGCTGTGTCCCTGGCTATCAACTTGGCCAGACTATGGGGAGGAATATCTGGAGGAAGGTTTTGAAGATGAGTACTAGAACTAAGATCATCTCCTAAGTCGCCATTGCCTGTAGGGTGAAGGCATGGACCCAAAGACGTTATCTCCGCTGCTATATTGTGTTGTAATATGAACTTGGTCACTATGACCATTGTATTTGAACTATTCGTATTGTAATGTCTATGGAACTGGTTACCAACTACGTTATGTGTATCACAACAATGATTCTGGGATTGTGGTGGAATACATAACGGGCACTTGAATTTCTGGAAATTCGGGTGTTACAAGTTGGTATCAGAGCCTAGGCTGACCATAGGAGACCTTAGTTAGAATGGGCGTTAGATGGAACCTTTATAAAAGCAAAGAGATAAGTAATGGCTTAAAATTGCTTAGTCTTTTCCTCTCTATTTACAAAGCTTTGTACATAATTCAGTTTTTGCCTACTTAAAATTTTGCACACTTGAGTTGGTCACTAACTTAATCTAATCTAAAATTTTGTAGATGGCCCCGGTGTTCACTGAGCAATACCAGTTGGGCCATGGTGGTAGCCTTGTTTTCGAGCACGACCTCACTACCCTGACCTTGTTCCTGGATTGTCTGTACCAGGAGTTCAAGGGAGCCGTGCTAAATGAGCACCCGGATGGAGAGCTACGGTGGCTTATCAGGGCAAGTTGCCGTGGCAAGAAGGGAGATTTAAGTTCTCCAAGGATCAAGTTTGAGCTTGTGGAGAACACTTGGGCCGATGGTTTGGTCCGAGGTATGCAGTAGATGCTTGCCCGCTTATGCGGATTGCATGTTGAGGAGGTCCAGGTGGAGCGCTTTAGGAACTTTGCTCGGCGTGATGCGGAAAGGCGTCCCGCAAACATGCCAGGGCACAATGAGCCGAGTTCATATATAGATCACATGGACTTCTTGCTGTACTCCACTCAGCAGGAGGCAGATCGTGCCCGTACCAAGGCCAACCTTGAGCACTTCGCACTTGTGGAGGCAAGGAGCACCATCAGGATTCTTGCTAGGGATCGCAAGAGCCTTCGCCGCCAGCGCGAGGAAAGGGATGAGACCATTGAAGAGTTGAAGGCCAAGGTGGCTGAGCTGACTGAGTACATTAGAGATCTAGAGAGCCATCTTGGTGAGGAGGAAGGCATTGACATCCGCAAGGAGGATAATGCCCTCATTAGTGACGAGGATGATTTCATGGAGGACCTGGATGATCAGGAGGATGATGAGGATGCTGGATTCATCGAGGATGATGAGGAGGAAGACCCCGAGGAGCCTGATGTTTAGATTGGAGATCCAAGTGTTATCTAGCTATGAGTTCACTTAAGTCACTTCGTGTAGGTGTGAGTTGTATCCCCCTCTCTAGTAGATGAGTCGCAATGGTTTGATGTAAACCATTTGTAATGTGTGAACTCGTATGTGTGGTATGTTTGATGTTTGTTGAATGAAATATGAATCTGGCCCTTAAGGCCTTAGTAAGACCAAATTGCATCATTTATGTTACATTTAAATCTTAGCAATTAGTTTTTCCCTCTTGTCTTACACCCATTATCTTCAGATGCCGTGAGCACCCCCACCCCCGAACCCGGATGTAGCACAACTGCTAAGGTTGATCATGGAAGACCGGGAAGCAGCCCGAGCTGAGCGCCAAGCTAACTTGGCCACTCTTCAGCAGCTAGCCCAGATGGCAATGAACCACAACAATGGCAATGGAAATGGCCATGGTGAAGGAGAGAACAATGGCCATGGTGATCACCGATCCAAGTTAAGGAGTTTCCAAAACACCAACCCACCTATGTTCACTAAGTCTGAAGAACCCTTAGATGCTGATGACTGGCTTCGCACCATGGAGAACAATTTGGCAGTCGCCGGAGTTGGCGAACATGAGAAGGTCTTGTACACCACCCACTATCTTGCTGGAGCCGCAAGAGCTTGGTGGGATAGCACTCATGCAATGCAAGCCCAAGGGTATGTGATGCCTTGGGAGGAGTTCAAGAGCAAGTTTAGCAAAGCCCATGTTCCTTTGGGATTAGTTAAAAGGATGAGAGATGAGTTCAGAAATCTGAAGCAAGGTTCCCTATCTGTGGTTGACTACCGTGACAAGTTCCTTACCTTGTCTAGGTATGCCCCAGATGACACCAACACCAATGAGAAGAAGCAAGAGAGGTTTCTGAATGGACTTCATGATGAGATGCAATGTGTCTTGGTCAGCATTCCCTTTGCAGACCTGGAGTCATTGGTTGACTCTGCCATTCAGATGGAAGGCAAACTCAAGCAAGCTGCAGAGAACCGCAAGCGCCGTATGATGTATCAAGGCAACTCAAGCAACTCGTAGAAGCCAAGGAGAAATCCACCTATGGGTCTTGCCCCTAGACCTATGAGGCCATCTGCACCTACTCCACATCCCAACTTTCCCAACCGTCTGACCGGCAACAACTTCAACCGTACACCTCCAAGACCTAATGGCAACAACATCAACCCCAATACTCCAAGGCCAAATGGCGCACCTTCGCTGCCCAAGTCTGGTGACAAGTCTGGTGTTACCTGTTATGAGTGCGGAATCAAGGGGCACTACTCCAATGAATGCCCGAAGAAGCTGAATGATGCATCCAAGACCACTGCTCCTGCTCAGCAACAGCGCCGTGTTGGAAATGGCAAAAATTATCCACCAAGGAACCGGCCTCACCCTCGAGGCCGTCTGAATCACATGAATGTTGAAGAAGCTCAGGAAGCAACCGACGTTGTGCTTGGTATGTTCCCTGTTAATCCAGTTCCTGCAAGAGTTCTGTTTGATTCTGGAGCTTCACACTTGTTTGTTACTAAGTTATTTGTTGATAAAAGTGGACTTCAACCAACACCCATGAAACATGCCATGTTAGTACAAATACCTGGGTCAACAACAAAGGCTGAGTGGAACTGTTTGGCAGTTCCCATAGAAATTCATGGAATAGCTTTCTTAACCAATTTGATAGTATTGGGAACTAAAGGTTTGGAAGTAGTTCTTGGTATGAATTGGATGTCTTCCCATCAAGGAGTGATAGATTGTGCCAAGAAGACCATCACCATGAAGAGTAGCACTGGAATTGTAGTAAAACATGTGTCCGTAAAACCACCCCAAGCCACCAGATGTCATAAGAGTATCTCAGGACCAACTCTAGAGCAAGTTCCCATCGTCTGTGGATACCTAGATGTGTTTCCCGATGAGCTACCCGGATCGGGATTTTGAGTTTATTATTGAGCTTATCCCCGGAACTGGACCTATAGCCCAACGACCCTATCGTATGAACCCAGCTGAACTAGTGGAGTTAAAGAAGCAATTGGATGACCTTTTGAGAAAGGGATTGATTCAGCCAAGTTCGTCTGCTTGGAGATCACCCGTCTTGTTTGTGGATAAAAGTGACGGTTCCAGCCGACTGTGCACTCATTACCGCAAGTTAAATGATGTTACCATCAAAAATAAGTATCCTCTCCCAAAGATTGATGATCTGTTTGACCAATTGACTGGAGCTCAAGTCTTCTCAAAAATAGACCTTAGAACTGGATACCACCAACTGAAGATCCGTTCAACTGATATACCTAAGACAGCTTTCACTACCCGATACGGATTGTATGAGTACACCGTAATGTCCTTTGGATTAACCAATGCCCCTGCCTATTTCATGAATCTCATGAATAAGGTTTTCATAGAGTTTTTGGATAAATTTGTTGTTGTCTTCATTGATGACATTCTTATTTACTCCAAGTCTGAAGAAGAGCATGCAACCCATTTGAGATTAATCTTAGAGACCCTGAGAGAGCATCAGCTATATGCCAAGTTTAGTAAGTGTGAGTTTTGGTTGAAGGAAGTTGGATTCTTAGGCCATGTATTATCAGCTGGAGGAGTTTCAGTGGACCCAAAGAAGATCAAATCAGTCATGGAATGGGAAGCCCCTACCACTCAAACTGAAGTTAGAGGTTTTCTCGGATTAGCAGGATATTACCGCAAATTTGTTGAAGGGTTCTCAAGCATTGCCCAACCCATGACCCAACTGTTGAAGAAGGACAAGAAGTTTGAATGGACCCCTAAGTGTGAAGAAAGTTTTCAAGAGCTCAAGAAGCGATTAGTAACCGCACCCGTCCTAACCATGCCCGATATCACCAAAAACTTTGATGTCTATTGCGATGCTTCCAAACTTGGACTTGGTTGTGTGTTAATGCAAGAAGGCAAGGTCATAGCATACCTCTCCCGGCAGCTTTGACCTCATGAAGAAAACTATCCAACCCATGATCTGGAGTTAGCAGCCATAGTTCTAGCTTTGAAGACTTGGAGGCATTATCTTATAGGTAACCGTTGCGAGATCTACACGGATCACAAGAGTTTGAAGTATATTTTCACCCAGAAGGAGTTGAACATGAGGCAAAGAAGATGGATAGAGTTGATCAAGGATTACGATCTGGAAATTCATTATCACCCCGGTAAGGCCAATGTAGTGGCCGATGCATTGAGTAGAAAGCCATGCACATTGAATATGATGATCAAAGAGGAGCAACCCATGTTGCACCAAGAGTTTGAAAAATTTGGATTGGAACTAGTCAGTCAAGGATTCTTAGCCAACCTTGAGTTGCAACCCACCTTGATGAGCCAAATCCAAGAAGCCCAGAAGGGACGGAATTAAGCGCAGAATTAGTTCCGGCAAGGTGCCAGGATTTGAGGAAGATGACCAAGGAGTTCTTTGGTATAAAGGACGTATTTGTGTGCCTGCTGATTCAGAATTGAAGGAGGTTATTATGAAGGAAGCCCATGAGACACCTTACTCCATCCACCCCGGTGGAACCAAGATGTATCAAGATCTAAAGGAACAGTTTTGGTGGCATGGAATGAAGCGTGAGATTGCACTGTTCATCTCCAAGTGTGACATTTGTCAAAGAGTCAAGGCTGAACATCAACGTCCTGCTGGATTGCTGCAACCTTTGCAAGTTCCGGAATGGAAGTGGGAATCTGTTGGAATGGATTTCATCACTGGATTTCCAAGGTCTAGCCGCGGAAATGACTCTATCTGGGTCATTGTGGATAGACTGACCAAAGTTGCCCACTTTATTCCTGTCAAGACCACTTATACCTCAGGACAGCTGGCAGATCTTTATCTATCCAGAATTGTTAGTTTGCATGGAGTCCCTAAAACCATAGTTTCTGATCGAGGAACCCAATTCACCTCAAGATTTTGGAGAAGTTTGCATCAAGCCTTGGGAACCAAATTAGCCTTTAGCACAGCTTACCATCCTCAGACTGATGGACAGACTGAAAGAGTGAATCAAATACTTGAAGATATGCTGAGAGCCTATGTTCTAGCCTATGGAGCTAAGTGGGAAGATTGTCTGCCTTTCGCGGAGTTTTCCTACAACAACAGTTATCAAGCCAGTTTGCAAATGGCCCCATTTGAAGCTTTATATGGAAGAAAGTGTCGTACCCCTTTGAATTGGTCTGAAACTGGAGACAGTATGATATTTGGACCTGACATTCTGCAAGAAGCGGAGGAGAAGGTTCGCATGATCCGTGAGTACCTCAAGGCAGCCCAGTCTAGACAGAAGAGTTATGCTGACAAGAGACGTAGAGAATTGACCTTCAAGATTGGAGATTTTGTATATCTTAGAGTATCACCTCTCAAGGGAATGCAAAGATTCCAAGTAAAAGGAAAGCTTGCACCAAGGTATATTGGACCCTTCAAGATACTTGGCCGTAGAGGAGAAGTGTCTTACCAGTTGGAAATGCCCCCTGAATTGTCTGAAGTGCACGATGTTTTTCACGTGTCTTTACTTCGGAAATGTCTTGAAGTTCTTGAGAAGCCAGAAATCTTCAAGAATATTGATCACCGTTCGGTGGATATCAACAAAGATTTGACCTATCGTGAATTTCCTACCTGTATCCTCGAGGAAGCATATCGAACCACTCGAACCCGAAGCATCAAGTTTCTGAAAGTTTAGTGGAGCAATCACACAGAAGATGAAGCCACTTGGGAACGAGAAGATTACCTTCAGAAATAATTTCCCAATCTTTTCAGTTCTTAGTTAGTGAATCTCGAGGACGAGATTCTTTTTAAGGGGGGAAGATTGTAACAACTAAAAATTTTGTAATCCATTTCTTATTAATTAAAGAGCCAAAATTTGGACCAAGATAAAACTTTTTCATTCATATTGCATGTATGCATAGATTTCTAATATATGCATTTTATGATTTCATGTGTGTTATAATTAGTTGTGCAATGTTTAGTTAATCCACACTTAACCAACAGAAGCATTAGGGAAGAATTACAAGGACCAAAGAAACCAGAAGCAATGGAAAGAAAGAAAAAGAGAAGAAAAGTTGATCTAGAAAGTATTATTGACTACCCTACTTTGGACACTTAGATTAAGCAACCTGTAACTCAACTAAGTGTGTGGTTAGTTAGTTGAGCTTGACCAGACTACAAACTAGCTTGACCAAGAAGTTTCAAACAAAAATTCAAATCCTAACCTAACTCAAACATCTGCCAAAGTTTGAATCTGAAACAGTGACCATATCCAATTTTCGAAATAAAATTTCTGCAAAACATTTTCTCTCTGCAAAACAAAAATAGTTTTGGAGTCCTTATGGAATATCTTGGCAACCCACGGTGGCAGATTTCAAATTTTCAAAATTTGAATTCATGCGGGCATTTGATCGAACAGTTTGTGGGCGAAATTCAGGGAAATCGACTCTACTGTAGCTGACGCCGTTCTCGTACATCCTCGTACGTGTAGGTGTACCCAACGACGTCCCCTAGCCCGCCGTTGTCGATCTCTCACTGGGTCGAGCCGGACCCCGGCTAGTGGACGGTGGAAAAGTTCCCACCGTTGCCTCCCAGTCGCCCGACCATCACGCACGCGAGGAGACCGTTTCGGAGGTCACGAGCCGGCCGTAGCGCGCGCGGAGGAGCCGCAGTACCACGCCCGAGCGACCCACGCGCCCGACGTCACCGCCAGGACCGCCGCGACCGGGAAAGTTTCCCGCCAGCACCCCTTCGGAAACCCTAGCTCCCGCTCTCCCCCGTCCCTATAAATAGGCCCCCTCCACGCCTTTGAGCACCACACCGCCGGAGCACAACACCCCAGCCTCTCTCTCTTCCTCTCCCCCTCGGAATGATCCGAATTCTGGGAGAGTGCGCCGCCGCATTCCGAAGAAGTCCGGCCACCGTTGGAGACACCGCCGGTGCCAGGCGGAGGAGTCAAGCTGCCGCCGCCGTTCTGCGTCATCGCCGGCGACCCCTGCTTCCTCTCCGTCGAGCTGCCGCCGTCGAACACTTCCTCTCTGCAAGCGCCGATGAGCCCCGTCTGTCCCGGGGTTGACGACGGACGTGCGCCGTTGGATCTTGATCCTGCGGCCGCGTACCGTTTCGGCGATTCTAAATAGATCTGACGAGTAGGTCCCACCAGTCAGGTTTAAAAACCGAATCTCTCCCGCCCGGGGAAGCGCAGTTGGGCCGGCCCGTTCGGGTGTTCTCAGGTGCAGCCCAACTTTCGTTTAGAATTCGACCTGTTTCAGTTATTCATTTTCCCGCCCGTTTCAAATTCGTTTCAGAGATGATTTTCAAATGAAATTTCCTAGAGTTTTACAAATCCGTTTTTAGCAAATAAAGATGCGTTGGAAAGCTTAAAGAATTATCTAGCCTCTGAAACTAATTAGAATCTGATTTAAGTTAAAGATTTAATTTGATAATCACACTTTAACCGTAGCCCTACTTATCTTAGGAAGATTTTATAAAATTGTTTAAACCTCCTAAAATCTTGAAACTTGGTTTATGAACTCACTAGTTAACTTATCTACTGTTTAGTCTAACCTTAATTAATTAAAACCTTGTTAGTGCTATCAATTAAACTCTAATCCAACCCTAGTGTGTAGCATGAAATAATAGATTTCACTACATACTTGGTTTGTTAGTTACCCCCACTACCCAATCTACTTAATTAATCCCTCTCCTCTTGAACTAGCCCTAATACCCCTAGTTTCATACCAATGCTAAGAAAGTGGACAACATATGGCACATGGTAGAAAAATCTATCTTACACACTTAATGAAAACTTGGAAGAAAACTTGCAAACCAACTCAATAAAAGCCCACATGATCTCTATTGTTTGAAAACAAGTATGTGTGCTTGGAATGTTGTTAGTATTGTTTAGTGATTGTGTGCATTGTGTTTATTCGTTATTAGACGCTAGTGTTGCTGAGGAGGATATTGAGGGGGGATTTTATCAAGAAGAAGAAGACTACCCAGGACACTTTGCCAACCAAGGCAAGCCATCTTTTGAATCCTCATACTCCAAATGCCTAGTTTTTTTCCTATTGCATTCTACTTGTTTTTAAGTAAATTGCATGATTGAATTGCTACTTTAGAATGATAGTTGTGTAGTGATATCTTGCTTAGCAAGAGTATCAAGCTGAGTTTATCCTACCCTATTTAGTGGTATCATCACTCTATATAGTTGCTTAGTCGCTAATAAAATTGAGGCCATCTATAAGGGGAACCCTATTTGAAATTGGTGACTTGAACTTGACAGCTTGAATTGGAGATTTCTCCTACATGATGGTTTTATGAAGGAAAATAATCTTGACTAAGGACTATGGAATGTATTTTCTAAATGATAATAAGTGATGTACCATGTGAGCCAACCATTATCGTACGACCACATTACCCCTAAATGGGAAGGGGCTTAGTCTGTAGCTTGTTTATTCTAGTATGGGAGATCTTGTATCATTTTTTATAGAAGTAAGCCATGCGTGGGTGCTTCCGAACCGAGTGGAAAGTTTCCATTCATGTACCACTCTGCAGCGGGCAAACCTATGAGTTTCAGAATGGACTCGTAGGGAAGGATCCTATACTAGAGTAGACAAGTGAAGGAGTTTGTTTGATTATCTGAACCTCGCATACTTTGTGTATGACGATCCATGGATTTCTCCCGGCAGATGTATCGAATCTTGTGGGTAAAGTGTACCCCTCTGCAGAGGTTTCAAAACTATTCGAATAGCCGCGTCCGCGGTCATGGACAGTTGGCAAGCTGTACTTGACTTTTGTCAAGAATGTTAACAACTTATGGTGAACTTGGTGAATGACTTGACTTGACATCGATGTTGACACACTTGAAGTTCCTCTTTAGATTGACTAAGAGAATTAAATCTTCTTCTCTACTAATGAACCTTCTTGGGAAATAAAACTAGCTTTTGCAAATAAACTTAGTGCTTAGTCCATCATATCAACCTTGCATATCTATTTCATCATTTTGTTTATAAGATGGTTTGCGAGTGCATCCAATGTACTCATGGCTGTGTCCCTGGCTATCAACTTGGCCAGACTATGGGGAGGAATATCTGGAGGAAGGTTTTGAAGATGAGTACCAGAACTAAGATCATCTCCTAAGTCGCCATTGCCTGTAGGGTGAAGGCATGGACCCAAAGACGTTATCTCCGCTGCTATATTGTGTTGTAATATGAACTTGGTCACTATGACCATTGTATTTGAACTATTCGTATTGTAATGTCTATGGAACTGGTTACCAACTATGTTATGTGTATCACAACAATGATTCTGAGATTGTGGTGGAATACATAACGGGCACTTGAATTTCTAGAAATTCGGGTGTTACACTCGCCGCAGACGCCTCAGATCCAATCCTGGCATGTTCGCTATTTGGATCTCGACTCCCACCAGGCCACATGTCGGGGACTACACCGACATCCACCCACGTCGACGCTTCGGCGTACGTCTTCATCAACTTCGCCCCGCAAGCATGCCGACCGCATTGGCACACCGTCGTCATCTTCATCAACCTCGCTTCTCACAAGGAACACAGATCACATCAACACATCACCATCATCTTCATCGACCTCTTCTCCAACACCGACGGCTGACTACATTGGCACATTACCTCTGATTGCATGATCACGACACATCAAGCCTCGATAGGCTCATGTGCGCCTACGGCACCACAAGATCTACATCGCCAAGTTCATCATAATCAAGTCGCGCTGCCTCGCGATGACATTCAAGTCTACTTCGACTCTACGTCAACACCCTGCATCAACATCGTCCTAGCACTGACGATGCAAAGCCACTCCACCGACACGTTCTATTCTGACGAAGATAATCATCTCTTGCCGGGCACCGACGAGGCGAAGGCAAGCCATCAAGTCCGACACCGACGAGGCGGACACCACCAGGCCGGGCACCGGCGAGGCGAAGGCCGCCCACTTGTCTGAGCTGACGAGGCCAGGCATCATCATCATCGGACATCGACAAGACGGAGGTATACGGCTGAGCATCACCGGAGCGACGGATTTACTGCTCTACCTTCCACATCACCATCGTCTACACCAAGCGCATGGAGAAGACGAGACTTGAAGACGACGACCATTGCAACAGCTTAATCGGAGGTGGTTCGCGACCTTGACTCGCGGACGTAATTAATCGAGAGCCTTCCGAGGCCCCGCGAACCAGAACTTCACAATCGCCCAAGTTATATTGGCCGCGCTAGTAGGCCACGGAGCGTATATGTAAAGGGATCATGTAATTTTGTTTCTTCGTTGAGAGATTAATAAAATGCACATTTCCCTATCTTTTATCTGTGTACTTGTGTACACTGGCACGCCCGCATATTTATATTTCCCCTGGCGCGTAGAGAGATAATATTTGTCTATCTTTTATTATTTCTCGTGTCAAACACTTAGTGACAGCTGAGAATCCCGAGTGACATTCATAGACATAGTTTCTATTGTAATATGTCCAAGTGGTAGAATATTTGTTGTTCAATATCATGTCAAAGCACCTAAGGCTATACTCTGTTAATTCTTAATACTAAATTGCATGAAGTTTATTCCTTTCTAGTAGAGTATAAGTAAGATGTGTTGCATCATCTTTAAATTAGGATGTGATGACCATATGAATATTATCAAGTAACATTATAAAAATCATGTTAACGTTTCGGTCATGCACATTACGCTTAATGCCACCACAACTTCACGAGAGAGTAGGCAAGTGAACCCATGAACCCGGGTCCAATTTAAACCATAAGAAACACCTTTCCGTCACTTTTACATGCACTTTTATTTTTAGCATTAAATTATTCCGAAAATACAAAAACATATTTACTTCCTTGCATACACATACAGAACCCAAAAACATCATTACCGCATCATATTTACTTTATTGCATTGTTATTTACTTTACCGTACTGCATATCATATTTTAATTTTACTTACATTCACACCTTATGCTTGACAATCACTTAGTGGAGTTGGGGACACAAGACAAGAAAATTGTTTTATAGATTGCTTGAAGAAGAACGACAATAGCTTTTGCGACTGTTCCCCGATAGTTCTGAAGGAAATATGCTCTAGAGGAAAATAATAATTGACTTATTTGCATATATCATATAGTTCATGATAAGTTTAATACTACGTGATACGTCTCAAACGTATCTATAATTTTTGATGTTCCATGCTTGTCTATGCACCATTTGCTTTGTGTTCTGTTACACTTCGTGGCGTTTTTATGAATTTTCCAGAACTAACCTATTAACGAGATGCCACAGTGCCAGTTCCCTATTTTTTGCTATTTTTGTGTTTCAGAAAAGCTACATAAGAAATATTCTCAAAATTGGACGAAACAAAAGCCAAAGTTCCTATTTTTCCCGATACGAGACGGAGTCCAAAGCAGAGACGGAGGGGAACCTAGCCCCTGGCCACGCCACCAGGTGGTGGGGGCACCTGGACCACCTCCCGACGCCGCCCTTCCGCCTATATGTTCTCCTCATCGAGAAAACACTAAAGACCCGATCAATTTTCCAGAAAACATACTGCAAGCCGCCGCCGTCATCGACACGAGATCGGGAGGGTCCAGAAGCTCTTCCCGGCACCCTACCAGAGAGGGGAATCACCACCGGAGGCCTTCTTCATCACCATGCCTGCCTCCGGAGTGATGTGTGAGTAGTCTACCTTGGACTACGGGTCCATAGCAGTAGCTAGATGGTTGTTTTCTCCTCCATGTGCTTCATGTTTAGATCTTGTGAGCTGCCTATCATGATCAAGATCATCGTTATGTAATTCTATATGTTGTGTTTGTTGGGATCTGATGAATATTGAGTACTTTGTCAAGTTGATTTATTGATTTATCATCTCTATCTTGTTTATGATCTTGCATGCTCTCCGTTGCTAGTAGATATCTTGGCTGAGTAGATGTTAGTGACTCCAAGAGGGAGTATTTATGCTCGATAGCGGGTTCATGCCTCTAGTAATCCGGGGGAGTGACAGAAACCTCTAAGGTTGTGGATGTGCTGTTGCTACTAGGGAGAAAACAACAATCTTATGTTCAAGGACATTTGTATTGTTTACATTACATACTTTGCTTAAGGCGATAATCTATTGCTTGCAACTTAATACCCAATAGTTGCTCGGATAACATCTGGCGGGTGGATTATTAGTCATAGATGCAGTTGGATTACGGTCTATGTATTATATTGTAATGCCTAAGTGAATCTCATAGTGATCCTCGTGACATTTGTATGCTTTCTTTATTCTATCACTTGCCCAACTGTAATTTGTTTATCCAGCATGTTATTTATCTTATGGAGAGACACCTCTAGTGAACTGTGGACCCCGGTCCATTCTTATTACCATTTACTATTTACTCGCATTATTTACATTCTTGCAAACTACTATCTTTTACTACACGATACGTTTAATCCTTTGTTTACAGCAAACCGGTGAGATTGACAACCTCACTGTAAGTTGGGACAAAGTACTTTGGTTGTGTTGTGTGCAGGTTCCATGTTACTGCTGGTGCAAAGCTACGCCCCAGATAGGGCGCCATATATAAATTGTCTGGAGCTGTCGCCAAGCCAGCGAGCATCAACCTTCGGAAGTTGGTGCTTTCTCCTACTGGTTCGATAAACCTCGGTTTCATACCGAGGGAAGACTTGCTGCTGTGCTCATCATACCTTCCTCTTGGGGTTCCCAACTGGGTGTCTAATAAGCACTATCAAGCAATTTTTCTGGCGCTGTTGCCGGGGAGAAAGAGGATTTCTGCAAGGGGAGTCTCTCGCTTCCAATCTTTTACTTTGTTATTGTTTTGCTTTATTTTAATTTTGCTTGTATGCTTTTATCAAAAATAAAAAATTAGTTCTTTTATAGTTTTTATTTTTGCTTGTCTGCTTTTATTCTTGCTAGAGTGAGTAATCCTGAAGTTGATGTTCATACTTTTAAGAAACAAGGGGGTGAGAGTTTGAAAGATGCTTGGTACTGAATTAGTAATGCTCATCATAGATGTACAAAAAAGCATTCTACCATGATCCTCCTTAGGAATTTTTATGTTGGTATATCTAGTTGGAATAGGTACGTTCTTGATACTCTCGCAGGAGGTAATTTTTTGGGTGCTCCCGCTTTGGAAGCATGCACTTTAATTGAAAGTTTAGTGGGAGTACCACCTATTCATGTTGTTCAAACTGAGATCACTTTGGAGGAAGTTATAGAAAAACTAAGCTCTTTAGAGAAAAGTTTGCCAAATCTCCTTGATAACACTAGCCAGGTTAATGAATCGATAGAAAGTATCGGTAAAAGAATCACTGCTTTAGAGGCTAGCACTATCCATGATAGTCAAAACCTTTGGATTGGTAAATTAGAGGAGTCTATGGAAATACTAAGTTCAATTTTCTCTTCTCTTAAATTTAAGAAGGAGAAAGCTTTTGTTATAAAAGAGCAAAAAATTATGTATGTTCCCAAGATGTCTGTGCCAAAACCGCAGCATGTTTTTAAGATTGGTAAGACTTTTAGTTCAACTAAGAGTGATTTGCAGGTTGAATCATCTTTGGGGGCGTCTAAAGTGCCTAGTGTGGCAAGTGGTGTTTTTGAGGAAACAATTGATATTAATGCTTCATCGCTTGAAATTACTTGATTTCCACTTTCTGCGCCTAGCACAAAGGCGTTAAAGAAAAGCACTCTTGGGAGATAACCCAATGTTTTCTTTTTAGTACTTTTTCTTTTTGAGTCTTGGAAGTTATTACTACTGTAATGACCTCTCCTTATCATTTTTATTTCATTTTTGTGCCAAGAAGAACCTCTAATTGGAGGAAGGTAAGATTTGGGGAAGTTGCTAACCTGAAACAGATTTCTGCACTACACCATAAAAATTCGGGAAAATTCTCAGAATGTCTTTTTGATCTGCGATTTTTTGTGCACATGCCCCAGGTTATTTCCAAACTTTCATTAGTTTTGCACGTTTCGATTTGAGCAAGAGAAGACTCTCAGAAAAATTGATCTTTGTCAGCTGTTCTGTTTTGACAGATTTCTGCCACTATTTGTGTTTGCCTCTCGATCGCTTTCTTTTTGAGTTCTTTTGATCACGGAACTTTTGAGGAAATTGCTACAGTAGCTTATGCTTTAATGGGTGCTATACTTGAGTTTAAAACTGAACCAAAAGAGTAGATTTACTATCGTGCTTACACTAATATTGCTAATAGAATTGTGTGACATTTTGTATGAAGGAAGTTTTCAAGTGTAGGGAAAGGAGAATGATGAGATGAGATGAAGTAGGAACAAAAGCTCAAGCTTGGGGATGCCCATGTCACCCCAAGAAATATCCAAGCGGTACAAGTGTCAAAGCTTGGGGATGCCCCGAGGCACCCCTTCTTCATCGGTAAAAATCAGGTCATCTTTCAAGACACTATATTTTTATTGCTTCGTATTCTATGCGTTTTTCTTGGAGCGTCTTTACTTTTGATTTCAGTTTTATTTTGTTTTGTTTGCTGCAATAAATGGTTGGACCCCAAAATGTTTCCTTTGGAGAAGATGCACTCCGTTTTTCATTGCAAAAAACACTCTAGTTTTCACTCTTATCGTTCAACGAGTGTTCTCTTTTTCTAGTACTGCGTTTAGCTTTCATTTTTCGCCTTGATTTTTGTTCAGATGTTGTTATTTCTTTGTATCAAAGTGTATTTAGACCTCTGGTCTATGACGGTTTTCATCTTTAAAAGTTGATTCAAAAAGGTTGATTGGTGTTGGAAAAGAAAAAAGTTTCATGCCTATAGTGGTACAAATGGGAGCTTGCTTAGACTGTGGCTTAGAATTTTGCAGGTCATGCTTGATGTTATTTTGATAGTATGCTTAGTAGTTTTTGCTGTAGCATGACTTGTCTCAAATGACTGAGATTGCTTAATGTGCCTTTGAAAGAATCATGCATTGTTTTTATTATATGGGAGCATATTATTGTGGTTTTTCTCCTTTGATGCTTTATTTGGGTTGACTTGGTGCATGCTTACACCATGTTTGACTACAAATAAGTTGCCTCAAGCCTCTATGACCATTTAGTTTTTGACTTGTGATACCACTTTATGCTTTGGTTAATAATGTTTTGTCGCTATGCATGATTATGGCCGTTATTGCTCTCTTAGTTGGTTGCTCCCAGTATTTTGCTAGCCTTCATCTGTACTGAGTATGAGCTCTACTCATGCATCCAACTACCAAAAACCAAGTTTTCCAAAGAGTCCACTGTAAATTCCTATGCATGGTATTTGCAAGCCATTCCAAGTAAATTTTCATGTGCTACCTTTCAAAAAACCTTCAAAATACTTCTCATTTTGTGACACTGTTTTCAGCTCATGGGGACGTAGTGGTCGGATTTGCTATCTTCCATATTGTTTTATTCCAAAAAAGAAAAGAAAAAAAAAGGCACTCCTCCATGGTTTGTGAAAGTTGGTGGGCACCCGATGGAATCGGTTAGCCATGGTTTGTGAAAGGAAAAGTGGAGAGGAGTGCCAAACTTTATAAAAGAGCACAAAAGTGTCAATCTCTCTCAAAACTTGCTTAGTATGGAAGATAGTAAGAACCCCATTGCCAGTCCTTGACAAGAACAACCACCTCTCAAAACAAATTTTTATCTCTGTTTTACAAATGAAAAGCTCTAGCACATGTTTAATCACTCCTTTCCTCTGCGAAGGGCCTTTCTTTTACTTTTATGTTGAGTCTCCACCTTCTACCTTTATGCACCTTCTAAGAGAGCATAGTTGTCATTCTAAGTATAATGTGCATGGTCCCAAAATTTATTATTGATTGATTCATGATTATGGTTTTGCTTGTTCTTAAATTATTTGTATCTAGTCACCCTCTTAAACTTGAAGGTGTCCTATGCATTTATGTTTTGCTACTCCATGAAGGACAAGCTGAAAACCACTTTGCTATATTTTTCTATATGCTCGAAACACACACTTGACTTTCAATGCATTATTACTCATGATCTTTCGTTTGTGCTACTTTTCATGTTATAACATGGTTTCTAAGTTTTATTGTCAAGATTATTTCTTTTATGCCCATGTTTAGAGTACTTTGATCTCAGTACTGAATGTTTTACATCGTTTGATCAAGATTGTGTTGGTGCATGTCACCTCAAAAATTATTGTTTTGTTATCACTTACCTACTCGAGGACGAGCACGAGTTAAGCTTGGGGATGCTTGATACGTCTCAAACGTATCTATAATTTTTGATGCTCCATGCTTGTTTATGCACCATTTGCTTTGTGTTTTGTTACACTTCGTGGCGTTTTTATACATTTTCCGGAACTAACCTATTAACGAGATGACACAGTGCAAGTTCCCTGTTTTCTGCTGTTTTTGTGTTTCAGAAAAGCTACCCAGGAAATATTCTCGGAATTGAATGAAACAAAAGCCAAAGTTTCTATTTTTCTTGACACGAGACAGAGTCCAAAGCAGAGACGGAGGGGAGCCAGGGGCCAGCCACACCATGGGGTGGCTCGGCCTAGCCCCTGGCCGCGCCACCAGGTGGTGGGGCCACCTGGCCCACCTTCTGACGCCACCCTTCCACCTATATATTCTCCTCGGTGAGAAAATCCTAAAGACCCAATCAATTTTCCAGGAAACATACTGCAGGCCGCCGCCGTCATTGACGCGAGATCGGGAGGGTCCAGAAGCTCTTCCCGGCACCCTGCCGGAGAGGGGAATCACCACTGGAGGCCTTCTTCATCACCATGACTGCCTCCAGAGTGATGTGTGAGTAGTCTACCTTGGACTACGGGTCCATAGCAGTAGCTAGATGGTTGTCTTCTCTTCCATGTGCCTCATGTTTAGATCTTGTGAGCTGCCTATCATGATCAACATCATTGTTATATAATTCTACATGTTGTTTTTGTTGGGATCCGATGAATATTGAGTACTTTGTCAAGTTGATTTATTAATTTATCATCTCTATGTTGTTTATGATCTTGCATGCTCTCCGTTGCTAGTAGATATCTTGGTCAAGTAGATGCTAGTGACTCCAAGAGGGAGTATTTATGCTCGATAGTGGGTTCATGCCTCTAGTAATCTGGGGGAGTGACAGAAACCTCTAAGGTTGTAGATGTGTTATTGCTACTAAGGAGAAAACAACAATCTTGTGTTCAAGGACATTTGCATTGTTTACATTACACACTTTGCTTAAGGCGATAATCTGTTGCTTGCAACTTAATACCCAACGGTTGCTCGGATGACATCCGGCGGGTGGATTATTAGTCATAGATGCAGTTGGATTACGGTCTATGTATTATATTGTAATGCCTAAGTGAATCTCATAGTGATCCTCATGATATTTGTATGCTTTCTTTATTCTATCAATTGCCCAACTGTAATTTGTTTACCCATCATGTTTTTTATCTTATGGAGAGACACCTCTAGTGAACTGTGGACCCTGGTCCATTCTTTTACATTCTTATTACCGTTTACTATTTACTCACATTATTTACATTCTCGCAAACTACTATCTTTACCACACGATATGTTTAATCCTTTATTTATAGCAAACCGGTGAGATTGACAACCTCACTGTAAGTTGGGGCAAAGTACTTTGGTTGTGTTGTGTGCAGGTTCCACATTGTTGCTGGTGCAAAGCTACGCCCCTGATAAGGCGCCATATATAAATTATCATGAGCTGTCGCCAAGCCAGCAGCGAGCATCAACCTTCGGAAGTTGGTTCTTTCTCCTACTGGTTCGATATACCTTGATTTCATACTGAGGGAAGACTTGCTGCTGTGCTCATCATACCTTCCTCTTGGGGTTCCCAACTGGGTGCCTAACAAGCACTATCACTATGCTATAACTATATCAATTAGAAACATTGATATAGGTGTGGTATTAAATGATAAAGAGTCCCTAGTAATCCTCTATTTACTAGTTCATTGGTCAACTGATGATCGAGGTTTCCCGATCATGGAACATTACGCCAATTGACAATGAGATCATGCCATTTGGTAAATGTCATGGTGGACTTACCCAAAGCTTGTATTCCAAATGAGATCATGCCATTTGACAATGAGATCATGCCATTTGACAATGAGATCATGTCATTTGGTAAATATCATGGTGGACCTACCCTTTTGGAAAGCGTTGTAACTTAATCCTTAGATCGTGAGGTTATATTTAATCACAATTTCTGGAGGAAGCTTTGATTGCATCAACCGTAACACCATAGCAATATGACTGAAAAGGTGTCTCTTGGGTTTCCAAAGGGGTAGGTTGAGGCGTATAGACCAAGAGAAGGATTTGCTCATCTGCATGACGGCCCACTCGGTGAGCATACATCAAAGCTACACAGCATGTGACTAGGTCACGGAGATGGATTATCACGGTACGAGTAAACAACAATAGCCGGTAATAAGATCAAACGAGGTATTGGGAATACCAACGATCAGATCTTAGGTTATGCTAGTATCAGCGAAGCAAAGAGAAAGGTACATCGACGCTTACGGTTCAACGACTAAAAGAACTTCGTAGAATGTATAGGGACCATCATGGATCTCCAGATCCGATTGATGATCATTTACCGGAGAGAGTTCTCTGTAATGTCAGCGTTCTCGAACCGTCGATTAACACACTTAAGGTATCTCGATGCTCGAGATAGTTTGGTAATATTAGGAAACATCGTGTGATGATTTATGAGAGAGGGAATAGTTCCAACTAAGTCTGAAATAGTTTCGGCAGATTCTGAAATAGTTTCGGTGAAGTCCGAAATAGTTTTGGTGGAGTTCGAAAGGGTTTTGATGAAGTCCAGAAGTGTTTCGGAGTGATGGAGATTTAATTATGAGTTAATTGATATTAATTAAATGAATTAATATTAATTAAATAATTAAAAAATAGGAAAACACCTAATGGGCCTATTTTTAGAAAGAAGCCCATCAAGGGAAGGAAGAGAGGGGTTGCCTTGGCCCCTGGCCTAGGCCGGTCAGGGTTAGGGTTTTGGGGGCCGGCTTGGCCGGCCCCACCCCAGCCACCGTCTTTGACTTCTATTAGTTTCTTTTCTTTATTTCACAGAATAACACTCTGATATATTGAGCTCGTAATGGAACCTCACAATTCAAAACTCCTAGAATGAACAAGGAGATAGTTTTCCCTTGAAAGAAAGGGCCGCCGCCCTCCTCTCCCCCTTGGCTGCCGCCCTTGTGGCTTGGGGAGGGGGCAAGGTTGCACCCCCTCCACCCCTATATCAAGAGGGGCCCTAGGAGAGGAGAGAACAACACAACTCCATGAGCCCCTCCTCTCTTGGCCGCTGCCCTCCTCCTACACTTGGCCGCCGGCCACCTCCACCTCCCTCTCTTTCCCGTGTGGCCTCCCGAAGGGCTGCGTAGGCGGGAGATCTCACCACCGCTGCATGCCGTCGTGCTGCGGAGTTTCCGGATCCCTGTCCAATGCTATCTACTTCCGCAAGCTTGGCTGGAACGGGGATTCCGGGAGTCATTGTGATCTCCGTACGTGTGCGAGTACGTGGAGGTGCCGCTCGTGTGGCATCGGGGTCGTTGCTCTAAGATCTTCACGACCTTGAGGTTGGCTACGTCGTCTTTATCGTCAACGCTTGTGCGGGAGCGTAATCCCCGCGTTCGGTCTACGAGGGTACGTCTCCAAACTACTGTTTACCGTTACAACATTACTAGTAGATAGTTCCTTGGGCAATTCGGGGTTGCGTAGAAATAAAATTTTGTTATTTGCATCGAACCCCAATAAGTTCAATATAAACCCCGAGTTCCTCGTGGGGAAAATTTACTCTTGCTACAACACTCTGCACTTGGAGTTCTAACTTGACACACTTGCTTAGTGTCATCAACAGTCGACACTATTGGATTGACACCGATAGATGAGAGCGGTTAAATGAAAATGAAGGGTTAGAGAACAGCGGCGTCGTGGCGGCGCTCGCAGAACTCACCTGCGCGGTGGAGGTTAGGGTTCAGGCGGCACGTCCGGTTGATCGGGGAGGGAGAAGAAAAGAATGGGAGAGAGGAGGGGAGAGTTTTATTGCTGAGCTCCTCACGGTATCGGTCGTGAGTCGTGACGTTCTGGGCCGAACGGCGCAAGTGGGGCATGACGCTAATTCACTCTCTTTTTTTCTCAAAATGAAACAGCAGCGCACGATTGCACACATATGCGCCGGATACACTCTGCAATTTAGAGCGTACTAGGAGGAAGCTTTTGATATGAGCTACAGATGTTTCGAAAGATTTTTGCTACAACCAACCAATACGGACGGCAGCCGTTCCTGCACCTATACAACTAGACGGACCGGCCGGCTTCGCCCGGCCCGCCTATAGAGCGTTTGACATATAGTTTGACAGGGTGCTCGGCCGTGTTATGTTGCTGTTCGTTGTAATTTTCTTTCTTTTGAGAAACGCTTGTAATTTTCTAGTCTTCATACTCACCAAAGCTTTAACAGCTTACAAAAAACGATATAACAGTTCTCGAATGCTTCTGCAGCACGTAGGACACTTGTCTAAATTTCATAATTATCACGTAGGACACTTGTCTAAATTTTATAATTATTTGATCATATCAGAATTCTACGATTAGGGTAGAAATAATTCTAAATAATACCAAGGTTGAGATGAAGTACCCTTGGGCTAATACAAACATAGCAATTACAAGTACAAATACGTGTCCTTGAAACGACGTACACTGGATAACCTGGATGAGTCAAAACTAAAGAATCGGGATGTAGATTTTCAGTATTGTAGTATGTTCCCTCCTCCCATTTCCAGTGAATAAAGATCAGGAAAATAAAGAGGAGCAAGTTTATGCTGCTTGCACCGCAGTCCATTTATGCCCACCAGTCTCATCTCTATATTCGTATTTACGGATAATCCATGTAAAAGCAGCAACTTATGATTCTAGAAACCTGTTGCAAGATCAGAAAAGAGGTAAATTAGTAAAGTGGTTATACATATTAGTATATAACATTTGAAAACTGATTTTAATCTATACATTCCGAACAAAGGAAAGTTAAACAGTAAGGTGGGGAGTTGCTGTACTTATCATTTTAGTTATTACCAATACATCAACAGCGATATAACAAACAATTCAAATACGCCCTACACCCCTACAAAATAGCTTTCTAAGCCTGTTAAATAATAGAGAAAATACTATACTTAGCGACCTTAATCGACTGGATGACAATTGATATAATCATCGGACAGGAGCCTGAAGGTATACAACTTTTGTATTTGTGTTGATGCCTAAAAGTGCACCTATTTGGATTCAAACATCTAAATCACCACAAGCAAGCATGCTTGCAGCTGCTCATCATGCTGAAATCTTAGAGGTGAACGAAAACTCTCCTTACCTTGACGGGCAGGCCAACCTTCTGGCGTTCTAATTAGCCTAGCATGGAGATATCCGCTTTGAGCAGCCATGCCATGTGCCGCCTGATCAGCTCTGGCAGCCTCTCCTCGTACCTCTTAAACTGATTCCTGCTTACTCTACCAAAGTCATCGCCGAGGTTGCCCGGAACGCGCACAACCGCTCGATGACGGAAGTGGCGGGGGGAGGCTGGCCGTGGTGAGCGGCGGCCGGATGCGAGCGCACAAGATCGAGCGATGGAGATCCGCGTCTATGAGGGAAGCGAAGGAGGTAGGAGTGGCAAGCGGTGGCGGCACCGGTATCCACGCTGAGAGGTGGAGGCGGCCGCGGCTCGGTTCGCAAGGAACCCTAGGGTTCGCCTCGGGAGAGCAAGGAGAGACGCGATAGGGCGTCAGCCCACACGCCGCATGCGCCCTCCTCCTGGCCCACAAACAGAAAAGGGCCCACAAGCCAGCGGCAGCGTGTGCGGTAAATGCCTTAGTGCGTAGGCTCACGACTACGCTTACAACTGTAGTTAATATATGTGCTTGAAGCACCAAAGACTAAAAAGGAGACCATTATTCTCCATCGTTTGTAATACATGCCATTATTTAATTAGAAAACATCATGATAAATAGGCCGATGATCACAATCAGAGGTATTGAAGCTTGGCCGTGATGATTCTCCTGATGCTAAAGGGTAACTAAAATTCAGTAAAAACATTACTAATTTGCTTTGTTCTATGGCTTCCTAAAAAAATTATTGTAGCCCATTCTCATATATGACTGCTTATATGCAGTGCTAGTCAATCGGAGAGAGGACATCAGCAATGAAATGGTTTAAATGAAACATGAGATTTCAAGGCTACAGTCTGAGCTCGAGGCTTTGGATCGAAAGGCAAAGATACAACAGTAAGAGCCTAAATTAAAGCTCAAGGAATTGGAAAATCTCCAATTTAGGTTCCACGAGGAACACTTCTCTGTGTTAAGAAGGCATCGTCCTGCACTTCTGCTTAAATGACTCAGCCAACTACGTCGCTTCAGTTTTTATCCTCCAGGTATTGCAATTCGATCTTCATTCTGCACACTTACTGGTTCGCGCAAAGTAGCAAGCAAAATGAGAATCTTCGCGCAAAGTCCCCATACACATATTTTGCATTTTTTTTAGAGAAGGACACAGTTCAGAAATATCTCTAATAAAAAATGTGTAAGATTTATGTAACTATTATATGGAAATAAACTATGAAGTTTAGACACAGATATAAGAGGTACAATCTCTATCTGAAAATTCAAAAGTGAGAACCTATGTTTCCTAAAGAAAATCTAGAGCACAATCCTACCTACTACACCAACATGCAGAGAAAGAGTCAATAGCCCAATCAAAGGCTATGACAATATATAGCAGAGCAGGAACAATGCATAAAACCAGAAATCGGAATCAGCCAACGAAATTTTTGGTAGATGAAACCATAAGCATTTGCTAAGAAGGTAGAAGTTGCTGCTACACAAGAGTAGATTGCTAAATGATGCAGTGAAATGCAACTTGTGGCAAATTACACTATATTAGGAACAAAAGCGGTCCCGAACTTGAGGAAGTGAGAGAAAATAATACCATGTAATTTAACCCAGCTAAAGCATAAAGAAGCCAGACCTGATCTTGTGCTGCTTCTTCCTACGGTTCAGCCTGCTTGAACTTGAGGAATTGGTTGCAAAGGCGCCATAAATTCAACTTGAACCGCCTCTATATGTGTTGTGTGTTAGCAGGTTCATCGCACTAAGAACCCTAGAAAAAAATAGTGGTCATCCTCTACAAACAAACAAAGATATTCTATATGTATATCATCGGAGCACATTCTGACCATCTCAAAGTTTTGATATTTCTACGAAGTTGCTAAGGCAATCTAAAATAAAATTCTTTTACAACCTAGATGTTGAAGAAAAATAATAACTTTGTTACTGGAATTTGTATTGTGCAAACACACTTCATGCTTGAGCAGTTTATATAGTAAATTAACACAACAAGCAATCATACCATAGTTATATTTATCCACAGTTGAGGGTGAGAACCAAAAGTAGTAACAATGAGAACCTTAAACTAACATTGAATGTAGAACTAACTCCATTGAAGTGAAATAAAAATCTAGATTATCATGTCTGTTTATCAAAAATACGGCGAGAAACCTAGAGGAATGCTAAACGAAATAGTAGATGATGTATGTCTGAACATTTTCGGTACCCCCCTCCGCCAGGTTCTCTTGTTCCGGGTGAAAATCTCAGATTTGGCTTGCCAGATCAGGCGATGGCATCTTTGACATCGTACCCTCCATGGAGGCGTTGTCTTGTGGACTTGACTCTCTGGTTCGGGTCATAGCTCTTCGTCATGGATCTCGGTGTTGGCCACATAGGAGGCATCTTGCGGTGCAAGTGGAGTGCTGGCCTCTCGAATGATATCGCGGTGTCTTGCGCGATGAGGATCTTCCTCGGACGGCGTGAGCATGCCTCCGGATGATCAGTGGTGGGTTGGCCTCTGTGCTTGATGGCGGGCTGATGAAGACTGCATGCTTGCACATTTATTGAGGTTGTTGGGAGGTAGCCGCTGCGCCGACGACGTAGCCTGGATTTGGGCAATGGCTGGAGTAGCAATGCTCCCAGCTGAGCTTGGCTCGCGGGATTCAGGTGGAACGCATCATGGCTGCGGCTGGCAGGCTCTTGGTAATATCGACGATGCACAAGCACTGCGACTTTCACTGGCAAGGGTTGTGTTTAGCGGAGGAGCTCACTCTGGCGTCTTGGACATGCACTCAAATGGATTTCGGCCGCTGGTCGTAGTCTTGTGTTGAGTGTTGGGTGTGTCGGCCTTTTCTTAGGCTTGTAAATCAAAATTCTTTTTCTATCAATGAATCGAAAAGCAAAGTTTTTGCATTTTCATGAAAAATGTATGTCTGAACAATTATTTCCACTTAATTTCTCAGCTCTAGTTTTTGCGCGATGGCTGAGGCGATAGCAATGAAACATGGGTTGGCACTGGCTAACAGACTAGGATGTACCAGAATCCAAGCAGAATCAGACTCATTGGATACTATAGATGCATGTACGGGTGAAGACTATTGGTGGAGTGAAGCTTCTGCAGTTTATGCCGATTGTGTGGATTTATCTACAGCGATTGGAAGTGTCTCCTTCAAACATTGTCCGCGGGAAGCAAATAAAGTGGCTCACCAGATAGCTAAAAGTTGTTTTTCGAGTGGTATTTCTTGTAATTGGGACGATGAGCCCCCTAGCTTTCTTTTAAACTTTCTTATAGATGATGTAACCTTTGTTGGTGATTAATAAAGCTCACTCTGCTGGTTCAAAAAAAACATATGGCTGACATTCCTATAGACATATAAAGAATATGGCCAGCAACTGCACTTGCATTTCTGTATTCAATTTCCATGTACTTTTCAAGTATGTGGATAGTCTGTAAGCAAACACACATGTGCATAAATGCATATAAGAACCTATATATGTATAAGCTTTTTCTGATGAATATGACAACCCCGTTGCTTTCCCCTAGAAAGCATCTAGCATAATAACATTATTTTATTATTCCCAAATATTTATACTGCATCAAATTATGCACAGTTCATACAATAGCATTCAGTATGTAAATAATTTAACTATTTCAATCCATATTATCACAATGAATTAGCACTTTTTCGTTCCATCAAGATAAATTTAAAACATCTGTACTGCTGCAACATAGATGTAAAATGCATAAGAAATTAAGCTCACATTTGAGCATTAAATTGTGCCAATTTGAACAGATGCAGAAGATTTTAAACTATACCAAATGAACGGATGCAAAGGGATTTTCAGGAATGTTTGTGTGTTCACATTTTCAGAGATGTAGATGGACATACCGTAACTGACCTGCAAAACAACGAATCAAGTCTCTGACAACAGTATCAGAGCATATGTAAAAGGCAAAAATGTATCATACCTGAAATCAGAAGAAAATCCATCGCTAACGGACTGCATGAACAAAGCAAGCAAACCTGCAAGAACCAGACCAACAACGATGAGAAAAGGCAGCAACTTCTAGAGATTCGAACATAAAACTGGGGAGAACAACCCCATACCAAAATCGTCGCAAAATCATAAAAACATGGTCACATGCCGTGAATCCCTCCCCAAGAACCACCTGAGACAATCGCAAGGGCAAATTAACTGGATGGGGAAATTGGAAGGGGATCCCTTCTCTCACTTGTCTCCTCCCTGCCCCTCCATCTCTCCTCTACCTTGCTCCTCCCGCTCATCTTCCATGCCTTCGCCAGCCACCGGTGAGCCAATGTGACTGAGTGACGACCACACTTGACACAAATCCACCAGCCATCGCCAACAACGGGAAATTAAGCTCGCAGTAGAAAGATTCCTAGTCTCTAGTTTCTATGGGCTAGGATTTCGCCGGGAGAAGATGCTGGTTGCGCGGCAGCGGCGGCACCCAGCTTATCTACAGGTGAAAGAGGAAAAACTTTTTTGCAGCACGCTCCGCTCCCTTCCGTCGGCCTCCACCAGACCACCGCGGCGCTGCTCCCACCGTCGCCCTTCACCAGACCGCCGTCGTCCTCCACCAGACCACCACCGTGCCGCCCCTTTCGCCGTCCTCTACCCGTCCATCGCCGCGTCGATCCCCTCCGCCGGCCTCCACCACACCACCGCTGCTCCCTCCCCTCCGCTCCTTGCGCTCTCCTTTCAGCCGCGGGCGAGCTCCCATAGGCTGGGCAGCCGGTCCGGAAGCGGCCAGAGGCGTCGGGAGTGGGGGCGGCGGCTGAACCCTAGGGTGGAGAGGAAAAAGAGAGGAAGAGAACTGGGTGGTCTGGGCCGTTCGGGGCTGGGTCTGGGGGCGACTGAGGGACTCGTTTTTACCGCCAGTAACGAACGTCGTAGATCATCTAAGAAGAAGATCGGACGGTGGATAATGCAGGTCGTCTTGGATAGGCTCAGCACACGCGGTCACTACCAAGCTTACAGCTTTAGGTAATGGCTATTTGTGGCTAGCAAATTCACAACCTCCTGATCTGGAGCTAAGATACAACAAACATATTTCTCCTTATGAGTGATTAAAAATCCTAATTAAAACAAGTGAGCTCAATTTTCTCGAAGGGCTTCATACATCAATAGTAAGATATTTATCTTGTGTCTTCAAACAGAGATAATTAAGTGTCATGCATATTCCTATCGAAGAAGATACTCCAAGGTAATAAGTTATAGGAGTTAGCTAGCATTGAATCTCCTCCAAGTCCAGGACAAATTTAGGGGGTGTTTGGTTCCTAGCCACATTTTGCCAAGCCAAAGTGTGGCTAGCCATAAAAGTGTGGCAGCCACAAAAAGTGTGGCTAAGAAATTGGAAGCCAAACTTTGGCAAGAGTTGGCAAGAAAATTAACTCTATGACAAGTAAGCCATATAATTAATGAAGTGTGGCAAACTACAAGTGTGGTAAAAACCAAACACAAGCCAAACAACTTGTGGCTGCCAAAGTTAGGCTTGGCAAACTGTGGCTGGAAACCAAACATGCCCTTACTTTTCAACATGATGAGTTAGGCGCAAAATGAGATCATGACACAATGTTCAAGATATAGAAGATGTGATAAAAGAAAACCCACAACTCAAAATACATTTCATAGACATTACACAACTGATCAGGTTTCAAGGTTCAAACCCTGGTCAGCAACCTCACATGTTCTACCATTCTCATTACATTAAAATAAGCCGTTCGACTAATGAAGCAGCACATGGCACTGCATTCATCTCAGCCTTTTGGTATTCTTCATAGCATCCGAAATTCCTAATGCAGTGCTAGGACCAATGTTTTATCCTTCTGTAGCTGGCCACTGGCGCCAGCTTAAGGATTTTGTCATTGCGCAAACTTGCCATTATAAATATCATGCTCTCAGTAAAGACCTACTGTGACCAGTAGCTTCAAAGCGGACTCAAGCAAGGCAGTTGCATCCAACATATCAATTAACTTGATAAAGTATTT
This sequence comes from Dactylis glomerata, assembly GCA_007115705.1. NCBI lineage: Eukaryota > Viridiplantae > Streptophyta > Magnoliopsida > Poales > Poaceae > Dactylis > Dactylis glomerata. The sequence goes on from QXEO01000492.1 coordinate 416,370, forward strand.
GAACAGGAGATAACTACTTAGGTCGCATATCATTACAACACATAGCAGATTCAGGAATTACTCAAATGAAACCGAAAGGTGAATATTTCACACATAAATACATACCTTAACCTCCTTATATAATTGGTCACAGATAAAGCACCTCCCTCCTCTAATATCCAACTCTTCACTTCGATACCCTGAATGCAGCAATGCAGTTGATGACACCATCCGTGACGAAAATAATTTGAAATACAAAAAAACTACTGTGACACTAACTCACTAAGTAATCGTACTACATGCAGCTTCTTTAAAGCACAGATAGCTCGCCATAACATAAATAAATGATAGTAAGCTAATCAGAATATATGTAAGTTCTTGAAACTACCAATAGCTCACCATGGTACACTGTGCTCCAAAGAAAAGCTACCTCCTGGTCTGCATTCCGTGGAAATAGCTCACAGAAAATGCAGAGTAGATCAATCGGCAATTTATATCCAATCCTACTGGTATGCATTCCGTGAAAGTGATCTCCAAAGCCCAAACTTGGATGGCAAAGGAAAAAATGGCAATTAGACTGTCAGACATTACTTAACCAAATCAATCATAAACTAATAAAAGGGCATGGGTGACCAGACTCAGGCTGGACCAAGCTCAATGTAGATGCCGGCTTCTCTGAAGAACAAAACAGTGGATCATGGGGGCCTCTACTCAGATAATTAGATGAAAAAATAATACTGTCGGCATGATGAGCAATACATAGTTCTGTTTCAGATTAATATGCAGAGGCCTACGTGGATGTGTAATGCTAGTGTAGACGAAGTCGGCCGGGGATTGAGGGAGTTCGGCACCGCGGCCCTGGCGGCGTCCAGGGAAGGAGGAGGATTGCAAAATTTACGGGCCTGGGATTTTCACCAAGGTTGTTCTGGCATTTCCTCAAACACTTTGGAGGCTGCAGCACCGACATCCTCTTCCGCCGCATACGCGGAAGGTTCTGCGGCAGAGGAGGGCCACGAGCTCCTGGTGCTCCCCCTAGTCAGCGCAGACCGCTCGAGCTAGTCGGAGCGGAGCTTCACCTTCCCGCCGTTGTGAGCATCGCATCCAGGCCTCCGGAGCCAAAGGGCGAGGTGCAGCGTGGCAGGAGAGTACGGCCCGCTGCCGCGGCCGCCGCCGCCGCACGGAGGATTAATCCGCCATTTGCGCTTCCGGACGCTGCGCCCCTGTCCTTCTTCCGTCGTTCCCCGTCACATGCGCCGCCGGACGATCCACGACCGCCGCCGGGGAGCGGGAAGAGGAGTCTCGTCGTTCCCAGACATCTGCGCCGCCGGACGCTCCGCCACCGCCGCCATGGATTGGGAAGAGGAGAGAGGCAGTGTTCCCGTCACCTGCGCCGCCGGATGGTCCGCCGCTGGGGAAATAAAGATGGGAGGAGAGAGAGGTAGTGCGACTTCCTCTCCAGTCTCCACTCTCCACGAACCGACATGTCGGGCATAGACGAACGGCACATGGCCTCAGCGGGCTGGCTCGTCGCTGCGTCGTGGGCCGATGTTGGAAGTGGGGCCATTTACTCCATATTAGAAATGTACCACGCGGTAACAAAAAACGAAGTTTACCAGCCGAAATTAACGATCCAGATTACTTGTTTCCGATATCCTACCGCTGATAATGCCTCCCGCTGGGAGTGCCTCAATGTGCTGGGTCAATCTCAAGCTTACAGCTTAGAATAATTGATGCCACTCGACATTGAGACTAACAGAGGAGAGGCTGCAAGAAACAAAGCTAGATCGTCCAGAGTGAAGGAATGTTCCAGGGACTCGGCGCTTCTAGTTCCTGTCGAGTCTTTTGCTCGAGGTGAGCACAGCTTGCAGCAATCGCAGTGTTACAACTTCATTCACATGTGCACAACCCGAGTGGTCGCCTTTGGGGTTTTCTTGGCTGGAACTCGATAATTTGGACACACTACACACATTCCCGTTGCTTCTCATCCCTATAAGACTATAACTGCATATGCATCTGATTTCAACCACACAAACGACATGTAAGTGCTCCTCTACCGCAGAGAATGCTGATGCCGACAAAGCCGGTCTCATATATATATATATGCTAGAGAGGATCGATGATACCGCAACTTGTGACCAACCATGCTTCATGCATGCGATTCCTGGAGTAAAATGCGCCACCAATCCATCGACTTGGTAGGTGGAACTGCAACTACTTATTACAACATCTCTCAATAGTACATAAATGTTGACCTTTTCCAACCTTCAACAGAACTACTTGACTTATGGGGATGTATATAGCATAAAGTTTCACACGTCATTTGAGTGGCAAAGAGAGTTTTCATACAAGATGGACGAGTTGGCCGTCGATCAATTTGTTAGACTTGTGGGCATTCTGTTTTCTAGTTCTAGGCACTCATTATGCACCATTCAGTTGATAGAAATGCAGCAATCATTCCATCTGCACATTTGCTTTGAATAGTCACATAATCAGAAGATAAGAATGAATTATGCAAATTCCCACCTTAATGAGAACATGTACTACAAATTTTACCCAGCTCTTAAACACTTTTTTTTTTTGACAAAACCAAACAATTAGTAACTGATAATTAGCGCAAAACAAAAACCCTATGCTATGACATACCTGAGAGATGCCGTTCGTTACCACTTGTGTCTAGAACGTGGGACATTCATAGAAAAGACATAGTCCTAGAAGCGTACTTTGCCATTGTTGTGTCATTGCTATGAGGGGCGCTGATCTTTAGTTGTCCGATCCCCGGCGTAGCTGCACCACGGTAGGAAACCACGGGCAGGAAAGAGCTTTGGCGGACGTGGGAACCACCGCTGGTCATAAAATATTGTTGACCGCCGTCTCTCTCACTGCTAACCGGGGTTGTCTTGACAAATCCGACGTGACGCAAGGTGTCGACGCTCCCGATCTGCTCCTAGCGTGTTGAAGCTGGTATGGGAGCACTGACTGTTTTGTTGGGCTCCAAAATGTTCCCACGCCGGATTGGAGCTGCCGATGTGAGCCTAAAAAACAGTCATCGCCACAATAGCCCTATTGAGAGGCGTATTGGGAGCGCCAATGGAGATGCTCTTATTTACCAAGTACTCCCTCCGATCCATAATAACTATCGCTGATTTTCCTCCGATCGATAATAACTGTTATTGATTTAGTAACATATAGATAGGTTAAGAAAAAAATTGATAGGAGGGAGGACTCCACATTGCACTAAATCAGCTACACTTATTATGGATCGAAGGAAGTACTTTGTATAATATACACATAGTTTAATACAAAATTGTCATCTTTTGTCAACAAAATATTACTCTGATCGGAAAAGAGTGTTGGATGGTCTAGTACAACTTAATAAGTTTTAAGCCTTTATTGGATTCATATTCAGAAGAAGTCCAAGGTATTTCATATACACCAGTTAGACATAAGGAAAAAAAGGCAACAGGTTGACTGAGCACCAAATTTAAACAAAGGGTAAATCACATGTTCCAGAAAAAAATGGTGCAGTTTACATACCCTAAAAGTACCTTTGTTTTTTACAAAACAAGCACAAGTTTTCATTGGCAAAAAGAAGAAAGGAAACTTTGACAAGAAATGGTTTATCTTGCTCATATCAGTTACCACGCTCATGATAAACGCAATAGTCCTAGCATAGAATAAACATCCTGGTATATAACCACCTTACCTTCTGGCGCAATGCTCCAGTCATCATACAACTAGAATGTGATATGGCCTCGCATCTTCTTATCCTTTAAGACTGGACCCATTGCGGCTTTGGATGGTCGAGAGACTAACACTAGTTATGGCTCGCGGAAGGACCCCCATCACTTTGATTGAAAGGTACTGATACGTCTCCAACGTATCTATAATTTTTTATGCTCCATGCTTGTTTTTACACCATTTGCCTACTGTTTCGTTACACTTCGTGGCACTTTTATGCATTTTCCGGAACTAACCTATTAACGAGTTGCCACAGTGCCAGTTCCCTGTTTTCTGCTGTTTTTGTGTTTCAGAAGTGATACACAGGAAATATTCTCGGAATTGGACGAAACAAGTTCCTGAAGTCTTATTTTACCCGGAAGCTTCCAGAGATCCGAAGGAGAGTAGGAGGGGGGCCACCAGGGCCCCACACACAGGGCTGGCGCGGCTAGGCCCTGGGCCGCGCCACCCTGGCGTGAGGGAGCCTGGCCCCTCCTCCGATATCGCCCCTTCGCCTATAAAGACCCCCCGACGGAAAAAACCTAAGGACCCGATCACTTTTCTAGAACACATCGCGATCCGCCGCCGCCGTCGACCCGAAGATCGGGAGGGTCCAGAAGCTCTTCCCGGCACCCTGCCGGAGAGGGGAATCGCCACCGGAGATCTTCTTCATCGCCATGCTTACCTCCAGAGCGATGAGTGAGTAGTCTACCTTGGACTATGGGTCCATAGCAGTAGCTAGATGGTTGTCTTCTCCACCACGTGCTTCATGTTTAGATCTCATGAGCTGCCCTACATGATTGAGATCACCGTTATGTAATTCTACATGTTTGGTTTATTGGGATCCGATGAATATTGGTGTTTATGATTAAGTTGCTGTACTGAATATTATCTTTTGTTATCTCTATATTGTTTATGATCTTGCATGCTCTCCGTTGTTAGTAGCTATCTTGGCCGAGTAGTTGCTAGTGACTCCAAGAGGGGGTATTTATGCTCGATAGTGGGTTCATGCCTCTATTTAACCTGGGGGAGTGACAGAAACCTCTAACGTTGTAGATGTGCTGTTGCTACTAGGGAGAAAACAACATTCTTATGCTCAAGGGCATATGCTTTGTTTACATTACACACTTTGCTTAATGCAATTATCTGTTGTTCGCAACTTAATACTTGTGGAGTTCTCGGATTGATTCGCCACAAGTGGATTATTAGTCATAGATGCAGTTGGATGGCAGTCTATGTATTTTGTTGTAATGCCCAGAGTAAATCTCATAGTGATCTTCTTGACATATCACGTTTATCTTTATTCTATCAATTGCCCAACTGTAATTTGTTTACCCAACATGTGTTATTTATCTTATGGAGAGACACCACTAGTGAACTGTGGATCCCGGTCCTATTTCCATCATATTGCTATCACCTGTTTACTTTACTCGCACTGTTTACTTTACTCGCACTGTTTACTTTACTCGCATACTCTATTGTTTTCCACTCGATACGCTCATAACCTTTGTTTCAAGCAAACCGGTGAGATTGACAACCTCATCGCAAGTTGGGAACGAAGTACTTGGTTGTGTTGTGTGCAGGTTCCGCATCACCTTCAGTCGTCATTGTCTCTCCTCTCCTGACCGATATTAAACCTTGGTTTCTTAACTGAGGGAAAACTAGCTGCTATACTCATCATACCTTCCTCTTGGGGTTCCCAACGGGCTGGTTATTTACCACGCACAAGGACAGTTTGCTCCCACATCAACTTGGTAGCAGCCAATTTTCTGGGCGCCATCAAAGGGATCAGCTAATTTTCTGGCGCCGTTGCCGGGGAAGAAGAGAAGACTTCTGCGAGGGGAGTTTTTCGCACACACATTCTTTACTTTGTTTTATTGTTTTGCTTTACTTTATTTTATTTTACCTGCATCGTTTTATATCAAAAACCCAAAAAAATTAGAATCCTTGGTAGTTGTTTTTACTTGTTTACTTTCGTTTTGCTGAAATGGCCAATCCTGAAAACACCAAGTTGTGTGACTTTACTAGCACGAACAAGAGTGATTTTATCTGCACTCCTATTGCACCACCTATTCCTGCTGCAAACTTTTATGAGATTAAGCCTGCTTTATTGAACCTTGTTATGAAAGAGCAATTTTCTGGTGCTAGTACTGAAGATGCTACAGCTCATCTCAACAATTTTGTTGAGCTATGTGAGATGCAGAAATATAAGGATGTTGACAGTGATATTATTAAGCTCAAGTTGTTTCCTTTTTCTTTGAGAGGAAAAGCTAAATATTGGTTGATGTCTTTGACTAAAAATAGTATTGATTCATGGGCTAAGTGTAAGGATGCTTTTATTGGTAGATACTATCCTCCTGCTAAGATTATATCCTTGTGTAGCAATATTATGAAGTTTACTCAGTTTGATAATGAACATGTTGCTCAAGCTTGGGAAAGAATGAAATCTATGATAAAGAATTGCCCCACTCATGGACTGACTACTTGGATGATTATCCAAACTTTTTATGCAGGACTGAATTTTTCTTCAAGGAACCTACTTGATTCAGCTGCTGGAGGCACTTTTATGTCCCTTACCTTGGGCGCCGCATCAAAGCTACTCGACAACATGATGGTAAATTATTCTGAATGGCACACCGAGAGAGCTCCACAAGGTAAGAAGGTAAATTCTGTTGAAACCTCTTCCTTGAATGATAAGATTGATACCATTATGGCTATGCTTGCTAATGATAGAACTCATGTTGATCCTAATAATGTTCCTTTGGCCTCTCTGGTTGCTCAAGAAGAGCAAGTTGATGTGAATTTCATTAGAAATAATAATTTTAACAGCAATGCTTATAGGAACAATTTTGCTAGTAACAATTATAGACCGTTTCCTTCTAATGGTGATAATAGCTATCTTGGTAGACCTAAAATGCCTAGTGAAGAAAGAATTTTTGAACTTGAAAAGGCTACCAAGAATTTTATGCAGATACAATATGAGCAGAACAGGGCTTTCACCAAGACTATGGAGGAGCAATCAGCTCTGTTGAGGACTATTAGTCATCAACTAGAAAATTTAAACAAGGCTGTTCCTGAATTACAAGCTAAGGTTTCCAAAGCTGAAACCGATATTTCATTATTGTCTAATGTGCAATCTTCTTTGGTTAATAGAATGTCCGCTAAGCCTGATCCTTTTGCTACCGCTAATGCTATCCAAGTTGGAATTGATGAAAATATTAGATTGTTAGCGGAATTGCATGCCAGGTGGGAAAGAGAAGATGAGATGGCTAGAGAGATGAAGGTATATACCATTACTACCTCCAATGATGTTGCTCTTAATACTAGCAATCCTCTTACTTTGATAGGTGTAGAGAAAACTCCCACTCCTTGTGTTAAAAAGCCTAAAACTGCCAAAACTTTTTCTCAAAAGAGTGCTGAAATTTTTCAGAGTGTGGGAGATGATAGCTCTATTTATTTTAATGATTTTGATGTTGATGGCTGCAATATATCTGAAGTAATTTTGTTCTTGCAAAATCTTGCTTTGACTCCCAATGCTAGTTCTTTAAATATTGCTTTTACTAAGCATATTACCAATGCTCTCATAAAGATTAGGGATGAAAAGTTGAAGCAAAAAGCCTCTGTTCCCAAGAAGTTAGAAGATGGTTGGGAACCCATCATTGATATGCATGTTAATGGTTATGATTGCCACGCTTTATGTGATCGAGGTGCTAGTATTTCTATCATGCCTAGAAAGATTTATGACATGCTTGATTTACCACCGCTTGAAAAGTGTTATTTTGATGTTCCTATTGCTGATGTTGCTAAGAAGAAACCTTTGGGAAGGATTAATGATGTTCTTATTGTGGTTAACAATAACCTTGTTCCCGTTGATTTTCTTGTTATGGACGTTGAATGCCATGCTTCATGTCCTATTATTTTGGGAAGACCTTTTCTTCGAACTGTAGGTGCCATCATTGATATGAGGGAAGGCACTATCAAATATCAATTCCCACTAAATAAAGGTATGGAACACTTCCCTAGGAAAAGAAAGAAATTGCTTTTTGACTCTATTCTTAGAGAAAATTATGAGCTTGATGCTTCATCACTTGATATTACTTGATTCGCAATTTTCTGCGCCTAGCTCAAAGGCGTTAAAGAAAAGCACTCTTGGGAGATAACCCATTATTTTCTTTTCCGTACTTTTTCTTTTATTTGAGTCTTGGAAGTCATTACTACTGTAATGACCGCTCCTTATCTTGTTTATTTCGTTTTTGTGCCAAGAGAAGCCTCTAATTTGAGTGAGGTAAAGATTTGGGGATGTTGCTGTCCTGAAACTGTTTTCGGTGCTGCACCGTAAAAATTCGTGAAAATTCTCTGTATATCTTTTGGACCTGCGATTTCTTGTGCATATGTCCCAGGTTATATCCAAACTTTCATTAGTTGAACACTTTTTGATTTGAGCAACAGAAAACCCCTCAAAAATTCGACCTTTGTCAGCTGTTCAGTTTTGACAGATTTCTGTCAATATTTGTGTTTGCCACTTTATCGCTTTCTTTTGAGTTCTTTTTATCATGGAACTTTTTGGGAAGTTGCTACAGTAGTATATTCTTTATATGTGGTGGTTCTGAGTTGAAACCTGAAGCAAAAAGAGGTTGATTATATGTTATGCTACACTAATGTTGCTAATAGAATTGTGTTTAGTTTTGTATGAAGGAAGTTTTCAAGTGTAGGGATTGGAGAATGATGAGATGAGTTGAAGAATGGACAAAAGCTCAAGCTTGGGGATGCCCATGCATCACCCCAAGAAATATCCAAGAAGTACAAGCGTCAAAGCTTGGGGATGCCCCCGAGGCACCCCTTCTTCATCGGCAAAAATCAGGTCACCTTTCAAAACACTATATTTTTATTGCTTCATGCACTATGTGTTTTTCTTGGAGCGTCAGTTGTTTTAGTTTTCATAGTTGGTTTAGTTTGTTTGTTTTCTGCAATAAATGGTTGGACCCCAACAAATTTCTTTTGGAGGAGATGTACTCGTTTTCATTTGCCAAGAACACTCAGTTTTCACTCTTATCGGTTATCATGTGTTCTTCTTTTTCTGCTACTGCTTTTGGTTTTCGTTTTCGCCTTGATTTGCGTTCAGACCTTGTCATATATTTCCATCAAGGTGTATTTTTGCCTCTGATCTTTATTGGTTTTCATCAAAAGAGGTGTCTTTAAAAATTTCAAATGGTGTTGGAAAAGAGAAAAAGCTTTGTGCAAAATAGTGGTACAAGAAGGAGCTTGTGTAGACTGCGGCTTAGGCTTTTTCATGTCTTGCTTGATGTCTTTTTGATAGTATGCTTAGTGGTTTTGCTGTAGCATGACTTGTCTCAAATAACTGAGATTGCTTAATGAGCCTTTGAAAAAATCATGCGTTGTTTTTATTGTATGGAAGCATTATTTTGGTTTTCTCCTTGATGCTTTATTTGGGTTGACTTGGCGCATGCTCACACATGTTAGACTCTTACAAAGTCGCCAATAGCCTTCATGATCATTTAGTTTTTGGCTTTTGATGCCATCTTATGCTTATTTTAATGTCACTTTGTCGCTTTGCATGATTATGGCCATTATTGCTCTCTTAGTTGGTCGCTCCCAGTCTTTTGCTAGCCCTCGCCTTGTACTGAGTATGAGCTCTACTCGTGCATCCAACTCCTAAAAGCCAAAGTTTTCCAAAATGTCCACCATACATACCTACTAGCAATTTGCTATTCCAAGTAAATTTGACTTGCTTTTATTTTCTCTTCAAATTAAACTCTTACCAGTGTTATGCGAAATTCGGTCAGTAAAGCTCTCACGAACCGGGAGGCACACTTTACTTTTTCCTGTTCTTAAAAATTTGACATTGTGGTCTCTTATGTTGAGTTGTTGTGCTTGCAAGTTGTAAGTTGGATTCTAGCCCAGCCATGCTGTCATGGGGCAAGCTTTCAACATTGCACTTCTTATTTGAGTTGATATCGTGATCTTTTGTTTATGGATGCCCGTGGTGTGAAATGAATTGTGAATCTTGTAGGGATCATGGAGTTTGTATATGTGTTAGGGAAACGCCGGGCCGCCAATCTAAGCCATGCATAATTCATGGTGGAAATTTGTAGCATGCCCATGGTGAACATTCTACGATGCATCTCATAATAAAAAGCTAAACAAAAGGCAAATAAAAGAGATGTCGAGGTGTTCATTGTCTGCTTGTCCTGTCATTTTGGTGTGGGCTTGTTCCATGTCATCGGGCACGGAGGTACCCCATTGGCGGTTCTCAATGATATGCATATACTTACAATGACAAGAGCCTTGCTTGGGACTCTAAGTAAAGTAGCATGAGGTTTGGGTACTCGTATTCACGGGGCACGAGGTTTTCAACTTATGATTTGTCAAGCATATGCATCATAATTGTTCTCGCATTAACTTTAACCATTCAAGATGCTTATGATGGGGGCAATGAGAGCTCAAAGCCGGTAAGTACCATAATTTTTGAAGGTTATAAAACTTGCAATCACTGCTTCCCTCTGCGAAGGGTCTTTCTTTTACTTTCATGTTGAGTCACCACCTTCTTTCTTTACGCACCATTAAGAGAGCATAGTTGTCATTCTTAGTGTGATATGCATTGTCCCAAAGTTCATTGATTGATTCATATTGTTGGTTTCACTTGTTCTTAAATTATTTGTATCTAGTCGCCCTCTTAAACTTGAAGGTGTCCTATGCATTTATGTTTTGCTCTCTTTGAAGGACAAACTGAAAACCATTTGTATGTTTTTCCTTATGATTTGAACACACGTTTGACTTTCATTGTTTCATTTTCATGATCTTTTGTTTGTGTTCATTTACATGTTTACAACATGGTTGCTAAGTTCTTATTGTCATGATTATATCTTCATGCCCATGTTTTAAGTTCCTATGATCCCAGCTCACAAATGCTTACATATATGATCAAGATTGTGTAGGTGCATGTCACCTCAAAAATTATTCTTTTGTTATCACTTACCTACTCGAGGACGAGCAGGAGTTAAGCTTGGGGATGCTTGATACGTCTCAAACGTATCTATAATTTTTGATGCTCCATGCTTGTTTTTACACCGTTTGCATATTGTTTTGTTACACTTAGTGGCACTTTTATGCATTTTCCGGAACTAACCTATTAACGAAGTGCCACAGTGCCAGTTCCCTGTTTTCTGCTGTTTTTGTGTTTCAAAGTGATACACAGGAAATATTCTCGGAATTGGACGAAACCACATCCTGAAGTCTTATTTTACCCGGAAGCTTCCAGAGATCCGAAGAGGAGTAGGAGGGGAGCCACCAGGGCCCCACACGCAGGGGTGGCCGCGTGAGGGAGCCTGGCTCCCCCTCTGACATCGCCCCTTCGCCTATAAAGACCCCCCGACGAGAAAAACCTAAGGACCCGATCAGTTTTCCAGAACACATCGCGATCCGCCGCCGCCGTCGACCTGAAGATTGGGAGGGTCTAGAAGCTCTTCCCAGCACCCCGCCGGTGAGGGGAATCGCCACCGGAGGTCTTCTTCATCGCCATGCTTGCCTCCAGAGCGATGAGTGAGTAGTCTACCTTGGACTATGGGTCCATAGCAGTAGCTAGATGGTTGTCTTCTCCACCATGTGCTTCATGTTTAGATCTCATGAGCTGCCCTACATGATTGAGATCACCGTTATGTAATTCTACATGTTTGGTTTGTTGGGATCCGATGAATATTGGTGTTTATGATTAAGTTGCTGTACTGAATTATATCTTTTGTTATATCTATGTTGTTTATGATCTTGCATGCTCTCCATTGTTAGTAGCTATCTTGGCCGAGTAGTTGCTAGTGACTCCAAGAGGGGGTATTTATGCTCGATAGTGGGTTCATGCCTCTATTTCACCTGGGGGAGTGACAGAAACCTCTAAGGTGGTAGATGTGCTGTTGCTACTAGGGAGAAAACAACATTCATATGCTCAAGGGCATATGCTTTGTTTACATTACACACTTTGCTTAATGCAATTATCTGTTGTTCGCAACTTAATACTTCTAGGGTGTTCGGATTGATATCCCCGGGAGTGGATTATTAGTCATAGATGCAGTTGGATGGCGGTCTATGTATTTTGTTGTAATGCCCAGAGTAAATCTCATAGTGATCTTCTTGACATATCACGTTTATCTTTATTCTATCAATTGCCCAACTGTAATTTGTTTACCCAGCATGTGTTATTTTATCTATGGAGAGACACCACTAGTGAACTGTGGACCCCGGTCCTATTTACATCATATTGCTTTCACCTGTTTACTTTAGTCATAGATGCAGTTGGATGGTAGATGTGCTGTTGCTACTAGGGAGAAAACAACATTCATATGCTCAAGGGCATATGCTTTGTTTACATTACACACTTTGCTTAATGCAATTATCTGTTGTTCGCAACTTAATACTTCTAGGGTGTTCGGATTGATATCCCCGGGAGTGGATTATTAGTCATAGATGCAGTTGGATGGCGGTCTATGTATTTTGTTGTAATGCCCAGAGTAAATCTCATAGTGATCTTCTTGACATATCACGTTTATCTTTATTCTATCAATTGCCCAACTGTAATTTGTTTACCCAGCATGTGTTATTTTATCTATGGAGAGACACCACTAGTGAACTGTGGACCTCGGTCCTATTTACATCATATTGCTTTCACCTGTTTACTTTACTCGCACTGTTTACTTTACTCGCATACTATATTGTTTTCCACTCGATACGCTCATAACCTTTGTTTCAAGCAAACCGGTGAGATTGACAACCTCATCGCAAGTTGGGGACAAAGTATTTGTTTGTGTGTGTGCAGGTTCTGCATCACCTTCAGTCGTCATTGTCTCTCCTCTCTTGACCGATATTAAACCTTGGTTTCTTAACTGAGGGAAAACTAGCTGCTATACTCATCATACCTTCCTCTTGGGGTTCCCAACGGGCTGGTTATCCACCACGCACAAGGACCATTTGCTCCCACATCAACTTGGTAGCAGCCAATTTTCTGGGCGCCATCAAAGGGATCAAGGCGCCATATATAAATTGTCCGAAGCTGTCGCAAGCTAGCAAGCATCACCTTCAGTCGTTTGTCTCTCCTCTCCAAGATCGACATACCTTGGTTTCTTAACTGAGGGAAAACCAGCTGCTATACTCATCACACCTTCCTCTTGGGGTTCCCAACGGGCTGGTTATTCACCACGCACAAGGACTGCCAAGCTCCCACATCAAATAGGAGCATCAGCTGTTTTTCTGGCGTCGTTGCCGGGGAGGAAGTAGAAGACTTCTGCGAGGGGAGTTTTTGCACGCACATCCTTTACTTTGTTATTGTTTTGCTTTACTTTATTTATTTTACCTGCATCGTTTTATTTCAAAAACCCCAAAAAATTAGAATCCTTGGTAGTTGTTTTTACTTGTTTACTTCCGTTTTGCTGAAATGGCCAATCCTGAAAACACCAAGTTGTGTGACTTTACTAGCACAAACAATAGTGATTTTATCTGCACTCCTATTGCACCACCTGCTACTGCTGCAAACTTTTATGAGATTAAGCCTGCTTTGTTGAACCTTGTTATGAAAGAGCAATTTTCTGGTGCTAGTACTGAAGATGCTGCAGCTCATCTCAACAATTTTGTTGAGCTATGTGAGATGCAGAAATATAAGGATGTTGATAGTGCTATTATTAAGCTCAAGTTGTTTCCTTTTTCTTTGAGAGGAAAAGCTAAAGATTGGTTGCTGTCGTTGACTAAGAATAGTATTGATTCATGGGCTAAGTGTAAGGATGCTTTTATTGGTAGATACTATCCTCCTGCTAAGATTATATCTCTGCGTAGCAATATTATGAAATTTACTCAGTTTGATAATGAACATGTTGCTCAAGCTTGGGAAAGAATGAAATCTATGATAAAGAATTGCCCCACTCATGGACTGACTACTTGGATGATTGTCCAAACTTTTTATGCAGGACTGAATTTTTCTTCAAGGAACCTACTTGATTCAGCTGCTGGAGGCACTTTTATGTCCCTTACCTTGGGCGCCGCAACAAAGCTACTCGACAACATGATGGTAAATTATTCTGAATGGCACACCGAGAGAACTCCACAAGGTAAGAAGGTAAATTCTGTTGAGGAAACCTCTTCCTTGAATGATAAGATTGATACCATTATGGCTATGCTTGCTAATGATAGGACTCATGTTGATCCTAATAATGTTCCTTTGGCATCTCTGGTTGCTCAAGAAGAGCATGTTGATATGAATTTCATTAGAAACAATAATTTTAACAACAATGCTTATAGGAACAATTTTGCTAGTAACAATTATAGGCCGTATCCTTCTACCAGTGGTAATGGTTATGGTAACTCTTATGGTAATTCCTACAACAACACTAGGGCCGCGCCCTCTGAGCTTGAGGTAATGCTCAAGGACTTCATCGGTAAGCAAACTGCTTTTAACCAGTTTGTTGAGGAAAAGTTAGGCAAAATTGATATTCTTACTTCTAAAGTTGATAGCCTTGCTCATGATGTTGAACTTCTGAAATTAAAAGTGTTGCCTAATGATGTGAAAGAGAACAATGTTTTTGCTACCGCTAATGCTATTCAAGTTGGAATTGATGAAAATATTAGATTGTTAGCGGAATTGCATGCCAGGTGGGAAAGAGAAGATGAGATGGCTAGAGAGATGAAGGTATGTACCATTACTACCTCTAATGATGTTGCTCCTAATGCTAGCAATCCTCTTACTTTGATTGGGGTAGAGAAAACTCCCACTCCTTGTGTTAAAAAGCCTAAAACTGCCAAAACTTTTTCTCAAAAGAGTGCTGAAATTTTTCGGAGTGTGGATAGCTCTACTTATTTTAATGATTTTGATATTGATGGCTGCAATATATCTGAAGTAATTTTGTTCTTGCAAAAGCTTGCTTTGACTCCCAATGCTAGTTCTCTAAATATTGCTTTTACTAAGCATATTACCAATGCTCTCATAAAAATTAGGGATCAAAAGTTGAAGCAAAAAGCCTATGTTCCCAAGAAGTTAGAAGATGGTTGGGAACCCATCATTGATATGCATGTTAATGGTTTTGATTGCCATGCTTTATGTGATCTAGGTGCTAGTATTTCTATCATGCCTAGAAAGATTTATGACATGCTTGATTTACCACCGCTTAAAAAATGTTATTTTGATGTTCCTATTGCTGATGTTGCTAAGAAGAAACCTTTGAGAAGAATTAATGATGTTCTTATTGTGGTTAACAATAACCTTGTTCCCGTTGATTTTCTTGTTATGGACGTTGAATGCCATGCTTCATGTCCTATTATTTTGGGAAGACCTTTTCTTCGAACTGTAGGTGCTATCATTGATATGAGGGAAGGCACTATCAAATATCAATTCCCACTAAAGAAACGTATGGAACACTTCCCTAGGAAAAGAAATAAATTACTTTTTGACTCTATTCTTAGAGCAAATTATGAGCTTGATGCTTCATCACTTGATGTTACTTGATTCGCAATTTTCTGCGCCTAGCTCAAAGGCGTTAAAGAAAAGCACTCTTGGGAGATAACCCAATGTTTTTATTTTCAGTAATTTTTCTTTTATTTGAGTCTTGGAAGTCATTACTACTGTAATGACCGCTCCTTATCTTGTTTATTTCGTTTTTGTGCCAAGAGAAGCCTCTAATTTGAGTGAGGTAAAGATTTGGGGATGTTGCTGTCCTGAAACTGTTTTCGGTGCTGCACCGTAAAAATTCGTATAAATTATCTGTATATCTTTTGGACCTGCGATTTCTTGTGCATATGCCCCAGGTGATATCCAAACTTTTGTTGGTTGAACACTTTTTGATTTGAGCAACAGAAAACCCCTCAAAAATTCGTCCTTTGTCAGCTGTTCAGTTTTGACAGATTTCTGCCAATATTTGTGTTTGCCATTTTATCGCTTTCTTTTGAGTTCTTTTGATCACGGAACTTTTAGAGAAGTTGCTACAGTAGTATTTACTATATATGTGGTGGTTTTGAGTTGAAACCTGAAGCAAAAATAGGATTGATTATATGTTATGCTTGCACTAATTTTGCTAATAGAATCGTGTTTAGTTTTGTATGAAGGAAGTTTTCAAGTGTAGGGATTGGAGAATGATGAGATGAGTTAGAGAATGGACAAAAGCTCAAGCTTGGGGATGACCATGCATCACCCCAAGAAATATCCAAGAAGTACAAGCGTCAAAGCTTGGGGATGCCCCCGAGGCACCCCTTCTTCATCGGCAAAAATCAGGTCACCTTTCAAAACACTATATTTTTATTGCTTCATGCACTATGTGTTTTTCTTGGAGCGTCAGTTGTTTTAGTTTTCTTAGTTAGTTTAGTTTGTTTGTTTGCTGCAATAAATGGTTGGACCCCAACAAATTTCTTTTGGAGAAGTTGCCTTGCTTTTCATTTGCCAAGAACGCTCTAGTTTTCACTCTTATTAAAAATCGAGTGCTCTTCTTTTTCTGCTACTGCTTTTGGTTTTCGTTTTCGCCTTGATTTGCGTTCAGACCTTGCCATATATTTTCATCAAGGTGTATTTTTGCCTCTGATCTTTATTGGTTTTCATCAAAAGAGGTGTCTTTAAAAATTTCAAATGGTGTTGGAAAAGAGAAAAAGCTTTGTGCAAAATAGTGGTACAAGAAGGAGCTTGTGTAGACTGCGGCTTAGGCTTTTTCATGTCATGCTTGATATCTTTTTGATAGTATGCTTAGTGGTTTTGCTGTAGCATGACTTGTCTCAAATAACTGAGATTGCTTAATGAGCCTTTGAAAAAATCATGCGTTGTTTTTATTGTATGGAAGCATTATTTTGGTTTTCTCCTTGATGCTTTATTTGGGTTGACTTGGCGCATGCTCACATATGTTAGACTCTTACAAAGTCGCCAATAGCCTCTATGATCATTAAGTTTTTGACTTTTGATGCCATCTTATGCTTCTTTTAATGTCGCTTTGTCGCTTTGCATGATTATGGCCATTATTGCTCTCTTAGTTGGTCGCTCCCAGTCTTTTGCTAGCCCTCGCCTTGTACTGAGTATGAGCTCTACTCGTGCATCCAACTCCTAAAAGCCAAAGTTTTCCAAAGTGTCCACCATACATACCTACGAGCAATTTGCTATTCCAAGTAAATTTGACTTGCTTTTATTTTCTCTTCAAATTAAACTCTTACCAGCGTTATGCGAAATTCGGACAGTAAAGCTCTCATGAACCGGAAGGCACACTTTACTTTTTCCTGTTCTTAAAAATTTGACATTGTGGTCTCTTATGTTGATTTGTTATGCTTGCAAGTTGTAAGTTGGAGACTAGCCCAGCCATGCAGTCATGGGCAAGCTTTCAACATTGCACTTCTTATTTGAGTTGATATCGTGATCTTTTGTTTATGGATGCCCACGGTGTGAAATGAATTGGGAATCTTGTGGGGATCATGGAGTTTGTATATGTGTTAGGGAAACGCCGGGCCGCTAATCTAAGCCATGCATAATTCATGGTGGAAATTTGCAGCATACCCATGGTGAACATTCGACGACGCATCTCACAATAAAAAGCTAAACAAAAGGCAAATAAAAGAGATGTCGAGGTGTTCATTGTCTGGTTGTCCTGTCATTTTGGTGTGGGCTTGTTCCATGTCATCAGGCACGGAGGTACCCCATTGGCGGTTCTCAATGATATGCATATACTTACAATGACAAGAGCCTTGTTTGGGACTCTAAGTAAAGTAGCATGAGGTTTGGGTACTCGTATTCATGGGGCACAAGGTTTTCAACTTATGATTTGTCAAGCATATGCATCATAATTGTTCTCGCATTAACTTTAACCATTCAAGATGCTTATGATGGGGGCAATGAGAGCTCAAAGCCGGTAAGTACCATAATTTTTGAAGGTTATAAAACTTGCAATCACTGCTTCCCTCTGCAAAGGGCCTTTCTTTTACATTTATGTTGAGTCACCACCTTCTTTCTTTATGCACCATTAAGAGAGCATAGTTGTCATTCTTAGTGTAATATGCATTGTCCCAAAGTTCATTGATTGATTCATATTGTTGGTTTCACTTGTTCTCAAATTATTTGTATCTAGTCGCCCTCTTAAACTTGAAGGTGTCCTATGCATTTATGTTTTGCTCTCTTTGAAGGACAAGCTGAAAACCATTTGTATGTTTTCCTTATGATTTGAACACACGTTTGACTTTCATTGTTTCATTTTCATGATCTTTTGTTTGTGTTCATTTGCATGTTTACAACATGGTTGCCAAGTTTCTATTGTCAAGATTATATCTTCATGCCCATGTTTTAAGTTCTTATGATCCCAGCTCACAAATGCTTACATTTATGATCAAGATTGTGTAGGTGCATGTCACCTCAAAAATTATTCTTTTGTTATCACTTACCTACTCGAGGACGAGCAGGAGTTAAGCTTGGGGATGCTTGATATGTCTCCAACGTATCTATAATTTTTGATGATCCATGCTTGTTTTTACACCATTTGCCTACTGTTTCGTTACACTTCGTGGCACTTTTATGCATTTTCCGGAACTAACCTATTAACGAGTTGCCACAGTGCCAGTTCCCTGTTTTCTGGTATTTTTGTGTTTCAGAAGTGATACATAGGAAATATTCTCGGAATTGGACGAAACAAGTTCCTGAAGTCTTATTTTACCTGGAAGCTTCCAGAGATCCGAAGGAGAGTAGGAGGGGGGCCACCAGGGCCCCACACACAGGGCTGGCACGGCCAGGCCCTGGGCCGCGCCACCCTGGCGTGAGGGAGCCTGGCCCCTCCTCTGACATCGCCCCTTCGCCTATAAAGACCCCCCGACGGAAAAAACCTAAGGACCCGATCACTTTTCCAGAACACATCGCGATCCGCCGCCACCGTCGACCCGAAGATCGGGAGGGTCCAGAAGCTCTTCCCGGCACCCTGCCGGAGAGGGGAATCGCCACCGGAGATCTTCTTCATCGCCATGCTTGCCTCCGGAGCGATGAGTGAGTAGTCTACCTTGGACTATGGGTCCATAGCAGTAGCTAGATGGTTGTCTTCTCCACCATGTGCTTCATGTTTAGATCTCATGAGCTGCCCTACATGATTGAGATCACCGTTATGTAATTCTACATGTTTGGTTTGTTGGGATCCGATGAATATTGGTGTTTATGATTAAGTTGTTGTAACTGAATATTATCTTTTGTTATCTCTATGTTGTTTATGATCTTGCATGCTCTCCGTTGTTAGTTGCTATCTTGGCCGAGTAGTTGCTAGTGACTCCAAGAGGGGGTATTTATGCTCGATAGTGGGTTCATGCCTCTATTTAACCTGGGGGAGTGACAGAAACCTCTAACGTTGTAGATGTGCTGTTGCTACTAGAGAGAAAACAACATTCTTATGCTCAAGGGCATATGCTTTGTTTACATTACACACTTTGCTTAATGCAATTATCTATTGTTCGCAACTTAATACTTGTGGAGTTCTCGGATTGATTCGCCACAAGTGGATTATTACTCATAGATGCAGTTGGATGGCGGTCTATGTATTTTGTTGTAATGCCCAGAGTAAATCTCATAGTGATCTTCTTGACATATCACGTTTATCATTATTCTATCAATTGCCCAACTATAATTTGTTTACCCAACATGTGTTATTTATCTTATGGAGAGACACCACTAGTGAACTGTGGATCCCGGTCCTATTTCCATCATATTGCTATCACCTGTTTACTTTACTCGCACTGTTTACTTTACTCGCATACTCTATTGTTTTCCACTCGATACGCTCATAACCTTTGTTTCAAGCAAACCGGTGAGATTGATAACCTCATCGCAAGTTGGGAACGAAGTACTTGGTTGTGTTGTGTGCAGGTTCTGCGTTGCAGCTAGCAAGCAAAGCTTGGACGAGGCACCATATATAAATTTTCCGAAGCTGTCGCAAGCTAGCAAGCATCACCTTCAGTCGTTTGTCTCTCCTCTCCAAGATCGACATACCTTGGTTTCTTAACTGAGGGAAAACCAGCTGCTATACTCATCACACCTTCCTCTTGGGGTTCCCAACGGGTTGGTTATTCACCACGCACAAGGACTGCCAAGCTCCCACATCAACTAGGAGCATCAAGTACCCTCATCTCCACCGCATCAGAGAAGGGGCATTGGTGGAGGCTCGGTGTTTCTCCCGGCATGCGTGTCAGCGGCGTTGGAGTTGGACGGCGACCGATGGCTTCAGTGGTTGCAGGAAATCCTAGGGATCGATTTGTATTTCTCGATCTCTTACACGGTTTTCTCTGCAAAGTTTTTAGGATAATCATTTTATCCCTGTTTGTCTGTTAGTGTGTACATATGCTACTTTTTGTAACTTGATTTTCAATTAATAAAATATGTGGTTGCTCTCAGAAAAAAGGGAAAAAAAGAAGGGGCTTGGTCTAGAACGGATTGAGACAGAAAGCGGTAATCAATCGCCGCCCGGATTTTTAGATACCTTTTTTTGACATTGGTAATTACTTTTCCACTAACAAGAAAGCACAGCCTGATCGCTGGCTACAAAGTTCCTAGCGAAATCTGGATTATCGCCCGACCATACAGCTTGGGGTAGATGAACCAACTTTGCTCCAAATGACGCAAGAGCGTTCGCTACTTTATTACAAGCCCTTGGGCCAAATTTAAAAGAGACGGAATTAAACTTTAAACTAGAAAGATTTTTAAT
Source organism: Dactylis glomerata (assembly GCA_007115705.1). NCBI lineage: Eukaryota > Viridiplantae > Streptophyta > Magnoliopsida > Poales > Poaceae > Dactylis > Dactylis glomerata. Next base: position 436,754 of record QXEO01000492.1, read on the forward strand.
CTCGAGAGAGGCTTTTTGGCTCTCGGGTGCAAATGCTCCCTTTATTTTAAATGCAATTTAAGCATATTTTAAATTGTCAAAAAAATTAGAAAAAAATGTTGCATGTACATCTTCACATCTATGCATGAGCTAAGTTGTTTCACAAAAATCCGACTCTTCCCATGGGCTAGGCAAAAAAGATAAAATTCGATAGTAAAATAAGAGTTTGCACGAGACATTTTTTTATCTTTTTTACTCACAAGATTACAAATATTGATTTACTGCAAAACTTGATAATGCGTACGTAGTCTGTCGAGATATACACGTGAAATTTTTGTTCGGAATTTTTTGACATTTTTTTAATGTATTTTTTTGAATAAAAAGAGCATATGCACCCTAGATCAAATATGCATTTCCCTTTAGGGATTTCTATTTTCGTGCCCTCGGGTCTTTAGTTGTGCTCAGTTTTCCCCAGCCGCTTAGTTTTTCCTCAGTTTTGCCCAAGCCCTTGTCTGAAACCCTCACAAGGAGCTCGGACGGGAGAAATCCCGTTTAGTTGACCATTGGTTGGTGCTGGCAAGTGGGGCCGCTGTTGGTGCCCCGCAGTGGACACGTCTCCACTTATCCAGATCATCGTGGGACCCACAACTTGTCCATGTTAGCGCGTCGGACCCACAGCTTACCCAGGTGACCGTTGCAAAATGGGAGCCCGAGCCAGCCCTGCGCCCATGCCCGTGCCATTGCTTCCCCTTTCTTTCCTCGCGCCCCATTGTTCATCTTCTCCGCCAGCGGCAACCCTTCTCCGGCAGGCGGGTGATGTCTAGTTTCTCTTCGACCTCTCGTTCTTCATGGCCGTAGTATGGACCCATGCCTTTGACAAGATGCCCTGACTGCCCATGCCAGGAGCCTCTGAAGCGGTCGATCTGTAAGACGGACGACAACGGCAACCGTGGACGTGAGTTCCTTGCATGCAAGAGCTTGCCATATAGAGAGGGGGATAAGGTTAGATCTCGCTCCAATTGCTCTGTTTTCTCTCGATTTTCTTGTTATTCCCTCGAATTTGGGATTTAGGGTTCACGTTGTTGTTTTCAGATCCTGAAGAAATGCAGGTATTTTGAGTGGATCGATGTGTATGTTCAGAGGCTTCAATTGCAGGCATCAATTGGCGCTATTGGGGAGCGCAATTTGGGAGGGGGGACTTGCTGTAGAGAATGCGGTGGAGAGAGGAGCCGTTCCGATTATGCCTAATGCTCCCAATGCAAAACTGGTGGAAGTGAAGGGAGAACTGAAGAAAATGAACAAGCAGTTAAGGCAGCTGATCGAGTTGAAGAAGCAAGCTAATCTGATGGCTGGTTGTTTTTTTGTTGTATAATTGCGATCGGATTCTTATCATTGCTCATCAGGCGCTAGAAGTTGTTACAAGGGATCCCTTGTTACAAATCCATTATTCAGTTACATGTACTTGTAGTTGTTTTCAAAGTTAGTGTGTGCATTCACCGAAATTACCAAAAAAAATAAGTGTTAGGGAATATAGGAATGCTAAAGATAGTTGATAATTGTTAGAGGGGTGACAAATAATGCATTCACCGAAATCCCACAAATATGTATGTCTTATGTTTATACCAAAATTATACCACTTTTGGGACGTTTCAAATAACCAAAACTATATCCCAAACTATATTCCCTAAAAGAAAAGGAATGCTAAAGAAAGTTGATAATTGTTAGAGGGGTGATAAATAATCCATTCACCGAAATCTCCCAAATATGCCAAATATGTATGTCTCATATTTCTACCAAAATTATACCACTTTTGGGCCGTTTCAAATTACCAAAACTATATTCCCTAAAAGAAAAGGAATGCTAAAGAAAGTTGATAATTGTTAGAGGGCTGATAAATAATCCATTCACCGAAATCCCTCAAATATGCCAAATATGTATGTCTCATGTTTCTACCAAAATTATACCACTTTTGGGCCATTTCAAATTACCAAAACTATATTCCCTAAAAGAAAAGGAATGCTAAAGATAGTTGATAATTGTTAGAGGGGTGATAAATAATCCATTCACCAAAATCCCTCAAATATGTATGCCTCATGTTTATACCAAAATTATACCACAAACTATATTCCAAACTATATTCCCTAAAAGAAAAGGAATGCTAAAGAGAGTTGATAATTGTTAGAGGGGTGACAAATAATGCATTCACCGAAATCCGCAAATATGTATGTCTCTTGTTTACACTAAAATTATACCACTTTTTAGTTTAACATTTTTAGATCGTGGAAAATAATGCATAAATAGAGGGAATATAGTTACGTGGCAAACTCGTTATTGCACATAAATAGAGGGGTGGCACTGTCCACCGATAGAGAGAGAGGGGTGGCCACGAAGAGAGAGAGAGGGGTGGCCACGAAGAGACGGAGAGGGGTATATTGCCCGTTAGATCAGTGGATCAACGGTTGGTGGAGTCGATCCGTGTGACAACGGCTCAACCAATCAGGATAAGTTTGGGCTTCTGTGAGCATTCGTGACAGTACTTGAGGGCAAAACTGAGTAGTAGTAAGAAACCAAGGGCACGTAAATAGTAAATAGACTAAGGGATTCAAACAAAAGAATTACAAAATGAAAAATGCGTGTTTTATACAATATAATTCATATTGGGCTACATCAAATTATTTGCAATTCAAATATACATGAGTGCGACAATTATGGCCTCATTTAGACAAACTATGTTTTAGGGAAGATGTTTTGCAAAGGGGTTTGAGTGGAAAACCATGCATCTTCATAGCTACTAGTGATTCTGAGAAGTAGCAATTTGTGGTAAAACTTGATTTATCTATGTTTGTTAAGGTTTCCTAGGTGGCAGGTTGCGTAGGAAGACTCCATGAGTAGGTGCCACTATGTTTTTATTTTTTTGGATTTTTTTGCGCATGAAATGACTCAATTAGCTATGTTAATCTCATTTGTTGACTCTCTGTTGACCAGCTACTTGAGGGTAGAACTGAGTATATTGCACTTGCCAGTCTAAATACTCGAGGGGAAAACTGAGTACAGATAAAATTTCTGTATAAGGCCCGAGGTTAGAACTGAGTACACCAAACGTCCCAGGGTTAGCCTCATGTCGCGGTGCACGCTACAGTCGTGCATAGCGGACGCGTGTTGCGGTACACGCCACCTTCATCTTTATAGAGCCCCTCTTTCTCTCCCACAACGCTCGCCCACTCTCTCATTCTCACTGCAACCGCCTCTCCTGTCCCATCATCTTCTCCACAACCGAAGAAAAAACCCCAAAGAAAAAACCCCGGCGCTGGAGAAGAATGAGATGCCCATTGTCGGCGCTTCCGACATAGCCGCCGGCGCATCGGCCGCCGCCCCCGTCCAGGCCCCCGTCGCTGCTTCCAACGTAGCCGCCGGCGCATCGGCCGCCGCCCCCGTCCAGGCCCCCATCGCTGCTTCCGACGTAGCCGTCGGCGCATCGGCCGCCGCCCCCGTCTAGGCCCCCGTCGCTGCTTCCGACGTAGCCGCCGGCGCATAAGCCGCCGGCGCATCGGCCGCCGCCCCCGTCCAGGCCCCCGCCCCTGTCTAGGCCCCTGTCGATTGGGACCCGTACGAACCAGTGTCGTACGTCGCGCCGGAGAACCCCTACAACACCAGCATTGTCGATGACGAGCCGGAGGTAACCCTTTGTTCCCTTGTTCTTATCCCATTTCAATCCTTTTGTGTTAGATCTTGCGTTATTAGGGTTCGTCTATTCCTAGTTCAATCCTTTTGTGTTAGATCTTGCGTTATTAGGGTTCGTCCATTCCTAGTTCTATCCTTTTGTGTTAGATCTTGCGTTATTAGGGTTCATCTGTTCCTAGTTCAATCCTTTTGTGTTAGATCTTGCGTTATTAGGGTTCGTCTGTTCCTAGTTCTAGATCTTGCGTTATTAGTGTTTGTGATTTGCTTTTTTTTAAGATTCGGTTAACTTATGTGAGTAATCAATCCCATCCGATTAATTTGTGCCGATGATGATGAATATTTGGGTACAAATTGATTCAGGGTTTGGTCAGTGAACAATTGGTGTGTACCAATTTGTTGTGCATGATTTTTGGTTCACTGACTCAAATCCTGAATTTAATTGTGTCCAATGTAACTGAGGCTACCTCTTTTTTTTGTGCCCATATTATCATGCATGATCTTTTGTTCACTCTCTGTTCCATCATCGCTGCAATTGACTCCGTGTTTTTTGATCTTTGGTGCTACGTGACAGGTGCAGAGCAGCGACATCGACAGCGATGACGAGTTCTTCCACACCAAGACTCGTCACGTCCTCAGGAGGCTGCAGTCCGGCCATTACGATGGCCACTTTGCTCGAGGCGTTTACAGGTGCCCCTTCTGCAACAGGAGGCTCCGCGCCACCGACTTCAACTGCCTGGTGAACCATGCTGAATCCATTGGCAGATCCATTGGCGGCGCTAGAGTTGGAACGACCGTGAACGTGCATGCATTCATGGCCAAACACAAAGCACTTGGGATTCACCTGCGCAGCCTCCAAGCTTAAATTCATGTAAAATGTAACTTATGTTGGATCTATCGGTAGTACTGTTGGATCTGTCGTGAATATATCTATGCTATGTTGGCTGCTGTATGCAGCTTATCGTATATTTTCTCTGGATTTGTGCCCTAGATTTCCTACTCCCTCCAATCCATATTACTCTTTGCTAATGTGGTTGTATCTAAACACATTTTAGTGGTAGATACATCTGTATTAGTGAAGAGTAATATGGATCGGAGGGGGTACCTGATTGGGTAAAAACGAAGGCATAAAGAAATGAATGGCGTTAAAAAATAGAAGGAGAAGCTGCTCTAGATTTGCTACCAATTTGGGCAATCAAGAATGAATGAGATCGAGCGAGAGAGAGGAAAAAGGTGCATTGAAAACTGCTAATCTGGGCGAAAGAGACAGAAACCACTCGTGCCCACATCCCGGACCCACACGGCTCCACACGCTACGGCCCCACACGCTATGGTCCCCGCTCCGCCCGTATGACCAAACACGGTCTTGTCCTGTCTCACGCGGTCCCTTTCTACCAGCCCCACACAACGCGGCCCCACAAGACGTGGCCCCACTCGTCAGCACGGAACGGTCAACTGAACGGGATTCCTCCCGTCCGAGCTCCTTGTGAGGGTTTCAGACAAGGGCTTGGGAAAAACTGAGGAAAAACTAAGGAGCTGGGGAAAACTGAGTACAACTAAGGACCCGAGGGCACGAAAATAGAAATCCCTTCCCTTTAATCTCCTTAAACAGAACTCCATTGGAAGCCCGATCATATCAATTTCCATTGAGAGCTTGCACAAGACAGAGTGCATCAGATTCAACTTTGACTTCGTCTGCTCCCAGGTCACCAGCCGCCTTTAGAGCATTCAGACAAGCTACAGCTTCAGTTTCTAGAGCATTTGTAGCATGCTCCACACTCCCAGCAGTAGACATAATCACTTCCCCCATTGCTTTTCTAATAACATAACCCCAACCATCAGAATGGTTCAGAGCAAAAAAACTTCCATCAGTATTTATTTTCAGAGTATCCCCTTGAGGAGGCTGCCACTTCTCTTGAGCTAAACTTCTATTTTTTTGCTCAGTAAACAAAAATTGTTCATACACCATAGCACATCTGCTAGCCTGGGTCACCACTTCATCTGTATTTAGCTTTCCATCTCCAGCATTCACTTCATTTCTCTGTTTCCACCATTGCCATAACAGAGAAACCGTTCTGATTTTCTTCGTCGGATTCATATGGAGGATGACATTCAACATCTCCTTTGGACCATTGAGGCCTGAAGCTTATTTCTCACATCTTCCAAATTCATTCCCAGCCACACTTTCTTGACTCCTTTACACCTGAGAAACACATGAGCCCCATCCTCATTCAACCGGCCACACACTTTTCATAGAGTATCAATTTCAATGCCTCTCCTCTCTATATTGCATCTATGAGGTACGCTATCATGGGCTAACCTCCACATAAATTGCTGAACATTTGGCAGACAATGGCATGACCATATGTCATTCCATTCAAACTGATCACCGCCACTATCCTTCTTCCCATCAGAGCTAGCTCCCCCTTCTCCAATAAGGTATGATGCAGCTTGTAAGCTGAATTCACAGAAAAGTTGCCTTTTTGATCCAGGCGCCAAGCCCATGTGTCCTCCTCCTCTACATTTATTGGAATTCTTTTTACATGGAGCATCAGCCGGCCAAATGCAATCATCAATAAGCTCCTCGTCCCAACAACCTTCAACCAGATTTATGAACTCACAGACTTTGGAAAGCACCCTGTTTTCTTTTCTTGTTATTAGAAAAGGAGATCCTTCTCTCATTACCCAAGGATCCTTCCAAATATCAATTGAGAGTCCATTCCCTACTCTCTTTATCAATCCTTCCTTTAGAAGCTCGATACCCTTTAAAATACTTCTCCATGTGTATGACATTCCTTCTTTCGGCCTTGCATGCAAAACATCGCTATTAGGGAAATACTTAGCCTTTAGCACTCTTGCACACAACGAAGTAGGATCTGTCAACAACCTCCACCCTTGTTTGGCTAGCATTGCCATGTTGAAAGAATGTAGATCCTTATACCCCAAGCCTCCCCATTTCTTTGGCAGTCCCAGCTCATCCAATGAACTTTGTTTTCCTCTTCTTGATGAGCCCACCAGAACCTGCAAACCATAGCACTCATTTGGTCACACAGACCTTTTGTTATATCAAAGCATGACATTGCATACACCGGTATCGCTTGGGCACATGCTTTGATGAGCAATTCCTTCCCCACCTTCGACAACCATTTCTCCATCCATCCGATGATTGTTGATGGCGCGGTGATGGTGTGTATAATTAATGAAGTAAATGACCGGCCAGTTGGGAACCCCAAGAGCAAGGCGTGATGAATATAGCAGCAAGTTTTTCCCTCATTAAGAAACCAAGGTAGTCAATCTAGTAGGAGGACAAACTACGACTGAAGGTGATGCCCACTAGCTGCGTGATGCTCTAACAAGGGCGCCGTTAATGATTTCTTGTTAGCGCGTCTTCAACCAGTAGCAACGTGGAACCTGCACACAACACAACCAAATACTTTGTTCCCAACTTACGATGAGGTTGTCAATCTCACCGGTTTGCTTGAAACAAAGGGTATGAGCGTATCGAGTGGAAAGTGATAATAGTATGCGAGTAGAGTAAACAGTGCGAGTAAAGTAAACAGGTGATAGCAATATGAAGAAAATAGGACTAGGGTCCACAGTTCACTAGTGGTGTCTCTCCATAAGATAAAATAATACATGCTGGGTAAACAAATTATAGTTGGGCAATTGATAGAATAAAGACAACGTGCATATGATGAGAGGATCACTATGAGATTTACTCTGGGCATTACAACAAAATACATAGACCGCCATCCAACTGCATCTATGACTAATAATCCACTCACGGGGATATCATCCGAACACCCCATGAGTATTAAGTTGCGAACAACAGATAATTGCATTAAGCAAAGTATGTAATGTAAACAAAGCATATGCCCTCGAGCATATGAATGTTGTTTTCCCCCTAGTAGCAACAGCACATCTACAACCTTAGAGGTTTCTGTCACTCTCCCAGATTAAATAGAGGCATGAACCCACTATCGAGCATAAATACCCCCTCTTGGAGTCACTAGCAACTACTCAGCCAAGATAGCTACTAACAACGGAGAGCATGCAAGATTATAAACAACATAGAGATAACAAAAGATAAATTTCAGTACTTCAACTCAAGCATAACACCAATATTCATCGGATCCCGACAAACCAAACATGTAGAATTACATAACGGTGATCTCAATCATGTAGGGCAGCTCATGAGATCTAAACATGAAGCACATGGTGGAGAAGACAACCATCTAGCTACTGCTATGGACCCATAGTCCAAGGTAGACTACTCACTCATCGCTCCGGAGGCAAGCATGGCGATGAAGAAGACCTCCGGTGGCGATTCCCCTCTCCGGCAGGGTTTCGGGAAGAGCTTCTGGACCCTCCCAATCTCCGGGTTGACGGCGGCGGCGGATCGCGATGTGTTCTGGAAAACTGATCGGGTCCTTAGGTTTTTCTCGTTGGGGGGTCTTTATAGGCAAAGGGGCATCGTCAGGAGTGGATCGAGATGGTCTCACACATAGGGGGCGCGACCCAACCCCTGGCCGCGCCGCCCTAGTGTGAGGGCCCCTCGTGGCCCCACTCTGTCTCCTCTTCGGTTCTCTGAAAGCTTCGGTAAATTTCTGGGCGACTGGCTTTGGTTTCGTCCAATTCGGAGAATATTTCCTGTGTAACTTTTCTGAAACACAAAAACAGCAGAAAACAGGGAACTGGCACTGTGGCGACTTGTTAGTAGGTTAGTTCCGGAAAATGCATAAAAGTGCCACGAAGTGTAACGAAACACTAAGCAAATGGTGTAAAAACAAGCATGGAGCATCAAAAATTATGGATACGTTGGAGACATATCAGCATCCCCAAGTGACGAGGGTTAACTCGACAAATGTCCTAGATGAAGGACTTAGGATCGGGGAGATAGGGCGTCGGATGAACTCGAAGGTAAAGTTAGTCGAAATAGGTGTGTGTTGAAAGTAAACTTGGGTGTTCAACCTGGCTTGCTTTCAATCTGACCTACACCGTCCCCTCCTGACCCCTATATATATGTGACCAGGTCTCGAGGATCGGGTAGGGTCTGATACAGATTACAATATCGACATACGGTAAAGACTCGTATTCGACTATCATTACAATTGGGCCTAGCTATACGGGCCTTAGGGGTACTCAACTAACGGGCTCTATTAGCTATACCCTTGTCAGTAGCCCCTGAGATTCTACCAGAATTGTAGATTCGGGTTGAATCTCTAATCTTCAAATCTTCGACTTGATCAATTCTTCGACTTCTTCTTATCTTAAAATCTCCGACTTGGTCTTTCGACTTATACTTATGATAATTTGTTCGCAAGGGGTCTTGACGAACAAGCCTGACAACTCTGACGGATCAAGAGGTCAGTTAACTGTCGGAACAGATACTTGTCACCTACTTCAAATTCAATCCCCTTGGATTTGAATTCGGGATACCGGTCAAATCCACTCTTTTGCCGCATTTAGGACTTACAAAGAATGAATCCCAGTGATTCTCAGGGTACCCAGTGCGTCCACCAGGATTTTCTTCGCGTCGTAGACACGGATACATGCCAGCAGAGCGCATCCATGTGCGTATACCAGGCCACACAGGACGGATCCTAGGGTCTTACCTTCGTGATAAATCACGGCATTCGAGTTTCGTTGCGATAACGCAACTCGAGAATCTTATGTCGCAGCCAAGTTTTTGACTGATAAAATCAAAGAAATTCGGATTTTAAATTAATCTTCTTCGCTCCCGATGGGAGTAATCTCTCTGCACTTTTGTCGACTATATAGTCGAAGTTTGTATACTAACCCTTCTTCATCTCCATTATTAATTATCTTATCCTCTATCGGGTGCGCGCTCAGCGCTCCCGATGGGAGTAGCCCCCGAGGCTATGTTTGGATACTTGTAGTCAAGCATAGACTCAAAGTTCATTTCTTCTTCCTTCTGTTAACGTCTACTATTTGCAAGCCCCCGAGTCCAAGTCGAGGTTTTCATATCGTGCGACCACAATCTTCTCTTCTTGTTCTTTGGTATTATCGTCTGCTGCGTGCAGAATTTAACTTCTATTGTAAAATATGTTGACGGGCCTTGCTTTAGCACGAGGGCCCGATAATACGTGCTTATAAATAAAGCACCCTCTAGCAAGGGTAAAAACCCTAATCAAATTCCTCCTCCGCCGCATCATCTTCTCCCTCCATCTAGGGTTTTCCTTTTACCTTTGTCCACATGGCTGATGCAGATAGCTCCCGTCTGAATCTTGGCTCTCCGGTGGCGCCCCGAGGCCGAGGTCGCCCTCGTGGAAGCAAAAACAAGAACAACACCACTCCGGCCGCAACAGGATCATCATCGGCCGCTCCGGCTAAGCGTCGCCCCGGCCACCCACCTGGTAGTAAGAACAAGCCCAAGGTGACTGGCGCTGCTCCGGGTCCAGTCGCTCCTCCTCCTTCTACTTCCGCTACTCCTGCTGCGCCTCCCCGAATCTTTTCTTTCTTCTGCATTGCCATGGCGCAGTGCCACGAGATTCAGCGCCTGCCGCTGAATTTCACCAACTTCATGGATGGGCACGAACTGCGAGACGCGGTTCTTCGCGAATAGTCTGGCAGTGGTATCCCATACAAGGTGGAGGTGTGGTATGATGGCGACGGCGAGCAGTACTTTAAGGGTGGCTGGTCGTAGTTCGCAGAAGACCACGACATCCACCAAGGCTTCTTCATGGCCTTTGACTTCCACATCGGCACGTCGAAGTTCGACGTGAAGATCTACGACGGCACCCTCTGCCAGAAGAAATATGAGGCTGAAGTCCACTTCCATTAGGATTTTGCTTTTTATGTAATGTCGTTTGATAATGTCCTTGCTGCCATGTTCTCTGTAATGAATATTCGTATTCTATGTCGATGTTTTTGCTAGTACCAGGAAAACAAGTTATTGTTCTGAGGTACGCTTTCCATCTGTCGGGTTCTTTGTGAACCAAGAATATCGGGTTCCTTTGTGAACCAAGTTATTTGAATATTTATCGGGTTGTCTGCACAACCTTTCAGTGAAAAAAGTCTTCCAAGTCGCGATAACAATTCCTTCCGTACGACCCGAGGGTTGAAGCCCCCGAGGCGAAGAAGTAATAATTGTACAATTTTGTCGAGTTCAACCCACAGAACCTGACCTGTGGCCTCATGTTCTGGGTTCAGAAGGTTAACTCGAATTTATTAATACCACTATACTTATTCTACGTGTAAAAACACCGTAGCTGCTCTGCGTTCCATGGGTTGCTCTCATCCTTCCCAGTCTTCTTGTCTTGTAGTCGATATGCTCCTCCTGGTATTACTTCGGTGACGATGTAAGGTCCCACCCAAGGGGACTCCAACTTGCCATGGCTGTCTTGCCTGAGTCGCAAAACTAGGTCTCCCACCACGAAGGATCGTGGACGAACTCGACTACTATGGTAGTTTCGTAGACTCTGTTGATACTGTGTAGCCCTTTCTAATGCTTTATCTCTTGCTTCATCTAGTGCATCGACATCATCCTGCAATGTTTCTGTTGATGTTGTCTCGTCATATGCTGTCACTCTTGGAGCCTCGTGTGTAACCTCGACTGGAAGCACGGCTTCTGCACCATGGACCAGGAAAAAAGGAGTTTCTTGAGTTGCTGCGTTAGGCGTAGTTCTTAGACTCCAAAGAACAGAGGGCAATTCTTCTACCCAAGCGCTCTTGGCTTTCTCGAGAGGTGCTAGGAGCCTCTTTTTTATCCCACTACATATCAGGCCATTGGCCTTTTCGACTTGCCCGTTTGTCTTCGGGTGCACCACAGATGCGAATTTTAGCTTGATCCCTTAATCCTTCGCAGCAACTCTTGAATTCCTTTGAAGTGAAATTTGTCCCATTGTCTGTGATAATGCTGTATGGTACACCAAAACGGAAAATTATTGACTTGATGAAGTTGATTGCTGCTGTAGAATCTTGAGTTGTCACCGGGGCCGCTTCTACCCATTTGGTGAATTTATCGACTGCCACTAGCATGTAGACATGCCCTCCTGGCCAGGATTTGTGCAACTTTCCCACCATATCGAGGCCCCATTGTGCAAAAGGCCAAGATAATGGTATTGTTTGTAACTCCGCTGCTGGTGCATGCGGTCTAGATGCAAACCTTTGACATGCTTCACATTTTTGAACTATATCTTTTGCGTCCTCGATGGCTGTTAGCCAATAGAATCCTGCTCGGAAAGCTTTTGCTGCTATTGCTCTGCTGCTAGCATGATGGCCGCATACTCCACCGTGTATGTCTTGTAGTATCTTTTGTCCTTCTTGGGGCGTTACACAACGCTGCAAAACGCCCGTAATACTTTTCTTGTATAATTTCCCCTGCAACACGACAAACGCTTTCGATCTTCGAGTTATCCTCTTGGCCTCCACTGCATCTTCTGGTAATTTTTTATTTATCATGTATGCAAGATATGGCTGCATCCATGTTTCTTCTATCATCATGACCTCCTCTGGTTCTGCTGTAGTAGTCGAACTTTTTCCACTTTTTATTGATCTTTCCACTATTTCCTCCCAAAATACTCCGGATGGCACAGGTAAACACTGTGACCCGATATTTGCTAAATTGTCGGCTTCTTCATTGCTGTTCCTGCTTACGTGCGAGACTTCGCATCCATCGAACGTTCCTTCTAGATAATGGTACAAATTTTTGTAAGCCATCATGTTGTCATTGATTGTGTCACATCTGTTCATAACTTGCTGGACAACAAGGTTGGAATCTCCAAATATTTTTAGGCGAGTTGCTCCACATGCTTTAGCCATCTTCATTCCGTGCAACAAAGCCTCGTACTCTGCTTCATTGTTAGAAGCCTGTGGAAAGCTCATCCTTAAGACGTACTTCAATTTGTCGCCATGAGGTGATACCAACACTACTCCTGCGCCTGCGCCTTGGACTCTTTTAGAACCGTCGAAGTACATTGTCCAAACACTGGATAAATCTGGTGGTCCTGTGCTCTGCAGCTCCAGCCACTCTGCCGTAAAATCTGGCAAAACTTGCGACTTGATCGCCTTCCTTTTTTCGTACGTGATGTCCATGGGAGATAACTCGATTCCCCACAAAGAGACACGTCCTGTTGCTGAAGGATTATTCAATATGTTAGACAATGGCGCCTCGTTGACCACTATAATTGGGTGCACCGCAAAGTACTGTCGTAGTTTTCGTGCGGTTGTGAAGACACTGTATGCCAACTTCTGATAGTGCGGGTACCTTTGTTTTGTTGGAGACAACACTTCACTGATGAAATATACTGGCCTCTGGATGCCATGAGCTTTTCCTTCTTCGCTTCTTTCGACTACTAATACTGTACGCACCACCTGATGGGTTGCGGCGATGTACAATAGCAGTGGTTCTTTCTCTTTTGGTGCGACCAACACTGGTGGCATGGAAAGCACTTTTTTCAACTGTGCAAACGCTGCGTCTGCTTCTTCTGTCCACTCGAATTTATCGTCTGACTTCTTCATAAGTGCATAAAAAGGAAGTGCCTTCTCCCCTAGTCGAGCAACAAAGCGACTTAGTGTCGCGACGCGTCCTACAAGTTTCTGTACGTCGTGTAGTTTCGTGGGTTTCCCCATTGTCAAAATTGCTTGAATCTTCTCTGGGTTCGCCTCTATTCCTCATGCTGATACCAGGAACCCTAAAAGTTGTCCTGCTGATACGCCGAAAGAGCACTTTGTCGGGTTAAGCTTAAGCTTGTACCTGCCCAGGTTGTCGAAGGTTTCTGCCAAGTCGCTGATTAGAGATTTCTCCTCTTTTGTGGTGATGACTACATCATCAATGTAGACTTGTATGTTGCGCCCTATTTGGCTTCCGAGGCAACTTTGCATCATCCATTGATAAGTTGCTCCTGCATTTTTTAGGCCGAACGGCATCACTTGGTAGCAAAACACCCCATATGGTGTGATGAAGGCCGTTTTTTCTTCGTCTTCTTTCTTCAATTTGATCTGATTGTAACCAGAGTATGCGTCCAAAAATGAAAGCCTCGCGCATCCCGCTGTTGAATCGATTATCTGGTCGATGCGGGGTAGAGGGAAGGGATCCTTTGGACAATGCTTATTGAGAGATGTGTAGTCGACACATACTCTTTGTACGTCTGTGTTCTTCTTGGGTACTATGACTGGGTTCGACACCCAACTCGAGGTTTTGATTTCTCTGATAAATCCGGCATTTTCTAGCCTGTGCAACTCTGATGCTATCGCCTTCCTTTTAGGTTCATCGAATCGTCGCAATGGCTGCTTGACTGGCTTTGCCTTGGGATCTACGTTTAATGCGTGCTCGACGAGTTCCCTGGGAACCCCTGGCATGTCTGATGGACACCAGGCGAAGATTTCCTAGCGCTCACGGAGGAAATTGACAAGCACGCTTTCCTATGCGGGGTCCAAGTTCACCGCAATTGATGTCGTCTTGTTTGCATCTGTAGGATGGACCTGGATTTTCTTCGAGTCCTGAGACGTGTCGAAAGCCTGATCTGGCAGGGATCGTCCAACGTTGGGTAGTACATTGTGATCCGTTTCTCCTTTTAACCTCTCGTACTCCGCTATCATGCCGAAGGTTTGCGCCATCCTGTTGAATTCTCTATCGCATGTATTGGCTACTTCAAAGCTCCCTTGTACTGTGATTGTTCCATTGGGTCCTGGAATTTTTAACGTAAGATACGCGTAGTGTGGTACTGCCATGAATTTTGCAAATGATGGGCGCCCCAGGATTGCATGATATTGTGACGGCCAGTCCATTACTTCAAATTCTAGCTTCTCTTTTCGGTAGTTTCCGCTACTGCCAAAGCAGACGTCGAGTTCTATTCTCCCCAAAGGGTAGTTTGCGGCTCCTGGTACTATTCCATGGAAAGAGCAATCTGTTGGCTTCAGACTCGTCAGCGAGATGCACATTGCCTTTAGGGTTCTGGCATATATTAAGTTTATGCCACTTCCTGCATCCATGAACACTCTTCCGATGTCGTACCCTCCTATTTGTGCCTTTAAAACCATAGGCGAGTGACCTGGCCTGGGAACTTTCCTCGGGTGGTCTGCTCTGCTGAACTTGACTGGTTGCTCTGACCACCGTAGGTACTCTGTGGTAGCTGGTGGTGATGATATTGCTAGGTTGACTTGCCTGGATATGCTCTTTCGCTCTTTCTTTGACTTGGGCACCATTTGAATCATGGCTGATATGTACACTTTTGACTCTAAGTGCCTTGCTAGTTTTTGCATTTGATATCCTTGACTTCTGTGTCTTTCTCCTTGCCTCCCTTCTTGTTTTGAGCCCATGGCGCTTTGCAACCTTAGGAATGTCCTGCAATCCTTGATCTGGTGATTTGAGACTCTTTTCCCGTCGAGATACGCGTAGTGGATTCGACAAGGTCCGTATAGCATATCCTTGGCCGAAGGACCGGAGTATCTCGATTTTTCTACTCCTTTTGCCTGAAACCTCCTGCTTTCATATCCTTCATCTTTTTCTAGTACGTAACCCGCGGCTACCTGATTTTGCCTTCCTTGGTTATCCCTGCTGCGGTGTCGTCTCCTCTGTCTACTTATTCTGTCGACTTCTGGTGAACATCCTCTTTTGTTGTTATACGCGTCCTCTCCATCAGCGAATTTGTTGGCTTGTTCCATTAGCTCGGCTACTGTCGTAGGTCTTCTTCTTCCTATTTCTTCCACGAGATCTGAGCGACGAAGTCTGGCCGAAAAGGCGTCTATTGCTCGTTCGTCGGAGACGTCCTCTGCTGAGTTTTTGATTATACTCCAGCGTTGTATATAAGAACGTAGCGTTTCGCCTTTCCTCTGCACACATGTTTTAACTTCCTCCAGTGATGCTGGGCGCTTGTAGGTGGAACAAAAATTTCTTGTGAATTGACTTTCGAGTTCCCCCCAACTTCCGATGGATTCGTTGGGTAGGGTATTCAACCAGGACCGTGCAGCGCCGGTGAGATGCAGTTGCAAACTTTGCATTGCAGTCGCCTTTGTTCCCCCCCCCCAATATCTCCACTGCTTGCAGATAATCTGATAACCATAGGGTAGGTTCTTGCGACCCATCATACTTAGGTTGGTCGTGTGGTAATTTGAATCCTTTGGGTACCCGTGTTTTGCGAACCCTGCGGGTAAAGCATAACGCACCCATATCTTTATCGTCATCCTCGTAATTCTCTTCCCTCCAAGCATGACGCGATTTATTTACTCGAGCTTGTGCTATTATACTTCTTGCGTCCTCCTTCCTTTTCTGTCGCTTTTTCTCTTCTGACGACTCGCTATACTCGTTATCTTTGAAATTGTATCTGAACTTCTCCTTTCGATTTCCTTTGCAGCTTGTCGACTTTGTCTCTGGACCTTGTTCCCTGATCTTTCCTTCTACTATTCCGAGGCTTCGTATCGCGGCTCGGTGCATATCTTCTCGTGGGTCTCCAGGTTCTGGTCTTGTAGCTAGTAAATACGCTTGTGCTGCTACTAGTGCTGCTTCTGGCGTTTTTTGTATGAAGTCATCTTCCTCCTCTTCTAGCTATGGGGTAGGGCTCCTTGAGTACCCCTCTTCTCTGCCGCATGCTATCGCCCCCCTGTTGTGTTTTGGGTCTCCACGCCTTTCACTGCTGTATTCTGAATCTTCACTGTAGTCTTCCCAGTATTCCTCCCTTGATATACTGTTATTATCTTGAAAAACCATATCTCTTTCCTCCCTTAGTTTCTTCCTGTGCTGGTATAATGCATATTGATATCCCATTAGTACTTCTCTTCTCGGTCCTTCGGGTACTTCTGTACCATGGTTGATAGCTGACTTGATCATCCTCCATTCACCAGCCGAGACGTGGACTTTCTCCTTTTCCTTTTTGTTGTGATCTTTTACTTTGTCGACTTGCCTGTCGACATTCTCATTTCCTTTGCTATTGTTTTCTTCTTCTGCTTCAGTGATAATGACGCATAACTGATGTACCTTGGAGACGCCTCTGCTTCCCACAGCGAAGTCCTTTGCGTTGTTGTGCGTCTGGCACGCTCTTTCTTCTGAGTCGAAATTTTTCTGAATTTTGTCGCCTTCTGCGATTGGTGTTTTGTCGAAACTGACCGGCGAGTTTGCCTCGCTGGAAGAGCCTTCTGATGATTCCAATGTTTCCTCTGTTTCGGGCTTGTTTGCCGACGGATCTGGTTTCGTCGAATCCGAGAGGCGGGATGAACCCGATGGCTCAACGATTATGCTCAAACTTCCAATGGTTAACTCCATCTCTTGACTTCCGTCGAGTTCTGAACTGCTGTTGGCTAAAAGCGAAAAAGCCATCGAATTCATGATTCCAACGCCCAGGTCCCCACGGTCAGCGCCAATTGACGAGGGTTAACTCGACAAATGTCCAAGATGAAGGACTTAGGATCGGGGAGATAGGGCGTCGGATGAACTCGAAGGTAAAGTTAGTCGAAATAGGTGTGTGTTGAAAGTAAACTTGGGTGTTCAACCTGGCTTGCTTTCAATCTGATCTACACCGTCCCCTCCTGACCCCTATATATAGGTGACCAGGTCTCGAGGATCGGGTAGGGTCCGATACAGATTACAATATCGACATACGGTAAAGACTCGTATTCGACTATCATTACAATTGGGCCTAGCTATACGGGCCTTAGGGGTACTCAACTAACGGGCTCTATTAGCTATACCCTTGTCAACAAGCTTAACTCCTACTTGTCCTCGAGTAGGTAAGTGATAACAAAAGAAATAATTTTTGAGGTGACATGCACCTACACAATCTTGATCATCTATGTAAGCGTTGTGCGCTGGGATCAAAAGAACTTAAAACATGGGCATGAAAGATATGATCTTGATAGAAGAAACTTAGCAACCATGTTATAACATGAAAATGAACACAAATAAAAGATCATGAAAATGAAACAATGAAAGTCAAACGTGTGTTCAAATCATAAGGAAAAACATACAAATGGTTTTCAGCTTGTCCTTCATGGAGAGCAAAACATAAATGCATAGGACACCTTCAAGTTTAAGAGGGCGACTAGATACAAATAATTTGAGAACAAGTGAAACCAACAATATGAATCAATCAATGAAAACTTTGGGACAATGCACATTATACTAAGAATGACAACTATGCTCTCTTAATGGTGCATAAAGATAGAAGGTGGTGACTCAACATGAAAAGTAAAAGAAAGGCCCTTCGCGGAGGGAAGCAGTGATTGCAAGTTTTATAAACCTTCAAAAATTATGGTACTTACCGGCTTTGAGCTCTCATTGCCCCCATCATAAGCATCTTGAATGGTTAAAGTCAATGTGAGAATACTCATGCTGCATATGCTTGACAAATCATAAGTTGAAAACCTCGTGTCCCGTGAATACGAGTATCCAAACCTCATGCTACTTTACTTAGAGTCCCAAGCAAGATCTTGTCATTGTAAGTATATACGTATCATCGAGAACCGGCAACAGGGTACCTCCGTGCCCGATGACATGGAACAAGCCCACATCAAAATGACAGGATAAGCAGACAATGAACACCTCAACATCTCTTTTATTTACCATTTGTATAGCTTTTTATTTTGAGATGCGTCGTCGAATGTCCACTATGGGTATGCTGTAAATTTCCACCATGAATTATGCATGGCTTAGATTGGCGGCCCAGGCGTTTCCCTAACACATATACAAAATCCATGATCCCACAAGATTCCCAATTCATTTCACACCGCGAGTAGACATAAACAAAAGATCACGATATCAACTCAAATAAGAAGTGCAATGTTGAAAGCTTGCCCCATGACGGCATGGATGGGCTAGTCTCCAACTTACAACTTGCAAGCATAACAACTCAACATAGGAGACCACAATGTCAAATTTTTAAGAAAGAGAGAAATAAAGTGTGCCTTCCGGTTTGTGAGAGCTTTACTGACCATTTTTCGCATAACACTGGTAAGAGTTTAATTTGAAGAGTAGATAAAAGCAAGTCAAATGTACTTTGGAATAGCAAATTGCTAATAGATATGTATGGTGAACACTTTGGCAAACTTGGTTTTTAGGAGTTGGATGCACGAGTAGAGCTTATACTCAGTACAAGGCGAGAGCTAGCAAAAGACTGTGAGTGACCAACTAAGAGAGCAATAACGGCCATAATCATGCAAAGCGACAAAGCGACATTAAAAGAAGCATAAGATGGCATAAAAAGTCAAAAACTAAATGATCATAGAGGCTATTGGCGACTTTGTAAGAGTCTAACATGTGTGAGCATGCGCCAAGTCAACCCAAATAAAGCATCAAGGAGAAACCAAAATAATGCTTCCAAACGATAAAAACAACGCATGATTTTTTTTCAAAGGCTCATTAAGCAATCTCAGTTATTTGAGACAAGTCATGCTACAGCAAAACCACTAAGCATACTATCAAAAAGACATCAAGCACGACATGCAAAAGCCTAGGCCGCAGTCTACACAAGCTCCTTCTTGTACCACTTTTTTTGCATAAAGCTTTTTCTCTTTTCCAACACCATTCAAACTTTTTATAAATACCTCTTTTGATGAAAACCAATAAAGATCAGAGGCAAAAATACACCTTGATGAAGAGATATAACAAGATCTGAACACATATCAAGGCGAAAATGAAAACTAAACGCAGTTCTAGAAAAAGAAGAACACTCGTTGAAATTGTAAGAATGAAAAACGGAGTGTTCTTGGCAAATGAAAAGCAAGGCAACTTCTCTAAAAGAAATTTGTTGGGGTCCAACCATTTATTGCAGCAAACAAAACTAAACTAAATTGAAAACTAAAAACAACTGACGCTCCAAGAAAAATGCATAATGCATGAAGCAATAAAAATATAGTGTCTTGAAAGGTGACCTGATTTTTGCCGATGAAGAAGGGGTGCCTCGAGGCATCCCCAAGCTTTGACGCTTGTACTTCTTGTATATTTCTTGGGGTGATGCAGGGGCATCCCCAAGCTTGAGCTTTTGTCCATTCTTCAACTCATCTCATCACTCTCCGATCCCTACACTTGAAAACTTTCTTCATACAAAACTAAACACAAATCTATTAGCAACATTAGTGTAAGCATAACATAGAATCAACCTCTTTTTGCTTCAGGTTTCAACCTAAAACCACCAAATATAAAGCATATAATACTGTAGCAACTTCACCAAAAGTTCCATGATCAAAAGAACTAAAAAAGAAAGCGATAAAGCGGCAACACAAATATTGGCAGAAATCTGTCAAAACAGAACAGCTGACAAAGGTCGAATTTTTAAGGGGTTTTCTGTTGCTCAAATAAAAAAGTGTTCAACTAATGAAAGTTTGGATATAACCGGGGGCATATGCACAAGAAATCGCAGGTCCAAAAGATATACAGAGAATGTTCACCAATTTTTACGGTGCAGCACTGAAAACTGTTTCAGGACAGCAACATCCCCAAATCTTACCTCACTCAAATTAGAGGCTTCTCTTGGCACAAAAACGAAATAAAAAGGATAAGGAGAGGTCATTACAGTAGTAATAACTTCCAAGAATCAAATAAAAGAAAAAGAACTGAATGTAAAAATATTGGGTTATCTCTCAAGAGTGCTTTTCTTTAACGCCTTTGAGCTAGGCGCAGAAAATTGTGAATCAAGTAATATCAAGAGCTGAAGCATCAAGCTCATAATTTGCTCTAAGAATAGAGTCAAAAAGCAATTTCTTTCTCTTTCTAGGGAAGTGTTCCATACCTTTCTTGAGCGGAAATTGATATTTGATGGTGCCTTCCCTCATATCAATGATGGCACCTACAGTTCGAAGAAAGGGTCTTCCCAAAATAATAGGACATGAAGCATTGCATTCAACATCCATGACAAGAAAATCAACGGGAACAAGGTTATTGTTAACCACAATAAGAACATCATTAATTCTTCCCAAAGGTTTCTTCTTAGCAACATCAGCAATAGGAATATCATAATAACACTTTTCAAGTGGTGGTAAATCAAGCATATCATAAATCTTTCTAGGCATGATAGAAATACTAGCACCTAGATCACATAAAGCGTGGCAATCAAAACCATTAACATGCCTATCAATGATGAGTTCCCAACCATCTTCTAACTTCTTGGGAACAGAAGCTTTTTGCTTCAACTTTTCATCCCTAATTTTCATGAGTGCATTGGTAATATGCTTAGTAAAAGCAACATTTAAGGAACTAGCATTGGGAGTCAAAGCAAGCTTTTGCAAGAACAAAATAACTTCAGATATATTTCAGCCATCAACATCAAAATCATTAAAGGAAATAGAGCTATCATCTCCTACACTCCGAAAAATTTCAGCACTCTTTTGAGAAAAAGTTTTAGCAGTTTTAGGCTTTTTAACACAAGGAGCAAGAGTTTTCTCTACACCAATCAAAGTAAGAGGATTGCTAGCATTAGGAGCAACATCATTAGAGGTAGTAATAGTACATACCTTCATTTCTCTAGCCTCTCATCTTCTCTTTCCCACCTGGCATGCAATTCTGCTAGCATCCTGACATTTTCATCAATTCTAACTTGGATAGCATTAGCAGTAGCAAAAGGATCAGGCTTAGCGGACATTCTGTTAACCAAAGAAGATTGCACATTAGACAAAGATGAAATATCGGTTTCAGCCTTGGAAACCTTAGCTTGCAACTCAGGAATAGCCTTGTTTAAATTTTCAAGTTGATGACTAATAGTCCTCAACAGAGCTGATTGCTCCTCCATAGTCTTGGTGAAAACCCTGTTCTGCTCATATTGTGCCTGCATAAAATTCTTAGTAGCCTTTTCAAGTTCAAAAATTCTTTCTTCACTAGGCATTTTAGGTCTACCAAGATAGCTATTATCACCATTAGAAGGAAACGGCCTATAGTTGTTACTAGCAAAATTGTTCCTATAAGCATTGTTGTTGAAATTATTATTTCTAATGAAGTTTACATCAACATGCTCTTCTTGAGCAACCAAAGAGGCCAAGGGAACATTATTAGGATCTACATGAGTCCTATCATTTGAAAGCATAAGCATAATAGCATCAATCTTATCACTCAAGGAAGAGGTTTCCTCAACAGATTTTACCTTCTTACCTTGTGGAGCTCTCTCGGTGTGCCATTCAGAGTAATTTACCATCATATTGTCAAGAAGCTTTGTTGCGGCGCCCAAGGTAAGAGACATAAAAGTGCCTCCAGCAGCTGAATCAAGTAAGTTTCTCAAAGAAAAATTTAGTCCTGCATAAAAAGTTTGGACAATCATCCAAGTAGTCAGTCCATGAGTGGGACAATTCTTTATCATAGATTTCATTCTTTCCTAAGCTTGAGCAACATGTTCATTATCAAACTGAGTAAAATTCATAATATTTCTACGCAAAGCTATAATCTTAGCAGGAGGATAGTATCTACCAATAAAAGCATCCTTACACTTAGCCCATGAATTAATACTATTCTTAGTCAAAGACAGCAACCAATCCTTAGCTTTTCCTCTCAAAGAAAAAGGAAACAACTTTAGCTTAATAATATCACTTTCAACATCCTTATATTTCTGCATCTCACATAGCTCAACAAAATTGTTGAGATGAGCTGCAGCATCATCAGTACTAGCACCAGAAAATTGCTCTTTCATAACAAGGTTCAACAAAGCAGGCTTAATCTTATAAAAATTTGCAGCAGGAGCAGGTGGCGCAATAGGAGTGCAGATAAAATCACTATTGTTCGTGCTAGTAAAGTCACACAACTTGGTGTTTTCAGGAGTAGCCATTCTAGCAAACTAAAAGCATACAAGTAAAAACAACTACAAAGGATTCTAATTTTTTTGGGGTTTTGATAAAACAATGCAAGTAAAAATAAAGTAAAGCAAAACTTAAAATAAAGTAAAGGATGTGCGTGCGAAAACTCCCCTCGCAGAATTCTTCTTCCTCCCCGGCAACGGTGCCAGAAAAACTTGTTGATGGCACGGTGATGGTGTGTATAATTAATGAAGTAAATGACCGGCCAGTTGGAAACCCCAAGAGCAAGGCGTGATGAATATAGCAACAAGTTTTTCCCTCATTAAGAGACCAAGGTAGTCAATCCAGTAGGAGGACAAAATACGACTGGAGGTGATGCCCACTAGCTGCGTGATGCTCTAACAAGGGCGCCGTTGACGATTTCTTGTTAGCGCGTCTTCAACCAGTAGCAACGTGGAACCTACGCACAACACAACCAAATACTTTGTTCCCAACTTACGATGAGGTTGTCAATCTCACCGGTTTGCTTGAAACAAAGGGTATGAGCGTATCGAGTGGAAAGTGATAATAGTATGCGAGTAGAGTAAACAGTGCGAGTAAAGTAAACAGGTGATAGCAATATAAAGAAAATAGGATTGGGGTCCACAGTTCACTAGTGGTGTCTCTCCATAAGATAAAATAATACATGCTGGGTAAACAAATTACAGTTGGGCAATTGATAGAATAAAGACAACGTGCATATGATGAGAGGATCACTATGAGATTTACTCTGGGCATTACAACAAAATACATAGACCACCATCCAACTGCATCTATGACTAATAATCCACTCACGGGGATATCGTCCAAACATCCTATGAGTATTAAGTTGTGAACAATAGATAATTGCATTAAGCAAAGTGTGTAATGTAAACAAAGCATATGCCCTCGAGCATATGAATGTTGTTTTCCCCCTAGTAGCAACAACACATCTACAACCTTAGAGGTTTCTGTCACTCCCCCAGATTAAATAGAGGCATGAACCCACTATCGAGCATAAATACCCCCTCTTGGAGTCACTAGCAACTACTCGGCCAAGATAGCTACTAACAACGGAGAGCATGCAAGATCATAAACAACATAGAGATAACAAAAGATAAATTTTAGTACTTCAACTCAAGCATAACACCAATATTCATCGGATCCAGACAAACCAAACATGTAGAATTACATAACGGTGATCTCAATCATGTAGGGCAGCTCATGAGATCTAAACATGAAGCACATGGTGGAGAAGACAACCATCTAGCTACAGCTATGGACCCATAGTCCAAGGTAGACTACTCAATCATCGCTCTGGAGGCAAGCATGGCGATGAAGAAGACCTCCGGTGGCGATTCCCCTCTCCGGCAGGGTGCCGGGAAGAGCCTCTGGACCCTCCCAATCTTTGGGTCGACGGCGGCGGCGGATCGCGATGTGTTCTAGAAAACTGATCGGGTCCTTAGGTTTTTCTCGTTGGGGGGTCTTTATAGGCGAAGGGGCATCGTCAGGAGTGGACCGAGGTGGTCTCACACATAGGGGGCGCGGCCCAGCCCCTGGCCACGCCGCCCTGGTGTGAGGGCCCCTCGTGGCCCCACTCCATCTCCTCTTCGGTTCTCTGGAAGCTTCGGTAAATTTCTGGGCGACTGGCTTTGGTTTCGTCCAATTCCGAGAATATTTCTTGTGTAACTTTTCTGAAACACAAAAACAGCAGAAAATAGGGAACTGGCACTGTGGCGACTTGTTAGTAGGTTAGTTCCGGAAAATGCATAAAAGTGCCACGAAGTGTAACGAAACACTAAGCAAATGGTGTAAAAACAAGCATGGAGCATCAAAAATTATGGATACGTTGGAGATGTATCAATGATCTTTGCCCACAACCTTTCTTTCAAGTATCTAAAAACTTTAGATTTGGATCTTCCAATATACACAGGTAGTCCGAGATATCTTTCATTTGGAGCTTCTCTTCCTATACCCAGAATCTGCATCATCTTCATTTTCTTTCTTTGTTTTGGGACTGAAAACAATAGAACATTTTCCTATATTCACTGTCTGTCCAGACACTTCCTCATAGAGTGCTAGCAATTTTTTTTAGCTGCACAACACTTTCCTCCGTGGCAGCCATCAGAATTAATGAATCATTCACAAAAAGAAGGTGGTTAAACCTAGCAGCATTTGGCGCCATACAGATTCCTTCCAGTTTCCCCTCCTCCTCTGCCGCATTTAGCATGCATGAAAAAGCTTCCCCACAAATCAGGAATAGGTATGGGGAGATCATATCTCCTTGCCTAAGCCCCCTACTTGGTACAACCTCCTCTGTAAGTGTTCCATTCAGTTTGAATCTATACCTGACCGTTGAACAACACTTCATAATCAACTCAACCCATTTTTCATCAAAGCCGAGACATCTCATCATTTGCTCTAAAAAGCCCCATTCGACCCTGTCATATGCTTTAATCATATCAAGCTTCAACGCTGCTAGTCCAACCACTCCTGATCTCTTATTTTTCATGTGATGAGTGGCTTCATAAGCTAGCAAAATGTTATCTATAATTAATCGGCCTGGAACAAATGCACTCTGGTTTGGAGAGATCAACTCATCAAGGATTCCTTTCAATCGACATGATAACACTTTCGAGACAAGCTTGTAGACTACATTACAGAGGCTTATTGGTCGTAAATCTTTCATTTCTTCTGGATTCTTTACTTTTGGGATTAAAGTGACCCAAGTTTCATTCCATTTTTGTGGAATCGGCCCACCATTAAGCACCTCCAACACTTCTTTTACCACATGTGGCCCAACCACCTCCCAGTTACGCTTATAGAAAATAGAGGGCATTCCGTCAGGCCCTGGAGCTTTTAAGTCACCAATATCCTCAAGTGCATGCCAAACTTCCTCTTCTGTAAATTCTTTCAGAAGGAACTCATTCATCTCATGAGTTACTCTCGGCACCACTTTTGATAGAAGCTCCTGAGTTCGGGTACTTGTATGGGAAGTAAAGAGTTTATTGAAATAGTTAGTAACCACCGCCGCCATCTCCCCTTCTCATTCTACCACCTCCCCCTCCTCATTCTTCAACTTTTTAAATCAGTTTCTTCTTCTTCTTTCAGAGGCGTAAGCATGAAAATATTTTGTGTTACGATCTCCATACTGCAACCAATTCACATGTGCTCTTTGCTTCCAAAAAGTATCCCTTTGTGTTTCAAGTTTCTCCAATTTGAACTTCAGAAGATGCTCCCTCCGGACTGATTCTTCATTGACTCCTCCTCTTCTACAATTCTCTAAGTCTTTCTTGATCCTTGCAATCCTTTTCTCAATCTGTCCCAAAGAAGTTTTACTCCAATCAACAAGATCAGCAGCCACTCTGTGGAGAGCATCACTCACATTTCCCCCTTCCTTGAACTTCACGTTCCCAAGCATTCCGAATCACTTCTTTGCAGTTTTCCTCCTCCAACCAAAGTGCCTCAAATCAAAAAGGATGGGGACCCTTTATTTCGTCCATAGTCCCCTGAATCATTTCGAGTTCCACAATCACTGGTCTATGGTTAGAATGATATGGATCACCATTAATAACCCTGAACCCTAGGAAACATTGACACCACCCTTCTGTAGCTACAGCCCAGTTGAGTCTTTCTTTAATATATTTTGTCGGGTCATGGCTATTATTTCTCCACGTATAGGCATCCCCCTCAAAACCAAGATCATGCAGACCCCATTCTTCTAATGTCTCCCTGAACCGGTCCATGCACACTTGGGGCCGGGCCACCCCTCCCACCTTCTCCCAGTCAAACAAAATTTCATTAAAATCTCCAACGCAGATCCACGGGTGATCATAATGATGTCTGATTGTTTTCAGCGGCTTCCATGTTGCTTCTTTTTCACTTGATTTTAACTCTCTGTAAATGCCTGTAAATCTCCACTCGAATCCATCCTCCTCCCTGATGACAGCGTCAATGTGGTATTTGGATTTCATCCCCGTAGTGAGATTTACGGAACTACGCCAGAACAGAGCTAAACCTCCGCTCTGACCATCACTATCTTTGCTTACCATATTAGTAAGCCCCATCTTCCATTTAAGCCACTCCAATATCTTCTCTTCTAACTTTGTCTCCGATAAGAACAATACATTAGGGTCCACCTTCTTTTAGAAGTCCTCTGATGGCCGGGCCGTTCCCCATCCCCCGGCCATTCCATCCTGCAATCCTCATTGGGCCTCGCAGGGCTGTTCCGATAGCCCCGCTTCAATTGAGTTTTGTGATTCCTTCCTCCTCTTCGGTTCCTTCTTCTCTACCTCTTCTTCAATCTCCATTGGATCAAAATTACGTTTTCCCCTTACTTGCAAAATCGCACTCTTCTCCCCACCATCCACTTTTTTCTAGTCATTCGCCCTCCCTATCCTCCTATATTTGTTCTGTGAAAACCTTTTGGGTTTTTCACTTTTTGGATCCACTGACCCTTTTTCTATCTTCCCAACTTGGCCAGAACCAGAACTAACATCAAGTTCTAAAACCCTTTTTTTCCTTTCGCATCTACCCCCTCTTTTTTATCTTGTAAATTCTCCTCCCTACTGACCTTTAAATCCACTATTACAAACTCCAAACCTGCACTATGATACGTCTCCAACGTATCTATAATTTTTGATGCTTCATGCTTGTTTATGCACCATTTGCTTTGTGTTTTGTTACACTTCGTGGCGTTTTTATGCATTTTTCGGAACTAACCTATTAACGAGATGCCACAGTGCCAGTTCCCTATTTTCTGTTGTTTTTGTGTTTCAAAAAAGCTACACAGGAAATATGCTCGGAATTGGACGAAACAAAAGCGAAGTTCCTATTTTTCCCGATACGAGACGGAGTCCAAAGCAGAGACGGAGGGGAGCCAGGGGCCAGCCACACCATAGGGTGGCGCGGCCTAGCCCCTGGCCGCGCCACCAGGTGGTGGGGCCACCTGGCCCACCTCCTTATGCCGCCCTTTCGCCTATGTATTCTCCTTGGCGAGAAAACCCTAAGGGCCCGATCAATTTTCCATGAAACATACTGTAAGCCACTGCCGTCATCGATGCGAGATTGGGAGGGTCCAGAAGCTCTTCCCGGTACCCTGTCGGAGAGGGGAATCACCACCGGAAGCCTTCTTCATCACCATGCCTGCCTCCAGAGTGATGCGTGAGTAGTCTACCTTGGACTACGGGTCCATAGCAGTAGCTAGATGGTTGTCTTCTCCTCCATGTGCTTCATGTTTAGATCTTGTGAGCTGCCTATCATGATCAAGATCATCGTTATGTAATTCTACATGTTGTGTTTATTGGGATCCGATGAATATTGAGTACTTTGTCAAGTTGATTTATTGATTTATTATCTCTATATTGTTTATGATCTTGCATGCTCTCCGTTGCTAGTAGATATCTTGGCCGAGTAGATGCTAGTGACTCCAAGAGGGAGTTTTTATGCTCGATAGTGGGTTCATGCCTCTGGTAACTTGGGGGAGTGACAACAACCTCTGAAGTTGTAGATGTGCTGTTGCTACTAGGGAGAAAACAACAATCTTGTGTTCAAGGACATTTGTATTGTTTAGATTACACACTTTGTTTAAGACGATAATCTGTTGCTTGCAACTTAATACCCAACGGTTGTTCGGATGATATCCGGCGGGTGGATTATTAGTCATAGATGCAGTTGGATTACGGTCTATGTATTATGTTGTAATGCCCAAGTGATCTCATAGTGATCCTCATGATATTTGTATGCTTTCTTTATTCTATCAATTGCCCAACTGTAATTTGTTTACCCAACATGTTATTTATCTTATGAAGAGACACCTCTAGTGAACTGTGGACCCCGATCCATTCTTTTACATTCTTATTACCGTTTACTATTTACTCGCATTATTTACATTCTCGCAAACTACTATCTTTTACCACACGATACGTTTAATCATTTGTTTATAGCAAATCGGTGAGATTGACAACCTCACTGTAAGTTGGGGCAAAGTACTTGGTTATGTTGTGTGCAGGTTCCACATTGCTGCTGGTGCAAAGCTACGCCCCAGATAAGGCGCCATATATAAATTGTCTGGAGCTGTCGCCAAGCCAGCGAGCATCAACCTTCGGAAGTTGGTTCTTTCTCCTACTGGTTCGATAAACCTTGGTTTTATACCGAGGGAAGACTTGCTGTTGTGCTCATCATACCTTTCTCTTGGGGTTCCCAACTGGGCGGTCAACTACACGCCATCGCACTACTCCTCTCTTTCTGTACTCCCCCTTCCTCCACAGCAACTATCACCCTCTGCCTTTTTGTTTTATCTTCCACTGTTCCCTTATAACCCACTAAGGTTTTTGCTAAATTTGTGACATCTACACCTTTCTCCAAAACCTTAGAGCCATCCTTCGCCACCCCATCTTTTCTCCAACTTAAACTTTCACTACCCGAGCCGCCACTACGACTTCCAAAACCAAAACCACGATTCGTCTTACTCCCTCTCTCCTCCCAGCCTCTGCGGTCCCCCGAGAAAGATTTCTTTGGTATCATTGCTCTCAGCCATCTTCCAAATTGTTGTTTTTCACTCCTCCCAAGCTTAATGGAACATGCTTTATCGTCATGGCCTATTATTCCGCAAGTGTAGCAGAATTCAGGAAGAAACTCATACTCAAAAGGACACCATTTTCCTTCCACCTCATCCCCCACCTCGATCATGATCCCGGATTTTTTACATACCTTGGTTTCTACATTTCCCTACTCGGAGAGTATATGTAATTCGCTAATGACCATAGATTTCTACATTCCCTACTCGAGAGTCTTTAATCCGCATGTATGTACATATCGATTTGCAAGTCGTACAAGCTACTGCGCTGCCCCTTTCATATACTACTCCAACGAAACCATTAATCCCATAAACCATCAAACAATAAGCCCGTTGTTACTTGGTGGCACGGATAAGCTAGGTCGGTGGCTCTGATCGACTCCGACTCAGTCAGCATTATGTCAGGATGAACTGGGCTGGGCATCGAGGATCTATTCCAACCCCTAAGCAAACAGTACCGGAGTCCGGAGTAGACTCCCCCACGTCACGTTGCATTACATGCATGATCCAACAACGTAACTAAGAAAGCCAGTCCGAATCGACTTCAGTAATCAGTAGTCGATATAAGCACAGCACCCCAAATCCCACGTGTTCACAAATTGACAACGCACCAAGAACGCGATCTCATCTCCCTCGAGCACACCAAGGAGCTAGAAGACAGGAAATCAGTCGGAAACATGGCGGAGCAGGAGTTGCACGGCCGCTGGTTCGTGGACCTCGGGAGCGGCGACACCGAGAAGCCGTTCCTCCTCAAGCCCGGCCACCGCGCGTGGGTCACCCACGCCATCCTCGTCGACCCGGCGATGGCCGCCTCCGGCCAGACCGTGCGCGTGGCGATCTGCGACAAGACCGGCAAAGACCAGATTAGACTCGTGTTGTCGGCGGAGAGGCCCGTCGCGCCGGTGCCGTCGATGGTGATGATGGACGAAGTGTTGTGGTTGGAGCGGGAATACGACGGCTCCAACAACGCGGTCGTCCGGTTCGTCGGTGGTCACGTCGTCGATGTTCTTGCAACGTCGGAGACGGAGATGGTGGAAGACGACGGAGAGGATCAAGAGGCGCTTCTTGAGGAAGAGGAGGAGGTTCATACAATTCCGTGGCTGGAGGCGGAGGAAGACGATGGAGAGGCGGTCAATTCCGAGGATGTCGAGGACGAGGAGATGGTGGAGAGCGACGATGGCGATGACTTCAGTGATGATGAGGAGGAGAGCGACGATGGCGATGACTTCAGTGATGATGAGGAGGAGACAGGAGAGCGACGGCGAGTTCGAAGTGGACGGCGAAATGAGGGTCTTCGACGCGGACGAGGATAACGAGGAAGGAGGAGGCGGCAGGCAGATCCTGGTACTCTACCGCTACACCCACTTCTCGGTGGCATGGTCGGACGGCAGCGTGGAAGCGCGCGAGAGCACGAGAGTGCACCAGCTCCGGTTCAACGCCGCAGCCGACCACGGGGCCAGGTCGCTGGCGTGGGCTCCGGCTGGCGCGTCGCTGGCCGACCTGATATACCCTGACGGGGCCAGCAAGAAGCTCCGGGAGCTATGGAAGACAATGGCGTCCCGGGTGAGCCTCCCGCCTGGTGCCGCGCGCGTCAAGGTGTTGGTCGAGGTCGGCATCCTCCCGCAGGAGGAGTTCATGAAGGCGAGCAAGGAGCACATGAACGCTTCCCTGAAGGACATGTTGGAGCAGCCGTGGCCTCAGCGCTTCACCGGCATGGAGCTGAACCTGCCAAATCCGGTGCGGTGCGGCCATGATGAAGACAAAACTGCCCACGACGAGGACGCGGATGACGAACAGAAGCCGGCGAAGCGAAGGAGGGTGGTCGCCGCCAAGGAGGATTGCAGCGTTTGCTTGGAGCCGCTGAAGGACGACGACCTCGCCGCGTGGCCGGGGTGCGGCAAGCCCCACGTCTTCCATGGCAAGTGCATGGAGGACATCCTCGAGAGTAACCCGGTGTGCCCTCTTTGCAGGCGCGGTCTGTACAACGAGCCCAAATTCTAAACGAGTAGGCTCTACGTTCAAGCAGTTGTAGATATTTGCATCTTGTAAGCAAATAGCTCTGCTTCAGAAATTACTATTTGTTTGCTGAAGTGTAGCGTTCTTCACAGATTGACGATGTATTCGTCAATGGATGAATCCTGTCAGCTGTATTTGATTTGTTGGTTGTAAGAGCGCCCTCGGGCTTAATTAAATGGAAATTGTTTGTTCAATATACTGTTGTTTGGGTGAAATGGATATATATATCAATTGAAATTTTCCTAGTCTGGACCTATTCAGCCTTGCTACTGCGTCCGGGCGGCGAACACGTTGTGTGTTGGAGGGCGGTTCCCATCTTTTAGGCTGTGGCCTGATGGCTGCTACCTATGAAGCTGCCCTACCTTGCCCAATCCGCCGGCTTTGCGGTGTGATGTTGATCGGGTCATGGGCTCAAGTGCGTGGATGCCGAGGCGGTGGTCTCGGAAGGTGGACTGCGCGGACGGCTCTATGGCGAGCGACGTGGCGCCGGCGGTGGTCTCTCTCTTCAGTCATGTGGATAGCGTGGAGCGGACGGTGAAGGATCCTGGTGTTGGCGGCGCTTCGGCTATGGCAACTCCCAGATCGCGATTCGGAGGTCTAACTCGGAGACAGCAGGCATCAAAGTTCTCGGGAGCGGTACGAGGATTTTTCTAGGCGAAAGCTCGGCGCCAATGGTGGTGATGCCTATGGGTGTCGTTACCCTCTTGGGGGTGTTGTTGTGGTAATCCTCCCCATTCTATGGCTCCGGGTGAAAATCCTTGACCTTGCGGTCTCGACGGCGGCGGCGCTATACGTCGTTACCCTCTTGTGGGCGTCGTCGTGGAGTCCCGGTGCTACTTGGTATCGTTTCATTGTCTTCGGTGGCAAGTTTTAGTTTTTTCGTGTTTCCTTTTTATATATCTTTGATCTACTTTGTAAGAGGTTCTCCTCATCACCTTGTATCTGTTCGACCGTTGTGACTTTATTTATAAAGCGGGACGAAAGCCTGTTTCGAGAAAAGACATCAGGATAATATCAGAATTATGAAGTTATCTTACTCATTGTTATCAAGCACCTTGTCCGCTATAACTGATGCCACTGATCATTTGATAATGAACAGATGTCTAAATGCATGTTAGCTAACCATCTGTGAATACATGAATAAGGATGAAATCACTCCTGTTGTATCGACATGAAAAGGATATAAAGATATTCTCAAAAAAAAAAAGGATATAAAGATGCAACTGTTTGAGTGCGATTGTGAAAGTGTTGCATGCAACAGAAAACATTAAGAATTCCATAATGAACACATTGTGCACATGAAGTTGTTCAGAGTAAATTAGGGTGCAGGTACACATGAGGTTGTTTTCATGTTATTGTAGTGTTAGTGTTAATATTGGGAACCTACCGACTGAACATTGGACGGCGTTCAAAGTACTAGGACATCTGGACATGCATCATAACGGTTCAGCTAATCTAGTCACTGCACTTGACGAAATGTAGGCAAAGGAGGATAATATACATGATACATCAACAACCATGGTTGAGCAAGGCGTAATGGTAGCCTGATGAAACATCACAAATTCACCCTGAAGTGCCCCTTATGATTTGGAAAAATGAGGTTTGTCATGATTAACACTAAGAATCTATTTCCCATTGTATCAAAGAAGATACAGAAACTACCTTCAACAACTACCAAGTATAACAAGCAGCCGATTACTGCCAAGTGCTTGAGGCAGAAAAAGAGCCCCGGGGAACTTGATCCAAAGAATGTAGGATGGTAACTACATCTTCCAGGTATTATCTGGACAGGAAATATACATCTCTGTTTTCGATCAATCAAGAGAATCAGAAGCTGAGCCAAATGCTCCACGTCCACATTGCCGAACAAACATAAACAGAGTACCATTAATAGATCCTTTCACAGCACTACATAACCTTCTTGGTGCCTGTATATCAGCAGAATGATGATTATAGCAATTGTAAAGGTTGAAATAATACAGGAAGATTTTGCTAGGAATATTA
Source organism: Dactylis glomerata (assembly GCA_007115705.1). Classification (NCBI taxonomy): domain Eukaryota; kingdom Viridiplantae; phylum Streptophyta; class Magnoliopsida; order Poales; family Poaceae; genus Dactylis; species Dactylis glomerata. Next base: position 469,695 of record QXEO01000492.1, read on the forward strand.
GAACGAACCAGATGCCATCTTTTGCTTAATGGGGACGCAGAAACTTGAATCTCATCTATGTCAGGTAAAGGAGATGACCTGAAACAGAACACCTTCCTTCTGAGGTCATCCCGATCAGTTGATCTTATATAAGAGCCTCTTGTTATGTTGCCGTCCTTCCAAACATCCTTCAAGAAGAATAAGACTGGCTTCTTGCACATAGACTTCTGAATTTCCTTAGTGTCAAAATCGAATTCAGTTCTCTGGCTCATCCTATTAAAAGCAATGTAAGTCCGCTCGGATCGCTCCAATTCAGGAGGAAGAAGAACACTGGGGTACACTTGAACAACATAACCCAAAGAGATGGCAAATGTAAGCTTCTGCCTTTTATCATAACAAACTGAGCGCTGCAAGAAGTTCATGGGTTCTGTTTTCATAGCCTTTGTAAAGAGCTCCAAGCTCTCAAGAGAATTCAAGCCAGGGTATATAGGATCCACAAACTCCACATGGTGGATGCTGATGAAAGGAGCGATTGGATGAGCAGCCAGTATACCATGGGCATTGCCTCTGATGTCCCACTGATAATAACACCAGGGGCAAAAGTCAATAATTAGAGTAGGGAGGTTAGAGGGATGTGTTCAAAATTCCAAATCCATGTAAATTAAGTAATTAACCAACTGGAGACTTAATTTATGCAGTTAAAGGGTGATGTTTACACCAAACAGAACAGCTTTTGCTAATGAGCTATCATCTTATTTTAATGATGCAGTGCCTATCTAACAGAGAGAGATATAGTACTGTAAAACAAGTAAATAACCAAGCAAATCCTAAGAAAGATTTTTAAATATTGAAGGCCAACCAAACTTGCTTTTCAATCATAAACACTCTGGCAAGGACCTACTTTTGTTCATGCATAGTACACGGGGCACGGCTACGGTGGTACCACAGAGAAAGGATCATCTTTCTTTCTGTCATAACGAATCAAGCATGCACACATAGTAAAGTTAAACAGGGCGTCAGAATCTAAAGCAAGCTGTACCGTGGGGCAGATTCCTCAGCAATCTCGAAATGTTTTTCAGTCAGCACTACAAGCATATTACATTGCACTAATCTACATAGTACGACAGGCTAAGAGACCCAATTGCTCTATGAGAATTAACGAAATATTTGATATAAGATCTCTAAACAAGATAAGTAAGTGCAGTAAACAGCTAGTAATAAATAACAGTTGAAATGCCTAACAAAATTAGAAGGATAAGCTCCATACCTGATGGAATCCATACTCCCGGGAAAGGGGCACGCCGAGCTCCGTAATGCAAGCATGGAGTCGGTCGTCGCTTCCATACAGCCTCGGGTACCTCTCGATGCAGACGTCAAGCGTTCGTGCGAGCGCCGCGGCGAGGGGGAAGCTGAGCGCGACGCCGCCGCCTCCGAACGCCATGCTGTGGCTGAAATAGGTGTTAGCCGAGTGGCTCTCCGACGGGGCTCCGACGTACACCATCTCCCTCCAGTCGTACTTCCCGAGCACGGCCACCAGGTTGTCCGGGGACAGCACGGTGTCGTCGTCCACGAGCACCACCCACCGCGCGCCACCGCCACCACCCACCAGCCGCACGGCCTCGGCAGCGATGCGCGCGATCCGTAGCCCTGAAGGGTGGCCCGTCGGGTTGGTGTACCGGAAGCGCGAGGTGTCCTCGGACACCCGGATCGGCGGGAGGGAGTCCTCCCCGGGCGCGCTGGGCCCCGGCGCGCCGGCGTCGAGCCAGACGTGCCCGCGCATGGAGGCCGGGTCCCACCAGAGGCGGACGTAATCGCGGCGGCGCGGCCAGAGGTGCGCCGAGCCCGCGATCCCGAACACGATGTGGGCGAGCGAGAGAGGGGAGGACGCGTCGGCGGCGGAGAGCGCCTCATCCGCCGCCGCAGCCGCCGCGTACGAGAGCGCGGAGGAGGAGGAGGACGCCACGGAGGCCTGGGCCGGGGACAGCACGAGCGCGAGCCACAGCGCGGTGGCGAGGAGGAGCGAGAGCAGCGCCAGCAGCGCGGCGGCGAGCGGGCAGGTCCGCGGCGGGAGGATGGCGAGCGGGAGCGGGAGCGGCGACGGCGGGAGCGGTGGCGAGGCTTGGTGGTGGGGCTTGGGCATTGGACACGGGGGACGCCGCCGCCGCCGGTGGCCACGGACATTTGGGGGGGTGGCGGGACGTGGCGATGTTTCAGGGATGGACGGTGGTTGGGTGCCCTCACCTGTTGCGGTTGTAATAGGGACTAGCACAAGTCCATCATCAGTCCAATCCAAAATTCCCCTGATTTAGAAAGAACAATTACTTACAAATTTCATAATAATTCAAATCTTAGTACGATTGTGCTTTCAAAATTATAAAATTTGAATTAGATTCGGCGGCGTCGTTATTTTAGCTTAACCTGGTGACACGCTAAGATTTGAAGGTGCACGTGGAGGGCGATGGGGGAGCGTGCTCACTGGTCGACTGCTACTGACGATTCTACGAATTTTTTGACTTGTTGTGTAGGCGACATGATGCTTTAGGACAGAATATTATCTCCTTGTAGTATAAGATAGACGTCGACGAGGGGGTGCCATGTGTCTGGGGGAATGTGGTTTGAGGATAGTATATGTTTTGTTCTTTCATGGACCTTGTGGAACATATTCCCCAATCGATCTCATCAATCATTGTATTGCTGCTAATGTTTGTGAAAACTGGTTATCGCATTGTGGGACTGTAGTAGTGCTGCTGTGGGACTTAACAAGTGTGCGGCTGGCTTGAGTTTGCAGCAACTAGTTGGAATCAGTGAGAATTACCTGTCAAGCAACCTAAGGCTACATCAAATGTTTTCCTAATGATGGATGGTCAAACCAAATGACAAGTTCTCGATGGTTATATACTGAACTAATTACCCATTTTTTAATCGGCATTTGATGTGACGGTGTTTATTAGGTGTTGTCTGATAAGTTGTTGTAACCCAGTGGTCGCAGTGGTACACCCGGCTGGCCGAATTCTATTTAGGTCAAATTCTTGTTTACTCACATTTCTTCTTAATGAAAATCCAGTGGGTCTCTTTCCTACTGGACTTGTTTTGTCAGACTTTTAGGCCGGGTTGCGGCCCCGAATCAGTTGGTGTGATGGTTATGGTCTACGACCGGCTGCCCTAAGTAGTTTGGCTGTGAGTTGTCGATTTGTGCAGCATTGCATCTTGGGAGCTAGGCGGTGAGCCTGAAAGGTGGTGATTTGGTTGACTGCCCAGGGCATGGTAGAGCAGCGACAAGTCGGGAGAGGTGGCTTTGAGTGTTTGACAACCTTGAGGGGCTTGACCTTGTGTCGTGTGGACAATGAGGTGTCTCTCATCATTGTCATTGGCGTATCTGTATTCACTTCCGACGCATGGTCTTGTGGATGCAGTCTCCTTCACCTCTATGGGAGCATCTCGGGTGTACTCTTCCCATAGCAGGCGTGATTTCTTCTCTTCGATAGTGGTGTGAGTTCGGCTAGTTTGGTGGAGCGGGTTATCGTTGTTTGTGTTCATGTAGTTGGTTTCTTTTTGTAGCCTCTGTTGCATCATATCGTCGATAAGAGTGGGCGGGACCTTGTTGTGTTGGTGTTCAGGTGGGCATGGCCCCATTTGTATTGGTTTTTGCTTGGTTTTCCTCTAAATAAATGAACAATTTCTTCTTAATAGTGGAACATATTCCCTAACCGATCCCATCAATCATTGCACTGCTACTAATATTTGTGAAAATTGGTTATCCCATTGTGGGACTGCAGTGCTGCTGTGGTTAACAAGTGTGTGGCTGGCTTGAGTTTGCAGTAAGTAGTTGAAATCAGTGAGAATTGCCTGTCAAGCAACCTAAGGCAACAACAAATGCTTTCCCAATGATGGTCAAACCAAATGACAAATAGTTGCCGATTAGACATTGAACTGTAGTTACTGATTTTTTTTTAATCTGCATTTGATGTATCTAATAAGTACTCCCTTGTTTCATAATTTTTTGCGTGACTATCGTTTAACTTTGAACTATTGTCACATCAAAATTTATGAAACAGCGGGAGTATTAGTTGGATAACTGTGGTGACGTCAAAAATTATGTCCACAATTTGGAACAAGAGCGGATATAATTTTGTAGTTGCATGAATATTTTCTGAAGGGTACAGTGATATTTTGGGCTGCATCCATGTTTTCTGTCGCCTATATATTTGTAAGTTATATTTTATTTGTTTTTTTGACTTAATACCATCCATCCATATACGTGTTTCCTCGAGATCTCTTATCTTTGGTTTGAGGTCACGAACATCCATATCATGATAAACCCTGCAGTTCTGTGATACGTCTCAAACGTATCTATAATTTTTGATGCTCCATGCTTGTTTTTACACCATTTTCCTTGTGTTTCGTTACACTTCGTGGCGTTTTTATGCGATTTCCGGAACTAACCTATTGACAAGATGCCACAGTGCCATTTCCCTGTTTTCTGCTGTTTTTGTGTTTCAGAAAAGCTACACATGAAATATTCTCGGAATTGAACGAAACAAGTTCCAGAAGTCTTATTTTTCCCGGACGAAGGACGAGGACCAAACGAGAGCCGGAGGGGGGCCAGGGGCTGCCCTCACACCAGGGCGGCGCGGCCCAGGCCCTGGCCGCGCCCCCTATGTGTGAGGAGCCCCTGGCAGCCCCCTGACGACGCCCCTTCGCCTATATAAAGCCTCGGGACGGAAAACCCTAGGAGAGTCGGCAATTTTCCAGAAAGAGTTCCGTAGCTCCGCAGCCGCCGCCGATGAATTCCGGAGGACAGAAGTCTCTATTCCGGCACCCTGCCAGGACGGGAAAGTGCCCCCGGAGCCATCTCCATCGGTCTCCATCGCCATCTCCGCCGTCTCCATCGACCTCACCGCCATCTCCATCAACCTTGATGTCTCCTATGATGAGGAGGGAGTAGTTCTCCCCCGGGGCTGAGGGCTCTACCAGTAGCTATGTGGTTCACCTCTCTCTCCCATGATGTGATCTTTATGTGATCGTGAGCTTTGTATCATGTTGAATAAGTAGATGCTACTCTTCATCATTATGTGCACTCTAGTGGTGTTATTAAAGTAATCTATTTCTCCTGCCATGGTGTAATGGTGACAGTGTGTTCATCGTGGTGGTACTTGGTCTAGGCTACGATTGTGATCTCTTATGGATTATGAGAATAATTATCACTATGATAGTATTGAAGTGATCTATTCCTCCTTTCATGGTGTAATGTTGACAGTGTGTGTGCACCGTGTTAGTACTTGGTCTAAGTTGCAATAATATTTATCTTGAGTTGTGATTTGATTTGGATATCTCTATGAGTGGTGTTTGTCAAGTACTTGATGAACTTTAAGGGGTGCTTCTGTAGCCACTACGCAATGATTAGTGTTATTCAATAGGAGAGTAATTCAGAGTAGCATAGTGAAGAGAAGTTATTTATTTGTTCAATTATGTTATATTTGTTGGGAGTGTGTCCACTAGTGAAAGTATGATCCCTAGGCCTTCTTTCCAAGCTTTGCACACCGTTTACTTGTTGTTTTGTTACTTGTTTGCTTGCTGCCATTTTTATTCCAGATTGCATTTACTACTTATAATCATCTATACCACTTGTATTTCACTATCTCTTCGCCGAACTAGTGCACTGATGGCGCGGTGATGATGGTCCCGGAAAACTTGTTGGCTTGTAGTAAATGACCGGCCAGTTGGTAAACCCCAAGAGAAGGTTTTGAGGAATATAGCAGCAAGTTTTCCCTCAGTTAAGAAACCAAGGTTTGTTGATCAGGAGAAAAGCAGTCAATGACGACTGAAGGTGATGCGGACTGGCTTAATAACACTCCAACAAGGGCGCCGTTTAACGATACTTGTTGACTCGTCTTCGGCCAGTAGCAACGCGGAACCTGCACACACACAACCAAGTACTTTGCTCCCAACTTGCGATGAGGTTGTCAATCTCACCGGTTTGCTTGAAACAAAGGTTATGAGCGTATCAAGTGGAAAACAGTAGAAGTATGCGAGTAAAGTAAACAGTGCGAGTAAAGTAAACAGGTGATAGCAATATGATGGAAATAGGACCGGGGTCCACAGTTCACTAGTGGTGTCTCTCCATAAGATAAAATAACACATGCTGGGTAAACAAATTACAGTTGGGCAATTGATAGAATAAAGATAAACGTGATATGTCAAGAAGATCACTATGCGATTTACTCTGGGCATTACAACAAAATACATAGACTGCCATCCAACTGCATCTATGACTAATAATCCACTTGTGGCGAATCAATCCGAGAACTCCACAAGTATTAAGTTGCGAACAACAGATAATTGCATTAAGCAAAGTGTGTAATGTAAACAAAGCATATGTCCTTGAGCATATGAATGTTGTTTTCTCCCTAGTAGCAACAGCACATCTACAACCTTAGAGGTTTCTGTCACTCCCCCAGGTTAAATAGAGGCATGAACCCACTATCGAGCATAAATACCCCCTCTTGGAGTCACTAGCAACTACTCGGCCAAGATAGCTACTAACAACGGAGAGCATGCAAGATCATAAACAACATAGAGATAACATAAGATATATTTCAGTATAGCAACTCAATCATAACACCAATATTCATCGGATCCCAACAAACCAAACATGTAGAATTACATAACGGTGATCTCAATCATGTAGGGCAGCTCATGAGATCTAAACATGAAGCACATGGTGGAGAAGACAACCATCTAGCTACTGCTATGGACCCATAGTCCAAGGTAGACTACTCACTCATCGCTCTGGAGGCAAGCATGGCGATGAAGAAGACCTCCGGTGGCGATTCCCCTCTCCGGCAGGGTGCCGGGAAGAGCTTCTGGACCCTCCCGATCTTGGGTCGACGACGGCGGCGGATCGCGATGTTTTCTGGAAAATTGATCGGGTACTTAGGTTTTTCCCGTCGGGGGGTCTTTATAGGCGAAGGGGCGATGTCAGAGGTGGAGCCAGGTGGCCTCACACCTGGCTGGCGTGGCCCAGGCCCTGGCCGCGCCGGCCTGGTGTGTGGGGCCCCTGTGGCCCCCCTCCTACTCTCCTTCGGATCTCTGGAAGCTCCCGGACAAAATAAGACTTCAGGAACTTGTTTCGTCCAATTCCGAGAATATTTCCTGTGTATCACTTCTAAAACACAAAAACAGCAGAAAACAGGGAACTGGCACTGTGGCGACTTGTTAATAGGTTAGTTCCGGAAAATGCATAAAAGTGCCACGAAGTGTAACGAAACAGTAGGCAAATGGTGTAAAAACAAGCATGGAGCCTCAAAAATTATAGATACATTTGAGACGTATCAAGCATCCCCAAGCTTAACTCATGCTCGTCCTCGAGTAGGTAAGTGATAACAAAAGAATAATTTTTGAGGTGACATGCACCTACACAATCTTGATCATATATGTAAGCATTTGTGAGCTGGGATCATAAGAACTTAAAACATGGGCATGAAGATATAATCTTGACAATAAGAACTTAGCAACCATGTTGTAAACATGAAAATGAACACAAACAAAAGATCATGAAAATGAAACAATGAAAGTCAAACGTGTGTTCAAATCATAAGGAAAAACATACAAATGGTTTTCAGCTTGTCCTTCAAAGAGAGCAAAACATAAATGCATAGGACACCTTCAAGTTTAAGAGGGCGACTAGATACAAATAATTTAAGAACAAGTGAAACCAACGATATGAATCAATCAATGAAAACTTTGGGACAGTGCACATTATACTAAGAATGACAACTATGCTCTCTTATGGTGCATAAAGATAGAAGGTGGTGACTCAACATAAAAGTAAAAGAAAGGCCCTTCGCAGAGGGAAGCAGTAATTGCAAGTTTTATAACCTTCAAAAATTATGGTACTTACCGGCTTTGAGCTCTCATTGCCCCCATCATAAGCATCTTGAATGGTTAAAGTTAATGCGAGAACAATTATGATGCATATGCTTGACAAATCATAAGTTGAAAACCTCGTGTCCCGTGAATACGAGTACCCAAACCTCATGCTACTTTACTTAGAGTCCCAAGCAAGGCTCTTGTCATTGTAAGTATATGCATATCATTGAGAACCGCCAATGGGGTACCTCCGTGCCCGATGACATGGAACAAGCCCACATCAAAATGACAGGATAAGCAGACAATGAACACCTCAACATCTCTTTTATTTGCCATTTGTTTAGCTTTTTATTATGAGATGCGTCGTCGAATGTTCACCATGGGTATGCTGCAAATTTCCACCATGAATTATGCATGGCTTAGATTAGCGGCCCGGCGTTTCCCTAACACATATACAAACTCCATGATCCCCACAAGATTCCCAATTCATTTCACACCGTGGGCATCCATAAACAAAAGATCACGATATCAACTCAAATAAGAAGTGCAATGTTGAAAGCTTGCCCATGACTGCATGGCTGGGCTAGTCTCCAACTTACAACTTGCAAGCATAACAACTCAACATAAGATACCACAATGTCAAATTTTTAAGAATAGGAAAAAGTAAAGTGTGCCTTCCGGTTCGTGAGAGCTTTACTGACCGAATTTCGCATAACACTGGTAAGAGTTTAATTTGAAGAGAAAATAAAAGCAAGTCAAATTTACTTGGAATAGCAAATTGCTAGTAGGTATGTATGGTGGACACTTTGGAAGACTTTGGCTTTTAGGAGTTGGATGCACGAGTAGAGCTCATACTCAGTACAAGGCGAGGGCTAGCAAAAGACTGGGAGCGACCAACTAAGAGAGCAATAATGGCCATAATCATGCAAAGCGACAAAGCGACATTAAAAGAAGCATAAGATGGCATAAAAAGTCAAAAACTAAATGATCATAGAGGCTATTGGCGACTTTGTAAGAGTCTAACATGTGTGAGCATGCGCCAAGTCAACCCAAATAAAGCATCAAGGAGAAAACCAAAATAATGCTTCCAAATAATAAAAATAACGCATGATTTTATCAAAGGCTCATTAAGCAATCTCAGTTATTTGAGACAAGTCATGCTACAGCAAAACCACTAAGCATACTATCAAAAAGACATCAATCATGACATGAAAAAACCTAAGCCGCAGTCTACACAAGCTCCTTCTTGTACCACTTTTTTGCACAAAGCTTTTTCTCTTTTCCAACACCATTTGAAATTTTTATAAACACCTCTTTTGATGAAAACCAATAAAGATCAGAGGAAAAAATACACCTTGATGAAAAGATATGACAAGGTCTGAACGCAAATCAAGGCGAAAAAGAAAACCAAAAGCAGTAGCGGAAAAAGAAGAACACTCGGTGAACGATAAGAGTGAAAAACGGAGTGTTCTTGGCAAATGAAAACGAGTACATCTCCTCCAAAGGAAATTTGTTGGGGTCCAACCATTTATTGCAGAAAACAAAACAAGCTAACAAAGAAAACTAAAACAACTGACGCTCCAAGAAAAACACATAGTGCATGAAGCAATAAAAATATAGTGTTTTGAAAGGTGACCTGATTTTTGCCGATGAAGAAGGGGTGCCTCGGGGGCATCCCCAAGCTTTGACGCTTGTACTTCTTGGATATTTCTTGGGGTGATGCATGGGCATCCCCAAGCTTGAGCTTTTTTCCATTCTTCAACTCATCTCATCATTCTCCAATCCCTACACTTGAAAACTTCCTTCATACAAAACTAAACACAATTCTATTAGCAACATTAGTGCAAGCATAACATATAATCAACCTCTTTTTCCTTCAGGTTTCAACCCAAAACTACCACATATATAGCATATACTACTGTAGCAACTTTCCCAAAAGTTCTGTGATCAAAAGAACTCAAAAGAAAGAGATAAAGTGGCAAACACAAATATTGGCAGAAATATGTCAAAACAGAACAGCTGACAAAGGTCGAATTTTTGAGGGGTTTTCTGTTGCTCAAATCAAAAAGTGTTCAACTAACGAAAGTTTGGATATATCCTGGGGCATATGCACAAGAAATCGCAGATCCAAAAGATATACAGAGAATTTATATGAATTTTTACGGTGCAGCACCGAAAACAGTTTCAGGACAGCAACATCCCCAAATCTTTACCTCACTCGAATTAGAGGCTTCTCTTGGCACAACAACAAAATAAAAAGGATAAGGAGTGGTCATTACAGTAGTAATGACTTCCAAGACTCAAATAAAATAAAAAGTACTGAAAATAAAATATTGGGTTATCTCCCAAGAGTGCTTTTCTTTAACGCCTTTGAGCTAGGCTCAGTAATTTGAGAAGATGCTCACATAAGAAATATGAATGGAAGCCCAAAAAGAGCATCAAGGAGCAAATATAAAACACATTTAAGTCTAACCCACTTCCTATGCATAGGAATCTTGTAAGAGAATAAATTAAAGAAGCACATTGTCACAAGTATGGGTAGATAAAACAAGAGCAACTTTGGAACTTTCAATATAAAGAGAGGCGTTTTAGTAACATGAGAATTCCAACAACCATATTTTCCTCTCTCATAATAATTTTCAGTAGCATCATGAACAAACTCAACAATATAAATATCACACTTATCCTCTTTTGTTAAGCATAGAGGGCAATCAAATAAGGTATTAGTTAAAGAGTTACTCTTATTGGGAGGTAGACATGGGTAGCTCCATTCTTCCTCCTCTTGATCATCACTCTCCTCCTCTTTTTCATCCAATGAGCTTCCAGTTTCAGCAATTTCTTCTTCCATAGGCTCCTTCAAGGCATTAGTCTCTTCTGTTGGAGAGCATCTATTAAGATATTTAAGAATATAGCCATTTTTTCCTTGTAATTATCAAAGCAAAATGTAAGCATATCATAAACCTCATATTTATAAGGTGCATCATCAATATTTTCAAGCAAAAAAGCAAGTTCGAAAGCACCCTTCCAAGCAATAAATTCTTCAATTTGTTCCACATCATAAAAGTCATAATTTCCATTAATATAAGAAGATATGGTAACATCATCGTTATACTCACATTGAAAAGGGAGGTGTTTATACCTCCTACAGCAACAAGATCTATCAAAGCAATAAGTAACATTATAAGTAGAGCACACATTTCTACCAATGATATACAATCTATTGATTTGTTCCCATATGTGTTTCCCTTTTTGTGACAAGCGGTGTTCCTCATAATAATTTTGCTGCTCTTCCGTGAACCCACCTTGCCAAAAAGATTTAGTTTCAAAGAAACCAACCATTGATAGAAAGCATGATAAAGCAAGACAAGTAAAAAAACAACTAATAGGAAACTAATTTTTTGGGTTTTTGATATAAAACAATGCAGGTAAAATAAAGTAAAGCAAAACTTAAAACAAAGTAAAGGATGTGCGTGCGAAAAACTCCCCTCGCAGAGGTCTTCCACTCTTCCTCGGCAACGGCGCCAGAAAACTTGTAGATGGCGCGGTGATGATGGTCCCAGAAAACTTGTTGGCTTGTAGTAAATGACCGGCTAGTTGGTAAACCCCAAGAGAAGGTTTTGATGAATATAGCAGCAAGTTTTCCCTCAGTTAAGAAACCAAGGTTTGTCGATCAGGAGAAAAGCAGACAATGACGACTGAAGGTGATGCGGACTGGCTTAATAACACTCCAGCAAGGGCGCCGTTTAACGATACTTGTTGACTCGTCTTCGGCCAGTAGCAACGCGGAACCTGCACACACACACAACCAAGTACTTTGCTCCCAACTTGCGATGAGGTTGTCAATCTCACTGGTTTGCTTGAAACAAAGGTTATGAGCGTATCGAGTGGAAAACAGTAGAAGTATGCGAGTAAAGTAAACAGTGCGAGTAAAGTAAACAGGTGATAGCAATATGATGGAAATAGGACCGGGGTCCACAATTCACTAGTGGTGTCTCTCCATAAGATAAAATAACACATGCTGGGTAAACAAATTATAGTTGGGCAATTGATAGAATAAAGATAAACGTGATATGTCAAGAAGATCACTATGCGATTTACTCTGGGCATTACAACAAAATACATAGACCGCCATCCAACTGCATCTATGACTAATAATCCACTTGTGGCGAATCAATCCGAGAACTCCACAAGTATTAAGTTGCGAACAACAGATAATTACATTAAGCAAAGTGTGTAATGTAAACAAAGCATATGCCCTTGAGCATATGAATGTTGTTTTCTCCCTAGTAGCAACAGCACATCTACAACCTTAGAGGTTTCTGTCACTCCCCCAGGTTAAATAGAGGCATGAACCCACTATCGAGCATAAATACCCCCTCTTGGAGTCACTAGCAACTACTCGGCCAAGATAGCTACTAACAACGGAGAGCATGCAAGATCATAAACAACATAGAGATAACATAAGATATATTTCAGTATAGCAACTCAATCATAACACCAATATTCATCGGATCCCAACAAACCAAACATGTAGAATTACATAACGGTGATCTCAATCATGTAGGGCAGCTCATGAGATCTAAACATGAAGCACATGGTGGAGAAGACAACCATCTAGCTACTGATATGGACCCATAGTCCAAGGTAGACTACTCACTCATCGCTCCGGAGGCAAGCATGGCGATGAAGAAGACCTCCAGTGGCGATTCCCCTCTCCGGCGGGGTGCCGAGAAGAGCTTCTGGACCCTCCCGATCTCGGGTCGACGACGGCGGCGGATCGCGATGTGTTCTGGAAAATTGATCGGGTACTTAGGTTTTTCCCGTCGGGGGGTCTTTATAGGCGAAAGGGCGATGTCAGAGGTGGAGCCAGGTGGCCTCACACCTGGCTGGCGCGGCCCAGGCCCTGGCCACGCCGGTCTGGTGTGTGGGGCCCCTGTGGCCCCCCTCCTACTCTCCTTCGGATCTCTGGAAGCTCCCGGACAAAATAAGACTTTAGGAACTTGTTTCGTCCAATTTCGAGAATATTTCCTGTGTATCACTTCTGAAACACAAAAATAGCATAAAACAGGGAACTGGCACTGTGGCGACTTGTTAATCGGTTAGTTCCGGAAAATGCATAAAAGTGCCACGAAGTGTAACGAAACAGTAGGCAAATGGTGTAAAAACAAGCATGGAGCATCAAAAATTATAGATACGTTTGAGACGTATCATGCACCTATACATCTGACAAGTGTATTGGGTGTGTTGGGGACACAAGAGACTTTCTGTATCGTAATTGCAGGGTTGCTTGAGAGGGATAGCTTTGACCTCTTCCTCCCTGAGTTTGATAAACCTTGGGTGATCCACTTAAGGGAAACTTGCTGCTGTTCTACAAACCTCTGCACTTGGAGGCCCAACACTGTCTACAAGAACAGACGCGTGCGTAGACATCAAGCTCTTTTCTGGCACCGTTGCCGGGGAGGTAAGGTAAAAGGTACTCACATTCTTTGGCTACTAAGTCTTTTAGTTGCTGGTGAGTGCTCGAAGTTATTTCCTTTAGATTCTGCAATTATATCTTTTTGTTTCTTGTTTTTATTTTCACTAGTTAGGCTTAATGGAAAGTAACGAGTTCTTTAGTCTTTTTCCTGAGTTTAGATTTGAAGAGAAAGTTGAAAAACCTTTGGAGCTTAATTTGCATGCTAATAGTGTTGTTAGTATGAATGCTTTGAATACCGTTGTTGCTAATGCTATAGAAAAGTCTAAGCTTGGGGAAGCTGGTTTTGTTAAGCATGATATTTTTAGTTCCCCAGCTTTAGTGGAGAAAGTTTGCTCTGATGATATTTTATCTCCCCTATGTGATGTTCCTATTCCTGTTACCTATGTTAGTGATCATGATTGGGAAAAGCACTCTACTTTTGATATTGAAAATCTTTTTGGTACCTATTCTAAGGTAATAATTGTTGTACCATTAGTACTATCCATGTTCCTTCTTATGATGATATGTTTGATGAGTATGCTTTGCGAAATAGTTGTTCTCTAGCTTGTGATGATACTAAACCTCTAGTTTATGATGGTTATGATGATGAGTATAATATTTTCAGTTCACCTACTTTTGAGGAGAAAATTAGTTATAATTACAATATGTCTCCTATTTTTTATGATTATGGTGATGAGAATAATTATTCTGTTGAATCTGCTCCTACTACTATTGTTCATGTGGGGAGTATTAATTCTTTTATGCATGTGGCTCATGATATGGATGCTTTATGCGATAGTTATATTGTTAGTTCTATTCATGATGCTACTGAAAATTATTATGAGAGAGGGAAACATGGTTTGATGGATCTCAACAATATTAAGTTTCCCCTCTTTATGTTGCAAATCTTGAAGTGGCACTTGTTTTATCTATCCATGCTTGCTACTATGTGCCTCGTTGATTTATTTTCTTACAAGATTCCTGTGCATAGGAAGTGGTTTAGATTTAAATGTCTTTCATATATGCTTTTTGATGCTCTCTATTGAACGGATCGTATGGGCACCTAGAGGGGGGGGTGAATAGGTGCTACTCAAATTTAATTCTTTTTCAATTTAGGCTTGACACAAAAGGTAAATTCTCTAGATATGCAACTAAGGTGGATTTACCTATATGAGAACTAGCAAGGTAGGCAAGATACAAGTAGTAAAGGCAATAAAGGATAGAGGTAACCGAGAGTGGAGCACACGGAGACACGGATGTAATTCCCGTAGTTCCTTCCTTTTTAGGGGAAGTACGTCTATGTTGGAGGGGTGTGGTTGCCACAAAGGCCTAACCAACGCCACAAAGGCTCACCCTATTCTCCGGTGCAAGCTTCCGCCACAAAGGCCTAGCTCACTTTCCACTAAGGGATTCCTCAAGGCGGAATCAGCCTTTACAAAACTTGGGGCACAACTCCACAACTGAATTGGAGGCTCCCAAGCACCACAAAGCAAATAATCAACAAGTATCAAGATATCAATCACACAAATCAAGGTCAAGGGACACAAGGGAACCCAAGACCCAAGGGGCCCTCAAGCAAATGAGAGGGGAAATCAAATCGCTTCGGTGAGGATGTAGATCAAGGCCTTCTCCTTCGATTCTCCAAAGATCAAGAGCTTTGGTGGGTTGAGGGAGGAGATCTTGCGAATTTGGTGGCTCCAAAAGGGGTGTTCTTCTTGCACAGCTCGAGCAGCTTGAGGTGGAAGAAGGGGAGGGGTATTTATAGCCCCTCCCGAAATGTAGCCGTTGCTGTCTTGGAGGGGCGGATTATCCGGCCAAAGTATGGCCGGAATATCCGGCTGGCCGGATTATCTGGCCCCCTAGCCGGATTATCCGCCCCCCATATCTGGTAGACGCCGCCTCTGGTCCTTAGCAGAAATCTGAAGCCGTCGAAGGGGGGGCGGATTATCCGGCCCCCTGGCCGGAATATCCGGCCCCTATACTGGGTGACGCCGACGCTAGTCCTTAGCAGTTTTTGAGCTCTCGCCGGGGGGGGGGGGGGGGGGCGGATTATCCGGCCCCCTGGCCGGAATATCCGGCCCCATATCTGGGTGACGCTGAGCAAAAGACTTAGCCGTTTTTGGCCTCTCTCCGGAGGGGGCGGATTATCCGGCCCCTGGCCGGATTATCCGGCCTGGAACATTCTTGAGCTGTAAAATCTGCATCACTTAACAGACACTTAAAATTCCTAATGTTGTTATCTAACACACAAAACCTGAGGGATACAGAGTTTGCACTTTCAATCTCCCCCTTTTTGGTGTTAGATGACAACACTAGGATTTGCAAGAGAGATCGAATATTTCAAACAACAAATATTTGAGCAAGATATAAAGCTCCCCCTAAAAGTGTGCATCTACACAATTAAGTTCGAAGGAGAACCACAAGAGTTTGTAGAAAGTGTACCTCTTCATAGATAATTCAACCAATATGGAATTTCAAATATGATAATGACAAGAACCCGGACAATAATTCCATAGCCATCTCACCCATAAACCATGAGCTCACAAAAAACATAAGTGAACAAACATAATGATCCGCATGGCACATATAGAACATATAACATAGTCTCATACACACCATGGTAGCAAATAAACCACACGAAGTTCAACCACACGAAGTTCCAAACTTAATACAAGTAAAATAAGAAGAAACACAAGCGCCAAAGGGATGATAAACGTGCAAGCTTGTGTTCCCACCCATGCAAATCCCGTCAGACTCCTAATAGAACTACTTGTCCCCCTTTGGCATCAAGACACCAAAAAGGGAGAAGAGCGATGCTACATGCCCCGAGGAATCAATCCTCCCAATCACCGATGTCATCGGAGTCCTCAGCATCATAATCTCCGCCATCACCATCATCTCCTTCAGCATCTTCATCCTCAAAGTCCTCCTCAGCATCTGGATGAGTCTCTCCTGTGGGAGCATCTGGAGCATCAAAGAGATGCTTCTGCATATCAACCCAGTTGAAGCGATCGGTGTTCCAAGCTTCATAGGGCGTAGGAGCAGAAGGAGTGGGATCGGCGGTCTGAGCACCACTGAGATGGTGAAGGATCAGCTGCTGAGTGTCCTGAATGCTCTTCCTCTCAACATAGGCCTGGTAGTTCTCACGGTGGATCTCAACCTTCATGCAGAGAACGTTCCTCTCAAACCAGCTGAGCTTCCTCACTTCCCTGGACATAGCAGATGCAGCAGCCCTCTGATCACGAGTAGAAGCACTCGACCTCGCATCAGCCATGAAAGTGCTAGGATATGCAGCTGCTGGAGCAGTAGGCTTCTTCCTCTTGACATACATCTTCTTGACTAAGTGCTCCACACTATCATCATGGATATCATAGTCTCCAAGTACATGCTTGATGAGGAGCATGATGTAGGGAGCATATGGCACGGTGTTCCTCTGAACGATAGCATCCTTGATCTCATAGAAGATGAAATCCATCACATCAAGAGTAAAATCCTCATCCGGGTCAGTCGAAGTGGCACACTCATGAGCAAGAGAGAGAAGGTCAACAAGCGAGGTCCGAATGGCATCATTGTTACCACCACTAGGAGCAATGTTCTCTCTGAAAATGCGGACAAGCTGATCATAAAGAGGATGTAGGCCATTGATGAAGCCCACAACACCTGTGGAGTCATAGAGGTCATAGAGCTTGTCCTTGTCAGGCTTAGTCCCCGGATTGTGAATACGGCGACCCACTGGAGTGTCTCCATTATACGCATACCCCAAGAGAGAGGCAAACGTAGAGAAGTCCGATGTACACTCATGTTCTCCAGTCATCCACTTCATAGACTTCTGAGCATTGGGCAAGATCACAAGAGTAGCATAGAACTGCTTTATGAGGCCGGGGTTATAGTTGCACTGAATGCTAGCCAACCCCAACAAACCCAATCTCTCCACCACAGAAACTGCTTCATCAAAATAGGTCTTGCTGCGAAGGTGATCGAAGTCAATAGGATGCATCGATTGACACGGATTCTTGAAAGGCTCATAGACATCACGGTAAATGCCCCACTGCTCTTCATTCCAGAAACCACGGTCCTCAATATCTTCATCTCTTGGTGAGGCGTACCAATTGTTCCGCTGCACAAGAATATACTCGGCCTCTGGCATGCTCTTGTAGTTGATACGTGTCGCTTTGCCTTTGCGACGATGGGCTTGAACCTTGGCAACCTTTTCTTTCTCAGCTTTCCTAGCCGCTTCCCTCTGCGCTGATGGATAGCAACCTCATCAACTAGGACTCCGCGTTCATCTGGAACAAGCTGACGCTTGCGCTTCGGCATACTCGAACCACCTGTGAAAGAGATATGCAAGGGGAGCATGGGGATAAGCATATGCATACGAGTTATAGAAAGGATCAAAGAATCATGCAGTATGAACAAACACACTTCACCCAAGGAATCAAATTGACAGCAGCAATATAGAAAAAAATGGAGCAGTGAAATCCCAGGCCGGATTATCCGACCAGGGGGGCGGATAATCCGGCCCCCTCAAAATTTTCTCCTACAACTTGCTGCAGCAACCAATTTGATAGATCGGGGGAAGGAAATCATACAACATGATTCATGGGAGTGGAAAACAACAACTAGAGGGCCAAATCACCAAGATAATGCAAAAAGGTAACATCACACCCTCGGGATAGGAGATGAGAGAGATACCCGCATCCATAGCACAAATGGCTTGGTGAAGACCCTCCCGAGAAGGAGGAGACCCAACACCGACGAGGAGAGGCCGGGAGAGCGGCTAGAACTCCGGCGGCGGCTGGGGAACCCTAGGGGTGGGGGGAAAGAACTGCCCCCCGCCCCCTCCCTTTATATACCCAGCCCGACCCAGCCGGATATTCCGGCCATAGTGAGCCCAGAATATCCGCCCCCCCCCCCAGATATTCCGCCCATGTGGGCGGATATTCCGGCCTGGAGCGCCAGAACTGAAAACCTTGGAAATTTTCAAAAACAGATGTTGTTTTGATGAAAACTTTGAACTCGTGTGCAAAGATTAGATGTCTTGAGATAGGATGGCTTAGGTGAGAGAGCAAACATGGAGTGGTTCTCGGCACTTGACATTGCAAGAGCAAATCAACAAAAAATCCAATGCAAGTGCCTTCCCATATCAAATTAAGAAACAACACCAAGAGAGAACACCAAGACCTCAAATAAGATATGCAAGGAATCATCTCTTCGAAAAGAAGAGGTCGGTGGCCGAAGCCACCATGTTTGAGTGTTATGGCATTGGACCGCGAAGATGTATCTTGAGTCCATAACCATTACTCGTCATTGAAACTCATATATCACCAAAAATGATATTAAGAGAATGATATGATTACTATAGGCATTATGGGGGGAGGGATAGCCCAATTAATTAGGACCGCACTCCCCCTATTTCCATGCCCACACCTAAACCAAACAAGCATTGAAATATAGGTGTATTTGCAAGATGCTCAAGCCACACTCGTTGAATCAATGATATTTAGCTCATTCCTCAAATATCCAAATCTTGCTTCATCAAGAGGCTTCGTGAATATATCGGCAAGTTGATCCTTGGTGCTAACATATGCAAGCTCAATATCACCACGAGCAACATGATCTCTAATGAAATGATTCCGGATCTCAATATGCTTGGTTCTTGAATGTTGCACCAGATTATAGGCGATCTTGATAGCACTCTCATTGTCACATAAAAGAGGCACTTTGTCACAATTGACACTGTATTCCTTTAAAGTTTGCCTCATCCATAACAATTGAGTGCATCCACTTGCGGCGGCAATGTATTCGGCTTCGGCGGTGGAGAGAGATATACAATTTTGCTTCTTAGAAGACCAACACACCAAAGACCTACCAAGAAATTGGCAAGCTCCGGAGGTTGATTTCCTATCATCCTTGTCACCGGCCCAATCCGAATCCGTGAAGCCACAAAGAGAGAAATCCGAGCCTTTGGGATACCAAAGCCCATAAGTTGGGGTATGAACCAAATATCGAAAGATTCTCTTAACCGCCATAAGGTGGCTTTCTTTAGGAACGGCTTGATACCTTGCACACACACCTACACTCAACACAATATCGGGTCTAGATGCACAAAGGTAAAGCAACGAACCGATCATAGAATGGTATACCTTTTGATCCACGTTTTTACCATTGGGATCTAGATCAAGATGACATTTAGTGGCGATTGGTGTGGCAGCCCCATTTAGTTCCTTCATCTTGAACCTCTTGAGCATGTCTTGGACATATTTGGCTTGATTAATGAAAGTCCCTTCTTTCAATTGCTTGATTTCAAAACCAAGAAAGAACTTCATTTCGCCCATCATTGACATCTCGAACCTATCGGTCATAAGCTTTGAGAATTCATCATTAAAAGCTTTGTTAGTAGAGCCAAAAATAATATCATCAACATATAGTTGGCATACGAAAAGCTCCCCATTGACCCTCTTAGTAAAAAGAGTGGGGTCGATTTGCCCAACTTCAAACCCACGGTCTAACAACAACTCCCTAAGGTGCTCGTACCACGCACGTGGGGCTTGTTTAAGGCCATAGAGTGCCTTATGGAGTTTGTAGACATGGTTCGGGAAGTTGAGATCCTCAAACCCCGGGGGTTGCTTAACATACACTTCCTCTTTCAATGGACCATTTAGAAAAGCACTTTTAACATCCATTTGTTGCAACTTAAAATTATGATGAGTGGCATATGCAAGAAGGATATGAATGGACTCAAGGCGAGCCACGGGAGCATAAGTCTCTCCAAAGTCAATTCCTTCAACTTGGGAGAAACCTTGAGCCACCAATCTTGCCTTGTTCCTCACAACAATCCCATGCTCATCTTGCTTGTTCTTGAATATCCACTTTGTGCCAATCACATTCCGGCACTCCTTTGGCTTCTCCACTAACACCCAAACATTATTGCGCTTGAAGTTGTTGAGTTCTTCATGCATAGCATCCAACCAATCCGGATCTTCAAGTGCTTCAAATACTTTCTTGGGTTCAACCATGGAGATATAAGCATGATGAGTGCTAAATTGTGCCAATTGACGCCGGGTTGACACTTTGCTCCTTAGATCTCCAATAACCCTCTCAAGGGTATGACCTTTAAGTTCCAAGTCCCTTTCAATTCTCTTCTTGCGACGGGCTTCGATCTCCTCATTAGACCTTGGAGGGATCACTTGATCATCTTGATCATTTTGGTCCCCGTCTTGACCATCAACTCGACCTTGATCATCATTATCTTCATGGGTAGGTTGATCTTGGTCTTGTGAAGAATTGGGGGCGGTTGAGATAACCGGAGAGGATGGTGGTGCCCCTTCTTCTTCATGAAGGTCCTTGTCTTGTTCTTTGGTTGGTGCATTAGTTGCTTCCTTGGGAGAGGCTTGTTGAGCTTGTGAAGATGAAGGCTCCACTTGAGTAGAGCATAGTCCTTCTCGGTCCGCCACAAGGTGTCCCTCAATGGGGCGGAAAAATCCCACGCCCATTCTTCCTATGGCTTCTCGAGGTATTTCATCATCTACATCACAAGAAACAACATCTTGCCCCCCTTGGGAGCCGTCATTCTCTTCGAATACCACACTACAAGATTCTTCAACACGTCCGGTGGACTTGTTGAAGACTCTATAAGTGTGGGATTCGGCACCATAACCAACAAAAATACCTTCTATTGCTTTCGGATCAAATTTACCTAAACGAACTCCTTTTCTTTGAAAGAAACACTTACACCCGAAAACTCGGAAGTAGGAGATGTTGGGCTTGCTTCCGGTGAGTATTTCATATGGAGTCTTGTTTAGGCATTTGCGGAGGAAGAGCCGGTTTGAAGAGTGACAAGCCGTAGAGATAGCTTCGGCCCAAAAGTTGTATGGAGATTTAAACTCCGCCAACATGGACCTAGCCATATCCATAAGAGTCCGGTTCTTCCTTTCGGCTACACCATTTTGTTGAGGGGTGTGTGCAGCGGAATATTGATGACGAATCCCCTCATCACTAAGAAATCCATTTAAGGTGTAGTTCTTGAACTCGGTGCCATTATCACTTCTTATTGCCAAAATAGTTTGCCCATGTTGACGTTCAACTTCCTTGGCAAAGTCGATGACGGTTTGTTGAGTCTCACTCTTATGCTTGAAGAAGTAGACCCAAGTATATCTTGAATAGTCATCAACAATCACCAAACAATATTTCTTCCCACCAAGACTTGCATGAGAGGGAGGACCAAAAATATCCACATGAAGGAGCTCCAAGATCCTCTTGGAAGAAATGATAGTCTTGCTTGGGTGGGGAGAATCATGCATTTTTCCTAGAACGCAAGCCCTGCAAACACGATCTTTGGCAAAAGAAACATTCTCTT
The DNA here is from genome assembly GCA_007115705.1 of Dactylis glomerata. NCBI lineage: Eukaryota > Viridiplantae > Streptophyta > Magnoliopsida > Poales > Poaceae > Dactylis > Dactylis glomerata. Next base: position 491,354 of record QXEO01000492.1, read on the forward strand.
TTAGTCCGAGTATGTGGCCACCCTTGTGAAGGCTTTGCAAAGTTCTCATATTGACATGGGCTAGGCGGCGATGCCAAAGCCAACCCACATCGGCCTTTCCAAATAAACACATTGCACTTGTAGTGGTTTTCCCCGAGAAGTCCACCACATACAAGTTGTTTTCAATATGCCCAACGAAAGCGACCTTTAGAGACTTGCTCCACAAGAGTACCACAATTTCATTATCAATGAAGACGGCAAAGCCCATCTTACCAAGTGCACGAAATGAAAGTAAATTGTAACCTAGGGTCTCAACAAGCATGACGTCCACAAGGGAAATATCCGGTGCGACCACCACCTTGCCAAGACCCAATACCTCGGATTGTGACATGTCTCCATAAGTGACGGTTATGTTGTTGTCATTAGGCCTCATCTCCATCATAATCTCCTTGCTTCCGGTCATATGACTTGTGCATCCACTATCAAGCACCCATTTTGATCCACCGGAAGCATAGTCCTACAAGAGATTATTGCTTGGTTTTAGGTCCCCATTTCTCAATGGGTCCTCTTTTGTTAGCAACAAGGGTCTTTGGAACCCAAATAGACCAAGCAACATAACCATCATTTGGACCAACATATTTTGCATAAATATCACCATAATAGTCACAAAATAAGACATAGTGAGGGTTAGCAATTCCCGCATGATCATCATGAGTGGCTTTGCCACCCACAATAGGATCCTTCTTTGCTTGTGCGGGCTTGGCCTTCTTTTTCTTGTTGTTCTTCTTCTTCTTCTTCTTTGAGACAAAGCCAATCCCCGTTTTATCACCAAATGCCTTTTGCTTACTCAAAAGGTCATTCAAGTTTTTCTCACCTATGGGAATAGAGGACTTGGCAAGCTCATCTTTCAACCTAGCATTTTCTTCAATAACATTTGCATGATCACAAGTAGATGTTGAAGAACTAGGCACATTATTCTTAGTCAATTGAATTTGAAGTTGTTCATGTGACTTGGTAAGAATAGAGTGTTCACTTTTCAAGGCCTTGTGAGCCTTGTCAAGATCTTCTAAATCCTTAACAAGTATATCATGACCAACACCAAATTCAACCTTTTCCTTTTTAAGCATTTTTTACTTTAGCACGAGCATGGTCTCGCTCTTTAATGAGTTTGGAAACAACTTCATTATTAGATTCCTCAATGGAATCGAGCTTCTCTTCGAGAGTTGCTCGTTCCTCTTGCTCTTCTTCAAGAGACTCGGTTAGAGAGGCAATATCTTGAGCATATTCCTTTTCAAGCCTCATTTGTTCATCTAGTTTTTCAAGAGTTTTACCATATTGGCTCAATAGACGTTCAAAGTGAAGCTTATGAACGCCATCTACACTAGACACATAGTCATCAAAAGCAACAATTTCTTCCTTTACTCTAAGACTAGCAAGATCAATCAAGGGAGCATCATTTGTCTTAGAGGAGGAGAAAGGTGTGGGTGATACCTCGGAAGACTTGGCCATAAGGCACTTGACGTTCTTGACGAGAGAGTCCTCATTGGGGGATTCAAAGAGTGATGTGGGGGAAGAGGAGGTGGTTGCCATTGCGGCCATCTCACTAGTTGTGGTTTCTTCTTCATCACTCTCACTTGCGGAGTACTCTTCTTGAGTCAAGAACACAAACTTTGGTTGTTTCTTCTTTGGTCCACCCTTCTTCACAAATGGCTTCTTTGATGGTGACTTGGTCTTGCTTTTGAGGATGAGCTTTCCACCATGGTCTTCTCTCTTCTCATAAGGGCACTCGGCAACAAAGTGGAATCTATCATTGCAATTGTAGCATGTCCTCACCCTTTGACCATTGTTGTCATTCCTTTGATAGTCACTTGACTTGCTTCTTCTTTGATTGTCTTCTTTAGCCTTGTGTGGATCAACCCAAAAGGTTTTTCCATAGAAGGCCATGTGCTCATTGTACTCATATCTTATGTCCTCGGGACACATCTCTAGTCTTGCTTCAATACTAGCTTGAAGAGGAACCTCTTTCTCAACCACACTTGCTTTTAATGCAAGATTAGAGCTTCTTTGCATTCCTATGGCACGAGCACGAGCATCTTCCGCATTTTGTGCGGAAACCTTGTAGGCTTGAATCTCTTGCATCACTTGATTGGAGGTCATCTCATTGAAGTTGTGCTTTCCTTGAACACTCTATACATCCGCGGGCTCATATGGGGTTGAGAGCAAGAATGTACTTCATCTTGATCCACTCATCATCAATATGGTGAGCACCGAGGTTCTTGAAGGTGGTAGCAATTGCCTTGAGTCTTCTATACATCTCTTGATGATCCTCACCATCCATCATGAAGAATCCCTCCGCTTGATTTGAGAAAGCTATGTATCTTGTTTTCTTCATGCTCTCATTGCCAACAAAGACGTCGGAGAGTCCTTGCCAAGCTTCTTTGGCGGTGGAGAAGTGTTGGATGTGAGGCAAGTCCTTGGACCCAACGACGACTTGAATCATGTGAAGAGCGGTAGCATTGAGTTGACTATCGATCATCTCTCTTCTTGTCATGTTGTGGGGATCCACGGCCTTGAATCCTTCCTCAACGATCCTCCAAAGCTCGATGCAAGAACTGCGCATATGAGAGATCATTTGATATTGCCATTGACCAAAGTTTAATGCATCAAGCTTAGGTGGATCTCCTCTATTGTTAATATGAGGATGAGGAACCGGCGGGTCGGGTGAATACCAATGAGGGGATTCACCTTTCACGTCGCCCTTGGTGGAAGACTTAGCATCGCCATTTTTGTCGGCACCCTCCACATCTACCACCACATTCTCCACTTGTGGAGTAGCGGGTTTTTCCGGAGGTGGAGAGGCATTAGCAGTTTTAGCTTGCATGAGTTGCGCTATCATTTCACGCAACTCGCTTATTTGAGATGTCATGGAAGTCATGGATGATTCCAAAGATTTGAACTCACCCATGGAAACTTGACCCGAGCCCTCACTCGGAGAGGTGTCCATACTCTTAGGCAGTTAAGCCTGAATAAAGAGCCGAGGCTCTGATACCAATTGAACGGATCGTATGGGCACCTAGAGGGGGGGGGGTGAATAGGTGCTACTCAAATTTTAATTCTTTTTCAATTTAGGCTTGACACAAAAGGTAAATTCTCTAGATATGCAACTAAGGTGAATTTACCTATATGACAACTAGCAAGGTAGGCAAGATACAAGTAGTAAAGGCAATAAAGGATAGAGGTAACCGAGAGTGGAGCACACGGAGACACGGATGTAATTCCCGTAGTTCCTTCCTTTTAGGGGAAGTACGTCTACGTTGGAGGGGTGTGGTTGCCACAAAGGCCTAACCAACGCCACAAAGGCTCACCCTATTCTCCGGTGCAAGCTTCCGCCACAAAGGCCTAGCTCACTTTCCACTAAGGGATTCCTCAAGGCGGAATCGACCTTTACAAAACTTGGGGCACAACTCCACAACTGAATTGGAGGCTCCCAAGCACCACAAAGCAAACAATCAACAAGTATCAAGATATCAATCACACAAATCAAGGTCAAGGGAACCCAAGACCCAAGGGGCCCTCAAGCAAATGAGAGGGGAAATCAAATCGCTTTGGTGAGGATGTAGATCAAGGCCTTCTCCTTCGATTCTCCAAAGATCAAGAGCTTTGGTGGGTTGAGGGAGGAGATCTTGCGAATTTGGTGGCTCCAAAAGGGGTGTTCTTCTTGCACAGCTCGAGCAGCTTGAGGTGGAAGAAGGGGAGGGGTATTTATAGCCCCTCCCGAAATGTAGCCGTTGCTGTCTTGGAGGGGCGGATTATCCGGCCAAAGTATGGCCGGAATATCCGGCTGGCCGGATTATCTGGCCCCCTGGCTGGATTATCCGCCCCCCATATCTGGTAGACGCCGCCTCTGGTCCTTAGCAGAAATCTGAAGCCGTCGAAGGGGGGGTGGATTATCCGCCCCCCTGGCCGGAATATCCGGCCCCTATACTGGGTGACGCCGACGCTAGTCCTTAGCAGTTTTTGAGCTCTCGCCGGGGGGGGGGGGGATTATACGGCCCCCTGGCCGGAATATCCGGCCCCATATCTGGGTGACGCCAAGCAAAAGACTTAGCCGTTTTTGGCCTCTCTCCGGAGGGGGGGGGGCCGGATTATCCGGCCTGGAACATTCTTGAGCTGTAAAATCTGCATCACTTAACACACACTTAAAATTCCTAATGTTGTTATCTAACACACAAAACCTGAGGGATACAGAGTTTTCAATTTCATCTATTGCTTTAAGTTCCTATATGGCGTCTTTGCCTCAAGCTCTTATATGGAGCCCACATGAGCATCTTTGCAAATTACTGCGCCTAGCTCAAAGGCGTTAAAGAAAAGCACTCTTGGGAGATAACCCATTGTCTTATTTTCAATACTTTTTCTTTTATTTGAGTCTTGGAAGTTATTACTACTGTAATAACCGCTCCTTATCCTTTTTATTTCGTTGTTATGCCAAGAGAAGCCTCTAATTTGAGTGAGGTAAGATTTGGGGATGTTGCTGTCCTGAAATAGTTTTCGGTGCTGCACCGTAAAAATTCGTAAAAATTCTCTGTATATCTTTTGGACCTGCGATTTCTTGTGCATATGCCCCAGGTTATATCCAAACTTTCATTAGTTTAACACTTTTTGATTTGAGCAACAGAAAACCCCTATAAAAATCGGCCTTTATCAGTTGTTCTATTTTGACAGATTTCTGCCACTATTTGTTTTTGCCGCTTTATCGCTTTCTTTTCGAGTTCTTTTGATCACTGAACTTTTGGGGAAGTTGCTACAGTAGTATATACTTTATATGTGGTGGTTTTAGGTTGAAACCTGAAGCAAAAGAGGTTGATTATATGTTATGCTTACACTAATGTTGCTAATAGATTTGTGTTTAGTTTTGTATGAAGGAAGTTTTCAAGTGTAGGGATGGGAGAATGATGAGATGAGTTGAAGAATGGACAAAAGCTCAAGCTTGGGGATACCCATGCATCACCCCAAGAAATATCCAATAAGTACAAGCATCAAAGCTTGGGGATGCCCCCGAGGCACCCCTTCTTCATCGGCAAAAATCAGGTCACCTTTCAAGACACTATATTTTTATTGCTTCATGCACTATGCGTTTTTCTTGGAGCGTCAGTTGTTTTAGTTTTCATTATTAGTTTTGTTTTGTTTTGTTTGCTGCAATAAATGGTTGGACCCCAACAAATTTCTTTTGGAGAAGTTGCCTTGCTTTTCATTTGCCAAGAACGCTCTAGTTTTCATTCTTATCAAAAACCGAGTGTTCTTCTTTTTCTGCTACTGCTTTTGGTTTTCGTTTTCACCTTGATTTGTGTTCAGATCTTCTTATATTTATTTATCAAGGTGTATTTTTGCCTCTGGACCATGTTGGTTTTCCTCAAAAGAGTTGGATTAAAAAAATTTGAATGGTGTTGGAAAAGAGAAAAGGCTTTATGCAAAAAAGTGGTACAAGAAGGAGCTTGTGTAGACTGCGGCTTAGGCTTTTGCATGTCGTGCTTGATGTCTTTTTGATAGTATGCTTAGTGGTTTTGCGGTAGCATGAGTTGTCTCAAATGAATGAGATTGCTTAATGAGCCTTTGAAAAAATCATGCATTGTTTTAATTATTTGGAAGCATTATTTTGGTTTTCTCCTTGATGCTTTATTTGGGTTGACTTGGCGCATGCTCACACATGTTTGACTCATACAAAGTCGCCAATAGCCTCTATGATCATTTAGTTTTTGACTTTTGATGCCATCTTATGCTTCTTTTAATGTCGCTTTGTCGCTTTGCATGATTATGGCCGTTATTGCTCTCTTAGTTGGTCGCTCCCAGTCTTTTGCTAGCCCTCGCCTTGCACTGAGTATGAGCTCTACTCGTGCATCCAACTCCTAAAAACCAAGTTTTGCCAAAGTGTCCACCATACATACCTATTAGCAATTTGCTATTCCAAGTAAATTTGACTTACTTTTATCTACTCTTCAAATTAAACTCTTACCAGTGTTATGCGGAAATTGGTCAGTAAAGCTCTCACGAACCGGAAGGCACACTTTACTTTTTCTTGTTCTAAAAAATTTGACATTGTGGTCTCTTATGTTGAGTTGTTATGCTTGCAAGTTGTAAGTTGGAGACTAGCCCAGCCATGCCATCATGGGGCAAGCTTTCAACATTGCACTTCTTATTTGAGTTGATATCGTGATCTTTTGTTTATGGATACTCGCGGTGTGAAATGAATTGGGAATCTTGCGGGATCATGGAGTTTGTATATGTGTTAGAGAAACGCCTGGGCCGCCAACCTAAGACATGCATAATTCATGATGGAAATTTGCAGCATGCCCATAGTGGACATTCGACGACGCATCTCAAAATAAAAAGCTATACAAATGGTAAATAAAAGAGATGTCGAGGTGTTCATTGTCTGCTTGTCCTATCATTTTGATGTGGGCTTGTTCCATGTCATCGGGCACGGAGGTACCCCATTGGCAATTCTCGATGATACGCATATACTTACAATGACAAGAGCCTTGCTTGGGACTCTAAGTAAAGTAGCATGAGGTTAGGGTACTCGTATTCACGGGATACGAGGTTTTCAACTTATGATTTGTCAAGCATATGCATCATAATTGTTGTCGCATTAACTTTAACCATTCAAGATGCTTATGATGGGGGCAATGAGAGCTCAAAGCCGGTAAGTACCATAATTTTTGAAGGTTATAAAACTTGCAATCACTGCTTCCCTCCGTGAAGGGCCTTTCTTTTACTTTTATGTTGAGTCACCACCTTCTATCTTTATGCACCATTAAGAGAGCATAGTTGTCATTCTTAGTATAATGTGCATTGTTCCAAAGTTTTCATTGATTGATTCATATTGTTGGTTTCACTTGTTCTCAAATTATTTGTATCTAGTCGCCCTCTTAAACTTGAAGGTGTCCTATGCATTTATGTTTTGCTCTCTATTAAGGACAAGCTGAAAACCATTTGTATGTTTTTCCTTATGATTTGAACACACGTTTGACTTTCATTGTTTCATTATTCATGATCTTTTGTTTGTGTTCTTTTTCATGTTATAACATGGTTGCTAAGTTTCTATTATCAAGATTATGTCTTTCATGCCCATGTTTTAAGTTCTTTGATCCCAGCACTCAATGCTTACTTCAATGATCAAGATTGTGATGGTGCATGTCACCTCAAAAATTATTTCTTTTGTTATCACTTACCTACTCGAGGACGAGCAGGAGTTAAGCTTGGGGATGCTGATACGTCTCAAACGTATCTATAATTTTTGATGCTCCATGCTTGTTTTTACACCATTTGCCTTGTGTTCCGTTACACTTTGTGGCGTTTTTATGCGATTTCCGGAACTAACCTATTGACAAGATGCCACAGTGGCAGTTCCCTGTTTTCTGCTATTTTTGTGTTTCAGAAAAGCTACACAGGAAATATTCTCAGAATTGAACGAAATAAGTTCCAGAAGTCTTATTTTTCCCGGACGAAGGACGAGGACCAAACGAGAGCCGGAGGGGGCCAGGGGCTGCCCTCACACCAGGGCGGCATGGCCCAGGCCCTGGCCGCGCCCCCTATGTGTGAGGAGCCCCTGGCAGCCCCCTGACGACGCCCCTTCGCCTATATAAAGCCTCGGGACGGAAAACCCTAGGGGAGTCGGCAATTTTCCAGAAAGAGTTCCGTAGCTCCGCCGCCGCCGCCGATGAATTTCGGGGGACAGAAGTCTCTGTTCCAGCACCCTGCCGGGACGGGGAAGTGCCCCCAGAGCCATCTCCATCGGTCTCCATCGCCATCTGCGCCGTCTCCATCGACCTCACCGCCATCTCCATCAACCTTGCCGTCTCCTATGATGAGGAGGGAGTAGTTCTCCCCCGGGGCTGAGGGCTCTACCGGTAGCTATGTGGTTCACCTCTCTCTTCCATGATGTGATCTTTATGTGATCGTGAGCTTTGTATCATGTTGAATAAGTAGATGCTACTCTTCATCATTATGTGTACTCTAGTGATGTTATTAAAGTAATCTATTCCTTCTGCCATGGTGTAACGGTGATAGTGTGTGCATCATGGTGGTACTTGGTCTAGGCTACGATTGTGATCTCTTATGGATTATGAGAATAATTATCACTATGATAGTATTGAAATGATCTATTCCTCCTTTCATGGTGTAATGTTGACAGTGTGTGCACCGTGTTAGTATTTGGTCTAAGTTGTAATAATATTTATCTTGAGTTGTGATTTGATTTGGATATCTCTATGTGTGGTGTTTGTCAAGTACTTGATGAACTTTAAGGGGTGCTTCTGTAGCCACTACGCAATGATTAGTGTTATTCAATAGGAGAGTAATTCAGAGTAGCATAGTAAAGAGAAGTTATTTATTTGTTCAATTATGTTATATTTGTTGGGAGTGTGTCCACTAGTGAAAGTATGATCCCCTAGGCCTTGTTTCCAAGCTTTGCACACCGTTTACTTGCTGTTTTGTTACTTGTTTGCTTACTGCCATTTTTATTTCAGATTGCATTTACTACTTATAATCATCTATACCACTTGTATTTCACTATCTCTTCGCCGAACTAGTGCACCTATACATCTGACAAGTGTATTGGGTGTGTTGGGGACACAAGAGACTTTCTGTATCGTAATTGCAGGGTTGCTTGAGAGGGATAGCGTTGACCTCTTCCTCCCTGAGTTCGATAAACCTTGGGTGATCCACTTAAGGGAAACTTGCTGCTGCTCTACAAACCTCTGCACTTGGAGGCCCAACACTGTCTACAAGAACAGACGCGTGCGTAGACATCACTCTGTCTCTCTCGGTATACCACGAATGACAAATCCAAGTACATTTTGATTGTTGAGACACTACCACACGGTGTCTCCAGTACATAACGTTGGTATATATACCCTAGAAACAAAGTGTGGGATGGAATTGCCAGTTTGCCACGGAGTCTCCAGTACTTCATGTTGGTATTAGTTTTAGTTAATTTTACATAGTAGTAATATGAAATAAAATTTACAATGTGCTACTGGCTTTAAACTTTATTGTATGCGGTACATTTTGTGTCAGATTTGACTAATTCTGCAGGCAGGTATTCTGCTTCCCTTTTTCCAAATATTCGAACACAATGACATCGTGGTAGCTCCATTGGTCGAGCATACATGGAACCCACCTCCACATATACGAACTCGCTATAACACTTGAGATCTTGCCAACACTCGAGCAATTACCCGTATCAAAAAGGTATATGCTGAAAGCAGCAAGTCGAATTGGCCGGAGACGCCTCATTGGCCTTGCTATTTCTTTCATTACCTTTCATTTTTCTGGGAGGTTTGCTCCGGTACAACTTCCTCTCCAAATTTAATTAAACTGAACTGGCTCCGTTCAAGCCTGTATCCAAACCCATATCAAAAACCAGTATCCCACATACAGATATATCATATTCCTCAACCTTTTTTTTTCCATATAAGCGGTATCTATCTCACATACGTGCCAACGCCAATCACCACCGCCGCCGTCCAACCTGGCCACCGCCGCCACAAGACAGTCCGACGAGTGCATCGTAAGACAGTCTTGTGGGTGTCCAGCGGGACTATCAAGACAGTCTGGCACGACCGCCACCACTGCAAGACAGTCTGGCATGGGCATCGCAAGACAGTCCGTCGGTTGTCCAGCGAGACTGTCAAGACAGTCCGGCGGGCTCCGCGAGACTGTCAAGACAGTCCGGCGGGCTCCGCGAGACTGTCCGGCGTGACCGTCGCTGCGGGCAGCAGAGGACTGTTTGGCTGCGCCGCGCGCGCTGCGCACGCCGGCGCCAACCTAGCCAGCACAAACCTGCGAGGCACGGTCGAGGCTGTGCCCCATGGCCGGCCAACACCGCCTGCCATCCCTCCCGTTCACCGGCCACCGCGAGGAAGAGTCACCGCCGATAACGTACGTTCATGCTCGTATCCATATGTATGCTACATATACGTACAATTTAGTTGGCTATACAGGTATTTACAGACCTAGGTATACCTGTTTAATATTAATAACAAAGGGGTATAGAGCAATCTTAGACGTTCTTATATTTGAGTTTATCTAAATTTTGTGGAAGGGATTGTACTAGAGCAAACCTCTTTTTCTGGTACAAAACTCACGATGCTATATGCACATAACACAACAATCCTACTCGATCATGGCATCCTAGCTAGCTCGACAATGACATGATAGAAAGTCCTACTAAGAGAATCTCCAAGAGAAATTCTAAAATATAGGATGACACAGTGATTTTAGGAAGAAGAGAGAAGGTTTATAGGACGCTGAGGGGGTGCCATGTCTCTGGGAATGTGGTTAGAGGATAGTATATGTTTTGTTCTTTCATGGACCTTACGGAACATATTCCCTAATCGATCTCATCAATCATTGTACTACTCCTAATGTTTGTGAAAATTGGTTATCGCATTGTGGGACTGTAGTGCTGCTGTGATACTTAACAAGTGTGTGGCTGGCGTGAGTTTGAGCACGTAGTTGGAATCAGTGAGAATTACCTGTCAAGAAACCTAAGGCTACAACAAATGCTTTCCTAATGATGGTCAATCCAAATGACAAACTGTTGCTGGTTAGACACTGAACTAATTACCCATTTTATAATCTGCATTTGATCTGACGGTGTTTACTGGGTGTTGTCTCTGATAAGTATGAGTTAAAGCCTTTGCTTCCGCACACCCCCTCTAAGCTCCCAAACTCATTAAGTGCAAGATGATCTTTAACCCCTAAGTGATTAATGAATTAAATTAATTTTGCCCATCGAAGCCCACATCTAAAACCCTATACCCATATAATGGCATACGGTATAGCCTCCCCACCTTGTGCTTTCCCACGTCTCACTCGGCTCCAACGTCCATCGTCGCGGTTGCCGGATCTGGCATGGTAGCCCTAGCGGTTGTTGGATCCGGCGTTGTAGCCCTAGCGATTGTCGGTGGCCACGATCTAGCGCATGTCGCCAGCTCCCACATCTCGCATCATCGCCGCTGCCGCGTCCTCCTCGCAGGCTCCGACGAAGAATTTTATTTGTTCTTACGCATAGGGCCGGACAAGTACCCAGACATGTCGCCGGTTATGAGCCGCCGCCCTACGTGCATATAGCCTACATCGCTGCCTCCGATTGTACCGGTACGTCGTGTCCCGGTCAGCACCACCTCGCCGTGGCTCGCACGTGCCGGCCATGACAACCACCACGCAACACAACTCGCCGCTGCTGACCCCACATACTTCATACGATACACACTCGAAAGATCCATACAGAAAATTAGGCCATACGAAATATCTATAGGGCTACATATAAACTGAACTATTCGTTAATTATTTATTGAAGACCATCGCTCCGTATTTATCAAGGGGTATCGAGTGATTCTAGGGATGCAGGCGGACATCCGTCTAGACGTCTTGACTTGTCCGCTAATCAAACTCGCTTTCTAATTATCTGACAAGATTTAAACTAACTTTTTTCTATATACGCAGTCTAGCGGATGTTCGTCTCGTCCGCCGAACTGACGGCCTGCATCCCTAAGTGATTCCAACCGTCTTTGGGTTTGAGTTTTTTTTGTTGGGGGGGGGGGGGAGGGACCTTTTCTGCAAGGGTACACTGATCTCTTGGGTTGTCCACTTGTGTGGTCAGAATGAGGGTAGGTTGTCACAATTGAGCGACCTAAGATTATCATACTTGATTGCGGATCGGCGCAGAATGTTACGTATTCTACCACTAACAGTGGAGAGGTAGCACTAGTGGAGACATGTCCTTTAGTCCCGGTCAGTAAGGGCATTTAGTCCCGATTTGCAAACTGGGATTACATAAGCGGGACTAATGGTCAGACCTTTAGTCTCGGCCCAGTTGCAAGCCGGGACCAAAGGGGCTCCACGTGGGCGTCGCGGAGCGCCCTCAGGACAGGCCCTTTAGTCCCGGATCGTAACACGGGCCGGGACTAAAGAGTCTCTACAGATTTTGTTTTGTTGTATTTTTGTTTTAGGGTTTAGGTGTTCAGGGGAATTATTTTTATTGTATTTTATTTTATTTCTTTCTTTATTTTAAAACAGTTTTCATATAATTATACGCATACACGTTTGTGCATATATATAAGATAATTTGTCTTACGATTGAGTATATATATATAATTATATGGAGATCACAATTACCGGGACTAGAGTCCGTCTATTCGATTACATGGACCAACATCAGTAATGGCCCCTAGCTATACTAAATCGTCCTTTGTTATCTACAACTTATGTCCTCAAAAAGGCTGCTAGCTCCTCTGCAACAGCAATCGCGCGTTACTCTGGTAGGTACTTCTCCCGCATGGCCTCGAACTATATAAGAAAAGGAGATCAAAATGAATGTCAATCATGATAACAAATAATGACGGGTAAAAATAGAGGTGTGAATGTGTATTGCTTACGTCGTATCTATAATCCTTGTGCTCTGAGGTAAACGTGCGAATGAACTCATAAACGTAGTATCCACATAGATGTGTCCCCTGTGGTTGCTGGTCGCACTTTACGAGAATATAATATAATCAAAATAATAATCTAGCATCATAACTGTATTGAAAATAGAAGTATCTCGTACTACTTACCTGAACCGCTCTAAAGGTCAGCTTCTCATAAGAGATACCGTCAGTCACGTACTTGAACCGCTTTCAAACCCTGCCCGATAAGGAAAATGATTTGCTAAGTTTTTCATTACTTGATATCTCAGAAAATCATCGAAAGAGACCGATATAGCGCAGGAATGATTGAAATTACCTTTTGAGCATGTCCTGCATGCTTTGGAACTGTTCCATGTTTCTCGATAATAGGTCGAAGACATCAACTCTTCCCTTATCAATTTGAATGTCCAACAGAATTCAGTGGTAGTTGCACATGTATATATATACGTCAGTAACTTATCAATTACACTTATAAGCGAATGTACATAACAGAGTAAGACCCTCACTTGAAGTTATATGGAAACAGTATGTGGTCACAGAAATTTTGGTCTGTTAGAAACCTTAGAAGGTTTTCCTTCATCTCCTTGGGATAATCAGTTAGCGTCTTTATATATATTTTATCTAGGTCAATAAACCCAATATTTATGATGTTCCTACTTTTACAGACCAGGATCTTCATTCTGCATAATAGAGTACAAAAGGATATAGTGAGGATAATTACATGCAGTGAACTTAACAATTGAAATAACTGAACAAGTTATATGTAGACAATGAATTGAAAAACTTACAGACAATAGCAACTCATGAGAGATTTGTCGAGGGCGTCGCAATTGTACATCTGGAAGAGTTCGTCAAAGTCGACATGGATCTCTTCGGGTCGGCCGTAGTACTCCAGTGGGACACGCGCCACGATCATTATTCTCCTATTCTTTGCTTCATTCATGTACCATGCATGCAAGTAACACATATTTGTTGGGAGATCTTCCAACCTCTCTTTGCTGACCAAAGGCCCCCCCATGAAAAATTTAGGCTTAGGGGCTACAACAGTCTTGGGAAACCTCTCGTCTTGGGAAGCCAAAACATCTTCAACACTCATATTCCATTCAGCCGCCCACTTCTTTGCTATTTCCAAACTTTGCCCCTGCACCGGAGAGGGAACATTCTCGGATAACACCCTGAGGGGTGGGATCGATTGTTTGGCCTGTTGTCCAAGCTGAGGAATGTATGATCTTTTCTTGCTTGCACTTGTACTTGATTTGCTCCCACTTGCACTTGTACGTGATCTGCTCTTTTTCCCTTCCTTCTGCAGTGTGCGTAGATAGTCATCAGGCTTATGGTGCAAGTCATACTGCGATGGCAGGGTCAGTAAGTATTTTGCATAGTCTTTTTGCTTCTCGGTGTATTCCGGGAGGGGCTCGGGTTCATTCTTTTTCATCTGTGTATCATAATGTTCCTTTGTGATCCTGGCGTTTTCCTCGGGGGTACGATTGTAAGTTCTGATGGGAAGATTCGAATGAGGTACCTTTGGGAGGGGCGACAGTTTTCGCTTTGGGGGGCTCCGTCGCTTAGAACTCATCGACGGAGCATTCTTGCTGGCACGCTTCCGCTTAGTTTCCTTAGCGGCTGGCGGCGGAGATGGCCGACCCAAGTCCGGCGGTGAAGATCGAGATGGACTCATGTTGTGGTGGCCGTAGTCATGGGGAGGGCTTCTTGGAGGTGATGGAGGTGTAGGTGACCTGCGACGACTCGGAAGCGGTGTTGTCCTTGGGGCCGAGCCTGGACGCTTGATGTAGTTCTTCTCCCATAGAATGACTCTACCCAGTACATCTCCGAGTGTCCTCTCATCTTTGGGTCCAGGGATGTCAAGCTCCATATCATGAAACCCCATCACGATTTCATCCACCCCAACTTTAGCATAGCCAGCTGGAATCTCACGGCCATGCCAGCGTGCGTCAGGTGGACAAGGTAAAGCTTGTCCGACCACCACCTTAATGGATAAGTTCTTCATTCTCTGATGGAGTTCACATGATATTGACTCCTTGATTCCATCCACGGGGTAGCCGGGACCGCCCTCTATCATCCGTCGTGCATCGTCAGTCGGGGCCTCTGATTCAGCCACGCTGCTTTTTCGCTTAGATGGGTCAGCGGTAATATCAAGTGCAGGATCTTGCAGGCGCATTACTCCTCTAAGTTCGTCAATCTGCTGCTTTTGCTTGTTAACTCTGGCAAGCAACTGGTTGAACTTGTCATTTTCCTCATCCTGCTGTCGCTTCTTTGCTCTCGCTCGGCTTTTGTAGGTCTCTTGGTCTTTGGCAAACCCAAGCCACCACGGGTAAGAATGGCCAAAGCCTCGCGTTCGTCCTCCGTGTTCGTCATTCCCGAGGACCACTTTCTCTCTATCAGGAGTAAACTTTCTCTTTCCCTCTTTAATTTCTTTCACTATTTTTTCCAATTTTCCCTGGGTATCCTTAGACCGTCACTGCAGATAAGGTCCCCTGTTAGTTTGTCGTATGAACCACCATGCGCAAGGAACCAATTTCTTGCTCTCATTTCCCACTCATCATGGATGGGTTCAGGTGTGATCCCTTTAGCAATCATCTCTTGCTCTTGTTTATCCCACTTTGGGATGGCAGTCTCGTAGCCCCTGGCCCCAGCGTGTGGTGATATTTCTTCTTGTCGGCATTTTTCTTGTTCTTTTCTGATAAGTTCTTGGCATCTTCTGACTCCTTGTACTCCTGAAATGTCTTCCAGTGATTCGCCTGCTTTGCTAGATACCCTTCGAATACTGGCACTTCCTTTTTCTTCAGATAGTTTTTCCATAATATTTCTTCCACACCCGAAACAGTTCGGCCATCTTCTTAAGAGTCCACTTCTTTACTTTGGCCCTCAATTTTCTTGCCGCGACTTCATCCTCACATTCTAGCAGGGTGAAATGTGCCATGAGATCATTCCAAAGACTCTCTTTGTACCATTCGGTGACATACTCACTATCGTCTGCTCCTTTGCGCTTGTTCCACTCCCGAACACTGATCGGGACGTGATCCCTAACCAGAACTCCGCATTGTTTCTTGAATGTGCCGGCAGCCTACTTAGGAAGCTTGGGTTCGCCCGTAGGCAATATGACCTCAAAGGTGTAATGTGTTCGTGCATCCAACTTTTTGGTCGGGCCTCATTTCGTAGCTTTGCTCGATGTGGAGGCCTAAGAGGAGAAACATTCGTCAATTTATATGTATAAAATATACAACTATCTCCAATAATTTCACATATTACTAGTGATTGCCGAACTTCATATCTATACCTCGCCGAACTTCGTTAATTGTCCACCGGCTTCTCCATCAGCGGAGCTATCGCCTTCTCCATTATCGGAACTATCGCCTTCTCCGTCGGCTTCATCTTCACGTCGGTCGACCTCCATTGTCCACCGGCTTCTCCATCAGCGGAGCTATCGCCTTCTAACAATTAACTAACTAACTATCTTATTAAACTAACAAAATACTAAACTAACAATTAACTAACCTAACAATTAACTAACTAACTAACAAATACTAACAAAAATGTAACTAAACTAAATAACTAACAAAATACTAAACTAACAATTAACTAACCTAACAATTAACTAACTAACTAACAATTAACTAACTAACTTATTAAACTAACAAAATACTAAACTAACAATTAACTAACAATTAACAAAAATGTAACTAAACTAAATAACTAACAAAATACTAAACTAACAATTAACATAATTAACTAAGTAACCTAACAAAATACTAACAATTAACCTAATTAACCTAGGGTTTGCCGGCGGTTACCTTTGTAGGTGCCGGTGCCAGCGCCGGCGAGATGGTTCGGGCGGGAGCGGGTGGCTCGGCCGAGAGCGGGCGCGGGCGGCGCTTCGCGCGGACGGCGGCGGCGCTTGGGTGCGGGGCAGCGGCGGCGCTTGGGCTCGGGCGGCGATGGCGCTTCGGGCGCTTTGGGCGCGGGCGGCGCTTTGGGCGCGGGCGGAGGCATCAGCGGCGAGCTAGGGAGGAGGCGGGAGCAGAGGTGTCAGCGGCGGTCTCCGGTAGCCTGACGGCGTCGCACTTAGTCTCCTTGTGCGTGAAAATGTGCAAGTCCCGGTCGATGGAACCGACCGGGGACGAAGGAGCGCTTATATACCCCCAACCTTTAGTCCCGGCCCGTGGCTCAAACCGGGACTAAAGGGGGGGAGGTCTTTAGTCCCAGTTTGAGCCACGGGCCGGGACTAAAGGGCTTGGACGGGGGGGTTCTAGAAACAGACCTTTAGTCTCGGTCCGTGGTTCAGGCCGGGACTAAAGGCCCAAAAGAGGGATGTTTTTTATTTATTATATCTTATCAAACTATTATCTGTTTTATAAAATAATTATCTGTTTTGTAAAATAATTATCTGTTTTGTAAATCAATTATTTGTTTTGTAAAATAATTATTGTAACTTATCAAACTATTAACAAAATTGCTATTTTGAATTAAAAAATCAAACTTATCAAACTAATATTTTTTTTTTGCATATTTTTGAATCTTATTAAACTTTCAACATGAAAAGTGCTTGAATTTGAATAAGTAATTCAAATCCATTTTCTGTTTTATAAAATAATTGTCCTAACTTATCAAACTATTAACAAAATTGCCATTTTCAATTAAATAATAGATTAACTAATATTTTTTGCATATTTTTGAATCTTATTAAACTTTCAACATGAAAAGTGCTTGAATTTGAATAAGTAATTCAAATCCATTTTCTGTTCCATAAAATAATTGTTCTAACTTATTAAACTATTAACAAAATTGCCACTTTCAATTAAATAATAGATTAACCTAATATTTTTTTGCATATTTTTGAATCTTATTAAACTTTCAACATGAAAAATGCTTGAATTTGAAAAAGCAATTCAATTCCATTTTCTGTTTTATAAAATAATTGTTCTAACTTATCAAACTATTAACAAAATTGCCATTTTAAATTAAATAATAGATAAACTAATATTTTTTGCATATTTTAGAATCTCATTAAACTTTCAACATGAAAAGTGCTTGAATTTGAATAATCCTAATTTGCCATACTAAATTGCAATACTACCTCTCCCTTATGAATCAATAATTGGTAATTGAGAGTCAGTTCATTATTAACACACATGCTCCTTAAATAAAGGTTTAGTACATTCCATACATGCATTACATAAAAGGTTTAATACATTATTACATTATTGCACCAACATTCCTATCTATTATTTCTATTTTCTTCTGGGTCGTAGCCATGGAGAATCTTCATCATTCAGTAGGATGCTTGGGTCAGTTTTCACTTTGAAGAGCGGAATTTCATGAAACTTATTATAATCTACTGACATGTCTGTCTTGTCATCTACTCCCATGATGTTTCTTTTCCCTGAAAGAACTACGTGGCTCTTTGGCTCATCGGACGATGTCTTCTTTTGCTGATTTATTTTTCTCATTTTTGTAGACATGTCCTTCACATAGAAAACCTGAGCCACATCATTGGCTAGGACGAATGGTTCGTCCATGTACGCAAGATTGTTGAGATCCACTATTGTCATGCCGTACTTTTGGTCTACAACTACCCCACCTCCTGTCAGCTTCACCCATTTGCACCGAAACAAAGGGATCTTAAAAGTAGGTCCATAGTCAAGTTCCCATATCTCCTCTATGTACCCGTAATATGTGTCCTTCTGCCCATTATAGTCTATTGCATCAAAGCGGACACCACTGTTTCGGTTGGTGCTCTTTTTATGTTGGGCGACCGTGTAAAATGTATTCTCATTTATCTCATACCCTTGGAAAGTACATATAGTCGAAGATGGTGGCCTGGTCAAACAGTACAGCTGATCTCCAATGGTGTTGTTATTCATGAGATGTGTCTGTAACCAACTGCTGAAAGTCTTCTCGTGTTCCCCTTTAATCCAAGAGTCAGTGATACGTCTCCAATGTATCCATAATTTTTGATGCTCCATGCTTGTTTTTACACCATTTGCCTAATGTTTCGTTACACTTCGTGGCACTTTTATGCATTTTTTGGAACTAACCTATTAACAAGTCGCCACAGTGCCAGTTCCCTGTTTTCTGCTATTTTTGTGTTTCAGAAAAGCTACACAGGAAATATTCTCGGAATTGGACGAAACCAAAGCTAGTCGCCCAGAATTTTACCGGAGCTTCCAGAGAACCGAAGAGGAGTTGGAGTGGGGTCACGAGGTGCCCTCACACCAGGGCGGCGCGGCCAGGGGCTGGGCCGTGCCCCCTATGTGTGAGACCACCTCGGTCCACTTCTGACGATGCCCCTTCACCTATAAAGACCCCCCGACAGGAAAAACCTAAGTACCCAATCAGATTTCCAGAACACATCGCGATCCACCGCCGCTGTCGACCCGAAGATCGGGAGGGTCCAGAAGCTCTTCTCGGCACCCTGCCAGAGAGGGGAATCGCCACCGGAGGTCTTCTTCATCGCCATGCTTGCCTCCAGAGCGATGAGTGAGTAGTCTACCTTGGACTATGGGTCCATAGCAGTAGCTAGATGGTTGTCTTCTCCACCATGTGCTTCATGTTTAGATCTCATGAGCTGCCCTACATGATTGAGATCACCGTTATGTAATTCTACATGTTTGGTTTGTTGGGATCCGATGAATATTGGTGTTATGCTTGAGTTGAAGTACTGAAATTTATCTTTTGTTATCTCTATGTTGTTTATGATCTTGCATGCTCTCCGTTGTTAGTAGCTATCTTGGCCGAGTAGTTGCTAGTGACTCCAAGAGGGGGTATTTATGCTCGATAGTGGGTTCATGCCTCTATTTAAACTGGGGGAGTGACAAAAACCTCTAAGGTTGTAGATGTGCTGTTGCTACTAGGGGGAAAACAACATTCATATGCTCAAGAGTATATGCTTTATTTACATTACACACTTTGCTTAATGCAATTATCTGTTGTTCGCAACTTAATACTCATGGGGTGTTCGGATGATATCCCCGTGAGTGGATTATTAGTCATAGATGCAGTTGGATGGCGGTCTATGTATTTTGTTGTAATGCCCAGAGTAAATCTCATAGTGATCCTCTCATCATATGCACATTATCTTTATTCTATCAATTGCCCAACTGTAATTTGTTTACCCAGCATGTGTCATTTTATCTTATGGAGAGACACCGCTAGTGAACTGTGGACCCCGATCCTATTTCCTTTATATTGCTATCACCTGTTTACTTTACTCGCACTGTTTACTTTACTCGCATATTATTATCACTTTCCACTCGATACGCTCATACCCTTTGTTTCAAGCAAACCGGTGAGATTGACAACCTCATCGTAAGTTGGGAACAAAGTATTTGGTTGTGTTGTGTGCAGGTTCCGCGTTGCAGCTAGCAAAGCAAAGCTTGGACGAGGCGCCCTATAAATTGTCCTGAGCTGTCGCAAGCTAGTGTAACACCCCAAAAATTTGTAATCCATTTCCTCTTATTCAAGTGCCAAATTTTGGACCAAGATAAAAATTTCGCTTCATATTGCATGTGTGCATAGTCTTACAGAAATATCTCTTTTTATGATTTCATGTGTGTTAGAAATTGTTGTGTATTGTTTAGTTAAGCAAAACCTAACCAGCACAAGCATCAGAATAGAGCAACAAGAGCTAAAGAAACCAGAAACAAAAGAAAAGAAAAGTTTGATCTCGAAAAAGTTAACCACTACCCTACTTTGGACACTTAGATTAAGAAATCTGTAAATCAATTAAGTGTGTGGTCAGTTGGTTGAGCTTGACCAAACTACATACTTACTTGACGTAGAAAGTTCAAAAAAAATTCAAATCAGAACCCCACTTAAACATCTGCCAAAGTTTGAACCTTATACATAGACCATTCCCATATCTATTTCTTTTTCGACCAAACCATCATCTCTAGACCAAACCAGCATATGCCTAGGATCCCTATCTGCTACTGAACAGCACCCAATTGGAAATTTTTCAAAATTCAAAACTTTGTCTCTTGCGGGCATTTGGTCAAACACCTGGTGTGCAGATTTCAAACAAGTACATGGCACTATTGCCAACAGTGGAGGCATGGCCTCTCCTGCACGCCCACGCTCGCCGAGTCTGTGCCCTGCGTCGCCTCAATGTCCCCCGCCATCCCCTGCCCTAGCTCGTGCCAAGCCACGACGGAGAAGGACGAAGAAAGTCACCGCCGTCACCTCATGCGCCCCCGCAGTTCCACTGCTCCCCTCGTCACCCTGCTGCGCCACTACGCTCCCTACGTCACCACAGCACCGCCAGACATGCCCTCCCAGAACCACCATGGCAACGGGAACGCCCGCGGAAACCCTAACCCGAGCCCATGCCGGCCACCCCGCGCCCCTGCTTCTCTGGCCTATAAAAGGAGCCTCCGAGCACTCCAGTGAACTCACACCACTCCACTGAGCCTCCTAGACATCCTCTCCCTCTCTCTAGTGTCCTCGACCGAGCTCGCCGGAGCAAGCCGGAGCTCCGGAGCGCCTCTGCTTCCCGGCGATTCCGGCCACCTCTCGGGATTCCGCTGGTACCAGGCGGAGGAGGAGGAGACCTGCGATCTTTTCTGCTACCTCATCGTCAAGCTCTTCTTCCCCTACACCGATCCCCGTCGCCGCCCTCTTCCCACTCACGGTGAGCAGCTCTCCGTCTCGAGGAAGAAGACCGTGTACGTACATACCGTTTCGGTTATAAGTTCTGACCAGTGGGGCCCACTGGCAGCCCGGTTTTGTGTTTTTTTTTCTTGCCCCCGCCAGCCTGAGCCTAGTGGGCCGGCCCAGGGAAGCCTGTGCGTGCGGCCCGTGTTGAAAAAAAAGGTTATTTGATTTTCGATTTTTGAAAAACTCATTCACATGCTTTCTTAGATTCTATTTTCCCGGAGATCTATCGATTCAAATTTAACAAATGAATATGTTCTGGAAACCTTAGAACATAAGCTATCCATTAAAAGTGGTTTCAACACAATTAGATTTACATAGTGGTTGCAGTAAAAATAACAAAACATGAGCTTTTCCACCTTAGAAAATCCATATCAATTCAAATAAAATTCCTAAAAATATAAATCCAACTTTAGAAATTCACAATTAGTGATACCCATCTGCCTATAGCATTAGATCCCATTTTTGAACCTTTTAAATTAAATGCTATTTACCTATATTGTTTAAGTAAGCATTTGCCATATAGGATTTTATTAAACTCAAATCTATAATCGAAATGTTTATGGAACTCTTATTGTTAAACCACATTTCCAAATACCTATCTGTAGGTATTAATCTTAGTTCATGTGGACTTGTAGAAGGTATTTGGAAAGTTAATACTACTTGGTAGTGATTAGAAACTCGAACTTGCACACCTATTTCCAAATAATGGAAATGAATGAAAACCAACCTAAATTAGTGTTATATGTTTTTACCTCTGTTTGAAAACACGTGTGCATGCTTGAAGTGTTGTTTGTACTTATTTGGTGATTGTGGGCATTTTTGTGTATCGTTGTTAGACGCTAGTGTTACCGGAGACGAGCCCGAGGGAGGATTTTATCAAGAAGAAGAAGAAGAAGAAGAAGAAGAAGGCTACCCCGGACACTTTGCCAACCAAGGCAAGCCATCTTTTGAATCATAATGAAATACCTAGATTTCAACTTGCATATTTACTTGCTTTCCAAATTAAATTGCATGATTGAATTGCTAGAGTAGAACAATAATGGTGTAGTGATATCTTGCTTAACAAGAGCATCAAACTGAGTTTATCCAATATCCCCTTAGTTGTAGCATCACTCATAGTAGCTGCTTAGTCGCTAATAAAATTGAAGTCACCTATAGGGGAAACCTATTTGAACGTGGTGACTTGAACTTGAAAGCTTGAAATGGGAGACTACTCATACTTGATGGTTTTCCGAAAGAAAATAATCTTGACTAAGGACTATGGAATGTATTTTGAAATGATAATAAGTGATGTACCATGTGAGCCAACCATTACCGTACGACCACATTACCCCTAAATGGGAAGGGGCCTAGTCCGTAGCTTGTTTACCCTAGTATGGGAGACCTTGTATCATCCTTTATAGAAGTGCACCGTGCGCGGGTACTTCCAAACCGGGTGGAAATTTCCATTCATGCAGCATCCTGTAACGGGCAAAACTAGAGACGCCGAAACGGAGATGTCCGTGTCTCGGGCTCTAGGAAAGGATCCTATACTAGAGTAGACAAGTGAAAGAGTTTGTTTGATTATCTGAAACTCGCATACTTGGTGTATGACGAACCGTGGATTTCTCCCGGCAGATTTATCGAATCTTGTGGGTAAAGTGTACCCCTCTGCAGAGGTTTCAAAACTATTCGAATAGCCGCGTCCGCGGTCATGGACAGTTGGCAAGCTGTACTTGACTTTTGTCAAGAATGTTAACAACTTATGGTGAACTTGGTGAATGACTTGACTTGACATTGATGTTGACCAACACTTGAAGTTCCTCTTTAGATTAAACTTAGAGAATTAAATCTTCTTCTCTACTAATGAACCTTCTTGGGAAACAAAACTAGCTTTTGCAAATAAACTTAGTGCTTAGTCCACCATATCAACCATGCATACCTATTTCATCACTTTGTTTATAAGATGGTTTGCGAGTGCATCCAAGGTACTCATGGCTGTGTCCCAGGCTATTAACTTGGCCAGACTATGGGGAAGATTATCTGGAGGAAGGTTATGAAGACGAGTACCAGAACTAAGATCATCTCCTGAGTCGCCATTGCCTGTAGGGTGAAGGCATGGACCCGAAGACGTTATTTCCACTGCTATATTGTGTTGTAATATGAACTTGGTCACTATGACCATTTGTATTTGAACTATTCGTATTGTAATGTCTATGGAACTGGTTACCAACTACGTTATGTGTATCAATACAATGATTCTGGGATTGTGGTGGAATACATAATGGGCACTTTGAATTTCTGGAAATTCGGGTGTTACAGCTAGCAAGCATCACCTTCAGTCGTTTGTCTCTCCTCTCCTGAACGATAAACCTTGGTTTCTTAACTAAGGGAAAATCTTGCTGCTATATTCATCACACCTTCCTCTTGGGGTTCCCAACGGGCTGGTCATCAACCAGGCATCAAGCTCTTTTTCTGGCGCCGTTGCCGGGGAAGCCAAATTTTGAGGGACAGAAGTCTCTGTTCCGGCACCCTGCCGGGACGGGGAAGTGCCCCCGGAGCCATCTCCATCGGTCTCCATCGCCGTCTTCACCGTCTCCATCGACCTCACCGCCATCTCCATCAACCTTGCTATCTCCTATGATGAGGAGGGAGTAGTTCTCCCCCGGGGCTGAGGGCTCTACCGGTAGCTATGTGGTTCACCTCTCTCTCCCATGATGTGATCTTTATGTGATCGTGAGCTTTGTATCTAGTTAGATTGGTAGATGTTATTATTCAGATATTATGCTACTCCTATGCTTAATTATTATACTCTCCGGAGATACGTCGTATCATGGTGTAAAGGTGACTAGTGTGTGCATCATGTGTATCTTTTTGGTTAATGTCTCTATGAATTGTTGGTGTTTGTTGGAACCATCTAGTGCGTTCATGATGATAGTGTGGGACAATCTAGTTTGGGTACATACGGACTTTGAGGAGTGCTTCGTAGCCCTACGCATGATTAGTGTTCGTTTTCCACTGGAGAATTATTTTGAGTTGCATATGGATGATAGTATCTATTGGTTCAATTATGTTATATTTGTTGAGAGTGTGTCCACTAGTGAAAGTATGATCCCTAGGCCTTGTTTCCAAGCATTGCACACCGTTTACTTACTGTTTTGTTACATGTTTGCTCACAGCGATATTTATTTCAGAACACATTTGCTACTTATAATCATCACTACTACTTGTATTTCACTATCTCTTCGCCGAACTAGTGCACCTATACATCTGACAAGTGTATTAGGTGTGTTGGGGACACAAGAGACTTTCTGTATCATAATTGCAGGGTTGCTTGAGAGGTATAGCTTTGACCTCTTCCTCCCTGAGTTCGATAAAGCTTGGGTGATCCACTTAAGGGAAACTTGCTGCTGTTCTACAAACCTCTGCACTTGAAGGCCCAACACTGTCTACAAGAACAGACGCGTGCGTAGACATCAAGCTCTTTTTCTGGCGCCGTTGTCGAGGAGAAAGTAGAAGACTTCTGCAAGGGGAGTTTTCGCACGCATATCCTTTACTTTGTTTTAAGTTTTGCTTTTCTTTATTTTTACTTACATCGTTTTATCAAAAATACAAAAAAATTAGTTCCTACTATAGTTGTTATTTTTGTTGGTCTGTTATTGTCTTGCTTTATCATGCTTTCTATCAATGGTTGGTTTCTTTGAAACTAAATCTTTTTGGCAAGGTGGGTTCACATAAGAGCAGCAAAATTATTATGAGGAACACCGCTTGTCACAAAAAGGGAAACACTTATGGGAACAAATCAATAGATTATATATCATTGCTAGAAATGTGTGCTCTACTTATAATGTTACTTATTGCTTTGATAGATCTTGTTGCTGTAGGAGGTATAAACACCTCCCTTTTCAATGTGAGTATAATGATGATGTTACCATATCTTCTTATATTAATGGAAATTATGACTTTTATGATGTGGAACAAATTGAAGAATTTATTGCTTGGAAGGGTGCATTCGAACTTGCCTATTTGCTTGAAAATACTGATGATGCACCTTATAAATATGAGGTTTATGATATACTTATATTTTGCTTTGATAATTACAAGGAAGAAAATGGCTATATTCTTAAATATCTTAATAGATGCTCTCCAATGGAAGAGACTAATGCCTTGAAGGAGCCTATGGAAGAAGAAATTGCTGAAACTGGAAGCTCATTGGATGAAAAAGAGGAGGAGAGTGATGATCAAGAGGAGGAAGAATGGAGCTACCCATGTCTACCTCCCAATAAGAGTAACTCTTTAACTAATACCTTATTTGATCGCCCTCCATGCTTAACAAAGAAGGGTGAGTATGATATTTATATTGTTGAGTTTGTTCATGATGCTACTAAAAATTATTATGAGAGAGGAAAATATGGTTGTTGGAATTCTCATGTTACTAAAACACCTCTCTTTATATTGAAAGTTCCAAAGTTGCTCTTATTTTATCTACCCATACTTGTGACTATGTGCTTCTTTGATTTATTTTCTTACAAGATTCCTATGCATAGGAAGTGGGTTAGACTTAAATGTGTTTTATATTTGCTCCTTGATGCTCTTTTTGGGCTTCCATTCATATTTCTTATGTGAGCATCTTCTCAAATTACTGCGCCTAGCTCAAATGCGTTAAAGAAAAGCACTCTTGGGAGATAACCTAATGTTTTTATATTCAGTTCTTTTTCTTTTATTTGAGTCTTGGAAGTTATTACTACTGTAATGACCTCTCCTTATCCTTTTTATTTCGTTTTTGTGCCAAGAGAAGCCTCTAATTTGAGTGAGGTAAGTTTTGGGGATGTTGCTGTCCTGAAACTGTTTTCGGTGCTGCACCGTAAAAATTTGTGAAAATTCTCTGTATATCTTTTGGACCTGCGACTTCTTGTGCATATGCCCCAGGTTATATCCAAACTTTCATTGGTTGAACACTTTTTGATTTGAGCAACAGAAAACCCTCTAAAAATTCGACCTTTGTCAGCTGTTCTGTTTTGACAGATTTCTGCCAATATTTGTGTTTGCCGCTTTATCGCTTTCTTTTTGAGTTCTTTTGATCACGGAACTTTTGGGGAAGTTGCTACAGTAGTATATACTTTATATGTGGTGGTTTTGGGTTAAAACCTGAAGCAAAAAGGGTTGATAATATGTTATGCTTACACTAATGTTGCTAATAGATTTGTGTTTAGTTTTGTATGAAGGAAGTTTTCAAGTGTAGGGATCGGAGAGTGATGAGATGAGTTGAAGAACGGACAAAAGCTCAAGCTTGGGGATGCCCATGCATCACCCCAAGAAATATCCAAGAAGTACAAGCGTCAAAGCTTGGGGATGCCCCCGAGGCACCCCTTCTTCATCGGCAAAAATCAGGTCACCTTTCAAGACACTATATTTTTATTGCTTCATGCATTATGCGTTTTTCTTGGAGCGTCAGTTGTTTTTAGTTTTCAGTTTATTTTAGTTTTGTTTGCTGCAATAA
The DNA here is from genome assembly GCA_007115705.1 of Dactylis glomerata. NCBI lineage: Eukaryota > Viridiplantae > Streptophyta > Magnoliopsida > Poales > Poaceae > Dactylis > Dactylis glomerata. Next base: position 517,955 of record QXEO01000492.1, read on the forward strand.
ATGGTTGGACCCCAACAAATTCCTTTTGGAGAAGTTGCCTTGCTTTTTATTTGCCAAGAACACTCCGTTTTTCATTCTTATAATTTCAACGAGTGTTCTTCTTTTTCTAGAACTACGTTTAGCTTTCGATTTTCGCCTTGATTTGTGTTCAGATCTTATTATATCTTTTTATCAAGGTGTATTTTTGCCTCTGATCTTTATTGGTTTTCATCAAAAGAGGTGTTTATAAAAAAAATTGAATGGTGTTGGAAAAGAGAAAAAGCTTTATGCAAAAAAGTGGTACAAGAAGGAGCTTGTGTAGACTGCGGCTTAGGCTTTTGCATGTCGTGCTTGATGTCTTTTTGATAGTATGCTTAGTGGTTTTTCTGTAGCATGACTTGTCTTAAATAACTGAGATTGCTTAATAAGCCTTTGAAAGAATCATGCGTTGTTTTTATCGTTTGGAAGCATTATTTTGGTTTTCTCCTTGATGCTTTATTTGGGTTGACTTGGTGCATGCTCACACATGTTAGACTCTTACAAAGTCGCCAATAGCCTCTATGATCATTTAGTTTTTGACTTTTGATGCCATCTTATGCTTCTTTTAAAGTCGCTTTGTCGCTTTGCATGATTATGTCCGTTATTGCTCTCTTAGTTGGTCGCTCCCAGTCTTTTGCTAGCCCTCGCCTTGTACTGAGTATGAGCTCTACTCGTGCATCCAACTCCTAAAAACCAAGTTTGCCAAAGTGTCCACCATACATACCTATTAGCAATTTGCTATTCCAAGTAAATTTGACTTGCTTTTATTTACTCTTCAAATTAAACTCTTACCAGTGTTATGCGAAAATTGGTCAGTAAAGCTCTCACGAACCGGAAGGCACACTTTAATTTTTCTCGTTCTTAAAAATTTGACATTGTGGTCTCTTATGTTGAGTTGTTATGCTTGCAAGTTGTAAGTTGGAGACTAGCCCAGCCATGCCGTCATTGGGCAAGCTTTCAACATTGCACTTCTTATTTGAGTTGATATCGTGATCTTTTGTTTATGGATGCCCGCGATGTGAAATGAATTGGGAATCTTGCGGGGATCATGGAGTTTGTATATGTGTTAGGGAAACGCCTAGGCCGCAAATCTAAGCCATGCATAATTCATGGTGGAAATTTGCAGCATACCCATAGTGGACATTCGACGACGCATCTCAAAATAAAAAGCTAAACAAATGGTAAATAAAAGAGATGTCGAGGTGTTCATTGTCTGCTTGTCCTGTCATTTTGATGTGGGCTTGTTCCATGTCATCGGGCATGGAGGTACCCCGTTGGCGGTTCTCGATGATACGCATATACTTACAATGACAAGAGCCTTGCTTGGGACTCTAAGTAAAGTAGCATGAGGTTTGGGTACTCGTATTCATAGGACACGAGGTTTTCAACTTATGATTTGTCAAGCATATGCAGCGTAAGTGTTCTCGCATTAACTTTAACCATTCAAGATGCTTATGATGGGCGCAATGAGAGCTCAAAGCCGGTAAGTACCATAATTTTTGAAGGTTATAAAACTTGCAATCACTGCTTCCCTCCGCGAAGGGCCTTTCTTTTACTTTTATGTTGAGTCATCACCTTCTATCTTTATGCACCATTAAGAGAGCATAGTTGTCATTCTTAGTATAATGTGCATTGTCCCAAAGTTTTCATTGATTGATTCATATTGTTGGTTTTACTTGTTCTCAAATTATTTGTATCTAGTCGCCCTCTTAAACTTGAAGGTGTCCTATGCATTTATGTTTTGCTCTCTATTAAGGACAAGCTGAAACCCATTTGTATGTTTTTCCTTATGATTTGAACACACGTTTGACTTTCATTGTTTCATTTTCATGATCTTTTGTTTGTTTTCATTTGCATGTTTATAACATGGTTGCTAAGTTTCTTCTATCAAGATTATGTCTTTCATGTCCATGTTTTAAGTTCTTTTGATCCCAGCTCACAACGCTTACATATGTGATCAAAATTGTGTAGGTGCATGTCACCTCAAAAATTATTTCTTTTGTTATCACTTACCTACTCGAGGACGAGCAGGAGTTAAGCTTGGGGATGCTGATACGTCTCCAACGTATCCATAATTTTTGATGATCCATGCTTGTTTTTACACCATTTGCCTAATGTTTCGTTACACTTCGTGGCACTTTTATGCATTTTTCGGAACTAACCTATTAACAAGTCGCCACAGTGCCAGTTCCCTGTTTTCTGCTATTTTTGTGTTTCAGAAAAGCTACACAGGAAATATTCTCGGAATTGGACGAAACCAAAGCCAGTCGCCCAGAATTTTACCGGAGCTTCCAGAGAACCGAAGAGGAGTTGGAGTGGGGCCACGAGGTGCCCTCACACCAAGGCGGCACGGCCAGGGGCTGGGCCGCGCCCCCTATGTGTGAGACCACCTCGGTCCACTTCTGACGATGCCCCTTCGCCTATAAAGACCCCCCGACGGGAAAAACCTAAGTACCCGATCTGATTTCTAGAACACATCAGGATCTGCCGCCGCCGTCGACCCGAAGATCGAGAGGGTCCAGAAGCTCTTCCCGGCACCCTGCCGGAGAGGGGAATCACCACCGGAGGTCTTCTTCATCGCCATGCTTGCCTTCGGAGCGATGAGTGAGTAGTCTACCTTGGACTATGGGTCCATAGCAGTAGCTAGATGGTTGTCTTCTCCACCATGTGCTTCATGTTTAGATCTCATGAGCTGCCCTATATGATTGAGATCACCGTTATGTAATTCTACATGTTTGGTTTGTTGGGATTCGATGAATATTGGTGTTATGCTTGAGTTGAAGTACTGAAATTTATCTTTTGTTATCTCTATGTTGTTTATGATCTTGCATGCTCTCCGTTGTTAGTAGCTATCTTGGTCGAGTAGTTGCTAGTGACTCCAAGAGGGGGTATTTATGCTCGATAGTGGGTTCATGCCTCTATTTAATCTGGGGGAGTGACAGAAACCTCTAAGGTTGTAGATGTGCTGTTGCTACTAGGGGGAAAACAACATTCATATGCTCAAGGGTATATGCTTTGTTTACATTACACACTTTGCTTAATGCAATTATCTGTTGTTCGCAACTTAATACTCATGGGGTGTTCGGATGATATCCCCGTGAGTGGATTATTAGTCATAGATGCAGTTGGATGGCGGTCTATGTATTTTGTTGTAATGCCCAAAATAATCTCATAGTGATCCTCTCATCATATGCACGTTATCTTTATTCTATCAATTGCCCAACAGTAATTTGTTTACCCAGCATGTGTCATTTTATCTTATGGAGAGACACCGCTAGTGAACTGTGGACCCCGGTCCTATTTCCTTTATATTGCTATCACCTGTTTACTTTACTCGTACTGTTTACTTTACTCGCATATTATTATCACTTTCCACTCGATACGCTCATACCCTTTGTTTCAAGCAAACCGGTGAGATTGACAACCTCATCGTAAGTTGGGAATAAAGTATTTGGTTGTGTTGTGTGCAGGTTCCGCGTTGCAGCTACCAAAGCAAAGCTTGGACGAGGCGCCCTATAAATTGTCCTGAGCTGTCGCAAGCTAGCAAGCATCACCTTCAGTCGTTTGTCTCTCCTCTCCTGAACGATAAACCTTGGTTTCTTAACTGAGGGAAAATCTTGCTGCTATATTCATCACACCTTCCTCTTGGGGTTCCCAACGGGCTGGTCATCAACCAGGCATCAGTCAGCCTTCCCTGGGTTTTCGGAGCGTAGAATATTCTTATGACTCTCGATATACGGAGCCACCATGGTGGAATTGTGTAGAACTATGTAGTGTGCTTGAGTGAATGAATGCTCGTCCATACATACTGTTGCTTTCCTTCCTAGTGTGCCTTTTCCTGTCAGCCTACCCTCATGCCGAGATTCAGGAACACCAATCGGCTTAAGGTCAGGAAGAAAGTCTATACAAAACTCAATGACCTCCTCTGTTCCATAGCCCTTGGAGATGCTTCCTTCTGGCCTAGCACGGTTACGAACATATTTCTTTAAGACTCCCATGAACCTCTCGAAGGGGAACATATTGTGTAGAAACACAGGACCAAGAATTCTAGTCTCTTCGACTAGGTGAACTAGGAGGTGTGTCATAATATTGAAGAAGGATGGCAGGAACAACAACTCAAAGCTGACCAGACATTGGACCACATCAATCTGTAACCCTGATAGACTTTCTCGATCGATTACCTTCTGAGAAATTGCATTAAGCAATGCACATACCTTCACAACTGCCAGGCGAACATTTTTTGGTAGAATTCCCCTCAATGCAACCGGAAGCAATTGCGTCATAAGCATGTGGCAGTCATGAGACTTTAGGTTTTGGAATTTTTCTCTTTCATATTTACGATTCCCTTTATATTCAATGAGAAGCCAGTCGGGACCTTGATACTGAAAAGGACTTTAAAGAAGATTTCCTTCTCTTCCTTGGTAAGAGCGTAGCTGGTAGGCCCTTGAAACTGCCCTGGATGCATGCCATCTCGTCCTTTATGACGTTCCTGGTCCTCCCGTGCTTCCGGTGTATCTTTTGACTTCCCATACAAGCCCAGGAAGCCTAGAATATACACGCAGAGATTCTTCGTTAGGTGCATCACGTTGATTGCGGAGTGGACCTCATGGACTTCCCAATAGGGTAGCTCCAAAAATATAGATTGCTTCTTCCACATGGGTACGCGCTTATCAGGGCCGTTAGGAACAGGTTGGCTGCCAGGACCCTTTCTAAAGATTACTTTTAAATCTTTGACCATATCAAATACTTCAGCACCAGTACGGGTAACAGGCTTCCCCCGGGTTTCTGCCTTGCCATTGAAATGCTTGCCTTTTTCTTTAAGGGATGCTTGGGCGGAAGAAAACAATGATTGTACGGGTACACATTCTTCGTACATTTGTCCAGATATATACTTTTTGTCTCATCCAAATAGTGCGTGCATGCATTGTATCCCTTGTTTGACTGTCTTGAAATGTTACTAAGAGCAGGCCAATCATTGATGGTTATGAAAAGCAACTCTCGAAGGTCAAATTCCTCTTGTTTGTGCTCGTCCCACACACGTACACCTGGTTTGGCCCACAGCTGTAAAAGTTCACAACTAATGGCCTTAGGTACACATCAATGTCGTTGCCGGGCTGCTTTGGACCTTGGATGAGCACTGACATCATAATGAACTTCCGCTTCATGCACAACCAAGGAGGAAGGTTGTAGATACATAGAGTAACGGGCTAGGTGATGTGAATTCAACTCTGCTCCCCAAAAGGATTCATGCCATCTGTACTTAGACCAAACCATAAGTTCCTTGCGTCACCTACAAATCCCAGGAACTCTCTCTCGATTTTTCTCCACTGCCGACCATCAGCGGGGTGCCTCAACTTGTCGTCTATCATACGATCTTCCATGTGCCATCGCAACAACTTTGCATGCTCTTTATTTCTGAACAGACGTTTCAATCGTGGTATTATAGGAGCATACCACATCACCTTGGTAGGAACCCTCTTCCTGGGTGGCTCGCCCTCAATATCACCAGGGTCATCTTTTCTGATCTTATACTGCAATGCAGTGCATACCGGGCATTTATCCATATTCTCATACTTCTCACCGCGGTAGAGGATGCAGTCATTAGGGCATGCATATATCTTCTGCACGTCTAATCCTAGAGGGCAGACAAGCTTCTTTGCTTCGTACGTGCTGGCGGGCAATTCGTTCTTTCTTGGAAGCATCTTCTTCATCGGTACCAGCAACTTTTCAAATGACGAGTCAGTCACACCGGTCTCTGCCTTCCACTTCAGCAATTCCAGTGTGCTACCCAGCTTCTTCTGGCCATCTTCACAAGTTGGGTACAACAATTTGTTGTGGTCCTGTAACATCTGCTCGAACTGCAACCTCTCCTTTTCTGTGTCACAGCCTCGCCGTGCATCAGAAATGACCCGACCAAGATCATTAGCGGGCTCATCTGGTGCTTGTTCTTCATCCTGACCTTGTTCTTCATCCTGACCTTCTTCTTCATTGTCTTCCATTCCGGTATCAGCATACTCAGGGAACATAGATCGGTAGTTGTCATCATCGTTCTCTTCTTCATCGTCGTCTTCCATCATAACCCATCTTTCTCCGTGCTTGGTCCAAACATTATAACCAGACATAAAACTGGACCGAAGCAGGTGGGTCTGAATGACTCTTGAGGAAGTGTGATCCTTCTCATTCCGACATTTAACACATGGACAAAACAGAAAGCCACCACCATGCTTGTTCGCCTACACCGCATCTCAAAAAGAATGCACGCCTTCTCTATAAGCGGCTGTGCGTCGATCACCGTATATCCATGGATGGCTCATCTGCATCATACAACAGTATATCAAACGCAATCACGATCCTAAAATTAGTACCGCATGGTCTAAACGAGAAAATATAGTTGCTAACCTTTTAGAACAAGTGGAAATAAAGAGGAAGAGGCTTAAGCGTGGCCCGGGCACCTCATATCATAGTTGTGTTCGGTGAACTTAAGTGGCATCGCTCTAACACACATTTTAACAAACACCTCTAGTGCATAGAAATAAAATACAAAACTAGCACAAACCCACACTTCTCCATCCAGGAAAAAAACAAGGGACGGGGGAGAGGGGGTGCGGCCATATATATAGGCAGAGCTCATTGGTCCCGATTTGTGATACAAACCGGGACTAAAAGGGGTGCACATGCGCGCCGCTCACCGCATAGCCCTTTAGTCCCGGTTTGTGTCTCAAACCGAGACTAAAGGGTTCTACCAAACCGGGACTAAAGGATGTCGTGCGGGTCGGCGGATATCGGGCGACGTGGTCAGCCCTTTAGTCCCGGCCCAGACAACGGCCGGGACTAAAGGGGCCTGACCAAAAGGCTATTTTCCACTAGTGTAGAGGCAACACCTGTTCTGGATATTCTCAAATTTGGGGAGCCGCTTAATGGTCGGGTCGAGGACCCCAAAAGGGCCATGAGCCTTTATCGTGCAACATCCGAGACCAGCGCAAGCAAGATTGCCTTGATAGCATGGGCACACACACATGTCAACACCACGAGGAAACAACATTCGAACCCAAATTCGGTTCGCATAATACAACTGGGGCTGGTCGGTAGTTATGCGGTAGAATAAGAAGTGACATATCAGTTAGACCCAACATGTCTGTCTATGTTACAAGTTCTGCACTGCCAAAGTGAGCTGCAGTACAATTACAGCCCTGCATACTGACATCGAGTCCATGACATTGCTAGGCCAATAAATTTTGTGAAGCTGACTCAATCTTGACAATGGGCCAACAAACGCATCCATCATTTAGGCCCAACAGATTTACATGGTGTATGCAAGTTTAAGTTTTGAACTAGGAAGTTTAGCGCGGTGTCACGCCGCGCCCTTACTTTTAGATTGTTTGTTAAAATATTTTAAAAGTACTATCATATCTGAGTTGCTGAAGTATCACAGAAGTGTTGGTGATAAAACACGGTTAAAGCAACGTAAAAGAAAAGCGATACTACGGAGCCATGGTTTGAAACTAATTTATTCCCATGTGGGTAGGTAATCGTGAGGCGGTAAAAAAAGGAGTATTACGGATGAAAATTACCAGATGATCGTGAGGCGTTTGAAAAAGAGAGGAAAGTACGGATGTAGCACTACATTGTAACCGAGGTGCCCAGAGTGAGGCAGCTGGATTGTCTGGAATAAGGCTGACATAAAGAGGCGACATGCGGCGAAGCAAGTATATTTTTTTACAGAAGAAGGAAGTGGTATTTTTCCTGTTTAGACGGTGAGCGGTAGCAAAACTATATCTTCTAGCATTTCTACAAAAGAAAAAGGTAGTGTTTTCCTAGCTAAAAGAGGTGGCGTGCAACAGAGAGCAACTATATTTTTTAAAAGGTAAGTTAGCAATATTTTTTATGGTAAAATTGGTGACAAATATTAGAGTACTGTTTCTGAAGTTACCATAGAAAAAGATAGTAGTAGTAGGCATATTTTTCAAAAGTATCATGGAAAAAAGCATTAATATTTCTGGGGAGAAAAGAACCCATGAATAGTGCAGTACGCCCATAGGATGATGGTGAACTATCGTGAACGAAATGTTGAGGAATTAACATTGGAAAAATTACTACCGGTAAGGCGATCATTAGAAGATAGTGATATTGAGGCGAAGAATAGTGGACTATTATGTTTCTCAAAGGTACCGTAGGATAACCCTGAAGACAGTGTTGAAGAAGGCATTTACCGTTGAAAAAATACTGATGGATCGATCAAGACTACTGTTCGAGCACCATCGAAGGAATACTGTTGGGAATTACACGCAGTTGAAGAATTACTGTTGGGTAATTTTTGTTGGTGAATTGCTATTGGCATTGAATCATTTGTGTCAAAAATTAACGCTAGAGAATTTCTTTTGTGGATCGTCTAATATTTTTTTAACAAAATCACTGCCGGAGACTTGCACAACATTGAAGAATTACTGTTATGTAATTACTGTCAAAGAATTATTATTTTAGCCTAAGATCTCTACCGGGAAATTACTGCTAGAAAATCTCTGCGGAAAAATATTTTAGTGTGTCCATGCTGTAACAGAAACTACCATATAATCACGATTCATGTTGTACCAGGAAAATTAATGTAAGAAATCAACATGAAATGTTTACCGTACTGCTTGGAAACCTATGAAGAAATTTTGTAATGCATATTGTTTATGTTATATCGGAAAATTACTATCAAAAAATCTACTGCAGAAATTACCGTAGTTGGCGTTGTATAGACTGCTAATCTTGGCTAATGTTATATATAAAAAACTGTAGAAAAATTAACACAAAAAATTATTGTGTGGGCTGTAGCGAACTGCTCATCAGTATTATCGAAATCAAATGGACTAAGCAGCTCTATTATTTTAGCCGTTGGATCAAAATCTGATGAACTAAATAGCTTGAGATACTATTCATGCACGTGTACTGTTCATGCGAACAGTGCTGATAGACGTGGAGTGATGTGGAGGCCCTAAATCCTTTAGCCTTAATATATGTATCTATTAGCAATACATTGCACAGTATTCTGATAGCTCAATTTTGAGGACATTACAGTAAATTTGACATGCCTGCACACAGTAATTTAGAGTAGCATGTAATTCCACATTAAAACATATGTAAGTCTACAGGAAAATTAAAAGATCACTTTGGAATAGACATGATGTAAATTCCTCCAACCATCAGCAATTTGACAACTCAAATGTTGTGTCTTCTTATTCATAATGAATATTGTCCATCGAAAAATACAAGTCATAGACCATTATTGCTAAATTGAACTTTATATATCTTAAATTTACAAATCCTGGCAGCCAGGTTGGTTGGTTGCTCTAGCGCCATGTTCTACGACAAAAGGCAAGAATGCCTGTATCAGTTTAAGGCCAGTTTACCGCTAATTACTTGGTCAACTCCTTATATTTTAAAATAATAGAAGACAATATTGCCCTTTTGTTAAGAAAAAAATATATCACGCTTACCATGTTCTATACATGCCAAAAATTTGGAAGTTCGGTTGTATACTCCGTTCCGCTTACATATCAGAATGCTTTACTTTGGTATGTGTGTTAGAATATCTCCAAGAGCTCCCCCATATTTCTTATTTTTGAAATTTAGTTGTCTTGGTTAGATTTAATTTTGTTGCAAGTTGGCTAGGATGGATGTGAGAAATAGAAGCTAAAAAACTTGGCACCCAGGTTTAGGAATCTTGTTTTAGAAAGGCTTGAAAAGCTGAAAAACATTGCCTCCCTAAACCTTCTCTCCTTTTCCTAAAATCATTGTGCCATCCAACGGTGACACGTTTTCCTAACCTAGCAGCCAGGAACTTCTCATGCGACTTGGGAGGCAGACACCTCTCCCCCCAATCTGCGCCAGCGAGGCTGATGGTCCCCTCTCCCTCCGCTTGCCGCTCTGACGGCAGGAGGGAGCGGGGACCTTGTTCCTCCGTTCTGGCTTGGTAGGGTTAGGGAAAGTTTTATGTGGCACGCCGTTGGGATGGTGGGAGCAGCGCCCCGGCGAATAAATCTGCCTCATCTCCACTCCCACACCTGTGGTGTCTTTGATGATGATGTCTCGGAGTTGATGGTATCGTGTGCTTATCAAAGTTTTAGATCAAACACCTGGACCAACCTTCAAGGACAAGGTTCTCTAACTCTTCCAAACGACATCGGCTATACAAAGTAGTACTCAACTCAACACATGTTATACCTAAAGCCTCAACCGGTTATACCACATGTTCATCCCAGTTATTTTCTTCATTATGTTTTTGTTCTCGTGAAAGATTCCAATGTATTGATGTAGAAAATGATCATAGTTGAGCACTCAACCAAGTTTCACATTATTTCCTAAGGTATCATACCCCTTTTTGACTCTCCGTGGCACTATATAAACTAAAGAACTAGCCGAAGTCTTCAGGTTCGGGTCCCGAGTCTTCACAGATTGTCCTTAGTCTTCAACTTAAAGCCATACCTTCCTCGCTTCAATTTAATGTGTCAGCATCATAGTGTATAACCATGGGTCCATACACTTGTATGCATTCAGTATAAATATGAGTCCCTTATTGAAAATATGTGCTAACCAACTATTTCAAAAGTTTAAACTGATGGAAAGAGCTAGATTATATATTTATTTTAACACTTCCCTCACGTCTTAGATGGAAATGGGAAGACACTAGACGTGGGTAGAAAGTGCCACAACTATTGGAGTAGATTAAATAGTGTGTTGTGTAAGATTTAATCCCGAGATCTTTTGGCTCTCATAATGTACCATATTAGATTGATTTATTAGCAAACTATTTTAAAAGTCTGAGTCGATGAAAAAGGTTAGGCTATATTTTATTTCAACACCCCCTTACGTCTAGGCTAGACAAATAGAAAGACACTAGACGTAGATAGATGGAGACACAACTATTGGAGTAGCTTAAATAATGCGTTGGGTAAGATTTGATCCCGAGACCTTTTAATTTCGATACCATTTAAATATATGCGCTAACCAACTATTTTAAAAGTTCAAACTAATAAAAAGGCTAGGCTATAATTATTTCAACAAGAGGGGACTATTTGCACTTGCAGTCCTTTGTCCTTTGTCACGCAAATATCCCGTTATCTTATACCGCTGCCAGACGCCATGTGAATGCATAAATATCTTCATATTCATTGCTGCCATACCCAATAATTTTTGTCTTTCGGCATGGCTTACCCTTGAAGTCAAAATGGCCCTCTTATTCAGTTTCCCTTCTTCAATGGTGCAAGTTAAATAGTACGGCGAAGACTACTCCAACTCCACTATGACGTTGTTTTTTTAGATAACGAGGGTTCCCATGTTCCATTTAAGAAACCACTAGTCTTACAAAATAATTTTCAGCATTCAGAGAGCTGCATATTACCTTAGACCAAACCTAGATAATAGTCCCACGGAGGGGAACAAGTTTCCAAAAAGAACATAGCATGCTCCAACATACGAGCAAAGTTCAGGAGGCGACCGAAAAGAAAGCAAAAAAAACAACAGACAGCCAGATAGCACACACTAGATCAACCTTTATACCACTTAGGCCTTGTTTACTTGTCCGGTATTTTCACCCCAAAAGATGTGGGGATATGTGGGGATTTGGTGTTCACACAATACTCTTCCCTAAAAATACTCTACCATGATGGAGAGTTTTTAATATAGTTAAAAATATACTAGAGTGGAGGGGATTTGTGGGGATATCCCGGGATTATCCCCTCAAATCCCGGACTAGTAAACAACCTATCGGGGAAATTCCGGGATATGAAATAATCCCCTCCCATCCCCTCAAATACCTTAGAAGTAAACAAGGCCTTAAGCAGTTGCACCTCTGTTTCTCCACCTGTTCCCGCCAGTCCACCTGTAACGCATCAACATCATCTACAGATCCATCTTCTAGATCCTTTGCCAGCACTCCAATGGCGCCATCCCACTCATTGTTTGATGGCGAGCTATATACATTTTTGGTACCACAACTTATCTTGGATGTGCAGTTTAGTACCATAACTTGCAAAACGAGCATTTGTGGTACCACAACTTGTATTGAGGGAACAAAATGATTCAAAATTATTCTGAAGGTGACACGTGGCGCTACGATTTTTGTAAAAACACACCTGTAGTTTTTATTATGTCATATGTCACCTAGTTGTTACCTTACATGCAGGTCCTACCATAACTTGCAAAACGAGCATTTGTGGTACCACAACTTGTATTGAGGGAACAAAATGATCCAAAAAAATTCTGAAGGTGACACGTGGCGCTGCAATTTTTGTAAAAACATACCTGTAGTTTTTATTATGTCATATGTCACCTAGTTGTTACCTTACATGCAGGTCCTACCTGTCAGGTGAGGATTCGAACCCTCGAACCCAGGTTCAAAAGCTGCGCACGCGGTTGCCACTACGCCACACATAACGTATTGTCTAATACTAGAAATCCTTCTATTTATACTCATAGTACCTGAATAAATGTGAATGAATATTTGAGCCTAAAAATGTTGAGCTTGCCGTTAGACAGTGTCCTGCAGCACGTGTACCACCGAGAAGACCATACGCTAGGATAGGTCGTGCCGAGGCAATGGCTCTACGGGCTTAATTAGATTGCAGCCGGTTGTTACTACACCAAAATATTGGCGCTAACCGCTAATGTAGGGTAACATTTTAGATTGAGGTCCTATCTTGCATGTCACACTAAAATTTTGGTAAGCTATTTTAATTTCACGCCCAGACGCCGGCGAAATGAGGGGGCCAAATTGGTCACTAAATTTTTAGCGCAACATGTTTGGGCATAAACCAAACAACCTCTACGTTTGTAAGATATTAGCATCACTAGGCAACGAGCTCGGCCATGGCGGCGAGCGTGACAATACACGTAGCTTGGTTTTTTGAAAATTTGAAAATCATATATTTAAAGTTCCAAAAAAATCTGAAAAAACTAGATTTAAGTAATGAAAAATTCAATAGAGTGCAAAATTTCAGCTCGAAACACCTTATATTATGTGCAGTGCACAAATAACAAAAGTTGAAAAGTGAAGTAGTCACTAGTTTAGAATAGGTCATTGGTAGCACGACGATTTTGACTTTTTTTAGGTTTTTTAGGAGACTATTACGTAATGTCCTAGTAGTACCTTGAGGCTGCATGACCTATCAGTTGTGAAAATAAGAGCCAATGAAAAAAAAGCAAATCTAACCATATTTTACAATCGATCTGACCGAGGAGGCTGTGCTGCTGTGCATGTCCTGCTCTATGAAAAATAGGGCTATGTCATATTAAAATATCGATAGAAATGCTGTTGTGTTGGCAAGGCAAGTACTCCCAGGAACCCAGATGACGAGTTCTAATCCTAGCGGCTGCGTTTTGATATTTATTATTTCTTCTACAACTGACGAGTGGAACCAGACAGCACAAGATGAAATATGTCAGAGCAAAAAATAAATGGGTGTTTTTGCAAAAAACGCAGCGCCATGCGTCAGCTCCAAAATGATTTTGGACCAGTTTGTCCACTCACTGCAAGTTATGGTACAAAAAATGCTCGTTTTACAAGTTGTGGTACTAAACTGCACATCTAATACTCTCTCCGTTTATAAATATAAGATGTTTTAGCTTTGTGAAGCAAATATATCTAGACATCTTTTAGTGTGTAGGTTCAATCGAATATACACACTAAAACTTATCTAGATACATTTGCTTTATAAACCTAAAACATCTTATATTTATAAATGGAGGGAGTATAAGTTGTGGTACCAAAAATATATATAGCTCTTTGATGGCATTCCCAGGTCGCCTCAAGTTGCTTGATCACTAGTTGATGGATCGTCCCATTTATCTCTAGTTGATGGATCGTCCCATTTATCTCTCTCAGCTAGGCTAGGTTCCAGCACTCCACGCAGAAGATCCAGCACTCCACGCAGAGCATCTTTCAGTCTTCCTTTTCTCCTTCTGGACATAGAAGTTGCCAGCGAGGAAGGGTTAAGGATATATTAAAACATCGATCATTCCTCAGTTTCCATGCAAACCATAAATCAGCTGCATGAACAACATTAGCTACAATGTGAGTTTTTTTGCATATCAAGATTAGCAAGATTAGCTTTTCCCAAGGAATGAACACATGATCTCGCGGTAGCTAAACTATTGTATATTTGGATCTTGCTCTTCTTGAATAATTGACAAAATAAAATGTACTCTCTCTGATCGGAAATAAGTGTCGGTGATTTAGTACAAACTTTATACTAAGTTAGTACAAAATCACCGACACTTATTTCTAATCGGAGGGAGTACTATTTATCCCGTTGAAATTTTTCCGTAGGAGTCGTTTGGGTCAGAAGCGTGAGGTACGACATATCCTTGTGAAATGCCACAGCCTATACAAATTTTGGTGGAATAATAGAGAAATTCTTGAGACACATTTAACTCTTATTTTTGTGTTTTATTTCATATAAAACTTCATAAACCGCAACATTCCAATATTATAGTAAATCATTTTTACTGCATTCCAAAAGACCTTAACAGCGTACTTAAAAAAGCTTTACTTCACACAACAAAAAAGCCTTACCGAAGGCATAGTACATGCCCATAAAAGGATGCCCATGTCGAAGCCCAACTTTATCGTTTACTTGAACTAGTAAGTTTGTACGTGCACGCACGTCTTAACTCATGTTTATAATATATCATTGACAATGAAATTAACATATAACCTGTTTTAGTGGTTTGCAATTCTATGATATTCTTTAGGGAATAAAGTTCCATCTCACTAGGCACCTTTCCTTCATATTCGGTATATAACGACAACAACAGGTAAAAAGAAACACATGTAATTCAAAACCACTTGTTTGTATGCTTCAAAAGAAATCCAGCTTACATAAATTTTGGCCGCCTTTACAACACACAAATCATTAATTTTGATTCATTTTGTTGCATGGAAGGACCATAAACAATTATATATGAGAGAAATTTGTAGATGACAAAATTCACACACGGACACGATATTCAGATGTGACCTTTCTTCCATGAGCTATTT
The DNA here is from genome assembly GCA_007115705.1 of Dactylis glomerata. Lineage (NCBI taxonomy): Eukaryota > Viridiplantae > Streptophyta > Magnoliopsida > Poales > Poaceae > Dactylis > Dactylis glomerata. The sequence goes on from QXEO01000492.1 coordinate 532,992, forward strand.
CACTTCCCTCTCCTTGCTATCCATCAAACATAAGGCCACAACAAAATTGAACCTAAAAGTAGAATGCGACTTGAAACCGATAATCTATTCACTAATTAATTGAAGATTCCAACTTTTGGAATGGAAGTTGTAAATCAGCTAACCTAGGATCCCCATGTCATCGTGTTGCCCATGTACGACTAAAAACATTCACCCACGTGAAGAGAAATACATCAGAGATCAAAATCTGCACCACATGAAGTGAGATCAGAGATAGAAAAGAGTAAAGGGGCGTTTGCATCCAGGTCTTACTCTCTATATACCACCGTTGTTTGGTGTCGGAGGAGCGTCGTCAAAATTGAGGAGGTATGCATCCTTGCCTGCAGGGTGGACGTCGAATGCGGCGGTAGTGAACATGGATGTGGACATCCTCGGCGAGTCGGTGCACACCTCCTACTGGCAGGACATCATGGGGCGCCTCGGAGGAGAACAAAAGGCGGCAATGCGAGCCGAAGAGGCCGCGGCGTGCGACTGGGGCGGATAAGCATGGCATCAATCAATTGCGGGCCACGCGTTGAAGGCTTGAAGCCTAGTAGGCGATGACGAAGGGCAGTAATGCAGCGCAATTACAGGGGAGACAAATTAGCCAGACTACTAATGAGCCATTAAGATGGAAATAATAATACAATACGTAGATCTACAAGGGACGTGAAGCCATTAAGACAGAAATAATAGTTGGGGATATATTTTGTTTCCTTCCTCTTTTGATTGATTGATGATGGTGCGATTCCTTTCCTTCCTCTTTTAATTGATGGATTGATTTATTTCCTTCCCCCTTTGATGGAGTGAGCCATTAGTGCGGGATTTGAAAATGTGTTGAGTTGAGCTCAACATTGGGGCGTCGTGGTCCGTTTGATTGTGGGTGTTGGATGGACGTGATCAATTATATCAAAATATGTTTGTGCCTTTATAAGTAGTAGAGAAGTAGAGATAAGTAGTAGAGATAGAGATGTAGTTAGTGTCCCACAAAAATAATGCCGGATTCTTCTACAAACAAAAACAAAGCCAGATAGCCTCTCTTGATCTAGCCTCCATCTCTCCTCCTACTCTACCATAGATCGGTTCCCCCTCCTTCAGCCGGCCTCGCCGGTGTCAAGAGGGGTGGGGAACCTGATCTATGAGTGGAGGTTTCGATAAAAGTAGTCTTTTTACAAGATTAGATTAGGGTTTAGTAGCCATCTTCTTGTGGCCTCTGTCAATGGAGATGGCATCATCGACAATAATTGATCTTCGACCCTTTGATCGACGACAAGATCTTCCTCCCGACGTCAATAATGGTGTTGGAAGATTAAACTCCTTTAGGTATGGTCCTTCAGATCTTGCTTCGCCAGATCGATTTTGGATCTTTTCTCTTGGTTGCCATGAGGAGAATTATCTTCGCAGTATTTGTCCCGGCGGCTACATCCTCGACAATGGTGATTCGTACCCTCGACTCCCCAGCGACGCCGATCAAGTTGTTCGGTTATTTTGCCCTGATATACTGGTGTTGGTACTCTTGTCGATGTGGATTGACTACTTCAATGGTTGTGCGTGTGCACGTAGCCTTGGCATTGCGGCTCAAATTAAAATTATGGGAGAACCTCCATTGGTATTTACAGGTTTATGGTTTGGTATCTATCTTGGGCTGCCTTCAGAAAAGTACAAGATTGTGTCATGGAAGAAGAAAGAATTTGAAGACCTCAAAGATTTGCTAGTTTCTTTTAGACTTTATTTTGTAATCGTCAAAGACAGCTCGTGTAACTCTACCATATACTATTTGTTGCTATAAATATATGTGGTATTGATTTTCAAAAAAAAAAGCCGGATAAACTGGGCTTGATCTGCCAAATTTATAATTGATCTTGTAGTAGGTCAGATCAGTGTGATGCCGGGATTGGCTCCAACTTCGCTTTGGGAAATATCTCTCGTTTCGGCGATGCCTAAACAGCGTAAGTCCATAATCATGCAAGCAAGATCCAACCCAAGGCACATAAGAACGTTACTGACGTCAACTTGCTGATATCACGACAGAATTTCATTACCGAAATTGTTTTTATTTATTTTGTTTTCTCCTCATCAAATTCATTTCTTTTTTCTTTTGTTCAGAGAAAATAATTAGCGCTAGTTTGTACTTTGTCACGTCTTCTTCTTCATTTCTTTTTTTGTTCCATTTTTCTCTTCATTTTATTCCTCTCGCCACTCCCATTCGGTCTTGTTTTGTTCAAGTGTTTTGGCCGGTTTGTGAGTGTATTATTCAGCCCAACCCGACACACAAATAAACATGCCGCTACCCGTTTTGCAGACCGAGATAGGACGGTCTAATCCCAAAATTTCCCTACGAAACACATAGGTTTGGAGGGGAAGTGAGACACGCCTACCACCTCGCGTTTCGCGGCTTCACCTGCGGCTTTTTTGAACGGGGGAGGGGTCGCGAAGGACCCCGAGCTTGCTTCATTCAGGCTTTGTCGGTTACATAAATGCAGTGAGGATCCTGAAGAAAAAAGAAAATAAAAACGCACCCTGCAAAAGTGCAAAAAGGACCCTACATTCAAACCAAGAACGCGATCCGGTCCCTACGCTCACTCCAAGCTACCGCCACCGCCGCCGAGAACCGGCCGCCGCACCACCGCCGAGGAACATGCATGCCACTTGGGGTGGAGCAGTGGGAGAGAAGCCTGCTCGACACAGTTGAAGCGGCGGGAGTGGATGCCCTACATCCATGAGTTCCAGACGGGGCGACGAAGCCTGCCGCCGCAGCCGCCGGAGAGAAGCTCCCTGGACGAGCTGGACATGAAGCAGCACACCAACTTGACCGAGGCCTTCCCTCCATCACGGAGCCAATCCGCGGAGAAGATGGCCACCGCCAGCGCGTCAAGCACCACCTCCAGATGAAGAATCTCTGAACTACAGCGCAACACCTCCACGCCTCCACGGCCGGCCAGGAGCAAAGCTGCCGCACACCCGCCACGCCGCCCTTGCTTCCTCCTCGCTACCACAACCGTCCAGGAGAGCAAAGGAGGCACGACGGCGCCACTCCAGCCGGAGGATGACAAGCGGCTTATTAGGGCGCTGTCAGTCCACAGCACCACACCCTGCCTCCGGTCGATGAGGCCATGGAGTGGCCAGGAGGGACCCTGACAAGGGTTAACTCGACAAATGTCCAAGATAAAGGACTTAGGATCGGGGGAATAGGGCGTCGGATGAACTCGAAGGTAAAGATCAGTCAAACAAGGCGTATGTTGAGAGTAAACATGGTGGTGAACTTGGCTTAATCTCAATCTATACCTAACCGGCCTCTCCTGGCCCCTATATATAGGTGGCCAGGTCTCAAGGAACCGATCGGGTCCGATACATATTACAATATATGACATTGACTCGTACTTTGACGATGATTATACTTGGGCCTAGCTTAACGGGCCTCAGGGGTACACAAGTAATGGGCTCTGTTAGCTATACCCTTGTCAGTGGCCCCCGAGATTCTACCAGAATTGTAGATTCGGGTTGAATCTCAAATCTTCATATCTTTTAACTTAATCAATCTTTGATTTCTTCTTTTCCCTGTACTCAATTAAACAATTTTCATTATATTATCTCGCAAGGGGTTTTTGGTTAATAAGCCTGACAGCTCTGATGGATCAAGAGGCTAGTTAAGTGCCGGAGTAAATACTTGTCACCTACTTTAAACTCAATCCCCTTGGACTTGAGTCCGGGACCTGGTCTAACCCAATCTTTTGCCGCATTTAGGACTTACAAAAAAAGAGTTCCAGTAGTTCTCAGGGTACCCAGTGCGTCCACCGGGATTTTCTTCGCATTGTAGACACGGAAATTTACTAGCAGAGCGCATTCAGGTGCGTATACTAGGCCACATAGGACGGTTCCTGGGGTCTTACCTTCATGAGCTTTTATGACCAAGGCATTCAAGCTTTGTCGCGATGACTTAGCATGAGAATCATTAATTTTCCTTGCAAGCCTTGTTTGACTGTTGAAATGTGCAAAATCTTCGAGTTATTCTTCCTTCAAATAATCACGAATAACTCCCGATGTGAGTAATCGATGTCAATTTGTCGACAATATAGTCAAAGATTGTTGTCGACAAAGTAGTCGATGATATTCTTGATCATTAACCAATGTTGTCCATTGTCATCGGGTGCACGACCAGTGCTCCCGATGGGAGTAGCCCCCGAGGCTATAGTCGAAAGTTTTTCGGGTATAGGCTCAAATATATTGTCTTCCCATCTGTAGGATTCTTGTGCTAATTCGTCGGGTGCGCGCCAAGAGCTCCCGATGGTAGTAGCCCCCGAGGCTATAAGGGGGTGCTTGCAACCTTTTATAGACTCAAATATTTTCCTTCTGCATCACCTTTTATCTTTGGAGGATTGCGCATTTCTTCTTTTCTTCCTTTCTATATTTTTTCGTTGTTCCTTTCTCTTCTCTGGGCGAAATGTCAAAGCCCGTAACTTTAATTGGACCTATAATTCATAAAGTCCCACGAAAGGTTACTTATAAATAAAGTACGCCAGCTAGCCAGGGAAAACCCTAATCCCTTCATTGTGAGCCTTCTCCGCCGCATCATCTTCCTCCTCCGAATCTCATCTAGGGTTTCTTTTCGCCAAGCACAATCTTCCAATGGCGGATGCTGGTGTTGTCGACCTTGACACCGGTGCCCTGATGGAGAAACAGGCGCGCGACCTTCCCCATGGCAGTAAGAACAAACCGAAGGATGCCTCCCTGGTGGCCTCGTCGTCCGCATCTATGAAGCGGCGCCCCGGGCACCCTTTGGGAAGCAAGAACAAGCCCAAGACATCTGTTGTTGTTGCCCAAGGTGCAAGCGCTGCTCCTCGCAGTGCCTCTCCTCCTCCTGTCAAAACTTTCTCTTTCTTCGTTATTGCTGTGCTCGGTGCCGTGAGCAGCAGCGTGTTCTGCTAAAATTTACCAAATTCATGGACGGGCGCTAGCTTCATGAAGCTATCCTTCGCGAAGAGTCTGGAGGAGGAACTCCATATGAGGTTGAAGTGTACTATGATGGCCGTGGTGAGATGTACTTTAGGGGCGGCTGGCCCCAATTTGCAGAGGACCATGAGCTGCATCAAGGGTTTTTCATGCTCTTCGACTACCATTGCGGTACATTGAAGTTTGACATGAAGATCTATGACTGCACTCAGTGCCAGAGGAAGTATGAAGCTGAAGTGCACTTCCAGTAGATTTTACTTTCCTCGTGATGTAATCCTCTGATGTGTGCTCCTTTAGCCCGATTATGTAATAAGTAGATGTAACGAACTTTGCTTTATGCTATCGTTGTCAGTAATAGACCAGAGGAACTATCAGTGTTCCGAGGTGTGTTCTCTCTTGATTTGCTTTCGCGTTTCTACTAGCCGTGCTTTCTCTTGTCGAATATAGGGTTGTGAACAACCTCGTAGTAACTCTCCAGAAGACATGAGTACATGATCTCAATAATTTTTATATTTCTTTATACGACTCGAGGGTCAGAGCCCCCGAGCGGAAAATCATGACATATTTTACATATCGTCGAGTTGACCCAAGAAACCCGACCTGTGGCCTCGTGTTCAGGGTTTGGAGGGTCACAACTCGCAGTGTTCTATTGTTGTCGTCGTGCTTGTTTATCAATGATGTCTTCTACATGTAGAAACGCCGGAGCTACTCTGCATTCCACGGGTTGGTCTCATCTTTGCCCGTCTTCTTGTCTTGTAGTCGATAAGCTCCTCCTGGGATGACTTCTGTAACGATATAAGGTCCCACCCATGGGGACTCTAATTTGCCATGTCCATCCTGCTTGAGTCGTAGGACTAGGTCCCCTACTACAAAAGATTAGAGGCGAACTCGACCATAATGGTAGTTCCGTAGACTTTGCTGGTACTGTGTAGCTCTGGCTAGTGCTACATCTCTTGCTTCATCGAGCACATCGACGTCATCTTGAAGTGCTTCTGTAGAAGTCGTTTCGTCGTAAGCCGCAATTCTTGGGGCTTCATGAGTAATTTCGACTGGAAGCACGGCTTCTGCGCCATGGACCAGAAAGAAAGGTGTTTCTTGGGTAGCCGCATTAGGCGTAGTTCTCAGACTCCAGAGCACGGAGGGTAACTCGTCTACCCAAGCGTGCTTGGCTTTCTCCAGGGGCGCTAATAGCCTCTTTTTTATTCTGTTGCATATTAAGTCGTTTGCTTTCTCAACTTGCCCATTTGTTTTGGGATGTGCGACAAATGCGAACTTTAATTTGATTCCCATACTTTCGCAATAGCTTTTGAACTCTTTGGATGTGAAATTTGTCCCATTGTCTGTGATGATACTGTGTGGTACTCTGAAGCGAAATACTATGAATTTGATGAAGTTGATTGCTGCTGTGGAATCCTGCGTTGTTATCGGGGCTGCTTCTACCCACTTGGTGAATTTGTCTACTGCCACCAACATGTAGATGTGCCCTCCCGGCCAGGACTTGTGTAGTTTTCCTACCATGTCCAAACCCCATTGTGCAAAGGGCCAGGACAATGGTATTGGTTGTAGTTCTGCCGCTGGCGCGTGTGTTCTGGACACAAATCATTGACAGGCCTCACACCTTTGGACTATGTCTTTTGCATCTTCGATGGCCGTTAACTAGTAGAATCCTACACGGAAGCTTTGGCTGCTATAGCTCTGCTGCTAGCATGATGCTCGCAAACTCCGGCATGGATGTCCTTTAATATATCTTGTCCTTCTTGAGGGGTGACGCATCGCTGCAATACACCAGTTATACTTTTCTTGTACAACTTCCCCTATACTATGACAAAAGCTTTGGATCGTCATATTATCCTTCTTGCTTTGACTGTATCTTTGGGTTGTGTCTTGTTTATCATGTACACCAAGTATGGTTGCATCCAAGTTTCTTCGATCATCATGACTTCCTCTGGTTCTGCTATGCTTCCTGTTCCTGGCTTGCCAGCCCCCGAGCCTGTCGTCGGATGCTGACTTGGTTCCCCTGGAATCGAGCTTTTGCTGCCTTTTATTAACCTCTCGATGATTTCCTCCCAAAAAACTCTTGGTGGTATAGGCTGGCATTGGGACCCGATGTTTGCTAGATTATCGGCTTCCTTGTTGCTGGCTCTGCTGACGTGTGAGACTTCGCACCCATCGAAAGTTCCTTTTAAATAGTAATACAAATTCCTGTATGCCATCATGTTGTCGCTAATGGCATCACATCGATTCATCACTTGCTGGACAATGAGATTAGAGTCCCCAAATATTCTCAGTTGGGTTGCTCCACATGCTTTGACCATCTTCATTCCATGAAGCAAGGCCTCGTACTCAGCTTCATTGTTGGAAGCTTGTGGAAAACTCATCCTTAGCACGTACTTTAGCTTGTCCCCTTGTGGTGATATTAAGACTACACCTGCTCTTGCGCCTTGGACCCTTTTTAACCAGTTGAAGTACATTGTACATACACTCGACAGATCAGGTGGTCCTGTGTTTTGTAGTTCGAGCCACTCTGCTGTGAAATCTGGTAGCACCTGAGATTTGATTGCTTTCCTTTTCTCATATGTGATGTCCAGGGGAGATAGTTCAATTCCCCATAAGGAGACATGTCCTGTTGCTTCAGGGTTGTTCAATATATTTGATAGTGGGGCTTTGATATGTCCATTTTGCATCACTATTTTGTATCATAATTTATTGTTATTCATTGATATATTTCATATTTAGAGATGATACTTATGTTGTTTCCTCTGTTTTTACATGTTTGATGATCATTGGAGAACTTGCTGCCGGAGTCAGGATTCTGCTAGAAAAAGGACCGTCAAGATACCATATTTCTGAAGATCAACAATTCCAGAGAAATACCCAGAAATTCATATAATATCAGAAGACGAAAGTAGCCAGAAGGAGGAGGTGAGAGGAGCAGCAGGGTGGGCTCACCACCAGGTGGCGTGGGCCCACCCCTAGCTGCGCCGCCCTATGGCGAGGCCACCCTGGCCCACTACTGCCATTGCCCCCTCACGTATATTGTCATCCCTAAAAACCTAAGTCAAGGGGGGGGCATTAGAGATAGACACCGCCGCCTCTGCGGGGCGGAAAACACCGAGAGAGAACAGCTCTCCGGCAGGGAGAAATCTGTCAGGGAAATTCCTTCCCAGAGAGGGGAGATCATCACCATTGTCATCACCTTCACGCTGGAATTCATCGGGATCATCATCACCATCATCATCATCACCAGCACCTTCATCTCTAGCATCACCACGCCATCCCGCTGTAACATCTCGGGTTGAATCTTGTCAAATTCTTGGGGGAAACTTTCCCGGTGTTAATTACTCTTGTAGTTGATGCTATTGAGTGGAACCGTTGAATTAAGGTTTATGTTCAGATTGTTATTTACCATTATTTCACCTCTAGTCATGATCCATATGATGTCTTGTGAGTAGTTCGTTTAGTTCTTGAGGACATGGGAGAAGTCGAGATGTTAGTAGTGAAACTATGTTGAGTAATATTTAATGGTTTGATATTTATGTTGTGGTGTTATTCTACTAGTGGTGTCATGTCAACGTCGACTACATGATACTTCACCATTTATGGGCCTAGTGGAATGCATTGTGTATTTGGCTACTAATTGTGGGGTTGCCGGAGCGACAGAAACCTAAACCCCCGTTAGGAAACCATTGCACTAGGGAGCATAGGATCTCAAAGTTTAAGGCTGTGGTTAGATTTATCTTAATTACTTTCTTGTATTTGTGGATGCTTGCAGGGGTATAATCAAAAGTGTGTATTAGTCCTAGTAAGGGTAGTACGCTAGCACAGGTTCACCCCCATAACGCTTATCAAACCAATGAAGATTACTTAGCAGCATGAAGCAAAAGCTCTCGACAGAAACTCCCATGTGTCCTCAGGAACATTTGGTAATCATAAGTTACACAACCGGCTTGTCCTTTGCTCTAGAAAGGATTGGGCCACTTGCAACAATTACTATTATTGTCTTTTATTTACTTGTACTTTATTTACTTGCATTACCAAATACCCCTGAAAACTAGTTTGCTAGTATTTACAGTGAATCCTTGATCAAAACCACTTGTCAACACCTTCTGCTCCTTGTTGGGTTCGGCACTCTTATTTATCGAAAGTACTACGATATACCCCCTATACTTGTGGGTCATCAAGAATATTTTCTGGCGCCGTTGCCGGGGAGTGAAGCGCTATTGAAGAGTGGAATTGGTAAAGGTAACTTTCGCTGTGAGTATTGTTTTTATTTTTGTCTTTTATTTTATTTTGCTATGGAGAATTCTCCATTTGGTTCCCTATTTGGGAACAATACTGCCTCTATTACGGTAGAGGATGAACCACCGCCCGCTCAATTAGATTCTTTTAAAATACTTATGAAAATTGTTAAACGTGTTATGAATAACTGCTATTTAGGAGATGGAACTATCCATCCAGGTGATCATTTACTCTTTATACATGAATTATGCGAGTTGTTCAAGTGTGCAGGTATTTCATCAAGCCAGGTTAAGAGGAAGCTATTCTCTTTATCATTGAAGGGCAGAGCTGCGGAGTGGTATATGCTGCTAAAGGATGGTCCATCTATTGGCTGGGAGGAAATTGTACCTCTCTTTTATTCTAAATTCTATCCTCCAAGTGAGATTCATAAAGATCGTAATCAGATATATAAATTTTGGCCTCATGATGGAGAGATTATTGCCCAAGCGTGGGGGAGATTGAAGTCACTAATGCTCAAATGTCCCATTCATGAGCTCCCCAGTAATATTGTTATCGATAACTTTTATGCAAGGCTTTCCCTTCACGACAAGGATTTATTGGATGCTTCTTGCTTTGGATCATTTACACATATGAAAGGAGAAGCTAAATGGGATCTTCTAGACTGTATTCAAGAAAATGTTGAAGGATGGGAGAACGACAAAGGTAGAAAGTCAGGTATAAATTATGATTATGAATGCATTAAAGCTTTTATGGGAACCGATGACTTTCTCAATGTTAGTGTTGTTTATGGTCTTGATTCCCAAATACTTGCTAACTATTTTAAGGCCTTTGCCTCTTATCTTGATGTTCCAAAGAAGGATTGGAACAAATACCATGAGCCTTATAAAGATACTGTTAGTTGTATTCCTGCTAGAACTACTGAAGTTTGTACTATTGATCGCATTTTGCCTGAGCCTTATTTTGAGAAAACACCTTTCCCTGCTAAGGTAAAGGAGCATTCTACTTTAATTAGTGTACTTAAGAAAAGTGCAAAGAAAGCTGTAGAACCTGATGAGCAAATTATTATTAAGTCTCCTATAGCTATAGTGAAGGACCTTGTTACTAAAAATGTAGGAGATGAACATATTGCCTTTTGTGAGGATGCTTCTAACATTGTTTCACATCCTAGTAGATCTAGGAAAACAAGTGTTCCTGTGCTTTTTGTCAGGATTGGTGATCATTGCTATTATAGTTTATGTGACATTGGTGCAAGTGCAAGTGCTATTCCTTATGAGCTTTACAGAGAAACCATGCATGAAATTGCCCCTTGCGAACTTGAAGAAATTGATGTGGTTATTCAGCTTGCTAACAGAGAGACTGTCTTGCCAATGGGTATTGTTAGAGATGTGGAAGTTTTATGCGGTAAGACTAAAGATCCTACTGATTTTCTAATACTTGTACTGAAGCTAGTAAAACTTGTCCTATTATTTTTGGTAGACCCTTTTTGAACACTTGTGGCGCTGTTATAGATTGTAAGAAGGAGAAAATTTTGACTAAGTTTGATGGAGAATCTTATGAGTTTAATTTTTCTAAGTTTACTAAAGCTCCTTATGAAAATGAATTGCCTGATGAAAATTTTCGAGTTGAACAGCTTGCTTCTATTGCTCTTGCTCCTAATAATGCTTTGCATCAATTTATGGAGGATCATGAAAGTGAGATCTTCAGGGAAGAAAGAGAAGAGATTGACGATATTCTTCTTCGTCAACCAGTGCTGATTAAACACAATTTACCTGTGGAGGATTTGGGTACCACTTTGCCACCTAAGGAAGATCCTGTTTTTGAATTAAAGCCTTTACCTGATGATCTTAAATATGCTTATATTGATGATAAGAAAATATATCCTATTATTATTAGTTCTAAACTTTCAGGAAAGGAAGAAGAAAGGTTATTGGAAATATTGAGGAAACACCGAGGAGCTATGAGATATACTCATGATGATTTAAAAGGGATTTCTCCTACTATATGTCAGCATGCTATTAACATGGAGCCAGATGCAAAGCCGGTTGTTGAATATCAACGCCGTTTAATTCCTAAGATGAAGGAAGTGGTAAGAAATGAGGTATTGAATCTCCTTGATGCTGGTATTATTTATCATATTGCTGATAGTAGATTGTTTAGTCATGTTCATTGTGTTCCTAAGAAAGGAGGTATCACTGTTGTGCCTAATGAGAATAACGAGCTTATTTCTCAAAGGATAGTAGTTGGCTATAGGATGTGCATTGATTTTAGAAAGGTAAACAAAGTTACTAAGAAAGATCATTATCCTTTACCGTTTATAGATCAAATGATAGAGAGGTTATCTAAGAAAACTCATTTTTGTTTTCTTGGTGGTTATTCTGGTTTCTATCAGATTGCTGTTAAAAAGCAAGATTAAGAGAAAACCACGTTTACTTGTCCTTATGGAACTTATGCTTATAGACGTATGCCTTTTGGTTTGTGCAATGCTCCTGCTACTTTTCAAAGATGCATGTCTGCTATTTTTCATGGTTTTTGTGAAGAAATTGTGGAGGTATTCATGGACGATTTCTCTGTCTATGGAACTTCTTTTGATAATTGTTTTCACAATCTTGATAAAGTTTTGCAGAGGTGTGAAGAAACTAATCTTGTTCTTAATTGGGAAAATGCCACTTTATGGTGAATGAAGGAATTGTTCTTGGACATAAAATCTCTAAAAGAGGTATTGAAGTTGACAGAGTAAAGGTTGAAGCAATTGAGAAAATGCCCTGTCCCAGGGATGTTAAAGGTATTCGTAGTATTCTTGGTCATGTTGGTTTCTATAGGAGGTTTATTAAAGATTTCTCTAAGATTTTTAAGCCTCTTACTAATCTTCTTCAAAAAGATGTTCCATTTGTTTTTGATGATGATTGTAAGGAAGCTTTCGAAACTCTTAAGAAGGCTTTAACTACTACTCCTATTATTCAACCATCTGATTGGAATTTACCCTTTGAAATTATGTGTGATGCTAGTGATTTTGCTGTGGGTGATGTTCTTGGACAGCGCGTAGATAAGAAGTTGAATGTTATTCATTATGCTAGTAAGACTCTTGATGCTGCTCAGAAGAATTATGCTACTACTGAGAAAGAGTTTCTTGCTGTTGTTTTTGCATGCGATAAGTTTAGACCTTATATCGTAGATTCAAAAGTTACAATTCATACTGATCACGCTGCTATTAGATATCTTATGTCGAAGAAGGATGCTAAGCCTAGGCTTATCAGATGGGTGTTGCTTTTACAAGAGTTTGATTTGCATATTGTAGATAGGAAAGGTGCTGAAAATCCTGTTGCTGATAATTTGTCTAGATTGGAAAACATTTCTTTTGATCCTATTCCTGTTAATGATAGTTTTCCAAATGAACAGTTAGCTTCAATAAAGGTAACTTCACGAGAAATACCTTGGTATGCTGATTATGCTAACTTTATTGTTTCCAAGTATTTGCCTCTAACCTTTACAGCTCAGCAAAGAAGGAAATTCTTTTATGACTTGAGGCATTACTTTTGGGATGACCCACACTTATATAAAGAAGGAGTGGATGGTATTATGCGAAGATGTGTTCCAGAATATGAACAACAAGAGATATTGAGAAAATGCCATGGTAGTCCCTATGGTGGGCATCATGCTGGAGACAGAACTGCACAAAAAGTTCTACAATCAGGTTTTTATTGGCCTATCCTTTTTAAAGATTCTAGAAAGTTTGTTTTATCTTGTGATGAATGCCAACGAGTTGGTAATATTTCTAGATGCAATGAAATGCCTATGAGTTATTCTCTTGTTGTTGGGGATTTTACTTTATGGGTCCTTTTCCTCCTTCAGAAGGTTACACTCATATACTCGTAGTTGTTGATTATATTACTAAGTGGGTAGAAGCTATACCTACGAAGAGTGCCAATGGTGAGACCTCGTTAAAAATGCTTAAGGATGTTATTTTTCCTAGGTTTGGTGTGCCTAGATATCTTATGACTGACGGAGGTTCTCATTTTATGTATGGTCGTTTTAGGAAAACTCTTGCTAGATATGACGTTAATCATAGAATTGCTTCTGCTTATCATCCCCAAACTAGTGGGCAAGTAGAGCTGTCAAATAGAGAGATCAAGTCTATCTTGCAGAAGACTATTAATAGATCTAGGAAAAATTGGGCTAGCAAGTTGAACGATGCTTTATGGGCTTATAGAACTGCTTATAAGAACCCCATGGGCATGTCTCCTTACAAAATGGTTTACAGAAAAGCGTGTCACTTGCCTTTAGAATTAGAACACAAAGCTTTTTGGGCAGCGAGAGAGCTTAATAGGGATTTTAAACTTGCCGGTAAGAAAAGATTGCTTGATTTGAGTTCTTTAGATGAGTGGAGAAACGAAGCTTATGAGAATGCCAGACTTTTCAAAGAGAAAGTCAAACAATGGCATGATAGGAGAATTCTTAAGAGAGAGTTTCATGTTGGTGAGAAAGTTCTATTGTATAGGTCTCGTCTCAGATTTTTTGCAGGTAAATTACTCTCAATATGGGAAGGACCCTTTGTTATTGAAGAGGTGTATCATTCAGGTGCGGTAAAGATTGCTTCGCTTAAAGACAACACTACGCAAGTGGTGAATGGGCAAAGACTCAAGCATTTTATTTCTGGAGATTCTTATAATGAAGATGTCAATGTTATTCAAATGATTACTCCAGAAGAATTCATCAAAGAGCATATACAGGAAACTGCAGAGTCAGTTTCCGAATAGGTAACAGTTCTAGTCAGAAAAAGTTCACGTTAAACTTTTCTACTTATATTTTTGTCGTTTTTATTAAATATGAAAAATCACGAGACGAAAACGGGTTGGAAACGGAGTCTGGTGGCTCTTCACCACCTGGTGGCACGGGCCCCTCCTGGCTGCGCCACCCTGTGGTGAGACCACCCCAGAACTCATTTCCATCCCGGATTCCTCCTGTGACTTCGCGTTGATGTTTAATTTTTGCCTATATAACCCCCCGGATTGCCCGAGGTCTGTATATCGTGTTCTCATCGTGTTTTTGTTTCGATATGTTTCTGTCAGGAGTTGTTCTCAGTTTTAGAGTCACCATGTCTTCGTCTAGTTCATCCGAGGAGAACTCTCTTGCGGACATCATTAATCCGTACATGAGGGAGCTGAAGATGCATCCGAAGGATTTGTCACTCAAGGATGGGAAGTTGCAGATAGAGAATGTCCAAGGCCCAACAGGAGAAGGAAGTCTCGAAGCCAGGATGGAAGCGCTGGAGCAAGAAGTCTTTAAATACAAGAAGATGGCGGAACGCGAGGTGGACATCATCCATAGGATAAATCAAGAACTCATCGCCAAGCACAAGAAGGATACCGCAGAGCTCTGGCATGACATCTTGTCACTCCATGAGACCACCAACAAATTACAAGCACAACTTTACGACTTGCAGAACCAAAACAATAAGTATGAAGATAGGTTTAAACAAATGAGTGCTGCTTCCAATTTCAAGATATTGGAGACCAAGTCATCTTTCCTTGATGGGGAACCCCTTCCTTGGAAGTCAGATGATGATAAAGACTCACCACGACCTCCAAAGGAGTAATTTGTCATTGGTATAAGCATCCCCTTGGTTTGTTCCAAGCTTGGGGGAGTGCCGCGGTATCACATCATTATCTTTTACCCATTTACTTTTCAAGTAGAGTCATATCATGAATAGAGAAGTGCTTGTTGCGGTACGGTTGATGTGAATCACCGTCCAGTTGGGAACCCCAAGAGGAAGGTATGATGATCAAAGCAGCAGTTTTCCCTCAGTAAGAAACCAAGGTTTATCATATCCAGGAAAAAGCCAAACTCCAGAAGGTGATGCTTGCTAGCCTACTAACACTCCAACAAGGGCGCCGTTAACGATTCTTGTTGACTCGTCTTCAACTAGTAGCAACGCGGAACCAGCACACAACACAACCAAATACTTTGTTCCCAACTTACGATGAGGTTGTCAATCTCACCGGTTTGCTTGAAACAAAGGAATGAGCGTATCGAGTGGAAAGCAATAGTAGTATGCGAGTAAACTAAACAGTGCGAGTAAAGTAAACAGGTGATAGCAATATAATGGAGTAAATACCGGGGTCCATAGTTCACTAGTGGTGTCTCTCCATAAGATAAAATAACACATGCTGGGTAAACAAATTACAGTTGGGCAATTGATAGAATAAAGACAACGTGATATGTCAAGAGGATCACTATGAGATTTACTCTGGGCATTACAACAAGATACATAGACCGCCATCCAACTGCATCTATGACTAATAATCCACTTGTGGCGAATCAATCTGAGAACTCCACAAGTATTAAGTTGCGAATAACAGTTAACTGCATTAAGCAAAGTGTGTAACGTAAACAAAGCATATGCCCTCGAGCATATGAATGTTGTTTTCCCCCTAGTAGCAACAACACATCTACAACCTTAGAGGTTTCTGTCACTCCCCAGATTAAATAGAGGCATGAACCCACTATCGAGCATAAATACCCCCTCTTGGAGTCACTAGCAACTACTCGGCCAAGATAGCTACTAACAACGAAGAGCATGCAAGATCATAAACAACATAGAGATAACATAAGATAATATTCAGCACATCAACTCAATCATAACACCAATATTCATCGGATCCCAACAAACACAACATGTAGAATTACATAACGGTGATCTCGATCATGTAAGGCAGCTCACGAGATCTAAACATGAAGCACATGGTGGAGAAGACAACCATCTAGCTACTGCTATGGACCCATAGTCCAAGGTAGACTACTCACTCATCGCGCCGGAGGCAAGCATAGCGATGAAGAAGACTTCCGGTGGTGATTCCCCTCTTTGGCAGGGTGCCAGGAAGAGCTTCTGGACCCTCCTGATCTCGGGTCGACGACGGCGGCGGATCGCGATGTGTTTCTGGAAAAGTGATCGGGTCTTTATGTTTTTCCTGTCGGGGGGTCTTTATAGGCGAAGGGGCAGCGTCAGAGGTGGACCAGGGGGCCCTCACCACAGGTGGGTGCGGGCCAGGGGCAGGCCGTGCCCCCTGGTGGTGGGGCCGCCCTCTGGCTCCTTTCCATCTCCTCTTCGGTTCTCTGGAAGCTTCGGTAAATATCTGGATGTTTGGCTTTTGTTTCGTCCAATTCCGAGAATATTTCCCGTGTAACTTTTCTGAAACACAAAAATAGCAGAAAACGGGGAACTGGCACTGTGGCATCTCGTTAATAGGTTAGTTCCGGAAAATACATAAAAATGCCACGAAGTGTAACGAAACACTAAGCAAATGGTGAAAATGCATAAAAATGCCACGAAGTGTAATGAAACACTAAGCAAATGGTGTAAATGGTGTTTGCTTAGTGTAACGAAACACTAAGCAAATGGTGTTAATAGGTTATATTGCTATCACCTATTTACTTTACTCGCATACTACTATTGCTTTCCACTCGATATGCTCATTCCTTTGTTTCAAGCAAACCGGTGAGATTGACAACCTCATCGTAAGTTGGGAACAAAGTATTTGGTTGTGTTGTGTGCAGGTTCCACGTTGCTACTAGTTGAAGATGCGCTAACACGTTATCATTAACGGCGCCCTTGTTGGAGTTTTAGTAGGCTAGTCAGCATTACCTTCTAGAGTTTGGCTTTTTCCTGGACTGACAAACCTTGGTTTCTTACTGAGGGAAAAACTTGCTGCTGTGCTCATCATACCTTCCTCTTGGGGTCCCCAACTGGACAGTGAAAAACCATCAACACCGCGCCGCATCAAGACATTTTTCTGGCACCGTTGCCAGGGAAAAAAAGACTTCTGCAAAGGGAGTTTCACACACACATCCTTTACTTTGTTTTAAGTTTTGCTTTTACTTTATTTTTACTTGCATCATTTTATAAAAAACAAAAAAAAAATTAGTATCCTTTATAGTTGTTTTTACTTGTCTGCTTTTAGTTTTGCTAGAATGGCTATACCTGAAAACACCAAGTTGTGTGACTTGACTAGCACTAATAATAGTGATTTTATCTGCACTCCTATTGCGCCACCTGCTCCTGCTGTAAATTTTTATGAGATTAAGCCTGCTTTGTTGAACCTTGTTATGAAAGAGCAATTTTCTGGTGCTAGTACTGATGATGCTGCAGCTCATCTCAACAATTTTGTTGAGCTATGTGAGATGCAAAAGTATGAGAATGTTGATGGTGATATTATTAAGCTTAAGTTGTTTCCTTTTTTTTGAGAGGAAAAGCTAAGGATTGGTTGCTGTCTTTGCCTAAAAATAGTATTGATTCATGGGCTAAGTGTAGGGATGCTTTTATTAGTAGATACTATCCTCCTGCTAAGATTATAGCTTTGCGTAGCAATATTATGAAGTTTAGTCAGTTTGATAATGAACATGTTGCTCAGGCTTGGGAAAGAATGAAATCTATGATAAAGAATTGTCCCACTCATGGACTGACTACTTGGATGATTGTCCAAACTTTTTATGCAGGACTGAATTTTTCTTCAAGGAACCTATTGGATTCAGCTGCTGGAGGCACTTTTATGTCTCTTACCGTGGGCGCCGCAACAAAGCTTCTCGACAATATGATGGTAAATTATTCTGAATGGCACACCGAGAGGCTCCACAAGGTAAGAAGGTAAATTCTATTGAGGAAACCTCTTTCTTGAGTGATAAGATTGATGCTATTATGCTTATGCTTTCTAATGATAGAACTCATGTTGATCCTAATAATGTTCCTTTGGCCTCTTTGGTTGCTCAAGAAGAGCATGTTGATGTAAACTTCATTAGAAATAATAATTTTAACAACAATGCTTATAGGAACAATTTTGCTAGTAACAATTATAGGCCGTATCCTTCTACCAATGGTAATGGTTATGGTAATTCTTATGGCAATTCCTCCAACAACACTAGGACCGTGCCCTCCGAGCTTGAGTTAATGCTCAAGGACTTCATCGGTAAGCAAACTGCTTTTAACAGGTCTGTTGAGGAAAAGTTAGGCAAAATTGATATTCTTGCTTCTAAAGTTGATAGCCTTGCTCATGATGTTGAACTTCTGAAATTATAAGTGTTGCCTAATGATGTGAAAGAGAACAATACTTTTGCCACTGCTAATGCTATCCAAGTTAGAATTGATGAAAATGTTAGGATGCTAGCAGAATTGCATGCCAGGTGGGAAAGAGAAGATGAGATGGCAAGAAAGATGAAGGTATGTACCATTACTACCGCTAATGATGTTATTCCTAATGCTAGTAATCCTCTTACTTTGATTGGTGTAGAGAAAACTCCCACTCCTTGTGTTAAAAAGCCTAAAACTGCCAAAACTTTTTCTCAAAAGAGTGCTGAAATTTTTCGGAGTGTGGGAGATGATAGCTCTATTTCCTTTAATGATTTTGATGTTGATGGCTGCAATATATCTGAAGTTATTTTGTTCTTGCAAAAGCTTGCTTTGACTCCCAATGCTAGTTCTTTAAATATTACTTTTACTAAGCATATTACCAATGCTCTTATGAAAATTAGGGACGAAAAGTTGAAGCAAAAAGCTTCCATTCCCAAGAAGTTAGAAGATGGTTGGGAACCCATCATTGATATGCATGTTAATGGTTTTGATTGTCATGCTTTATGTGATCTAGGTGCTAGTATTTCTATCATGCCTAGAAAGATTTATGACATGCTTCATTTACCACCTCTTGAAAAGTGTTATTATGATGTTCCTATTGCTGATGTTGCTAAGGAGAAACCTCTGGGGAGGATTAATGATGTTCTTATTATGGTTAATAATAACCTTGTTCCCATTGATTTTCTTGTCATGGATGTTGAATGCAATGCTTCATGTCCTATTATTTTGGGAAGACCTTTTCTTCGAACTGTAGGTGTCATCATTGATATGAGGGAAGGCACCATCAAATATCAATTCCCACTCAAGAAAGGTATGGAACACTTCCCTAGAAAGAGTAAGAAATTACTTTTTGACTCTATTCTTAGAGCAAATTATGAGCTCGATGCTTCATCTCTTGATGTTACTTGATTCGCAATTTTCTGCGCCTAGCTCAAAGGCGTTAAAGAAAAGCACTCTTGGGAGATAACCCAATGTTTTCTTTTCAGTAATTTTTCTTTTATTTGAGTCTTGGCAGTCATTACTACTGTAATGACCTCTCCTTATCATTTTTATTTCATTGTTGTGCCAAGAGAAGCCTCTAATTTGAGTGAGGTAAGATTTGGGGATGTTGCTGTCCTGAAATAGTTTTCGGTGCTGCACCGTAAAAATTCGTGAAACTTCTCTGTATATCTTTTGGACCTGAGATTTCTTGTGCATATGCCCCAGGTTATATCCAAACTTTCATTAGTTGAACACTTTTTGATTTGAGCAACAGAAAACCCTCTAAAAATTCTACCTTTGTTAGTTGTTCTATTTTGACAGATTTCTACCAATATTTGTGTTTGCCGCTTTATCGCTTTCTTTTTGAGTTCTTTTGATCATGGAACTTTTGGGGAAGTTGCTAAAGTAGTATATACTTTATATGTGGTGGTTTTGAGTTAAAACCTGAAGCAAAAAGGGGTTGATTCAATGTTATACTTACACTAATGTTGCTAATAGATTTGTGTTTAGTTTTGTATGAAGGAAGTTTTCAAGTGTAGGGATTGGAGAATGATGAGATGAGTTGAAGAATGGACAAAAGCTCAAGCTTGGGGATGCCCATGTCACCCCAAGAAATATCCAAGAGGTACAAGCATCAAAGCTTGGAGATGCCCCCGAGGCACCCCTTCTTCATCGGCAAAAATCAGGTCACCTTTCAACGCACTATATTTTTATTGCTTCATGCTTCATGCATTATGCGTTTTTCTTGGAGCGTCAGTTGTTTTTAGTTTTTAGTTTTGTTTAGTTTTGTTTGCTGCAATAAATGGTTGGACCCCAACAAATTCCTTTTGGAGAAGTTGCCTTGCTTTTCATTTGCCAAGAACACTCCGTTTTTCACTCTTATCGTTTCAACGAGTGTTCTCTTTTTCTAGAACTGCGTTTAGTTTTCGATTTTTGCCTTGATTTATGTTCAGATCTTGTTATATATTTGTATCAAGGTGTATAATTGCCTCTGGTCCATGTTGGTTTTCATCAAAAGAGTTGTTTATAAAAAGTCCGAATGGTGTTGGAAAAGAGAAAAAGCTTTATGCAAAAAAGTGGTACAAGAAGGAGCTTGTGTAGACTGCGGCCTAAGCTTTTGCATGTCATGCTTGATGTCTTTTTGATAGCATGCTTAGTGGTTTTGTTGTAGCATGACTTGTCTCAAATGACTGAGATTGCTTAATGAGCCTTTGAAAAAATCATGCGTTGTTTTTATTATTTGGAAGCATTATTTTGGTTTTCTCCTTGATGCTTTATTTGGGTTGACTTGGCGCATGCTCACACATGTTAGACTCATACAAAGTCGCCATTGCCTCTATGATCATTTAGTTTTTTTACTTTTGATGCCATCTTATGCTTTTTTTAATGTCGCTTTGCATGATTATGGCCGTTATTGCTTCTTAGTTGGTCGCTCTCAGTCTTTTGCTAGCCTTCATTTTGTACTGAGTATGAGCTCTACTCGTGCATCCAACTCCTAAAAACAAAGTTTGCCATTGTGTCCACTATAAATTCCTATGCATGGTATTTGTAAGCCATTCCAAGTAAATTTTCATGTGCTACCTTTCAAAACTTTCAACTACTTCTTATTTTGTGCCACTGTTTTTAGCTCATAGGGACGTAGTGGTCGGAATTGCTATCTTCCATATTAAATTAAGTACCCCTTGACTAGGCAGCTTCATCTGCTCATCATTAATTTTGCATGAGAGCTGGTCAGACCATTGCAATCTAAATTCTAAAAAAGAAAGAAAAAAAGGCACTCCTCCATGGTATGTGAATGTTGGTGGGCACCCGATGGAATCGGTTAGCCATGGTTTGAGAAAGGAAAAAAGGTGGGGAGGAGTGCCAAAGCTTTATAAAAGAGCACCAATGTGCCAAATTTTCAAAGAACTCGGAACTGCTCTCACTTGTTTATTATGGAAGATAGTAAGACCCCATTGTCAGTCGTTGACATGAAACAACCACCTCTCAAAACCCAAGTGTTATCTCTCTGTTTTACAAATGAAAAGCTCTAGCACATGTTTAATCTCTGCTTCCCTCCGCGAAGGGCCTTTCTTTTACTTTTATGTTGAGTCTCCACCTTCTACCTTTATGCACCGTCTAAGAGAGCATAGTTGTCATTCTGAGTATCTAGTCGCCCTCTTAAACTACTTAAATTACTTGTTCTTAAATTACTTGTTCTTAAATTACTTGTATCTAGTCACCCTCTTAAACTTGAAGGTGTCCTATGCATTTATGTTTTGCTCTCTCATGAAGGACAAGCTGAAAACCATTTGCTATGTTTTTCCATATGATTTGAACACACGTTTGACTTTTATTGTTTCATTTTCATGATCTTTTGTTTGTGTTCTTTTTCATGTTATAACAGGGTTGCTAAGTTTCTTCTATCAGGATTATATCTTTCATGCCCATGTTTTAAGTTCTTTTGATCCCAGCGCACAACGCTTACATATGTGGTCAAGATTGTGTAGGTGCATATCACCTCAATAATTATTTCTTTTGTTATCACTTACCTACTCGAGGACGAGCAGGAGTTAAGCTTGGGGATGCTGATACGTCTCAAACGTATCCATAATTTTTGATGCTCCATGCTTGTTTTTACACCATTTGCTTAGTGTTTCGTTACACTTTGTGGCATTTTTATGCATTTTCTGGAACTAACCTATTAACGAGATGCCACAGTGCCAGTTCCCTGTTTTCTGCTGTTTTCGTGTTTCTGGAAAAGTTACACAGAAAATATTCTTGGAATTGGATGAAACAAAAGCCGAACATCCAGATATTTACCGAAGCTTCTAGAGAACCGAAGAAGAGACGGAAAGGAGCCAGAGGGTGGCCACACCACCAGGGGGCGCGGCCTGCCCCTAGCCCACGCCCACCTGTGGTGAGGGCCCCCTGGTCCACCTCTGACGCTGCCCCTTCGCCTATAAAGACCCCCCGACAGGAAAAACCTAAAGACCCGATCACTTTTCTACAAACACATCGCGATCCACCGCCATCGTCGACCCGAGATTGGGAGGGTCCAAAAGCTCTTTCCGGCACCCTGCCGGAGAGGGGAATCGCCACCGGAGGTCTTCTTCATCGCCATGCTTGCCTCCAGCGCGATGAGTGAGTAGTCTACCTTGGACTATGGGTCCATAGCAGTAGCTAGATGGTTGTCTTCTCCACCATGTGCTTCATATTTAGATCTCGTCAGCTGCCTTACATGATCGAGATCACCGTTATGTAATTCTACATGTTGTGTTTGTTGGGATCCGATGAATATTGGTGTTATGATTGAGTTGATGTGCTGAATATTATCTTATGTTATCTCTATGTTGTTTATGATCTTGCATGCTCTCCATTGTTAGTAGCTATCATGGCCGAGTTGTTGCTAGTGACTCCAAGAGGGGATATTTATGCTCGATAGTGGGTTCATGTCTTTATTTAATCTGGGGGAGTGACAAAAACCTCTAAGGTTGTAGATGTGCTGTTGCTACTAGGGGGAAAACAACATTCATATGCTCGAGGGCATATGCTTTGTTTACATTACACACTTTGCTTAATGCAGTTAACTGTTGTTCGCAACTTAATACTTGTGGAGTTCTCGGATTGATTCGCCACAAGTGGATTATTAGTCATAGATGCAGTTGGATGGCGGTCTATGTATCTTGTTGTAATGCCCAGAGTAAATCTCATAGTGATCCTCTTGACATATCACGTTGTCTTTATTCTATCAATTGCCCAACTGTAATTTGTTTACCCAGCATGTGTTATTTTATCTTATGGAGAGACACCACTAGTGAACTGTGGACCTCGGTCCTATTTCCATTATATTGCTATCACCTGTTTACTTTACTCGTACTGTTTACTTTACTTGCATACTACTATTGCTTTCCACTCGATACGCTCATTCCTTTGTTTCAAGCAAACCGGTGAGATTGACAACCTTATCGTAAGTGGGGAACAAAGTATTTGGTTGTGTTGTGTGCAGGTTCCACGTTGCTACTAGTTGAAGATGCGCTAACACGTTATCGTTAACGGCGCCTTTGTTGGAGAGTTAGTAGGCTAGTCAGCATCACCTTCTGGAGTTTGGCTTTTTTCCTGGACTGACAAACCTTGGTTTCTTACTGAGGGAAAAACTTGCTGTTGTGCTCATCATACCTTCCTCTTGGGGTTCCCAACTGGACGGTGAAAAACCATCAACACCGCGCCGCATCATCCACCATCAAGTTCTTCAACGAGATTATCACAAGATATGGAGTTCCCCACAGTATCATCACTAACAATGGGACAAACTTTGCAAAGAGAGTCTTCGCAGAGTACTGCGGCCAGAGGGGCATCCGCCTGGACTTAGCATCAGTGGTGCATCCTCAGTCTAATGGGGAAGTGGAGAAAGCAAATGGGCTGATCCTGGCCGGCATCAAACCAAGGTTGGTCGAGCCTCTCGAGCGCTCAGCTGGCTGTTGGGTTGAAGAGCTGCCCTCAGTGCTCTGGAGCCTGTGCACCACCCCTAACCGCTCTGTCGGCTTCACGCCTTTCTTCCTGGTCTACGGAGCAGAAGCGATGCTACCCACTAATATCGAATTCGATGCGCCCAGAGTTGTCTAGTACATGGAGAAGCAAGCAAAAGAAGCTCGTGAAGATGGCGTCAACCTCCTCGAGGAGGCACGAGAGAAGGCCTTGGCCAGATCAGCGCTCTATCAGCAGCAGCTGCGACAATACCATAGCCGGAAGATCCGTCCACTCGCGCTTCGCGAAGGAGATCTCGTACTCCGGCTGGTCCAAAACATTAAAGGCATGCACAAGCTGTCCTCTCCTTGGGAGGGACCGTTCATTGTCAGCCGGGTGCTAGGCAATGGGGCATACTACCTCATCGACGCACAAGAGCCCAGGAAGAACAAGGCAGATAATTCTGACAAGGAGACGGAGCGTCCCTGGAATGTCAATCTCCTAAGACCTTTCTTCTGCTAAGGCAAAAGCTTGTACCCCAAAAACTCGTCAATGAATAAAGGACAATGGAACGGCTAGTTACGGCCGGCTCCAAGAAAAATACTTCGTGTATGTTTTGCTTCCTGCGTTATTCACTTGACCGGCAGCCGGCTCTGGGCACCGAGCCACAGCCGGCTGCCCTAAAAACAATCGATTCCTCGTTAGCCAGATGAGTACTATGTATGAAGTAGGTCTCGAGCCCAACCTCCATCCCCCGGCTCCACGCAGCCGGACGGATGGGAGCCAGCAGGCCACATACGAAGGAAAGCCGCAGGGAAAAACCGTAAACGATAGAAAGTCGCTCAACTAAGCGTTGAAGACAGTGCTCATTAACCATGCGTTGGCTAGCTCGAGTCGGGTGCCCAATAAACCGAAGTACTACTTCTCACCCCGCGGCACGCTCCCACCCTAGGCCGGCATTCGGCTGCCGGCCCAAGGGAGACCAACCGGCACCAGGCTGCCGGTTGGGGGTAGAAGGGCCGAAGGGTGGGGGGATTAAGGAAAAAGTTGAGAGAACCGGGCCAAGGCAGGCCAGCGAATGGTTGATGATCATAGTTTCTCGATGTTTAGGATGAGTAGCCACGTCAAAGAGGTTCGAAGCTAGAGCTGCCTCGCTTGACGTCGGCACCGTATGCGAACGAGCTAGTTTCAAGCCAGCTGTCATTCCAGCTGCCTGCTACTCGGTGATGATGCCAGAAAAGAGCTGGTGGGTGTAGTTGACGTGGGAGCAGTAAGTCCTTGTGCGTGGTGAATAACCAGCCCGTTGGGAACCCCAAGAGGAAGGTATGATGAGTGTAGCGGCAAGTTTTCCCTCAGTTAAGAAACCAAGGTTTAATGTCGATCAGGAGAGGAGAGACAATGACGACTGAAGGTGTTTGTGGAACCTGCACACACACAAACAAATACTTTGTTCCCAACTTGCGATGAGGTTGTCAATCTCACCGGTTTGCTTGAAACAAAGGTTATGAGTGTATCGAGTGGAAAACAATAATAGTATGCGAGTTAAGTAAACAGTACGAGAAAAGTAAACAGGTGATTGCAATATGATGTAAATAGGACCGGGGTCCATAGTTCACTAGTGGTGTCTCTCCATAGATAAAATAGCACATGCTGGGTAAACAAATTACAGTTGGGCAATTGATAGAATAGAGATAACGTGATATGTCAAGAAGATCACTATGAGATTTACTCTGGGCATTACAACAAAATACATAGACCGCCATCCAACTGCATCTATGACTAATAATCCACTCCCTGGGATATCAATCCGAACACCCTAGAAGTATTAAGTTGCGAACAACAGATAATTGCATTAAGCAAAGTGTGTAATGTAAACAAATCATATGCCCTTGAGCATATGAATGTTGTTTTCTCCCTAGTAGCAACAGCACATCTACCACCTTAGAGGTTTCTGTCACTCCCCTAGGTGAAATAGAGACATGAACCCACTATCGAGCATAAATACCCGCTCTTGGAGTCACTAGCAACTACTCGGCCAAGATAGCTACTAACAACGGAGAGCATGCAAGATCATAAACAACATAGAGATAACAAAAGATATAATTCAGTACAGCAACTTAATCATAAACACCAATATTCATCGGATCCCAACAAACCAAACATGTAGAATTACATAACGGTGATCTCAATCATGTATGGCAGCTCATGAGA
Organism: Dactylis glomerata; assembly: GCA_007115705.1. Classification (NCBI taxonomy): domain Eukaryota; kingdom Viridiplantae; phylum Streptophyta; class Magnoliopsida; order Poales; family Poaceae; genus Dactylis; species Dactylis glomerata. The sequence goes on from QXEO01000492.1 coordinate 558,955, forward strand.
TCTAAACATGAAGCACATGGTGGAGAAGACAACCATCTAGCTACTGCTATGGACCCATAGTCCAAGGTAGACTACTCACTCATCGCTCCGGAGGCAAGCATGGCGATGAAGAAGACCTCCGGTGGCGATTCCCCTCTCCGGCAGGGTGCCGGGAAGAGCTTCTGGACCCTCCCGATCTTCGGGTCGACGGCGGCGGCGTATCACGATGTGTTCTGGAAATCTGATCGGGCCCTTAGGTTTTTCTCGTTGGGGGGTACTTATAGGCGAAGGGGCGTCGTCAGAAGAGGGGCCAGGTGTCCTCACAAGGCAGTGGCACGGGCCAGGGGCTGGCCGCGCCACCCCTGTGTGTGGGCCCCTGGTCCTCCGCCTCCTACTCTCCTTCGGATCTCTGGAAGCTTCCGGGTAAAATAAGACTTCAGGAACTTGTTTCGTCCAATTCCGAGAATATTTCCTGTGTATCACTTCTGAAACACAAAAACAGCAGAAAACAGGAAACTGGCACTGTGGCACTTCGTTAATAGGTTAGTTCCGGAAAATGCATAAAAATGCCACTTAGTGTAACGAAACAATAGGCAAATGGTGTAAAAACAAGCATGGAGCATCAAAAATTATAGATACGTTTGAGACGTATCAATCATCCCCAAGCTTAACTCCTGCTCGTCCTCGAGTAGGTAAGTGATAACAAAAGAATAATTTTTGAGGTGACATGCACCTACACAATCTTGATCATATATGCAAGCATTGGTGAGCTGGGATCAATAGAACTTAAAACATGGGCATGAAGATATAATCATGACAATAAGAACTTAGCAACCATGTTGTAAACATGCAAATGAACACAAACAAAAGATCATGGTAATGAAACAATGAAAGTCAAACGTGTGTTCAAATCATAAGGAAAAACATACAAAAGGTTTTCAGCTTGTCCTTCAAAGAGAGCAAAACATAAATGCATAGGACACCTTCAAGTTTAAGAGGGCGACTAGATACAAATAATTTAAGAACAAGTGAAACCAATCATCATGAATCAATCAATGAACTTTGGGACAATACATATCACACTAAGAATGACAACTATGCTCTCTTAATGGTGCATAAAGAAAGAAGGTGGTGACTCAACATAAAAGTAAAAGAAAGGCCCTTCGCAGAGGGAAGCAGTGATTAAACATATGCTAGAGCTTTTCATTTGTAAAACAGAGAGATAAAACTTGATTTTGAGAGGTGGTTGTCTTTGTCAACGACTGGCAATGGGGTTCTTACTATCTTCCATACAAAAATGAAGCAAGTTTTTGAGAGAGAGATTAGCACTTTTGTGCTCTTTTATAAAACTTGGCACTCCTCCCCACCTTTTCCTTTCACATACCATGGCTAACCGATTCCATCGGGTGTCCACCAACATTCACATTCTTTGGAGGAGTGCCTTTTTCTTTCTTTTTTTTCTTTTTTTTTTCTTTTTGGAATAAGCAATATGGAAGATAGCAAATCCGACCACTACGTCCCCATGAGCTGAAAACAGTGTCACAAAACGAGAAGTGTTTTGAAGGTTTTTGAAAGGTAGCACATGAAAATTTTACTTTGGAATGGCTTACAAATACCATGCATAGGAATTTATAGTGGACACAATGGCAACTTGGCTTTTAGGAGTTGGATGCACGAGTAGAGCTCATACTCAGTACAAGGCGAGGGCTAGCAAAAGACTGGGAGCGACCAACTAAGAGAGCAGTAATGGCCATAATCATGCAAAGCGACAAAGCGACATTAAAAGAAGCATAAGATGGCATCAAAAGTCAAAAACTAAATGATCATGAAGGCTATTGGCGACTTTGTAAGAGTCTAACATGTGTGAGCATGCGCCAAGTCAACCCAAATAAAGCATCAAGGAGAAAACCAAAATAATGCTTCCATACAATAAAAACAACGCATGATTTTTTCAAAGGCTCATTAAGCAATCTCAGTTATTTGAGACAAGTCATGCTACAGCAAAACCACTAAGTATACTATCAAAAAGACATCAAGCATGACATGAAAAAGCCTAAGCCGCAGTCTACACAAGCTCCTTCTTGTACCACTATTTTGCATAAAGCTTTTTCTCTTTTCCAACACCATTTGAAATTTTTATAAACACCTCTTTTGATGAAAACCAATGAAGATCAGAGACAAAAATACACCTTGATGAAAAGATATGACAAGATCTGAACGCAAATCAAGGCGAAAACGAAAACCAAAAGCAGTAGCAGAAAAAGTAGAACACTCAATTTTTAATAAGAGTGAAAACTAGAGCGTTCTTTTCAAATGAAAACAAGTACATCTCCTCCAAAAGAAAATTTGTTGGGGTCCAACCATTTATTGCAGCAAACAAACAAACTAAACCCACTAAGAAAACTAAAACAACTGACGCTCCAAGAAAAACACATAGTGCATGAAGCAATAAAAATATAGTGTTTTGAAAGGTGACCTGATTTTTGCCGATGAAGAAGGGGTGCCTCGGGGGCATCCCCAAGCTTTGACGCTTGTACTTCTTGGATATTTCTTGGGGTGATGCATGGGCATCCCCAAGCTTGAGCTTTTGTCCATTCTTCAACTCATCTCATCATTCTCCAATCCCTACACTTGAAAACTTCCTTCATACAAAACTAAACACAATTCTATTAGCAACATTAGTGCAAGCATAACATATAATCAATCCTCTATTTGCTTCAGGTTTCAACTCAAAACCACCACATATATAGCATATACTACTGTAGAAACCTCCCCAAAAGTTCCATGATCAAAAGAACTCAAAAGAAAGCGATAAAGTGGCAAACACAAATATTGGCAGAAATCTGTCAAAACTGAACAGCTGACAAAGGTCGAATTTTTGAGGGATTTTCTGTTGCTCAAATAAAAAAGTGTTCAACTAAGAAAAGTTTGGATATAACCTGGGGCATATGCACAACAAATCGCAGGTCCAAAAGATAAACAGAGAATTTTCACGAATTTTTACGGTGCAACACCGAAAACAGTTTCAGGACAGCAACATCCCCAAATCTTTACCTCACTCAAATTAGAGGCTTCTCTTGGCACAAAAACGAAATAAACAAGATAAGGAGCGGTCATTACAGTAGTAATGACTTCCAAGACTCAAATAAAAGAAAAAGTACTGAAAAGAAAACATTGGGTTATCTCCCAAGAGTGCTTTTCTTTAACGCCTTTGAGCTAGGCGCAGAAAATTGCGAATCAAGTAATATCAGATGAAGCATTAAGATCAGCAGCAGAGATCTTTTCAACAATGAAAGAAAATGTGTTCAACTGAGTTTTTGAAACTCCTTTACGATCACGCTTTGGCACACTACTCTCATCAAAAAGATTTTCAGGGCAAATCCAACTGGAATTCTTTTCCCAAGCATCATGAATTCCTATAAGTTCATAAGGTATTGGTACTTTAAAATCATCGGGCGTACCAACCTTAACAGGCGAGCCAAGCTTATTAAACTTCTTAAAAACTTTCCTAGCCTCAATTGCAACATCTCTAAATTCTGTGCGCAAGGTTTCTAAGATAAAAGCTTTCTTTTCGGGATCCTCAATTTCATGAAGCTTAAGGAACATGTATTGCATAGGAGAATTAAGACTAGCAAACCTAGCTTCTAACATGTGAACTAAATGAGCAGAAGCAACTTCATAGCTAGGAGCTAACTCAACCAAAGACTTTTCCTCGTCTTCCTCATGCATACTAATGTGATTAAAGAACTCCTCAATGTTACTTTTTCCAATAATCGAACCACTACCTACTGAGAGGTCCTCCAGAACAAACTCAGGGAACAACATGATAAACTAAAGTAAAGAAATAACAACTACCAAGGATTCTAATTTTTTTGGGTTTTTGATATAAAACGATGCAGGTAAAATAAATAAAGCAAAGCAAAACAAATAACAAAGTAAAGAATGTGTGTGCGAAGAACTCCCCTCGCAGAAGTCTTCTCTTCCTCCCCGGCAACGGCGCCAGAAAAGAAGCTGCTACTCGGTGATGACGCCAGAAAAGAGCTGGTGGTGTGTAGTTGACATGGGAGCAGTAAGTCCTTGTGTGTGGTGAATAACCAGCCCGTTGGGAACTCCAAGAGGAAGGTATGATGAGTGTAGCGGCAAGTTTTCCCTCAGTTAAGAAACCAAGGTTTAATGTCGATCAGGAGAGGAGAGACAATGACGACTGAAGGTGTTTGTGGAACCTGCACACACACAAACAAATACTTTGTTCCCAACTTGCGATGAGGTTGTCAATCTCACCGGTTTGCTTGAAACAAAGGTTATGAGTGTATCGAGTGGAAAACAATAATAGTATGCGAGTTAAGTAAACAGTACGAGAAAAGTAAACAGGTGATTGCAATATGATGTAAATAGGACCGGGGTCCACAGTTCACTAGTGGTGTCTCTCCATAGATAAAATAGCACATGCTGGGTAAACAAATTACAGTTGGGCAATTGATAGAATAGAGATAACGTGATATGTCAAGAAGATCACTATGAGATTTACTCTGGGCATTACAACAAAATACATAGACCGCCATCCAACTGCATCTATGACTAATAATCCACTCCATGGGATATCAATCCGAACACCCTAGAAGTATTAAGTTGCGAACAACAGATAATTGCATTAAGCAAAGTGTGTAATGTAAACAAAGCATATGCCCTTGAGCATATGAATGTTGTTTTCTCCCTAGTAGCAACAACACATCTACCACCTTAGAGGTTTCTGTCACTCCCTCAGGTGAAATAGAGACATGAACCCACTATCGAGCATAAATACCCCCTCTTGGAGTCACTAGCAACTACTCGGCCAAGATAGCTACTAACAACGGAGAGCATGCAAGATCATAAACAACATAGAGATAACAAAAGATATAATTCAGTACAGCAACTTAATCATAAACACACATATTCATCGGATCCCAACAAACCAAACATGTAGAATTACATAACGGTGATCTCAATCATGTATGGCAGCTCATGAGATCTAAACATGAAGCACATGGTGGAGAAGACAACCATCTAGCTACTGCTATGGACCCATAGTCCAAGGTAGACTACTCACTCATCGCTCCGGAGGCAAGCATGGCGATGAAGAAGACCTCCGGTGGCGATTCCCCTCTCCGGCAGGGTGCCGGGAAGAGCTTCTGGACCCTCCCGATCTTCGGGTCGACGGCGGCGGCGTATCGCGATGTGTTCTGGAAATCTGATCGGGCCCTTAGGTTTTTCTCGTCGGGGGGTACTTATAGGCGAAGGGGCGTCGTCAGAAGAGGGGCCAGGTGTCCTCACAAGGCGGTGGCGCGGGCCAGGGGCTGGCCGCGCCACCCCTGTGTGTGGGCCCCTGGTCCTCCGCCTCCTACTCTCCTTCGGATCTCTGGAAGCTTCCGGGTAAAATAAGACTTCAGGAACTTGTTTCGTCCAATTTCGAGAATATTTCCTGTGTATCACTTCTGAAACACAAAAATAGCAGAAAACATGAAACTGGCACTGTGGCACTTCGTTAATAGGTTAGTTCCGGAAAATGCATAAAAATGCCACTAAGTGTAACGAAACAATAGGCAAATGGTGTAAAAACAAGCATGGAGCATCAAAAATTATAGATACGTTTGAGACGTATCACTGCCCCAAAACTCGGGGGCTAGGGGGAAGGGGAATTGGCCCTTAGAAATGGGCCTGCTCCAATCCCTCGCCGGCTGTCCGATCAGTTGGCGCTGCGACATGACCAGCAAAAGAGCGTCGAAATTGAAATCTAGCGTTTGCAAAGAAATGGCTAAAGCCAGTGGTTTGGAGGTTCACTCTAGCCACGGCAAGGGTTATGTGAAGGCTTGGGAAAGGGAGACGTGCCGGCTCCGGTCTCGCCCGAGCTGGCACAGGACTTAGCTTCCATTTTTGTCTCCTCAAGCCGGTGCTAGCTTACATCTCCCGAAGTCGGCCAGTGGAGGCAGTTCTCCCTCCACGCTGAAGCCGGAAGATCTCGCCAGGAACGTTTGGTTAAGTTGGTGGCTATCTTAGCCCCTACCTACAAGCCTGCGTAGCGACGGTCCTAGCGTAGGAGGAATCCTAACTGTGAAATCGTCACCGCGCTCTGATGGAAGAAGAGGACATTCATGGAAGAACAAGGACACAGCAAATTTCCACGATAAACAAGACTTGCAGGAAATTACAAAGTTCTTAACATCCGGCGGGCGGTTACATAATTAAGGCCACGCTAAGGGCCGAGATAACAAAAGATACTCCCCCACTCTAAGCACCCGGAATTCTCCATTGACGAAGCCGTCATCAAGGAAGGGGCTTTGGGGGTGCTCACCGATGACGGCCAGGAGGAGTAGGCACGGGCGCAGCCGAAGGTGTCAACGATGCGGACGCAGAGGACGGGCGACCCAGCGCGATGGGTCATGATGAGGGACCAGCCGCACTTCAAGTCGTAGTCGTCGATGAACCTCGTCCAGCCGTCGGCGAGGTAGCTCTTCCCCTGCTCGTCGTGGAGGATCTCGACGAGGTACACTGGCTGGCCGCCACTGCCTTCTTCCACCATGATGCTCGTTGGGGGGGGGTTCCTCCCCATAGTGCCGACAAAACTGGCGGGGAGCGGCAGGCGCGCCTCGCACCCGGCCCGCAGATGCACCACGAAGGTGGTGAACCCGTTCTCCGAGACATAGGAGAGCCGCTGCTGCGGCGGCGAGCACCGAGGCTTGCGCACCTTGGCGGTGGCCGCGCGGTATGAGCCGCCGACGCCTGCGCCGGTGAGGCCCGGGGGAGCCGCCCTGACCGCAATCGCGGCGCCGACGATGGCGGCCGCTGCCTCTAGGGGAGTCGCGGTGAGGCCGGCGACGGAGGTTGCGCCCGCGGGGGCCGTGATGGCTGGTGTATAGTTGATGATGATTATAACCAGTCAGTTGGGAACCCCAAGCGGAAGGTGTGATGAGCATAGCAGCAAGTTTTTCCCTCAGTTAGAAACCAAGTTTTATCGACCGAAGAAGAAAGAGCCAATACGACTGAAGGTGATGCTTGCAAGCTTCGCGACAGCTCCGGACAATTTATATGGCGCCTCATCCAAGCTTTGCTTTGCGAGCAGCAACATCGAACCTGCACACAACACAACCAAGTACTTTGTTCCCAACTTACGATGAGGTTGTCAATCTAACCGGTTTGCTTGAAACAAAGGGTATGAGCGTATCAAGTGGAAAACAGTAAAAGTATGTGAGTAAAGTAAACAGTGCAAGTAAAGTAAACAGGTGATAGCAATATGATGGAAATAGGACCGGGGTCCACAGTTCACTAGTGGTGTCTCTCCATAGGATAAATAACACATGTTGGGTAAACAAATTACAGTTGGGCAATTGATAGAATAAAGATAACGTGATATGTCAAGAAGATCAATATGCTATTTACTCTGGGCATTACAACAAAATACATAGACTGCCATCCAACTGCATCTATGACTAATAATCCACTCACGGGGATATCATCCGAACACCCCATGAGTATTAAGTTGCGAACAACAGATAATTGCATTAAGCAAAGTGTGTAATGTAAACAAAGCATATGCCCTCGAGCATATGAATGTTGTTTTCTCCCAAGTGGCAACAACACATCTACAACCTTAGAGGTTCTGTCACTCCCCCAGATTAAATAGAGGCATGAACCCAACTATCGAGAATAAATACCCCCTCTTGGAGTTACTAGCAACTACTTGGCCAAGATAGCTACTAACAACGGAGAGCATGCAAGATCATCAACAACATAGAGATAACATAAGATATATTTCAGTATAGCAACTCAATCATAACACCAATATTCATCGGATCCCAACAAACACAACATGTAGAATAACATAACGGTGATCTCAATCATATAGGGCAGCTCATGAGATCTAAACATGAAGCACATGGTGGAGAGAACAACCATCTAGCTACTGCTATGGACCCATAGTCCAAGGTAGACTACTCACTCACCGCTCCGGAGGCAAGCATGGTGATGAAGAAGACCTCTGGTGGCGATTCCCATCTCCGGCAGGGTGCCGGGAAGAGCTTCTGGACCCTCCCGATCTCGGGTAGACGACGGCAGCGGATCGCGATGTGTTTCTAGAAAATTGATCGGGTACTTAGGTTTTTCCCATCGGGGGGTCTTTATAGGCGAAGGGGCATCGTCAGAAGTGGACCGAGGTGGTCTCACACATAGGGGGCGCGGCCCAGCCCCTGGTCGCGCCGCCCTGGTGTGAGGGCACCTCGTGGCCCCACTCCGTCTCCTTTTCGGTTCTCTGGAAGCTCTGTGAAATATCTGGACGACTGGCTTTGGTTTCGTCCAATTCCGAGAATATTTGCTGTGTAACTTTTCTGAAACACAAAAACAGCAGAAAACAGGGAACTGGCACTGTGGCGACTTGTTAGTAGGTTAGTTCCGGAAAATGCATAAAAGTGCCACGAAGTGTAACGAAACATTAGGCAAATGGTGTAAAAACAAGCATGGAGCATCAAAAATTATGGATACGTTGGAGACGTATTAGCATCCCCAAGCTTAACTCCTGCTCGTCCTCGAGTAGGTAAGTGATAACAAAGGAAATAATTTTTGAGGTGACATGCACCTACACAATCTTGATCATCTAAGTAAGCATTGTGAGCTGGGATCAAAAGAACTTAAAACATGGGCATGAAATATATAATCTTGACAATAAAAACTTAGCAACCATGTTATAACATGAAAAAGAACACAAACAAAAGATCATGAAAATGAAACAATGAAAGTCAAATGTGTGTTCAAATCATAAGGAAAAACATATAAATGGTTTTCAGCTTGTCCTTCATGGAGAGCAAAACATAAATGCATAGGACACCTTCAAGTTTAAGAGGGCGACTAGATACAAATAATTTGAGAACAAGTGAAACCAACAATATGAATCAATCAATGAAAACTTTGGGACAATGCACATTATACTAAGAATGACAACTATGCTCTCTTAATGGTGCATACAGATAGAAGGTTGTGACTCAACATAAAAGTAAAAGAAAGGCCCTTCGCGGAGGGAAGCAGTGATTGCAAGTTTTATAACCTTCAAAAATTATGGTACTTACCGGCTTTGAGCTCTCATTGCCCCCATCATAAGCATCTTGAATGGTTAAAGTTAATGCGAGAACAATTATGATGCATATGCTTGACAAATCATAAGTTGAAAACCTCGTGTCCCGTGAATACGAGTACCCAAACCTCATGCTACTTTACTTAGAGTCCCAAGCAAGGCTCTTGTCATTGTAAGTATACACGTATCATCGAGAACTGCCAACGGGGTACCTCTGTGCCCAATGACATGGAACAAGCCCACATCAAAATGATAGGACAAGCAGACAATGAACACCTCAACATCTCTTTTATTTACTATTTGTATTGCTTTTTATTTTGAGATGCGTCGTCGAATGTCCACTATGGGCATGCTGCAAATTTCCACCATGAATTATGTATGGCTTAGATTGGCGGCCCAGGCGTTTCTCTAACACATATACAAACTCCATGATCCCCGCAAGATTCCCAATTCATTTCACACCGCGGGCATCCATAAACAAAAGATCACGATATCAACTCAAATAAGAAGTGCAATGTTGAAAGCTTGCCCATGACGGCATGGCTGGGCTAGTCTCCAACTTACAACTTGCAAGCATAACAACTCAACATAAGAGACCACAATGTCAAATTTTTAAGAACAAGAAAAAGTAAAGTGTGCCTTCTAGTTCGTGAGAGCTTTACTGACTAATTTTCGCATAACACTGGTAAGAGTTTAATTTGAAGAGTAAATAAAAGCAAGTCAAATTTACTTGGAATAGCAAATTGCTAATAGGTATGTATGGTGTACACTTTGACAAACTTGGTTTTTAGGAGTTGGATGCACGAGTAGAGCTCATACTCAGTACAAGGCGAGGGCTAGCAAAAGACTGGGAGCGACCAACTAAGAGAGCAATAACAGCCATAATCATGCAAAGCGACAAAGCGACATTAAAAGAAGCATAAGATGGCATCAAAAGTCAAAAACTAAATGATCATAGAGGCTATTGGCAACTTTTTATGAGTCTAACATGTGTGAGCATGCGCCAAGTCAACCCAAATAAAGCATCAAGGAGAAAACCAAAATAATGCTTCCAAATAATAAAAACAACGCATGATTTTTTCAAAGGCTCATTAAGCAATCTCAATTATTTGAGACAAGTCATGCTACAGCAAAACCACTAAGCATACTATCAAAAAGACATCAAGCATGACATGAAAAAGTCTAAGCCGCAGTCTACACAAGCTCCTTCTTGTACCACTTTTTTGCATAAAGCTTTTTCTCTTTTCCAACACCATTCGAACTTTTTCAATCCAACTCTTTTGAGGAAAACCAACATGGTCCAGAGGCAAAAATACACCTTGATAAATAAATATAAGAATATCTGAATGCAAATCAAGGCGAAAACGAAAACCAAAAGCAGTAGCAGAAAAAGAAGAACACTCGGTTTTTGATAAGAGTGAAAACTAGAGCGTTCTTGGCAAATGAAAAGCAAGGCAACTTCTCCAAAAGAAATTTGTTGGGGTCCAACCATTTATTGCAGCAAACAAAACTAAACTAATAATGAAAACTAAAACAACTGACGCTCCAAGAAAAATGCATAGTGCATGAAGCAATAAAAATATAGTGTCTTGAAAGGTGACCTGATTTTTGCCGATGAAGAAGGGGTGCCTCGGGGGCATCCCCAAGCTTTGACGCTTGTACTTCTTGGATTTTTCTTGGGATGATGCATGGGCATCCCCAAGCTTGAGCTTTTGTCCATTCTTCAAATCATCTCATCATTCTCCAATCCCTACACTTGAAAACTTCCTTCATACAAAACTAAACACAAATCTATTAGCAACATTAGTGTAAGCATAACATATAATCAACCTCTTTTGCTTCAGGTTTCAACCCAAAACCACCACATATAAAGTATATACTACTGTAGCAACTTCCCCAAAAGTTCCGTGATCAAAATAACTCAAAAAGAAAGTGATAAAGCGGCAAAAACGAATAGTGGCAGAAATCTGTTAAAACAAAACAGCTGACAAAGGCCGATTTTTTAAGGGGTTTTCTGTTGCTTAAATCAAAAAGTGTTCAACTAATGAAAGTTTGGATATAACCTGGGGCATATGCACAAGAAATCGCAGGTCCAAAAGATATACAGAGAATTTTCACGAATTTTTACGGTGCAGCACTGAAAACAGTTTCAGGACAGCATCATCCCCAAATCTTTACCTCACTCAAATTAGAGGCTTCTCTTGGCACAACAATGAAATAAAAATGATAAGGAGAGGTCATTACAGTAGTAATGACTTCCAAGACTCAAATAAAAGAAAAAGTACTAAAAATAAAACATTGGGTTATCTCCCAAGAGTGCTTTTCTTTAACGCCTTTGAGCTAGGCGCAGAAAATTGCGAATCAAGTAACATCAAGAGATGAAGCATCAAGCTCATAATTTGCTCTAAGAATAGAGTGAAAAAGTAATTTCTTTCTTTTCCTAGGGAAGTGTTTCATACCTTTCTTGAGTGAGAATTGATATTTGATGGTACCTTCTCTCATATCAATGATGGCACCTACAGTTTGAAGAAAGGGTCTTCCCAAAATAATAGGACATGAAGCATGGCATTCAACATCCATAACGAGAAAATCAACGGGAACAAGGTTATTGTTAACCATAATAAGAACATCATTAATCCTTCCCAAATGTTTCTTCTTAGCAACATCAGCAATAGGAACATCATAATAACATTTTTCAAGCGGTGGTAAGTCGAGCATATCAGAAACCTTTCTAGGCATAATAGAAATACTAGCACCTAGATCACATAAAGCATGGCAATCAAAACCATTAACATGCATATCAATGATGGGTTCCCAACCATCTTCTAACTTCCTGGGAATAGAAGCTTTTTGTTGCAATTTTTCATCCCTAATTTTCATGAGAGCATTGGTAATATGCTTAGTAAAAGCAATATTTAAAGAACTAGCATTGGGAGTCAAAGCAAGCTTTTGCAAGAACAAAATTACTTAAGATATATTGCAGCCATCAACATCAAAATCATTAAAGGAAATAGAGTTTTCATCTCCTACACTCCGAAAAATTTCAGCACTCTTTTGAGAAAAAGTTTTGGCAATTTTAGGCTTTTTAACACAAGGAGTGGGAGTTTTCTCTACACCAATCAAAGTAAGAGGATTGCTAGCATTAGGAACAACATCATTAGAGGTAGTAATAGTACAAAATTTCATATTCCTAGCAATCTCATCCTCTCTTTCCCATCTAGCATGCAATTCTACTAACAATCTAACATTTTCATCAATTCCAACTTGGATAGCATTAGAAGTAGCAAAAGGATCAGACTTAGCGGACATTCTGTTAACCAAAGAGGATTGCACATTAGACAAAGATGAAATATCGGTTTCGGCTTTGGAAACCTTAGCTTGCAATTCAGGAATAGCCTTGTTTAAATTTTCAAGTTGATGACTAATATTCCTCAACAGAGCTGATTGCTCCTCCATAGTCTTAGTAAACAACTTATTTTGCTCATATTGCATTTGCATAAAATTCTTGGTAGCCTTTTCAAGTTCTAAAAACCTCTCTTCACTAGGCATTTTAGGTCTACCAAGATAGCCATTTTCACCATTAGAGGGAAACGGCCTATAATTGTTACTAGCAAAATTGTTCCTATAAGCATTGTTGTTAAAATTATTGTTTCTAATGAAGTTCACATCAACATGCTCTTCTTGGGCAACCAAAGAGGCTAAAGGAACATTATTAGGATCAACATGAGTCCTATCATTAGCAAGCATAGCCATAATGGTATCAATCTTATCACTCAAGGAAGAGGTTTCCTCAACAGAATTTACCTTCTTACCTTGTGGAGCTCTCTCGGTGTGCCATTCGGAATAATTTACCATCATGTTGTCAAGTAGCTTTGTTGCGGTGCCCAAGGTAAGGGACATAAAAGTGCCTCCAGCAGCTGAATCCAATAGGTTCCTCAAAGAAAAATTCAGTCCTGCATAAAAAGTTTGGACAATCATCCAAGTAGTCAGTCCATGAGTGGGGCAATTCTTTATCATAGATTTCATTCTTTCCCAGGCTTGAGCAACATGTTCATTATCAAATTGACTAAACTTCATAATATTGCTACGCAAAGATATAATTTTAGCAGGAGGATAATATCTACCAATGAAAGCATCCTTACACTTAGTCCATGAATCAATACTATTCTTAGTCAAAGATAGCAACCAATCTTTAGCTTTTCCTCTCAAAGAAAAAGGAAACAACTTGAGCTTAATAATATCACTTTCTACATCCTTATATTTCTGCAACTCACATAGCTCAACAAAATTGTTGAGATGAGCTGCAGCATCTTCAGTACTGGCACCAGAAAATAGCTCTTTCATAACAAGGTTCAATAAAGCAGGATTAATCTCATAAAAGTTTGCAGCAGGAGCAGGTGGCACAATAGGAGTGCAGATAAAATCACTATTGTTCGTGCTAGTTAAGTCACACAACTTGGTGTTTTTAAGATTAGCCATTTCAGCAAAACTAAAAGTAGACAAGTAAAAACAACTATCAAGGATTCTAATTTTTTTGAGTTTTTGATAAAATGATGCAAGTAAAAATAAATAAAGTAAAGCAAAACAAATAATAAAGTAAAGGATGTGTGTGCGAAAAACTCCCCTTGCAGAGGTCCTCTTTTTCCTCCCCGGCAACGGCACCAGAAAAGACTTTATGGCTGGCGTGTAGTTGATGATGATTATAACCAGTCAGTTGGGAACCCCAAGCGGAAGGTGTGATGAGCACAGCAGCAAGTTTTTCCCTCAGTTAGAAACCAAGGTTTATCGATCGAAGAAGAAAAAGCCAATATGACTAAAGGTGATGCTTGCAAGCTTCGCGACAGCTCCGGACAATTTATATGGTGCCTTGTCCAAGCTTTGCTTTGCGAGCAGCAACGTGGAACCTGCACACAACACAACCAAGTACTTTGTTCCCAACTTACGATGAGGTTGTCAATCTCACCGGTTTGCTTGAAACAAAGGGTATGAGCGTATCAAGTGGAAAACAGTAGAAGTATGCGAGTAAAGTAAACAGTGCAAGTAAAGTAAACAGGTGATAGCAATATGATGGAAATAGGACCGGGGTCCACAGTTCACTAGTGGTGTCTCTCCATAGGATAAATAACACATGCTGGGTAAACAAATTATAGTTGGGCAATTGATAGAATAAAGATGACGTGATATGTCAAGAAGACCACTTTGCAATTTACTCTGGGCATTACAACAAAATACATAAACCGCCATCCAACTGCATCTATGACTAAGAATCCACTCACGGGGATATCATCCGAACACCCCATGAGTATTAAGTTGCGAACAATAGATAATTGTATTAAGCAAAGTGTGTAATGTAAACAAAGCATATGCCCTTGAGCATATGAATGTTGTTTTCTCCCTAGTGGCAACAGCACATCTACAACCTTAGAGGTTTCTGTCACTCCCCCAGATTAAATAGAGGCATGAACCCAACTATCGAGCATAAATACCCCCTCTTGGAGTTACTAGCAACTACCCGGCCAAGATAGCTACTAACAACAGAGAGCATGCAAGATCATAAACAACATAGATATAACATAAGATATATTTCAGTATAGCAACTCAATCATAACACCAATATTCATCGGATCCCAACAAACACAACATGTAGAATTACATAATGGTGATCTCAATCATGTCGGGCAGCTCATGAGATCTAAACATGAAGCACATGGTGGAGAGATCAACCATCTAGCTACTGCTATGGACCCATAGTCCAAGGTTGACTACTCACTCATCGCTCCGGAGGCAAGCATGGCGATGAAGAAGACCTCCGATGGCGATTCCCCTCTCCGGCAGGGTGCCGGGAAGAGCTTCTGGACCCTCCCGATCTCGGGTCGACGACGGCGGTAGATCGTGATGTGTTTCTGGAAAATTGATCGGGTACTTAGGTTTTTCCCGTCGGGGGGTCTTTATAGGCGAAGTGGCATCTTCAGAAGTGGACCGAGGTGGTCTCACACATAGGGGGCGCGGCCCAGCCCCTGGCCGTGCCACCCTGGTGTGAGGGCACCTCGTGGCCCCACTCCGTCTCCTCTTCGGTTCTCTGGAAGCTCCGTGAAATATCTGGACGACTGGCTTTGGTTTCGTCCAATTCTGAGAATATTTCCTATGTAACTTTTCTGAAACACAAAAACAGCAGAAAACATAGAACTGGCACTGTGCTGACTTGTTAATAGGTTAGTTCCGAAAAATGCATAAAAGTGCCACGAAGTGTAACGAAACATTAGGCAAATGGTGTAAAAACAAGCATGGAGCATCAAAAATTATGGATACGTTGGAGACGTATCAGGCCGTGGCGTTGGTGGCGGCCAAGGCAACCACCCCTGCAGGGGCCACAGCAACAGCGACAGCGGGAGCCACCCCGGCAGACTCCGCGGCGGCCGCAGCCGCGAGTGCCGCCAAGGTCTTCTTGTTGCAGCTGCCCGGTGGGCGGCCGCGTCTGCGAGGAACCGGCGGTGTCGCCGCCGGGTCTTTTTCCCTGTTCCTACTCCCGAACGGGCGGCCGCACTTTCGCCCACCCGATCCGCTGGGAACGCTAGTCCTGACTCCGCCAAGAACTTCGATCAACGACATGGAGGCAAAGGAGACGGGCTGGGGGAGCTGAGGGAACCGCTCGGCGAAGAAGGAGAGTGAAGGTGCTTGGGAGTGGGGAAAACCCTCGAGAGCTCCAAGACTTTAAAGGATGGCAAGGCATGGAAAGTCGAGTCAGTTTAATGCAAGTAAATCAAACGCGTGGCGTTTCGATGGGACGCATCACTAAAGTAAGCCTCGTCTAGCCACATGACGTTCTCTGGAATCATTACAGAGACCGAAGAGTCCAAGCGACAAGACATGACACTGCAGCACTGCGCTGGCCGCAGCGTGGGATCAGAACCCGAAGCGGCACAAGTTCTGAGGGGCCGCGTACCGGCTAGCGGCCGCATGGCTGTCGCCAGCCGGATCGGTCTTGGAGCCGGCACGTCCCGAGACGGCCGGCGACACTCCACGAGACTTGACCTCAGGAACAACAACTTCTGAGCCAAACGAGGAATCCTGGGACTTCGATGGAAGCATGCTAACTTCGGCGAGGAAAAGAACCCGCCGAAGCCCCATGCAAACCCATGAGACTTCACCAGTTTCGGGGGCTAGTGTCGTGGGGATGACTTCTGGGGTATGCCAAGGGCGGTGCTGTCTGCCGGAGGGCGTCCCAGGAATCTCCACGGTGCAAAGTCAAGAAGACCGGCTCGGCCCGAAGGGCCGGCTACGCCAGCGGCCGGCTGGCGACTCCACCGAGGAGAGCCAGAGCCGGGCGATGAAGATAAGATTCCTCCAACGGCTGTCTCGCTGAAAGTGGTCTGGCCCCGACAAGATCGACAGAGGCGAAGGACGGGCAAGACGCAAACCACGTCCAGACTCCACCAACCAGAGAGCAAGAGCCTTCCCCACGAAAGGATCCGAGTCAAAAGGGAGGGCATATGCCTCCCAGATGCCGGTCCAAGGGGGAAAATGCGCTTTATAAAGTGCCATCGTCAGACGAGGACAGAGGAGAGCCAGAAGATCACGACGAAGACGCAGCCACGAAGGAGCCGGTAGCCGGACAGCTGGCCACCTAACCTGTAACCAGACCCCCGCCTATATAAGGGGGTCTAGACCCTTAGTCTAGAGAGATCCGACCTTCTTCTTCCTCCTCTAGACCAAACAGCTCGAGGAGCGTTGTAACCACTGTGAAGATAATACGAAACAAGGCAGGAAGTAGGGGTTTTACCTCCAGCGTGGAGGGCCCTGAACCTGGGTAAACCGAGGTGTCTCAGTTGGCACAATCCTGAGCCGGACCCATCGTCGCACACCGTCGAGCCCCTTCGTTAAGCCATCCCCATGGCTACTGTCTCTAAATTCCCATGACACAAAGAGTGCACTATAAATTCCTATGCATGGTATTTCAAGCCATTCCAAGTCAATTTTCATGTGCTACCTTTCAAAAACTTTCAACTATTTCTCATTTTGTGCCACTGTTTTTAGCTCATGAGGACGTAGTGGTTGGGTTTGTTATCTTCCATACTAAATTGAGTACCCCTCGACTTGCATGCTTCATCTGCTCGTCACTAATTTTGCAAGGGAGCTGGTCAGACCATTGTAATCTAAAAAAAAGAGAAAAGAAAAGAAAAAGGCACTCCTTCATGGTATGTGAAAGTTGGTGGGCACCCGATGGAATCGGTTAGCCATGGTTTGAGAAAGGAAAAGGTGGGGAGGAGTGCCAAGCTATAAAAGAGCACAATTGTGCCAATTAATCAACATCTCAGAATCGCTCTCACTTGTTTAGTATGGAAGATATCAAGAACTCTGTTGCTAGTCGTTAACAAAAGCAACCACCTCTCAAAACAACTTTTACCCCTGTTTTACAAATGAAAAACTCTAGCACATGTTTAATCCCTGCTTCCCTCTATGAAGGGCCTATCTTTTACTTTTATATTGAGTCAACCTATTCCCCTCTATCTCAAGCAAGCATTTGAGTTGTTATGTTTCATTCATCCATATGTTGATCTGTTCAATCATGTTTACTATCTTCCTTTGTTTAGTACAATGCTTTTATCTGAAGGAATATATCTTTAAAGGCTTTCTATGATTGTAAAGAGTTTATTTCGTTGAGCATATGGTTTTTGCTATATCAGCTCTGTTTTAAAAAGGCTCCGTTCAAAAATAGGTACAGTTTGTTCATTGTTCTCTGACCAAGAACAAAGGTTTGCCATCACCAATGATGATTTACCTTGTGCATCTTTATTTGTGATTTCCTTTGCTTATTGCAAGTCTATATTACATGAAGGGAAGCTGCTGTCTATTATAACTTGTGCCTTGGTAAATGTGATGCTTCTTGTCCGTATTTTGTTTATCGAAACTTCACTCCATAAACCTGTGGTCATGTTTACCGAGTTCAGTTTTCGCTTGGGGACAAGCAAGGTCTAAGCTTGGGGGGGGGGGTTGATACGTCCATTTTGCATCACTATTTTGTATCATAATTTACTATTATTCATTGATATATTTCATATTTAGAGATGATACTTATGTTGTTTCCTCTGTTTTTACATGTTTGATGATCATTGGAGAACTTGCTGCCGGAGTCAGGATTCTGCTGGAAAAAGGACCGTCAAGATACCATATTTCTGAAGATCAACAATTCTAGAGAAATACCCAGAAATTCATATAATATCATAAGACGAAAGTAGCCAGAAGGAGGAGGCGAGAGGAGCAGAAGGGTGGGCTCACCACCAGGTAGCGCGGGCCCACCCTTGACCGCGCCGCCCTGTGGTGAGGCCAGCCTGGCCCACTACTGCCATCGCCCCCTCGCGTATATTGTCATCCCCGAAAACCTAAGTCAAGGGGGGGGGGCATCAGAGATAGACACCGCCGCCTCTGCGGGGCAGAAAACACTGAGAGAGAAAAGCTCTCCGGCAGGGAGAAATGTGTCGGGAAATTCCTTCCCGGAGAGGGGAGATCGTCGCCATCGTCATCACCTTTGCACTGGACTTCATCGGGATCATCATCACCATCATCATCATCATCACCAGCACCTTCATCTCCACCATCACCATGCCATCCCGCTGTAACATCTTGGGTTGAATCTTGTCAAATTCTTAGGGGAAACTTTCCCGATGTTAATTACTCTTGTAGTTGATGCTATTGAGTGGAACCATTGAATTAAGGTTTATGTTCAGATTGTTATTTACCATTATTTCACCTCTGGTCATGATCCATATGATGTCTTGTGAGTAGTTCGTTTATTTCTTGAGGACATGGGAGAAGTCGAGATGTTAGTAGTGAAACTATGTTGAGTAATATTTAATGGTTTGATATTTATGTTGTGGTGTTATTCTACTAGTGGTGTTATGTGAACGTCGACTACATGATACTTCACCATTTATGGGCCTAGTGGAATGCATTGTGTATTTGGCTACTAATTGTGGGATTGCCAGAGCGACAGAAACCTAAACCCCCATTAGGAAACCATTGCACCAGGGAGGGTAGGATCTCAAAGTGTAAGGTTGTGGTTAGATTTATCTTAATTACTTTCTTGTATTTGCGGATGCTTGCAGGGGGTATAATCACAAGTGTGTATTAGTCCTAGTAAGGGTAGTACGCTAGCACAGGTTCACCCCCATAACATTTATCAAACTAATGAAGATTACTTAGCAGCATGAAGCGAAAGCTCTCGACAGAAACTCCCATGTGTCCTCAGGAACATTTGGTAATCATAAGTTACACAACCGGCTTGTCCTTTGCTCTAGAAAGGATTGGGCCACTTGCAGCAATTACTATTATTGTCTTTTATTTATTTGTACTTTATTTACTTGCATTACCAAATACCCCTGAAAACATGTTTGCTAGTATTTACAGTGAATCCTTGATCAAAACCACTTGTCAACACCTTCTGCTCCTCGTTGGGTTCGACACTCTTATTTATCGAAAGTACTATGATACACCCCCTATACTTGTGGGTCATCGGGCTTCATTAACCACTATGATTGGATGTACTGCGAAGTATTGCCGCAATTTTTGTGCTATTGTAAATACACTGTATGCAATCTTTTGATAATGCGGGTACCTTTGTTTTGTTGGTGACAAGACTTCGCTGAGGAAGTATACTGGTCGCTGTACTCCATGTGCCTTCCCTTCTTCGCTTCGCTCGACTACCAGCACCGTGCTCACCACTTGATGTATGGCCGCGATATACAGTAGCAGTGGCTCCTTTTCTTTCAGTGCGACCAACACTGGTGGTATGGAAAGCACTTTTTTCAGCTGCATGAACGCTGCATCTGCCTCTTCTGTCCACTCGAATTTGTTGTCTGACTTTTTCATCAGTGCATAAAAAAGGGAGGGCTTTTTCTCCTAGTCGTGCGACGAATCGACTTAATGCCGCAACGCGTCCTGCGAGTTTCTCCATGTCGTGTAGCTTTGCTGGTTTCCCCATTGTTAATATTGCCTGGATTTTCTCTGGGTTTGCCTCTATTCCTCTTGCCGATACCAGGAATCCTAGAAGTTGCCCTGCGGAGACGCCAAAAGAACATTTTGTCGGGTTTAGCTTGAGCTTGTACCTGTTAAGGTTGTCGAAGGTTTCTTGCAGATCGCTGATCAAAGATTCCTGTTTTCTTGTAGTGATGACTACGTCGTCGATGTAGACTTGAATGTTGCCTCCTATTTGACTTCCAAGGCAATTTTGCATCATCCGCTGATAGGTTGCTCCTGCGTTTTTAAGGCCGAAAGGCATGACTTGATAGCAAAAGACACCATATGGTGTGATGAAAGCTGTTTTTCTTTCGTCTTCTTTCTTCAACTTTATCTGGTTGTAGCCGGAGTATGCGTCCAGAAAGGAAAGCCTTGCGCACCCTGGTGTTGAGTCAATTATTTGATTAATGCGAGGTAGCGGAAAGGGATCCTTAGGGCAATGCTTGTTGAGAGATGTGTAGTCGACACATACTCTTTGTACATCTGTATTTTTCTTGGGGACAATTACTGGGTTGGATACCCAAGTTGATGCTTTGATTTCTCTGATGAAGCCTGTGTTTTCTATCTTGTGCAGCTCGGTTGCTATTGCTTTTCTTTTGGGTTCATCGAACCGTCGCAGCAGTTGCTTGTCTGGCTTTGCTTTTGGATCCACATTTAGTGCGTGCTCGACGAGTTCCCTAGGAACCCCTGGCATGTCTGAAGGACACCAGGCGAAGATTTCCCAGCGCTCACAGAGGAACTCAATGAGCGCGCTTTCCTATGCAGGGTACAAGTTTACCGCTATTGAAGTAGTTTTGTTTGGGTCCATGGGGTGGACCTGAATTTTCTTAAAATCTTGCGTTGCGTCGAAAGCCTGGTCTGGCAGGGATCGACCGACGTCGAGTAGCACATTGTGATCAGTTTCGCCCTTGAGTCTTGCATATTCGGCTGTCATGCCGAAGGTTTGCGCCATCCTATTGAATTCCTTGTCGCAGGTATTGGATACTTCGAAGCTTCCTTGGACTGTAATGACCCCCTTGGGTCCTGGAATTTTGAGTGCTAGGTATGCATAGTGAGGAACTGCCATGAACTTTGTAAATGCTGGTCGTCCCAGGATTGCATGGTACTGTGAGGGCCAGTCCATCACTTCGAATTCTAGCTTCTCTCTGTGGAAGTTGCCACTGTCGCCGAAACAAACGTCGAGTTCAATTTTCCCGAGGGGGTAATTTGCGCTTCCTGGTACTATTCCATGGAAAGAGCAATCTGTCGGTTTCAAGCATTCCAGCGAGATGCTCATTGCCTTTAGGGTCCTTGCGTATATCAGGTTTATTCCACTGCCTGCGTCCATAAATACTCGCCCAATGTCGCACCCACTTATTTGTGCCTTCAATACCATTGGTGCGTGCCCTGGCCTGGGTACTTTCCTTGGGTGGTCTGCTCTGCTGAACCTGATTGGCTGGTTGGACCACCGCAGATATTCTGTAGTGGCTGGTGGATATTGCTAAGTTTACTTGCCTCGATATACTCTTCTGCTCTTTTTTGGACTTTGGGATAGGCTGGAGTATTGCGGATATGTACACCTTTGTCTCTAGATGCCTTGCGTTATTTTGCACTTGATATCCTTGACTTGTGTTTGTACTTCCTCGATGTGCTCCTTTGTTTAATTCTAGAGTGTCTTGTAACCTTAGGAATGTTCTGCAGTCTTTCATCTGGTGGTTGGAAACTCTCTTCCCATCTAAGTGCACGTAGTGGATGTGGCAGGGTCCATGGAGCATGTCTTCCGCCGATGGGCCTGAATACTCGGCTTTTCTCTTCCATGACTGTTTTTGTCTCGGTACTCCCTGCTCTCGTCGCCTTCCTCGTTCCTTCTTTCGTATCCTGCGGCTACTTGGTTGCGTCTTGTGCGGCTATCCTCGTTGCGAGACCTGTGCCTTAGCCTGCTTGCTCTGTCTACTTCTGGTGAACGCGCCCTTTTGTTGTTGTAAGCATCTTCTCCATCAGCGAATCTGCTTGCTATCTCTATTAATTCTGACACTGTTTTAGGCCTTATTCTCCCTAATTCTTCCACGAGATCCGAACGACGAAGGCCAGCCGAGAAAGCATCTACTGCCCGCTCATCGGAGACGTCTTCCGCGGAGTTTTTTATTATACTCCATCGTCTGTATGTATGAACGTAGGGTTTCGCCCTTTTTCTGCATGCAGGATTTGACTTCTTCTAGTGACGCTGGACGTTCGTATGTCGAAAAAAAAAATCTTGCGAATTGACTTTCTAGTTCTCCCCAACTTCCGATGGAATCGTTGGGTAAAGTGCTTAACCAAGACCATGCTGCGCCGGTGAGGTATAATTGCAAACTTTGCATCGCCGTTGCTATTGTTCCCCCGAGTATTTGTATTGCCTGAAGGTAGTCTGATAACCATAGTTTAGGTTCTTACGACCTATCGTATTTTTGCTGATCGTGTGGCAGTTTAAATCCTTTGGGTACTCGCGTTTTGCGAATCCTTCGGGTAAAGCATGACGCGCCCATCTCTTTTTCGTCGTCCTCGTAATTTTCTTCCTTCCACGCATAGCGTGCTTTGTTTACCCTTGTTTGTGCTATGATATTCCTTGCATCCTCTTTTCGTGCCCTGCTCTTTTCGTTGCCTGATGAGTCACTTGTTTGGCTTTGCGAGGATTGGTACTTTATGCTTTTATTTCCCATATCCTCGTAACGTGTCGTCTTCTTCTCTGGAGAATGTTTCCTTAGCCTATCTTCTACTAACCCAAGACTTTTTATTGCTACTTGATGCATATGCTCCCGTGGATCTCCGGGTTCTGGTTGTGTAGTTAGTAGATATGCCTGCGCTGCTACTAGTGCTTCTTCTGGTGTTTCTTGCACAAAATCCTCCTCTTCGTCCAATGGTTGCACGCTTGCGCTTCTCGCATGGTTCTCTTCCCTTGATTGCTCTTTTTTCCTTCTATTATGCTTTGGATCTCGATGTTTTTCTCTGCTGGAGTCTGATGTTTTGCTGTATTCGTCCCAGTATGCTCCACTTGATACACTATTGTTTTCTTGACTTCTTCTGAACTCGTCTTTTTCCTCCCGCAGCTTCTTTTTGTGTTGATGCAGGGCATACTGATACCCCATCAGAATTTCTCTTCTTGAGTTGGCGGGTACCTTCGAACCATGATTGATAGCTGACATGATAATTCTCCACTCTCCAGTGGAGACGTGAATTTTCTCCTTCTCCTTTTTGCTGTTGCTCCTTGATTTGTCGACTTGCGTGTGGGTTGCTACATTGTCTGCATGGTCATTTTCTTCTGCTGCTTCGGTGATGATGACACATAGTTGGTGTATATTGTCGAAGACGCCACCGCTTCGGGTGATGAAGTCCTGTTGACTAGTATATGATTGATCCAATGTTCCTCCTATGTCGAGATTTTCCATGGTTTCGTCGAGTTCTTCGATTTTTTCTCCTGTATTTCCTGCTGTTGTGAAGCTGACCGGCGAGTTTACCTCGCCGGAGGAGCCCACCGATGACCGTACATTGTGATTGTCTTGGTTTCGCTTGCCGATGGATCCAGTTTCGCTGGATCTGAAAGGCGAGTCGAACCCGAAGACCCGACGCAAAAGTTCAGGCTTCCAATCGTCAGGTCCATCTCCTGGTTTTCGTCGACTTCTGGATTACTGTTGGCTAAAAGCGAAAAAGTCATCGAATTCATGATTCCAACGCCCCTGTTCCTCACGGTCGGTGCTAATTGACGAGGGTTAACTCGACAAATGTCCAAGATGAAGGACTTAGGATCGGGGGAATAGGGCGTCCGATGAACTCGAAGGTAAAGATCAGTCAAACAAGGCGTATGTTGAGAGTAAACGTGGTGGTGAACTTGGCTTAATCTCAATCCGTACCTAACCGGCCTCTCCTGGCCCCTATATATAGGTGGCCAGGTATCAAGGAACCGATCAGGTCCGATACATATTACAATATACGACATTGACTCATACTTTGACGACGAATATACTTGGGCCTAGCTTAACGGGCCTCAGGGGTACACAAGTAATGTAACGCCCCAACCTTGGGAACAAGGTGGAACATCTGTGTTAAGTGCTATTCCCTGGATCAATGATAGCACCACAGAACAAAATAAAATATTCATTGCATAGTATCTAGATTACATCCCGGATCCAGATACAAAGTACTTAAACCTTACAATTTACACAGCGGAAATAACAAAGTGGCAAGGAGCCTCCATCTTCATCACGTGCCACAGGCAGCCATGTTGGAATGTAAGCTCGAGATCCTAATCCTGGTTCCTTACTCGAAGTAAAACCTGCACGTTGAATATGCAGCCCCAGAGGGGTCAGTACGATGATGTACTGGCAAATGACACATATTTGGTGGCTGTTGTGAGGAGCCTATCTACATGAGTATTTGGCTAGTGGATCTCACAGGCTGATTTGCATAAAGCCAGTTTTATCCTATAGTTCTTTCTTAAAGTATTACTTTCAAAGTTTTATATCTTCAAGGGTCGAGATAACCCCCAATAACCACATACTAGCTAGGCATGTAGCACTGGGCAAAATTCGACAAAGTCGGAACCTCAGGCACCACCACCCCTCGGAGTGTATGGTCCTTAGTTCCTACCTAGGGGTTTCTAGACAGATTTTAATAATTCAGAATTGGTGATGAGATTATTCCGTACATTCCATGTCTAGAGACTCAATTGTCCGTAACCGAGGACACGGCTAATCGATTAGTTTTATACACCTTGCAAGGGTTGTGCACTTTCACCTTACGATTCATTTTATGCCCATACATAAAATGAAACGAGACCTTTTAGAAGGAGAGGACAACTAACTTGGCAAGCACCGCTCCCAACCTATAATTTGACTACCACCACTTCTTGCCGACAAGTTGCACTCCCACATTCTAATCAGTCAAGACAGAGCCCATAATGTCATAAGGCTGCACTGGAAGTACACTAAGCATGGAAGACATAGCCATCTCTTTGTTCCTGGGTGGCCATCCCGAGCGGTATTCTGTTCCCACATCCTCTTACAAGGCATGCATCCCAGAACCCACCTACCTCGCCTCATCTTATCAAACCAATCCACCCAGGTGTTTCATTTTAGTTGAAGTTCTTAACTTTTCACAAAACACTTTTCAAGTGATCTTAGCATGGCATCAGAATTAACAAAGTATTTAGCATCCTATCAGGTGGGGTTTGAGGGATAGCTACACACTACTAGGATCTAAGCATTTGATAAAACAGTTAAGTAAAACACCTATCATGCATACTACAAGAGGTGATTATACTAATGCATAAGTAAAATGGGTAGGGAACATGTGTGTCACTTGCCTTTTGAAGAATACGATCTTTCCACTTCTCTCAACTAAGCACGTAGCTCTTCGCACAAACTATAGCACAAGAAATAGCATAACATAAACAATCCATACAAACACAATCAAACAAATCAAACAATTAAGAAGGGGTTGGTTCAACAATTTAGTTTTGTTGAGATGTTATGATAAGAAAGATATGGTAAAGGATCATGATTTGTGAGATATGAATCGAAGAGCTTAGTTGGGAGAGATCAATATGATTGGAGAGATAATTTGGACTAGGCACTATATAATTGATGAAGTCTTTATGCTTTATCAAAGTATGAAGGAGTTTCAGAATAGCTCATGTGAAATGGATCACATAGGTGTGGGATAGTGCAACCAAAATACTATTTGAATAAGTGTAACAACATTTATTCTTTAAATAGCATATATCACACTTAGGCACTAGGCTAGGTCTTAAGAATGCTTGAAGTACTCAATTAGCACATTTGCAAGTTGAATAGTTCAATACATGTGAACAAAAACTAGGTAGGCATTGATTTGGGTATGGATGATTTATATTTGAGGACATGGCTCAAATGGTTCATTGATCAACATGGTGTATAATACATACTTTGGTATGGGTTATAACAACACCATATTAACAAAATCTAGGTTTGAGATGAATTCATATTCTACTCAAGTAGCACAATTGCAATTTGAATATACATATGAATTGACAAGGTGTATGAGTGAAAATCTTTATGCTTTATCAAAGCATAATGAATCTTGGAATATCTTATGTGGGTAACTCACATAATAGACAAAATAGTGTAATAGTAATACTATCGAATAAGTGCAGTAACAATTATCCTTGAATAGTATATGTATTACACTTAGTCATTGGGCTAGGAATAAGAAGCATTGAGTTACTCAATTAACTCATTTGTTAATTGAATGATTCTATGCAAGGCTAAGGTTGATTAGACATGAATAAAAGGCTATAGGTATAGGATAGGTATAGGTGATGTGTGCAATATGGCTTTAAGGTTCCGGATGAGTAAGTAGGATTTGGTTAAGTACTATGATGTTGATCTGGTCAATACTATAGTAGCAAGGTGGAAACTAAGATTGAAGGTATTCACACTTTACTCAAATAACACTTTTGTAATTTGAATAAGTAGGTACTTAGCAAGATAGATCTAAGTAGACATGATCTTGATCAAGATGCTGTTCAGATAGCACTGATGACTAGGTTTGATAAAGGGTTCACTAGGTAGAAAGGAATAATTTTAAAAGAAGTAGTTTTGACCCTATAGTAGAATTTACTCAGACCCTCATATTAGAATTGAGTAATTGTGAACTGGTTCTAGGAATTATGGGAGTGGTGCTAATGAATAGATTGCAGTAATACTAAGCCACTGCAAGTGGACTCATTCTAAAATAAATTTTAGAACTCAAGATATGGCCAAAATAGTGATTTGAGAAGATTTGAATGCACAAAGTGTGTGCACGTATCAAATCTGGGTTTTCTTGATCCTATGGTGTTCTGCAAGTTCTAAGGAATCCAGAGACTACAAAATTGTAATTTTTGGATACTTGGTTCAAAGGATATGAATTAAACAAGCTAACAGGAGGTTCAATCCCAATTTGAAATTAGTTTCAAATTGAACTCATGAAATATAAGATTTTATTGAACTACTGGATTCTACAGGTTTCAAGGATTTCAACAGTATCTTATTTGCTAATTTTGGACCTACAGATCAAAAGATATGAATTTTGCAAGATTGGGATCGAATCTGGTTTGAAATTCTAATTCGAGTTTCTATTTGAACCAGAGGCCGACACGCGGCGTGGTCTGATTGGTCTGTACCGATTCGGGCGGATTAAGGTTGTGGGACGTTGGATCAAAAGGGAACTGGACGGATCAGATCGACAGATACCTCTTCGTTTAAGTGAAGCGGTCTGGGCTTTTAGATTTTGATCGAACGGACGATACGAATCGGAGAGGAGAGAAGCTCACCCAGGGTTTCCGTGCGTCGCCGGCGGTGAGCTTGCGCACTGGGGGTTGAAGTTGTCGATGATGCTGAGGGTTCTAGTGGTGACGGAGGCGCGGACGAGGTTCAGCTCGACGAGGGAAGTCCGACGGTGGTGACGGCGTCGTCGATTTCTTCCTGCACTCGCGTGGGGAGGTGACTGGAGTGGAGATGGTCTTCGGGTGAGCGTCGACGAGCTTGATTTGCTGCAGAAGAAGTTTGAAGGAGGGGTCAGGGGTGTGCGTCGGTTCAAGCCGAAGAGGATAGAGGCGAGGGGAGGGGCTCGGGCTCACCGTCGTTGGCGAATCCTACCGGGGAAGCTCGCAGACGAGCGGACCTCCGACGAGGAATTTGAGCAGCCTGGCGGCCTGGTTCGAGGAGAGGAGGGGAGGGGAGTGAGAGGAGGGTGCGGGGTACTTATAGGCGCGGTCTTGATGGCCATTACTCGGGAGAAATCAACGGGGGGGTGTTACTCCGGCGACCGTTTCCAGAAACGGAGAGAGAGAGAGGGAGGAGATTGCGGGAGGAGGGAGATGACACGCGGGGCCCACATGGCAGCGAGGGAAGAGAGGGCAGGGGGTACCGGTTCGGGGGCGGGGCGATGCTGGGCCGGGGCTGGCTTCTGGAGTTGGGCCGAAAGGCTTCCCAGGGTCCGTTTTCTATTTTTATTTCCTCTTTCCTCTTTTTCTATTTCTGTTTTCTTTATTTCTTTTCTAGAATTTGTATATTGAATCCAAATCAAGCCAAACCAATTTCATAAATTTTGTAAAATTCACAGCAAGGTTTTAAACCAATTGGAAACATATTTTCAGAACCAAAACAAGGTTTTTAATAAAGATCTCAATTAAGCCTATTGGCTTTGCTTGCATAAAATAATAGAAATAGAGTTTGAGAATAAACCTTTTGAAAATAGGAGATAATACTTTATAAAATATTATTTACAAATTTTTTTCAAACCACACTTTGCAATGCAAACCTTTGAGACAATAAAATCATTTTAGGAGGTATCCTTCGCAAGTAGCTTGCATAGGTTTGAAAAAAGGAAGGGAAATAGTATTTTGGTACTTGATCTTCCTCAAAGAAGTTCTTCAAGAAAATAATAGAAAGTTTAAAATAGTTTTATAATAAAGCTTTCAAAAATCTCAAAAAGTTTTAAATCCTTGTGAAATTTCAATCAATGCACTCAAAACAAAAGCAAAAATTTTCCCCCAAAATTTGATGAAATCTTGGGATGTTACAGACTACCACCCTTAAAGAAATCTCGTCCTCGAGATTGAAGGAAGGTTACAAGGTTTAGGGATCCTAATGGGATTTGGGTGCTACCACCCTTAAAGAAGATTTTGCTTGGTGGTATCTTGATGTTTCCTTAGGCACTTGCATTTTGTTCCCAGCTTGCATTCACCGTTGCGCCATTTTTTTTTGGAAATCGCTCTTCTCAGAAGTGTCGATGTTCGCCGCTATGTTTCAGAAGTGGCGTTCCAGATGTTCCATCCAATTCTGGTGATAGGCAGATATCATCCATCGCGTTGTCTTCAACAAGGTAGTCCACATCGTCTAAGAATGTGTATCTAGCCTTTTCTTGGTCGGTCCTCACCAAGGCCATGACAGCATACAGGCCATCACCATACTCCTTGTTGCTTTTTAGCTGATTTTCATTGCAGAGTCTCAAAAGATGATCTAGTGCCGAGTACTGCATGCTTGCCCCACGAACATGATGAAACCACACATCCCAGGGAATTAGGATGGCATCTCTCTGTAGTCTTCTCAAGCATTTCATAGGGGTAAACAAGGTGGACTCTGTAAGAGGTACTGGCACCTTTAAGGGTAGGAAGGTCGCCTTATAACCAGCGTTGTTGAACCCATTCAAGTTACCGGAGCAAGTCGTGCTACTTGCCGCAGGCACCAGATGGTCCTTAAGAATTCCTTTAGCAACCGTCTTCATAGTTGTTGGAAGGCGCTGGACAACTTGATCATATCTCGAAGATGGATTCCTTTTCAGGGAAAAGGGATCTAACGAAGCTCTCATGGGCAGGAACAGGGTTCCATGGATTTGGAGAGGTGTCTCACAACATCGTAGGTCGGGATGAGGTAGACTTCGGTGGCGCTGGGCTTTGGAATCAGGTGGAATTCTCATAGTTGGTGGTGGCAGTCTCTATTGTGATTCTCTGGAGAGGGGAGAGTCCTCTTTTATAGGCTCAGGGGTAGTCGAACAGGCCGTGTGGGGAGTCGAAACGAGAAGTCGGGGAATTGAAGTCGAAATTGAATCGTCTCTGCATTCAAGGTCCACTGAGAAAACATCTCCGAAACGTGCAGTCGTTCCTCACCGTATTTTTACGTTTTGGCCACACTGGCACACTATGGGGGCGTAACATATCTATCCTCCTAAGGTCATGGCTTAACGACGCCGTCTCTCATGTAGGTATGTCTCTCCAGGTATGTAGAACCAACATTATGAGAGCGAATAATAAGAGTAGTAGGAGTGGTGATCAATCCATCCTGCACCCAAATCATTACTTCATACATGGTTTTTGCAAACCTCGTATTCTAACTCTTAGTCAACCTCACTAGATTTTAAACTAAAATCTGCCGAAATTTTGGGACCAAGCTCCCAAATTTTCGAATTTGCAACAGAGTCTAACGTTGCCTAACTAGAGTTTTGGGCAACCCGGCCGTAAGGTGATAACTTCTTGTATTGTAAAACTTTCGGCTTGCTGAAATTTGGGGAAAAACATCCATACGAGGTGTTACTTGTTGGGCTTACAAGTCCAAACTTTGTTTATTACAGGTAATAACCGAATACAATTGCTCCTGGGTTGTCCGTACTCTATTGTGTCTTCACCTTGTATCCGCGGCATCCTTCAGTCGTTCCACGTCACTGAGGTCTTGGGGCACCCTTCTCTGGACATTTATCAGAGTAGTGTCCCCTTTGTTTGCACTTGAAACAGGTGATCATTTGGATGTCTCTTTTCGTGCTATCTTGCATGTTTACTTTATGATGCAATTTTGGGCATTTGGTCACATAGTGTCCTAGCTCCTTGCATTTGAAGCACATCACCTTGCTGTTGTCCTTCTTTCTTTTTGGTCTTTCTAGGGCTAGGAGATCTCTCACTTCGTTTTCTTCATATTCCACTACAGTCGGGGAAAAACATTCTCTCTTCTTCGAGCAATTCCTAGACAAGTGTCCTTCTTCTTCACATGAGTAGCAGCACTTAGTGGTATGGTTGAGTGCTATCCCCATGTCTTTATCTTCCATCTTTCTTTTGAGTCTTCCATCTTCAGGGGTCCTTTCTGGCAGTTGGCTCATTCTATCCTTAGCTCGTTGATTTATCCGTTGTACTATGGAATAAAACTTGCATTCAGCAGGAATATGATTTGTTCCTTCACATAGGAAACAAGTAACTTGGCTCATGGGACATTCTTCAACTGGGTGACTTGTATCACAGTGGGGACACTCTCCATGACAGTCCTTAGAGGTGTGTTCTACTTCTCCGCATCTCTTACAGGCTTGGCATATTATCTCGGTATTAATTTTTGTTGGCCTTTCTCCATGCTCGTCTTGTGGCAGGCTATTATAGGTACTTGCCACCATCTGGGACATCATTTGTACTATTCGAGAATGATCATTTAGTACTTGCTGCACTCCTGGGGGTAGCCCTTTGCTATCGCGATTAGCCATATTCTGAGTCATCTCCCGCATCATTCCTGTGTGAGCTTCAACTAACTGTTGCATTGCTATTACCAACTGAGGGTTGTTGTGACTGTTCTGACGTTGAGGATGCATCTGTTTGGGTTTAGGACAGGTTTATGTCTTAGCATAGATAAGGGTTAGACAGAAGAGATCTAAGGAAGATCCTACCCAAACATAGCAGGTCAAGAGAAAACACATTTCTACAAAATTATAACAAGCATTGCAACCAGCACTCGATAGCATAGACGATCACATCAAACATAGATCCTCAAGCACAACAAGTCAACTACAAGTTTTTAGGAAAACAGGGTTCAAAGGGTCATACCACTAGGTGGCACGACTAACCATTACAAGATCGTCGATTTATTACATAATGTGGTGGTCTCACTACTTGAACTGTGCAAGATACGCTCTAGTGTTCCCTGTCTTACGTCGCTTCACCACAGGGCTAGGTGGCGCCGCATGAGTCTTCTCCACAGAATCTCCCTCTATCATGGGCTGGCAAGGCTCTAGTTTCTCAGGCTCTGCTCCACCCTTCTCCGAGGTCGACTCCTTCTTCTCTTCAGTAGGTGTTGATCCTTTCTTGGGCGGCCAAGGCTTGTACTTCATCGGGTCCTTGTGAAGGTAAATGCACTGTCCTCGAAAGCCTACAATCTGGGCCTCCTGATCCTCGACCTTACCTGACAGCTTATCATTGGCGGCCTCAAGTGTTTTGTTCTTCTCCTTCAGTTTCTCTATCGTGCTCTCTAGTTGTTCTATCTTCTCATCCTTCTGCAGAAGCTGGTACTTGGTATCATCTGTGGCATCCATCTCGTGGCGCAGCATGTCCTCCAAGTTGAAAGCATAGGATCCCATGTCCTCTAACTGCATCTCAGTCCACGGTAAATCCTCACGGCGCCCTGGAGTCCTCAAGGCCCATCCCTCGTGGTTACGCCTCCCAAACTGGTAGATGGAATTGTCCAACTCTGATATCTCCTGGACATACATACCACATATGCGGGCTAGTGCCTCCTCCATGGCCATCATGACACCAGTCTCCCAACCTGGGTACATCCTCGAGTACACCACTGTCTCAGTGGGAGTACCAATGGTGCGACCCTCAATCCTGGTCTCAATCTCCCAGCGGACGATCTCGGGAACCACACAGGGTATCACTCTGCCACGAAAAGTGGGAGGTGACAGGTTCAGCATCCGAGAGAGGCGGGATAGCTGATCACTAAACAGCTCATCGTCATCGTCATAGGGGACCTTCAGCTTGGTGAACGTCATCTAAAATTTTGAAAGAAGAGCAGTGTAAGTAAAAATGAAAGTGATAAGCCTTACGAGAAAAATAAAGCAAACTGTAGTTATAATGCAACAAAAAATTTCAAAACACATCCTAAGCGTAATGATATCCATTTGATATCATTTTTGGGTTTCCTAGTCTAGTCCAAACCTATGGTCTCGATCCTACAGGCAACACTATGCTCTGATACCATTTTGTAACGCCCCAACCTTGGGAACAAGGTGGAACATCTGTGTTAAGTGCTATTCCCTGGATCAATGATAGCACCACAGAACAAAATGAAATATTCATTGCATAGTATCTAGATTACATCCCGGATCCAGATACAAAGTACTTAAACCTTACAATTTACACAGCGGAAATAACAAAGTGGCAAGGAGCCTCCATCTTCGTCACGTGCCACAGGCAGCCATGTTGGAATGTAAGCTCGAGATCCTAATCCTGGTTCCTTACTCGAAGTAAAACCTGCACGTTGAATATGCAGCCCCAGAGGGGTCAGTACGATGATGTACTGGCAAATGACACATATTTGGTGGTTGTTGTGAGGAGCCTATCTACATGAGTATTTGGCTAGTGGATCTCACAGGCTGATTTGCATAAAGCCAGTTTTATCCTATAGTTCTTTCTTAAAGTATTACTTTCAAAGTTTTATATCTTCAAGGGTCGAGATAACCCCCAATAACCACATACTAGCTAGGCATGTAGCACTGGGCGAAATTCGACAAAGTCGGAACCTCAGGCACCACCACCCCTCGGAGTGTATGGTCCTTAGTTCCTACCTAGGGGTTTCTAGACAGATTTTAATAATTCAGAATCGGTGATGAGATTATTCCGTACATTCCATGTCTAGAGACTCAATTGTCCGTAACCGAGGACACGGCTAATCGATTAGTTTTATACACCTTGCAAGGGTTGTGCACTTTCACCTTACGATTCATTTTATGCCCATACATAAAATGAAACGAGACCTTTTAGAAGGAGAGGACAACTAACTTGGCAAGCACCGCTCCCAACCTATAATTTGACTACCACCACTTCTTGCCGACAAGTTGCACTCCCACATTCTAATCAGTCAAGACAGAGCCCATAATGTCATAAGGCTGCACTGGAAGTACACTAAGCATGGAAGACATAGCCATCTCTTTGTTCCTGGGTGGCCATCCCGAGCGGTATTCTGTTCCCACATCCTCTTACAAGGCATGCGTCCCAGAACCCACCTACCTCGCCTCATCTTATCAAACCAATCCACCCAGGTGTTTCATTTTAGTTGAAGTTCTTAACTTTTCACAAAACACTTTTCAAGTGATCTTAGCATGGCATCAGAATTAACAAAGTATTTAGCATCCTATCAGGTGGGGTTTGAGGGATAGCTACACACTACTAGGATCTAAGCATTTGATAAAACAGTTAAGTAAAACACCTATCATGCATACTACAAGAGGTGATTATACTAATGCATAAGTAAAATGGGTAGGGAACATGTGTGTCACTTGCCTTTTGAAGAATACGATCTTTCCACTTCTCTCAACTAAGCACGTAGCTCTTCGCACAAACTATAGCACAAGAAATAGCATAACATAAACAATCCATACAAACACAATCAAACAAATCAAACAATTAAGAAGGGGTTGGTTCAACAATTTAGTTTTGTTGAGATGTTATGATAAGAAAGATATGGTAAAGGATCATGATTTGTGAGATATGAATCGAAGAGCTTAGTTGGGAGAGATCAATATGATTGGAGAGATAATTTGGACTAGGCACTATATAATTGATGAAGTCTTTATGCTTTATCAAAGTATGAAGGAGTTTCAGAATAGCTCATGTGAAATGGATCACATAGGTGTGGGATAGTGCAACCAAAATACTATTTGAATAAGTGTAACAACATTTATTCTTTAAATAGCATATATCACACTTAGGCACTAGGCTAGGTCTTAAGAATGCTTGAAGTACTCAATTAGCACATTTGCAAGTTGAATAGTTCAATACATGTGAACAAAAACTAGGTAGGCATTGATTTGGGTATGGATGATTTATATTTGAGGACATGGCTCAAATGGTTCATTGATCAACATGGTGTATAATACATACTTTGGTATGGGTTATAACAACACCATATTAACAAAATCTAGGTTTGAGATGAATTCATATTCTACTCAAGTAGCACAATTGCAATTTGAATATACATATGAATTGACAAGGTGTATGAGTGAAAATCTTTATGCTTTATCAAAGCATAATGAATCTTGGAATATCTTATGTGGGTAACTCACATAATAGACAAAATAGTGTAATAGTAATACTATCGAATAAGTGCAGTAACAATTATCCTTGAATAGTATATGTATTACACTTAGTCATTGGGCTAGGAATAAGAAGCATTGAGTTACTCAATTAACTCATTTGTTAATTGAATGATTCTATGCAAGGCTAAGGTTGATTAGACATGAATAAAAGGCTATAGGTATAGGATAGGTATAGGTGATGTGTGCAATATGGCTTTAAGGTTCCGGATGAGTAAGTAGGATTTGGTTAAGTACTATGATCTTGATCTGGTCAATACTATAGTAGCAAGGTGGAAACTAAGATAGAAGGTATTCACACTTTACTCAAATAACACTTTTGTAATTTGAATAAGTAGGTACTTAGCAAGATAGATCTAAGTAGACATGATCTTGATCAAGATGCTGTTCTGTCGGGGGGATGACCCCCGGTAGGGTCAAGAGATTAGAAAGACACAAGGTCTATGGTTGACTTTTATGCCGGTTGACCAAGAAAAGGCCTGGCCGGAATATAGGAGCATCGGCCAGGCCGGCATATATGTATATCCCGGCTGGTGTCTGGATATGCCGGTATAGCCGGAATACTGGTATATGTGTGCCGGCATATACTTAGATATGCCGGCCTAACCATTTGGTGTGTTGTGCAGGAGCAGGGGAGGCCGGATTACCCGACCCTCGTAGGTCGTTGGTCCGGCATATAAGTCCTGGGTATGGCCAACGGTCATATCCGGGATACTTAAGTCAACCAAGGTGTCACATCCCTACAATCAAGGAAGAAAACATCCAAGCATGGTAGCAGAGTAAGATGGCAGGGTGCACAGTGGAGGTTACCTACCCTCACTGTGCACAAGTACAAGCTTACCTCAGAGTGGTAAGGTCACAGTCCTGGAAGTACAAGGTACAGCAAGGGGAGTCCCATCGAGAGCAATCAGGGAGAAAGTCATGGGCGTCTGCCCTCGACAGCAAGTCCTGTTTGGAGTGTAGTTGGTGTCTCCTGGTCTTCTATGACCGTTGTAACCCTGGCCACCACTATATAAGGTGGCACAGGGAGTCCTAGTAAAGGGTTGAAGGGTGGGTTGGTCACTTTGTGTTCCTACACTTAGCAGTTCATCTTCCTTCTCTAGCAGAGAGCTTGGAAGAACCATTGTTGTGTACTACATCGACCCAAATATACAATCAGTAGAGCAGGAGTAGGGGTGTTATCTCCTTACGAGAGCCCCGAACCTGGGTAGATCAGTGCCTCTTTCTGTCGTGCTTTTTAGCTCGTTCCCCTCTCCCGAATCCTCCAGCATCTAGTTCGGCCCCCATTTAAGCCATCCTATGGCATATGTTGTTTCACCACGACGACATTTGGCGCCGACCGTGGGACAGATCGATATGCTGGGCGGAGTGTTCATTCGGATGGGGTCTGTGATAGCAGCTTCGGGAGTGCGCGTGGTCTCTGGCCTCGTCCAGAGGCTAGGCTCGCTCAGTTTCGTCAGTGACAACGCCGGTTGTCTCGGTGGCCGGCCGTTCCCCAGGGATGGCCGGATTATGTCTTTCGGTTCCCACGAGGTGTACGTGGGGACTGAGAGAATTTGCAGGAAGGAGGTGCTGGTGGCGTCGGATCCTCCGTCACATCGGCTGGCTCACGCTGGGCGTAGCGCTCGCTCAGTAGAGCCGGCTGAGGTGATGATGGCCGGCACATCCGTGCCGCCGGCGGAAGATGCCGGCAAAGCAGCAGCGGCCGGAGCTTCTCCTCCGGAGCCGCCGAAGGTCAAGAGGTCGGCGCGTCCTCCGTTGGAGCATGCGGAGAACCTGGCCGGCACTTCCGGTGTGCCGGCTAGGGGCAAGGTTCTTCTTCCCATCATCGACCGGCTTCTCGAGCCGGTGCGATCCGGCGTTGATCCGGAGCAGACAAGGGAGGTCCTGGAGGGATCTCGTCGGGCCCTCGTCGACGAGGCCCTGGCCATGAACCAGGAGCGCGAACGGTTTAACCGGCAACTCCCTGAGTATGAGGCAGCCCATGGTTTTACTCCTGTAGTAATCCGGCCTAGCCGGATAGAAGAGGTTAGAACTAGAGGCAGAAATCTTAATGCTGAGATAGGAAAAGATGCTAGAGATAAGAGTCATACCGCAACTAGTACTGTGCCTAAGGTAGTCTATAGTTCGCCAGTAAAGAACCTTAGAGCGGCGGCCGAGGTAGCTAAGGATTTATCTTGTTTATCCGGCGAAGCACTGCGTGAGCAGCAAGCCCGGCTTAACCAACTTTTGTCTGAAGCTACAAAGCAGCAGGAGGCCTTTAAGAAGGCAAACCCGGGTGCCGGGGCGTCTCAGTACATTGTGTCGGCGGGAGGTGCCGGCGCGAGGTCGAGGGGCCAAGCCTCGTCCCCGCATCCTAGCGCCCGGCGTGCCGGAAGTGTGACCTCTGGCCGCCGGGACAAGTAGATCCAGGTGTACGAACCGGCTGTCGCCGGAAAGC
This sequence comes from Dactylis glomerata, assembly GCA_007115705.1. Classification (NCBI taxonomy): domain Eukaryota; kingdom Viridiplantae; phylum Streptophyta; class Magnoliopsida; order Poales; family Poaceae; genus Dactylis; species Dactylis glomerata. Next base: position 596,085 of record QXEO01000492.1, read on the forward strand.
AGGCGATGGTGCAGAAGAATGTCGGCCAAGCTGACAAGTATGTCGGCAGCAAGAAGCCCGTCCAGAGTATGCCGGCCGGGCATGAAGCAGGCGCGGCCGGTGGTGGCCGGAGTAACAGTGCAGCCCGGCGTCAGCAACAGGGCGCCGGAGGTGCAGCGCAGCAGCAGGGTGCAGGCCATCCGGGACATCGAGAGGATGACGGCAATTCCGCCCTTGCTAGGGCGGGATATCAGCAGCAGCACCAGCAAGGCCGGCATAGTGAGCAGCATCAGCCGGAGCAGCAGCAGCAGATGATCGCAGGCCCAATAGCATCCCGGCTTGGACCTCGGTCCTTGGAAGCCAATGATGCACGTTTCAAGCTGGACAAGATCCACCAATCAGAGTTGGTGGAGAGACAAGGAGCTCCGGGCCCTATGTGTTTCGGACCCCGGATTATGGGGGAGCCGGTGCCTTACTTCTTCCAGCTCGCGCGTGGCGCGAGGACATATAATGGCAGTACGAAGCCGGAAGATTGGTTGGAGGATTACTCCACAGCGGTGAACATCGCCGGAGGAAACCTCAGATGGGCGGTACGATATGTGCCGCAGATGTTGGAAGGTCCAGCCAGGATATGGCTGAATAATTTGCCGGCCGGGAGTATCAACGGCTGTATTGATTTCGAAGAGCAGTTTGTGTCGAACTTTACCAGTACATACAAGAGGCCCAACCGTCCGCAGCAGCTGGCTAACTGCCGGCAAGGAGTGAATGAGACTGACCGTGACTATCTGACCAGGTGGTGCACGTTGCGCAATTCCTGCGAAGGAATCAATGAGCAGCAGGCCATCATGTGGTTCGCTCATGGGTGCCAGCATGGCACCATGCTGTGGCAAAAGCTTCAGAGGCAAATGCCGGCCACGCTGGCCGAAACAATCAAGATCGCTGATAGTTATGCTCTGGGAGATCCCATGCAGCCCAGTCTCGATTCACAAGGACAGGGGCAGACCCAGCGGAACAATAGCAATGCCGGTAGACCGGGGCAGTTTTATCGCCCGGATAACCGGAATAAGAGGAGAGATGAGCGGCCGGATTATCGGTATGGCTCGGCACAAGTAGCAGCCGTGGAGGAAGAGCAAGGGGGCGCCGGCAGTAGCCAGCGTCCGAGATATGAGAACTATCAGCAGCCTCAGCAGCAGCCGCAGCAGCAAGCACAGCCGTTCCAGAAGAAGAATGTCTGGACCAACAAGAATGCCGGCGGAGCCGCCGGCCAGAAGAAGCAGTGGCCGAAGTATACTGTGGGTCTTGCCATGGACAAGCCTTGTGTGTTCCACACATTCCAGCCGGGAAAGCCGGCAAACCATTTGACAAGGAACTGTTCGTGGCTGGACGACATATTAGCAGGTCGTGCAGGTCCCTGGGGACCGGCTAGACCCTCTGTCCCGGCAGCTCCATCGCCGTTGACAGGTGCCAATACGATTGCAGTCCCACCTAGGCCGGTTAATCCTGGGAATCAGAGCAACGCCGGAAATGCCGACGTAAATCAAGTTGACCAGAGCTATAATCCGGAATATAACGCCGGAGGCCCAGGAGCGGGCCGGAATGAGTACAAGGAGTATGATCAGAGCTATATGGTCTTCGAGACCGAGAGAACAGACAAGCAGAGCTTGTACCGGCGGTGTCTGGAGGTGAATGCCGTTATGTCGGCTGTGCCAAAGCTGATGTTCTGGTCTGACCAGGCTGTTGGTTGGGACAGGGCAGATCATCCCCGGATCATGCCAAATCCCGGCGGATATGCTCTGGTGATGGATCCGACATTCGTCGGGCCGGCTAATAACGTAAGATTCAGCAAGGTCCTCATTGATAATGGAAGCAGCATCAACATCATGTATCGGGATACGATGGAGAAGCTGGGAATCAAGGAAAATATGCTGGAACCGAGCAAGACCACGTTCCACGGCATTGTGCCGGGACTTTCGTGTGCGCCGTTGGGCAAGATCAGGATGGATGTGATGTTTGGCAGCCGGGATAACTGCAGGGTGGAAAACCTCATGTTCGAGGTGGTTGATCTGGAGAGCCCCTACCATGCTTTGCTGGGTAGACCGGCACTGGCAAAATTCATGGCCTCTACGCATGTGGCGTATCTGAAGATGAAGATGCCGGGACCCAAAGGAGTGATCACCATCATTGGTGATTACAAGCGTTCGATGGCATGTGCCACCGCCGGATCTAATCTGGCCGAGACTCTGATCATTGCAGAGGAGAGGAAGAGGCTCAAGCGAGCAGTGGAGATTGCTGAGACGGTCGTGGCCGGCAAATATATGCCGGGCATGACAAATCCCGGTGGCAGCGTTTCTTTTCAAGTGAGTAAGGAAGTCAAAAAGGTGCCTCTGGATGAAGCTTTCCCGGAGCGCCATGCCCTCGTAGGGGCAAGTTTGGATCCCAAATAGGAAAGCGAGCTCATCAGCTTCCTCCGTGAGAATCGGGATATCTTTGCATGGTCTACTTCGGACCTGCAAGGTGTGCCGAGGGAGCTGGCTGAGCACGCATTGCACGTGAGACCCGATGCTAAGCCAGTGAAGCAGCCGCTCCGGCGGAATGCCGGCGATAGAAGGAAAGCCATATGGGAGGAAGTGGCCAGGCTCTTAGCCTCTGGCTTTATAAAGGAAGTACTTCATCCGGATTGGGTGTCTAATCCGGTTTTGGTGGAAAAGAAGAAAGACGAGCCCGCCATAGTGAAAGTATGGCGGATGTGTGTTGATTACACCAACTTGAACAAGGCATGTCCTAAAGATCCATTCCCGCTGCCTCGGATCGATCAAGTGATTGATTCCACAGCCGGATGTGAACTGTTATCATTTGTAGATGCCTATTCTGGTTTCCACCAGATCCCCTTATATGAGCCAGATCAAATAAAGACATCCTTTATTACCCCGTACGGGGCTTATTGCTATCTCACTATGCCGTTCGGTTTAAGAAATGCCGGCGCAACTTACCAAAGGTGTATGCAAAAGTGTTTGCACGATCAGATAGATAAAAATGTGCAGGTATATGTCGATGATATCGTCATAAAAACCAAGGAGAGCAAGACTCTCATAGATGATCTCCGGGAAACCTTTGGGAACCTGAGGAGATTCCGGATGAAGTTGAATCCGGCTAAGTGCACCTTTGGTGTGCCGGCGGGCAAGTTGCTCGGTTTCCTTGTTTCCAGCCGGGGTATTGAGGTGAATCCCGGCAAGATTCGTGCCATAGAAAGGATGAAGCCGCCGACAGATTTGAGGGAAGTACAGAAGTTCACTGGGTGCCTCGCATCCCTGAGCCGCTTCATAAGCCGGCTGGGAGAGAAAGCTATGCCGTTATATCAGTTGATGAAAAAGTCCGACACATTTGTCTGGACAACGCAAGCAGATGCAGCTTTCAAAGAATTGAAACAGTTGTTGTCAACAACGCCGGTATTAGCGTCTCCGATGCCCCGGGAGCCAATGTTGCTCTATATAGCGGCAACCAACCGAGTTGTCAGTGCTGTGGTGGTAGTAGAGCGAGAGGAAGGAGGCAAAACCGTGCAGCGGCCGGTATATTATCTGAGTGAAGTCCTCTCCACCTCAAAGCAAAATTACCCCCACTATCAGAAGATGACCTATGGTGTCTATATGGCGGCCAAGAAGCTCAAGCATTACTTCCAAGAGCATCCAATCCGGGTAGTGGCCGAGGCCCCTATCTCGGAAATTATAGGCAACAAAGATGCCAGCGGCCGGATTGCAAAGTGGGCAATAGAGCTTTCACCATATACACCGCAGTACGATAAGAGGGATACAATCAAGTCCCAGGTCTTGGCTGATTTCTTTATTGACTGGGCCAAGATACAGTATGAGCCACCATTGCCAGATGCCAATTATTGGAGGATGCATTTCGATGGGTCCAAGACAATCCATGGCTTGGGTGCCGGCATAGTTCTCAGTTCACCAAAGAATGACCAGCTGAGATACGTCCTGCAGATTCACTTTGCAGCATCAAATAATGTGGCGGAATATGAGGCACTTGTGCATGGCCTGAAGGTGTCTAAGGACATAGGAATTCGCCGGATTATGTGCTTCGGGGATTCTGACTTAGTGATTCAGCAGTGTTCCGGCATATGGGACGCGCATGATGCTAACATGGCATCATACCGTTTCCTAGTGCAGCAGTTAAGTGGTTACTTTGAAGGTTGTGAGTTCCGGCACGTTCTCCGGGCTCAGAACGATGCAGCCGATGCATTATCCAAGCTGGGGTCTTCCCAAGATTCAATCCCGCCCAGCATTTCGCTGGAGCATCTGAGGAAGCCATCGATCAAACCCTCGCCGGAGTCATCCTCCATTTATGTCCCGCCAGGTCCAGACGAAGCAGTTCCAATGGAGATAGATGCCGGAGCCAGGACGGATAACCCGGGGACTGTTTCCTCAGTCCCGGGGACTGGGCCGGCATATGCTGTTAGTACAGTATTCCGGAGCAAAACTAAAGGCAAGGGTAAAATGTGCCAAGAGGTTGTGCCGGTATACCCGGGGACTGCTCCGGCATACCCGGGGACTGATTCTTCAGTCCCGGGGACTTCGCAGCCCATGGAGATCGATTATGTGTCGGTCGAAATGATGGAAATAGATCAGGCAGTGTTCACTGTCAGGGAAGTGCCCTCATGGGCACGTCCTATCATGAACTTCATGGTGGATGGTCAAGTGCCGGCGGATGAAACCGAGGCCCGCCGGGTTATAAGGAGATCCAAAGCGTGAAAACTATCCCAATAACCTGGCCCTTTGCGGTTTGGGGCCTGGATATGGTCGGGGCTTTTAAGCCGGCCAGAGGGAAAATGACCCATATCCTGGTCATGGTGGACAAGTTCACCAAGTGGATTGAAGTGAAGCCCATAAGCAAGTGTGATGGTCACACAGCAGTGAAATTCTTAAAGGATATAATCTTGAGATATGGTGTTCCTCATAGCATCATCACTGACAATGGGTCAAACTTTGCCCAAGGGCCATTTTCCAGATTTTGTGAGGAAGTGGGAATCCGGCTGGACGTTGCGTCGGTTGCCCACCCTTGTGCCAATGGCCAAGTAGAGAGATCGAATGGGCTAGTATTATCCGGCATAAAACCCCGGCTGATAGAGCCCCTGGAGAAAACTCCGGGATGTTGGCTAGATGAGCTGCCAGCAGTGCTGTGGAGTTTAAGAACAACTCCGAATAGATCAACAGGCTACACACCATTTTTCCTGGTGTATGGAGCAGAAGCTGTGCTTCCAACAGATGTAATACATGATGCACCAAGAATAGTGCTATATACTGAGGAAGAGGCTAAAGAAGCCAGAGAAAATGATGTTGATCTGCTAGAGGAAGCAAGGGAAATAACTCTGTCAAGAACAACAGTATATCAGCAGAACCTCAGACGCTATCATGCGCAGAAGGTAAATCCAAGGAGATTTCAAGAGGGAGATCTAGTACTCCGGCTAAAGCAAGGAACAGAAGGCCGGCATAAGTTAACTCCTCCATGGGAGGGGCCATTCATTGTGAGCAGAGCTCTGCACAATGATGCCTATTATCTTATAGATGCGCAGGACCCCAAGAAGAATAAGGCGGACAGGTCCGGAGAAGAAACCAAGAGGCCATGGAACATAGCTCTACTGCGCCCCTTTTACTCCTGAGCAACACAATGTATGTATTTCCATATTTTCCTTTGTATGCCGGCGTGTTGTGCCGGCACAAGACTAATGAATGAAATACCGGCATCCCGAAGAAGCCGGGTAACTAGCTCCGAGGTATATTTGATGTTTATTTACAGTTTTTTGTTATATGCCGGCTGGCTTTATTTGAATGTTTCCTATGTCGGCCTAGTAATGTGTCGGCACCAAAGGCCACTCTTCGACTCAGCTGCTGTCCGAAACCCGGCTTCATGGCTAGCAAGAGTAGATGCCGGAGATTGTCTACACATGGAAAACGGCTAAGGAAATACAAAGCAAGCGAACCGACATTTTCGTTAAAGCTAAAGTTAAAATTTAAAGTGTCGGATGATTTGAAGTCTAAGTCTCAAAGTTAAAGTACTGTATGTTCGAGGAAGCAACCTTGAGACTCATACGTCGAAAGCCAATTGAGGTAGACAAGCAGCCAAGGTTGTGAAATTGAGGAAACAGGAAAACAACTCGGTGACTTAGCCAAAAGATGATCCGGCATTAGTAACAAGCAAACCAAGATAAAACTTGTTCAGGAAGCAAACCAAAGGAAGTTAAACGTGTATATTACATCTGCACCCGGCATACCGGGGATCTGATAAAACTTAAAGTGTTTGTGCTGCAAAGTCAAGGAGCAGCGGCAGAAGCAGAGGCGCCGGCTGGTGGAGCAGTGGCGGTGGAGATGTCGGCTTCAGGAGTGCCGGACCCAGCAGATGGAATGGAGCCATCACCTCCACCCGGGGCAGATGCCTGTTCCGGGACATCAGTGTCGGCCTCTTCAGCTTCATCTTCATCCTGGCTGGAGTCGGAGCCCTCAGCAGCGGTGGATGTCCCGGCATCGTCTTTCTTCTCCGGCTCACGGATATCCCGAACGAAGGCGTCGGTGTCGGCATAGTCCACATAGCTGTGGGCCAACTCTCGCCGGCGCCGGATATGTTCCGGATCCGTGGTCCAGATGGATCCTTCGCGCACAGTGCGCAAAGTCTCCAAGTCAGCCTTTTCATACCAGGACAAGAAGTAGCTGAGAGCTTCGTCAGCTCTAACCCTCGCGCCGGAATCTCGCCACTCCCGGAGGCGAACCTTGTCCAGCTGCAGATCGTTGCCGAGGTCGACGGGGTCAGTGGGAGTCCTTTGTCCCGGCCAGAGGGCAGAGAATGCCTCCTGGGCGCCATAGAAGAGCTCTTCAGTGTAGAGCGACATGGCGTTCTTCCGGGACTGCAGAGCCAACAGCTGCTCCGACATGTCCCAGTTGGGCGAGTCAACCGGAACACCCCGGTTTTCTCGATCCAACTGCAAAGCCCTCTCAACGTCTTGGACGGAAGCGGGAAACATGTCTGAGGAATAGAAACAATGTTAGCAAAAGGAGAATATGCCGGAGAGAATTACACTATGTCGGGAAGGATAAAGGGAAAGGATTTGAAGCTTACTGGCAAGGTCGGCATTCAGCTGTGCAACTGTAACCTCCCATTTGGTGGCCTGCTCCTTCAGGCTATCCAGTTCAGCGTGGGCGTTGGAGGCATCAGTCTCGGAGATGACAAGCAGGGACTGGGTTTTCTTCAGTAGGCCCTCCCTCTGTTCCTTTTCGTCCAGAAGCTCGGTGATCCGGCCCTTCAGCTGCTCAACCTCGGCCTTGTGAGCAGCATCTCGGTCGTCCAGTTGCTTGGCTGCGTCCACTGAGGACACACAGTCCTGGTGGCGGGCCTCCAGTGCAGCTTTCTCGTCTGAAAAGATTTGAAGTCAAAACAAGGATTTGAAGAAAGAAAACAGTGAAAAGATTAAAGGATTTGAAGTACAGAAGGATTAGTTCAAGGTTAAGAGGATCCGGCATACCAGTAAGCTCCTTCACTCTCTTGACAAGCTCGGTGACTTGTGCTTCGGCACCAGCTGCCAAATGTCAGACAAAGATTAGGTGTCGGCATATTAAGATGTGCCGGCCAGAGGACTATTGAGAAGGGCAAGGTATGTCGGCTGAAATTACCTTTCTGGGACAGTTCCAGCTGGAGCTTGCTGTGTGCGTCGGAAAGCTGCCGATGCTCGCACACCAAGTCATGGAACATGTCGGCACGGGCGTTATTCATGCGCTGCAAAAGTATTAGGATTTGAAGGGATATGAGATAACTAAAGCATGCCAGTACAGTTGAAGATTATACGAACTATTTATGCTATAGGAGATCCGGCATAGGTGCTGCGCACCTATCCCGGCTCTCGGTGACTAGGATTTGAAGCTCGAATCGAGCTTATATCTCGGTCAGGAGGATTTGAAAAATAATGGAGATGTGAAATTGTAGAGACCCGGCACAGGTGCTGCGCACCTATCCCGGCTCTCGGTGACTAGGATTTGAAGCTCGAATCGAGCTCATATGTCGGAAAGTTAATTGCAAAAGCAGCTAAGTGCAAAAGGTCTTGGAAAATCCCGGATGTCCGTATCCCGGACAGCCGACATTTTCGGGGACTGGGGATATCTATATGTAAAGGACTTACGTTGGTGGCATCGGCCAGGCGATGAAGTCGTTGCTGAAGACTGAGAAGTTCGCAGGCAATAGGAATGGGCTTAGCGGCCAGGATATCAGCTGGGTTGCCGGTGGCCGAAGCTTCGGCCTGTTTCTTCTTCGTGGATTCAGCTGTGTCCAGGGAGCCGGCGTCATTCCATTTCTCGCAGCGCTCCTTGAGAGACCCGAGGCTTTGGTCACTCTTTGTCACCAGGGGGACGATGCCCTCAAGTTCTGGCGTGTCGAAGAAGTTGCGCCGGTAGCCAGGCCGGGCTGCTGCCCTGCCAAGATGCAGGGCCAGAGCAGAGCTGGTCCGAGGCGTTGCCTTAGGAGGAGCAGTGGCGGCGGATGGAGTGCCGGACTTGGTCGGCTGGATCTTCAATGTGCCGGACTTGGCCGGGGCAGAGGTCTTGGCCGGCGCCGTGGTCTTGGCCGGTGCAGGGGTCGTTTCAGCAGAAGGAGTTTTGGGCGCGGGCTGTTCCGGTGCGGCCGGTGCATCTTGGCCAGCAGAGGCAGGATCCGGAATAGTCCGGACTTCCGGCACTAAAGGGCCTTTACCCTTGATGTCGGCTCCGGCGTCTTCAGTTGTGCCGACGTCGCTGGTGGGCGCGCCGGAGTCTGGTGCTTCTTGGTGGGCTCCTGTGTCCATGTGGACATCAGGAGCCGGAGGTTCCTGTTGAGCCCCCGAGTCCATGTGGACGTCGGGGGCAGAGGTGTCTTGTTCCGGCGGAGGAACGTCCTTCGCCGGGGAGGAGGTCTTGTCGGGCGCAGGCGAGGATGCCGGCGCCGGGGAGGTCGTGTGGCTGGCAGAAGGTATGTCGGAGGTAGCAGTGGCCGCGGGCTTGGTAACTTTCGGGTCAACACTCGAGCCAGAAGCTTGTTCCGGCGCAAGAGGAGCTCTGAAAGAGAAAAAACGCCAAGTCAATAATGCAAGCAAGAGATATGTCGGAAATGAAACAAGCAGAAGGAACTTACCCCGCGGCGACAGGTCTCGGTTTCTTCGCTATGGGCACGCCGACCTTCTGCCTCTTCGACTTCTGAGGTGTGTCGGACGGGGGCTTCACCCCTCGCTTCCGGCCGGCACGTCCGCCGGTGGAAGGAGGTCCCTGGTTCAGAGGGGCGGCGTCGATAACCACATCGTCCGGGATAGCTGAGGACGGCATTGCAAACTCGTAAGCAATAGGTGTTTCTGGAAAGGCGTACGCAAGTGGCATCGGGTCATAGTACAGCAGGATCTCCTCGTCAGAATCAATCTCACTCCGGTCTTGAGTATAATGCCGGGATGAAGAGCCCTTACCCATGGCAGCTGTAGCACGGGTGCTCCTGGGAAGCTTATCCCAATGATCCGGATCTTCAACATCCGCAACAGTGCGGTCCGCCGCGATCTTGATCCGGGAATTCTCCATGGCTTGGAAGCTGAATTTCTGTATAAACAGCAAAGTCAAGTATTCAGACAAGGAAATATGCCGGTGGAAGAGGTATGTCGGATCAATATGATATGTGTCGGCAAACAGACATGTGTCGGCTTAAGTATCTATGTGCCGGACATGGACTTTATGTATCGGATAAGATGGTTTACCGTTGGGGCGGGCCTATCCCGGCTGTATGGTTCTAGCCCCCAGGCAAAAGTGGCCTGAGAGGACTTGCAGACATCCTTAATCCGGCGCAGAATGTCGGCCGGAGTCAGCTCGTGTGTGGAGTGCCGGTTGGGGTCCATTGGCCCGCTCATCTGGCAGATCTTGTGCGACCGGCGCTGCAGAGGGGAGACGCGCCGGCTTATATAGCAGGCCACCAGGTCTTGAGGAGTAAGACCGGCATCCAGGAGCTCGCCCTTAACCCGGTGAAGCGCATTCACCGGCATCACCGAGTTCTTCGGGTTGTAGGTCCAGTTCGTCATAGCCAAGGGTGGCTCGTCCACAAATGGCGGCAGGTTGAGCAGATCCTCGTCGGTGGTGTTCTTGACGTAGAAGAAGCTTTTCTGCCACTTCTTGCAAGATTCCAGGAGTTCCACCTTGGGGAAGTCCGAGCCCTTTCAGGACATGATGGTGGCCGCGCCGCAGAGGGTCATGGGGCGGTCCTTCTTTTCCTGGGCCGTCTCCGGCGGGTCGTCCTTGCTCCGGGGCGGCTCTTGGACGACTTGCTTCCGCAGTTGGAAGTACTTCGCCCAGCCTTGAGTAAGGGGCTCTATGCCGGCATAGCCCTCGCAAAAAGCAGCGAAGGCGGAGAGGATCATCACGGCATTGGCCGGGATATGATGAGGTTGTAGGTCGTAGGTGTTGAGGAATTCCCGGAAGAAGTCCGATGCCGGCAGGCCGAAGCCACGCTCGAAGTGGGCGATGAAGACGACGCGTTCGCCAGGTTCAGGTGCCGGCACAGTTTCTCCTGCTGGTAGCCGGCATGCTACGCCCTCCGGGACTCTCCTGGTGGAGGTGACCCAGGATATCTCGGCCGGAGTAACCTCCGACCCCTCCCAGCCGGAGCGTCCTTGGGCTCGGGCCGAGGTATCTTCCTCAGAGGCCGAGGTGCCCGTCATGCTTGAAGATGCCATCTTAATGGCCGGGACAAGGCGTGAGAGCCGGAGTCCCGTGATGATATTCCTATCAAGGCCGGAGAAAAGGGGGAGGTTAGTCTCTCCGGCATACCACTCTCCCCAAGGTTAGCAAAAATCAAAGATCTACCGAGCCAGTTAAAACAGGAAACAAATAAGGGTAAAAATTCTAAGGAAGAACACCTGTGAGCGCTGTTAGCAATGCTAGTCGAATCCAGAGAGGAACTGCACTAGATCTATGCGGATATGGCTACCAATGAGAAGCTATGAAGAAGCATCAAAGAGGAAGAACAGAGGGAGAGAGGAACTCACCGGAGTTTGGCCGACGGCGAAAGAACGACGACGGCGAGCATACAGAAGAAGATCCAATCTCCCTGCAATGCTGCAGAGAGAAGAGGCGGCGGCGGCGGCGTCGTCGATGGTGATGCCGTGCGTCGTCGGGCGTCGGCGCCGGAGTAGAGCGGGTCGTCGGCGGCGCTCCTTCTCTGTCCCTCGGTCCGGCGGCGAAGCGCAAGGGGCAGGAGAGCAGAAGAGGAAGAAGGCACTGTGGCGGGGGTAAAAAGAGCAAGTTTACCCCCACCCCATATTTATACCGAAGAGGCAGGGTCGTGGGGATCGTGGGTAGTGTTCCACTCCCCCGACCGTTCCTGCAGAGAGTCGCCACGTGGCGGCACGGAGTGGGGCGGCGGTTCCGGTAACCGTGCCATGACGCAATGATGGCGAGGAGTAACTGCACTGTGAACCGTCACATCGTGGGTGACCGTTCGAGGTGGCAGGGCAGTTACAAGTTTCGATGCAAAGCTGTCAGGCATGGCTTCTCGAGGAAGACTCGTCTATATGTCGGATTAATTGCCCGATGTATATGTTCCGTCCGGAATACCCTCGGGACCGGCCGGAATAAGTTTTGGAACAGGAACAGAGGCCGGGATATGTGCAGATGTGCCGGCATATAAATCTGATCGCCGGGGCATAATGAAGAAAGGTATGTTGAACCTGTCAAGGCTCCACAGTTATGACTGGGGAACCTCGGCAGCTTCGGGGACTAGTGTCGGGGGGATGACCCCCGGTAGGGTCAAGAGACTAGAAAGACACAAGGTCTATGGTTGACTTTTATGCCGGTTGACCAAGAAAAGGCCTGGCCAGAATATAGGAGCATCGGCCAGGCCGGCATATATGTATATCCCGGCTGGTGTCTGGATATGCCGGTATAGCCGGAATACTGGTATATGTGTGCCGGCATATACTTAGATATGCCGGCCTAACCATTTGGTGTGTTGTGCAGGAGCAGGGGAGGCCGGATTACCCGACCCTCGTAGGTCGTTGGTCCGGCATATAAGTCCTGGGTATGGCCAACGGTCATATCCGGGATACTTAAGTCAACCAAGGTGTCACATCCCTACAATCAAGGAAGAAAACATCCAAGCATGGTAGCAGAGTAAGATGGCAGGGTGCACAGTGGAGGTTACCTACCCTCACTGTGCACAAGTACAAGCTTACCTCAGAGTGGTAAGGTCACAGTCCTGGAAGTACAAGGTACAGCAAGGGGAGTCCCATCGAGAGCAATCAGGGAGAAAGTCATGGGCGTCTGCCCTCGACAGCAAGTCCTGTTTGGAGTGTAGTTGGTGTCTCCTGGTCTTCTATGACCGTTGTAACCCTGGCCACCACTATATAAGGTGGCACAGGGAGTCCTAGTAAAGGGTTGAAGGGTGGGTTGGTCACTCTGTGTTCCTACACTTAGCAGTTCATCTTCCTTCTCTAGCAGAGAGCTTGGAAGAACCATTGTTGTGTACTACATCGACCCAAATATACAATCAGTAGAGCAGGAGTAGGGGTGTTATCTCCTTACGAGAGCCCCGAACCTGGGTAGATCAGTGCCTCTTTCTGTCGTGCTTTTTAGCTCGTTCCCCTCTCCCGAATCCTCCAGCATCTAGTTCGGCCCCCATTTAAGCCATCCTATGGCATATGTTGTTTCACCACGACGACATGTTCAGATAGCACTGATGACTAGGTTTGATAAAGGGTTCACTAGGTAGAAAGGAATAATTTTAAAAGAAGTAGTTTTGACCCTATAGTAGAATTTACTCAGACCCTCATATTAGAATTGAGTAATTGTGAACTGGTTCTAGGAATTATGGGAGTGGTGCTAATGAATAGATTGCAGTAATACTAAGCCACTGCAAGTGGACTCATTCTAAAATAAATTTTAGAACTCAAGATATGGCCAAAATAGTGATTTGAGAAGATTTGAATGCACAAAGTGTGTGCACGTATCAAATCTGGGTTTTCTTGATCCTATGGTGTTCTGCAAGTTCTAAGGAATCCAGAGACTACAAAATTGTAATTTTTGGATACTTGGTTCAAAGGATATGAATTAAACAAGCTAACAGGAGGTTCAATCCCAATTTGAAATTAGTTTCAAATTGAACTCATGAAATATAAGATTTTATTGAACTACTGGATTCTACAGGTTTCAAGGATTTCAACAGTATCTCATTTGCTAATTTTGGACCTACAGATCAAAAGATATGAATTTTGCAAGATTGGGATCGAATCTGGTTTGAAATTCTAATTCGAGTTTCTATTTGAACCAGAGGCCGACACGCGGCGTGGTCTGATTGGTCTGTACCGATTCGGGCGGATTAAGGTTGTGGGACGTTGGATCAAAAGGGAACTGGACGGATCAGATCGACAGATACCTCTTCGTTTAAGTGAAGCGATCTGGGCTTTTAGATTTTGATCGAACGGACGATACGAATCGGAGATGAGAGAAGCTCACCCAGGGTTTCCGTGCGTCGCCGGCGGTGAGCTTGCGCACTGGGGGTTGACGTTGTCGACGATGCTGAGGGTTCTAGTGGTGACGGAGGCGCGGACGAGGTTCAGCTCGACGAGGGAAGTCCGACGGTGGTGACGGCGTCGTCGATTTCTTCCTGCACTCGCGTGGGGAGGTGACTGGAGTGGAGATGGTCTTCGGGTGAGCGTCGACGAGCTTGATTTGCTGCAGAAGAAGTTTGAAGGAGGGGTCAGGGGTGTGCGTCGGTTCAAGCCGAAGAGGATAGAGGCGAGGGGAGGGGCTCGGGCTCACCGTCGTTGGCGAATCCTACCGGGGAAGCTCGCAGACGAGCGGACCTCCGACGAGGAATTTGAGCAGCCTGGCGGCCTGGTTCGAGGAGAGGAGGGGAGGGGAGTGAGAGGAGGGTGCGGGGTACTTATAGGCGCGGTCTTGATGGCCATTACTCGGGAGAAATCAATGGGGGGGTGTTACTCCGGCGACCGTTTCCAAAAACGGAGAGAGAGAGGGAGGAGATTGCGGGAGGAGGGAGATGACACGCGGGGCCCACATGGCTTCTGGAGTTGGGCCGAAAGGCTTCCCAGGGTCCGTTTTCTATTTTTATTTCCTCTTTTTCTATTTCTGTTTTCTTTATTTCTTTTCTAGAATTTGTATATTGAATCCAAATCAAGCCAAACCAATTTCATAAATTTTGTAAAATTCACAGCAAGGTTTTAAACCAATTGGAAACATATTTTCAGAACCAAAACAAGGTTTTTAATAAAGATCTCAATTAAGCCTATTGGCTTTGCTTGCATAAAATAATAGAAATAGAGTTTGAGAATAAACCTTTTGAAAATAGGAGATAATACTTTATAAAATATTATTTACAAATTGTTTTCAAACCACACTTTGCAATGCAAACCTTTGAGACAATAAAATCATTTTAGGAGGTATCCTTCGCAAGTAGCTTGCATAGGTTTGAAAAAAGGAAGGGAAATAGTATTTTGGTACTTGATCTTCCTCAAAGAAGTTCTTCAAGAAAATAATAGAAAGTTTAAAATAGTTTTCTAATAAAGCTTTCAAAAATCTCAAAAAGTTTTAAATCCTTGTGAAATTTCAATCAATGCACTCAAAACAAAAGCAAAAAATTTCCCCCAAAATTTGATGAAATCTTGGGATGTTACAAGTAACGGGCTCTATAAGCTATACCCTTGTCAGACCCTAAGCCCCAGGTCTGGCTGCATCAGATCTGGGCCTCCACCGTCGCCGGGCAAGGAGCCCCGCTATCGATGGCAGAAACCGTCGAAACACTACCTAACCCTAGACTACTACTGCCAGACCTCCCCTCCGCCCCGTCGCTCCCGGCCGACATCGCCGGCGGGAGGGCTTCGGTTTGGTCGGCGCCCTCGAGAGCTTCTCTTTTCTATTGTAGCAAGAAGAGAGACGATGAAGGGGGATACTCAGTTGTAGTGCACGGTTCCTCTGGTGTTCACCTGCGGCTTGACGACTCGCAGCAACGTAACTCACGCTCGGCTTCCGTCGCCTACTCCAACACTCTCTCCTAACCCCAGGCCTTCCTCCACCCTCGATGTCTTCCTCCATTCTATGATCCTAATTAACATAAAAAAACGTCCATTCTATGATCCTAATTAACATCAGAAAACATTTTGCTAATGTCAACCATTCCCCCTGACCCCTTTGCCCAACGCTGGGGGAGGGGGGGGGGAGTGGAAAGAATGAATTTAGGTGAAGAAGTGTTTTCACCAAATCCCCTATGATTATTCTCTCAAATCCCAATAATCGACAGTCTCAAAGCTTGTTAAAAGTTGTCTGGAGATGACTCCTATGACTCTAATAATAACAATGTTATTATGCACAAAATCTCAATTTGACAGCTTGGCCTAAGTGTACAAAATCATCCTTGTGTGGACATAAAACAACCACATCACTACAATGAATTAGTTAGTTACCAACGACGTGGAATTTGAACTTGAAAAATTATGGATGCAAACTGATGACACTTAGGGTACTCCGTGACCCTATTTAGCTCAATCAAATGAATTAAAATTCTAAAAATCTCATCACTTTTGAAATATTAGTTTAGTTGATTGAACTAGAGAGGGTCGTGTAGGGGCGGGCCCAAAAATTTGAGTATGGGTATTCAAAATATTTTAGTATAAATTAATGTTTATAAAATAATTGAGGTATGAACTGATGATAACACTTATCTCATATCTGCTTGAGAGACCATGAGGTACTTGTGCTTCAGAAACATATAATTTGCCAAAATAAAGTTAACATTACACTTACTAAAAATTAGAAGAAACGCTATATGAGCTCTCTGTAAGAAAAAATACATGCAAAAGGATTACAATCCTAAGGAAAAATATTGGTGTAAATGGGTTAGATCCATGAACCAAATGATTCATCGATTCTACCAACTAATTGAGCTACTTCCTCTTTTATGACATATCATGATAGTTATTTTCACGATCTATCTTATAGAATATTCACATACTCTAGTAGTTTTTATTAATAACACATACTAGTAGTTTGTTAAAATATATGAGTATTCAGCTAAAAATCCATAAATAAAAGTGGGCCCACCGCTAGGCCGGGTACACTAAAGGTCTGAAATTTGCACTTCTATGAAAAATACACACCCCATATATCACGGAATCTCGACAAATCTATCACTCCCTCCGCTCGTAGTTATAAGGCACATACTTTTTCAAGACAAATTTAACCAGAAAAATTGAGAAATAATATATTGGTTATTTTTTATAAAATTGATATTTATAGATTTATATTGAAAAATAATTTGTAGGATATACATTATTTATCAATAATTCTTATCCACTTTTACTAATTCTTGGTCAACCAAAAATCTCAAAAAGTATGTACCTTATAACTACTCTCTCCGTTTAGAAATATAAGATGTTTTAGTTTTATAAAGCGAATGTATGTACTCCCTCCGACCCATATTACTCTTCGATAATACGGATGTATCTACCACTAAAATGTGTCTAGATACATCTACATTAACGAAGAGTATTATGGGTCGGAGGGAGTAGAATCTTTTAGTGTATAGGTTCGCTCGAATCTATACACTAAAGGATGTCTGGATACATTAGCTTCACAAAGCTAAAACATCTTATATTTCTAAACGGAGGAGGGAGTAGAAAATGAGGGAGTATTTTTTATGTTTCAAGCCCAAATTGACACAAGAGGTACAAAACAAAGGCTTTCGGATACCTAGAGTCTAGAGATCATAAACTCCCAACTCTTAAAAATAAATTTGGTAGGGCTCTGAAAAAGAAAATCCATTTTGTTTTCTTTATGAATCAAATAGGTGCTCTCTAGGCATCGGAAGTCAAAATACACCTGCTCCACGGTTTCCTCTCCACCGCCCTGTACACCATTCTTTCCTCTTCTTCTCCCTCTCCCCCTGACCTACCCAAGCTCTCTCCAACCCGACCGCTGTGCCCTAGAGCTGCCGCCGTGCCATAGCTTAGCGTCACCCCCCTACGCCTCTCTCCGGCGACCCCTCCGCCTTTCACGCGCGTCGCCGCCATCGCCTTTTCCGTTCTACCTCATCGCGTCCCTGCTGTCTGGACCCCGTCCGCAATTTTGGCCATTGGTTTTTGAGGTACGAGCCTTTTTCTCATCCAGTGATTAATTAAACCTCACTGAACTCCAGAAATTATCGGTGTGCCCATCTAGATCCGCCCTTTTAATGGCATGGTCGAATTGGGAAAATTGCGGTAGTAGTTCTGTTCAGAAGTAACACTAAGAAGCTCGTCTATTTCAATCGAGCTAGGAAATCATGAGCTACTACTGCTAGTGGTGTGGAAAAATCCTTTTGCTCCTGCCATGTGGAATTATTTATTTCCGCGAGATTTTAGCACAAAGCTGCATGGTCTTATTTTCTTTCACTAAGCAGAGGATTTTTTTACTTGTGAGTTTGGAACTGTTAACATTTAAATTCTGGTTGCCATTGGATCGAGCTCAGCTGTCTGTCCTGTACCAGAGCTGTTAGTGACACCTTTGAAGCTGGAATGGGACACACTTTATTAGAAGTTGCTTGGTACCTTCCAATCGAAGTCCTTTGCCTTCAGATTGCTCAAGTTAGGTAGACAAAGTTTTTAACTTTTTCTATATATTTTTAATAGTCAGCCGATGCTCTACCTAACATGATGTTGCCTTAGGTTGCTTTGTAGTCTTTTCCTTAGTCGCTATCTATTGGTTAGAGATCCTTAGAAGCATTCCCCAGCTCTTTTTAGCCCTCCCTTTCTAGATATGCTGCATGGATTCCAGTATTTTGCTCATGAATCATGACACTTAAGATAGGATTATAAATGTCCATGGCTCCACGCTTCGTTGATCCAACCAGGAGCATGCAAATGCTATATGATACCTTTTTTTCCATAATCCCAGTTGACTGTGTTAGTATGTTAATGTGATGTAAGAATGCACTGCATTGGGCACCATGCAAACCTGGTGACCACGTCACAACAAGACTAAATCTCAGATGCTAAGTTATCGTATGCAGTGTTCCAGTTCCATTTACCAATAGTTGTATACCTGGCATTGTTCAGAGAGATTATTGACACATGGTGGCTACGGACTTCGGTAGAAACTCTCACCTAAAGGATCAGTTGTGATATAGCATACATATCCCCAATCCTCATTCATCAATTACTAGCATGTTTCAGTGGGGTAATTTGTTCAGGTCCTTATAGATTGGTATGTAAAACTCTTCACTAGGTAGATGGCCTGTGTACTTTCTGAGACTCCGAGTTCAATGCACTTTGTATCAATTATTGCCATTCATTTATACAGCATATTAAAGCACATATCTGTTCTATTTTTATTATCATCTGTTTGATGTTCGGTTACATGTATTTTGTAGGCTCAATCATAAGTGACTTCCCATGAGCTTTGGAGAATGATGCCTTTATTGTTGTAGGCTTTCTTTAACATGTAGTTCCAGTGTTATTCTTGCACTGGATTTTTCTTAGAAGTCGGAGATGCAGAAGTCTGACCATCATGAGCAGAATCTTACTTCACCAAGGGGACTCATCCATAAAGTGCTTCGTCGTACAAATAGCAGGCGATCTCCAACTGCAACAGAGCAAGACCCTTCCCCTGTATTTCCAGAAACAAGCAATGCTAAATTCTTAAAGCAAAAGAATACAGAAGATGCAATCAAGGATCCAGAGAAGGCAATTACACATGATAACCGAATTGAAGATGAGAAGTCCGATTTATTAGGATACGAAGTCTGTTCTGGGAAGCTTACATTAGATAACAAAGGTAAAAGTGTTTCAGGCGAACAGTCTGGATCAGGCTCTAGTGGCAATTGCTTTGATGCTAGACTCACCACTGAAGCCTTAGTATGGGGTTCTAACATCCTTAAGCTTGAGGACATTGTATCTGTAAGTTGTTAGCTCATTGACTTCAGTTAGCCACTTGCATTTATGTGTTCAGTGTTTCACTGCAAGCATATATAACTTCAACGCTAATATCTTGTTCAACTAGGTGTCATACAATTCTGGGCTCCGGCATTTCACCGTGCATGCATGCCCTCTTGAAAAAAGATCCAATGGACTTTCCTGTTTTATGAAGCCTAGAAGAACTCAAAAGGACTTGCGTTTCCTATCCACTACTCCACATGAGGCATTTCGGTGGATTAATGGTTTTGCAGATCAACAATGCTATGTTAATCTGTTACCGCACCCCATGGCATCTAGCAAGAAGCATTCTTCTGAACTCATTCCATTTGATGCCATGCTTGATCCTTATGTTAAATGTCGGTCTCCACCAAAGATACTTGTCATCCTGAATCCTCGATCTGGACATGGCAGATCTAGCAAAGTGTTCCATGGGAAAGTGGAGCCCATATTTAAGGTATGTCTGGCTAAGTAGAAGCATGTGTCTTATCTCTATCACATCTGCTTGGTTGGTTGCCAAATAAGATACTAGTTCATCTTATAAGCATGCCTCCGGAATGACTTCGAAATTTGGTTAGCAGGATGTCACTTAGGATCACAATTCTATGAACTTTTTGATCCATGCCCTGTCGGCTTCGTGAGATTGTCGCATCACAATTCTCATAAATTGATGAACTATGTATGTTAAGTTTGGATAAAGTCATGGACTGGTCCATTTGTTAAACACAAATTCATTTATAGTAAGTACACCACCTTGTTTGGATAAATATACAGAGTCATGTATAGTTACTAGCCTACCCCAACTTGTTTGGGACTAGAGGCTTTGTTGTTGTTGTTGTAAGTACACCACCATAGAAATGTTTATGGTGTCAGTATCTTACTGAGATGAGGTTCTGTATGTATATGATTCGTTTTAACTCTGAGTTGTATGCCATTATCTAAATAAAACCTATTCTTCTTCTTTAGAAGCCGGGGGCCATATTGATAAAAAAAATCCTCGAGACCTTAACAGGCTCTATCAACTATAATACTGTATATCTCAAAAAAAAAAAACTATAATACTGTAACTGAATATTCCACCAGAGGTTTTACTATGTGGATATCGTTAGAACCTCTTCTCAGTGATTTCATTGAATCAGGACCTTGGTGCTATCATGTAGGTGTGTGTGATGGAATTGCTATTTAACATTTATATCTGTAAGATAGTATACCCTGCCACTACCTTACCTTCAAGATCTTGGTGTTATATTGTGGCTCCATGTGCCATGCCTTTCAGAATTATTATTGACTTGTCATGTCAGTTCTAAGTTGCTAAATTTACCAGAGGATGACCTTTCTTCTAATCTTTGATGCCTAGAAGTGCCATTCAGTTATACAAAAAAGTTTATACAGTCATGCTTGTTCACGTAGACTGCTTGTTTTCAGTACCTCAAGTACTTTTGTTTGGTTTAATAATAATTATAATAAGTGTTAGAGACAGCTTGCAGGTTTCAAGATGGAAGTGGTCAAAACTACACATGCTGGTCATGCAAAATCTCTTGTATCAACTATCGATTTTAGTACCTGTCCAGATGGTATATTCATCTTTACATCTTCCCTTTGTATTTTACATTGACCATCTCAAATTCTGAATCAGTTTTCGTGTACTCGCTAGGAATTGTATGTGTCGGTGGCGATGGAATTGTTAATGAGGTTAGTTCAGTTCTATGCATATCCTTTTTTCTTGTTGGCCTTGTCTTGTCAATTCTATTCATATCCTTTTCTGTTGGCCTTTGTATTTTCAGTTTTTTCTCTAGTGCATCTGGTATATTTACTACAAAAGATAATCTTAGTGGCAGTCTTATCCTTTTCGATTTCGTAAATATGGATTGATTGGAGATCACAGTATTTTTTTGGGGCCAGACAGGGAGAATACAGTGCTGCATAGTGCAGACTTCGCATCTCAAAGGAAACTCATACACAACAACAACAAAGCCTTTAGTCCCAAACAAGTTGGGGTAGGCTCAAAGGAAACTCATAGAATATAAAAAATCTCCACTCTTATCTGTAGTAGCAATAACCAAGAGGTTGACATAGTACTCCAAAATAAATTCTGAACCTTTATTTTGTTATTAACCTTGTTAGCTCCCCAACTTTACCTACTCGATTGGGAAGTACTAGGTTCATGGAGCTTATCTAGGGAGATTAAAAGTCCACATCATATTCCGCTTTTGTGATGCCATGACAGTTTGGTGTTCATTAAACAAAGCTACTTTGTATTGGAATAAACAAAATATTTCAGAAAATTAAGCAGTACTACTGATTTGCTAAATACTTAGTTACATTTGAGGGCTCTGTATGTTTGCTTCAATCGAACCTTGTAATTTGTCATGAACAACTGAGGAACCTGTTTGTTTGCTAGTTTTCTGAACTCATCTTCTTGTTACCAAAGAAGATATTTGTATGCAAACTACAGCATTCAACTTATTCTGCAGGTGCTCAATGGTCTTCTGTGCAGAGATGATCAAAATGAGGCTGTTTCTGTTCCAATTGGTATAATACCTGCAGGGTCTGACAACTCACTTGTTTGGACAGTCTTGGGTGTTAAAGATCCAATTTCTGCAGCATTGTCGATTGTCAGGGTAAACAACATTTCACTTGTTCAGCTTTACTGATGATATTCTGAACATGTTTTACTCCTTCTTTTGCAAGTTTGCATATAACTTGTTGTTGCACTATAAATATTCGAGTTATTGTAGAATCTAAACGTTACTCCTTCAAGAACACCTTATGTGCTTGACTAGATCACACAAAACCTCAACTAGTGAGGCGGATGTATCACAAAACCACAACTTCTATGCCACATTGTTGCTTCCGTGATTTTGCTTTGTATGGTGAACTGGCTAGCGCTAGCAAATTTTGTGCAGGGCTTCTCAATATCAGCTAGTTGCCAAATCTCACCATTTTGCTACTTAAAGTGTTTGTGTCACCTGCCTTCGTTGATGCTGGCTGCTATTTAACACTTCATCAGAGATAATTGTTAGTCAAGTCTGGTGTATTGTAGACGTTGATGGTAAGGAATGCCAGTTTTGTTGAAGATTTTTTTAATCTAGTAAAACTTAGGTTACTATGTCTATGTAGGGAAAGAAGCTGTGATGTAGAAGTGAAAATATGCTAAGTATGCCATGTGTGTTATTGGCTGCATAGTTGATCTAAGTGATGCCACCCTAGACTGTTTGAACCGTTTAATGTGGATATTGTTAGTTATATTCTTGCAATCTCATTGTCAATCATCAACTTATTCTGTTCCATAGGATATTCGGTCAAATATATAATTGATTGAAATTTGTTGGTTGCAGGGAGGTTTTACACCTATTGATGTTTTTTCCGTTGAATGGATTCAGAGTGGGACTACTCATTTTGGCACAACCGTCTCATATTTCGGTTTTGTTAGCGATGGTACCACATAATTGCTATTTCAGAACATTTTCTCTCTATGGCTATCAAATTAGCTTCTTGAACTAAAGTGAGTTCACATTTATCTGTTTGCAGTTCTTGAACTTTCAGAGAAATACCAGAAGCGTTTTGGTCCTCTCCGTTACATTGTAGCTGGTTTTCTTAAATTCCTGTGCTTGCCCAAGTACAGTTTTGAACTGGAGTATCTTCCAACATCTGATGCTGATGGTGCCGAGCGTAAAACTGTGGAGGGGCTTGAAAAGCTTGACACATCAGACCTCTATGATGATGTAGTTCAGAGGTCGAGGGCTGAAGGTTTACCACGTGCCTCAAGTTTATCTAGCATCGATTCAATCATGTCTACAAGCATAATGTCTGGGGGTGAGCCGGAGGTTTCTAGTCCACGTGCTAACAATGAACCCTCTGAACTTATCCGTGCACTTGATCCGAAATCAAAACGCCAGTCTTTAGGGAGGACAAGTACTTTCAAAGAACCGGAAGAATTGCTCCACCCTCAGGCATCGACTCCCAGCTGGCGTAGATCTAAATCAAAGTCAAGGACAGAAAAGGCATGGCCAGGTTTAACAGCTACAAATGATACCAAGTCTTCTAGGGGTACCACAGCACATGATAAAGAAGACACGTCATCCACAATTTCAGATCCTGGACCTGCATGGGATACAGGACCCAAGTGGGATATGGAGCCTAAATGGGATAATAATCAACCTAACTGGGAATCTGAAACTCCCATTGAGCTACATGGCCCATCTGATGACATTGAGCTTGGTCTGACTAAGGAGCTAGTGCCAAGCTTAGATGAAAGATGGGTTGTTAGAAAAGGGAGGTATCTTGGTGTATTGGTATGCAACCATTCATGCAAGACCGTACAGAGTTTAAGTTCCCAGGTTGTTGCTCCCAAGGCTGAATATGATGACAATTGTCTGGATCTGCTGTTGGTTGGTGGAAGTGGGAGGCTGAGGTTATTAAGATTTTTGGTGCTCTTGCAGTTCGGGAAACACATTTCTCTTCCACATGTGGAATATCTAAAGGTATGACTTGGCTCATTCTCTTTTTCGAGCATCCAGTACTACTCGCCACACAGAAAAACTATCCAATTCTACTTCGGTATTTCATTCGTTCTGATAAACTACTGTTTTGGTCTTGGCTTGCTCCATAGTGATGTTCCTTGTCATTCATATTCTTTAGCTACATAATTTACTTCATAAAATGGTTCAAATTTCAAAGAAGTGTGTAAATACTATTGATCTTTTGCATGCTCTTAAACCACTTAATGGCATCTTGCATAGAGAAAGACAAATCTAGGAAGTCTAAACTGTTTGCTGTCAGTGGAAATTGCCATGGTTTTGCTTGGACCTGTTATGATCATTGTATTGTCCACCCATACAAGTTCTCTGATGATTTTTATTTTATTTATATTTCCTTAGCTCACTGGTATTCTAATTTCAGGTAAAATCCGTGAGACTTAAGGCAGGCCCAAATACGCACGACGGATGTGGTATTGATGGTGAACTACTCCATGTCAAGGGGCAGGTTCGGTGTAGTTTGCTACCTCAGCGATGTCGTTTGATCGGCAGGCCATCCCAAAGCCCTGTATAGTAGCTGTAAATACATTACTCTGCCGCCTGCATCCCCTATGGCTGCCTGGAATCTTGCACCTGCACAATCGGCAACGTTGTGCACTTTTCCCGCTTCCAGAACAACCTTGCTCATAGGCATCCACACAGCTCCGGTGGTGTACATTTGTGCTTGATGAGTAAAAGTGCTGGAGTGTGACATATATCCAAAAAATGAAGCCTATCCTGTCTGCAGTGTGTTGTGCGTCTCTCGGTTTCGCATATTCTTTCGCCGATATCTAATGTACTATAGAGTCATCCTGATCAGTGTACTTGAGGGGACGGTTCAGAGCAGCATGGTGCCCACCGTTGGTATGTGTGGTCGTTTGGAGGTCCCCGTGCCGGCCACTTGCTGCGTGTCACCCCCCATTAGAGGGACAAACGACTTGCAATGCTATGTCCCTGATCAGCTTGTAGTGTTTTACAGAAAGTGTGAATAAGATGTCTATCATGTTGGGTTCCCAGTACAGTATAGGATTTGAACCAAAAAAGAGAGAAGATATTTGTGGTGGTGCTGCCTTTTTCACCTGTAACTCTTGTTTCTTGTGAAGGGATGTATTGAGCTGTAATCTGTTCGGAGTTGTCTGCCATAACGAGCTGGATCATATATCTTGTTCAAGATAAACCTGCAGGTATATATGTACCATGTGTTGTTCTAGGTTGGGGAATAAACAGCATGATTAGCAGTGTGTGATGTATATGTATAGACGAGTCTGCATTTGCCGACTAGTGTAGCACTAGTAGAATTCCCTAACCGAAGCCTTTTGAACGACAGGAAGAGGACAAAGGTATGCCTCTGGCAAACAGGATTGCCAAAATCTTCAGGTACAAGTGTTGGTTTGATAATTGTAGGTCGCAGTTGGTAGCAAGAGGTTGCTAAAAAGGAAAGCCAAAAGGTAAGGGAGGGAACAAAAGGCACCTGGCGATTCTTTCTCAGTGCCGATGCTTAGCTAGCTCAGGCTGTGCTGTGGGTGCACACAAAATGCAGGAATAAACAAAAGCAACCGACTAACACCTCGATACACAGCTCGTAGTGCTCTTCATCGGACCTCTTTGCCCTAGATGGACTTAGGCAAAATTTTAACCATTTATGACCTTTTGAAAACGTTTAACCAGTTATTGTCTCTCCCAGTTAAGCAATGTTAGATGGTTTATCTGAAATACACCATGATCAGTTTGTATTGGCTATCCACCTCATGTGGGCTATAAAGAGATGGTCTTATGAAGCTTTTTAGGCGGCCTAAACTAGTGCAAAATATGCATTTCCCAAAAGCCTACTATCTATTAAGGTTATGATCAAGGGTAATTTCGGACATTGCACATGAGAGAAAGTGGAAGATAAGCTTCCTTCCGAGCCAGCATAAGTAGAGTGACAAAAATCTAAGTTAGCTTTCATTGAAAAAGAAAACCAAAAGAGAAAGAAAAGAGGAGAAGTTGAAGAAAGAAGCTAAATCAAGCATAGGGTCTTGCCTATAAAGGCTGTAAAGACCAAATTTGCTACCTTGTCTCCTTCAAACCGTGGTTTCATCATCTTTGACGAGATTGCTCTGATTCCTAGCTCTTGTGCCCCAAATCTTATTGTTGCATCTAAGATTTCCCTGTATCTTGATGTATGAGATCCTGTAGTGCATTCTAGAGAAGAAAAGTTTTCCCATTTATAATAGTGGAAGAAAACTTGGGTGGCTTTGGCCCGTGCTTTTTTCCTTTCAAGTTAAGCGGCTTTTCACATACAGATTGATGTTCATGTGTGTTGATTTGCTACTACAGATCTTACTTCTAAAAACTTAAGCTCCGGATCAAACATTGGCTCCTTGAGCATCTGACAAGTGTCTAGATATTTTCCTTCATAAATGTTGTTGTATATGTTTTCTTTTAACACGAGCAAAGATCTTTGAGTTAGTACATAAATTATGAGTTTACATTGATTTTGCTGTGTATTTTGAGCTCACATTTAAGAGTGCTAATTTCTAAATTAAAAGGTTAACTGATGTGCCTAGTTTTTCCAACAGTTGCCATGGTTTTTCAAGATCTGTGCTTAAAATGACTAGCCATCTCAAATGAAGTGACCTAGCAGTTTTTTTACCAAGAGGATCCGAGATTATTCTCAAAAGGTTCAAAATATTTAGAAATTAGCCAATCTAAATGATGATGAACTACCTATTTTTTTAGGACAAAAATGGGCAAGCCATTTGAATTCAGCCACACCAACTGCTCCGTTCAATCGGAAAAGTGTCCCGAATAATTTAGTACAACTTAGTACAAACCGACACTTTTTCCAGATTTAATGGAGTAGGTGTTAGTGACCCAAATAAATCAGCAAATTGCGTGACCAGAAGACACTGCACATGAAACTTTTCCAAGCCAAATCGGAAAGTGCCTTTGGCTCTAGGCACCAGTGCTCCCGTTGTTTTAAAAAAATTCAATAACTATATTTATAAGTTTAATAGATTATGAAAATAAATATGAACATAGTCAATGGCATAACCTACAAACATGTAAACTTTAGTACGAAATTATTTGTATTATTGGCTACACAAAAATGAAAAAAATATGATACAATTTATAGATTTAAAAAAAAATACATATTCAGATCTACATGTTGTCTTTTTTGTGTAGTCCAAACTAAAAAGTATCTAAACATGATTTTTATATGTTTCCAGGATAAATAGTTGGCTATACCCAAATATTTTTCTGAATTTTTTTGAAACACATAATAGTGATTTTTAATTTTTTTAGAACAACAGGATCACTGGTGTCTGGGAGCCAAAAATCTCCTCTCCAAATGTGGTTAAAAGCTAGTTTGCTTAAGGAAACCTCTTTTCATCGAAAAAAAAACAGGATCGTACTACTCTGCTACTAACTCAAGTACAGAGGAAAACAGCCGGGAAGAACAGCGAAATTGTCATAAGACTATTGGCTAGCTAGCTTGAGACGGCGGGCTGGATGAGCGCGCAGCTAAGCTAAGCTAGCACTTGCAATGGCAGCCGCGGCCCCTGGCGAAGCCGACGGAGACGCAGCGGCCGCCGCGCCTGCACCCGCCGTAGTGGCACACGTCCATGCAGGCGCTGTTGGCCGCCGCGTCTCCCGGGTCGCACTGCTCCGCCGGGATCGTCACGCCGCACGGCACCCCCGACGGGTAATCCTCCACCCACGCCGCCCTCGCCGGCGGCGCCGCCACCAAAACCACTGCAGAAAATGGGGCGGAGCAGACATCGATCAGACGCATGCAAATGGAAGACATCACGCGGTTCGCGCGCCGGCACTCCATGAAGGTGCCTTACGGGTGAGCGTGGCGACGAGGACGAGGAGGAAGAAGCGCCGAGGCAGCAGGGATAGACCGCAGCGGCACGCGGCGGCATCGTCTCCTCGAGCCATGGGCCGCTTAATTAGGTTTTGTTCCTTCCGGCAGACCGGCACACACCTCTAGAGCTGAGGTGACAAGCTGACGGCTCCGCGCGCTGTGCATGCCGGCCATGGCGTGCGTGTGGTGCGATATATAGAGAGAGAGACGAGAGGTGGCGACGAGGAGAACGGCTGGAAAGCGGCGCGCGCGGCAAAGGGTTGCTGTACAATTAGTTGATTTCGAAACGGCGAAAGTACATGTGATCGACACCACCGATAGTGTTGTTTCGCTAGCTACTGTTTTAGGACTATATGCATATGGTGGTTAGTATATAGTTTATCTATGTGATCCGGTATCAACTTGCAATAAGGGTACTTATTGTTGTATTATTAGTTGATTTGGACGCGCATATCTAGCGTGCCTTTTGCTACTAGCTGGATAAGGGTATTACTAAATTGGAAAAGTTGTAAGTGAGCGTGATTAAGACTTTATATTAGTGCACAGATTTAATTGGTCAAGTTTTTTTTACAACTTTTGGTCTAATTGGTCAAGGTAGATTCAACATCATCTAGCTATATATGCCCAATGGAATATGTAACAATGGGTAGGGTTGATATATTTCATGTACTCCAGTAGTACAGTGAGATTTATGTGGTGAGTTATTCTAATTTCAAGCATTTTGGCTCCTTTTCTTAGTATAAAAGTTGTGTAGTATGTGGGTTTAAGATTTCGATGACATGCTCCATGAAAATAAGTTTATGTTTAGAGCATGGACTTTTCATACCGACAGAGAGTGCAAGTTGTTATCTCACGGGTAAGTTACAACATGAAAGAAAATCAAATAAATTTTGAATGTATAATTATGATTATAAGATCACGAATCGATTAATGTCCACACACAATGTATCTGACCTCAACTGTAAGACTCCTGGAGCAAGGTTTTGATTACAGGTTGTGAAATTTGGTTAACGCCCGGCAATCGGATTTCCCGACCACCCCTGGGCCTGGTGGTCATAACAAGCAAAAGATCCTGGAATTTTTGAAATTTAACACGAACCTTCGGTAAATGGCCATAACAAGGATTTTAAATTCGAATTTTGGTTTTCAAATTTGTCCGGTAACCGGATAGGATTTTTGGGTAACTGAAAATTCCGACCGCCTCGGGAAATTTTTCCATCCAGAATCAAAACCTTTCTTCTTGGGTGTACAAACATTTACCTTACTTTCCATTTGAATTCATCTTTCTCCAATAAGCCCATTTACGTGCACATAGGGAGTGTTTATGCTTCATAAACTAGAGATATTTTGGTCAAGGTGTTGCTTGAACGAGCAAACTAGCGGTGCCGGACTGCCGGGCAGCCTGGCCATATCCGTTGGCGTCCGCAGCTGAATGATGCGGAGCAGATACGCCCTAAGCTTATCTCTATCAGAGAATGGATTCGCGGCCCAGGCTCTAGCTCGATCGGCGCCACTCGTCACGGCCGGAGACACGGAGATCCAGTTGCTGCCAAAGCGCCGATCGGTCACGAGACGTGTTCCTCGGTCGGGGAGGAAGGTCTCTCGGTAGGTGTCCCATGGGTGACCCTCACTATAGATAGCTACTCTCGCTAGGACTCGTGTGTTTGGCTAGCTAGGTTTATTGGTGATGGCTTTTCTATACTACCTCAGTTTCCAAAAGAAAGACATGTAGATGTAGTTTACTTGTGAAGTCAAACAATGTGAAGTATATCTAGTTTATAGAAAAAATATAACAGAACTGATTTAAAATTGTAGAGCTTGATAGTTTTTACCAAAAGTTTGATCAAATCTACATGGTTTTGATTTTTTGACAAAATTTATACGCCTTGTTTTACGAGGGAGTAGCTTATACCAAGCTGTAAAAATATCCAGTCGTCAAATGGCCTCAATTAACTGTCTAAGGACTAGTCTACTGAAGGAGTTATAATATTTCCAAAACAGACGGCCCATAGCCGCTTTACCACACACCGTCAACCCTCTGAGTAAGGTAGTCACATACTCCCTCCGTTTTAAAATATAAGATAATATAGGTTTGTGAAGTAAATGTATCTAGACACGTTTTAGTGTGTATATTCGAGTGAATCTACACACTAAAATATGTCTAAATACATTTGCTTCACAAAGCTAAAACATCTTATATTTTAAAACGGAGGGAGTAGTTTAGAAGTCTGAAATAACATATATTGTAAAAAAGGTAAAAACAACTATAAATAATACTCACTCAGTTTCAAATTGTAATGTGTCCTTGAATTTTGCTGGCCAATAGATTAAAACTTTGATTATGGTTCGTAATTACAATATGTTCCTAAAATTATTATAAACATATGAAGTGAAAAATTGAAAGACAAATACAAGGATATCATTTATACATTCTCAGTTCACATGATTTGGTATTTTAGTGATTAAATCATGCATCAAATACCTTGAAAAAGAAAGTGTTGCATACAGTATATAACTCGGTGGACAGACAGATAAGGATATGATTCATCAGGTTACCGAGAGATAGCAAAGCTCTCTTAGCTATCTCAAGTCAAGGTAGCCAATGAATCTCACGGGTCGTGCGTGCGGCATATAGACATGTTGCTTCATGTCGACCGGTCGATCTCAGCTTATCCTCGAAAAGAATTAACCACGGGGAAAGGGAGCCTCCACTTGGCGCTCTATAGCTATCAGGCAGTTGTTCGCTTTCCTCCGGTCTCTTTTCCGAAGGGGATAACGTTGCACTTCCATTAGAAAATTGGATCCTGCTCCCGCTCCGTATCTGCTCCTGATCGATCGGTCTCTTGTCTTTTCGCACAGCCAGAGATGTTGTGCAATTTTTTTTCCAAAAAGGATCTAA
Organism: Dactylis glomerata; assembly: GCA_007115705.1. Classification (NCBI taxonomy): domain Eukaryota; kingdom Viridiplantae; phylum Streptophyta; class Magnoliopsida; order Poales; family Poaceae; genus Dactylis; species Dactylis glomerata. The sequence continues at coordinate 626,282 of QXEO01000492.1, forward strand.
ACATAACAAATATAAAGCACCCTAAATATAATAAATATTATATCGAGATCCTTAAATCACCTAATGACCACTACCGCCGTTAGAGCGAGCCAGCGACACGCCATTGTCGCCACTCCTCTATCGGAGCCGTTGATAACAGCCATGAAGTTTTCCGTTTCCTCCATATCTAGTTTCTCATGTCGATTCCCACTTTTAGTTGAAATGACTAGACAAAAATAGTATATTTCATCAAGATCCTATTGAATCTTTGAATCGATCTGAATCTTCTGACACCAAACTTCCAACACACGTAGATAATACAAGATCCACCTCTACGTAGAAGTAGTGACCTTACATATGATTCCCCGCCATGCTCAACGCTACCGATGAGATGGCCGCCAACGTCACCATTAGCCACTATAATTTCGCTGGCGGTTGACCAAACCATAATTTTAGAAACTTAACTACAGTGCCAAGCGCAGGTCCAAGATCCCCATCTCCTGCCGTCAGAGCAGGCAAGCAGAGGAGGTACATACCCATTGGCGTCGGTCGGAGACAGGGAGATGGGCGGCTAGGGTTTTCTCTTTTTAGAAAGGCGGCTGGCATCGATCGAGCTTCAGGCCTCCAACAAGCATACATGCATGACAGACAGATCGCCGGTAAGACGGCTAGCTCGCTATATCAGCGATCATGAAGATCGAGTCTTTACGGAATGATCACTCACTCGCCGCAAACTGTATATGGTAGAACCATATTGATAGCAACTTGGTGTTTCCCACTAGACGTAAAGCAAACCTGATCGATCACTACAAACTTTGGTAGATCGAGTTGCCGCACAAAACAACACATTGGTAGTGTAGTGCCTCATCAGTTCGGTCCGAAAGATGCCGCGCGACACTTGCTGAGAGCGACAGCTCCGGTGCCAGTTGGGGATGCGGCATGCGCGCTCCTGTGCGACCGGCGGTGGTGCCATGCGTAGCTTCGAGAGTCTCGTGTCTAATGGTGTCCATCGGTCAACTCTCCTGCTGGATCAAAGTAGGCCAGATCATGAGATCATGAAAGGCGGTACGTACTGATCATCCAGGGTAGCTTAGAGATGCCAGATGCAGACATACTTTGCACGTTCCACAAAACATTTTTTCTTTTGCGACAGTGCAAAATAGTCTCACACGTGCCGCACGAACACGTTCTCTACACAATCTATACACACTCTCCAGACAAATATTGGCCACACCACCGGACTCACTTAGCACCGCTACATTTTTTTCGATAAAGGGAATATATTAATATCAAAAAAATACAAATTACACCCAGCCTCTGCACTAACATAATGTCAAGAACTACTCAAGACATTAAGAATGCACGCAGCCGAAAGAAAAGATATAAATAAAATAAAAGACGCCGCCGAGTGATCAACAACACATAACAGCTAAACCTAACTCTGAGGATGCTGCTGCAAATTACTAATCACCAGGCTCACTGCCATCATGCGCACTGTCTTGCCGTGGACCAAGCGAAACCGTAATCGCATAATGGCTATGAAGAACCATATTCATCACATCCAGAATCCCGCCTCCACCATCTTCTAGCCTTCCAAGTGTAACCGCCTTATTATTCCTCACCTTAGTCTGCACCATGATCACGGCGTTGTGCCTAATGGTGCCAAGGTCGACGAAGTTGGGCTTCACAATGCGACTTCTCGAAGCCGCGTAGGCTGAGATTTGCAGTCACGCAGGATCGGATCCCCTCCGCCAGAAGTATAGGAGCCATCACTAGTGGAAAACAGGGCATCAGTCCCGGTTGGTTTCGGCCTTCAGTCCCGGTTGCGCAACCGGGACTAACCAACCGGGGCTGGAGCCCAATCTTTAGTCCCGGTTGCTATACGAACCGGGACTAAAGAGAGACCACGTGGCAGGGGCTGGGTGCTCGTGGGCGTAGGACCTTTAGTCCCGGTTCGTGTTACGAACCGGGACTAAAAAGTCCACACGTGGCAGCCTCTGCTGCTTCTTTATTTTTCTGGATTTCAATTGTTATTTAGGGGTTTAGGGTTTAGGGCATATTTGTATTTTCCTCCATTCAATTGTTTGATTCATTTCAAACAAGTTTTCTTATATACTTATTCATACAGCATTACAACATAATATATAAACCGATACATATATTTGGTTCACCGAGCATATACACATGCATACAAGTATATATACAATTTGTTCACACACATAAGATCACGACTTGTGTTTAATTATACACATTGTCTAATTGAAATTGGCATGAAATTCACCCTTTGGGTTAATGACATGGTCAAGCAGAAATCCGGCTATTTCCTCTTGAATTCCTACTATGCGTTCAGTCGGTGAGAGCCGATTCCGCTTTGCTTTGAACTACGAAGAAGAAGAACAATATGAATATGAATCATCATAACAAAATTGATGCCAATAAAATGAATTTGTCAGTATATTGTTTACTTACTGTTTGAAAATCAATTCCTTCAGTGACCTGCGCACGAAGGTTCTCGCAAGCGTAGTATGCACATAGATTAGTCCCCGAAGGCTGCCTCGCACACTTTACGAGAATAGATTTTAGTCAGTGACATATCAAGATTGATATACTTAATGGTATTTGAAACTAGAATTAAAGGGATGTGTGGACCTAGCTCGTACGACTTACCTCGATCTGACGGTAAATCAGCTCATTTTTCCATTCACCTTTAACTGTGCGTATAAACCGTTTCCAAACACTGCCGAGCAAACAAAATAAATAGATGAGTTATAGATGAACGAAAGAGACCGATATAATGTCGTAATGATTGAAATTACCTATCCATCATATCAATGATGCTTTGGTATTCATTAAGTGGTTTATTCAACGAGTCAAAGATTTGAACCTTTCCATAGTCAGGTTCAATCTTTAGCAAAATCCAGTGGTAACTGCGTGCAAGTTTAATTATATAAGTTAATAAACTCATCAATTACACTTATAACATCGAGTAAGGAAAAGTAACTGTGTATAAGATAGTCACACTCACCTGCAGTTGTATGGAAACAGTATTCTAGCTCGGTATTCCTGCGTAAGTAGGAACTCTAGCAAGATATCCTCCGTCTCCTTGCGTTTCCTCTGTATCATCGCTCCGTTAACTCGATTTGGATCAATGAATCCAAGTTGGAGGTCATTCTTTTTCTTACATTCCATACTCTTCATTCTGCATAATAAACAGCGTAGTGGGGATAATTACATGCAAAGAACGAGTTGAGCTATAGACTTATAGAAATAATGAATCACTTACAGAACATAGGCACTGACGATAGATTTGTCGAGCGCGTCTTGATTGAATAGCTGAAAGAATTCATCAAACTCAATATGCACCAAGTCTTCACCTAAGAAATGGTCCTTTGTGATTTTCATAAGGAGAAAATCTTGCGTGCCCTTTGCGGCTTGCAGGTACCACTTATGCAATTTTTGCATTTGTGTTGGTAGATTCATTTCAATCTCAGGTGGGACCAGACTCTTCCCCTTTTCATATTGCCGTGCTATAGGCGCCTTTGGGATATCTTCATGTATCAATTGAGAAAGAGTCAAACTAGCTTCTCTCGCAAAGTCGGCGGGATTGGGTTGAGCAACACTCCCACCAGCATCACTAGCAAAGACCTTTAGCGGGGAGATCAATTTTTTGGTCTGTGCTCCAAGCTGGGCAACGTCTCTTTTCCCTCTTGCAGTTGCGCTTGTCTTATTAGCTTCTTTTTTTGCATCTACCTGCTTATCCAAACAACGCTTGTAGTCATCTGGCTTACGCAATTCATATTGCGAAGGTTGGGTAAGCATATCAATGGCCCACTCCTTCTGTTCCAGAGTATATACCTGCTTTGGTGTAGGGGTCGGGCGTAGGGCTGCGAGCTTCCTTTTCACTTTGGCTCTGTCCTCCGCCTCAATTTCTTCAGCAGTCTTCTCGATAGGAGGAGGCGGCACCGCCTTAGCTTTCTTGGCCCATTTCTTTGGAGAGACATTGCTAGTGGACATAGCAGCGGACTTGCCATAACTCTGGGACTTACGAGTGGGCTGAGGCGGCGAAGGTGGAGATCGATGTGGACTCGGGGTATGGTGGTAGTCGTCCCTGTCATCGTCGGGAGGTGGTGAATTGCGAGGACTCGGAGGAGAGGGTGGCCGCCTTGGCGCCGAGCCTGGAAACACGATGTGTTTCTTATCCCAAAGAATTATACCACCCAATACTTCTCCCAGTTTTTCCTCCTCTTCAGGTCCAGCGACGTCAAGATTGAGGGACTCATACCCCCTTTCAATTGCATCCACCCCGACCTTAGCATAGCCAGCTCGAATCTCACGGCCATGCCAGGTTTGTCCAGGTCCAGATGGCAACACATAGCCAACCGCCACCTTCATCGATATGTTCTTCATGGGAACATGCAGCTCACAATCTATCTTCTTGGTGATATCATCCACGGGGTAGTGATCCATCGGTACATCCGTGGAAGCCACGCTGCTTCTCCGCTGAGATCGGTCGCCTGATGCATGTTTTAGGTGTTGCTGATGCTGAGTTGCCCCTTGCGACTTTAATTCCTCCAGTGCCTTCTGCTGCAGTAAATACAACTCTCTCAGCTCAGCCTGTTGCCTTTCTATGCTCTATATCCGTGAGGCCTCCTCCTGCGCCTTTCGCTTCTTCGCTCTCTCTCGGCTTCTATAAGTCTGGCTCTCTTCGGCGAACCAAGACCTCCACGGAATGGCAGAACCCAGACCCCGTGTTCGTCCTGTGTGTTCTTTGTTCCCGAGGGCCTTTGTCAGCTCGTCGTTCTCTCTGTCCGGCTTGAACGTCCCCTCTTGAACCTCGGCGATTGTCTTGACAAGTGCTCCCAGGGGTTCAACAATTTGTTTCTTCTCTTTGACTAATTTCCCTGTTCTCTCATCATAGACAGCTCCATGGGCAAGTGCCCAATTTCTTGACCTTCTGGGCCATTGTTCTGTTTCTGGTTCGATGCCTTTTTCTCGTAGGGCGGCCTCTTGCATATCCCACTTAGGCTCGGCCCTTTTGTAGCCACCTGGACCCAACTTATGGTGATATTTCTTTTTCGCGGCATTTGCCTGATTTTTCTGACTCCTTAGCTTACCCAGCTCTGACTCCTTGTACTCCACAAATGCGTCCCAGTGATCCCGCAGGAACTCATTGGGGCCAGTAAATTCTGGAGCTTGTCGATCGGCGTTGACATAGGCGTTCCATAACCTCTTCTTGTGGTTATTGAACTGTGCAGCCATCTTCTTGAGAGCCCACTCCCTGACTTTCTCCTTCTGTTTCTCTGCTTCTTCCAGGGACTCGGTGACCGGCAGATTGAAATGTGGAATGAGGGAATCCCAAAGTCTGTCTTTCAAGACCTTGGTGACATAGTTGACTGCTGCACCCTCTTCTGGCTCTGGCTGTGCTGGCTCTCCCTTTGCCGCCTTGGGCTTATACCAATACTGAATGCTTACCGGCACCATGTCCCTGACAAGACATCCACATTGACTAGTGAACGCATTTGCGACACTCTTGGGTTCCAACGGTTCGCCTTCATTTGAGAGATGCCCAATCGTGTAATGCTGATTCGATGCCAGCCGTTTGGCCGGGCCTCGCTTCTTTCTAGAAGATTCAGAGGTCTAAAATAAGAAAACACTCGTTAATATATATACCACATAATGCATCGTCATCTACTGATTCATGAATAGAGCTAGTCTTCATATATATATACCTCGCCGGTCCGTGTTATTAAGTCACGTCCAGTCCCTTGTGAGCCGTCCTCGCAATCATCATTTTCCGATTCATGCGGCTGCTCCTCCTCCATTTCCTCACCCGACTCGTTCAAAATTTTTGAGCCGTCTCCTTCTGCACGGGTGGTACCCTCTCCTTCTGCACGGGTGGTACCCTCTCCTATAATATTCAATATCTCTTCTTCACCTTCTCTTCTGGCGCCGAAATCCATAACTGAAATCCATAACATAGATCAACAACATTACTCCATATTTTTATTACTATTATTGCTAAGAATATTACTAACAATCTATATATCATTTCTAATAAAATCTATATATCATTTCTAATAAAATCTATATAGCATTTGTAATAAAATCTATATAGCACTTCTATATATCTATATAGCATTTCTAATAAATCTATATAGCATTTCAAATAAAATCTATATAGCATTTCAAATAAAATCTATATAGCATTTCTAATAAAATCTAACCTAAATAAAATCTAACATAAATAAAATCTAACATAAATATATCGATATAGCATTTCAAATAAAATCTAACCTAAATAAAATCTAACTACTTTTCTAACTTATTTTTCTAACTTAAAATCTAACTACTTTTCTAACTACATTTGCTAACACATTTCTAACTACTTTTTCTAACTACATTTGCTAACACATTTTCCTTTCTATTTTTTTTCTTTTTTTCTAACTTATTTTTCTAACTTAAAATCTAACTACTTTTCTAACTTATTTTTCTAACTTAAAATATAACTACTTTTCTAACTACATTTCTAACTACATTTCTAACTTATTTTTTTAACTACATTTCCTAACACATTTTCCTTTCTATTTTTTCTTTCTTTTTTTCTAACTTTTTTGGGAGGTGGCGGCGGCCGGCCGGTGGATCACCTGCGCGGGGCGTCGACTCGGAGGGCGGCGCGGGGCGATGCGGCGGCGCGGCGGGCGCAGGGGCGTCGACGTCGGGCGGGGTCGTCGACGTCGGAGGGCGGCGCGGCGGCGGGGGATCGGCCTCGGGGCTCGGGCGCGCGGCGGCGCGGGCTTGGGCGGCGCGGCGGACGCGGCGGGGACGTCGGAGGCGGCTCGGCGGGCACGGATTCGAGGAGCCGCAACGATCCCGACGAGAGCTCCTCGCGCGCATAAGAAACTGCTAAGTGTGTCGTGGCCGAAGGAAGAAGAGGAGGGGCGGCGGGTTATATACCCCCCCTTTAGTCCCGGTTGGTGGCTTCAACCGGGACTAAAGGGGGGTCTTTAGTCCCGGTTGGAGCCACCAACCGGGACTAAAGAGCCTCCAACCGGGACTAAAGACCTTTGGCAGTTCGCGCGCCCAGATCCAGACCTTTAGTCCCGGTTGGTTAAAAGAACCAGGACTAAAGGCGTAATAAATGCGCGCCAATGGCAGATTTTTTCAGATTTCATTTGAAAATATGAATTTTGAATTTCAATTTGAATAACTTCTGCATATTTTAGAATTTGATAAAACTTTGAATATGAAAAGTGTTTGAAATTGAATAACTAATTCAAAACTATTTTCTATTTTTAAAATCAATTATTCTAACTATTCAAACAATTAACTATTTTGTCATTTTCAATTAAAACAATATTGATTAAAATTCTTTTTGCATATTTTAGAATTTGATAAAACTTTGAATATGAAAAGTGTTTGAAATTGAATAACTAATTCAAAACTATTTTCTATTTTCAAAATCAATTATTCTAACTATTCAAACAATTAACTATTTTGCCATTTTCAATTAAAACAATATTGATTAAAATTCTTTTTGCATATTTTAGAATTTGATAAAACTTTGAATATGAAAAGTGTTTGAAATTGAATAACTAATTCAAAACTATTTTCTATTTTTAAAATAAATTATTCTAACTATTCAAACAATTAAATATTTTGCCATTTTCAATTAAAACAATATTGATTAAAATTCTTTTTGCATATTTTAGAATCTGACAAAACTTGGATTATAAAAAGTGTTCGAATTTGAATAACTAATTCAAAACTATTTTCTATTTTTAAAATCAATTATTCTAACTATTCAAACAATTAACTATTTTGCCATTTTCAATTAAAACAATATTGATTAAAATTCTTTTTGCATATTTTAGAATCTGACAAAACTTGGAATATAAAAAGTGTTCGAATTTGAATAACTAACCCAAAATCATACATTTACATCAAAGGTTTAATACATTATTACACATCACCAACATCCCCATCTAGTGTTGGGGTTTCCTTCTGCACCGTAACCATGGAGTATCTTCTTTGTTTAAGAGGAGGGTTGGGTCAGTGTTCACTCTGAAGGGCAGAATTTCATCAAACTTGTTATAATCTTCTGACATATCTGTCTTGTCCTCCACTCCCACGATGATTCTTTTCCCTGAGAGAACAATGTGTCGCTTTGGCTCATCGTGTGATGTATTCGTTTTCTTATCTTTTCTCTTTCTCGGTTTTGTAGACATGTCCTTCACATAGAAAACCTGAGCGACATCGTTGGCTAGGATGAATGGTTCGTCCATGTACGCAAGATTGTTGAGATCCACTGTTGTCATGCCGTACTTTTGGTCTACAACTACCCCGCCTCCTGTTAGCTTGACCCATTTGCACCGAAACAAAGGGACCTTAAAAGACGGTCCATAGTCAAGTTCCCATATCTCCTCTATGTAACCATAATATGTGTCCTTTGTCCCATTGTCGTGTAATGCATCAAAGCGGACACCACTGTTTTGATTGGTGCTCTTTTTATCTTGGGCGACCGTGTAAAATGTATTCCCATTTATCTCGTAAGCCTGGAAAGTCAATATAGTTGAAGATGGTTTCTTGGCCAACATGGACAGCTCATATCCAACAGTGGCGTCATTTATGAGAAGTGTTTGCAACCAACCACCAAAAGTCGCCATGTGCAACTTTGTAATCCAGGAGTTAGATTGCCCAGGGTTTTCCGAGCATACAATATTCTTGTGTCACTCCATATATGGCTCCACCAACGTGGAATTTTGTAAAACTGTGTAGTGTGCTTCACTCAAAGAATGTCCGTCCATACAGTATGCTGATTTCATTCCTAGCGTGCCTTTTCCACTTAGTCTCCCCTCATGCTGCGATTGAGGAAGACCAATCGGGTTCAGGTCAGGAACAAAGTCAACACAAAACTCAATGACCTCCTCTGTTAGATAGCCCTTGGAGATGCTTCCTTCTGGCCTAGCACGGTTATGCACGTATTTCTTTAAGACTCCCATGAACCTCTCAAAGGGGAACATATTGTGCAGAAATACTGGACCGAGAATGGTAATCTCTTCGACTAGGCGAACTAAGAGATGCGTCATAATATTGAAGAAGGACGGTGGGAACACCAACTCGAAGCTGACAAGACATTGGGCCACATCATTCTGTAACCGTTGTAGATCTTCTGGATTGATTACCTTCTGCGAAATTGCATTGAGGAATGCACATAGCTTCACAATCGGTACTCGAACATTTTCCGGTAGAATCCCCCTCAGTGCAACCGGAAGCAATTGCGTCATAAGCACGTGGCAGTCATGAGACTTTAGGTTTTGGAATTTTTTTCTCTGCCATATTTATTATTCCCTTTATATTTGACGAGAATCCAGATGGGACCTTGATACTGCACATGCATTCAAAAAAGATTTCCTTCTCTTCTTTGGTAAGAGCGTAGCTCGCAGGACCCTTAGAATCCTCCGGATGCATGCCGTCTCTTCTTTTCATACGGTGCTGGTCCTCACATGCTTCTGGTGTATCTTTTATCTTCCCATACAAGCCCAAGAATCCTAGTAGGTTCACGCAAACATTCTTCGTCACGTGCATCACGTCGATTGCAGAGCGGACCTCTAGGAATTTCCAATACTCAAGCTCCCAAAATATAGATTTCTTCTTCCACATGGGTGCATGTCCGCTAGCGTCATTCGGAACAGACAGACTGCCAGGACCCTTTCCAAAGATTACTTCTAAATCTTTGACCATATCAAATATATCAACACCAGTATGGCGTTTAGGCTTGCCCCGAACTTCTGCCTCGCCCTTGAAATGCTTGCCTTTTTTCTTCAATTGATGTTTGGGCGAAAGAAATCGACGATGCCCGAGATACACCACCTTCTTACTTTTATCCAAATATATACTATCGATCTCACCTAAACAGTGCGTGCATGCATTGTATCCCTTGTTTGTCTGTCCTGAAAGGTTACTAAGAGCAGGCCAATCATTGATGGTCATGAACAGCAACGCTCGTAGATCAAATTCCTCTTGTTTGTACTCATCCCACACACGAACACCTTCAGTCTGCCACAGCTGTAAAAGTTCATCAACTAATGGCCTTAGATACACATCAATGTCATTGCCGGGTTGCTTCGGGCCTTGGATAAGCACTGGCATCATAATAAACTTTCGCTTCATGCACAACCAAGAAGGAAGGTTATAGATACATAGAGTCACGGGCCAGGTGCTATGACTGCAGCTCTGCTCCCCAAAAGGATTCATGCCATCTGTACTTAGACCAAACCTCAGGTTCCGTGCGTCTTCCGTAAACTCTGGGAAATCTCTGTCGATTTTTCTCCACTGCGACCCATCAGCGGGGTGTCTCAACATCTCGTCACTCTTACGGTCTTCTTTGTGCCACCTCAACAACTTGGCATGCTCTTTGTTTCTGAACAAACGTTTCAACCGTGGTATTATAGGTGCATACCACATCACCTTGGCAGGAACCCTCTTCCTGGGGCGCTTGCCCTCAATATCACCAGGGTCATCTCGCCTGATCTTATACCGAAATGCACTGCACATCGGGCATGCATTCAAATTCTCATACTCACCGCGGTAGAGAATACAGTCATTAATGCATGCATGTATCTTCTGCACCTCCAATCCTAGAGGGCAGACAATCTTCTTTGCTTCATACGTACTGGCGGGCAATTCGTTATCCTTTGGAAGCATCTTCTTCATAATTTTTAGCAACTTTTCAAATCCCTTGTCAGATAAACCACTCTCTGCTTTCCATTGCAGCAATTCCAGCGTGCTTCCTAGCTTTTTCTGGCCATATTCGCAATTTGGGTACAAATCCTTTTTGTGATCATCTAACATGCGTTCCAATTTCTCCCTCTCCTTTTCACTTTCACAGTCAATCTGTGCATCAACAATGACCTGACCAAGATCATCAGCGGGCATATCTGATGCCCGTTCTTCACCTTCTTCTTCTTCTTCATTATCTTCCATTGCGGTATCGGTGGTTTCAGGGAACTCAGGATAGTTGTCATCATTCTCTTCTTCATCGTTGTCTTCCATCATAACCCCTCTCTCCCCATGCTTGGTCCAACAATTATAGCCGGACATGAAACCGAACCGGAACAGGTGGATGTGAAGGGTCTTTGTGGAGGGGTAATCCTTCTCATTTCGACAACCACCGCATGGACAACACATAAAACCATTCCGCTTGGTTGCCTCAGCCACCTTGAGAAAAGAATGCACGCCTTTAATGAAATCTCCAGAGCGTCGATCGGCGTACATCCATGCTCGGCTCATCTGCATTATATAAGTACATATCAAACGCAAAACAAATATATAATTTCTATTTCTTTCTCTAATTTTAGTTTGATAAGTAAGAATAAGTTAACAAAACTTTAGTCCCGGCTGGTTGGTACAACCGGGACTAAAGGTGGTTTTTGTGTCATCTAACAAAACCGTCGGTGGGATAAGGACGTGTGGGTAACCTTTAGTCCCGGCTGGTGGGTGCAACCGAGACTAAAGCTATTGGCAGGATAAGTATGCATGGGTTGATGCACTGCTCGATGAGATAAAACATGTAGCGCACGACGCCCCTGTCGGAGGAACAAGACACAAGTAGAAGCGGCACCGTGCCTATAAAAGGAGCATCGATACGCCATGGCAAGCACAGCTCGAAGGCAGGGAGAGTTTCATCCCCATGGATGGAGGAAAGGGTTGGGAAATCTCCCGTGGCAGAGCTTCTCGAAGATGTCGTTGGTGCTCACGCCCTACGGCATCTTCGGAAGCTCTGCCTCAGAAAAATTTCCCTGCAAGCCCGTGAAAGACTCCATCTCCTCTAACAGTGTTGCGTAAAGGGTTGGGAAATCTCCCGTGGCGGAGCTTCTCGAAGATGTCGTTGGTGCTCACACCCTACGGCATCTTCGGAAGCTCCGCCTCGGAAAAATTTCCCTGCAAGCCCGTGAAAGACTCCATCTCCTCTAACAGTGTTGCGTAAAGGGTTGGGAAATCTCCCGTGGCGGAGCTTCTCGAAGATGTCGTTGGTGCTCACAACCTATGGCATCTTCGGAAGCTCCGCCTCGGAAAAATTTCCCTGCAAGCCCGTGAAAGACTCCATATCCTCTAACAATGTTGCGTAAAGGGTTGGGAAATCTCCCGTGGCGGAGCTTCTCGAAGATGTCGTTGGTGCTTACACCCTACGGCATCTTCGGAAGCTCCGCCTCGGAAAAATTTCCCTGCAAGCCCGTGAAAGACTCCATCTCCTATAACAGTGTTGCGTAAAGGGTTGGGAAATCTCCCGTGGCGGAGCTTCTCGAAGATGTCGTTGGTGCTCACGCCCTACGGCATCTTCGGAAGCTCCGCCCTACGGCATCTATCTCTATTTCTATCGCTATTTCTATTTTTCTATCTCTATCTCTATTTCTATTTCTATGTTAGCTATGTCTATTTCTATTTTTATTTTTAATTCTAACATTTCTATTTCTAATAGCATTTCTATTTCTAATAAAATCTAACCTAAATAAAATCTAACATAAATAAAATCTATATAGCATTTCTATTTTTACCTCTATCTTCACCTATTTGTACACATAATCAAATAAACATCTAAATAATTGCTCCCATAAAAAAATCACAAATCTCTCTACTTCTAGAGCATTAAATGAGCTAAATTACCAATGAAAGACAAAATCACAAAATTCCTCACCTTTTAGTCCACTTAGATTGAAGTGGGGACATCAATTTGTGACAAAAAATGGTGGTCAAAGAGGATGAACTCGAGCTAGGTTTGTTGCATGAAGAACACTTGAGAGTGGAGAGGGGGAGTGGCTGGCTCGGGGAGGAAGAATGAGCTGTTTTATACAGGGAAGTCATTAGTCCCGGTTTGTAATACCAACCGGGACTAAAGGCTTAATCTTTAGTCCCGGTTGGTGTTACCAGCCGGGACTAATGAGCTTTGCAACGGCCGGATTTCGACCCAGAGCCTTTAGTCCCGGTTCGTAATACGAACCGGGACTATAGGTTCAAAATGAACCGGGACTAATGAGTTCTGGGTTCCAGTGGCCGAAAAAGCGGTGGGGCCCGGGTCATCAGTCCCGGTTCAAACAGAAACCGGGACTAATGCCCTGAAATATTAGGCCGGTTTTCTACTAGTGCATGAAGACTGCCAGGCGAAGATTATTCTGAACTTAGGAAGCTGACCCATCGGGTAGATGCTGTCGATCGGAAAACATGGCTTGAAGGCTTAAAGCCCAGCACTTCACCATCTAACCAACAAGCATCAGATCCTAAGCAGACCCCAATGGTCTGAATGAACTGCCAGCGCCACCGGATCAAAACAGCGGCGGTTGTGCGGCCAGCTAGAACGGACGTCAAGCCAAATGCGTGCATGGTGCAGATGGTGCAGATGGTGCAGATGCATCACATCATGCCCAGCAACGCAGATCGTGCATGCTGCCGGCTTGTACATGATGCGTACATAATCCGGCTGATACGTACAAGCTCCGGCCGTCCGCTCATGTCGCCGGCGCCGTCATGACTCCCGATTCAGCAGCCTTTGCCCTTGGAAACCGCCAGCGACGGCCCGATATTGGGCACTCAGATCGACGGCGTTCTCGTGGCGGCCAACTGCGGCTAGATCGGTGGGCAACGGTGGTCAGATCCGTGGTGATGAGTGGATATGAAGATGGTAGCTAGGGCCAACGAGAAAGGAGAAGTGGCTTATTAGGGCACCCCACCGCCGCCGTCCGCCGACCGGCGGCTTCCTTCGACGGCGGCAGGGTGGAGAGGGTGTGGATCGAGGACTACTAGGTGCGGCGGCGCGGGGGGGGCTCCGGAGTCGCCTGTGATGCGACCCGGGAGGCGATCACCAACGCTTGATTCCTAGCACCGCTACATACTCTCTCCGTTCCATATTAGCTGCCGCTAGCTCATCAGTGACAACTAATATAAAACGGAGGGGGCATATTACTGAAGAAGAGCCTGCAGTGATGGTGTTGGGATGGGTGATGGTACATCACATCCTTCCTCACCGGTGATGGAGCCACGTCTAGGCTGTGTAGTCAATTGACTATGCAATATTTTGGCAAAAACTAATTTTTTTTTTGAAATGAGGATGTCCCGGATGGCAAAAACAAATACAAAAAATAAAGAAATAGATGCATGTTGTTGACATCTCAAGTTTAAATTGACATCACATATTTGTATTCCTGGCTCCCCCATTGTTCCTCACCCTTCCTGCACCCGTGAGAGCAATAACCTTATTCCGAATTGACTGAACGAAGTGTCAACCTGTTTCCCCTATGGCAATTGAAAGTATGCCTAGGATCTCTAAAATATTTTGAAAGATTCATGAAAAGACAATTAGGGTACTAATCAATTTATGCATTTTTATAGACTTTGGTTCAAAATGACCATCTCATGATAAGTTATATTGATCATGGGTATTGCAAAAGTGGATCATGCTTGGTGACCCTTAAAAAAGTTATTGAAATGTATATAATTCTAGGAAATGTAATTTCTATTTTTTTCAGTCATGGGTATGTCTTACTATAAATAGGGCAGTTGTTGAAACAGAGGGGAAAATGACCCCCACAAAGTTATACAAAGTTTACCTTCAAATCCACTCAAATTCTCCAAACTCATTTTTTTTGCACACCCTGTTGTCTCCAGATGCTTTCGACCTAATACTTCCTGTAAGATGAACTTGAGATTATCAAGCTTGAACTAGATCTCATGGAGTATAAGCAAGATTGCAGACAATCCACTCTACTCCCACATGTTTGTCTCCTGTTAATTGCAACGATCCAATATTTCTAACCAGCCTTTAGCCATAACAAATCATCCTCTTCCGTTTATTTATACATGTTCTGATCAAACTAGTTTGCTAGGACACGGGAGGGGGAGCGTGTGTGTTAGTTGGAGTAAACTGGTAGTAGCAATGGGATAGTGATAGAAAATTGGGGAACTACTATGATTTTTACCATTCTCTGTTTATCTCACTAAGTAGAATGAGATACATTGTGATCTGGTCATCCAATGACATAAAGTATGATCTCATTTATTTGATGTAGTGCATGCCCGATGCAATATCATGTCATCTACTTAATGCAATACTATGTGCATCCGTTAAATGTCTTCACTTAATTCTACGTATGTGGTAGTAACCTTACTTAGTGGATTATTAGAAAAAAATTGGTGCATCATATGTATGTTAGGATGTGATGTCCATATGAATGTGTATCAAACACAACCTACAAAAAGTATGCATAGCGGCAACCTGTTTTATGGTGATGTATTCACGCCACCATGTTTATGAGAGAGTATTGAAGTGAACCCATGAACCCGGTCCCTTTTTTATCATAAGAGAACACTTTAACTTTACATTATACACATTTACATTGTCTACAATATTTTATTTCAAGGATACAAAAACATTTACCTTGCTTACATTTAGATTCTCATTCTAGTTTGCATATTAGAGTCATTATCTACACTTTATTTCATCTTTACATTTAGTTTTATTTACGTTCCTACTGTTTTAATATCATACCAGTACCATTCATATTGCTTGACAACCACCACGGTTGAAGTACATAAGAAAATAATTTATTATTTTACAGTGTTACTTGACAAGGTAGAAAACAAAGACGTTCTCGTAGATCCACAAGTGTTTAATATGAACCTTGAGTCATCCTTGCAGGAAACAACCATCGATATAAACTTTTATAGCTTTTTAGATGTCTCTAACAATTTTTGTAACACGTCTTCTAGCATATTACTGTTAGATGTATATTTATATATGTGTATTTTCCCCACCTGTTAGGGGGTTTCCTGCATATTCTCACCTGTACATGTAACTATATGTTGTGGCCTTTGGCCCCCTAGGGAATACAACTAGTCTATTTCTAACATGGTATCAGAGCGGGTTGGGTTCCCGCACCCGCCGTCCTTCGCCTGACCATCTCACAGTGCCGCCGTCGTCGGCCTTCTCCCGATTCTTGTCCCCGTCGGCTTGTCCCTGTTTTGGATCGGCCGCCTCCGCTCCATCGGCTTCTCCCGATTCTTGTCCCCGTCGGCTTGTCCCTATTTTCGATCGGCCACCTCCGCTCCGTCCCCCGTCTTGGATCGGCAGATCGGCCGCCTCCGCCCCCCCCCCCCATTTTGCATCGGCAGTTCGGCCGCCTCCGCTCGGTAGTCCCGGACTCCGCTCGCTCGTCTCGAGCCGTCGGGCTCCGCCTCTCGGGCCGCCACCCGTCTCGGGCCGTCCGCCTCCGCTCCGCCTGTTCCCCACCGAGGCCGCCTCATCCCCGCCCCCGCCCTCCGTTCCCGCTCGTCTTCCATCTGGAAGCCGCCCGCCCCCCGGTCGCACCGTCTGCAAGGAATCGATCCCTGCCCCGTCGGCCTCGCTTCTGCAACCTTCGATCAGCCCAGCTTGTCTTCTATGTGTTCCGTGATCCAGATAGAGTAAAAAAGAAAAGAAAAAAGAGCTATGTCTTCTTCTTCGTCGTCGTCGGGCTACCTTGCGATTCCTCGCTGCCCGGTGATCTTTGATGGCGCGAATTACCCTGATTTCGCTGCCTTTATGCGCGTCCACATGCGCGGTCTTCGTCTTTGGGGTGTGCTTTCCGGCGAGGTCCCCTGTCTGCCGCGCCCCACTGCTCCTACGGCGCCTATTCCACCGACGCCCGTTGCCCTTGCCCCCGATGCTACTCAGGAGGCCAAGGATGCAGCCAAGAGTGCTGATGATACTGCTCTGGCTGAGTATGACCGGCAGGTCCAGGAGTATTCTGACGCTCTTGCGACCTACCGGCTGGATCTGACTGACTATACTCAGTGGATAGATGAGGATGCTCGTGCTGCTGCTGTTCTTACTTCCAGTGTTCTGCCTCAGTATGCTGGTGAGTTCATGGGTCTTCCTACTGTTGCTGCTCAGTGGGTCTTTCTTCGTCAGTGCTATCAGCCGTCTGGGGATGCTCTTTACCTGTCTGTGGTTCGCCAGGAGCATGCTATTCAGCAGGGTGATTCTACTATTGATGAGTTCTACACTCAGAGTGCTGCTATCTGGCGCCAGCTTGATTCTCTTCGTACAGCTGTGTGTGCCATTTGTCCCTGTTGTCTGACTGTGCGCGCTGATCTGGAGTTTCAGCGTGTATATGAGTTCTTGTCTCGGATCCGCAAGGAGTTCGAGCCTCGTCGCGCCCAGCTACTTGCTCGTGGTCGTGTCCCGCTCTCTGAGGTGCTGTATGAGCTTTGTGCTGAGGAGACTCGTCTTCGTGGTGCTGGTCTTCTTGAGGTTCCCTCTGTACTTGCTGCTCGTGGTCCTCCTATGCTGTCGGCTCCGTTGCGGTCTCCAGTGCCGCCGATACTCTCTACTCCTCCGATCCAGGGCCAGAGTCAGCCTCAGCAGCCTCGCGGTCAGAACCGCCATCCTCGTCCTCCCTGCTCCTACTGTGGCAAGCCTGGTCAGGATTTCTCTAGCTGCTGGAGGAGGGATCCCAGTTTACGTCAGCAGTTTCACGCTCGTCAGCAGGCTGGTTCTTCAGGATCTTCTGCAGTTGCACTCTCTGAGCAGGATATTATTCGGGGTATTCGTGGTCTGCTAGCTGCTACAGGCTCTTTCTCGTCAGGCACTGCTAGTCCTGTGTCTACCTCTTCTGGCACCGCGCGACCACCACCTTCTGCACAGTCAGGTATGTCCCCGTGGTATCTGGATTCTGGAGCTTCCTTTCATATGACTTCTGCGTCTTCTATTCTTTCTGCTCTTCGTTCTCTCATTTCTCCTGTCCGTGTTATCATGGCTGATGGTACATCTCTTCCTGTTTCCAGTCGAGGCACCCTCTCTACTTCCTCTTTCTCTGTTCCTGATGTTTCTCATGTTCCTAGCCTTAAGATGAATCTTTTTTCTGCTAGTCAGCTTACTGATTCTGGTTGTCGCGTCATTCTTGACACTGATTCTTGTGCTGTTCAGGACTGCTGCACACAGGCCCTGGTTGGAGCTGGCCCTCGTAGCCGTGAGTCTCCAGGGCTCTGGGAGTTAGACAGGCTTCGTGTTCCATCCGCTGCCTCTTCATCGGCCAGTTCTCCTGCGGTCGCTGCTTCCGTCACTGGCTCTTTCCAGTAGTGGCATCATCGGCTGGGTCACCTTTGTGGCTCCCGTTTATCGTCATTAGTCCGTCGTGGTCTTCTGGGGTCTGTCTCAGGAGATGTATCTTTGAACTATCAGGGTTGTAGGTTAGGCAAACAGATTCAGCTTCCCTATCCTACCAGTGTGTCTATTTCTCAGCGACCTTTTGATTTAGTTCATTCAGATGTTTGGGGTCCGGCTCCCTTTGGTTCAAAAGGGGGCCATCGCTACTATATTTTATTCATTGATGATTTTTCACGGTACACCTGGTTGTTTTTATGCGCTCTCGCAGTGAGGTGCTCTCTATTTATCAGCGCTTTGCGGCCATGGTCCGCACTCAGTATTCCTCGCCCATTCGTGTGTTCCGTGCTGATTCTACTGGTGAGTATATCTCTCAGCACCTGCGTGGTTTTCTTGCTGAGCAGGGCACCCTTGCTCAATTTTCTTGTCCCGATGTGCATGCTCAAAATGGTGTCACCGAGCATAAGCATCGTCATATTCTTGAGACCACCCGTGCTATGATGATTGCTTCTTCTCTTCCGCCGCATTTCTGGGCTGATGCTGCCGCTACGTCGACTTACCTCATTAACATCCAGCCTTCTGCTGCCCTCCAAGGTGGCATCCCTCTCGAGCGTCTCTCTGGTGGTTCTCCAGACTACTCGACTCTTCGTTTGTTTGGTTGCGTTTGCTATGTTCTTCTCCCTCCTCGTGAACGCACCAAACTGACCGCTCAGTCTGTTGAGTGTGTTTTTCTTGACTACAGTGATGAGCATAAGGGCTATCGCTATTGGGACCCTGTTGGTCGTCGGATGCGCATCTCTCGTGACGTCACATTTGATGAGACGCGTCCTTTCTATCCTCGCCCCACATCTGGTACCTACCCGGTGGATGATATCTCTTTTCTTCTGTTTCCTGATGCACCCCCTCTGTCCCTATTGTCCCTCCTCCTAGACCTTGTTCTGATGCACCCTCTTTGACCCCAACGCCATCCTCTACTCCGTCTAGTTCCCCTAGTTCTCCTCATTCTCTAGTTTCGGAGTCTTCCTCTGCTATTCCTTCTTCCTCTTCTTCCGATGAGTCGTCTTCTTCTAACGAGCTTCCCTCTCCTCTTCTGGCGACTCGTCCGCGTCGTGCTCCAGACCGTTACTCTCCTAGTCAGTACGGTCTTTCTGTTGCCTCCGAGCCGACTTCTTATCGGGATGCTGAGCATCATCCTGAATGTCAGCTTGCTATGGCTGAGGAGATTGCTGCGCTTGAGCGCACTGGCACCTGAGATCTTGTCTCTCCCCCTCCCGGTGTTTGTCCTATCATGTGTAAGTGGGTCTATAAAATTAAGACCCGCTCTGATGGATCTCTTGAGCGCTATAAAGCGCGTCTTGTGGCTCGTGGCTTTCAGCAGGAGCACGGCCGTGACTATGATGAGACTTTTGCCCCTGTGGCTCATATGACCACTGTGCGTACTCTTCTTGCTGTCGCTTCTGTTCGACACTGGTCTGTGTCTCAGCTTGATGTTCAGAACGCTTTTCTTAATGGCGAGTTGAGTGAGGAGGTTTACATGCAGCCTCCTCCCGGGTATTCTGTTCCTGATGGGATGGTCTGTCGTCTTCGGCGTTCTCTTTATGGCCTGAAACAGGCCCCTCGTGCCTGGTTTGAGCGTTTTGCCTCTGTGGTGACTGCTGCTGGTTTCTCTCCCAGCGCTCATGATGCAGCGCTGTTCGTTCACACTTCTCCTCGTGGACACACTCTTCTCCTTCTCTATGTTGATGATATGATCATTACTGGTGATGATCCTGAGTATATTGCCTTTGTTAAGGCTCATCTTCGTGATCAGTTTCTTATGACTGATCTTGGTCCTCTCCGCTACTTTCTTGGGATCGAGGTCTCCTCCACTTCTGATGGCAAGTATATTCATGATCTTCTTGCTCGTGCTGCTCTTGGGGATGAGCGCACTGTTGAGACTCCTATGGAGCTTAATGTCAAGCTTCGTCCTACTGATGGTGATCCTCTTCCTGATCCGACGTGTTATCGCCATCTTGTTGGGAGTCTTGTTTATCTTGCTGTCACTCGTCCTGATATATCTTATCCTGTTCATATTCTGAGTCTGTTTGTCTCAGCTCCTACCACTGTTCACTATAGTCATCTCCTCTGTGTTCTTCGTTATCTTCGTGGCACGATCACTCATCGCCTTTTCTTTCCTTGTTCCAGCTCTCTCCAGCTCCAGTGCTACTCGGATGCTACGTGGGCGAGTGATCCTACGGATCGTCGTTCACTTTCTGCTTACTGTGTGTTTCTTGGTGGTTCGCTTGTTGCTTGGAAGATGAAGAAACAGATTGCAGTTTCCCGTTCGGGTGTAGAGGCTGAGTTGCGAGCTATGGCCTTGTTGATTGCTGAGGTGACATGGTTACGGTGATTGCTTGCCGATTTTGGGGTCTCTGTTACGACGCCCACTCCACTTTTGTCTGACAGTACAGGTGCTATCAGTATTGCACGTGATCCGGTCAAGCATGAGCTTACCAAGCATATTGGTGTTGATGCTTTTTATACACGTGCTCAGGTGCAGGCTCAGGTTGTTGCGCTTTAGTATGTGCCTTCAGATTTGCAGTTGGCGGATTTCTTTACAAAGGCACAAACTAGAGCGCAGCATGACTTCTTACTCTCCAAACTCAGTGTTGTGGATCCACCATGAGTTTGAGAAGGGGGTGTTAGATGTATATTTATATATGTGTATTTTCCCCACTTGTTAGGGGGTTTCCTACATATTCTCACCTGTACATGTAACTATATATTGTGGCCTTTGGCCCCCTAGGGAATACAACTAGTCTATTTTTAACAATTACATCGAGACAATGGCAAAAGCTCATGATAATATCATCCTCGCAGGTCACAGAACCTGAAGATCTCAGGACACCAACCATGCCAGCGACTCATGCACCACCTTTGCCATATTACTAGCTCCTGGCTGAGCACTTTTTTTTGGGTAAAATGGCCCATTGATTCAAGAAGTAGCTCAAAATAAAGCACTACATTATTCGGGTTTCTAGGAGTAATACTTTAGAAATAAGAATTATTCCTTTTTTCCATAGTGCCAAGATCTTTCTATCTCTACCCAAGGATGCTACAAACCAACCATGGTACAAATCATCGAAAGAAATTGGCTTTGAATGCACCCCAAGGAAACATAGGAGACATTCCACATGTACATGGACAACAAGGAAAGAACAAATGCTCCCGTGATTCTGTTGCACCACAAAATTCACATAGGTTTGTTCATGTCCACTATTTTTTTATTCACATTATTTGTAGTTAGAAACATATTCTTTACAAAGGAATCCTTAAAAACCAAAAAAACTTGTACTAACCATTTAACCATGTATGTAGTATCATTTCAATGGACATTAAAACAAAGTTCCTTAAGCTTTTGCCACCTCATCAACATCTTGATTCTAAGGAAGCATCTAAATTCAAACAAACCATCCCTTAGTAAAGATTTTTTTCATAATTTTACCTTAGGGGAATCACCTAGAGAGTAATTTTAATAATAAAGGGAAATAAACTATACATGGGTTTACCATAGAGAATTACATCAAGGAGAAAAGAACTGGAAAAAACAAGACATGAGGATACCTGACGAGGGTTAACTCAACAAATGTCCAATATGAAGGACTTAGGATCGGGGGAGTAGGGCGTCAGATGAACTCAAAGGTAAAATCAGTCAAACAAGGTGTGTATTAAAAGTAAACGTAAGAGTAAATTTGGCTTGCTTTCAATCTGTCCCTTACCGTCCTGTCCTGGCCCCGATATATAGGTGGCCAGGTCTCAAGGATCGGGAGGGGTCCGATACGTATTACAATATTGGTATATGACATGAACTCGTATCTCGACTTAGATTACACTTGGGCCTAGTCTTAACGGGCCTCAGGGGTACCCAACTGACGGGCTCTATTATCTATACCCTTGTCAGTAGCCCCCGAGATTCAACCAGAATTATAGATTCGGGTTGAATCTCAAATCTTTATTTCTTTGACTTGATCAATCTTTCGACTTCTTCTTCCTGTATTAAAAAATAAACACTTTTCATTATATCATTTCGCAAGGGCTTTTGATGAACAAGCGTGACAACTCTGACGGATCAAGAGACCAGTTAACTGCCGGAACAGATACTTGTCACCTACTTCAAATTCAATCCCCTTGGACTTGAATTTGGGAAACCGGTCAAACCCATTCTTTTGTCACATTTAGGACTTACAAAAAATGAGTCCCAGTGGTTCTCAGGGTACCCAGTGCGTCCACCAGGATTTTGTTTGCATCGTAGACACGGATAATTGCTAGCAGAGCACATCCATGTGCGTATACCAGGCCACATAGGACGGATCCTGGGGTCTTACCTTCATGATATGTTTCAATCATGGCATTCGAATTTTGTCGCGATGACGCAACTCGAGAATCATACGTTGCAGCCTTGTTTGACTGTTTCAGTTCTGAAAATCTTCGGGTTGTTCAACCTTGATTTACTATATATATATATAGCCCTGGTTATTTTACCTATATATAGGAAGAGCTGATATGGGGCACCTTGGTGCTCGGGCACCATGCTTCAAATACATACATTTTGCTTACAATTATGCATACCGAAGGGTATACATACCCAAGATACATATACCCAACTCATACATACCCAAAATATGCATACCCAAGATACATATACCCAGGATACACATACCCAATATATATATACCCGAAATACGTATATATATGTACTTTTACATACCTTAGGTATATATTCCAAAAAAATAACATACCTAAGGTATACATACCTCATTTATGTCTATTAAGTATGTGCAAAGTCATACATACCTTGGGGTATGTACAAAACATCACGTATTTTGTACATATTGAGCATGGTGCCCGGGCACCAAGGTGCCCTGGTTATTTTACCTATATATATATATATATATATATATATATATATTCCCTCCCGATGGGAGTAATTGCGCTTTCCAAGTCTTCTTTCGCCTTCTCTACTTCCTTCATGTACGTAAGAATTTCGTCGGGTGCGCGGCCAGCGCTCCCGATGGGAGTAGCCCCCGAGGCTATAGTCGAAAAACGTGTTTTTGAGTATAGGCTCAAATAAATTGTCGCTCCTTTAATCATTAGATAATAGCTTTTTTATAATATCGTTGGGTGCGCGCCCAGCGCTCTCGATTGTAGTAGCCCCCGAGGCTATAGTCGAATATTTTCGGGTATAGACTCAAAAAATGAGTTTTCTTCACTGAGTCCTTTGCATCTCCCATAGCAGATTTCGTTGGATTCCTTTACCAGTACCAATACGCATATCGTAATGCTAAATGTCTCGCTGAATCTTTGCCGAATATCCGTAACTGTCATATTGTTCAACAATGTTGTTGTTTCCCATTACTAAATCGCTCGTGACATCATTGACAGAATCCCTCTGTCTGTAATTTTGATTTAACGCTGACCATTACTCGTGGGCAGCGCGGTAATTTCACAATTTTTCCTGCCCGTTAGTGGGCTACCGCTTCCGCTTCTTGCGCCACGTCACAGCCCACGTTCCTTCACCAGGACGCTTTATAAGGGGAATAGTGGGGCTGTTACTGTTTACCAGTTCATTGCTCCTCCGCCGCCACCATTGCTGCATCCTCTTTGTGCTCCTGAGCTTCTTCACAGCCCCCTGGCCGTCGCCGCTGTAGATGCGCGTAAAGATCCTTGCGCACAAGAACAAGATGGGGAAGATCAAGACCACCAATGCGTCAACCAGCTGGGTGCCCTCCAAGTTTAAGCAAACCGATCTCACCAAGGCCCAGAAGGAGGGCCTCATCACCAAAGGGGATCAGGTTGTCTTTCCCAGCACCGAGCGCATCCCCAAGCCCCCGAGCAGCTATCGGGTGATGTTTCTCGCCTTTCTCCTGCGCGGCTTATCTTTTCCTGCCCATGAATTTCTTCGCGGACTTCTCTTTGTCTATGACGTGTAGCTTCACCAGCTCATGCCAAACTCGATTTTACACATTGCTTGCTTTATCACTCTGTGCGAGTCTTTTCTGGGGATCGAACCCCATTAGATTCTCTAGAAATTTCTCTTTCACCTCCGCCCTAGTGTTGCCTTGTCGAAGAAACCTGAGCTGGGTGGGGCTGTTGTTTCTATCCGTGTCGAGGTTCATTATTTGGATTTTTCCATGGCTGCCTCAGTGCAAGGTTGGAAGAAGAAGTGGTTTTACATCAAAGACCAGAAAAACTCTTCCTCTGACCAATACGGCATTGCCTCTTTTGATGCCAATAAAGAACTGAAGAAGTTGTCATCGTGGGATTCGCCTCCCACGGAAGCTGAGATGGAAGATATCAAGCCACTGCTAGCCCGCATCCAGGCTCTGAAGAGTGGTAGCGGAGGTGCGCTGTCAGGAACTCAACTTATGTTGTTCTTTCTGCAACGGCGAGTTCAGCCTCTTCAGCACCGTGTTTCCAAACTTTGGTCGTACTTTGGCTTGGAAGATTCTTCTCGAGTATCTGAAGATGATATGGATAAGAAGGATCTTGGCAAGCGAGTGAGAGCTCTAACTACTCTCACAAAAGATCATGAAATTCCAGCCTTGGCCGCTGATTTCTTCGACTTCGAGCACCCCTTGCCTGCGGTATATGCTTTTTTATGCACCACTTTGTCATTTATTTGCCTTCTTTTATTTTATCACTGTTTTTCTTACAACTTGTCGACTTAATCTTCTACAGGATCACCAATCCCTTGTTTCTCATCCTCCTCTCCTAGAGGGAGGACCTATTCAGGCTGTTCCTGTCTCTGCTGCATCCGAAGCCCCCGAGGCTGAGGACAGCCAGGACGCAGATGAAGCCGAAGATTCGCTGGAAGGAACCAGCTCGACTACGTCACCTCCTCCTGCGCTTTTCAAAGATCTTGGTCTCAATAAGAAGAGGAAGCATGTCGAGGAGCTCCTTTCTTCTAGTACCTCTGCTCCCAAGAATGTGGCTGGAGAGGCCTCTGTTCTAGAAGATGAAGAAGAACTTTTCAACCTCTTGGACTCGCGAGTCTTTGCTGACTTGGGAACTTATATACTTTTCTTTCTTTCGACTTATGCAAAGTGTCTTACTCTTTTGTTCCTTTTGTAGTGATAACGAGAACCCAAAAAAGGATGCTACCACTACTCTCGTTGTCGATGCTCCTGCTATCGATGAGCCACCCTCTCAGGAGGCAGATGTGGTACCTAAGTCACCAGAGGCTGTTGTCAAAAAGGCTGATTCTCGTGCTTCCAAACGCCTGAAGAAAGCGTCAGCGGTGAGTACTTCCCTCGATGCCCATCGATCAACGAGCTTCAATGATGACGTAAGTACTACTTTTCTTCTTGCAGCTTACTCTTCTTGAACTGCTCTTCTCATGCCTTGCTTTTGACAAACTTCGATGAAAAAGTTTGTCTCTTTGGGCACTGAATGTGTCGAGTTTTTGAAAGCTGCCCAGGCTTCTCAGGGTAAGCTTCTTGCTATTCTGTGCCTTTTATTCATCTAATTTACGTCTCTATGGCTCGTTATCCAGCTTTATTTCCCCTTCTTGTGCTGCAGATGCTTTGTCGGCGGCCAATGCTCGTATATCGTCCCTGGAAGCTGAACTCGAAGCTTCCAGAAAAGCTTGGGATGTTGCTGCCGCTGCCAAGACCGCTGCTGAGAAGTCTACTAAATCAGCAGTGGCTAAGGCAAAAAAAGCGGAAAAGGCACTCGCCGATGCTGATCGGGATCGTGTTCAAAGGGAGCAAGCCATAACTAAACGTCTTAATCAAATTTCGGCTCTTGCTGGAGGTAAGTACCATGCTTTTCCCTTATTTGTCTGACTTGCTGCTTCTTATACTTACTGATGTGTACTTATCTTCTATCTCTGTCCTTTTGTTTCTGTAGAACATACTGGGGTGTCTTTGGCGCCTCTGCAGCCGGACGATGATCCTCTGATGGCCGCGGTGAACTTGCTGGAGTCGAATTGGATATCTATCCAGGAAATCTTCGAGCTGGCTAGTCGCGTGCTAACGTGGATTTTCGTCGGGTTATGGCCCAAGCAAAAGGCGGATGTGCCAACTGCCAATCTGAAGAAACTTGCAGCGGCTTTCGACACCCCCGAAGATCATATCCTTCTAATGAAGGGCCGTTCGGTGAAGCAAGGCGCTGAAGGGGCCATTGCTCTTACTTATGCACATGGCGAGGAAGTTGACTGGGAGTAGGTTAGCTCTTCCCGTGGTCGACCTCTTTCAGAGCTGCGAGGTTTCTTTGAGAAGGCAAAGAAGTACGCGCCAGGCATCGTGTCGATTATCACTCCTTCGGTGGCTTCTTTGACTTCCACTCCGGCTTCTTCGACTCCTGCGACAAGTGCGTCGATGCCCCCAACAAGTGTTGGTGCTACTTCGCCCGCACCTTCTCCCGCCGCGGAGCCTGCTGCTGAGGTGGCGTAGAATTAGCCTCTCCTTATAATTTTTCCTCTTTTGGATAGATGTAGCAAACTTTGCCCGAAATTTGCCTAAGATTTTATCAGGAAGTACTGCACTATTTGTTAATATATCGCCTTTTGTGAAATATTGAACTGAATTGGGTTTCTGAATTGTTTTCTTTTCCCTTCTTTTGGCTTCTAGCCTGTGCGTGCTGGTGGGTCGCCAAATCATGATCGCGGCTCGCCGCCGGCCAATGTGTTTGACTCCGGTGCTCCTTCGCTTCCTCACTCTTCTTGCCGATGCAGTGAATATATGTCGAGGATTTCGGACCTCGAAGGGCGTTTTACTTTGATGAAACAGATATCCGTTCTTGAGGATAAAGTTTCTGGCCTGGTGGCCAGAATCGTACATCTTGAGGAATGCGACTCCTTTCTTGTTGGTATCATTGAGTCCGTTTGCGAGATGTTACGATGTAAGGTTTCTTGAAGCCCCCTTGTATCTTTTCCTATATTTTTGCAAGCTAATTTTCTTTTGTGCCTCAGGTACTTGCCTGGACTTTGTTGGTGAAGCTCGTCGAGTTTCCGAATGAATCGTGGCTCTTGAGAAGGCATCACAGGGAACCGATAGTTTGTGGTCGAATCCCCGGCGCCGTCGTGCCATTGTACTTCTTCAAGATCATGCTCAACATATTGGAGAAGCGGTTGACGGTTGTCGGGCATCTTTGACGACCATATATTCTGTTATGCTTCCTCGCAACCCTCCGCTGGGCAGTTTCAGGCAATTGCTCGAGACCTTCAGGATGAGCCAGCGGGTTCATCTTTTGATAAAACTCATCTCGATCGCTGGTGCTAACTTTGCTCTTGGATGGATGCGAAAGTGGCATCCAAGGCTCAATTATGACTCGATGTCGCAGGACTTGCCTCCAGGGCATGCGACGCTT
This sequence comes from Dactylis glomerata, assembly GCA_007115705.1. Taxonomy (NCBI): domain Eukaryota; kingdom Viridiplantae; phylum Streptophyta; class Magnoliopsida; order Poales; family Poaceae; genus Dactylis; species Dactylis glomerata. The sequence continues at coordinate 653,742 of QXEO01000492.1, forward strand.
GGTGTTCATATGGATGCCACGCTGCAGCCAGCGAGGAGGATTATTTCGAGATTGCTGCAGGAGGACGCGAGGTTTTTTCACGAGCACCATTACTTGAACCCGTTCAGTATGGACGATTCAGATCAGCCAATGTCGTAGCTTGTTGTTATACACATATTTTGTATGTAAAACGCGAGAGTTTCCACTTTTGGGTCTCCTGTCAAAAGTTTTTTTGTATTCTCAGAGCGTTTTATGTTTGGTGCGTTTACCGCAATTTTGTTTGAAGACATGTAAACTCGAATAGGAGGAACTTTGTCTTTATTTATGCTTGTAATGTAAGATACATGGGGTGTCCCAAGAGATCCGGCCAGTGATCCGTGTTCTGGATCTAGAGGGCATTGCCCTAGGATAACTTGTGGCTTTTAATAGCCTTATTTTTCTACTCTACTTTTGTACGCTTGTCGCCTATGTCGCCGAAGTTTTTCCCTTGACCTCTGCTACTTCTCCTGTCGCTTTATCTTGGTCTAACGACTGTACCCATAGTTTCTTCACCTCTGGCCCTGCTAGGTGCCCTTCGAGTTGTTGTGCGATTCCTGTAGTCGCGCTTTTTGCCTTGTCTTTTGGTTCTTCGTAGCCTGCCATCATGCCGAAATTTTGGGCCATCTTGTGAAATTCCTTGTCGCATAGATCCGAGAGTTTGAAGCTTCCCTTTACTGTAATAATTCCGTTGGGTCCTGGCATTTTGAGTACTAAGTACATATAGTGAGGCACTACCATGAATCGCGAAAACGTAGGTCGCCCGAGGATCGCGTGATATTGTGATGGCCAATCCATGACTTCGAAGTCGAGCTTCTCTCTTCTGTAGTTTTGTCGATTCCCGAAGCAGACGTTGAGTGCTATTCGACCTAGTGAATAGTTAGCACTCCCTGGGATGATTCCATGGAAGGAATAGTCAGTTGGTTTCAGGAACTCTAATGAAATGTGCATTGCTCGTAGAGTCTTCGCGTATATAAGATTTATTCCGCTTCCTGCATCCATGAATACTCTGTCGACATCGTATGTCCCAATTTGGGCTTTGAGTACCAGAGGCACATTTCCTGGCCGAGGTACTATTATGGGGTGATCATCCCTGCTGAATTCTATGGGTTGCTCCGACTAGTGTAGATATTCCGTTGTTGCTGGAGGCGAAGTTACTGCTAGGTTAACTTCGCGAGTTATGCTTTTCTCCTCTTTATTCGACTTTGGCACTGGTTGTATCATTGCTTTGATGTGCCCCTTAGATGGAACATATCCTCCGTCATTGTCGTGTCCCTGGTTCGGCTGGTCTTGACCTTGAGGAACTCCATTATTTCCTTGTTGACTTGCAGGCGCGTTGTTTGTGTTCCCTTTGTATCCTTGCCTTTTTGCTTCGGCTTGCTTGCTTAGTGCTGCCTCCTGTAGTTTCAAGAACGTCGTGCAATCTTTCATCGCATGTCTGGATACTCATTTTCCATCAACGAACGCGGAGTGCATGTGGCATGGCCCGTTTAGCATATCCTCTGGTGATGGGTTGTACTCTCTGGGTTCTTTTGTCTGAATTTTTTTGCTGCTCCCATAGTCTTCTTTTCCGTAGCTACGGTATCCCGAGCTTCTATGGTCGTTCCCTTGGTAACTATTGTCTTTGTACCCTGCGGCTACTTGGCTGTGGGAGCCGTAATTATCGTAATTGCGGGATCTCCTCCTTTGGCCTCCATATCTGTTTCCTCTATCATACTCTGGTGATCGTGTCCATTTGTTGTTGCATGCATCTTCTCCATCTGCGAACCTGTTTGCTATATCCATTAAATCTGATACTGTTTTTGGCTTGATTCTTCCCATCTCTTCGACTAGGTCTCCTCGCTGCAACCCAAGTGTGAATGCATCTATTGCTCTTTCGTCTGAGACTTTGACTGTTGAATTTTTGATAATGCTCCACCTTTGGATATACGCCCTTAATGTCTCATTGCATTGTTGTACACAGGCTTTGACTTCTTCTATGGACGCTGGCTGCTTATATGTCGATTTGAAGTTGCTCGTAAATTGCTTTGTGAGCTCCTCCCAGCTTCCAATTGTTTCTTTTTCTAATTTGCTTAACCATGACCTTGCTGCGCCGGTGAGGTGTAACTGCAAACTTTGCATTGCTGTTTCCTTGGTTCCTCCCAGTATTTTTACTGCTTGCAGATAATCCGAGAGCCATGATTGTGGCTCCTGAGATCCATCATATTTTTGCTGATCATGGGGTAGTTTGAAACCCTTGGGTACTGGCGTTGTGCGAACCCTATGAGTGAAGCATGGTGCCCCCATCTCCTTTTCGTCGTCTTCGTAGTCATATGCTTTGTTGGGAGTCCTGGATCTTCGGGTTCCTCCATGCTTCGGACTTTTATGTCGTCTTGGTGATGGTGTTCTAGATCATCGACTGCCGCTTCTGTGCCGAGGACTGTTGTGACGGCGTGGTGATCTTGGTTTATGGGTTCCTTTGTTGCCGTACGCCTCCTCTTCTTTTGCTGATAATTTGTTGCCTACCATCTTCAGTCCTTGTAGTGCTGCCCGGTGCATATGTTCCCTTGGGTCTCCTGGATTTGGTCGTGTTGTGTGCAGGTATGCTTGAGCTGCCACCAGTGCTGCTTCAGGTGTCTTTGGTATAATGTTCCCTTGCTCGTCGACCGATAGGAAAGACAAATCGAGGTTTTTGGAGAGGCTTTGCCTTTCTGAGTACTCAAGATCCATGTCGACAATGCCTTTTGCTGTTTGTGTATGACACGTCGCTATGTGCTTTGTGATAGGCGTCGCTTGCCGCAATGGTTGAGTCTCTTCTCTTATGTATTACAATCCTTTCTTTTGCTAGTTGCTTCGACTGCTGTCTTAAGGCGTAGTGATACCCCAAAAGCATATTCTTGCTGGCGTTTGTTGGTATTGGCGTGCTGTGCTCCACGGCTATTTTGATTATTCTCCACTCGTCGACTGATAGTCGAACTTTCTCCATAGTTGCGAGGGAATCTGCGGTTTCTCCTTCTGCCAGGTAATTTGCCCCTCTGTTTACGTTTGCTGGGTTGAGCACTGGATTGTTATTTTCGTCGAGCTCTTCTGAGTTATCCCCTATAATGGCGAGTACTTGATACCGATTGTCGAACTTGCTGTTGAAGCTTGAGAAGATTGAACTGTCATCTTCATGAAGCTCTAATCCTGTCTTCCAGGTGTCTGTTGATTTGTCTGAAGTATCATCATGGCAGATCATGAGGTCTTCGAGCTGCACCTCTAAGTTGAAATTTCCCATTGTTTCGTCACCTTCTGCGATTTTTCTCTCTTTTGTTTCTGTTTCTGCGAAGCTGACCGGCGGGTTTACCTCGCTGGAGGAGCCTTCTGAGGATTCTGACATTGCTACTGTCTTGGACTCGCTTGCCGACGGATCCGGTTTCGCCGGATCTGAAAGGCGAATCGAACCTAAAGATCCGATGCGGAAGGTTAGACTTCCGATCGTCAGGTCCATATCTTGATCCATGCTCTTGAATACTGGCATGAAGTTTGACTGGTGAGGTTGAAAATCGACGGTCCCGAAAGATATCTGGTTTTCATCGACTTCTGGATTGCTGTTGGCTAAAAGCGAAAAAGTCATCGAATTCATGATTCCAACGCCCTTGGTCCCCATGGTCGGCGCCAATTGATGAGGGTTAACTCGACAAATGTCCAATATGAAGGACTTAGGATCAGGGGAGTAGGGCGTCGGATGAACTCGAAGGTAAAATCAGTCAAACAAGGTGTGTATCGAAAGTAAACGTAAGAGTAAACTTGGCTTGCTTTCAATCTGTCCCTTACCGTCCTCTCCTGGCCCCTATGTATAGGTGGCTAGGTCTCAAGGATCGGGAGGGGTCCAGTACGTATTACAATATTGGTATACGACATGAACTCGTATCTCGACTTAGATTACACTTGGGCCTAGTCTTAACAGGCCTCAGGGGTACCCAACTGACGGGCTCTATTATCTATACCCTTGTCAATACCCAAATATATTATGCAACCAGTCAATGAGTGATTGAAAGAGATACTTTAACTTTGAACTGATGAAGCATCAGGTTACACTCCCAAATCTTACTCTCCAATGTCCAAAGGAACATGTTTGATTCAGGAACCTAAATTCATTTCTCTCCTTGCAAACATTTCAAGCTGCACAAGCAACCACCTCAATGAAGCAAGGACCAACAAAATCTTGTTTCTCTAGAACAAGACGGTCGGTTGAGGGTGAAGATATGTCCCAAGATATATTCAGCTCATCCCAACATTGCTTAGAAAAAGGGTAAGTGACAAGGGTATAGATAATAGAGCCCATCAGTTGGGTACCCCTGAGGCCCGATAAGACTAGGCCCAAGTGTAATCTAAATAGAGATATGAGTTCATGTCATATATCGATATTGTAATACGTACCGGACCCCTCCCGATCCTTGAGACCTGGCCACCTATATATAGGGGCCAGGAGAGGACGGTAAGGGACAGATTGAAAGCAAGCCAAGTTTACTCTTACGTTTACTTTCGATACACACCTTGTTTGACTGATTTTACCTTTGAGTTCATCCGACGCCCTACTCCCCCGATCCTAGGTCCTTCATATTGGACATTTGTTGAGTTAACCCTCGTCAATTGGCGCCGACCGTGGGGACTCTGGGCCTTGGAATCATGAATTCGATGGCTTTTTCGCTTTTAGCCAATAGCAATCCAGAAGTCGATGAAAATCAAGAGATAGAGTTGACGATCGGAAGTTTAAGCTTCTATGTCGGACCTTCGGGTTCGACTTGTCTTTTGGATCCGGCGAAATCAGGTCCATCGGCAAGCAAAACCAAGACAATCACAATGTCTGGATCATCCGTGGGCTCTTCCAGCGAGGTAAACTCGCCGGTCAGTCTCGCAGCAACAGAAAATATGCAAAACAAACTCGAGGAATTCGGTGAAACTCAGGGAGAGCCCGACGTGGAAGCAACAGCGAGTAAGCCACACGACAGTCCAAGGGATTTCGCAACCGGAAGCAGCGGCGTCTCCAGAAGCATACACCAGTTATGTGTCATCATCACTGAAGCAGCAGAAGAGAATAATCACGCAGGCAATGAAGAAGTCGACATGCAAGTCGACAAACCAAGGAGCAACGGCAAGAAGGAGAAGGAGAAAATTCACGTCTCCACCGGAGAGTGGAGAATCATTATGTCAGCCATCAATCACGGCACAGAAGTACCCGCAGATTCAAAAAGAGAAGTTCTGATGGGGTATCAATATGCACTGCACCAGCGCAGAAAAAAGTTGAGGGAGGAAAAAGACATGTTTATGAGAAGCCAAGACAACAACAGCGCATCAAGTGGAGGATATTGGGATGAGTATAGCGATGCATCAGAGTCCATCATAGAAAGGCGCAGAGACCCGAAGCACAGCAGGAGGACTACAGTACGGACAAGAGAAGAAAGCCATACGAAAAGTATAAGCGCACACCCATCAGACAAGGAAGAGGATTTTGTGCAAGAAACACCAGAAGCAGCATTGGTAGCAGCACAGGCATACCTACTAACCACACAACCAAAGCCTGGAGATCCGCGGGAGCACATGCATCAAGCCGCAATACGAAGCCTTGGGTTGGTAGAAGACAAGCTAAGGAAACATCTTCCAGAGAAAAAGGCGACATATCATAATGAGGAGCGAAAGGAAGGACTTAAGCGCCAACCTTCACAAAACGAAACAAGTGAGTCGTCAAGTGATGAAAAGCGTCAAACACGAAGGGAAGACGCAAGGAATATAATATCACAAGCAAGAGTAAACAATGTGCGCTATGCGTGGAAAGAAGAAAATTACGAAGACAATGAAAAAGAGATGGGCGCGTTATGCTTTACCCGCAGGGTTCGCAGAACGCGGGTACCCAAAGGATTCAAGTTGCCACACGATCAGCAAAATATGATGGGTCGCAAGAACCCACGCTATGGTTATCAGACTACTTGCAAGTAGTACAAATACTCAGAGGAACAAGAGCAACGGCCATGCAAAGTTTGCAGTTACACCTCACCGGCGCAGCACGGTCCTGGTTGAATACTCTACCCAACGATTCCATTAGGAGTTGGGGAGAGCTAGAGAGCCAATTCGCAAGAAATTTTCGCTCAACATACAAACGCCCAGTGTCACTGGAAGAAATCAAGTCGTGCATACAGAAGAAAGATGAAACTCTGCGCTCTTATATACAACGCTGGAGTGTAATCAAAAATTCTGCAGAAGACGTCTCCGACGAGAGAGCAATAGATGCCTTTTCGGCCGGCCTTTGTCGTTCGGACCTCGTGGAAGAGGTAGGGAGAACAAAGCCGAGGATGGTGTCGGAGTTAATGGAAGTAGCCAACAGATTTGCCGATGGAGAGGACACATATAACAATAAAAGAGGACGTTCACCAGAAGTCGATAAAGCGAGCAGGCAAAGGAGAAGATACCACAACGGAAACAGCCACGCAAGGCAAAATCAGATAGCCGCGGGATATGACAGAAGGGACGTGGAAGGCCATGAAAATAGGGAGTTTCAGGCAAGAGATAATCGAGGAATAGAAAAACCAAAGTACTTCGGCCCGTCGGCGGAGGACATGCTCTATGGACCTTGTCGCATCCACTATGCATACCTAGATGGGAAGAGAGTTTCTAACCACCAGATGAAGGATTGCAGAACCTTCCTGAGGTTGCAAAGTGCCATGGACTCAAACCAAGAAGCACGACAGGGAGGAAAAAGTATGAGTCAGGGATACCTAGTACAGCGTCTAGCAAAACATCTAGAGTCAAAAGTATATATATCTGCAATGATCCAACCGGTGCCAAAATCCAAGAAAGAGCGGAAGAGCATATCCAGACAAGTAAATCTAGCAATATCATCACCACCAGCTACTACAGAGTACCTGCAGTGGTCCGATCAACCAGTCAGGTTCAGCAGAGCAGACCACCCGAGGAAAGTGCCCAGGCCAGGGCATGCGCCGATGGTGCTAAAGGCGCAAATAGGGGGATACGATGTCGGGCGAGTATTCATGGACGCAGAAAGTGGCATAAACCTAATATACGGAAGAACTCTGAAGGCAATGTGCATCTCACTGGAAAGTCTAAAGCCAACAGATTGTTCTTTCCACGGAATAGTACCAGGAGGCGCAAATTACCCTCTCGGGAAAATAGAACTCGACGTTTGCTTCGGCAATAGCAGCAATTATCGTAGAGAAAAGCTAGAGTTTGAAGTCATGGACTAGCCTTCACAGTATCACGCAATCCTGGGGCGCCCAGCATTTTTAAAGTTCATGGCAGTACCCCACTATGCATACCTCATGCTCAAAATCCTAGGACCCAAAGGAATAATCACGGTACAAGGCAGCTTCGAAGTATCTAACACTTGTGACAAAGAATTCAACAGGCTGGCGCAAACCTTCGGCATGACAGCAGAGTACGCAAGGCTGAAGGGTGAAACTGACCACAACGTGCTACCCGACGTTGGGCGATCCCTGCCAGATCAGGCTTTCGATGCAACCCAAGACTCAAAGAAAATCCAAGTCCACCCTACGAACCCGAACAAAACAACCTCTATAGCGGTAAAGTTGGATCCCGCATAGGAAAGCGCGCTCATCGAGTTCCTCCATGAGCGCTGGGAAATCTTCGCCTGGTGTCCTTCAGACATGCCAGGGGTTCCCAGGGAACTTGTCGAGCATGCACTAAATGTGGATCCTAAAGCCAAGACAGTCAAGCAACCACTGCGACGATTTGACGAACCCAAAAGGAAAGCCATAGCATCCGAGCTACACAGGCTAGAAAATGCCAGATTCATCCGAGAAATCAAATCATCGACTTGGGTATCTAATCCAGTCATTGTACCCAAGAAAAACACAGATGTACAAAGAGTGTGCATCGACTACACATCTCTCAACAAACACTGTCCAAAGGATCCCTTCCCTCTACCTCGCATTGATCAGATAATAGACACAACAGCGGGGTGCGCAAGGCTTTCCTTCCTAGATGCATACTCTGGTTATAACCAGATCAAGCTGAAGAAAGAAGACGAGGAAAAAACAGCTTTCATCACACCATACGGCGTGTTCTGCTATCAAGTCATGCCTTTCGGCTTAAAAAACGCAGGAGCAACCTACCAGCGGATGATGCAAAACTGCCTCGGAAGTCAAATAGGATGCAACATTCAAGTTTACATCGACGATGTGGTCATCACCACAAGAAAAGAAGAGTCCTTAATCAGTGATTTGGCAGAAACATTCGACAACCTAAACAGGTACAAGCTCAAGCTTAACCCGACAAAATGCTCCTTTGGCGTATCGGCAGGACAACTACTGGGATTCCTGGTATCAGCAAGGGGAATAGAAGCAAACCAAGAGAAGATCCAAGTGATACTAATGATGGGGAAACCAACAAAACTGCACGACGTACAGAAGCTCGCAGGGCGCATCGCGGCACTAAGTCGATTCATCGCACGATTAGGAGAAAAATCACTTCCTTTCTATGCACTCATAAAAAAGTCCGATGACAAATTTGAGTGGACAGAAGAAGCGGATACAGCTTTCGCATAATTGAAAAAAGTGCTTTCCACACCGCCGGTGTTGGTCACACCAAATGAAAAGGAGCCGCTACTACTATATATTGCAGCAACACATCAAGTGGTGAGCACAGTATTAGTAGTCGAAAGAAGTGAAGAGGGAAAAGCTCATGGAGTCCAGCGGCCAGTATATTTCCTCAATGAAGTACTATCTCCAACAAAACAGAGGTATCCGCACTACCAAAAACTTGCATACAGTGTATTCACAACAGCACGAAAGCTACGGCAATATTTCGCGGTGCACCCAATTATAGTGGTTAACAAAGCGCCACTATCCAACATATTGAACAACCCTTCAGCGACAGGACGTGTCTCCTTATGGGGAATCAAATTATCACCCCTGGACATCATGTATGAAAAGCGAAAGGCGATCAAATCACAAGTTCTACCGGATATTACAGCAGAGTGGCTAGAGTTACAAAACACAGGACCACAGGATCTATCAAGCGTATGGACAATGTACTTCGATGGATCAAAAAGAGTCCAAGGTGCAGGAGCAGGAGTAGTCCTGATATCACCACAAGGCGACAAGTTGAAATATGTTTTAAGGATGAGTTTTCCTCAAGCTTCTAATAATGAAACCGAATACGAGGCTCTGCTCCACGGAATAAAAATGGCCAAAGCATGTGGAGCGACTCGACTGAAAATGTTTGGGGATTCAAATCTCGTTGTCCAACAAGTGATGAACAGGTGTGACGCCATCAGTGACAATATGACAGCATACATAAACTTATACTATTATCTAGAGGGAACATTCGATGGATGCGAAGTTTCGCATGTCAGCAAGGCCAGCAACGAGGAAGCTGACAATCTAGAAAATATCGGGTCCCAATGCTTACCCATACCGCAAGGAGTCTTTTGGAAAGAAATCATAGAGAGGTCAATAAAGAACAACAAAACTTCGACTACAGAAGAGCAAGCCCAGCACCAAGCAACAGGCTCGGGGGCTGGCAAGCTTGGCCAAGGAAGCACATCAGAACTAGAAGAAGTTATGATGATCGAAGAAACCTGGATGCAGCCATGCCTAGCATACATGATAAACAAGGCACTACCCGAAGATACAGTAGAAGCAAGAACGATAATACGACGATCCAAGGCTTTCGTCGTATTACAAGGGAAACTATACAAGAAAAGTATAACGGGCGTCCTGCAACGATGCGTTACTCCTCAAGAGGGACAAGAAATATTAAAAGACATCCACGCAGGAGTATGCGGACATCACGCTAGCAGCAGAGCCATTGCAGCTAAATCATTTCGTGCAGGGTTCTACTGGTTAACAGCCATTGAAGACGTGAAAGATATAGTGAGAAAATGCGAGGCTTGTCAACATTTTGCATCTCGACCACACGCACCAGCAGCAGAATTGCAACCGATACCACTATCCTGGCCCTTCGCGCAATGGGGTCTCGATATGGTAGGAAAATTACACAAATCTTGGCCAGGAGGACATGTGTACATGCTGGTGGCAGTCGACAAATTTACAAAATGGGTAGAGGCAGCCCCCGTAACAACCCAAGATTCCACAGCCGCCATCAACTTCATCAAGTCTATAGTTTTTTACTTCGGAGTACCACACAGCATCATCACAGACAATGGGACAAACTTCACATTAAAAGAATTCAAGAGCTACTGTGAAAGTATGGGAATCAAACTAAAATTTGCATCTGTAGCGCATCCAAAGACAAATGGACAAGTTGAAAAAGCTAATGGCTTAATATGCAACGGGATAAAAAAGAGGCTGTTAGCACCTCTCGAGAAAGCCAAACACGCTTGGATAGATGAACTGCCCTCCGTGCTATGGAGTCTCAGAACAACACCCAATGTGGCTACTCAAGAAATCCCCTTCTTTCTGGTCCACGGCGCAAAAGCCGTGCTTCCAGTCGAGATCACCCATGAAGCCCCAAGAATTGCGGCTTATGACAAGACAACCTCCATAGAAGCACTTCAAGATGAAGTCGATGCACTTGACGAAGCAAGAGACGTAGCACTCGCCAGAGCTACGCAATACCAGCAAAATCTATGAAACTACCATAGTAGTCGAGTTCGTCTACGATCTTTCATGGTGGGAGATGTAGTCTTGCGGTTAAAGCAAGACGGTCATGGCAAATTAGAGTCCCCATGGGTGGGACCTTACATCGTGACAGAAGTAATACCGGGGGGAGCTTATCGACTACAAGACAAGAAAACGGGGAAAGATGAGAGCAACCCGTGGAACGCAGAGCAACTACAGTGGTTCTATGCATAGAAGGAATATGGCGAAAAGAAACTTTCGAGTTATGACCCTCTGAACCCAGAACATGAGGCCACAGGTCGGATTCTTTGGGTCAACTCGACAATATGTATGAGTATTTTTCTTTCCACTCGGGGGCTCAGACCCTCGAGTCGTATGAAATAAAATAAACAAGTTATTGAGATTCGGTATCCGCGATTATTTGAGACATATTACTAGGTTGCTCGCAACTCGATATTCGATAAAAATAAGCACGGTTCAAGGTAACCCGATAATATATCAAAAGCATACCTCGGAACGACAATTCGTTCCCATGGTCTATTAATAAAAAGGTCATAAGATAAAATTCATCGCGACTACTTATTACAGATAACAAACCAAAGGATAACCAGAGCAAGAGATTACATAAAGAGGTATCTACTAAAAATGCACTTTAGCTTCGTACTCCTTCTGGCACTGAGTACAATCGTAGATCTTGACATCAAACTTCGACGTACCAACATGGTAGTCAAAGGTCATGAAGAAACCTTGATGGAGGTCATGGTCTTCTGCAAATTGAGACCAGCCACCCTTGAAGTACATCTCGCCATCCCCGTCATACCAGACCTCCACTTCATAGGGAGTTCCTCCCCCAGAGTGTTCACAAAGATCTGCTTCTCGCAGCTCTCGCCCATCCATAAACTTGGTAAACTTCAGTGGCACCCGTTGAATCTCGCGGTATTGAGCGTCGGCGATGCAAAAGAAGGAGTATATCCTGGGCGAAGGAGGAGGAGAAGCATTACGTGGCAGAGCACTCGGACCTGAAGCAGCAGTAGACATCTTGGTCTTCTTCTTGCTTCCCAGAGGGCATCCAGGGCGCCGCTTAACAGGAGCAGATGACGAGGCTACAGCAGTAGGGTCTTTGGACTTGTTTTTACTGCCATGAGGGCGGCCGCGACCTCGCTTTTCCACTGGCGCACCAATGTTCAGCGGCGATCCACCTGCATCGGCCATGGAGATAAGTGCTAGGAGGAAAAACCCTAGATGAGGTGAGGAAGAGGAAGATGATGCGGCGGAGGAAGATAGTAATGAAATAATTAGGGTTTTTTACCCTAGCCAAACATGCTTTATTTATAAGTACACCTTAATGGGCCTCCGCAGAGACAAGGTCCAAAGTACATCTATGGGCTTTTATATTCTCCCCAGAGCAGACGATAAGGAAGAAACAGCGTATCAAAAGCAAAGATACGTGTAAAAAGTGAAAAAGTATATATCAAAGGAGCACAACGCACCTCGTCATGGACTCAGGGGCTCAAGGCATGAGAAGAGAAGAAACGAATAATTAAGCACAAATCGTGCCAAAAAAATATCACAAAAGACAATATATTAGGCAAACATGTTTATATTTTTGAGCCTATACCTAAAAAATTTCGGCTATAGCATCGGGGGCTACTCCCATCGGGAGCGCTGGTCGCGCACCCGATAAAAAGAAGTCGACAGAAAAAATACGAAGATATTGGAGCCTGTGATCGGCTACAAATACCCACCCACAGCCTCAGGGGCTACTTACATTAGGAGCACTGGTGGTGCACCCAATGATAAAGGACAAACTGGTTGACAAGTGATATAGGCGCAATCGACTACCTTTCGTCGACAACGAACTTTGACTTCATTGTCGACAAAATAAAGATCGATTACTCCCATCAGGAGCTATTTATGAGAGTCTAAAAAAATATAATAAAGAGCAAACTCGAATATTTTGCACATTCTAACAGTCAAATAAGGCTGCGACATATGATTCTCGAGTTGCGTCATCGCGACAAAATTCGAAAGCCATGATTGAAATATATCGTGAAGGTAAGACACCAGGATCCGTCCTGTGTGGCCTGGTATACGCACATGAATGCGCTCTGCTAGTACTTATCTGTGTCAACGACGCGAAGAAAATCCTGGTGGATGCACTGGATACCCTGAGAACCACTGGGACTCATTCTTTGTAAGTCCTAAATGCGGCAAAAGAATGGGTTTGACCGGTTTCCCGAATTCAAGTCCAAGGGGATTGAATTTGAAGTAGGTGACAAGTATCTGTTCCGGCAGTTAACTGGCCTCTTGATCCGTCAGAGTTGTCAGGCTTGTTCATCAAAACCCCTTGCGAAATGATATAATGAAAAGTGTTTTTTTTTGAATATTGGAAGAAGAAGTCGAAAGATTGATCAAGTCGAAGAAATAAAGATTTGAGATTCAACCCGAATCTACAATTCTGGTAGAATCTCGGGGGCTACTGACAAGGGTATAGATAATAGAGCCTGTCAGTTGGGTACCCCTGAGGACCGATAAGACTAGGCCCAAGTGTAATCTAAATCGAGATACGAGTTCATGTCGTATATCGATATTCTAATACATACCGGACCCCTCCCGATCCTTGAGACCTGGCCACCTATATATAGGGGCCAGGAGAGGACGGTATGGGACAAATTGAAAGCAAGCCAAGTTTACTCTTACGTTTACTTTCGATACACACCTTGGTTGACTAATTTTACCTTCGAGTTCATCTGACGCCCTACTCCCCCGATCCTAAGTCCTTCATATTGGACATTTGTCGAGTTAACCCTCGTTAGTAAGTAAAGAACAAATGATCTCTGGTCTCAAGGGTGCATAAGGAAAATAAAACACACTTGGAATCTGATTTCAAGTGTCACAACTTATGAATCATCAAATCTCTAGTATTTGGGTGATCTTGCATGAGAAGCCAGACAAATACTTTTAACTTGGGAAATGATATGGACTTCCAGGTCTCATTTATCACCACGTCTTGAGGCATTTGACCAAACATAAAAATTGTAGAATTTTGAGGGAGTATATTTATAAGTACCCAAACGAAGATCCTCTAATCCAAACCATATAGAGTGATGTTTGATTCTGCAATAATTTGAGACATAAGGTGGAACTCCTAGAAAGCTTCATTAGAGAGAGGAAACACATACCATGAGATAGTCTTAGGAGTTGAGGCCATGATTGCAACAATGACCCCCTCATCAAGCACATATTAAAATAGATGTGGCAATTTATCACATAAATGATCTACATTTGACCAAAAGTCTTTCCAAAATTATATAGTGAAACCATTTCCAACGGAATATTGAGTAATGTTGTGGTATTCTTTAGTCAGGCTAAAATATCTCGCCACCAAAAGGATCCTCTCTTGGACTAAGCATGAGGGGCCTTTTCGCCATATAATGACCACACCAATTTCACCCATGAAATATTTGCTCCAATATAGAACTTATATAATTTTATGTGGAGTAGAGATTTGTTCTAAAGTTCAATATTCAAAACACCCAAGCCAACAGGCTTCTTATGTCTGCACACTAGGGACCAAGGGGCTGCTAAAGAATTAACCAAAGAGGAATCTTCCTCCTTAATTATCCCCAAAGCAATGATTAATAAATCAATCACAAATGTTAAGAATCATTTTATTTTCAATGAGCAAAGATAAAATGTTGGTAGAAAAGAAATAACTAACTTTACAAACTAAAGGGGTCCTCCATAATTTGAGAAATGAGCACATGCATTCATTATTATCTCCATCAATCCAACTATAGGGGAAAGATCTTGACTTGTCTGCTTCATAGTTCCCAATAGCAGTCCAAGTACGTAGAGGGGAGCTTCCCACAAACATATCTGAAAGTGGAAGCAAGTTCCTCAAGCCGATGTACATAAACATTAATTGGCATCATTGCAGATTTAGGATAGTTAAAACGATTAAACTAGTGGCTTGAGAAACTGTTGAAGCAAAATTTTCAATGTTAATAGTTGTTCATAATATGCTAACTAAACATTTAATTATACAACCTAGAAAAATTCAGATGAAGGGGTTTGTCCTATATATCTATCAACCATCCCGACTGTGTTCTGCAACCATCCCTTAAAATACTTTGACAGTAGCTATAAAACATGTCTTCAACAACTATAATACCATACCAAAGGTGAGAATGTATGGGAGATAGTCTACATTTTGTCAAAGTGTTCAGATCTTCCATAGACCTTCCTCATTTTATAACTTCCAAATCCACTTACATAAAGAAGTATTCTTAACTTAAACATTAGTCACACCTAGGCTCACACACATCAGAACAACGAATATTGATCTCTAGGCTACACATTAGACCAACGAACCAAATGATGTTTTGTAACCACTTGGTTTTTCCTGCAACAATAATATAGCTAGATAGAAATCATATCTTTTAACAACAACTTTTTGGTACCCTAATAAAAGATATCATATAACTAGGTACAATGCTCAAGCAAGTTTCAACTAAAACTAGTCTACTATCCGTAGAAACTAAACCCATTTTCCATTAAACAACTATCTTTCCAACCTTATTTTATGTATCTTTCCAATCCCTATTGGAAAGTTTTTCTAAAGTATAGGTACCTGAAGGTATCAAAAGGGGAAATCACCAGTTTTGCAAGTAAATATATAAGGATACTACTCCTGTGTTTTAGCAGCTCCATAACAATTTATTTCACTTGTATGAAAATTAACTTTCACACCAGTTAACCGTTCAAATATACACAACATAAATTATTAAATTTCTAGCGCCCTATGAATCATCTTGTAACAAGAACATGGTATCGTCAGTATCCCATTATCTAGCAAATCTCCTAGCAGCCCTTGTAAAAGATCATTATATTGTGCTGTTTGAACAAGAACATATAAGATGTCAACAACCATAACACACACACACGCACACACAAGCACACACACACACACATGCATAAGGACCATGTACCATACCCAACATATTGATAATTAAGGTATTATCAATTATATGGGTGGCAAAATCGCCCCCCCCCCATTTTTTTAAAAAAGCATGTGAATATACCATAGCATGTGAAAACACCTATGTGAATATTACCGTATGAATAAAGCGGTGAATAGAAAGGTGCATCCACCAAACTTTGTAATATATGTTTTATGCATACAAGTAAAAACCAATTTTGTGGCCGAATATTCAAGTTTGTGACATGCCATGAAGAATCCATGCATGCAAATTTGGGCTTGGAAGAGGCCAATTTTGTGCCATGAATAATCCAAGTTAGTTCCATGCCATGGAAGAAGTAAATCATGCAATTTTGTGCATGTAAGAAAAAAAAATATGAGTCCACATATGAGAGCCAAATTTATGAGTGTATCCATGGTTGTGTGCATGTAAGAGAGCTCTTGTGGAATCCTGAAGCAACTCATCAAGCATTGGCGACGTTCGCCAATACATGTATCAAGTTCCCTCTTGTTGGTATATAAGGAGCAACCATCAACACTTCAAGGTATCGGTTGCAGAAGCTGCAAGCATAGTACTAGAGAGAGCCTATGTGTATAGTGCTAGTAGTGTTTTATCACTTCCACCTTGTATAGTGTACTCCCTGAAGCAAGAGTGTTCCCTTGCTAGTGTAAGGTAATTTAAGCTCCTGTTCTTTGTGTTCGGGACTTTCGAAAGGGAAATCCATATGTAAGTGTGACTAGTTTAATAAAGTAAGTTCTCTTTATGCATTTCTGATCTTGTTGTGCGGTACATGTTTTTACGTTAGGTATCCTATAGGAGAAACCTTTATGTGTAGTTCTTGTTTAAGCTTGTATAAGGAGTTTAAAGAGCATGTAGCCATAGAGAAGTGTGTTAGCGATAGCACATGATAACTATTAGTTGTTAGCGATTCTCATGTGAGTCGATCTGATCTATTATATAAAGATTAGATCACTATCCCTCTATCCTCTCTTCTGTTGTAACAAACTCTGTATTCCTATGGCTATATAAACACGCAACCGAGCCGAGGCAAAGGCAACGTTAAACCAAAACATCACATGGTATCAGAGCCACTCTTCCACAGAAACATCCAATGAGTTCCTCATCCTCTGCCGCCGCCAACACCAATCCCCTACCCAGCCATGGCGCGACAGAGAAACTCACTAGAGAAAACTTTCTCCTATGGTAGACACAAGTTCTACCCGCAGTTAGAGGAGCACGCCTAATGGGGTTCCTTGATGGAACTACCACTGCGCCATAAACCACGACTACCATCCTAAGCAGCGATGGCAAGGGCACCATCGATGTGTCCAACCCTGACTACTAATCATGGGTTCAGACGGATCAGTGGGTACTCATCTATTTGTTGAATTCCCTTACCAGAGACATCATGATCTCCTGCATCGGCATGAAGACGATGGACACTGTCTGGATCGTGATCACATTGATGTTTGTGGCCTAGTACCGCACCCGCATCGCCAACCTGCGGGTTCGCATCGCCAACACCAAGAAGGAAGGCAAGACCACAGACCAGTACTTCATCGCAGTAAGTGTGGTGACCCAGCATACCACTGCATGTGTAGTACGCAAGTCATTTACATAACACTAATGAAACACTGTCCCACTAGTATTACATCGATCAGAGTGGTAAAACAGAAACATCGCAGGTCTAGGGTATGTCTATAGGATTACAAATTTCATCATACAGAATATCTTTAGAACCTCCTCAACAGGTAGAGGTTTAGTCCTGGCGACTACAATTGAGAAAGAACAACTAGAAGACTAAACTAGAACTACAACTAATGCAGTTGGCTTACTACTCAAACTACAGAATTACCCTAACTACTTAAGTTCTAGGATTAGGGAATTGGGTCCCTTCTATTACTATTCTAGTTTTACACTAGGCTAGGTATAGTTGCTGACTTCGTTGATAGTTTTGACATTGGTGGAAGGATTCATCTTTGTCTTTCGTGTATTGAGGTTGCCTCCTTGAGTTGCCACCAATCCAAGCAAGGGTTAAGAGGGAGTGGGGTAAGTAACGAGCGTTACCCAGCAAGTTCATATAGGGGATAAGGTGTTTTATGCACTAGCTACAGCCTTAGACCCAAGAGTCGTTTGGCAATGCAAGTTTTCGTAAACATTTCTTCAAGAGGTTGCTTTTATTCTGAAAACTATGCCCGTCGGTCTTCACAGGTTGACCAGAGCTTCGATGGGCTCCTTTCCTGCCATGTTTGTACCTCCTTCTTAGAATAGGGAGTATCCAGATACTTTCTTACACTCTGCAGAGGTGGTCACTTGTACCCATAAGAGATCAAAGCCTTGCTGCACAACCGGGCAATCTTTCCCGTCCACACTTCCTTGGTGTGGGGCCTAGTCGATGATCCAAGCCAATCACTGTTCTTCTTCGCGACCCTACAGACCCACCCTTTTGTAAGTCCACCCGCACCTATACCACATATGTAGATGGTTTGGCGCACCAGTTCGCACCTTTACACTATGGGTTCCACCATATAGGCAGACCGTTCTAGACCCCACCGTGCCCGCACCTATATTATGGGTAGACCGTTCTGGGTGACCCTTACAATCCATCATAGACCAATTAGCTAGTCTGTCCTCCTCTATATCATAGGTAGACTGACAAGAATCCCACATCCCCTATACTCTATAGATAGACCAGACAGAACAACCCTCCGCTACTGATCCGTTGATATGTGAGAGGA
Source organism: Dactylis glomerata (assembly GCA_007115705.1). Taxonomy (NCBI): domain Eukaryota; kingdom Viridiplantae; phylum Streptophyta; class Magnoliopsida; order Poales; family Poaceae; genus Dactylis; species Dactylis glomerata. The sequence continues at coordinate 672,054 of QXEO01000492.1, forward strand.
AAAGGATACAACTGACTTCTCCGTCCCATAACAGATCTCATGGTTGACCGTTATTTACAGTGCTAGAATCACTGGCGACATTGGTTATTAATCCTAGGTGAAATTTCCAATTGCAGTGGGACCTCCACCATACTCATACCATGGTCCCACTTCCCACCATCCTAGGGAAACAACCACCATGGTTGCTAACCACTAATCAAGTTGATTAAGAAAGTAGAACTTTTGCTTTAAATGCAATAGTGATATGAAATATATAGCTTTGCAAGTAATTTGATAAAAAATACTCAAGAGGTATGAGCAAGAGTGAATTTGCCTTTTTGACTGCAAGATTATGCAAGTCAAGGTCTTCGATACGAAAGAAATCCCAATTCTAAAATAGCAATCATCATCCGGTAAGGATGATGTTAGAAAACTGCAGCATGATATGCATAATATATGATATGCATCGCTCTAAGCATAACCTAACCCTGATGATTTGTTATCTTTGAGTTGTGGTGACTTCTTTGTGATGTGTTGCACTTTTAAGTTCAATTGCACATACAAGGTTGCTAAGGGTTTTAGGTTAAGTTACTATACTTTCAGATGAAAGAGTAAAGATTAAAGCATGATTACTGTAGTAGTGTTTACCATAAATCCTGACTATTACCAAATAATATTCCCTCCGATCGGAAATAACTATCGGTGATTTTGTACTAATATAGTATAAAGTTTGTACTAAGTCAGCGACAGTTATTTCCGATCGGAGCGAGTAGTTAATAAAGGTGAAGACCTGGAAGTAACAGTTTTAAGTTGCGTCGTACAATTAGCAATCAACTGGATGATCATGGGCATGTAAGATTGAAGTAAAGTATATCACATAACAACACCCAATTAGTTTTAGGGTTGACAACAAACTTAATATAATTTAGGGTTTTACCTTAAAACTAAAAGGAAAGTTTTTGATATTTATTTGCAAGGTAACTTAAAAGAATAACTTTTGAAGAACATATTCTTTAATGGATAGTAGTACAGAATTCATTTTAGTGGTCATTTTCCTTTTTAGAACATTGGAGTAATTAAGAAAACACAATTTTCCTTTATTAATAGTTGCTAGGGTTTGAATCATAATTTTAAATGTTTACCAATTTGATTTAGAAATTTCTCATAATTAAATATGAATTTTAATTAAACAATTATCAATTAGTGGATTATAGTTGAAATTGAACTTTAAACACAAGTTAATACTTATTTAGGACTTCTCCTAAATTTTAGTGCTTCAGAATTATTTAGGAAAAGTAGTTTCACGGTTTTAAGGTGCTAATAGCAAAGTTTGAGTTAAGATCCTAAAATCAAGAAGAAACATTTGCAGTAAGATTGTTTGAACATACAAAGAATTATTGGCTATTTCGAAGAGTTGTTGGAATTATTTTAATTGGTTTTGAATTTAAGTTCAAAATACTACTTCGGCATGTTTTCAAATTTGATTCAAAATTACTTCACACAATCATACACTATCATACTGTAAATAGATAGATATTATTTTAGTGAACGTTTTGATATATTATTTGTATTTTTCTAATTTGAAATTGATTTACTATGAATTTTGGAGGTTTTTGGTATTTTTTGATATTTCTAAATAACAGAGAGATACTATTCTAACCGAGGGGCACCCTAGCCAATGTCACTGACCGGTGGTGCAGGTCCAGGTCATCTGCCATGTTGGCAGAGACCAAGTCAACAAAGTTGACTGGGAATGGCTTCGACGCCGGTGATCGCCGGAGATGATGATCCAGCAGCTCCCAAATGATTGAGTTAGGGTAATCGATTGAGCACACGAAACGGAACCTAACTACGATCGTGCCGCCATGATATGGTCACCGGAGTGTTGCCGGCAACCTCTAACTACGGTGGTGCATGGCGGTGATATTCGGCACGTTGTTATGGTTCATAATATGATGCAGAGAAGGACTCCAAAGGTTCGCAGGCTCACCAGAATGACGATGATATGCTCAGATAGAACGGAGGTGGTCGAAGATGACTGCAAGATCAAGAAATCCGGTGAACTGCTACGGAAGGAAATCCATTGATTTGTTTGATTATGAGCTCCCCTTGATGCTGGACTCCTCCAGGACGACGAGGAACTCGAGGCGCTCCTCCCCAGCCATTCTACGGGCTCCGGGGTGGTCGGAATCGACGGCATCGGAATGAACTTCGGCGAGGTCTTCAGTGTGCTAGGGGAATAGAGAGGAAGATAGAGGGACTGAGGCGGCGCTAGGGTTTGGCGGCGGTGTGGGGATTCTTATAGACCATCGTGGGCGACGACCTTCATCTGGGGCGTCGACATGACGGTGGTAGATCGAGCGACATCCTCGCAACCACGCAGCTGCTTGAGAAAGACGATGCTCGAAGTGATATGGTCCTGGCCGGTTGTTGGGCCGCGACCTGGTGGGCTGCGGCCAGGTAAGGTCTTTCCCTCTCTTTTTCGGTTTCTTGCTTTTTCTTTTTCTCTGTTTACTTTTTTGAATCCTTTCTAATTGAATTCAACTTATTTGTAGGTTTTGAATGCTGAAACCCTATTGGAATATCCCTAGGATGATAACTATATTATTATCATGCATTAATAGTAACACTTGGTGTACTGGTGCATTAATTAGTTTAACATGGCTAGAATCTGCATCAAAGGCCCTAATTCAAATATTCTGCTTTTGGTGTTTAGACTATTATGCCAAGACTTGGATAATGTCTTGGTGATATGTAGGAAGTTTTATTTATATTGTTTGTTATACTATATAAGAAGATCTTGTAGGTGCATGTACACCTAAATACTTTAGATATTATTAAGAGTCTTTTTAGAGAAGATTTGGAAGATCACTTTGTAGTGTTCAATTATTTTCCTAAGAACTTGACAATGCCCTATGGGCTATTCGAAATTCATTAGTGGTTTTCTTGACTATTTACTTGGGTAGTTTAAGACATCTTTTATCTCTCTCTTGTAAGTAATAGTTAATGACTTGGTATTAGGATCAAGATTCATATAGATGCAAGTTGATCACTGGGTACTAGATTTAGTTTAATCTCATAAGAATTGTTGCTTAAATACAATACTTGGACCTTAGGGATGGAACATGATTCTAGCTTTTACTTGTATATGCTCACAAAGTGATGCATAATTTGGAACATGAATAATAGGATATGTTCCATAGGGATAGATGAAAAGGGATGGGTTCGCATATGATTGTATTTCTCTCCCTCTCTAAGATGGGACCAGGGTGGCATAGATTTTAGTCTAAACCTCAATATAGGGTATAATCTTGTGGTCTCCTCCACCTATATCAATTTGCATTGTCCATGGGAATCTTGTATATGCACCAAGTCCTTCCATATGACTCCCATAATAATATCCTCCTCCTATACAAGATAGGTTTACTTTGCTCTCCTACCCCAACCTTGGGTAGGATTATATCTGTTTATCAGACTATGTTTCATAAATAGCCTAATCACCCTCCTTCAATAAGCATAATCATACACTTAACATGATCACTTTATTTCTTCACTACTCTTCCTAAATTCATATTCTGGGATTGACACTAAAGCTCTTCACATACTTATACTAGAGATAACATGCATCTCCTTTATATGACTCATGAATCCAGATCCCTTAGGATGCTCAACTCACTTTCTTCATACTCCTACTCAAGGTTTTATGATCAAGATTACCACACATACTCTCCTTGAGATCTAGTCAATCCAATCAATGCATTGCCCTAGATGTTGACTTCTAGGGCTAGGATACCATAGTACTCATAATCATATTCCACCTTGTGGTTGTTTCTCCTACTTCTTCCATCTAGGTATGGATACTTGATTGTATCTACCTTCAGAGATTAAGAATATAATCTCCACCATTGTGGTATTCCCATAAAGGGTCTATCTCCCACCACATGAATATTACTCCTCTTGTATCAATCTTATTTGTATCATAACTTGGTTAGCTTTGATCCATTGACTTCACATATGTCACTCTCCCACTAGAATGTGACATGATAATGATCATTTTGATCCATTGATCATATAGCTTAGGTCTCTACTTAGTTAATCATGTATTCCACACTCAATGTGATATCAAGATGATCATTACAATCCCTTGATCATATGGCTTAGGTTCCATTTGGCTAATCAAGGTACATGATTAACTGTTGATGAACTATTCTCTTAAAACACCCATTTAGCTAAGAGAACTCCATATCACATCTTAACTCCATGGGACTACACATTGGATATCTTCCTCATAAATGGTTCTAATCTCCTGGTGGTATACACCACCCTATAGTTGAGATAACTCCTCTACTCAACTTGGTATTAGGATAACCGCTCCTACTCCTGAGTTTCTGGATTAGATCCTAAAGTTCTATCTTAATAGATGAGAATAACACTAATAGCTATGGACTCTCTCTCTCTCTCTCTCTCTCTCTCTCTCTCTTCTGGTTCGGGAGCTTAATATATTTGGATGTAGAATAATCCAACAGATCACGATATGATGATAAGATAGATCAAGATTCAAGGGTAAGACTTATGTTGTCTTCCTTTATGCTAGGCATGGCTTCAATGATTTAGGTTTATGAAATCCTGTGCCAGGTGTTGGCCTATGACAATCGCATGGCCATGCTCGGCATCGACCTCAACAGCGGCAACAACAACTCCTCTGTCAACTCGGCTACTCGTGGACATGGTGGTGGCTATCGGTGTGGCGAATGAGGAGCACCTCGTGGTCGCGGCAGAGGCTGTGGCCAAGGACAAGGACATCATCATGGTGGTGGACAAGAACGGTGGCCAGGACCACATAGTCTGCCAAATTTATGGCAAGGCAAGCCACACCACGGTCAAGTGCTGGTACAACTATGAAGAAGATGAATAAGAGGAGGAGGAGAAGGAGATCAACATGACATATGGCGTTGACACCAATTGGTACGGTGACTCCAGCGCCACCGACCACATCACCGATGAACTTGACAAGATCACCATGAAGGGAAAGTACCACGGCCAAGAGAAGATCCATGCATCAAATGGGGCAGGTATTAGTATTAGTAATGTTGGTCATACTTTTGTTGATTCCCCATCCAAACAACTGCCACTTTGTAATGTTCTTCATGTCCCCAACGCCACAAAAAGTCTTGTCTCTATTCATCGTCTAGCTTGAGACAACAATGTCTTTGTTGAATTTCATGTGTGGCATTTTTTTGTGAAGGACAAGAAAACAAAGAAAATTCTGCTAAGGGCCCATGCACGAGAGGCCTCTATCCCTTGGTGTCATCATCATCAAGCTCCAATAAACAAGTTCTTGGCACCACCAAGCCTTCAGCTACATGGTGGCACGATCGTTTAGGTCATCCATCTTTTAAAGTTGTTCAACGAGTCCTTAGAAATTATCAACTTTCATGTTCCAATGAGTCTAGTGTTGAGTCTATTTGTGATTCATGTCACAGAGCAAAAAGTCATCAGCTTCCTTATACTCGATCTACTAGTGTCTCCACTACACCATTACAACTTGTCTTCTCCGATGTGTGGGGAAAGGCACCTACCTCTGTAGGTTGTTATGAGTACTATGTAAGCTTTATTAATGACTATTGCAAATTCTCATGGATTTACCTTCTCAAAAATAAATCTAAAGTTTTTGAAGTTTTTCAAAATTTCCAAAATCTCGTTGAATGCAAATTTGATAGAAAAATCATTGCCATGCAAACAAATTGGGGTGGCAAATATGAAAAATTAAGTCCTCTCCTAAATAAAATGGGTATCTCTCACCATGTCTCTTGCCCTCATGTCCATCAACAATATGGATCAGCAGAACGCAAACATCGACATATAGTAGAAGTTTGACTAGCTCTCCTTGCAAATGCATCTATGTCATTAAAATTTTGGGATGAAGCATTCTTGACCGCTACACACCTTATAAACATTCTCCATTCCTCTGTCATTAACAATGAGACTCCAATGGAGCATCTTTTTCATGAAACACCAGACTACTCCTCTCTCCGAGGTTTTTGGTTGTGCCTGCTGGCCGAACCTTCATCCTTACAACTCTCGCAAACTTGCTTTTCGCTAAAAACAATGTGTCTTCATTGGTTATAGCAATATTCACATAGGCGTCAAGTGTCTAGATGTTGCCACTGGACGAGTTTACATATCCCTCGATGTTGTTTTTGATGAATCCATGTTTCCTTTCTCAATACTTCATCCCAACACGGGTTCATTACTTTGCCAGCAGATTCTCTACTACCAAAATTTCTCACCAACAATTCGGCCTTAGATCAAGGGGACAACAAAGTATTTATCTAACACCTAATACCTCTGCCAGTTTTGTTCCCATAATTATTCCCCAGGTACCGCAACAAAACGCTGGAGAAAATTTCATGTAAAATGGTGCTGAAACAGATGAACATGAAGAAGATTTGGAGCTCTTGCTAGAAGACACGAGCAGCCCTGGATCCGAGGATGATACGCCCAAAAACTCAGGGGAATCCGCTCCGGGATCAGCGCCAGATCCCGCATCAGGCGAATCTCCATCACCCCCCTGACGTGCGTAAGGTGACGTGATGGTGCGTGGTAGGCACCCAGTTGGGAACCCCAAGAGGAAGGTATGATGAGCACAACAGCAAGTTTCTCTCAGTATGAAACCAAGGTTTAATCGAACCAGTAGGAGAAAGAACCAACTTCCGAAGGTTGATGCTTGCTGGCTTGGCGACGGCTCCAGACAATTTATATATGGCGCCTTATCTGGGCCGTAGCTTTGCACCAACAGCAACGTGGAACCTGCACACAACACAACCAAAGTACTTTGCCCCAACTAGCAGTGAGGTTGTCAATCTCACCGGTTTGCTGTAAACAAAGGATTAAACGTATCGTGTGGTAAAAGATATTTGTTTGCGAGAAATTAAATAATGCTTGTAAAAGGTAAACGACAATATGAATGTAAAAGAATGGACCGGGGTCCACAGTTCACTAGAGGTGTCTCTCCATAAAGATAAATAACATGCTAGGTAAACAAATTATAGCTGGGCAATTGACAGAATAAAGAATGCAAACAATGCATGTACATGTCATGAGGATCACTATGAGATTCACTTGGGCATTACAACATAATACATAGACCGTAATCCAACTGCATCTATGACTAGTAATCCACCCGCCGGATACATCCGAACAACCGTTGGGTATGAAGTTGCAAGCAACATATTATCGCCTTAAGCAAAGTGTGTAATGTAAACAATACAAATGTCCTTGAACACAAGATTGTTGTTTTCTCCCTAGTAGAAACAACACATCTACAATCTTGGAGGTTGTTGTCACTCCCCCAGATTACCAGAGGCATGAACCCACTATCGAGCATAAATACTCCCTCTTGGAGTCACTAGCATCTACTCGGCCAAGATATCTACTAGCAACGGAGAGCATGCAAGATCATAAACAACATAGAGATGATAAATCACAAATCAACTTGACATAGTACTCATTATTCATCGGATCCCAACAAACACAACATGTAGAATTACATAACGATGATCTTGATCATAATAGGCAGCTCACAAGATCTAAACATGAAGCACATGGAGGAGAAGACATCCATCTAGAAACTGCTATGGACCCATAGTCCAAGGTAGACTACTCACACATCACTCTGGAGGCAGGCATGGTGATGAAAAAGGCCTCTGATGGTGATTCCCCTCTCTAGCAGGGTGCCGGGAAGAGCTTCTGGACCCTCTTGATCTCGTGTCGATGATGGCGGCAGCTTGCACTATGTTTTCTGGAAAAGAGTTGCGGCCCTTAGGGTTTTCTCATCGAGGAGAATATATAGGCGGAAGGGCAATGTCAGGGGGTGGACCAGGGGTCCACACCACCTGGTGGCGTGGTTAGGGGGTGGCCCGCGCCACCCTATGGTGCGGTGCCCTCTGGCCCCCCTCCGTCTCTACTTTGGACTCCGTCTTGTGTTGAGAAAAATAGGAACTTCAGCTTTTGTTTCATCCAAATCCGAGAATATTTCCTGTGTAACTTTTTTGAAACAGAAAAATAGCAGAAAACAGGGAACTGGCACTGTGGCATCTCGTTAATAGGTTAGTTCAAGAAAATGCATAAAAACACCACGAAGTGTAACAAAACACAAAGCAAATAGTGCATAAACAAGCATGGAGCATAAAAATTATAGATACGTTTGAGACGTATCAAGCACCCCCAAGCTTAACTCTTGCTCGTCCTCGAGTAGGTAAGTGATAACAAAACAATAATTTTTGAGGTGACATGCACCAACACAATCTTGATCAAACGATGTAAAGCATTGAGTGCTGAGATCAAAGTACTCTAAACATGGGCATAAAAGACATAATCTTGACAATAAAACTTAGCAACCACGTTATAACATGAAAAGTAACACAAACAAAAGATCATGAGTAATAATGCATTGAAAGTCAAGTGTGTGTTTCAAGCATATAGAAAAACATAGCAAAGTGGTATTCAGCTTGTCCCTCATGGAGTAGCAAAACATAAATGCATAGGACATCTTTAAGTTTAAGAGGGTGACTAGATACAAATAATTTAAGAACAAGCAAAACCATAATCATGAATCAATCAATAATAAATTTTGGGACTATGCACATTATACTCAGAATGACAACTATGCTCTCTTAGATGGTGCATAAAGGTAGAAGGTGAAGACTCAACATAAAAGTAAAAGAAAGGCCCTTCGCAGAGGGGAACTAGTGATTGCAAGTTTTTATAAACCTTCCAAAAAATATGGTACTTACTAGCTTTGAGCTCTCATTGCCCCCATCATAGGCATCTTGAATGGTTATGGTTAATGCGAGTACAAATATGAGGCATATGCTTGACAAATTATAAGTTGAAAATCTCATGTCCCGTGAATACGAGTACTTAAACAATGCTAATCGACTTAGGTCCCAAGCAAGTTCTTGTCATTGTAAGCATACGTGTATCATTGAGAACGCCAATGGGGTACCTCTTGCCCAATCACATGGAAACTAGCCCAGATCAAAATGACAAGACAAACAAACAATGGACACCTCAGTATCTCTTTTATTTACCATTGGGTATAGCTTTTTATTTTGAGATGCGTCGTCGAATGTCCACTATGGGTATGCTGTAAATTTACACCATGAATGATGCATGGCTTAGATTAGCGGCCCAGGCATTTCTCTAACACATATACAAACTCCATGAACTCCACAAGTTTCCAGTTCCTTTCACACAGATAAGCATCCATAAACAAAAGTTCATAATATCAACTTAAATAGAAATAAGTGCAATATTGAAAGCGTGCCCCATGACAGCATGGCTGAGCTAACTCCCAACTTATAACTTGCAAGCATACAATCAACATAAAAGAGCCACAATGGTCAAGTTTATTAAGTGCAAGAAAGTAAATGTGCCGTCAGGTTCGTGAGAGCTTTACTAACTAATTTTCACATAACAAAAAGTTTAATTTGGAAGATAGATAAAAGCAAGACAAATGTACATGGAATAGCAAATTGCTAATAGATAGATATGGTGGACACATTGGAATAAACTTTGTTTTTGGGAGTTGAATGCATGAGAAGTATTCCCTCTCAGTATAAATGAAGGCTAGCAAAAGACTGGGAGCGACCAACTAAGAGAGCAATAACGGTCATAATCATGCATAGCGACAAAACATTATTAACCAAAGCATAAAGTGGTATCACAAGTCAAAAACAAATGATCATAGAGGCTTGAGATGACTGGTTAAAGTCAAACATGGTGTAAGCATGCGCCAAGTCAACCCAAATAAAGCATCAAAGGAGAATACCACAATAATATGCTCTCATATAATAAAAACAATGCATGATTCTTTCAAAGGCACATTAAGCAATCTCAGTCATTTGAGACAAGTCATGCTACAGCAAAAACTACTAAGCATATAATCAAAATAACATCAAGCATGACATGCAAAAGTCTAAGCCACAGTCTAAACAAGCTCCCATTTGTACCACTATAGGCATGAAACTTTTTTTCTCTTTTCCAACACCAATCAACCTTTTTGAAACAACTCTTAAAGATGAAAACCAACATAGACCAGAGGTCTAAATACACCTAGATGCAAAGAACTAACAAGTTTTGAACAAAAATCAAGGTGAAAAACAAAAGCTAAATGCAGTACTAGAAAAAGAGAACACTCATTGAACGAAAAGAGTGAAAACTAGAGTGTTCTTGGCAATGAAAAATGGAGTGTGTCTTCTCCAAAAGAAACATGTTGGGGTCCAACCATTTATTGCAGAAAACAAAAGAAAAGAAAACTGAAAGCAAAAATAAAGACGCTCCAAGAAAAACGCATAGTATACGAAGCAATAAAAATATAGTGTCTTGAAAGATGACCTGATATTGGTCGAGAAGGGGTGCCTCGGGGCATCCCCAAGCTTTGACGCTTGTACCTCTTGGATATTTCTTGGGGTGACATGGGCATCCCCAAGCTTGAGCTTTTGTCCATTCTTCATCTCATCTCATCATTCTCCTTTCCCTACACTTGAAAACTTCCTTCATACAAAACTTCACACAATTCTTATTAGCAACATTAGTGCAAGCAAGATAGTAAATCCAACCTTTGGTTCAGTTTCAACTCAAGTATAACACCCATTAAAGCATAAGGTACTGTAGCAACTTACTCAAAAGTTCCGTGATCAAAAGAAGTCAAAAAGAAAGAGATCAACAGGAAAACACAAATAGTGGCAGAAATCTGTCAAAACAGAACAGCTGGTAAAGATCGATTTTTTTTGAAAATCTTCTGTTACTCAAATTGAAAAGTGAAAAACTAATGAAAGTTAGGCAATAACCTGGGGCATGTGCATAGGAAATCGCAGATCAAAAAGACATTTGAGAATTTTCACGAATTTTTACGGTATAGCGCAGAAATCTGTTTCAGGACAACAACTTCCCCAAATCTTACCTTCCTCCAATTAGAGGTTCTTCTTGGCACAAAAATGAAATAAAAATGATAAGGAGAGGTCATTACAGTAGTAATAACTTCCAAGACTAAAAGAAAAAAAGAAAAAATACTGAAAAGAAAACATTGGGTTATCTCCCAAGAGTACTTTTCTTTAACACCTTTGAGCTAGGCGCAGAAAGTGGAAATCAAGTATTTTCAAATGAAGCATTAAGATCAATCATTCCTCGAAAACACCACTTGTAACAATAGGCACTTTAGGCGCCCCCGAAGATGATTCAACCTACAAATCACTCTTAGTTGAATTAAAGTTTTACCAATCTTAAAAACATTCTACAGTTTTGGCACAAACACCTTGGGAACATACATAAATTTTTGCTCTTTTCCAACAAAAGCTTTCTCCTTCTTAAATTTAAGATAAGAGAAAATTGAACTTAAAGTTTCCATAGACTCCTCTAATTTACCTATCCTAAGGTTTTGACTATCATGGATAGTGCTAGCCTCTAGAACAATGATTCTTTTACCGATACTTTCTATCGATTCATTAACCTGGCTAGCGTTATCAAGGAGATTTGGCAAAATTTTCTCTAAAGAGCTCAGTTTTTCTATAACTTCCTCCAAAGTGATCTCAGTTTTAACAACATTAATAGGTGGTACTCCCACTAAACTTTCAATTAAAGTGCATGCTTCCAAAGCTGGAGCACCCAGAAAATTACCCCCTGCGAGAGTATCAAGAACATACCTATTCCAACTAGATATACCAACATAAAAATTCCTAAGAAGGATCATGGTAGAATGCTTTTTGGTACATCTATTATGGGCATTACTAATTCGGTACCAAGCATCTTTCAAACTTTCTCCCCCTTGTTGCTTAAAAGTACGAACCTCAACTTCAGGATTACTCATTCTAGCAAGACTAAAAGCAGACAAGCAAAAATAACAACTATAAAGGAACTAATTTTTTTATATTTTCGATAAAAAGATGCAAAAAAAATAAAGTAAAGAAAGTAAGCAAAACAATAACAAAGTAAAAAAGATTGGAAGCGAGCGACTCCCCTTGCAAAAATCCTCTTTCTCCCCGGCAACGGCGCCAGAAACATACTTGATGGTGCGTGGTAGGCACCCAGTTGGGAACCCCAAGAGGAAGGTATGATGAGCATAGGAGCAAGTTTCCCTCAGTATGAAACCAAGTGTTAATCAAACCAGTAGGAGAAAGAACCAACTTCTGAAGGTTGATGCTAGCTGGCTTGGCGACGGCTCCAGACAATTTATATATGGCGCCTTATCTGGGGCGTAGCTTTGCACCAACAACAACGTGGAACCTGCACACAACACAACCAAAGTACTTTGCCCCAACTAGCAGTGAGGTTGTCAATCTCACCGGTTTGCTGTAAACAAAGGATTAAACGTATCGTGTGGTAAAATATATTTGTTTGCGAGAAAGTAAATAATGCTTGTAAAAGGTAAACGGCAATATGAATGTAAAAGAATGGACTAGGGTCCACAGTTCACTAGAGGTGTCTCTCCATAAAGAGAAATAACATGCTGGGTAAACAAATTACAATTGGGCAATTAATAGAATAAAGAATGCAAACAATGCATGTACATGTCATGAGGATCACTATGAGATTCACTTGGGCATTACAACATAATACATAGACCGTAATCCAACTGCGTCTATGACTAATAATCCACCCGTCGGATATCATCCGAACAACCGTTGGGTATTAAGTTGCAAGCAACAGATTATTGCCTTAAGCAAAGTGTGTAATGTAAACAATACAAATGTCCTTGAACACAAGATTGTTGTTTTCTCCCTAGTAGCAACAACACATCTACAATCTTAGAGGTTGTTATCAGTCCCCCAGATTACCAGAGGCATGAACCCACTATCGAGCATAAATACTCCCTCTTGGAGTCACTAGCATCTACTCGGCCAAGATATCTACTAGCAACGGAGAGCATGCAAGATCATAAACAACATAGAGATGATAAATCACAAATCAACTTGACATAGTACTCAATATTTATCGGATCCCAACAAACACAACATGTAGAATTACATAACGATGATATTGATCATGATAGGCAGCTCACAAGATCTAAATATGAAGCACATGGAGGAGAAGATATCCAGCTAGCTACTACTATGGACCCGTAGTTGCTTGTTGCATGGTGAATGACCAGCCTGTTGGGAACCCCAAGAGGAAGGTGTGATGAGTATAGCAGCTAGTTTTCCCTCAGTTAAGAAACCAAGGTTTAATCGTTCTTGGAGAGGAGAGACAAACGACTGAAGGCGATGCTTGCTAGCTTGCGACAGCTTCGGACAATTTATATATAGCGCCTCGTCCAAGCTTTGCTTTGCGAGCAGCAATGCGGAACCTGCAAACAACACAACCAAGTACTTCGTTCCCAACTTGCGATGAGGTTGTCAATCTCACCGGTTTGCTTGAAACAAAGGTTATGAGCGTATCGAGTGGAAAACAATAGAGTATGCGAGTAAAGTAAACAGTGCGAGTAAAGTAAACAGGTGATAGCAATATGATGGAAATAGGACCGGGGTCCACAGTTCACTAGTGGTGTCTCTCCATAAGATAAATAACACATGCTGGGTAAACAAATTACAGTTGGGAAATTGATAGAATAAAAATAAATGTGATATGTCAAGAAGATCACTATGAGATTTACTCTGGGCATTACAACAAAATACATAGACCGCCATCCAACTGCATCTATGACTAATAATTCACTTGTGGTGAATCAATCCGAGAACTCCACAAGTATTAAGTTGCGAACAACAGATAATTGCATTAAGCAAAGTGTGTAATGTAAACAAAGCATATGCCCTTGAGCATATGAATGCTGTTTTCTCCCTAGTAGAAACATTACATCTACAACCTTAGAGGTTTCTATCACTCCCCCAGGTTAAATAGAGGCATGAACCCACTATCGAGCATAAATACCCCCTCTTGGAGTCACTAGCAACTACTCGGCCAAGATAGCTACTAACAACGGAGAGCATGCAAGATCATAAACAACATAGAGATAACAAAAGATAATATTCAGTATAGCAACTTAATAATAAACACCAATATTCAACGGATCCCAACAAACCAAACATGTAGAATTACATAACGGTGATCTCAATCATGTAGGGCAGCTCATGAGATCTAAACATGAAGCACATGGTGGAGAAGACAACCATCTAGCTACTGCTATGGGCCCATAGTCCAAGGTAGACTACTCACTCATCGCTCCGGAGGCAAGCATGGCGATGAAGAAGACCTCCGGTGGCGATTCCCCTCTCCGGCAGGGTGCCGGGAAGAGCTTCTGAACCCTCTCGATCTTTGGGTCGACGGCGGTGGTGGATCGCGATGTGTTCTGGAAAATTGATCGGGTACTTAGGTTTTTCCGTCGGGGGGTCTTTATAGGCGAAGGGGCGATGTCAGAGGAGGAGCCAGGCGCCCTCACGCCAGGGTGGCGCGGCCCAGGCCCTGGCCGTGCCAGCCCTGTGTGTGGGGCCCTGGTGGCCCCCCTCCTACTCTCCTTCGGATCTCTGAAAGCTTCCGGGTAAAATAAGACTTTAGGAACTTGTTTCGTCCAATTCCGAGAATATTTCTTGTGTATCACTTCTGAAACACAAAAACAGCAGAAAACAGGGAACTGGCACTGTGGCGACTTGTTAATAGGTTAGTTCTGGAAAATGCATAAAAGTGCCATGAAGTGTAACGAAACATTAGGCAAACGGTGTAAAAACAAGCATGAAGCATCAAAAATTATAGATACGTTGGAGACGTATCAAGCATCCCCAAGCTTAACTCCTGCTCGTCCTCGAGTAGGTAAGTGATAACAAAAGAATAATTTTTGAGGTGACATGCACCTACACAATCTTGATCATGTATGTAAGCATTTGTGAGCTGGGATCATAAGAACTTAAAACATGGCCATGAAGATATAATCTTGACAATAAAGAACTTAGCAACCATGTTGTAAACATGCAAATGAACACAAACAAAAGGTCATGAAAATGAAACAATGAAAGTCAAACGTGTGTTCAAATCATAAGGAAAAACATACAAATGGTTTTCAGCTTGTCCTTCATGGAGAGCAAAACATAAATGCATAGAACACCTTCAAGTTTAAGAGGGTGACTAGATACAAATAATTTAAGAACAAGTGAAACCAACAATATGAATCAATCAATGAACTTTGGGACAATGCATATTACACTAAGAATGACAACTATGCTCTCTTAATGGTGCATAAAGATAGAAGGTGGTGACTCAACATAAAAGTAAAAGAAAGGCCCTTCGCAGAGGGAAGCAGTGATTGCAAGTTTTATAACCTTCAAAAATTATGGTACTTACTGGCTTTGAGCTCTCATTGCCCCCATCATAAGCATCTTGAATGGTTAAAGTTAATGCGAGAACAATTATGATGCATATGCTTGACAAATCATAAGTTGAAAACCTCGTGCCCCGTGAATACGAGTACCCAAACCTCATGCTACTTTACTTAGAGTCCCAAGCAAGGCTCTTGTCATTGTAAGTATATGCATATCATTGAGAACCGCCAATGGGGTACCTCCGTGCCCGATGACAAGGAACAAGCCCATACTAAAATGACAGGATAAGCAGACAATGAACACCTCGACATCTCTTTTATTTTCCATTTGTTTAGCTTTTTATTGTGAGATGCGTCATCGAATGTTCACCATGGGTATGCTGCAAATTTCTACCATGAATTATGCATGGCTTAGATTAGCGGCCCGGCGTTTCCCTAACACATATACAAACTCCATGATCCCCACAAGATTCCCAATTCATTTCACACCGCGGGCATCCATAAACAAAAGATCACGATATCAACTCAAATAAGAAGTGCAATGTTGAAAGCTTGCCCATGACTGCATGGCTGGGCTAGTCTCCAACTTACAACTTGCAAGCATAACAACTCAACATAAGAGACCACAATGTCAAATTTTTAAGAACATGAAAAAGTAAAGTGTGCCTTCCGGTTCGTGAGAGCTTTACTGACCAAATTTCGCATAACACTGGTAAGAGTTTAATTTGAAGAGAAAATAAAAGCAAGTCAAATTTACTTGGAATAGCAAATTGCTAGTAGGTATGTATGGTGGACACTTTGGAAAACTTTTGCTTTTAGGAGTTGGATGCACGAGTAGAGCTCATACTCAGTACAAGGCGAGGGCTAGCAAAAGACTGGGAGCGACCAACTAAGAGAGCAATAATGGCCATAATCATGCAAAGCGACAAAGCGACATTAAAAGAAGCATAAGATGGCATCAAAAGTCAAAAACTAAATGATCATAAAGGCTATTGGCAACTTTGTAAGAGTCTATCATGTGTGAGCATGCGCCAAGTCAACCCAAATAAAGCATCAAGGAGAAAACCAAAATAATGCTTCCAAATGATAAAAACAACGCATGGTTTTTTTCAGAGGCTCATTAAGCAATCTCAGTTATTTGAGACAAGTCATGCTACAGCAAAACCACTAAGCATACTATCAAAAAGATATCAAGCACGACATGAAAAAGCCTAAGCCGCAGTCTACACAAGCTCCTTCTTGTACCACTATTTTGCACAAAGCTTTTTCTCTTTTCCAACACCATTTGAAATTTTTTTAAACACCTCTTTTGATGAAAACCAATAAAGATCAGAGGCAAAAATACACCTTGATGAAAAGATATGACAAGGTCTGAACACAAATCAAGGCGAAAACGAAAACCAAAAGCAGTAGCGGAAAAAGAAGAACACTCGATTTTTTAATAAGAGTGAAAACTAGAGCGTTCTTGTTAAATGAAAACGAGTACATCTTCTCCAAAAGAAATTTGCTGGGGTACAACCATTTATTGCAGCAAACAAACAAATTAAACTAACTAAGAAAACTAAAACAACTAACACTCCAAGAAAAACACATAGTGCATGAAGCAATAAAAATATAGTGTTTTGAAAGGTGACCTGATTTTTGCCGATGAAGAAGGGGTGCCTCGGGGGCATCCCCAAGCTTTGATGCTTGTACTTCTTGGATATTTCTTGGGGTGATGCATGGGCATCCCCAAGCTTGAGCTTTTGTCCATTCTTCAACTCATCTCATCATTCTCCAATCCCTACACTTGAAAACTTCCTTCATACAAAACTAAACACAATTCTATTAGCAACATTAGTGCAAGCATAACATATAATCAACCTCTTTTTGCTTCAGGTTTCAACTCAAAACCACCACATATATAGCAAATACTACTGTAGCAACTTCTCCAAAAGTTCTGTGATCAAAAGAACTCAAAAGAAAGCGATAAAGTGGCAAACACAAATATTGGCAGAAATCTGTCAAAACTGAACAGCTGACAAAGGTCGAATTTTTTAGGGGTTTTCGGTTGCTCAAATCAAAAAGTGTTCAACTAACAAAAGTTTGGATATAACCTGGGGCATATTCACAAGAAATCGCAGGTCCAAAAGATATACAGAGAATTTATACAAATTTTTACGGTGCAGCACCGAAAACAGTTTCAGGACAGCAACATCCCCAAATCTTTACCTCACTCAAATTAGAGGCTTCTATTGGCACAAAAACGAAATAAACAAGATAAGGAGCGGTAATTACAGTAGTAATAACTTCCAAGACTCAAATAAAAGAAAAAGTACTGAAAATAAAACATTGGGTTATCTCCCAAGAGTGCTTTTATTTAACGCCTTTGAGCTAGGCGCAGAAAATTGCGAATCAAGTATTTTCAGAAGAAGCATTAAGATCAACTGCAGAGGTCTTGTCAATAAGGCATTGTATTTCATCCACATAAGTTTTAGAAGACCCTTTGTGATCATGCTTTGGTTCACTCAAATCACAAAAAAGATTTTTGGGACAGATCTAGTCAAAATTATTTTCGAAAGCTTCACACAATCCCAAGAGCTTGCTAGGTATAGGTATTTCGGCTCCTTCATCGTTAGTACAAATAACCTTTATAGGTGAACTGAGTTTATTAAAACGTTTAGGAACTTTCCTAGCTTCAATAACGACATCTTTAAATTCTAGGCGCAAAGCTTCCAAGATAAAAGCTTTCTTTTCGGGATCCTCAATTTCATGGAGCTTAAGGAACATGTATTGCATAAAAGGATTAAGACTAGCAAACCTAGTTTCCAACATGTGAATCAAATAAGCAGAAGCAACTTCAATACTAGGAGCTAGCTCAACCAAAGATTTCTCCTCAACTTCCTCATGCATACTAATGTGATTAAAGAACTCCTCAATGTTACTTTTGCCAATAATCAAACCACTACCTACTGAGAGGTCCTCCAGAATGTACTTAGGGATCAACATGATAAACTAAAAGTAAAGAAATAACAACTACCAAGGATTCTAATTTTTTTGGGTTTTCGATATAAAACGATGCAGGTAAAATAAATAAAGTAAAGCAGAACAATAACAAAGTAAAGGATGTGCGTGCGAAAACTCCCCTCGCAGAAGTCTTCTACTTCCTCCCCGGCAACGGCGCCAGAAAAACTGTTGCTTGTTGCGTGGTGAATGACCAGCCCGTTGGGAACCCCAAGAGGAAGGTGTGATGAGTATAGAAGCTAGTTTTCCCTCAGTTAAGAAACCAAGGTTTAATCATTCTTGGAGAGGAAGACAAACGACTGAAGGTGATGCTTGCTAGCTTGCGACAGCTTCAGACAATTTATATATGGCACCTCGTCCAAGCTTTGCTTTGCGAGCAGCAACGTGGAACCTGCACACAACACAACCAAGTACTTCGTTCCCAACTTGCGATGAGGTTGTCAATCTTACCGGTTTGCTTGAAACAAATGTTATGAGCGTATCGAGTGGAAAACAATAGAGTATGCGAGTAAAGTAAACAGTGCGAGTAAAGTAAACAGGTGATAGCAATATGATGGAAATAGGACCGGGGTCCACAGTTCACTAGTGGTGTCTCTCCATAAGATAAATAACACATGCTGGGTAAACAAATTATAGTTGGGCAATTGATAGAATAAAGATAAACGTGATATGTCAAGAAGATCACTATGAGATTTACTCTGGGCATTACAAAAAAATACATAGACCGCCATCCAACTGCATCTATGACTAATAATCCACTTGTGGTGAATCAATCCGAGAACTCCACAAGTATTAAGTTGCAAACAACAGATAATTGCATTAAGCAAAGTGTGTAATGTAAACAAAGCATATGCCCTTGAGCATATGAATGTTGTTTTCTCCCTAGTAGCAATAGCACATCTACAACCTTAGAGGTTTCTGTCACTCCCCCAGGTTAAACAGAGGCATGAACCCACTATCGAGCATAAATACCCCCTCTTGGAGTCACTAGCAACTACTCGGCCAAGATAGCTACTAACAACGGAGAGCATACAAGATCATAAACAACATAGAGATAACAAAAGATAATATTCAGTACAGCAACTTAATTATAAACACCAATATTCATCGGATCCCAACAAACCAAACATGTAGAATTACATAACGGTGATCTCAATCATCTAGGGAAGCTCATGAGATCTAAACATGAAGCACATGGTGGAGAAGACAACCATCTAGCTACTGCTATGGACCCATAGTCCAAGGTAGACTACTCACTCATCGCTCCGGAGGCAAGCATGGCGATGAAGAAGACCTCCGGTGGCGATTCCCCTCTCCGGCAGGGTGCCGGGAAGAGCTTCTGAACCCTCCCGATCTTCGGGTCGATGACGGCGGCGGATCGCGATGTGTTCTGGAAAATTGATCGGGTACTTAGGTTTTTTCCGTCGTGGGGTCTTTATAGGCAAAGGGGCGATGTCAGAGGAGGAGCCAGGCGCCCTCACACCAGGGTGGCGCGGCCCAGGCCCTGGCCGCGCCAGCCCTGTGTGTGGGGCCCTGGTGGCCCCCCTCCTACCCTCCTTCGGATCTCTGGAAGCTTCCGGGTAAAATAAGACTTCAAGAACTTGTTTCGTCCGATTCCGAGAATATTTCCTGTGTATCACTTCTGAAACACAAAAACAGCAGAAAACAGGGAACTTGCACTGTGGCGACTTGTTAACAGGTTATTTCCGGAAAATGCATAAAAGTGCCATGAAGTGTAACGAAACATTAGGCAAATGGTGTAAAAACAAGCATGGAGCATAAAAAATTATAGATACGTTGGAGACGTATCAGTAGTCCAAGGTAGACTACTCACACATCACTCCGAAGATAGGCATGGTGATAAAGAAGGCCTCCGGTGGTGATTCCCCTCTCCGGCAGGGTGTCGAAAAGAGCTTCTGGATCCTCCCGATCTCGTGTCGACGACGGCGGCGGCTTGCAGTATGTTTTCTGGAAAAGAGTTTGGGCCCTTAGAGTTTTCTCGCCGAGGAGAATATATAGGCAGAAGGGCGATGTCAGGGGGTGGACCAGAGGTCCACACCACCTGGTGGCGCGGCCAGGGGGTGGCCCGCGCCACCCTATGGCGCGGCTGCCCTCTGGCCTCTCTCCATCTCGTGTCGGGAAAAATAGGAACTTCAGCTTTTGTTTTGTCCAATTCCAAGAATATTTCCTGTGTAACTTTTCTAAAACACAAAAATAGCAGAAAACAGGGAACTGACACTGTGGCATCTCGTTAATAGGTTAGTTCCAGAAAATGCATAAAAACACCACAATGTGTAACAAAACACAAAGCAAATGGTGCATAAACAAGCATGGATCATCAAAAATTATAGATACGTTTGAGATGTATCACAACGCCACGTGCAACCTGTCCAACAGGTGACCGCCATGTCATCTGGCTCTTCAGAGCAACCGAGGGCATGTGACACCGCCTAGGGCCCAGGTGTCCCACCTCGATTGTCGACTACTGCGCCCACGTATGGTCTCCTAACCAGAAGACAATAGACCACACCAAGTGGGCCAACCATGATGGCTCCCGCGTGTGGAGAACCACCTGAGGCAACTGCACCTCGAATTTGCCTTGACCGGCACACCAGGATCTTCTGCATCATCTGATCCGCAGCTCCCTGTGCATCGTACAAGGTCAGCCACCGATAAAAGAAAGGAAAAGGTATACACAGATGGCACAGTTTGCTATGGTATGTCATGTTCATCTAATGAGCCAGAAAACTTGCAAATTGCACTAGAAAATAAACATTGGAAACATGCTATGAATGATGAGTTTAAAGCATTAGTTGATAATAAAACTTGGAACTTAGTACCTCACAAACAAGGCATTAATCTCATAGATTGTAAATGGGTCTATAGCATGAAAAGAAAAGTAGATGGCACTATTGATAGATACAAAGCTAGACTGGTAGCTAAAGGATTCAAATAACGCTACGACATAGATTATGAGGACACTTTTAGTACAATTGGTAAATCTGCTACTATCAGACTTGTTCTAACTGTTTCAGTTTCCAGAGGATGGAGCCTAAGGCAATTGGATGTAAAGAACACGTTTCTCCGTGGCATTCTGGAAGAGGAAGTCTATATGAGACAACCACCTGGTTATGAAGATCCTCATGCACCTCTTCATGTGTGCAAACTTGACAAATCAATATATGGTCTCAAGGAAGCACCTAGAGCAGATTCAAGATTTTGGGTTTGTGGCATCCAAGTCAGATAGATCTTTGTTCATCTATAACAAGTCAGGTATCACCATATATGTGCCAGTGTATGTGGATGATATTATTGTCACTAGTTCATCAAAGAATGCTATCACGACACTTCTCCAAGATTTGAGTCATGCTTTTGCTCTTAAAGATCCAGGAGACTTACATTATTTCTTGGGTATTGAAGTAAAGAAAAGCAAAACTGGACTTGTAATAACCCAAGAGAAATATGCCTTGGACTTGTTACATAGAGTAGGAATGAAAAATTGTACAACATGTCCCATGCCATTATCAGCATCAGAAAAATTGTCTATTCAAGGAGGTGATCCACTTGGACCAGAAGATGGTACAAGATATAGAAGTATTGTTGGTGCATTACAGTACCTCACACTCACCAGACCAGACATTGCCTTCTCTGTCAACAAGGAATGCCTATTCCTGCATGCACCCACTACTATTCATTGGGTGACGAGGGGTTAACTCGACAAATGTCCTAGATGAAGGACTTAGGATCGGGGAGATAGGGCGTCGGATGAACTCGAAGGTAAAGTTAGTCGAAATAGGTGTGTGTCGAAAGTAAACTTGGGTGTTCAACCTGGCTTGCTTTCAATCTGGCCTACACCGTCCCCTCCTGGCCCCTATATATAGGTGGCCAGGTCTCGAGGATCGGGTAGGGTCCGATACAGATTACAATATCGACATACGGTAAGAACTCGTATTCGACTATCATTACAATTGGGCCTAGCTTATCGGGCCTCAGGGGTACTCAACTAACGGGATCTATTAGCTATACCCTTGTCAGTAGCCCCTGAGATTCTACCAGAATTGTAGATTCGGGTTGAATCTCTAATCTTCAAATCTTCGACTTGATCAATTCTTCGACTTTCTTCTTATCTTCAAATCTTCGACTTGGTCTTTTCGACTTTATTTTCATGATATTCTTTCGCAAGGGGTTTTGATGAACAAGCCTGACAACTCTGATGGATCAAGAGGTCAGTTAACTGCCGGAACAGATACTTGTCACCTACTTCAAATTCAATCCCCTTGGACTTGAATTCGGGATACCGGTCAAACCCATTCTTTTGCCGCATTTAGGACTTACAAAGAATGAATCCCAGTGATTCTCAGGGTACCCAGTGCGTCCACCAGGATTTTCTTCGCGTCGTAGACACGGATACATACCAGCAGAGCGCATCCATGTGCGTATACCAGGCCACACAGGACGGATCCCGGGGTCTTACCTTCGTGACAAGTCACGGCATTCGAGTTACGTTGCGATAACATAACTCGAGAATCTTATGTCGCGGTCAAATTTCGACTGAAAATATTCGGGTTTCAACAACCATAGAACTCGCTCCCGATGGGAGTAACACTTCTATACGATGCTTTACCTATAAATATCGTCGGGTGCGCGCTCCGCGCTCCCGATGGGAGTAGCCCCCGAGGCTATAGTCGAAAAAAAAGTCTTTTTCGAGTATAGGCTCAAATATAATACTGTCCATCATACTTCAACTCGAGATACTTTCAATATCTTTGATAATAGTAGCCCCCAAGGCTATAATCAAAAATCCTTCACATATAATCTTATCTATAAATTTTGTACCTGTCGGCGCCATCCTTCTTCTTTCTCATACCATCTTTTTTATGACGTCACTAGCCAATTTTAGCTATACATCACTTATGATTTGAGCGCGAACCGTCTCATGGGTAGCGCGGTAATTTTGATTTTTTCCTGCCCGTTAGTGGACTGTCGCTTCCGCTCCGCTTGCCACGTCTCAACCCCTGTTCCTTCGTCTAGAAGGTATATATGGGGAGAGTGGAGGGCTTTTACTATTTACCAGCTCCTCTTCTTCTCCGCCGCCACCATTGCCGATCTGTACATCTGTGTTCTTTACACAAAAAGCCCCCAGACCGAGATTATAGATGCGCGTGAAGCACTGCGCGTCCAAGGACGTTGTTATGGCCAAGGGCAAGAGTGCGAACTCCGCAACCGATTGGGTGCGCTCTTCTATCAAGGAGAAAGAGGTGAAGAAGGCTCGGGAGGACGGCTTTCTCTCTTTCGAAGACTCCATCAAATTTCCCAGTACCGAGCGGATCCCAAAGCCCCCGAGCGGCTATCGAGTAATGTTTCTCTCCTTCCTTCTCCGCGGTTTATCTCTTCCTGCCCACGAATTCCTTCGTGGGCTTCTTTTTGTCTACGGCGTACAGCTTCACCAGCTTACCCCAAATTCCATCCTTCACATTGCCTGCTTTGTGACTCTTTGCGAGTCCTTCTTGGGGATAGAACCCCACTTCCTTCTCCGGTGTTCAATTTTTCGACTTCGTCCCAGTGTCTCACTGTCTAATAAACCTGAATTGGGCGGCGCCGTTGTCTCTGTACGCGCTGAAGCCCAATATCTTGAATTCTCCATGTCTACATCAGTCCAAGGTTGGAGGACAAAATGGTTTTACACAAAGGACCGCGAGGCCTCCTCTGAAGACCAATATGGCTTAGCTCCTTTTGATCCGACTAAGGAACTTAAAAAATTAGCCTCGTGGGACTCGTCTCCTTCAGATTCTGAGATGGAACAAGTTACCCCTCTGCTGAATCGTATCCAAACTCTGAAGGGAGGTAAAGGAGGTGCTTTATCGGGTATTCAGCTCATGGCGTTCTTCGTGCAACGTCGAGTCCAGCCCTTGCAGCATCGTCTTTCCAAACTTTGGAGCTATTCTGGTTTAGCGGATCCTTCTCGTATCTCTGACGATCTTATAGAGAAAAAGGACGTCGACAAGCGAGTTAGGAGCCTCACCAAGCTCACTAAGGAGCACGCAGTCGCAGATTTGACTGTTAGTTTCTTCGACTCCACGCACCCCCTACCCGAGGTATGCATTTGTTTTTGTATGCTTGCTGTCTTTGCGTTTACTTGTGCGGAATACTTTTCTGATTTATTCCTCTTCAGGGCCATGTATTCCTTGTCTCACTCCCTCCTCTTCCCGAGGGAGGACCACTGCCGGCTGATTTGGCTGCTGTTGTATCTGAAGCCCCCGAGGCTGAAGAAACCCAGGACGGGGATGAAACCGAAGATTCGGAAGAAGGCACCAACTCGACGGCGTCGCCTCCTGCTGCACTGTTTGAAGACACTGGTGCCAATAGGAAGAGGGAGCGTGTCGACGAGGTGGCTTCTTCGAGTACCTCTGCACAAAAGACTTCTGCTGCTGCAGCCCCTTGTCTAGAAGAGGGTGTCGAGATGTTTGACCTCATGGATTCGTAAGTGTTTTCTTCGAGTTCCACTATTTGTTGTTTTTTGATACTTCTTTTCTTTTTCAAGCTGTGTGAAACCCGTTTTCTCATTTATAGTGAGGACGAGGAAACACAGCTGGACGCCCCGGCTTCTCCTTCTCGACAAACTGCAATTCCAGATGAAGCTTCTGTTCCAGAAACTGAACTTCCTGCTGAAGTGCCTCGAGTTACTAGATCTGCCATCAAGAAGGTTCCTGTCTCTCGGAGCACAAAAAGGTCAAAGAAATCCAAAGAAGCCGACGTCTCTCTCGAGGTGCATGAGCCTTCGAGTTCTTTAGATAACGTAAGTGATCGTATTCTTGAAGATTTTTCCTTCCTCTTCGCATGTGCTTATTTGTTCTTATTTTACCAGGCGCTGATGAAGAAATTCGTCGCCTTAGGCACTGAGTGTACTCAGTACTGGAGAGTTGCGAAAGCTTCTGAAGGTTAATTCATTGCCTCTTTTCTGCTTTTCTTGATATGCTCTTTCCCTTGCTTCTTTATTAACTTTCCTTTTCTTCACTTTTTGACTTGCAGATGCTTTAGCATCGGCGAACGCACGCATTGCATCTCTGGAAGCTGAGCTTTCTGCTTCTCAGAAAGCCTATGACTCCGCGACTAAGGCCAAGGCGAACGCTGAAAAATTGCACAACACTGCAATTGCCAGGGCTAAGAAGGCAGAGTCATCTTTAACCAATGCTACCAAGGAGCGCCTCCAGCGGGAACAAGTCGTGGCCGAACGACTCAACAAGATTTCTGCCGCTGCTGGCGGTACACATTTGCTTCTTATTCTTTTCTTGCTGATGATACTTCCTTTATGTTCTATTGATAATGCATTTTCCTTTTTACTTACCTTCCCTTGCTTATCCATTCAGAGCGTACCAAGGCTCTTTTGCCAACTCCGCAATCTGCCGATGATCCTCTTCTGGCAGCGGTCAACTTGCTCGTGGCAAACTAGATATCTGTCCAGGATGTTTTCGAGTTGGTTAGCCGCGTTCTATCGCGGATGTTTGTCGGGTTATGGCCGAAGAAATGGTCGGAGGTTCCAGTCAGCGACTTAGGACAGCTTGCCAAGGCTTTCGATACTCAGGATGATCCTCTTCTCCAGCTGAAAGGTTTATCTGTGAAGCGAGGTGTCGAAGGTGCCATCGCGCTTTCTTACGCGCACGGGGCAGATCTCGACTGGGAGAAAATTGGTTCTCCTCATGGTCGCACCCGATCAGAGTTGAAGCCTTTCTTTGAGAAAGCGAAGAAATTGTCGCCTGCCATAGTGTCCATGATTTCTCCTTCAGCGGCCTCGGCGGCTTCTTTGGCGCCAACCTCCGCAATTCCATTCACGACTGCTTCCGCGCCTCCTCCAGCTACTGCAGATGACGCCACCATTCCTCTTACTGCCACGGAGCAAGATGCTGAGGTGGCGTAGATTTTAGCTTTTCGGCTGTAATTTCCTCTTTTGAATGTAGAAACTTGTATTCAACCCGAGAACTTTAGCCAAAGGGTTTAGCACATTATGTAAATATATTTCCTTCGTATGAAGTATTATGCTGTGTCTCTGAAATTGCTTCTCCTTTCTTTTCCTTTTTTGGCTTGCAGCCGATGCGAGTCAATGATCCTTTGACTCACGGTCCTGGTCCTTCCTCTGCCCGTGTGTTCGGTTCTCAGATGTCGTCGACTCCTAGTCGATGCAGTCGATGCGCAGAATACTCTTCCAGGGTTTCCGATCTTGAGGCTCGCCTAACTTTAGCCAAGCGTCAGGCACAGATGGCTATTGACAAAGCTAGCAAAGCCAGTGGTTATATGAAACAAATATCTTCTTTTGAGGAAACGATCTCCAGCTTGACGGCGAAGATTGTTCATAATGAAGAGTGTGAATCTTTTATTCTTGGCATTGTCGAGTCTGCCTGCGAGATGTTGCGATGTAAGTTTTCTTTCGACTCCTCCTTTTCCTGTTTCTTCACTGCTATTTTTTGTGATGCCTTTTGCTGTTATAGGTACTTGTTTGGATTTCGCTGCGGAAGATCATCGGGTTACCGAGCGAAATGCAGCTTTAGAGAGAATGTTGGCAGGCTGTGAGACTTTGTGGTCTGATCCTCGTCGCCGGAGTGCCATTGTACTGCTTCAGGACCGTGCCCAACATATTGGTGAATCAGTTGATGGTTGCCGACGTGCTCTGACGATGATGCATTCTGTCATGCTTCCTCGGAATCCTCTGCCTGCAACTTTTCCACTTCTCCTTGATGCTTTTAGATCCAGCCAACGAGTTCATCGGTTGATAGAACTGTACTTAGTGGCAGGTGCCAATTTTGCTCTTGGGTGGATACGCAAGTGGAAACCAAGACTCAATTATAGTTCTATGTCGCTGAGCTACCCTCCAGGTGGAGCTAGCCTTCGAGTACACTTGGAGAGTACCCTGCAGCCTGCCCGACGAATTATAGCCAGGCTGTTGCAAGAAGATGCTGCGTTTTTCCGCGAGTTTCACTATTTAGACCCTTTGGGTGTAGATGATTTTGACAACCCGTTATTGTAATACATTTTTGTATGTGTGCAACGCGAGAGTATTTTATTTCGCGACTTCATGACGAAAATTTGTTCTCAGAGCGTTATTGTGTGATTCGTGCGTTTGCCGCATTTTCTCTTTGAAAGACTCGTAAACTCAAATATGAGGAACGTTTCCTCTTTATTATACTTGTAATGTAAGATACATGGGGTGACCCAAGAGATCCGGCCTGTGACCTATGTTCTGGATCTAGAGGGCATTGCCCCTGGTATAACTCGTGGCTTTTACAGCCTTACTGTTCTACTCTACTTTACTGTCTTTTGATGTTTATGCCGCCATGGCTTTCCCTTCTTCTCCTGCGTCTTTGTCTTCTCCTGATGCTCCTACTCGTGGTTTCTTCGTTTCGGGCTCCGCAACGTGTCCTTCGAGTAGCTTAATGCCCTCTGTAGTTGTGCTTTTTGCCTTCTCTGTATAGTTGGCTATCATGCCAAAGTTTTGTGCCATCTTGTGGAACTCCCTGTCGCAGAGATCTGAAACTTCAAAACTTCCTTTCACTGTAATTACTCCTCTTGGTCCTGGCATTTTAAGTACCAAATATGTATAGTGAGGCACTGCCATGAATCGCGAGAACGTGGGTCGTCCGAGGATTGCGTGATATTGAGATGGCCAGTCCATGACTTCGAAGTCTAGCTTTTCTCTTCTGTAATTTTGTCGGTTGCCGAAGCAAACATTGAGTGCTATTCGACCCAGTGGGTAATTGGCACTTCCTGGCACGATCCCATGGAAGGAACAATCTGTTGGCTTCAGGAACTCTAGTGATATATGCATTGATCGGAGTGTTTTTGCGTATATCAGGTTAATTCCACTCCCTGCGTCCATGAATATTCTGTCGACATCATACGCGCCGATTTGAGCTTTGAGTACCAAAGGCGCGTTTCCCGACCGAGGTACTGTTATAGGGTGGTCTTCTCTGTTGAACTCGATTGGTTGTTCTGACCAGTGCAGATACTCCGTTGTGGCTGGAGGTGAGATGACTGCTAGGTTGACTTGTCGAGTTATACTCTTCTCTTCTTTGTTCAACTTGGGCACAGGTTGTATCATTGCTGTGATGTGTCCTTTTGATGGAACGTACCCTTCGTCGTCGTCGTGTCCGTGGTTTTGCTGGTCTTGTCCTTGAGGAGCTCCGTTGTTTCCTTGCTGTTTTGCCGGAGGGTTGTTGCTTCCTTCAAATCCTTGTCGCCTTGCTTCAATTTGCTTGTTCAGTGCTGCCTCTTGAAGTTTTAAGAATGTTGTGCAATCTTTCATTGCGTGCCTTGATACTCGCTTCCCATCGACGACCGCTGAGTGTATATGACAAGGTCCGTTGAGCATATCTTCTGGCGAGGGGTTGTATTCTCTGGATTCTCTTGCGGGGAATTTTTTATAGACCTCTTTTCCGTAACTTCGATATCCTGAACTTCTTCGATCACTTCCTTGGTAGCTGTTGTCTTTGTATCCTGCGGCGACTTGGCTATGTGGGCCGTAGTTGTCGTAATTTCTAGATCGTCTCCTTTGACTTCCATATCTATTTCTTCTATTGTCTTCTGGGGATCGCGTCCGTTTGTTGTTGCATGCGTCTTCTCCATCTGCAAATCTGTTTGCTACATCCATGAGGTCTGACACTGTTTTCGGCTTGATTCTGCACATCTCTTCGACTAAGTCTCTTCGCCTTAATCCAATGATGAACGCATCTATTGCTCTTTCGTCTGAAACTTCGACTGCTGAATTTTTGATAAGACTCCATCTTTGGATGTATGCCCGCAGTGTTTCGTCGCGTTGTTGTACACACGCTTTGACTTCTTCTATTGATGCTGGCCGCTTATATGTCGATCTAAAGTTGCTTGTGAATTGCTTTGTGAGGTCCTCCCCGCTTCCAATAGTTTCTTTCTCTAGTTTGCTCAACCATGACCTTGCTGCGCCGGTGAGGTGTAGCTGCAAACTTTGCATTGCTGTTTCTTTGGTTCCTCCTAGTATTTGCACTACTTGTAGATAATCTGATAGCCACGATTGTGGTTCTTGTGACTCGTCGTACTTTTGCTGATCATGAGGTAACTTGAATCCCTTGGGAACTGGAGTAGTGCGAACCCTTCGGGTAAAGCACGATGCCCCCATCTCTTTTTCGTCGTCTTCGTAGTCGCGTTTTTCGTTTGGGGATCGCGATCTTCGAGTTCCACCGTGCTGTTTTGGTGATGGCGATTGAGATCGGTGCTTGCTGCTTCTGCGCCTAGGACTATTATGACGGTGAGGTGACCTTGCTTTATGCACTTCCTTGTGATGATATGTTTCTTCTCCTTTTGCTGATAGCTTGTGGCCCACCATGTTGAGTCCGTTCAATGCTGCTCTATGCATATGCTCCCTAGGATCTCCTGGACTTGGTCGAGTTGTAAGTAGATATGCTTGCGCTGCTACTAGTGCTGCTTCAGGGGTTTTCGGTAGGATGTTCCCCTGCTCGTCGACCGATAGGAAGGACGAGTCGAGGTTTTTGGAAATACTTTGCCTGTCGGAGTACTCGAGGTTGTCGTACCTTGAACCGTGTCGATGATTTTTCTTTGCGTTACTATATGATGCGTCGCTTCGTGCTTTTCGAGCAGCTTCGCTAGCTGCAATGGCTGAATCTTTTCTTTTTTGTATCTCTATTTTCTCCTTTGCTAGTTGCTTTGCCTGCTGCCTTAGGGCATAATGATACCCCAAAAGCATGTCTTTGCTGGAATTTGATGGTATTGGTGTGCCGTGTTCTACGGCTTCTCTTATTATCCTCCATTCGTCGACTGATAGTCGAATTTTTTCCCTGGCTGCGAGGGATTCTGCTGTTTGCCCTTCTGCTAGGTGATTTGCTCCTCTGTCGACATTTGCTGGGTTTAGTACTGGGTTGTCATTTTCATCGAATTCTTCTGAGTTGTCTCCCACAATGGAGAGCACCTGGCATTATTTGCCAATGTTACTATTGAAGCTTGAGAAGATCGAGTCACCATCTTCCGAAAGCTCTAACCCTGTTTTCCATGTGTCTGTTGATTTGTCTGAGATATCGTCGAGGCAGATCATGAGATCGTCGAGTTGGACTTCTGTGTCAAGATTTTCCTTTGCTTCTTCTACGACTTTTCCTTTTGCACTTCTCCTAGGCTGACCGGCGAGTTTACTTCGCTGGAAGAGCCGTCGGAATACTCCATCATTGCTACTGTTTCGGGTTCACTTGTCGTCGGATCTTGTTTCGTCGGATCTGAAAGGCGAGATGAGCCTGATGGCCCGATGAGGATGCTCAAACTTCCAATTGGCAATTCCATCTCTTGATTTTCGTCGACTTCTGCACTGCTGTTGGCTAAAAGCGAAAAAGCCATCGAATTCATGATTCCAACGCCCAAGTTCCCCACGGTCGGCGCCAATTGACGAGGGGTTAACTCGACAAATGTCCTAGATGAAGGACTTAGGATCGGGGAGATAGGGCGTCGGATGAACTCGAAGGTAAAGTTAGTCGAAATAGGGGTGTGTCGAAAGTAAACTTGGGTGTTCAACCTGGCTTGCTTTCAATCTGGCCTACACCGTCCCCTCCTGGCCCCTATATATAGGTGGCCAGGTCTCGAGGATCGGGTAGGGTCCGATACAGATTACAATATCGACATACGGTAAGAACTCGTATTCGACTATCATTACAATTGGGCCTAGCTTATCGGGCCTCAGGGGTACTCAACTAACGGGATCTATTAGCTATACCCTTGTCATTGGGCAACTGTTAAAAGGATATTGAGATATATCAGTGGAACTGCAAGTATAGGCTTGGCCTTCAGGAAATCACCTTCCACTCTTGTGAGTGCCTTCTCAGATGCTAATTGGGCTGGTTGTGTAGATGATAGAAAATCTACAGGAGGGTTTGCAGTATTTTTTGGTCCTAACTTGATTTCTTGGAGTTCTAGAAAACATGCAACAGTTTCCAGATCAAGTACAGAGGCTGAATATAAATCCTTAGCAGATGCAACAACAGAAGTAATTTGGGTTGAGTCTCTATTAAGAGAACTCGGTATCGAAAAGAAGCAAACCTCTTGTCTATGGTGTGATAATATGGGAGCCACTTATCTTTCAGCTAATCCAATATTTCATGCAAGGATGAAGCACATTGAAATTGATTTCCATTTTGTAAGAGAAAGAGTCGCAAACAAGTTACTTGAGATCAGATTCATTTATTCACGGGACCAAGTGGCAGATAGTTTTACAAAAGCCTTACCTGTCAAGCAACCAGAAGAGTTCAAGCACAATCTCTACCTTGGATGCGGTTGTGATTGAGGAGGGATGTTAGCGATAGCACATGGTAACTATTAGCTGTTAGCGATTCTCATGTAAGTCGATCTGATCTATTCTATAAAGATCAGATCGCTATCCCTCTATCCTCTCTTCTGTTGTAACAAACTCTGTATTCCCGTGGCTATATAAACACGCAACCGAGTCGAGGCAAAGGCATCATTAAACAAAACATCAGAAAGTGTTCCTTTCTTGTTGAACTGCCTGGGAAGACGGTAAGAACTCGTCCATAAAGCTAAGAATTGGAATAACAAAAATAATCTAGTATTTGTTGAATATAGTTTGTGATGCATATGGTGAGTACCAAGTAGGGGTTATACAACCACTGCGTACAACGTCGGCCGTACTGTTGGCTTCATTAGCCTGAAGATCCTAAAAAAACCCACAAAAATAAACTTAGTGCTTAATAATACTAAATTAACTTATTTGAATTTATTTGCATTCTAATAGTATTAACTAATTTCAAATTTCTAAATATATTGTGTGAATTTGTGGGTACATCTAAATATATTCATGTATGATAAAATATAGAATTGATTATAATTTTTTACTTAATTTTTATTTGTATATATATTGTACCCTAAACCCTAACCCCCAGACACACACATATGCACACATGCATACACATGCGCCCACACACCCACACACACACATGGACGCACACTCACCCACACACGCACGGACGCACACACGCGTACGCACCCACAAAATGCACGCACGCACACATGTGTATGCACGCACACACTCTCTCTACCTCCTTGAACTAGTGATCTACTACAGTTTATAAATTCTGTAGAAATATCTTTCATTTCTGAAATGGCAAACTAACAATCTAGTTAGTTTTTTGTATGCCTTTTCGAAATTGATATTGAATAGAAGCCAGATTTCTTCTTTCTGTAAACATGGTGCATTGTCTCATGTAATAAGAGCACAGTATCAAAAACAAAACGACCTTTAAAAAATAGATTGCACAATAGAACCTCTATAAAATTTATAAAAATTACATTTACTAAGAAAATAGGCCTAAACATCTGTATTTTATATGTCCCTATTACTTTGGGCAAAGGTATAGCTATACCATTATTAACCCTCCAAATATCCAATTTACCTTCATAAAAATATTGAAAAAACTTAAGTAAATCATCACGGATAAATGAAAAAAATTCTAAACAATTTCTGCAGGAAACCCATCACTGCAGGAACCTTGTTATGTTCCATAAAAAAAATAACAACTTCAATTTTCTCAAAAGTAAAAGGTTCTACTCACTTTTTCTTATCATCCTCTGTAAGACACTCTGGTAATTGTTTGACAGAGACACATGCATCAGATTAACATCACCCAACAAGTTCTTATGAAGGTCTGTAGCACACTTTCAAATATCATCATCCCCCATAAGCAAACCTTCACCCTGATTCCTGAATCAATCTAAAAATCTGAGTCCCCGAATTACCTGGACGAGAAGAGACTCTTATGTTTAGTTTTGCAGTAGAGATGAGCCATAAAACAGCCATCAATTGTAACCCCAAATTAAAGAACGGATTTTTCATCTCTGTAGAGCCGATGCATGTCCAATTATTATAAAATAAAATTCAGACGACGCTGTGTGTGTGCGTTTGAAAAAAAAAACTGAAGGATATAAATTCCAGCTTTTGCTCATCAGATGCAGTGGTCTAACAGATCAGCCTTTTTTCTGGCCCATCAAAGTTACCGGCCTAGTGAGTGTGCCAATGCTGATCGTCAGCCATCGAATCGCGGCCTCGCTCGCGGGCTAGAGCTGGCACGGCAGGCAGCAGCCCACGCCAGGTCGCCAGCACGTATGCTCTGCTCTGCTCACCTCAAGAATTACGGTCACACGAACATCTCACCCGTGTGATTCACAGGCTTGCGGTTACGCCCTAGCCCAGCCCCAGCATGTGTGGTCTACTCGTTGGCCACAAGTGGCTAAACATGAACAGCGAGAGCCAAGAGCGCCGTGTGAAGGGTGAGGACACGGACGCCACTGAAGCAACGGCGACCTGAAGCTATAACGGGCGCTCGATCGCTAGCTTAGGTGCATGCTACGGCTACACTCCGTGTTCCTAGATCAGAGACCACCCACCGATGCGCTTTCCTTGCTTGTCCCGTTGCGGCGCCATCTTGGGCTTTGGTTACCTTTCCTTTCTTCTCTTTATTTTCTTCTCTGGTTACCTGCAAACAACACAAAGAAGAAAACCAAAAGACAGTAATACAACTGGTTGTCAAAAATAAAGAGCACTGTTGATAATCATCAATAGGACATGCTTATCGCTGGTGACCAGCCAAAAGATCAAGCAAGGGTCCATGGCAGCCGGGCAGCCATGCTAGCAGGCAAGCTGCTCACACACCAGTATGCCAAGGTGTGCTAGCGACGCCACAGCTAAGGGGCAAGCCCTAGAAATAGGGCAGAACATCAGGGTTCATTAGACATTTGCACACGCACAGCACAAGACCACACCACACCAGATCATCACTGTGAGAGTTCACAGCCAACACCATCTGTATAAATCTACCCTGCTCATGAGTTGAGCATCAGGGGAGATTCATCACAACAACACCACACCAAGAACCAAATCAGCACCAGCAAAAATGGTTACTTAACAAGGCCAAGTCGAAGCAAGAAGCAAGCCAAGCACCAGGGAGGTGCAGGGCAGGCAAGGAGGAGCAGACCAAGCACCAAGGAGGTGCAAGGCAAGCAACCTGGGGAGGAGCAGGACAACTTCTAGGAGCACTTGATCAAGATCAACAGATCCATAACCAACATCCACAGCCAGCCACTACCAGCAGCTAGCTAAGGACAGAGGTATACATGGACATATTTTTATCTTACTATTTTTTAACTCTACGATTCAATAAGATTATTCTATTTTTGTAAATATCCATTTTTTTCTTATGTCAGTAAATTTTCATGCTCATGAAATGTTCTTATTTTTTTAAGCACGCTTGAAATTTAAAAAATAAGTACAAGAAAATAATTACCCCTACCTTTAAGACCTACAAAGAAATTTACTTTTGGGTTTTGTTGAGACGTGTGCATCTATCTACGTTGGGAGCCATTTTGTAACACCCCAGCACGTAGGATAATTCCGGGGTAGATTAGAGGGCTTTTGTGCATGGCATCTGAAATTACGGGATTTTTTCGTGCTTTTATCACTAAAACCTAAGAGGGATCGAGTCTCTCTTCGAGAGGGAATAGTACACTCTCGAAGTGCGAAAGATTTCGACGTGATCTCTTTTGATCTCTTGATTGTGGGGAAGGGTTGAATTGGAATAAACAAACCCTAAGTATGAATAGAGAATTCAAACTTAACTTTGAATTATGAAATTTGAATTTGAATTTAAAATGCACATTTAGAAAGGATAAACATTTATAATTAGAAAGAAAACTTGGACTTTATTAATCATCAACACAAGGTACAAAGTCTTTACAATGTTCTGAATTAAAAGAATATTACAATTGAGATAACAAATAAAGAGAATATTACAAAAGTTTATATTAAGAGGGAAAAAGGAAACATGGCTAAGACTACATAATTTCTTTCCTTTCTTCTCTTTATTTTCTTCTCTGGTTACCTACAAACAACACAAAGAAGAAAACCAAAAGACAGTAATACAAGTGGCTATCAAAAATAAAGGGCACTGTTGATAATCATCAACAGGACATGCTTATCGTCGGCTGGTCACCAGCCAAAAGATCAAGCAAGGGTCCAGGGCAGCCGGGCAGCCATGCTAGCAGGGAAGCTGCACACACGCCATGGTGCCAAGGTGTGTTGTCGACGCCCACAACTAAGGGGTAAGTCCTAGAAATAGGGCAGAACATTAGGAACTTGTCGGCCAAGTTCATTAGACATTTGCATACGCACAACACAACACCACACCACACCAGATCATCACTGTGAGAGTTCACAGCCAACACCATCTGCACAAATCTACCCTGCTCATGAGTTGAGCATCAAGGGAGATTCATCACAACCACACCACACCAAGAACCAAATTAGCACCAGCAAAAATGGTTACTTAACAAGGCCGAGTCGACGCAAGAAGCAAGCCAAGCACCAGGGAGGTGCAGGGCAGGCAAGGAGGAGCAGGCCAAGCACCAAGGAGGTGCAGGGCAAGCAACCTAGGGAGGAGCAGGACAAGTTCTAGGAGCACTTGATCAAGATCAACAGATCCATCACCAACATCCACAGCCAGCCACTACCAGCAGCTAATTAAGGACAGAGGTATGCATCAGAGATTTCATAGCACAGTCCAAATCATGGCAATATTCAAATATCTTTGCATAAGAAAATTAAGCATCAAGCTAAAACACCACACCACAGAACCCTTCAACCAGTAAAACACCTAGGAGGTTAGGGTGGTGTAATTTCCTTAGAATTACAGAGAAGTGATCTGTAAGATTCATCATAGGAGATTTAATCCAAAAAGCACAAGTATATGTTCATATTCAAATAGTTGCCTCAGACTATGCATCACATGCTAGACCAAGACCACAAAGTAAGATTCTATTCTTATCAGTATTTTAGCATGGTCTAGAATCAATTCTGCAACCAACTATAAGCCATCAAAGTAACCACAAGTAGCATATCACAGCAGCCATCCAACTAAACACCCCAGGAAATCATTGTGCACACTCACAGAGGCACCACAATGAGATCTGGATGATAGCAGTAACTTGCTGAAACAAAGCATGCTATAGAAATAATGCCAGGGCAACCATTAACAGCTTACACAAGCATTTAGCTATACTAGCTTGCTTGATATCTCACAAATCATCACTGAATTCCTATTCATTTCATATAGATTCAGTAAAGAATTGTCACTGAACATTTCCACTACAAGAGTGGACTAAATCATGCATGTACAGTCATAAATCAAACACCTAGTACATGTAGGTTTTGCAAAAGTGAACAAACCCCATGCTGCAAACCACAGCAAAGCTTTCCAACAATTTAAGCAGCAACACATTGCTTAACTGACAGTAGATGAACACTTCATCTTCTAGTTCAGACTAGCACCTAAAATTGATATTCAGTTAAGAAATCTTAACTGAATATTTGACTGAAGCTTACAGCAACAGCAAGCATTAAGCAACTACACATATGCATACTTTGATATGTATTAAGCATGCCACAACAAACTAGAGGCCAGAACAGAAATAGGTCTAAGATCACATCACCACCACCAGCATAGTAGGAGCATGCAAACACGCCATGGCTCAGTGGCCAGGCCACCATTGCATATGGTACAGGAGCAGAAGAAGAGAGAAACTCACAGAGGAGAGCTCACAGAGGGGGCTCAAGGATGGAAGGGACAGCGACATCGTCATCGTCGTAGCCGAGGTTGTGGACGCACGCGCGCCACCGTCTAGTCGGCCACGACGTCGAGGCCGTAGCAGCACGGCCATGGTCGATCGACCATCGCCAAGGAACCACCGCAACATCGGCATCTAGGAGCGCCGGGGTTGCAGAGCTTGTTGTCCAACCGGCGGCAAAGGAGGAGATCCGGAGGGGTTGCACCAAGGAGAAAAGGTAGCGGCCCCAGGCAAAGCTGGTGCTGGCTGGGCAGTGCAGGCGGCAGGAACCGCTAGGGTTCCAGAGGTCGAGGGCGAGCGCGCAGGGCCGCAGGAGTCAAATCAATGCGGAGGAGATGATAGATCTCGACAAGACAAACTAGAGCCCCGCTATATCGGCGCCGGACACGGCCGAGAATGGCCGGAGCCACAGCAGCGGCGTTGCAGAAATGCAGCGCCACGCACGTCGCCAGAGCGGTAGAGGGGGGCGACTGGGTGAGAGGAGAGGGGCTCAGGGTAGGGTTTGATCCCCACCCCGAATAGCCTACTAGGCCGGCCCGTTGGGCCAAAAGGGCCAGGACCAGCCCAGGTTCGACCAGAAGCAGCCCAAAACTTTTTTAATATAAATTTGAATCCTCTAAAAAACCCTTTTCCAAAAATCTAAAAATAATAAAACAAGAATGATAAACATTTAAAATGATTATTCTAATCAATGAGAGAATTGAATTGAGACATTTAAATCATCTCTCTAAAAATTTGAACAATTGCAAAGTTCAATTAGTTATGACTTTTATCCAAAAGGTTTTTTCTTAAAGGATTTCTAAATTAAAGGAAAATGATATAAATGGACCAAATCTATGAAATTCATTCAAGAATAATTAGACATACATTCTTGAATAAATTTGACTTAATATATATTCTTTAAACTCATAAAAGGAATATACAAAGATTTTAGGAATTAAATCACCACAGGGGAATATAAATAACACATCATCATAATGCATTGCATTTTTGAATCTTTAACCATTGCCCTTACCGGACAATGATGCTATTTTCTAGAACCCAAGGTCCCGGGTCACTCCAACACATCCAACTGCACTACCTTGCAGTGTGCAGGCAAGTTCACTCTTGCTCATATCTCTTGTTTATCTTTAGCAAATTATCTGCAAATATA
Source organism: Dactylis glomerata (assembly GCA_007115705.1). Classification (NCBI taxonomy): domain Eukaryota; kingdom Viridiplantae; phylum Streptophyta; class Magnoliopsida; order Poales; family Poaceae; genus Dactylis; species Dactylis glomerata. Next base: position 710,144 of record QXEO01000492.1, read on the forward strand.
CCTGTGGTATTACTACTGCATTTAAAGCAAAAGTTCTACTTTTTTTAATCAATTTGATTAGTGGCTAGAAACCACGGTGGTTGTTACCCTAGGATGGTGGGCAGTGGGACCATGGTATGAGTATTGGTGGAGGTCCCACTGCAACTGGAAAGTTCACCTAGGACTAATAACAAATGTCGCCAGTAATTCTAGTGCCATAAACAACGGTCAACATGAGATTTGGAATGCAACAGAGAAGTCAGTTGTACCGACTTCCTCTCGCATATCAACGGATGTACCATACCGTAGCTGCATCCTGTTGGGTTGAAGTAATGGGTGGGACCCCTTAGTGCCCACGTGTATCGGTGGTCTATGATGGTTGTTCTAAAACTGGGAAGAGGCAAAGGCCCCGAAAACTAGGGAAAAGGCCTAAGGCCAGGGCAAGCGGGAAAAGACCCTAAAGATTGGGGAAAGGCCTGTGGCAATAGGAAAGGCCCTAAAGATTGGGAAAAGCCTGTGGCAAGCGGATAATGCCCTCAAGATTGGGAATAGGCCCGTAGCCAGCCAGCCATTACAAAAAGGATGGGTATGCAGGGTCGCGAGGAAGGACAGTGATTGGCTTGGATCATCAACTGGGCTCCATACCAAGGAAGTATGGATGGGAACGTACGCCCGGTCGTGCAGCAAGGCGTTGATATCTTATGGGTACAAGTGACCACCTCTGCAGAGTGTAAGAAAGTATCTGGATACTCCCTGTTCCGGGAAGTAGCTACGAATGCGGCAGGAAAGGAGCCCATCAAAGCTCTAATCAATCTGTAAAGACTGACGGACATAGTTTTCTAAATAAAATCAACCCTTGAAGAAATGATTACGAAAACTTGCATTTGACCTAGGACTTCCGAGTCTACGGTCGTAGTTAGTGCATTAAACACAACTATTCTTTAAATGAACTTGCTGGGTAACGCTCGTTACTCACCCCACTCCCTTTTAACCCTTGCTTAGACTCGGAGGGCCAGCACGAGGAGACTGAATGAGCCTCGGAAGACATGGAAGAAGTCTACTATGAGGAGCCGGACATTTCTGATGGAGTTGAAGGCCTAGACTACACCATCGCCTACGGAACCAACGAAGGACACGAGGAGGAGACCGACAACTAGAACCATAGTGTAGCAACTTAAGTCGCACCGAACACCCTAGAATAAAGCGGCTTGAGTAGATCATCATGTTTAGTTTACTATTTTCTGTCCTAGTTAAGGTTTGTATTATCAAGGTAGAACCTACTAGTGTTCCTCTTTGGACCGAGGAGGAACTAGAATCCTTTATACAATTATGGCTTGTAATATTTAGTGTTTGAATAAAGACTGCTATGTTTCTGTTGTACCACTCTGAGGGATGTAATATTTATGAAATGGTACTTCACGAGTGTTATGTCAATGACTTGCATACTACAACATGTAGTGGTATGCTGGTCACCACAGTTGGTATCAGAGCAAAAGCTTGGACCTTAGGTTGGACGCCCAGTAAATGGGAACGACCTGTAGGAGTCAAATAGGAATAGTAAAGAGTTCTCTAAAATGGTCATGACGTTATTCACATGGGAATAACAAAGTCATAATTTTAGTGTTACAATTCTTTATTATTACTATTATGATGCATCATGTACTAATTAATATCTCTTATATACTGCCAGGATGGCAAGCACAAACCCGTCATGGATCGTACAAGTTCGGGATGTGACTCTGGATGAGTATGATGGGAATCTATCCAACATGCTGATACGTCTCAAACGTATCTATAATTTTTGATGCTCCATGCTTGTTTATAGACCATTTGCTTTGTGTTTTGTTTACACTCCGTGGCGTTTTTATGTATTTTCCGGAACTAACCTATTAACGAGATGACACAGTGCCAGTTCCCTGTTTTCTGCTATTTTTGTGTTTTAGAAAAGTTACACAGGAAATATTCTTGGAATTGGACGAAACAAAAGCTAAAGTCCCTAATTACCTGACACGAAGACGGAGTCCAAAGGAGAGTAGGAGATAGACCAGGGGCCGGCCACACCTGGTGGTGGCGCGGCCCCCCCCTTGCCGCGCCACCAGGGGGTGTGACCGCCTGGTCCACCTCCTGACATCACCCTTCCGCCAATTTAATCCCCTCGATGGGAAAACCCTAAGGGCCCGAACTCTTTTCCAGAAAACATACTGCAAGCCGCCGCCATCGTCGACGCAAGATCGGGAGGGTCCAGAAGCTGTTCTCGGCACCCTACCGGAGAGGGGAATCACCATCGGAGGCCTTCTTCATCACCATGCCTGCCTCTAGAGTGATATGTGAGTAGTTTACCTTGGACTACGGGTCCATAGCAGTAGCTAGATGGATGTCTTCTCCTCCATGTGCTTCATGTTTAGATCTTGTGAGCTTCCTATCATGATCGAGATCATCGTTATGTAATTCTACATGTTGTGTTTGTTGGGATCCGATGAATATTGAGTACAATGTGAAGTTGATTTGTGATTTATCATCTCTACGTTGTTTATGATCTTGCATGCTCTCCGTTGCTAGTAGATATCTTAGCCGAGTAGATGCTAGTGACTCCAAGAGGGAGTATTTATGCTCGATAGTGGGTTCATGCCTCTAGTAATCTGGGAGAGTGACAATAACTTCTAAGGTTGTAGACGTGCTGTTGCTACTAGGGAGAAAACAACAATCTTGTGTTCAAGTACATTTGTATTGTTTAGATTATACACTTTGCTTAAGGCGATTGCAACTTAATATCCAACGGTTGTTTGGATAATATCTGGCGGGTGGATTATTAGTCATTGATGCAGTTGGATTACGGTCTATGTATTATGTTGTAATGCCCAAGTGAATCTCATAGTGATCCTCATGACATGTACATGCATTGCTTGCATTCTTTATTCTGTCAATTGCCCAACTGTAATTTGTTTACCCAACATGTTATTTATCTTTATGGAGAGACACCTCTAGTGAACTGTGGACTCCGGTCCATTCTTTTACATTCATATTACCATTTACTTTCTACAAGCATTATTTACTTTCTTGCAAACAAACATCTATTACCACACGATACGTTTAATCCTTTGTTTACAACAAACCGATGAGATTGACAACCTCACTGCAAGTTGGGGCAAAGTACTTTGGTTGTGTTGTGTGCAGGTTCCACATTGCTGCTGGCGCCAAAGCTACGCCCCAGATAGGCGCCATATATTAATTCTCTAGAGCAGACACCAAAGCCAGCTAGCATCAACCTTCAGAAGTGGTTTCTTTCTCCTACTGGTTCGATTAAACCTTGGTTACATACTGAGGGAAAACTTGCTATTGTGCTCATAATACCTTCCTCTTGGGGTTCCCAACTGGGCGGCTAGCACCGCTACCAATCAAGCTTTTTCTGGCGCCGTTGCCAGGGAAAAAGAGGATTTCTGCAAGGGGAGTCTCTCGCTTCCAATATTTTACTTTGTTTTTGTTTTGCTTACTTTTTTTACTTTATTTTTGCTTACATCTTTTTATAAAAAATACAAAAAAATTAGTTCCTTTTATAGTTGGTATTTCATCACTTTTATTTTTAGTTCATTATGTTGTTCCCTAAGTACGTTCTGGAAGACCTATCAATAGGTAGTGGTTCTATAATTGGGAAAGATAACATTGAAGAGTTCTTTAATCATGTCAGTAAGCACAAAGATGTTGAGGATAGATCCTTAGCCAAACTCGCTCCTAGTTATGAAGTTGCAGCTGCTTACTTAGTTCACATGTTGGAGGCTAGGTTTGTTAACCTTAATCCCTTTATGCAGCAAATGTTTCTTAAGCTTCATGATATCGAAGAATCTGAAAAGAGAGATTTTATTTTGGAGACTGATACGTCTTAAACGTATCTATAATTTTTGATGCTCCATGCTTGTTTTTACACCATTTGCCTTGTGATTCGTTACACTTTATGGCATTTTTATGCGATTTCCAGAACTAACCTATTGACAAGATGCCACAGTGCCAGTTCCCTGTTTTCTGCTGTTTTTGTGTTTCAGAAAAGCTACACAGGAAATATTCTCGGAATTGGACGAAACAAGTTCGGAAACTCCTATTTTACCCGGACGAAGGACGAGGACCAAACGGGAGCCCGAGAGGGGCCAGAGGCTGGCCACACAACAGGGGGGCACGGCCCAGCCCCTGGCCGCACCCACCCATTGTGAGGCCACCCTGGTCCACCTCTGACGATGCCCCTTCGCTTATAAGAAGCCTCCCGACAGAAAACCCTAAAACAATTGGCAAAATTTCCAGAAAGAGTTCCGCAGCTCCGCCACCGCCGACGAATTTTGGGGGACAGAAGTCTCTATTCCGGCACCCTACCGGGACGGGAAAGTGCCCCCGAAGCCATCTCCATCGGTCTCCATCGCCGTCTCCGCCATCTCCATCGACCTCACCGCCATCTCCATCAACCTTGCTGTCTCCTATGATGAGGAGGGAGTAGTTCTCCCCCGGGGCTGAGGGCTCTACCGGTAGCTATGTGGTCCACCCCTCTCTCCCATGATGTGATCTTTATGTGATCGTGAGCTTTGTATCTAGTTGAATTGGTAGATGTTATTATTCAAATATTATGCTACTCCCGTGCTTTATATTTGTAATCTCCGGAGACACCTTGTATCATGATGTGAAGGTGACAGTGTGCGCATTATGTGTGTCTCTTTTGGTTAACTTCTCTATGAATTGTTGGTGTTTGTTGGAACCATCTAGTGCATTCGACAGTGTGGGACAATCTAGTTTGGGGAAATACGGACTTGGAGGAGTGCTTCGTAGCCCTACGCATGATTAGTGTTCGTTTTCCATTGGAGAATTGTTTTGAGTTGCATATTGATGATAGTATCTATTGGTTCAATTATGTTATATTTGTTGAGAGTGTGTCCACTAGTGAAAGTATGATCCCTAGGCCTTGTTTCCAAGCTTTGCACACTGTTTACATTCAGTTTTGTTACATGTTTGCTCGCAGCGATATTTCTTTCAGATTACGTTTACTACTTATAATCATCACTACTACTTGTATTTCACTATCTCTTCGCCGAACTAGTGCACCTATACATCTGACAAGTGTATGGGGTGTGTTGGGGACACAAGAGACTTTTTGTATCATAATTGCAGGGTTGTTTGAGAGGGATAGCTTTGACCTCTTCCTCCCTGAGTTCGATAACCCTTGGGTGATCCACTTATGGGAAACTTGTTGTTGCTCTACAAACCTCTGCACTTGGAGGCCCAACACTGTCTACAAGAACAGACGCGTGCGTAGACATCAAGCTCTTTTCTGGCGCCGTTGCCGGGGAGGTAAGGTAAAAGGTACTCGCATCCTCCTGTGTGAGTGCTCGAAGTTATTTCCTTTAGATTCTGCAATTATATCTTTTTGTTTCTTGTTTTTATTTTCACTAGTTAGGCTTAATGGAAAATAAAGAGTTCTATTGTATTTTTCCTGAGATAGGATATGGGGTGTTTGAAGAGAAAATTGAAAAACCTTTGGAGCTTAATTTGCATGCTAATAGTGTTGTTAGTATGAATGCTTTGAACACCGTTATTGCTAATGCTATAGAAAAGTCTAAGCTTGGGGAAGCTGGTTTTGTTAAGCATGATATATTTAGTTCCCCAGCTTTAGTGGAGAAAGTTTGCTCTGATGATATTTTATCTCCCATATGTGATAATTCTTATGATGCTTGTGCTCCTCATCCTTTTAAAATACCTATGAAAATTGTTGAACCTGCTATGAATAACTGCTATTTAGGAGATGGAACTGTCCATCCCGGTGATCATTTGCTCTTTATACATGAATTATGCGAGTTGTTCAAGTGTGCAGGTATTTTGATGAACCAAGTTAAGGGAAAGCTATTCTCTTTATCACTGAAAGGCGGAGCTGCGGAATGGTATAAAACACTGAAGGATGGCCGACCTATTGATTGGGACGAAATTCTACCTCCCTTTTATTCTAAATTCTATCCTTCTAGTGAGGTTTATAAGGATAGGAATTATATTTATAATTTTCATCCGCATGAGGGAGAAAGCATTGCCCAAGCATGGGGAAGATTGAAGTCACTAATGCTCAAATGTCCTATTCTTGATCTTCCCCATAATATTGTTATGAATAATTTTTATGCAAGGCTTTCAGGATATTACAAGGACTATCTGGATGCATGCTTTGATGGCTCTTTCACAAGCAAGGATGTCGACGTCAAGTGGAATCTGCTTGAAACAATTCAAAACAATATTGAAGATTGGGATAGCGACAAAGGTAAAGGATCAGGTATAATATATGAGTATGATTGCATTAAGTCTTTTGCTAAAACTGCTGATTTTCAAGAGCTTAGTGTTAAATATGGTCTTGATCCCCTAATTATGGTTAATTGCTTTAGAGGCTTTGCTTCCCATATTAATGTTCCTAAGGGAAATGGGGATGTGTATCATAAACCTTTTAAAGACACTTGCATAGAAAGTGATATTATTGTTGATGATTGCAATAAACATGCTCTCACTTCTGAAAGTCCTATTTCTTATAAGCATGTTAATTTTTGTGGAGTACATAGACCTTGTGAAGAGAGTTACGACAAAGAAGATTATTGTATCGACCACAGGAATGAAGAAACCCGAATGTGGCACAAGGCTCTAGATGAACTTGGTGAAAAGGTTTGTGAGCTTTATCCTTTTCTTTGTGAACTTTGCGATGACACGGGTAATTTTAATTTTCAATGCTCAGGCCCTAATAGTCACCTTTCTAATCGAATGAGTACCGCAAGTTTATATTGTGATGACAAGATTACTCTCAATCAGTATGATGAGCTTACTTTGTTTTTGGGGATGTGAAGAGATATCTAGAAAGACTTCTTTGGTAGATATGAGTGTTTTTAATATTAATAGCACCCTTTGTGGTTGTCGTCTCTATTGTGTTAAAGATTGCTGCGCAAATACTTACATACAAAATCTTATAAAACATGATGTTTTGCCAAGCTATGACAGGACTGATAGATGTTTCCATCTTATTAATAGAGAGGAGGAATCCTCCAAAGTTTCTTCTGTTGTTTCTGTCAGTAAACCAGATTATGTGGAGAAGATGCCTTTTAAGTCTCTCCCTCCTGAAGGAGAGAGTAAGAAGAAGAAGAAGAAGAGGAGTAAAAGGCGAGAGGAAACAATATCTTCCCCTAAGCTTGTTGCTCCTATTATAGATTATGATAATTCTGATCTCGATGATGTTCCCATGCCTGTTACCTATGTTAGTGATCATGATTGGGAAAAGCATTCTACTTTTGATATTGAAAATCTTTTTGGTACCAATTCTAAGGTTAATAATTGTTGTACCATTAGTACTATCCATGTTCCTTCTTATGATGATATGTTTGATGAATATGCTTTGCGAAATAGCTGTTCTCTCGCTTATGATGATACTAAACCTCTAGTTTATGATGATGAGTATAATATTTTCAGTTCACCTACTTTTGAGGAGAAAATTAGTTATGATTACAATATGCCTCCTGTTTTTGATGATTATGGTGATGAGAATAATTATTCTGTTGAATCTGCTCCTACTACGATTGTTCATGTGGGGAGTATTAATTCTTTTATGCATGTGGCTCATGATAGGGATGCTTTATGTGATAGTTATATTGTTAATTCTATTCATGATGCTACTGAAAGTTACTATGAGAGAGGGAAACATGGTTTGATGGATCTCAACAATATTAAGTTTCCCCTCTCTATGTTGTTGCAAATCTTGAAGTTGCACTTGTTTTATCTATCCATGTTTGCTACTATGTGCCTCGTTGATTTATTTTCTAACAAGATTCCTATGCATAGGAAGTGGTTTAGATTTAAGTGTGTTTCACATTTGCTTTTTGATGCTCTCTCTTGCTTCAAGTTCCTTTATGGCACCTTTGCCTTAAGTTCTTTTCGGGCGCCTATGTGAGCATTTTCTGAAATTACTGCGCCTAGCTCAAAGGCATTAAAGAAAAGCACTCTTGGGAGATAACGCAATGTGTTATTTTCAGTACCTTTTATTTTATTTGAGTCTTAGAAGTTATTACTACTGTAATGACCACTCCTTATCATTTTTATTTCGTTGTTGTGCCAAGAGAAACCTCTAATTTGAGTGAGGTAAGATTTGGGGATGTTGCTGTCCTGAAACAGATTTCGGTGCTGCACCGTAAAAATTCGTGAAAATTCTCAGAGTATCTTTTTGACCTGCGATTTCTTGTGCATATGCCCCAGGTTATATCCAAACTTTCATTATTTTTACACTTTTTGATTTGAGCAACAGAAAACACTCGAAAAAATCGACCTTTGTCAGCTGTTCTGTTTTGACAGATTTCTGCCACTATTTGTGTTTGCCTCTCGATCGCTTTATTTTTGATTTCTTTTGATCACGGAACTTTTGGGGAAGTTGCTACTGTAGTATATGCTTTATATGTGGTGGTTTTGAGTTGAAATCTGAAGTAAAAAGGGGTTGATTCATTATTATGCTTACACTAATATTGCTAATAGAATTATGTTGAGTTTTGTATGAAGGAAGTTTTCAAGTGTAGGGATTGGAGAATGATGAGATGAGATGAAGAATGTACAAATGCTCAAGCTTGGGGATGCCCATGCACCCCAAGAAATATCCAAGAGGTACAAGCATCAAAGCTTGGGGATGCCCCCGAGGCACCCCTTCTTCATCGGCAAAAATCAGGTCACCTTTCAAAACACTATATTTTTATTGCTTCATGCACTATGCGTTTTTCTTGGAGCGTCAGTTGTTTTTGCTTTCAGTTTTCTTTTGTTTTGTTTGCTGCAATAAACGGTTTGATCACATCATGTTGTTTTGGAGAGAGACTTACTCCGTTTTCCATTGCCAAGAACACTCTAGTTTTCACTCTTATCGTTCAACGAGTGTTCTCTTTTTCTGCTACTGCGTTTAGCTTTCATTTTTCGCCTTGATTTTTGTTTAGATCTTGTTATATCTTTGCATCAAGGTGTATTTTGACCTCTGGTCCATGTTGGTTTTTATCAAAAGAGTTGTTTCAAAAAGGTTCGAATGGTGTTGGAAAAGAGAAAAAAATTATGCAAAAAGTGGTACAAAAAGGAGCTTGTGTAGACTGCGGCTTAGGCTTTTGCATGTCGTGCTTGATGTCTTTTTGATAGTATGCTTAGTGGTTTTGTTGTAGCATTACTTGTCTCAAATGACTGAGATTGCTTAATGAGCCTTCGAAAAAATCATGCGTTGTTTTTATTATTTGGAAGCATTAATTTGGTTTTCTCCTTGATGCTTTATTTGGGTTGACTTGGCGCATGCTCACACATGTTTGACTTATACAAAGTCACCATAAGCCTTTATGATCATTTAGTATTTCAATTTTGATGCCATCTTATGCTTCTTTTAATGTTGCTTTGTCGCTTTGCATGATTATGCCGTTATTGCTCTCTTAGTTGGTCGCTCCAAGTCTTTTGCTAGCCCTCATTTTGTACTGAGTATGAGCTCTACTCGTGCATCCAACTCCTAAAAATCAAGTTGTTCCAATATGTCCACCATACATACCTATTAGCAATTAGCTATTCCAAAGTACATTTGACTTGCTTTTATCTATCCTTCAAATTAAACTCTTTTTGGTGTTATGCGAAAATTGGTCAGTAAAGCTCTCACGAACCTGATGGCACACTTTACTTTTCTCGTTCTTAAAAATTTGACATTGTGGCTCTCTTATGTTGAGTTGTTATGCTTGCAAGTTGTAAGTTGGGACTTAGCCAAACCATGCCGTCATGGGGTAAGCTTTCAACATTGCACTTCTTATTTGAGTTGATATCGTGATCTTTTGTTTATGGATACTTGCGATGTGAAATAATTTGGGAATCTTGTGGGATCATGGAGTTTGTACACGTGTTAGAGAAACGCCTGGGCCACCAATCTAAGCTATGCATAATTCATGGTGGAAATTTACAGCATGCCATAGTGAACATTCGACGACGCATCTCAAAATAAAAAGCTATACCAATGGTAAATAAAAGAGATGCCGAGGTGTTCATTGTCTGCTTGTCCTATCATTTTGCTGTGGGCTTGTTCCATGTCATTGGGCATGGAGGTACCCCGTTGGCGGTTCTCGATGATACGTGTATACTTAGAATGACAAGAGCTTGCTTGGGACTCTAAGTCGAGTAGCATGAGGTTTGGGTATTCGTACTTCACGGGACACGAGGTTTTCAACTTATGATTTGTCAAGCATATGCTTCATAATTGTACTCGCATTAACTTTAACCATTCAAGATGCCTATGATGGGGGCAATGAGAGCTCAAAGCTAGTAAGTACCATAATTTTTGAAGGTTTATAAAACTCGCAATCACGGCTTCTGTCGTGGGAATTTGGAGACAGTAGCCATGGGGTGGCTTAACAAAGGGGCTCGACGGTGGTGACGATGGGTCCGGCTCGGGATTGTGCCAATAGAGACACCTCGGTTTACCCAGGTTCAGGGCCCTCCCCGCTGTAGGTAAACCCCTACTTCCTGCCTGCTTTGTATTATCTCGATAGTGGTTACAATGCTCCTCGAGCTATTCGGGCTAGAGGAGGAAGAAGAAGATCGGATCTCCCCTAGTCTAAGGGTCCAGACCCCCTTATATAGGCGGGGGTCTGCTTACAGGTTAGGTGGCAGTTCGTCCGGTTGCCGGCTCCCCCGTGGCCGCGTCCTTAGCGTGATCCTCTGGCCCTGCTTTGACGATCATGCTTTATAAAGCGCCTTTCCCCCTTGGACCGGCATCTGGGAGGCATATGCCCTCCATTTTGCCTCGGATCCTTTCATGGGGAAGGCTCCTTGATCGCTGATTGGCTGGGTCCGGTCGTGGCGTGCGTCACTCCCGTTCTTTGCCTCTGTCGATCTTGTCGGGGCCAGGCCACTTTCGGCGAAACAGCCGTTGGAGGGCTCTTGTCTTCATCGCCCGGCTCCGGCTCTCCTCGGTGGAGTCGCCAGCCGGCTGTTGGTGCAGCCGGCCCTTCGGGCAGAGCCGGTCTTCTCATCCTAGAGCCGTGGAGACTCCTGGTACGCCAGCCGGCAGATTGCTCGGCCCTTGACACGCCCCATAAGTCATCCCCATGACACTAGCCCCCAAAACTGGCGAAGTCTCATGGGCTTGCATGGGGCTTCTGCGGGTTCTCATTCTCGCCGAAGTTAGGTTGTTTCCGTCGAAGTCCCAGGATTCTTCGTTCGGCCTGGAAGTTGTTGGCCTCAAGGTCAAGTCCCGCGGAATGTCGCCGGCCGTCTCGGGACGAGCCGGCTCCAAGACCGATCTGGCTGGCGACCGCCACATGGCCGCCTGCCGATGTCCGGCTCCTTGGGACTTGCTCCCTCGGGGACTGGACCGAAGCACCACTTGTCTGCGCGCTGCAACGTCACGTCCAATCGGCCCCGGCCCCATAGTCCTTTGCGGCAACCACGGCGGTTGCCCGACCTTTATGCGATCGTGGCTTGTGACGAGAGGGGTCAGTTGCCAGCTCATCATGGGCGAAACGTGCAACTGATCTGCCCCTTCACTTTAAAATCGAGAACCGTTCCTCAGGCAAAGCACCGGTCGCCCGCTTCTCTTCCTCCTTCGGCTCTCGCTCCACCCGAAATCCTCTGCTCCCAAGCTTCGCCCCTACAGATTTAGGGTTCCAAGCTTCCTCCGCCGCCATTCCGGTCATCCAGATCTGCACCCGGATGGCTCCCAAGGCTTCTCGGCAGAAGGGGAAGGGGAAAAATGCTACCTCGGTCAAGGACAGTGCCCCGGCAAATCTGCCCAAAGGATCCTGGGAGGGTTCCTGGGTGAAAAAGAAATGGATCGAGCTACTGCGCCAGGGCCGAGTGCTGCCATCTGTGGACCTGGTGGGTTGCTGCCCCGCCGGTGGCGAACGAGTGCCCAATCCTCAACCCGGGGAAACGGTGGTCTTCTACGACCATTTCCCCAGGGGCTTTGCGCTGCCCGCAAGCAACTTCCTACGGCAGTTCATGGATCACTTCCATTTGCAGCCGCACCACATCAGGGCAAATGCGATGATGACCTTGGCCGCGTTTGCGGCCCTTTGCGAAGCGTATCTAGGCATCTGGCCTAACATCGAGCTGTTCTGGCGGCTAATCTACTTCAAGACCTAGACGGCGGAAACAATCCCGATGGTATGCGGAACTGCCTCCTTCTACGCGCGCAAGACCGCGGACTTCCCTGGTATCAAGGGGAAAGAGTCTTGCAAGTAGTGGCAGCGCTCCTTCTTCTACGTGAGGAATCTGAAGGAGGGAGCTGACTATATCAACCTTCCCCCCTTTGACGCCAGCGAACCCGGCGAGCGAGAGAGCCGGAGTGCCCCGCTCCCTCGTCCCTCGCCGGACATGACGAAGATGCTCCAGCGAATCACCGCCCTGCAGAAGGACAGCAACCTGAAGCCGTTCGACCTCCTGCTTGCCTTCTTGGATGCCCGCGTGTCGCCCCTCCAGCGCCGCTCGCATAAGATGTGCTTCCTGGGTTCCGCCAGAGACCCCACTCGCCACTCCTCTAGGGTGCTGGCAGCAGTGGAAGTGGCGCAGAAGGCGAACAGAATCGCCGAGGTCAAGCTTTCGGCTACATGGGCGTGGGGCCTGAGGCCTCACGACCGCGACAATCCGATTGCGGAGGTATGTCTCATTAGGCTTATGCTCTGCTTCTCCTCCCTTGAATTATTGGGACTCCGACCGCCGCTTGTTTGGCTTGGACAGAACCTGTTTGCTCTGCAAAGCATGGAGAACTCGACCATGCGCCAAACAGGCTTCGCCGTGGATAAAGAGCATTCAGATGATGAGGTCATCCGGGATGACGCCGAGGAGGACGATGATGCCAGCTCCAACGCTGCCGCCGAAGGCTCAAGCGCCACCCACGGCGATGACGGGAGTGAGGAGCTCGAAGATTCGGGCGAGCCCCTCAGCCACTCCAGTAAGCTCCCCGGCCCCTCCTCCTTAAGAGACTGGTCCGAGGATGACGATGATGAACCAAGGTCGGCTACTGCCCTCGGGGGCATAGCCCTTCATGTTGCCGCTGCGGCCGCTGCAGGAGCCCAGGCCATTCCGATCGTGGACTTGCCGGTGTCTCCAGAGTGACCTCCTGTTGTTCCGGAGCCGGCCGCTTCGAAGCCGGACGATTCAGATGGAGACGGAAGCTGGGCCTCCAGCGCCAAGAGAAGGATCCAGCCGGCTCTGATCGAGCTCGCTGAAAAGCGAAAGAAAGCAGAGCCAGCGGCGAAGAACCTGCTCCCTCCTACGATGAAGAAGGTGATCAAACGGCGAGCTACCGCCGTGGCCGGGTAGGCCTCCCGTCTCCACGCTTCTCGCCGCTTTGGCTATCATATTCCTGATTCACCTGACTGTGGGGTGTTTTCTTTGCAGGTCTCCCCTTTCTATCGACCTGCTCGCGCAGCCCCCTCCCCCCTGCAGTGGCATTGGGGGAAACTGAAACCTCAACCCCTGACCTCTCGTGCAGCAAGAGAGTGCGCAGGGAGGACGCCAGCGGCGACCTGAGCCGTGCTGGAAAAGACCGTCGGTCCTCCCCATTAGGAGTTGTCGAGGGTGAGGATCGGACAGACGAGCCAGTCCACTCGGAGGTGTCGACGGGCACCGCCTCTAGCTCAGCAGCAGTGGACGGGGCCGGGCTTATACGAGTTGAGGAGACCATCTTGACAGAGGTCGTCGCGCCTCCTCCCACCATCGGGGAGGCTGCGACGGAGGAGGTTGCCACTGCTAACATGTCCCCTGACCCACCTAGTCAGGAAAACCCTGGCGCGGTTGCGGTGAAGACGGTGGAGGAGGCTTTGGCGTGCGTGGAAACATCAGATCCCCCGGAGCCAGCTGCGCTGAGCATGCAGACTATAATGTCCCCATTTGGGATGGGGACTATTGCAGCCGCTGGTCCCCTTCTCTTCGGGGCCGCTTCCGGTTCTGACCAAGCTCCTCAAGGATCCCTCACCACTCGGGTGGTGGGGAATGAACGCGTTGAAGCTCCTCCGGCTCCCGACACCGCAGCCAAGGGCGCCCCAGGGGAGAAGACCCCTGTTGCCACGGTCGGGTCTGGCGCTGGGAGTCTAAGCTCCACCGATCGACTCCAGCAAGAATGGGCAGATACTGCCTCCAGCGCCGAGGCTAGTGGGAAGCTTTAGGTCCAGGGCGGCCCCTTGACTCTAGCAGAGCTGGACAGGCAGCTTTCCGTCGTGAAGGAATCGCTGAGGAATGTGGGTCTCCAGTTCCTTGAGGTGTCGAAGACCACCGCCGTGAGTATCGTGCTTTCGACCTTTGATTTCTTCTACAAGCCGGGGGATGAGGCTTGCGACTTCTGTGACCAATTTCTCCCTTCAACCTAGCCCCCGAGTTTTGAGGTAGCTGTGGTGACAGGTGACTCAAAAATGAATCTCGCTGAGAAAGGTTGCCCCTCTATTTTCCGCAGGATCTGAATACGCTCTGAAACAACGTCTTCTAGAAGCTGCTGGTAAAGTATCATGTCGACAAATCTCAATACCAGGATCTGAAGAAGGAGCTGGAGAAGCTATCAGGTAGGCCCAGGACCTTTTGCCCCGAAATGCTACCATTGCTCTCCCCGTTTCTCATTTTTCTATTTTCAGATGCCGCTTCGCTCATCTCCTTGCTTGAGTCCCAGCTGGCCAACTCGATGTCGGCCGACGCGGTTGAGCTACTCAAACAGGAGCACGCGGCGGAGTTCCAAGGTCTGCGGGCTCAAGCTGCCTGGGCCCAGGCGCTGGAAACGGAGCTGATGAAGGCTCAAGAGGCGGAATCATCGCTGCAGCTGGAATTTGACCGCCGGCTGACCGAGGAACGAGATATCCTCTCTGCAAAGCACAATAGCGAGGTGGATGGGCTTCACGCGTCACTGGAGAGCAAGGTCGAGAACCGTGATGCCAAGATCAGCGAGCTGGAAGCTCTCCGAGCGTTCGACAACAAGCAGCATGATGATGATCTTAGCGCTTGGCGCGCTTGGGACCGCAAGCTCCACTCCGGTCTCCTGGGATTAGAGGAAGCCCTCCACGGTAGAATTCCGCTCCCGCTTTCAAACCTTTGATTTTTCGAGCTGTTCTTCATTTCCTGGCCGCTCTTGCAGGGGTCTTCCCCGACTCTGACAAAGCCGCAACAGCCGCGCTGGAGAAGTATCAAGCCGAGCAGAAGATCGTCCCCTGCGGCGACCCCGAGGCTAAATTTACCCCCGAAGAGCTGATGGCGTTGATCAAAGGCCGACTCCACCCCGTGGCCAAGCTGGGAGGCGAGCTTCACCAAGCCGTTGCCTTCGTGTTCAGAGATTTGTGGCCTGGGCGGGCGGTGCCTGGTGATACCGAGAAGCTCCTCCAATGGATTTTGCTCGTGTCCAACCGGGTTGACATCTGGAAGGAGTCTTCGGCCCAAGCCGGCGCCGTGCAAGCTTTGGAGTTCGTGCTCTCATGGTACCCAGGTGTCAGCCTAGACCAGCTAGAGCATCTTCGCGAGGGTGGATTGGCTGCTCTCGACAAGGCCAAGCTTCGCCAGCGCGCCTGTGCCATCGCAGAATGTACCAACACCAGCGTGCTCTTCGACGCCGGGGAGAGTGACGAGTCCCTAGGCGATGCAGACTTCGAGGAGCCCAGCTCTGCGGAGGCACCTCAGAAAGCCCCCGAGGATCCCGCTGACAACTCCATTCCTCCATCCCCTAGCGGCGATGACTTCGTTTTAGCCGCCAGGACTGGCGATGCTGCCCCGCTGGAGCCGGCTGGCTCGCCAAGCACCCCCTGACTGTGTCAGGATTTCCTTATTCGTTTGTATGTGTGTTGAACTTATGTCGTACCCAATGACATTTCGCTCATGTACACTGATGACATTTCACCCCAAGTCCCTTATGTATTGGTTTCTAGTCGTTTATGAACCGAATTTAGCCTAACCTCTTTCGACTTTTTCCTTTATCTCCCCATCCTTTGGCCCTTCTACCCCAAACTAGCAGCCTGGTGCCGGTTGGTCTCCCTGTCGTCGTGGTGAACGAGCATATGCCATGGGATGGCTTAAGTTGGGGCCGAACGTACTCTAGTGGATCCGGAGGAGGGAAGGCGCAGTAGAGACCGCGCACAGAGCACACTGCTAACACACTGAGCTACCCAGGTTCGGGGCCCTCGTGAGGAGGTAATAGCCCTACTCCTGCATGTCTGATCTATATGAGCTACAATGGTGCTCCTTGAGCTGTTCATCTTGCCTATCTAAGGCTGCACTGGGCAGGAGCTAAAGAGCTAGTGCTACTGAGAAGGGAGAGCTCCCATGGCGCGAGAGAGAATGAGCCTCCTCTGGAGGCTGGGGTGATCGTTCCCCCTGGCGCCCCTTATATAGGGAGCCCAGGGGACAAGGGATGCCCCACATAACACTATGCACACAATGTAGCTGAGTTGACTACTAGGGTCTTGTTAGCACTGTAGCCTGCATCAGCACGGTACCATCCTCGATACTATGCACTGCGTCAAGGTCATGGGCTTGTCCCATTGATGTCTGTCCTTGGTGTCCTTGGTCTTTGTCTTCTAGCGTGTGTCTTCAGGATCTCCATGTCATCAGTCTTATCCTCCTCCTGAGGATAAGACTGACTAGAAGAGAGGAGTATGCCGGTTTGAGCCAAGGGGCGTCCCAAAACCAGCATATGATGATGAGGGATGTGCCAGTCCGAGCCTAGAGGCGTCCCAAGACTATTACAAGGCGCTGGAGGATGTGCCGGATGAAGAATATGCCCCGGAGGATGTAAATCCCAGCCCAGAAGGGGCTAAGTCGGCCTACCAAGGAGTAATCCGGCCTGGGCCAGGGAATCCCGGCCTGGCCCGGCCGGAACAGTGTCAAAATGGCAGCCCAAGGGGAGAAATTGTCGTCGTGGTAAAACAACATATGCCATGGGATGGCTTAAATGGGGGCCGAACTAGATGCTGGAGGATTCGGGAGAGGGGAACGAGCTAAAAAGCACGACAGAAAGGAACACAGATCTACCCAGGTTCGGGGCTCTCGTAAGGAGATAACACCCCTACTCCTGCTCTACTGGTTATATATTTGGATCGATGGAGTATACAACAACGGTGCTTCCAAGCTCTATGCTAGAGGAAGAGGATGAACTGCTAAGTGTAGGAACACAGAGTGACCAACCCCTTACTAGGGCTCTCTGTGCCACCTTATATAGTGGTGGCCAGGGTTACAACGGTCACATAAGACCAGGAGACACCAACTACACTCCAACAGGACATGCTGACGATGGGCAAGACCCTTGACTTTGCCCCTGATTGCTCTCGATGTGACTCCACATCCCTGTACCTTGTACTTCTTGCACTGTGACCTTACCTTTGTGATGTAAGGGCTGTACTTGTGCACAGTGAGGGTAGATAGACCACCACTGTGCACCCTGTCAACATGATCCCTCTCCATACTTGGCAGAGTCTCTCCTTGATTGTAGGGACATGACACCTTAGCTGACTTTTGTATCCCGGATATGACCGTTGGCCATATCCTGGACCTATATGCCGGACCAACGACCTATGAAGGACGAGTAATCCGGCCTCCATGCTCCTGCACAACATATCAAATAAGTTAGGCTGACATATCTAAGCATATGCCGGCACTCCTTTATAAGTATCCCGATTATACCGGTATATCCGGACATTAGCCGGGATACACATATATGCCGGCCTGGCCGATGCTCTTATAATCCGGCCAGGCCCTTCCTTGGTCAACCAGCATAAAGTCAACCATAGCCCTTGTATCTTTCTAGTCTCTTGACCCTACCGGGGGTCATCCCCCCGACACTAGTCCCCGAAGCTGCCGAGGTTCCCCAGTCATAACTGTGGAGCCTTGACAGGTTCAACATATCATCTCTTTGTTATACCCCGGCTCTCCATTATATCCCGACGATCAGATTATATGCCGGGACATCCACGCATATACCAGCCACTGTTCCTTCTCCAAAAATTAATCTGGCTGGCCCTGAGGGTATTCCGGACGGAACTTAATCTTTGGGCAGTTATGCCGACATATAGATGAGACTTCCCTGAGAAGCCAGGCCTGACAGTTTGCATCGAAACTTGCAACTGCCCTGCCACCTCGAACGGTCACACGATGTGATGGTTCACAATGCATTTACTCCCCACCATCATTGCCTAGTGGCACGGTTACAATAGCCGCCGCCCCACTCCGTGCCGCCACGTGGCGACTCACCGCGGAAACGGTCGGGGTAGTGGAGCACGACCACCCCCACGACTCTTACCCGGGGATATATAAATAGGGCGGCGGGGGTAAACTTCTCCTTTTTACCCCACACCGTCGTCTTCTTCCTCTATCCCTCTGCCTCCTGCGCTTCACCGCCGGACCACGGAACAGAGAACTTGCTCCGACGTCGATCTGCTCCACGCCGACGCCGACGCTCGACGACGCCCGACATCTTTGTCGATGATGCTGCCGCCTCTTTCCTCAGCGACATTGCTGGGAGATCGGAACATCTTCTGCACGTTCGTCGTCGCTGTTCCACCGCCGCCGGCCAAGCTCCGGTGAGCTTCCCCTTCTCTGTTCTTCCTCTCCCATGCTTTTCTGTAGCTTAGCAATGGTAACCCTACTGGCTTGGATCTGCGATAGTTCCTTTGCTTGATATCCCTCGGATTCGATTAGCATTGCTAGCAATGTTCCTTAGCACTTCACAGGTGTTCTTCCTTAGAAGTTTTACTCATGTTTGTTTCCGATTTTAACTGCGATGGTAGATCGTCTTTTCCTGCTAACTTCTGCGAGAGTGGTATGCCGGAGGGACTAACCTCCCTCTTTTCTCTGGCCTTGATAGGATTAACATCACGGGACTCCGGCTCTCACGCCTTGTTCCGACCATCAAGATGGCTTCCTCAAGCATGACGGGTACCTCGGCCTCAGAGGAAGATAACTCGGCCCGGATCCAAGGACGCTCTGGCTGGGAGGGGTCGGAGGTTACCCCGGCCGACATATCCTGGATCACCTCCACCAGGAGAGTGCCGGAGGGTGTTGCATGCCGGCTACCGGCGGGAGAGACTGTGCCGGCACCTGAACCCGGCGAACGAGTTGTCTTCATCGCCCACTTCGAGCGGGGTTTCGGTCTGCCGGCGTCGGACTTCTTCCGGGACTTCCTCGACACCTACGACCTGCAGCCCCACCATATCCCGGCGAACGCGGTGATGATCCTCTCCGCCTTCGCCGCATTCTACGTAGGCTTCGCCAGCATAGAGCCCTTCTCCCAAGCCTGGGCGAAGTACTTTCAACTACGGAAGCAAGTCATCCAAGAGCCGCCCCGGAGCAAGGATGACCCACCGGAGACGGCCCAGGAGAAGAAGGACCGCCCCATGACCCTTTGTGGCGCGGCCACCATCATGTCCCGGAAGGGCTCGGACTTCCCCAAGGTGGAACTCCTCGAGTCTTGCAAGAAGTGGCAGAAAAGCTTCTTCTACGTCAAGAACACCACCGACGTGGATCTGCTCAACCTGCCGCCATTTGTGGACGAGCCACCCTTGGCTATGAAGAATTGGACCTACAATCCGAAGAACTCGGTGATGCCAGTGAATGCTCTCCACCGGGTTAAGGGCGAGCTCCGGGATGCCGGCCTTACCCCTCAAGATTTGGTGGCATGCTTTATCAGCCGGCGCGTCTCTCCTCTGCAGCGCCGGTCACACAAAATCTGCCAGATGAGCGGGCCCATGGACCCCACCCGGCATTCTACACACGAGCTGACTCCGGCCGACATTCTGCGGCGGATCAAGGACGTCTGCAAGTCCTCTCAGGCCACCTTTGCCTGGGGACTTGAACCATACAGCCGGGATCGGCCCGCCCCAACGGTAAATACTTTGGCCGATACATACTTTCTTGTCCGGTATATAGACACTTATCATGCATGGCCCGAGATTTTGTTATTTGCCGACATACTTATAATGCTTGATCCGACATACTTCTTGTACCGGCATATTTCTTGCTTCTGACCCATTTACTTTGCATTATGCAGAAGTTCACCTTCCAGAGTATGGAGAACTCCCGGATCCAGATCGTGGCAGACCGCACTGCTGCAGATGTTGAAGATCCGGATCATTGGGACAAGCTACCCCGGAACACCCGTGCTGCCTCTGCCGCGGGTAAGGCCTCTTCATCCCGGCATTTCACTCAAGACTGGAGTGATGATGACTCCGATGAAGACTGCCAGATGTTTATCTGCCCGACACCTCTAGCTTACGCTCTTCCTACAACACCTCTTGCTTACGCCTTTCCAATGCCGTCCTCAGCTATCCCGGACGACATGGTTGTCGATGCCGCCCCTCTGAACCAGGGACCTCCTTCCACCGGTGATGTCTACGCACTTCTATTCTTGTAGACACTTGTTGGGCCTCCAAGTGCAGAGGTTTGTAGAACAGCAGCAAGTTTCCCTTAAGTGGACCACCCAAGGTTTATCGAACTCAGGGAGGTTAGAGGTCAAAGCTATCCCTCTCAAGCAACCCTGCAATTACGATACAGAAAGTCTCTTGTGTCCCCAACACACCCAATACACTTGTCAGATGTATAGGTGCACTAGTTCGGCGAAGAGATAGTGAAATACAAGTGGTATAGATGATTATAAGTAACAAACGTGATGTGAAATAAATATCGCTGCGAGCAAACAAGTAACAAAATAGCAAGTAAACGGTGTGCAATGCTTGGAAACAAGGCCTAGGGATCATACTTTCACTAGTGGACACACTCCCAACAATATAACATGAATGAACAAGTAACTTCTCTTTGCTAAGGTACTCTGAATTACTCTCCTATTGAATAACACTAATCATTGTGTAGTGGATACAAAAGCACCCCTTAAAGTTCATCAAGTACTTGACAAACACCACTCATAGAGATATCCAAATCAAATCACAATTCAAGATAGAAATCATTGCGACTTAGACCAAGTACTAACACGGTGCACACACTGTCAACTTTACACCATGAAAGGAGGAATAGATCACTCAAACTATCATAGCAATAATTATTCTCATAATCCACAAGAGATCACAATCATAGCCTAAACCAAGTACCACCATGATGCACGCACTGTCACCGTTACACCATAGCAGGAGGAATAGATTACTTTAATAACATTGCTAGAGTACACAAAATATCTGAATAATAACATGTACTTGTTCAACATGATACAAAGCTCACGATCACATAAAGATCACATCATGGGAGAGAGAGGTGAACCACATAGCTACCGGTAGAGCCCTTAGCCCCGGGGATGAACTACTCCCTCCTCATCATAGGAGACAGCAAGGTTGATGGAGATGGCGGTGAGGTCGATGGAGACGGCGGAGACGGCGATGGAGGTCGATGGAGATGGCTCCGGGGGCACTTCCCCGTCCCGGCAGGGTGCCGGAACAGAGACTTCTGTCCCCCGAAATTCGTCGATGGCGGCGGCGGAGCTGCGGAACTGTTTCTGGAAAATTGCCGACTCCCTTAGGGTTTTCCGTCCCGAGGCTTTATATAGGCGAAGGGGCGTCGTCAGAGGTGGAGCCAGGCTCCCTCACGCGGTGGTGGCGCGGGCCAGGGGCTGGCCGCGCCACCCCTGTGTGTGGGCCCCTGGTGGCCCACCTCCTACTCCTCTTCGGATCTCTGGAAGCTTCCGGGTAAAATAAGACTTCAGGAACTTGTTTCGTCCAATTCCGAGAATATTTCCTGTGTATCACTTCTGAAACACAAAAACAGCAGAAAACAGGGAACTGGCACTGTGGCATCTTGTCAATAGGTTAGTTCCGGAAATCGCAATAAAGTGCCACGAAGTGTAACGAAACACAAGGCAAATGGTGTAAAAACAAGCATGGAGCATCAAAAATTATGGATACGTCGGAGACGTATCAGCATCCCCAAGCTTAACTCCTGCTCGTCCTCGAGTAGGTAAGTGATAACAAAAGAATAATTTTTGAGGTGACATGCACCTACACAATCTTGATCATATATGTAAGCATTTGTGAGCTGGGATCATAAGAACTTAAAACATGGGCATGAAAGATATAATCTTGACAATAAGAACTTAGCAACCATGTTATAAACATGAAAATGAACACAAACAAAAGATCATGAAAATGAAACAATGAAAGTCAAATGTGTGTTCAAATCATAAGAAAAAACATACAAATGGTTTTCAGCTTGTCCTTCAAAGAGAGCAAAACATAAATGCATAGGACACCTTCAAGTTTAAGAGGGCGACTAGATACAAATAATTTAAGAACAAGTGAAACCAACAATATGAATCAATCAATGAACTTTGGGACAATGCATATTATACTAAGAATGACAACTATGCTCTCTTAATGGTGCATAAAGAAAGAAGGTGGTGACTCAACATAAAAGTAAAAGAAAGGCCCTTCGCAGAGGGAAGGAGTGATTAAACATGTGCTAGAGCTTTTCATTTGTAAAACAGAGAGATAAAAATTGGTTTTGAGAGGTGGTTGTCTTTGTCAACGACTGGCAATGGGGTTCTTACTATCTTCCAAACAAAAATGAAGCAAGTTTTTGAGAGAGAGATTGGCACTTTTGTGCTCTTTTTATAAAGCTTGGCACTCCTCCCCACCTTTTTTCCTTTCACAAACCATGGCTAACCGATTCCATCGGGTGCCCACCAACATTCACTTTCCATGGAGGAGTGCCTTTTTTCTTTCTTTTTTCTCTTTTTTTTTCTTTTTGGAATAAGCAATATGGAAGATAGCAAATCCGACCACTACGTCCCCATGAGCTGAAAACAGTGTCACAAAACGAGAAGTGTTTTGAAGGTTTTTGAAAGGTAGCACATGAAAATTTACTTTGAATGGCTTACAAATACCATGCATAGGAATTTATAGTGGACACAATGGCAAACTTGGTTTTAGGGAGTTGGATGCACGAGTAGAGCTCATACTCAGTACAAAATGAGGGCTAGCAAAAGACTGGGAGCGACCAACTAAGAGAGCAATAACGGCCATAATCATGCAAAGCGACAAAGCGACATTAAAAGAAGCATAAGATGGCATCAAAAGTCAAAAACTAAATGATCATGAAGGCTATTGGCGACTTTGTAAGAGTCTAACATGTGTGAGCATGCGCCAAGTCAACCCAAATAAAGCATCAAGGAGAAAACCAAAATAATGCTTCCATACAATAAAAACAACGCATGATTTTTTCAAAGGCTCATTAAGCAATCTCAGTTATTTGAGACAAGTCATGCTACAGCAAAACCACTAAGCATACTATCAAAAAGACATCAAGCACGACATTCAAAAGCCTAGACCGCAGTCTACACAAGCTCCTTCTTGTACCACTTTTTTGCATAAAGCTTTTTCTCTTTTCCAACACCATTCGAAATTTTTATAAACACCTCTTTTGATGAAAACCAATAAAGATCAGAGGCAAAAATACACCTTGATTAATAAATATAAGAATATCTGAACGCAAATCAAGGCGAAAACGAAAACCAAAAGCAGTAGCAGAAAAAGAAGAACACTCGGTTTTTGATAAGAGTGAAAACTAGAGTGTTCTTGGCAAATGAAAAGCGAGTTCATCTCCTCCAAAAGAAACATGATGTGATCTAACCATTTATTGCAGCAAACAAAGCAAAAGAAAACTGAAAACAAAAACAACTGACGCTCCAAGAAAAAACACATAGTGCATGAAGCAATAAAAATATAGTGTTTTGAAAGGTGACCTGATTTTTGCCGATGAAGAAGGGGTGCCTCGGGGGCATCCCCAAGCTTTGACGCTTGTACTTCTTGGATATTTCTTGGGGTGACATGGGCATCCCCAAGCTTAAGCTTTTGTCCATTCTTCATCTCATCTCATCATTCTCCGATCCCTACACTTGAAAACTTCCTTCATACAAAACTAAACACAATTCTATTAGCAACATTAGTGTAGCATAACATATAATCAACCTATTTTTGCTTCAGATTTCAACACAAAACCACCACATATAAAGTATATACTACTGTAGCAACTTCCCCAAAAAGTTCCGTGATCAAAAGAACTCAAAAGAAAGCGATAAAGCGGCAAACACAAATATTGGCAGAAATCTGTCAAAACTGAACAGCTGACAAAGGCCGAATTTTTGAGGGGTTTTCTGTTGCTCAAATAAAAAAGTGTTCAACTAATGAAAGTTTGGATATAACCTGGGGCATATGCACAAGAAATCGCAGGTCCAAAAGATATACAGAGAATTTATACGAATTTTTACGGTGCAGCACCGAAAACTGTTTCAGGACAGCAACATCCCCAAATCTTACCTCACTCAAATTAGAGGCTTCTCTTGGCACAACAACGAAATAAAAAGGATAAGGAGCGGCTATTACAGTAGTAATAACTTCCAAGACTCAAATAAAATAAAAAGTACTAAAAATAAAACAATGGGTTATCTCCCAAGAGTGCTTTTCTTTAACGCCTTTGAGCTAGGCGCAGTAATTTGCAAAGATGCTCATGTGGGCGCCATATAAGAGCTTGAGGCAAAGGTGCCATATAGAAACTTAAAGCAATAGAGAGCATCAAAAAGCAAATGTGAAAGACATTTATATCTGAACCACTTCCTATGCATAGGAATCTTGTAAGAAAAAAAATCAATGAGGCACATAGTAGCAAGCATGGATAGATAAAACAAGTGCCACTTCAAGATTTGCAACATAAAGAGGGGAAACTTAATATTGTTGAGATCCATCAAACCATGTTTCCCTCTCTCATAATAACTTTCAGTAGCATCATGAATAGAACTAACAATATAACTATCACATAAAGCATCTCTATCATGAGTCACATGCATAAAAGAATTAATACTCACCACAGGAACAATAGTAATAGGAGCAGATTCAACAGAATAATTATTCTCATCACCATAATCATCATAAATAGGAGGCATATTGTAATCATAACTAATTTTCTCCTCAAAAGTAGGTGAACTGAAAATATTATACTCATCATCATAGCCATCATAAACTAGAGGTTTAGTATCATCACAAGCTAAAGAACAGCTATTTCGCAAAGCATATTCTTCAAACATATCATCATAAGAAGGAACATCACATATGGGAGATAAAATATCATCAGAGCAAACTTTCTCCACTAAAGCTGGGGGACTAAAAATATCATGTTTAACAAAACCAGCTTCCCCAAGCTTAGACTTTTCTATAGCATTAGCAATAACGGTGTTCAAAGCATTCATACTAACAACACTATTAGCATGCAAATTAAGCTCCAAAGGTTTTTCAATTTTCTCTTCAAACACTTCATATCTAAACTCAGGAAAAAGACTACAGAACTCTTTATTTTCCATTAAGCCTAACTAGTGAAAATAAAAGCAAGAAACAAAAAGATGTAATTGCAGAATCTAAAGGAAATAACTCCGAGCACTCACACAGGAGGATGCGAGTACCTTTTACCTTACCTCCCCGGCAACGGCGCCAGAAAAGAGCTTGATGTCTACGCACTTCTATTCTTGTAGACACTTGTTGGGCCTCCAAGTGCAGAGGTTTGTAGAACAGCAGCAAGTTTCCCTTAAGTGGACCACCCAAGGTTTATCGAACTCAGGGAGGTTAGAGGTCAAAGCTATCCCTCTCAAGCAACCCTGCAATTACGATACAGAAAGTCTCTTGTGTCCCCAACACACCCAATACACTTGTCAGATGTATAGGTGCACTAGTTCGGCGAAGAGATAGTGAAATACAAGTGGTATAGATGATTATAAGTAACAAACGTGATGTGAAATAAATATCGCTGCGAGCAAACAAGTAACAAAATAGCAAGTAAACGGTGTGCAATGCTTGGAAACAAGGCCTAGGGATCATACTTTCACTAGTGGACACACTCCCAACAATATAACATGAATGAACAAGTAACTTCTCTTTGCTAAGGTACTCTGAATTACTCTCCTATTGAATAACACTAATCATTGTGTAGTGGCTACAAAAGCACCCCTTAAAGTTCATCAAGTACTTGACAAACACCACTCATAGAGATATCCAAATCAAATCACAATTCAAGATAGAAATCATTGCGACTTAGACCAAGTACTAACACGGTGCACACACTGTCAACTTTACACCATGAAAGGAGGAATAGATCACTCAAACTATCATAGCAATAATTATTCTCATAATCCACAAGAGATCACAATCATAGCCTAAACCAAGTACCACCATGATGCACGCACTGTCACCGTTACACCATAGCAGGAGGAATAGATTACTTTAATAACATTGCTAGAGTACACAAAATATCTGAATAATAACATGTACTTGTTCAACATGATACAAAGCTCACGATCACATAAAGATCACATCATGGGAGAGAGAGGTGAACCACATAGCTACTGGTAGAGCCCTTAGCCCCGGGGATGAACTACTCCCTCCTCATCATAGGAGACAGCAAGGTTGATGGAGATGGCGGTGAGGTCGATGGAGATGGCAGAGACGGCGATGGAGGTCGATGGAGATGGCTCCGGGGGCACTTCCCCATCCCGGCAGGGTGCCGGAACAGAGACTTCTGTCCCCCGAAATTCGTCGACGGCGGCGGCGGAGCTGCGGAACTGTTTCTGGAAAATTGCCGACTCCCTTAGGGTTTTCCGTCCCGAGGCTTTATATAGGCGAAGGGGCGTCGTCAGAGGTGGAGCCAGGCTCCCTCACGCGGTGGTGGCGCGGGCCAGGGGCTGGCCGCGCCACCGCTGTGTGTGGGCCCCTGGTGGCCCACCTCCTACTCCTCTTCGGATCTCTGGAAGCTTCCGGGTAAAATAAGACTTCAGGAACTTGTTTCGTCCAATTCCGAGAATATTTCCTGTGTATCACTTCTGAAACACAAAAACAGCAAAAAACAGGGAACTGGCACTGTGGCATCTTGTCAATAGGTTAGTTCCGGAAATCGCAATAAAGTGCCACGAAGTGTAACGAAACACAAGGCAAATGGTGTAAAAACAAGCATGGAGCATCAAAAATTATGGGTACGTCGGAGACGTATCAACCGGCGGACGTGCCGGCCGGAAGCGAGGCGTGAAGCCCCAGCCCGACACACCTCAGCAACAGAAAAGGCAGAAGGTTGGCGTGCCCATTCCGAAGAAACAGAGGCCTGTTGCCTCGGGGTAAGTTTCTTTTCTTCACATTGCTTCCGACATACTTTCTTCTTTGATTACTAACTTGGTGCTTTTCTCTCATTCAGGGCTCCTCTTGCGCCGGAACATGTTTCCAGCTCAAGTGCTAGCCCCAACATTGAGAAGCCAGCGGCCACTGCCACCCCCGACATACCTTCAGCGAGCCATACTACTTCACCGGCGCCGGCATCTTCGCCTACGCCTGACAAGAACACCTCCCCGGCGAAGGACGATCCTCCGCCGGAACAAGATTTCTCTGCCCCCGACGTCCACATGGACTCGGGGGCTCAACAGGAACCTTCGGCTTCTGATGTCCACATGGACACAGGAGCCCAACAAGATGCCCCCGACTCCGACGCGCCCACTAGCAGCGCCGAGACAACTGAGGATGCCGGCGCAAGCAACAAGAGCGCCGGCATAGATAACAAAGGAAAGGGCCCTGCAGTGCCAGAAGTCCGGACTACTCCGGAACCTGCCTCTGCTGGCCAAGCTGCACCGGCCGCGCCAGAACAAC
The DNA here is from genome assembly GCA_007115705.1 of Dactylis glomerata. Lineage (NCBI taxonomy): Eukaryota > Viridiplantae > Streptophyta > Magnoliopsida > Poales > Poaceae > Dactylis > Dactylis glomerata. The sequence continues at coordinate 737,746 of QXEO01000492.1, forward strand.
CCGCGCCCAAGACTCCCTCTACTGAGAAGACTCCAGCACCAGCCAAGACCGCTGCCCCGGCCAAGACCTCCATCCCGGACAAGACCTCTGCCCCGGTCAAGTCCGGCACCCTCAAGATCCAGCCGACCAAGTCCGGCACACCATCCGCCGCCACTGCTCCTTCTAAAGCAGCATCCCGGCCCAGCTCTGCCCTGGCCCTGCACCTTGGCAGGGCAGCATCCCGGCCTGGCTACCGGCCCAGCTTCTTCGACACGCCAGAACTTGAAGGCCGCGTCTCCCTGGTGACGAAAAGTGACCAGAGCCTTGGGTCTCTTAAGGAGCACTGCGTTAGGTGGAATGACGCCGACAGCATGGACACTGTGGACTCCAGGAGCAAGAAGTTGGCCGAAGCCTCGGGCACTGGCAATCCATCTAACATCCTGGCCGCGAAGCCCATTCCTATCGCCTGCGAGCTCCTCAGCCTCCAGCAAAGACTTCACCTCCTGGCCGATGCCACCAACGTAAGTCTTTTCCACGTATATCCCCAGTCCCCGAAAATGTCGGCTGTCCGGGATACGAACATCCGGGATTTTCCAATACTCTTTTAGTTAGCTGTTCTCAAATTAACTGCCGACATACGAGCTCGATCCGAGCTTCAAATCCTAGTCACCGAGAGCCGGGATAGGTGCGCAGCACCTGTGCCGGGTCTTTATCTATTTCTTCTCTTAATTATTTTTCAAATCCTCATGACCGAGATATAAGCTCGATTCGAGCTTCAAATCCTAGTCACCGAGGGCTGGGATAGGTGCGCAGCACCTGTGCCGGGTCTTCAACAGCATGAATTCTTCGTATAATCTTCAATTGTTCTGGCATGCTAGACTTTTCTCATAACCTTTCAAATCCTAACACTTTTGCAGCGCATGAACAACACACGCGCCGACATGTACCATGACTTGGTGTGCGAGCACCGGAAGTTATCTGACGCACATAGCAAGCTCCTGCTGGAACTGCGCCAGAAAGGTAAACTCATCCGACACATATGCCGGATGCCTTGCCTCCCTTTTGCCGGCACACCTTAATATGCCGACACATAACCTTTTACCGTCATTCCGCAGCTGGTGCCGAAGCCCAAGTCACCGAGCTTGTCAAGAGGGTGAAGGAGCTGACAGGTATGCCGGATCATGCTGTCACCCAAATAGTCACTTTATACTTCAAATCCTTTATCTCTTGTCACTGTTTTCTATCTTCACATTATTTTGACTTCAAATCTTTTCAGATGATAAAGCTGGACTGGAGGCACGCCACCAGGACTGTATGCCCTCAGTGGATGTGGCCAAGCAACTGGACGACCGGGATGCCGCTCACAAGGTCGAGATAGAGCAGTTGAAGGGCCGGATTGCCGAGCTTCTAGAGGAGAAGGAGCAGAGGGAGGGCCAACTCAAAAAAGCCCAGGAGCTGCTTGTCACCTCCGAGACTGATGCCTCCAACGCCCATGCCGAATTGTCTAGCTTGAAGGAGCAGGCAACTAAATGGGAAGTTACAGTCGCACAGCTCAATGCTGACCTCGCCAGTAAGTTTCAAATCCTTTTTCCTTATCCTGCCCGACATATCATGATCCTTTCCGGCATAACCTATGCCGACATATTCTCCCTTTTGCTAACATTATTTCTATTTCTCAGACATGTTTCCCACTTCCGTCGAAGACGTTGAGAGGGCTCTGCAGTTGGATCGAGAGAACCGGGGTGTTCCGGTTGACTCGGCCAATTGGGACATGTCGGAACAATTGTTGGCCCTTCAATCTCGGAAGAACGCCATGACCCTCTACACGGAAGAACTTTTTATTGGCGCCCAGGAGGCATATTCTGCCCTCTGGCCGGGGCAAAGGACACCCACTGACCCCATCGACCTCGGCAATGATCTGTAGCTCGCCAAGGTTCGCCTCCGGGAATGGCGGGATTCCGGCGCCCGGGTGGGAGCTGATGAAGCTCTCACCTACTTCCTCTCTTGGTACGAAAAAGCTGATCTGGAGACTTTGCGCACTGTGCGCGAAGGATCTATCTGGACCACGGATCCGGAACACATCCGGCGTCGGCGGGAACTGGCCCACAGTTATGTGGACTATGCCGACACCGATGCTTTTGTCCGGGACATCCACGAGCCGGAGAAGACAGCAGACGATGCCAAGGATGCTGCTGATGCTGAGGGCTCCGACTCTAGCCAAGACGAAGAGGAAGCTGAAGAGGCCGGCACTGATGCTCCAGAACAGGGATCTGTCCCAGGCGGAGGTGATGGCTTCATTCCATCTGCTGGGTCCGGCACTCCCGAAGCCGATATCTCCACTGCCACAGCTCCACCAGCCGGCGGCTCTGCTTCTGCCCCTGCTTCTTAACTTTGCCGGACCAAAAAACTTTAAGGTTTATCAGATCCCCGGTATGCCGGGTGCAGATGTAATATATACTCTATTTCCCTTAAGTTTGCTAGCTGAACAAGTTTTAACTTGGTTTGCTTGTTTATGAATGCCGGATCATCTTTTGGCTAAGTCACCGAGTTTGTTTTCCTGTTTCCTCAACTTCACAACCTTGGCCACTTGTCTACCTTTTTTGGCTTTCGACATATGAGTCTCAAGGTTGCTTCATTAAACATACAGTACTTTAACTTTGAAACTTAGACTTCAAATCATCCGACATTTCAATTTTTATTCTTAGCAATAACATAAATGTCGATTCGCTTGCTCTATATTTCCTTAGCCATTTTCCATGTGTAGACAATCTCCGGCATCTACTCTTGCTAGCCATGAAGCCGGGTTTCGGACAGCAGCTGAGTCGAAGAGCGGCCTTTGGCGCTGACACATTACTAGGCCGACATAGGAAATATTCAAATCAAGCCAGCCGACATACAAACAAGAACTGAAAATAAACAGCGATATATCTCGGAGGCAGTACCCGATCTCTTCGGGATGCCGACATTTCATTCATTAGCCTTATACCAGCATAAAAAGCAAAATGGAAATACATACATTATGCTGCTCAGGAGTAAAAGGGACGGAGTAGGGCTATGTTCCATGGTCTCTTGGTTTCTTCTCCGGACCTGTCCGCCTTGTCCTTCTTGGGGGCCTGTGCATCTATAAGATAATAGGCATCATTGTGCAGAGCTCTGCTCACAATGAATGGCCCCTCCCATGGAGGAGTTAACTTATGCCGGCCCTCTGTGCCTTGCCTTAGCCGGAGTACTAGATCTCCCTCTTGGAATCTCCTTGGATTCAACTTCTGCGCATGATAGCGTCTGAGGTTCTGCTGATATACTACTGTTCTTGACAGTGTTATTTCTCTTGCTTCTTCCAGCAGATCAACATCATTTTCCCTGGCTTCTTTAGCCTCTTCCTCAGTATATAGCACCACTCTTGGTGCATCATGTATTACATCTGTAGGAAGCACAGCTTCTGCTCCATACACAAGAAAAAAGGGTGTATAGCCTGTTGACCTATTCGGAGTTGTCCTTAAACTCCAAAGCACTGCTGGCAATTCATCTAGCCAACATCCTGGAGTTTTCTCCAGTGGCTCTATCAGCCGGGGTTTTATGCCGGATAACACTAGTCCATTTGACCTCTCTACTTGGCCATTGGTACAAGGGTGAGCGACCGACGCAATGTCCAGCCGGATTCCCACTTCCTCACAAAATCTGGCAAATGGCCCTTGGGCAAAGTTCGACCCATTGTCAGTGATGATGCCATGGGGAACACCATATCTCAAGATTATATCTTTTAAGAATTTCACTGCTGTGTGACCATCACACTTGCTTATGGGCTTCACCTCAATCCATTTGGTGAACTTGTCCACCATGACCAGGATATGGGTCATTTTTCCCTTTGCCGGCTTAAAAGCCCCAACCATGTCTAGGCCCCAAATAGCAAAGGGCCAGGTTATCGGGATAGTCTTCAAGGCAGACGCCGGCTGATGAATCTGGTGGGCATATCTTTGACATCCATTGCACTTCCGGACCAAGTCTTCCGCATCTTGCAGTGCCGTCGGCCAGTAAAACCCATGCCAGAATACCTTGGCCACCAATGCTCTGGATGAAGCGTGATGACCACACTCCCCCTGATGAATTTCCCGGAGCATCTCCAGGCCTTCAGCAGATTCAACACATCTCTGTAATACTCCGGTGGTACTTCTCTTGTATACTTCCTTGTTGATGATGGTGTATCCTTTGGATCTCCTTGTAACCCGGCGGGCCTCATTTTCATCCGCCGGCACTTGACCATCCACCAAGAAATCCATGATAGGACGTGCCCATGAGGGCACTTCTCTGACAGTGAACACTGCCTGATCTATCTCCATCATTTCGACCGATACATAATCGATCTCCATGGGCTGCGAAGTCCCCAGGACTGAGGGATCAGTCCCCGGGTATGCCGGAGCAGTCCCCGGGTATACCGGCACAACCTCTTGGTACATTTTACCCTTGCCCCTATTTCTGCTCCAGAATACTGCACTCACTGCATATGTCGGCCCAGTCCCCGGGACTGAGAAAACAGTCCCCGGGTTGCCTGATCTGACTCCGGCGTCTATCTCCATCGGAATTGCCTCCTCCGGACTTGGCGGGACATAAATGGACGATGATTCCGGCGAGGGCTTGATTGACGGCTTCCTCAGATGCTCCAAAGAAATGCCGGGCGGGATTGAATCTCTGGAAGATCCCAGCTTGGACAATGCATCAGCTGCGTCGTTCTGAGCCCGGAGAACATGCCGGAACTCACAACCTTCGAAGTAACCGCTCAACTGCTGTACCAGGAAACGGTAGGATCCCATGTTTGCATCATGTGCATCCCATATGCCGGAACATTGCTGAATCACTAAGTCAGAATCACCGAAACACATAATCCGGCGAATTCCTATGGCCTTAGACACCTTCAGGCCATGCACCAGTGCCTCATATTCCGCCACATTATTTGATGCTGCAAAATGAATCTGCAGGACATATCTCAATTGGTCATTCTTTGGTGAACTGAGAACTATGTCGGCTCCCAGGCCATGTATTGTCTTGGAACCGTCGAAATGCATCCTCCAATAATTTGCATCTGGCAACGGCGGCTCATATTGTATCTCGGCCCAATCAATGAAGAAATCAGCCAACACCTGGGACTTGATTGTATCCCTCTTATCATATTGAGGAGTATATGGTGACAACTCTATTGCCCACTTTGCTATCCGGCCGCTGGCATCTTTGTTACTTATGATTTCCGAGATAGGGGCCTCGGCCACTACCCAAATTGGGTGCTCCTGGAAGTAATGCTTAAGCTTTTTGGCCGCCATATAAACTCCATACGTCATCTTCTGATAATGGGGGTAGTTTTGCTTTGAGGTGGAAAGGACTTCACTCAAATAATATACCGGCCGCTGCACGGTTTTGCCTCCTTCCTCTCGCTCTACTACCACCACTGTACTGACAACTCTGTTAGTTGCCGCTATATAGAGCAACATTGGTTCCCTGGGCATCGGAGATGCCAACACCGGCGCTGTTGACAACATCTGTTTCAATTCCTTGAAAGCTGCATCTGCTTGCGTTGTCCAGACAAATGTGTCAGACTTCTTCATCAACTGATATAACGGCAATGCTTTCTCTCCCAGCCGGCTTATGAAACGGCTCAGGGATGCGAGGCACCCAGTGAATTTCTGCACCTCCCTCAAATCTGTCGGCGGCTTCATTCTTTCTATGGCCCGAATCTTGCCGGGATTCACCTCAATACCCCGGCTGGAAACCAGGAAGCCGAGCAACTTGCCCGCCGGCACACCGAAGGTACATTTAGCCGGATTTAACTTCATCCGGAATCTCCTCAGGTTTGCAAAGGTTTCCCGGAGATCATCTATGAGAGTCTTACTCTCCTTGGTCTTTAGGACGATATCGTCGACATATACCTGCACATTTTTATCTATTTGATCGTGCAAACATTTTTGCATACACCTTTGGTAAGTTGCGCCGGCATTTCTTAAACCGAACGGCATAGTGAGATAGCAATAAGCCCCGTACGGGGTAATAAAGGATGTCTTTATTTGATCCGGCTCATACAAGGGGATCTGGTGGAAACCAGAATAAGCATCTACGAATGATAACAGTTCACATCCGGCCGTGGAATCAATCACTTGATCGATCCGAGATAGCGGGAATGGATCCTTAGGACATGCCTTGTTCAGGTTGGTGTAATCGACACACATCCGCCATACTTTCACTATGGCGGGCTCATCCTTCTTCTGTTCCACCAAAACCGGATTAGACACCCAATCCGGATGAAGCACTTCTTTGATAAAGCCGGAGGCTAGGAGCCTGGCCACTTCGTCCCAAATGGCTTTCCTTCTATCACCCGCATTCCGCCGGAGCGGTTGCTTCACCGGCCTAGCATCTGGTCTCACATGCAACGCGTGCTCAGCCAGCTCCCTCGGCACACCTTGCAAGTCTGAAGTAGACCACGCAAAGATATCCCGATTCTCACGGAGGAAGCTGATGAGCTCGCTTTCCTATTTGGGATCCAAACTTGCCCCGACAAGGGCATGGCGCTCCGGGAAAACTTCATCCAGAGGCACCTTTTTGACTTCCTTGCTCACTTGAAAAGAAGCACTGCCACCGGGATTTGCCATTCCCGGCATAGATTTGCCGGCCGCCACTGTCTCCGCTATTTCCACGGCTCGCTTGAGCCTCTTCTTTTCTTTGGCAATGATCAGAGTTTTGGCCAGATTTGATCCGGCTGTTGCACATGCCATCGAACGCTTGTAATCACCAATGATGGTAATCGCCCCTCTAGGCCCCGGCATCTTCATCTTCAGGTATGCAACATGCGTAGAGGCCATGAACTTTGCCAATGCCGGCCTTCCCAGCAAAGCATGGTAGGGGCTTTCCAGATCAACCACCTCGAACATGAGATTCTCCACCCTGCAGTTATCCCAGTTGCCAAACATGACATCCATCCGGATCTTGCCCATCGGAGCACACGAAAGTCCCGGCACAATGCCGTGGAATGTAGTCTTGCTTGGCTCCAGCATATTCTCCTTGATTCCCAACTTCTGCATCGTATCCCGATACATGATGTTGATGCTGCTTCCATTGTCAACGAGGACCTTGCTAAACCTCACGTTACTAGCCGGCCCGAGGAATGTCGGATCCATCACCAGAGCATACCCGCCGGGGTTTGGCATGATCCTGGGATGATCTGCCCTGTCCCAGCCAATGGCCTGGTCAGACCAGTACATTAGCTTCGGCACTGCCGACATAACGGCATTCACCTCCAGACACCGCCGGTACAAGCTCTGCTTGTCTGTTCTTTCGGTCTCAAAGACTATGTAGCTCTGATCATGCTCCTTGTACTCATTCCGGCCCGCTGCTGGGCCTCCGGCATAGTACTCCAGATTATAGTTCTGATCTACTTGATTTACGCCGGCACTTCCGGGATTGCTCTGATTTCCGGGATTAACCGGCCTGGGCGGGACTGCAACTGTATTTGCACCTGTCAACGGCGATGGAGCTGCCGGGATAGAGGGTCTAGCCGGTCCCCAGGGACCTGCCCGACCTGCTAATATGTCGTCCAGCCATGAACAGTTTCTCGTCAAATGATTTGCCGGCTTACCCGGCTGGAACGTGTGAAACACACAAGGCTTATCCATGGCCAGACCCACCGTATACTTCGGCCATTGCTTCTTCTGGCCGGCGCCGCCGCCGGCATTCTTGTTGATCCAGACATTCTTCTTCTGGAAGGGCTGCGCTTGCTGCTGTGGCTGTTGCTGCTGCTGCTGAGGCTGCTGATTGCCCTCATATCTCGGACGCTGGCTACTGCCGGCGCCCCCTTGTTCTTCCTCCACAGCGGCTACTTGTGCCGTTCCATACTGGTAATCCGGCCTTTCATCTCTTCTCTTGTTCCGGTTATCAGAGCGATAGTATTGCCCTGGTCTCCCGGTGCTGTTGTTGTTCCCCTGGGTCTGCCCCTGTCCTTGTGAATCAAGGGTGGGCTGCATGGGATCTCCCAGAGCATAACTATCGGCAATCTTGATTGTCTCGGCCAACGTGGCCGGCATTTCCCTCTGAAGCTTTTGCCACAACATGGTGCCATGCCGGCACCCATGAGCGAACCACATGATGGCCTGCTGCTCCACCACTCCTTCGCAGGAATTGCGCAATGTGCACCACCTGGTCAGGTAGTCACGGTCGGTCTCATTTACTCCTTGCCGGCAGTTGGCCAGCTGCTGCAGACGGTTAGGCCTCTTGTATGTACTAGTGAAGTTTGACACAAACTGCTCTTCGAAATCAACCCAGCCGTTGATACTTCCGGCCGGCAGATTATTCGGCCATATCCTGGCTGGTCCTTCTAGCATTTGCGGTACATATCGTACCACCCATCTGAGGTTTCCTCCGGCAATGTTCACTGCAGTGGAGTAATCCTCCAACCAATCTCCCGGCTTTGTACTGCCGTTGTATGTCCTCACGCCACGCGCGAGCTGGAAGTAGTAAGGTACCGGCTCACCCATAATCCGGGGTCCAAAGCACATAGGACCCAGAGCTCCTTGCCTCTCCACCAACTCTGATTGGTGAATCCTGTCCAGCTTGAAGCGCGCGTCACTTGCCGCCAAGGACCGAGGTCCTAGCCGGGATGCAATTGGGCCAGCGATCATCTTTTGCTGCTGCTGCTCCGGATGACACTGCTCATTTAGCTGGCCTTGCTGATACAGCTGGCCTTGCTGATGCTGCTGCTGATATCCCGCCCTGGCAAGGGCGGAGTTCCCATCATCTTCCCGATGTCTCGGCAGACCTGCACCTTGCTGCTGGGCTGCACCCCCCCCCCGGCGCCTTGCTGCTGACGCCGAGCAGCACTATTACTCCGGCCACCACCGGCCGACACTGCTCCTTGCCCGGCCGGCACATTCTGGCCTGCCTTCTTGCTACCGGCATACTTGTCGGCTTGGCCGGCACTCCTTTGAACTGTTGCTTGCTTTCCGGCGATTGCCGGATCATACACCTGGATCTGCTTGTCCCAGCGGCCAGAGGTCACACTTCCGGCACGCCGGGCGCTTGGATGTGGGGACGAAGCCTCCCCTCTTGACCTTGCGCCGGCACCTCCCACTGACGCAACGTACTGGGATGCCCCAGCACCTGGGTTTGCCTTCTTAAAGGCCTCCTGCTGCTTGGTAGCTTCAGACAAAAGATGGTTAAGCCGGGCTTGCTGCTCATGGAGTGCTTCGCCGGACAAATTAGACAAGTCCTTAGCTACCTCCGCTGCTGCTCTAAGGTTCTTCACTGGTGAGCTATAGACTACCTTAGGCACAGTGCTAGTTGCAGTATGACTCTTGGCTCTAGCATCTTTACCTAGCTCAGTGTTAAGATTTCTACCTCTAGTTCTAACCTCTTCTTTTCGGCTAGGCCGGGTTACCACAGGAGTAAAACCATGGGCTGCCTCATACTCACAGAGTTGCCGGTTAAACCGCTCGCGCTCCTGGTGCATGGCCAGGGCCTCGTCGACGAGGGCCTGGCGAGATCCCTCCAGGACCTCCCTTGTCTGCTCCGGATCATCGCCGGATCACACCGGCTCGAGAAGCCGATCGATGATGGGAAGAAGCACCTGACCCTTTGCCGGCACAGCGGAAGTGCTGGCCAGGTTCTCGACACGCTCCAACGGAGGACGTGCCGACCTCTTGGCCTTCGGCGGCTCTGGGGGAGTGTCTCCTGCTGCTGCTGCTGCTTTGCCGGCACCCTCCGCCGGCGGCACTGATGTGCCGGCCATCATTACCTCGGCCGACTCTACTGAGCGAGCGCTACGCCCAGCGTGAGCCAGCCGATGTGACGGAGGATCTGCCACCACCAGTACCTCTTCCCTGCAAACTCTCTCAGTCCCCACGTACACCTCGTGGGAACCGAAAGACATGATCCGGCCATCCCTGGGGAACTGCCGGCCGCCGAGACATCCGGCGTTGTCACTGACGAAGCTGAGCGAGCCTAGCCTCTGGACGAGGCCAGAGACCACGCGCACTCCCGAAGCTGCTATCACAGACCCCGTCCGAATAAACACTCCGCCCAGCATATCGATCCGCCCCACAGTGGGCGCCAAATGTCGTCGTGGTGAAACAACATATGCCATGGGATGGCTTAAATGGGGGCCGAACTAGATGCTGGAGGATTCGGGAGAGGGGAACGAGCTAAAAAGCACGACAGAAAGGAACACAGATCTACCCAGGTTCGGGGCTCTCGTAAGGAGATAACACCCCTACTCCTGCTCTACTGGTTATATATTTGGATCGATGGAGTATACAACAACGGTGCTTCCAAGCTCTATGCTAGAGGAAGAGGATGAACTGCTAAGTGTAGGAACACAGAGTGACCAACCCCTTACTAGAGCTCTCTATGCCACCTTATATAGTGGTGGCCAGGGTTACAACGGTCACATAAGACCAGGAGACACCAACTACACTCCAACAGGACATGCTGACGATGGGCAAGACCCTTGACTTTGCCCCTGATTGCTCTCGATGTGACTCCACATCCCTGTACCTTGTACTTCTTGCACTGTGACCTTACCTTTGTGATGTAAGGGCTGTACTTGTGCACAGTGAGGGTAGATAGACCACCACTGTGCACCCTGTCAACATGATCCCTCTCCATACTTGGCAGAGTCTCTCCTTGATTGTAGGGACATGACACCTTAGCTGACTTTTGTATCCCGGATATGACCGTTGGCCATATCCTGGACCTATATGCCGGACCAACGACCTATGAAGGACGAGTAATCCGACCTCCATGCTCCTGCACAACATATCAAATAAGTTAGGCCGACATATCTAAGCATATGCCGGCACTCCTTTATAAGTATCCCGGTTATACCGGTATATCCGGACATTAGCCGGGATACACATATATGCCGGCCTGGCCGATGCTCTTATAATCCGGCCAGGCCCTTCCTTGGTCAACCGGCATAAAGTCAACCATAGCCCTTGTATCTTTCTAGTCTCTTGACCCTACCGGGGGTCATCCCCCCGACAGAAATCCCGGCCAGGCCGGATCCTCCTGATCCGGCCCAGTCGGGCATGGCAAAGAGGCCCGGAAGATGAATCCCAGCCAGGCTGGATCCTCCTAATCCGGCCCAGCCGGGCACTAAGGAGATGAAGGCCTCCGGGCGGAAGAGGCCCAGCCGGAGGGAGATCCCTGACCCGCCGGAGAAGACAGCGGCGGCCCAGCTGATCCGGCCCAGCCGGGGCTGGGGACGGCCTGGAGGCGAGGTGACGGGATGGGCCGGCCAGGCTGAGGAAGACGCCGGCCCACCTGAGCGAGGAGGCCTACCGGGGCGCGGGAACGGGGCATCGGCCCAGCCGGAGAGTGGAGTAGCTGGCCCAGCTTGGTGTAGATACCCCGGCCCAGCTAGGGAGAGAGAGGATGGCTGTCCAGCCGGGCTAAACCATGCCGGCCCAGCCGGGGAAGAGAGCTTCGGCCCAGCCGGGTTGTATGCCGGCCTAGGCTCTCATATGCCGGCCCAGCAAGCTATATGTCGGGCGAGGAGTGTTACGAGCAGGCCGGCTTTGCTGTATGCCGGCCCAACCTGCTGTTTAATTGCTTTTTAATATTCCTGCAACATATAACTTGATATATAATGTATATATTAGTCATAAATAGGGGTACTTTGGTATACCCAGGGTTATATCCCCGACACTAGCCCCCGAGGCTGTGGGGGACTCGCACAGTCGCGCACAGGCTTCAACAAAATATACCAAAGTCCCAAACTCATATACTTATAAAACTGATATGCTTACCTGCACAGGCAAATTTTATCTCATGCCATCATAGGCAGTGTCTTTCTTTGACATGAACTCACATATGTGATATGCTAGCCTTCGTGGGCTATCTCATAATACTATTGTGCCTTCTTTGGCTATATCGACATTTTGCCTTTTGGGCTATGTCTCATCGACATTGTCTGTTTAGACAATGCCAGAATACTGCTTTGCCTTCTTTGGCCATATCGATACTTTGCCTCTTGGGCTATATCTCATCAACATCGTCTGCTTTGACAATGCCGGAATACTGCTTTGCCTTCTTTGGCTATATCGATGCTTTGTATCTTGAGCTATTTGCCTCTTGGGCTACTCTGCCTCTTGGGCTACTTTGCCTCTTGGGCTGCTTTGCCTCTTGGGCTACTTTGCCCCTTGGGCTACTTTTGCCTCTTGGGCTACTTTTGCCTCTTGGGCTTGCCTCTTGGGCTGTTTCAACATGCTGCCATTTAGGCCATGTTTTATACTGATATGCCTCTTGGGCTGTGCCAACACTGGGCACTTGTTAATATGCAAAATGATAAGTTATGTTAATATGCCAAACCAGGATACTCTGTGAGACCGGATATGATATGAGGTATGATATTTGTTAGCTTTGAGATCGCTGTCTCGATACATTACTGAGCCAGAATTGGTGATGACTGAAGGGATTATAGAATACCTTGATACGCTGGCATGCCAAAATAAACGGCGATATCAGTTTTTGATAGATGCCTTAATATGCTGGCAAACCGAAATAAATGGTGATTGGGGATTTTGGTCGATGCCATGATATGTCGGCATACTGAATTTTTGCTCATGCCATGATATGTCGGCATACTAGAACACATGTTACTTAAGATATCACTTAATAGCCAGATGTGCTAACAAACTGAAATACCTGAGACCTGAGATATAAACTGAAGCCATGGTGGTATAATAGTAATTTCTTCTCTGTAACGGCAATATGGAGAGTCATAGCCGGATAATAGATATATTTATAATGAGATGTCCAACCTGTTCTGTAGTCATACTAAAAGACATAGCAATGGTCATAGCATTTGACATATAGCAATCTAGCATATGGAGTTTGGCATATAGCGCACAGTATTCGGCATATAGCATTTGAAATAAAGCACTCAGCTTATAAATTGAGATGCAGGAGTTTGACATATAGCACTTGATATGTAAACTAACTTGGCAACTCTCAGGAAAGATTTGGCACTCATGTGCTGGCATACAAATGCAGATATACTATAACTATCATGTGAGAACTGACACAGAATATATAGCAACTGGTACTGAAATTGGCATATAACAGCCGACATATAACATATAGCATATGGTCAAAATAGATACTACACTTGACACATCAAATAGCAATAGTGGTCTCTATGCAAGGTGGTACTCACAGCATTTAGCAAAGTAGTAGATATACTGAACTCAATATAACAACTGGCATACTGACTATAGCACTGTAGCAAATATACAGACTGATATATGCAAAGATATAAAACTTGACAAAGCAACTTGCTTACGGTAATAGATGCTAAGTCTAAGATATGAGACATCCTCTAGGTTACAGGATTTGACATGCTATTGTTGGCATACAAAGCCGGCATATAACATGCCAAGATAAAACTTTGCACATGATTGCAGATATATAAACTGATACTAATAATACTATTGTAGCAGACGTATGTAGCACTTGGCACAGAAACAGTCATACAGGAGGAAACTGGGTAGCTAGCATGCACGTATGTAAACTAGTTTTTTCATAAATAGTAGCATAGCAACGGCTGGCTAGGCTCATGACTAGCCCCCGAATTAATTTTTTCTACTAAGAAGATACTAGACTTTTAGATTGACTGGCTAGCCCCAGGTTTAAATACACACTAAACCCCGGGGAGATAGTAATTTTTACTAATAGGTGCTAGCTTCCGATCAGTATTTCGACACTAAAACATACTTGCAGTACTTCACGTTATACTTACCTGGAATAAAGTTGAAGCAATTCCCGCCGCTAGTCAATCTGGCCGGAGCGCCACTGATGGCCCGCTGCTTTGACTGTCGATGGCCTGGACACCAGCCAAGCCAAGCCAAAGCCCAGCCGGGACACATTTCCTGGCCCAACCCAGATGGCTGCGCGGTTGGACTAATCATGCCGGGGCGACGGCCCAGCCAGGGCTGGAGGGAGCGCCGGCCCAGTCGCACCGAGGCAGAGGAGCCAGCCCTGCCGGAGCTGGGGGAGCGCCGGCCCAGCCGGGATTCCGCCCCGCGCTGGCCCAGCCGAAACTTCTACGCGCCAGCCCAGCTGGAAACTGGGGGACACCGGCCCAACCGGGACACCTTGCGCCGGCCCAGACCGGGAAAGGGGAGAGCCGGCCCAGCCGGGGGCGGATCGCGCTGGCCCAAGCGGGACTTGCTGCTGCGCCGGAGCACCGGCCCAGCCGGGGCCCAAGACGCCCAGAGCCGACCGGGAAAGGGAAGATCCGGCCCAGGACAAGTTTGTTCCGGCCTAGAAAGGCCAAAATCGCTATATGCCGGCCCGGAGGCATATAATCCGGCCTGAAAATATATATGCCGGCCGGGGAAATGTCGGAGTCGACCCCGGGCCCACATATGTCGGCCGGGACATAAAATATGCCGGCCGGAGCATAAAATATGCCGGCCGGATGAAATCGAGTGCCGACTCGGAGATGCCGATGCAGATCCGGGACAGCCGTATGCTGGCCCGAGCGAGTTGATGTCAGCCCGGGAGGATGAAGAAGACTTGCAGTGCTCAGAGGCAATGCTGATGACGAGCCCCCGAGCAGATGAAGAAGATCCCGTCCGGATGTACTCCTACCAGCGCCTTCATCAGCCCCACGGTGGGCGCCAAATGTCATCGTGGTGAACGAGCATATGCCATGGGATGGCTTAAGTTGGGGCCGAACGTACACTGGTGGATCCGGAGGAGGGAAGGCACGGTAGAGACCGTGCACAGAGCACACTGCTAACACACCGAGCTACCCAGGTTCGGGGCCCTCGTGAGGAGGTAACACCCCTACTCCTGCATGTCTGATCTATATGAGCTACACATGAGAGCTACAATGGTGCTCCTTGAGCTGTTCATCTTGCCTATCTAAGGCTACACTGGGCAGGAGCTAAAGAGCTAGTGCTACTGAGAAGGGAGAGCTCCCATGGAGCGAGAGAGAATGAGCCTCCTCTGGAGGCTGGGGTGATCGTTCCCCCTGGCGCCCCTTATATAGGGAGCCCAGGGGACAAGGGATGCCCCACATAACACTATGCACACACTGTAGCTGAGTTGACTACTGAGGTCTTGTCAGCACTGTAGCCTGCATCAGCACGGTACCATCCTCGGTACTGTGCACTGCGTCATGGTCATGGGCTTGTCCAATCGATGTCTGTCCTTGGTGTCCTTGGTCTTTGTCTTCTAGCGTGTGTCTTCAGGATCTCCATGTCATCAGTCTTATCCTCCTCCTGGGGATAAGACTGACTAGAAGAGAGGAGTATGCTGGTTTGAGCCAAGGGGCATCCCAAAACCAGCATATGATGATGAGGGATGTGCCAGTCCGAGCCTAGAGGCGTCCCAGGACTGGCACAAGGCGCTGGAGGATGTGCCAGATGAAGAATATGCCCCGGAGGATGTAAATCCCAGCCCAGAAGGGGCTAAGTCGGCCTACCAAGGAGTAATCCGGCCTGGGCCAGGGAATCCCAGCCTGGCCCGGCCGGAACAGTGTCAAAATGGCAGCCCAAGGGGAGAAATCCCGGCCAGGCCGGATCCTCCTGATCCGGCCCAGCCGGGCGTGGCGAAGAGTCCCGGAAGATGAATCCCGGCCAAGCCGGATCCTCCTGATCCGGCCCAGCCGGGCGTTGAGGAGATGAAGGTCTCCGGGCGGAAGAGACCCAGCCGGGGGGAGATCCCTGACCCGCCGGAGAAGACAGCGGCGGCCCAGCTGATCCGGCCCAGCCGGGGCTGGGGACGGCCTAGAGGCGAGGTGCCAGGATGGGCTGGCCAGGCTGAGGAAGACGCCGGCCCACCCGGGCGAGGAGGCCTGCCGGAGCGCGGGCCTGAGGAGAGTGCGGGGCGCGGGAACGGGGCATCAGCCCAGCCGGAGAGTGGAGTAGCTGGCCCAGCTTGGTGTAGATACCCCGGCCCAACCGGGGAGAGAGAGGATGGCGGCCCAGCCGGGCTAAACCATGCCGACCCAGCCGGGGAAGAGAGCTTCGGCCCAGCCGGGTTGTATGCCGGCCTGGGCTCTCATATGTCGGCCCAGCAAGCTATATGCCGGCTGATACGTCTCCAACGTATCTATAATTTTTGATGCTTCATGCTTGTTTTTACACCATTTGCCTAATGTTTTGTTACACTTTGTGGCACTTTTATGCATTTTCCGGAACTAACCTATTAACAAGTCGCCACAGTGCCAGTTCCCTGTTTTCTGCTATTTTTGTGTTTCAGAAAAGCTACACAGGAAATATTCTCGGAATTGGACGAAACAAGTTCCTGAAGTCTTATTTTTCCCGGAAGCTTCCAGAGATCCGAAGAGGAGACGGAGTGGGGCCACGAGGTGGCCACACACCAGGGCGGCGCGGCCCAGCCCCTGGCCGCGCCCCCTATGTGTGAGACCGCCTCGGTCCACTCCTGACGATGCCCCTTCGCCTATAAAGACCCCCGACGGGAAAAACCTAAGTACCCGATCAATTTTCTAGAAACACATCGCGATCCGCCGCCGTCATCGACCCGAGATCGGGAGGGTCCAGAAGCTCTTCCTGGCACCCTGCCGGAGAGGGGAATCGCCACCGGAGGTCTTCTTCATCGCCATGCTTGCCTCCGGAGTGATGAGTGAGTAGTCTACCTGGGACTATGGGTCCATAGCAGTAGCTAGATGGTTGTTGTCCTCTCCACCATGTGCTTTATGTTTAGATCTCATGAGCTGCCCTACATGATTGAGATCACCGTTATGTAATTCTACATGTTTGGTTTGTTGGGATCCAATGAATATTGGTGTTCTGATTGAGTTTCTATACTGAAATATATCTTATGTTATCTCTATGTTGTTTATGATCTTGCATGCTCTCCGTTGTTAGTAGCTATCTTGGCCGAGTAGTTGCTAGTGACTCCAACAGGGGGTATTTATGCTCGATAGTGGGTTCATGCCTCTATTTAATCTGGGGGAGTGACAGAAACCTCTAAGGTTGTAGATGTGCTGTTGCTACTAGGGAGAAAACAACATTCATATGCTCGAGGGCATATGCTTTGTTTACATTACACACTTTGCTTAATGCAATTATCTGTTGTTCGCAACTTAATACTCATGGGGTGTTCGGATGATATCCCCGGGAGTGGATTATTAGTCATACATGCTATTGGATGGCGGTCTATGTATTTTGTTGTAATGCCCAGAGTAAATCGCATAGTGATCTTCTTGACATATCACGTTATCTTTATTCTATCAATTGCCCAACTGTAATTTGTTTACCCAGCATGTGTTATTTATCTTATGGAGAGACACCACTAGTGAATTGTGGACCCCGGTCCTATTTCCAACATATTGCTATCACCTGTTTACTTTACTCGCACTGTTTACTTTACTCGCATACTTCTACTGTTTTCCACTCGATACGCTCATACCCTTTGTTTCAAGCAAACCGGTGAGATTGACAACCTCATCATTAGTTGGGAACAAAGTACTTGGTTGTGTGTGTGTGCAGGTTCCACGTTGTTACTGGCCGAAGACGAGTCAACAAGTATCGTTAAACGGCGCCCTTGTTGGAGTGTTATTAAGCCAGTCCGCATTATCTTCAGTCGTACTGTCTGCTCTTCTCTTGACCGACAAACCTTGGTTTCTTACTGAGGGAAAGGACTTGCCGCTGTGCTCATCATACTTTCCACTTGGAGTTTACCAACTGCCTGGCCATAATCATCATCAACTACATGCCAGCCATCAAGCCCTTTTCTGGCGCTGTTGCTGGGGAAGAAGTGGAAGACCTCTGCAAGGGGAGTTTTTCGCACGCACATCCTTTACTTTGTTTTATTGTTTTGCTTTACTTTTTTTTACTTGCATTGTTTTATCAAAAATACAAAAAAATTAGTTCCTTTTATAGTTGTTATTTTTGTTGGTCTGTTATTGTCTTGCTTTATCATGCTTTCTATCAATGGTTGGTTTCTTTGAAACTAAATCTTTTTGGCAAGGTGGGTTCACAGAAGAGCAACAAAAATATTATGAGGAACACCGCTTGTCACAAAAAGGGAAACACTTATGGGAACAAATTGATAAATTGTATATTATTGCTAGAAATGTGTGCTCTACTTATAATATTACTTATTGCTTTGATAAATCTTGTTGCTGTAGGAGGTATAAACACCTCCCTTTTCAATGTGAGTATAATGATGATGTTACCATATCTTCTTATATTAATGGAAAATATGACTTTTATGATGTGGAACAAATTGAAGAATTTATTGCTTGGAAGGGTGCATTCGAACTTGCTTATTTGCTTGAAAATATTGATGATGCACCTTATAAATATGAGGTTTATGATATACTTACATTTTGCTTTGATAATTACAAGGAAGAAATGGTTATATTCTTAAATATCTTAATAGATGCTCTCCAATGGAAGAGACTAATGCCTTGAAGGAGCCTATAGAATAAGAAATTGCTGAAATTGGAAGCTCATTGGATGAAAAAGAGGAGGAGAGTGATGATCAAGAGGAGGAAGAATGGAGCTACCCACGTCTACCTCCCAATAAGAGTAACTCTTTAACTAATACCTTATTTGATCGCCCTACATGCTTAACAAAGGAGGGTGAGTGTGATATTTATATTGTTGAGTTTGTTCACGATGCTACTGAAAATTATTATGAGAGAGGAAAATATGGTTGTTGGAATTCTCATGTTACTAAAACACCTCTCTTTATATTGAAAGTTTCGAAGTTGCTCTTGTTTTATCTACCCATACTTGTTACTATGTGCTTCTTTGATTTATTTTCTTACAAGATTCCTATGCATAGGAAGTGGGTTAGACTTAAATGTGTTTTATATTTGCTCATTTATGCCCTTTTTGTCTTCCATTCATATTTCTTATGCGAGCATCTTCTCAAATTACTAAGCCTAGCTCAAAGGCGTTAAAGAAAAGCACTCTTGGGAGATAACCCAATGTTTTCTTTTCAGTACTTTTTCTTTTATTTGAGTCTTGGAAGTCATTACTACTGTAATGACCTCTCCTTATCATTTTTGTTTCATTGTTGTGCCAAGAGAAGCCTCTAATTTGAGTGAGGTAAAGATTTGGGGATGTTGCTGTCCTGAAACTTTTTTTGGTGCTGCATCGTAAAAATTCGTGAAAATTCTCTGTATATCTTTTTGACCTGAAATTTCTCGTGCATATGCCCCAGGTCATATCCAAACTTTCATTAGTTGAACACTTTTTGATTTGAGCAAGATAAAACCCCTTCAAAATTCGACCTTTCTCAGCTGTTCTATTTTGACAGATTTCTGCCAATATTTGTGTTTGCCGCTTTATCGCTTTCTTTTGAGTTCTTTTGATCACGGAACTTTTGGGGAAGTTGCTACAGTAGTATATACTTTATATGTGATGGTTTTGGGTTGAAACCTAAAGCAAAAAGAGGTTGATTATATGTTGTGCTACACTAATGTTGCTAATAGATTTGTGTTTAGTTTTGTATGGAGGAAGTTTTCAATTGTAGGGATTGGAGAATGATGAGATGAGTTGAAGAATGGACAAAAGCTCAAGCTTGGGGATGCCCATGCATCACCCCAAGAAATATCCAAGAAGTACAAGCGTCAAAGCTTGGGGATGCCCCCGAGGCACCCCTTCTTCATCGGCAAAAATCAGGTCACCTTTCAAGACACTATATTTTTATTGCTTCATGCACTATGTGTTTTTCTTGGAGCGTCAGTTGTTTTAGTTTTCATTATTAGTTTAGTTTGTTTGCTGTAATAAATGGTTGGACCCCAACAAATTTCTTTTGGAGAAGTTGCCTTGCTTTTCATTTGCCAAGAACGCTCTAGTTTTCACTCTTATAAAAAACCGAGTGTTCTTCTTCTTCTGCTACTGCTTTTGGTTTTCGTTTTCGCCTTGATTTGCATTCAGATCTTCTTATATTTATTTAACAAGGTGTATTTTTTCCTCTGGACCATGTTGGTTTTCCTCAAAAGAGTTGGATTTAAAAAGTTCGAATGGTGTTGGAAAAGAGAAAAAGCTTTATGCAAAAAAGTGGTGCAAGAAGGAGCTTGTGTAGACTGCGGCTTAGGCTTTTTCATGTCATGCTTGATGTCTTTTTGATGGTATGCTTAATGGTTTTGCTGTAGCATGACTTGTCTCAAATAACTAAGATTGCTTAATGAGCCTTTGAAAAAATCATGCGTTGTTTTTATCGTTTGGAAGCATTATTTTGGTTTTCTCCTTGATGCTTTATTTGGGTTGACTTGGCGCATGCTCACACATGTTAGACTCTTACAAAGTCGCCAATAGCCTCTATGATCATTTAGTTTTTGACTTTTGATGCCATCTTATGCTTCTTTTAATGTTGCTTTGTCGCTTTGCATGATTATGGCCATTATTGCTCTCTTAGTTGGTCGCGCCCAGTCTTTTGCTAGCCCTCGCCTTGTACTGAGTATGAGCTCTACTCGTGCATCTAACTCCTAGAAACCAAGTTTGCCAAAGTGTCCACCATACATACCTACTAGCAATTTTTTATTCCAAGTAAATTTGACTTGCTTTTATTTTCTCTTCAAATTAAACTCTTACCAGTGTTATGCAAAAATTGGTCAGTAAAGCTCTCACGAACCGGAAGGCACACTTTACTTTTTCTTGTTCTTAAAAATTTGACATTGTGGTATCTTATGTTGAGTTGTTATGCTTGCAAGTTGTAAGTTGGAGACTAGCCCAGCCATGCCGTCATGGGCAAGCTTTCAACATTGCACTTCTTATTTGAGTTGATATCGTGATCTTTTGTTTATGGATGCCCGCGGTGTGAAATGAGTTGGGAATCTTGCAGGGATCATGGAGTTTGTATATGTGTTAGGGAAACGCCTGGGCCGCCAATCTAAGCCATGCATAATTCATGGTGGAAATTTGCAGCATACCCATAGTGGACATTCGACGATGCATCTCAAAATAAAAAGCTAAACAAATGGTAAATAAAAGAGATGTCGAGGTGTTCATTGTCTACTTGTCCTGTCATTTTGATGTGGGCTTGTTCCATGTCATTGGGCATGGAGGTACCCCGTTGGCGGTTCTCGATGATACATATATACTTACAATGACAAGAGCCTTGCTTGGGACTCTAAGTAGAGTAGCATGAGGTTTGGGT
The DNA here is from genome assembly GCA_007115705.1 of Dactylis glomerata. Classification (NCBI taxonomy): domain Eukaryota; kingdom Viridiplantae; phylum Streptophyta; class Magnoliopsida; order Poales; family Poaceae; genus Dactylis; species Dactylis glomerata. The sequence goes on from QXEO01000492.1 coordinate 758,842, forward strand.
ACTCGTATTCACGGGACACGAGGTTTTTGACTTATGATTTGTCAAGAATATGCATCATAATTGTTCTCGCATTAACTCTAACCATTCAAGATGCTTATGATGGGGGCAATGAGAGCTCAAAGCTGGTAAGTACCATAATTTTTTAAGGTTGTAAAACTTGCAATCACTGCTTCCCTCCGCGAAGGGCCTTTCTTTTTACTTTTATGTTGAGTCACCACCTTCTATCTTTATGCACCATTAAGAGAGCATAGTTGTCATTCTTAGTATAATGTGCATTGTCCCAAAGTTTTCATTGATTGATTCATATTGTTGGTTTCACTTGTTCTCAAATTATTTGTATCTAGTCGCCCTCTTAAACTTGAAGGTGTCCTATGCATTTATGTTTTGCTCTCCATAAAGGACAAGCTGAAAACCATTTGTATGTTTTCCATATGATTTGAACAAATGTTTGACTTTCATTGTTTCATTTTCATGATCTTTTGTTTGTGTTCATTTGCATGTTATAACATGGTTGCTAAGTTCTTATTGTCAAGATTATATCTTTCATGCCCATGTTTTAAGTTCTTATGATCCCAGCTCACAACGCTTACATATGTGATCAAGATTGTGTAGGTGCATGTCACCTCAAAAATTATTTCTTTTTGTTATCACTTACCTACTCGAGGACGAGCAGGAGTTAAGCTTGGGGATGCTTGATACGTCTCCAACGTATCTATAATTTTTGATGCTCTATGCTTGTTTTTACACCATTTGCCTAATGTTTCGTTACACTTCGTGGCACTTTTATGCATTTTCCGGAACTAACCTATTAACAAGTCGCCATAGTGCCAGTTCCCTGTTTTCTGCTATTTTTGTGTTTTAGAAAAGCTACACAGGAAATATTCTTGGAATTGGACGAAACAAGTTCCTAAAGACTTATTTTTCCTAGAAGCTTCCAGAGATCCGAAGAGGAGACGGAGTGGGGCCATGAGGTGGCCACACACCAGGGCGGCACGGCCCAGCCCCTGGCCGTGCCCCCTATGTGTGAGACCGCCTTGGTCCACTCCTGACGATGCCCCTTCGCCTATAAAGACCCCCCGATGGGAAAAACCTAAGTACTCGATCAATTTTCTAGAAACACATCGCGATCCTCCGCCGTCTTTGACCCGAGATCGAGAGGGTCCAGAAGCTCTTCCCGGCACCCTGCCAGAGAGGGGAATAGCCACCGGAGGTCTTCTTCATCGCCATGCTTGCCTCCGGAGCGATGAGTGAGTAGTCTACCTGGGAATATGGGTCCATAGCAGTAGATAGATGGTTGTCCTCTCCACCATGTGCTTCATGTTTAGATCTCATGAGCTGCCCTACATGATTGAGATCACCGTTATGTAATTCTACATGTTTGGTTTGTTGGGATCCGATGAATATTGGTGTTATGATTGAGTTGCTATACTGAAATATATCTTATGTTATCTCTATGTTGTTTATGATCTTGCATGCTCTCCGTTGTTAGTAGCTATCTTGGCCGAGTAGTTGCTAGTGACTCCAAGAGGGGGTATTTATGCTTGATAGTGGGTTCATGCCTCTATTTAATCTGGGGGAGTGACAGAAACCTCTAAGGTTGTAGATGTGCTGTTGCTACTAGGGAGAAAACAATATTCATATGCTCGAGGGCATATGCTTTGTTTACATTACATACTTTGCTTAATGCAATTATCTGTTGTTCGCAACTTAATACTCATGGGGTGTTCGGATGATATCCCCGGGAGTGGATTATTAGTCATAGATGCTGTTGGATGGCGGTCTATGTACTTTGTTGTAATGCCCAGAGCAAATCGCATAGTGATCTTCTTGACATATCACGTTATCTTTATTCTATCAATTGCCCAATTATAATTTGTTTACCCAGCATGTGTTATTTATATTATGGAGAGACACCACTAGTGAACTGTGGACCCCGGTCCTATTTCCATCATATTGCTATCACCTGTTTACTTTACTCACACTGTTTACTTTAGTCGCATACTTCTACTGTTTTCCACTCGATACGCTCATACCCTTTGTTTCAAGCAAACCGGTGAGATTGACAACCTCATCGTAAGTTGGGAACAAAGTACTTAGTTGTGTGTGTGCAGGTTCCACGTTGTTACTGGCCGAAGACGAGTCAACAAGTATCGTTAAACGGCGCCCTTGTTGGAGTGTTATTAAGCCAGTCCGCATCACCTTCAGTCATACTGTCTGCTCTTCTCCTGACCGACAAACCTTGGTTTCTTACTGAGGGAAAAGACTTGCCGCTGTGCTCATCATACTTTCCGCTTGGAGTTTCCCAACTGCCTGGCTATAATCATCATCAACTACACGCCAGCCATCACCGGCCGGGGAGTGTTACGAGCAGGCCGGCTTTGCTGTATGCCGGCCCAACCTGATGTTTAATTGCTTTTTAATATTCCTGCAACATATAACTTGATATATAATGTATATATTAGTCATAAATAGGGGTACTTTGGTATACCCGGGGTTATATCCCTGACACTCCCTTGGACCGGCAGCCGAATGCCAGTCTAGGGTGGGAGCGTGCCGCGGGATGAGGAGTAGTACTTCGGTGTGCAAAAGATCTGGCTTGGTCCAGTCCACGCACAACTATTGACCAATGCACGCGGTTCTTGGGTGAATGCTCGTTAACGTTTTTGCGTTTTGTCCTCTTAGCGATTTTCCCAAGTGGGCGACCTGCCGGCTCCATCTCCCGCGGCTCGGGATGGAGGTTGGGCTCGGGGTCCGATCCGCACACAGTACTCATTCGTCTGACAAGAGGCTCGGTTCGTCGGGTTGCGGGCATTTCCTCTTAGCAATTTTCCTAGGTGGGTGACCTGCCGGCTCCATCTCCTGCGACGTGAGATGGAGGTTGGGCTCGGGGTCCGGTCCGCACACAGTACTCGTTCATCTGACAAGAGGATCGGTTCGTCGGGTTGGGGCTGCCGGCTCCCGTTTGGAGCCGGTTTCCAGCCCCCGTGAATAACGCTTAGAAAGGTGAAAGGTACTTTTAAGCACTTTTTCCTGGGATCAGCCGTATGCCACCCAACTTTCTTTTATTCATCAGCACTTGTTCGGGATACAAGGTTTTTGCCTTGGCTTAGCCAAAGATCTTAAGCGATCGACATCTCGACTTGTCTCGGGCGGGGCTATGAAGTGCTCTCTCCTACCTCGAGGAAGGGCCAGCCCGCGAGACAAAGAGCTTCTGCCTCCTTGCCCGCTTCGGGCGGGACTTCCTTGGCGTTGCTTGCCGGCTTGAGATGAGGAGCTAGCTGGCTCGATGCTGGGCGGCCCGGCTGGACCGCCACCACCCGCTCCAGTAGCTGACGGTTCTCCTCAGCAATGACCAGAGCCTCCGCTAGCTTAGAACTGGCCCTTGCGCACTCTATCGACTTCTTGTAGCACCCAGTGACAGTAATCACCCCACGGGGGCCTGGAAGCTTCATCTTCAGGTAGGCGTAGTGCGGGACTGCCATGAACTTGGCCAGGGCAGGTCGACCAAGCAGCGCATGGTAGGGGCTGTTAAGGTCTACCAACTCAAACCAGATCGGCTCGCGTTGATGATTATCCTTCCCGCCGAACAGCACTTCCAGTTCGATCCTCCCCATTGGCGTACAAGAGTATCCCGGCACGATCCCATGAAAGGTTAGCTTGGTTGGCTTTAGCTGGATTGCTGGGATCCCGAGCTTCTCCATCGAAGTATGATAGAGCAGATTGATGTTGCTGCCTCCATCGATGATCACGCGTGAGAATCAGCAAGTATGCGTTTCTGAGAACACAATCGGGTCTAAGACCAGCGCATAGCCCCCGTGTCTCGGCATGAGTGGCGGGTTATCTCCGCGCCCCCAGGTGATGGACGCGTCGGACCAGTGCATGTACTGCGGTCCAACTTGCATGACTGCGTTCACCTCAACACCGGACCACGGCTCATCCTTTGGATCTTCCGTCTGGGAAGTGAACACGTGATATTGTTCCACATTGGCTTCCTCGGGGTAGTCCCCAGCAGCTTTAGCCGGTTGCCGATTCTTGTTTCCTTGCACTTCAGCTGGCAGGCCTGGCGGAGGGCCTGGCAGTTGATGGTTACCTTGCTCCAGGTCTCTGGTGAAACTGCACTGGCGAGTTGTATGCGCTGCCGGCTTGCCTGAGACACTATGGAACTTGCAGGGCTGGTCTAGCATCACCTCGATGGTATACTTGTCCTTGCTGAACTTGTCTCCTTTGCTCTTCTAGCTTCCACCTGTAGCCCCCGGGCTTCCTTAAACTGCGGCCACTTGCTGGGAATCGTACTTGTTATCATGACGCTCATCTTTCCTCTTGCCGTGTCGATCACGGTTGTGATGTCCTCCCTGGCCGGATGCCGGCTGAGATTGGCCTCTGGCTGGCGTTGGCTGAATGTATTGCACTCTTGCAGCGGAGTCGGCGGAAGCGTACTTGTCCGCTATCGCCATGAAATTAGCCATTGTCTTTGGCTCGGCCCGGTGAAGCTTGTGCTTCAACAAGGTTCCTTCTCTGCATCCGTCCGTGAAGTAGCCAATGGCTTGCTCCTCGCCCACTCCTTCGCATGACTTGCGCAGCTCGGACCATCTCGTGAGGTAGTCACGGTCTGGCTCATCCGGGCCTTGCTTGCAGAGGGCCAGTTGCCATGGGCGGGGCGGTCGCTTGTAGGTTCCCATGAAGTTCTTGATAAATGCTTCTTGGAAATCATGCCAAGAGTTGATCTGCAGAGCCGACAGGCTATTGAGCCACGTCCGAGCAGATCCTGTGAGCATGAGCGGCGCATAGCGCACTGCTGTCCTCTTGTTGCCACCCGCGATGTCGACGGCGGTGACATAGTCTGACAGCCAGTCTTCCAGCTTCACCGCCCCAGTGTATTTGGGCATGTCGCGCGGGAGGGCGAACTTGGCTGGAAAGGGCTCGTTGCGGATGCGAGGGCCGAAGTAGACCAGCCCCGCTGAAGATTCCTCCTCGTCGAACTTGGAGTCCGCCAGCTGGTTGAGCCGATGGCGAGTGTCATCCTTCGGCGGGTCGACGTGCTCCCCGATCCTCAGACTCATGTGTGAGCGAGCTGGCTGATGACCCTGAGTGCCTTGGCCAGCTCCCTGGGCCGGCTGGGCTTGCGCCGCAGATTTGCCGCGCGCCGGCTCTGCTGCGTCTGCCCGAGGGGGATGACGCAGCTTGCTGGTGACCGCAGCCGGATCTCGGGGCTGCCGGTTGTGGTGGCCAGAATGCTGGGTGCGATGGTTTCCACCGCTTTTGCCAGGAGCTCGGTTGCTCCAGCTGTGCTCCGCCGGGCCATGGTTGGGTGACGAAGCTTGTCCCTGCGACTTGTTTTGGCCGGCTACGACGATGCGGTTGTCGTGCCGGGTGCCACTCGCCTCTCCGTGCGGCTCCATCGCCTGCTGCTGCAGGTCGGCGGCATCCAGGAGTTCCTGGATCCGGGCTTGCTTCTCCCGCAAGTCCTTGCCTTGCAGTCCGTCCAGTTCAGAAGTGATGTAGCGCGCGGCGCGGAGGTTCTTCGTGGGCGTGCTGTAAGTAGGCTTGGTGATGACTGGAGGCAGCTTCGTCGAGGGCGCTGCCTGGTTCAGCTCCGCGCCCAGCTCGCGGCCTCGTTGACGAACTTGTCCCGCCCGGCTAGGACCGTCTCCAGCCGGAGTGAAGCCGTGGGCGGTGTTGTACTCGTGGAGCGTGGAGAGGACGCGCCGACGAGTGTCTTCGACGTCGATCGCTTCCTTGAGAAGGTTGCGGCGCGTCCACTCCACATCCTTGGAGATCTTGACTGGATCAGTGGTGAGGTCAAGTGGAGCGCGTAGGTCTGTGATGGCTGCATCCAACACGTCCCGCTCTGGAGGTGGAAGATCTTGTTCCTGTGGAGGTGGGCGTTCGAGCGGCGGGCGCGCGGAGCACGGTGGGTCGCCGCCACCACCATCCTCCAGGGCCAGCACTTCGACCATGGTGCAAAAGTTGGTGCTTTCGCCGTTGTCAGAGTCTGTATCACAGAGAGGGTCAAGCACATTGGTTACCTCCTCCGGGAAGGGCTTGGCGACGTAGAAGCGGTGGCTACCGACATCGAGGAAGGAGCCGCTGTCATCGAGGCCGTTCTTGAAGTAGGCCAAGTTGTCGCTAACGCAGTCGAAGGTGTCGAACCTCCAGACAAGGCCGGAGGCGACCTTCTCGCTGAGAGCCGATGAGGGTCCCGGCCAGAACTTGACTCCGCTCGCCGCCGCGCTTTGCCCCACGGTGGGCGCCAAATGTCGTGGGAATTTGGAGACAGTAGCCATGGGGTGGCTTAACGAAGGGGCTCGACGGTGGTGACGATGGGTCCGGCTCGGGATTGTGCCAACGGAGACACCTCGGTTTACCCAGGTTCAGGGCCCTCCCCGCTGGAGGTAAACCCTTACTTCATGCCTGCTTTGTATTATCTCGATAGTGGTTACAATGCTTCTCGAGCTGTTTGGGCTAGAGGAGGAAGAAGAAGATCGGATCTCCCCTAGTCTAAGGGTCCAGACCCCCTTATATAGGCGAGGATCGGGTTACAGGTTAGGTGGCAGTTCGTCCGGCTGCCGGCTCCCCCGTGCCCGCGTCCTTAGCGTGATCCTCTGGCCCCGCTCTGACGATCACGCTTTATAAAGCGCCTTTTCCCCTTGGACCGGCATCTGGGAGGCATATGCCCTCCCTTTTGCCTCGGATCCTTTCGTGGGGAAGGCTCCTTGATTGCTGATTGGCTGGGTCTGGTCGTGGCGTGAGTCACTCCCGTCCTTTGCCTCTGTCGATCTTGTCGGGGCCAGGCCACTTTCGGCGAAACAACCGTTGGAGGGCTCTTGTCTTCATCGCCCGGCTCCGGCTCTCCTCGGTGGAGTCGTCAGCCGGCTGTTGGTGCAGCCGGCCCTTCGGGCGGAGCCGGTCTTCTCATCCTAGAGCCATGGAGACTCCTGGGACGCCAGCCGGCAGATTGCTCGGCCCTTGACACGCCCCATAAGTCATCCCCACGACAGCTTCCCTCTGCGAAGGGCCTTTCTTTTACTTTTATGTTGAGTCTCCACCTTCTATCTTTATGCACCGTCTAAGAGAGCATAGTTGTCATTCTGAGTATAATGTCCATTGTCCCAAAGTTTTCAATGATTGATTCATGATTTTGTTTTCACTTGTTCTTAAATTATTTGTATCTAGTCGCCCTCTTAAACTTGAAGGTGTCCTATGTATTTATGTTTTGCTATTCCAAGAAGGACAAGCTAAAAACCATTTGCTATATTTTTCCATATGATTTGAACACACGTTTGACTTTCATTGTTTCATTTTCGTGATCTTTTGTTTGTGTTCTTTTTCATGTTATAACATGGTTGCTAAGTTCTTCTATCAAGATTATGTCTTTCATGCCCTTGTTTTAAGTTCTTTGATCCTAGCACTCAATGCTTACATTGATGATCAAGATTGTGATGGTGCATGTCACCTCAAAAAAATTATTCTTTTGTTATCACTTACCTACTCGAGGACGAGCAGGAGTTAAGCTTGGGGATGTTGATACGTCTCAAACGTATCTTTAATTTTTGATACTCCATGCTTGTTTTTACACCATTTGCCTTGTGTTTCGTTACACTTCGTGGCGTTTTTATGCGATTTCTGGAACTAACCTATTGACAAGATGCCACAGTGTCAGTTTCCTGTTTTCTGTTGTTTTTGTGTTTTAGAAAAGCTACACAGGAAATATTCTCGGAATTGGACGAAACAAGTTCGGAAACTCCTATTTTACCAGGATGAACGACAAGGACAAAACAGGAGCCGGAGAGGGGCCAGAGGCTGGCCACACAACAGGGGGGCGCGGCCCAGCCCCTGGCCGCGCCCACCCATTGTGAGGCCACCCTGGTCCACCTCCGACGACGCCTCTTCGCCTATAAGAGTTCCGCAGCTCCGCCGCCATAGCCGATGAATTTTGGGGGACAGAAGTCTCTGTTCCGGCACCCTGCCGAGACGGGGAAGTGCCCCCGGAGCCATCTCCATCACCGTCTCCACCGTCTCCATCGACCTCACCGCCATCTCCATAAACCTTGCTGTCTCCTATGATGAGGAGGGAATAGTTCTTCCCCGGGGCTGAGGGCTCTACCGGTAGCTATGTGGTTCACCTCTCTCTCCCATGATGTGATCTTTATGTGATCGTGAGCTTTGTATCTTGTTGAATTGGTAGATGTTATTATTCAGATATTATGCTACTCCCGTGCTTTATATTTGTAATTTCTGGAGACACCTTGTATCATGATGTGAAGGTGACAGTGTGCGCATTATGTGTGTCTCTTTTGGTTAACGTCTCTATGAATTGTTGGTGTTTGTTGGAACCATCTAGTGCGTTCACGGTGACAGTGTGGGACAATCTAGTTTGGGGAAATAGGGACTTTGAGGAGTGCTTCGTAGCCCTAGGCATGATTAGTGTTCATTTTCCATTGGAGAATTGTTTTGAGTTGCATATTGATGATAGTATCTATTGGTTCAATTATGTTATATTTGTTGAGAGTGTGTCCACTAGTGAAAGTATGATCCCTAGGCCTTGTTTCCAAGCTTTGCACACCGTTTACATTCAGTTTTGTTACATGTTTGCTCGCAGCGATATTTATTTCAGATTACATTTACTACTTATAATCATCACTACTACTTGTATTTCACTATCTCTTCGCCGAACTAGTGCACCTATACATCTGACAAGTGTATTGGGTGTGTTGGGGACACAAGAGACTTTCTGTATCGTAATTGCAGGGTTGTTTGAGAGGGATTGCTTTGACCTCTTCCTCCTTGAGTTCGATAAACCTTGGGTGATCCACTTAAGGGAAACTTGCTGCTGCTCTACAAACCTCTGCAGTTGGTGGCCCAATACTGTCTACAAGAACAGACGCATGCGTAGACATCAGAGACTTTGCATAAAGAATTTAGAGATGTTGTTATAGAAGCTAGGAAAGTTTTTGAGCATTTTAATATGCTTGGCTCACGTGTAGAGGTTGTTGGTACAAATAAGGAAGAAATCAAAGTACCAATACCTTTCAAACTCGTAGGGATGCATGAATCTTTAGAAAAGAATTTTGATTGGATTGTTCCTGAAAACCCTTTTGATAAAAGTAGTGAACCCAAGAGTGTTCATAGAGGATCTTCTAAAACTCATTTGGATATAATACAATTCCTTCTTGAAAAGACTTCTGCTATTGATCTTAATGCTTTATTTGAAAATACTTGATTTCCACTTTCTGCGCCTAGCTCAAAGGCGTTAGAGATAAGCACTCTTGGAAGATAACCCAATGTTTTCTTTTCATTAATTTTTATTTTTGTTGAGTTTTGGAAGTTATTACTACTGTAATGACCTCTCCTTATCGTTTTTATTTCGTTTTTGTGCCAAGAAGAACCACTAATTGGAGGAAGGTAAGATTTGGGGAAGTTGCTGTCCTGAAACAGATTTCTGCGCTGTACCGTAAACATTCGTGAAAATTCTCAGAACGTCTTTTTGATCTGCGATTTCTTGTGCACATGCCCTAGGTTATTGTCTAACTTTCATTAGTTTTGCACTTTTCGATTTGAGAAACAGAAGATTTTCAAAAAAAATCGATCTTTACCAGCTGTTCTCTTTTGACAGATTTCTGCCACTACTTGTGTTTGCCTCTTGATCTCTTTCTTTTTGAGTTTTTTTTATCACGGAACTTTTGAGGAAGTTTCTACAGTAGCTTATGCTTTAATGGGTGTTATACTTGAGTTGAAACTGAACCAAAGTGTGGATTTACTATCTTGCATACACTAATGTTGCTAATAAGAATTGTGTGGAGTTTTGTATGAAGGAAGTTTTCAAGTGTAGGGAAAGGTGAATGATGAGATGAGATGAAGTATGTACAAAAGCTCAAGTTTGGGGATGCCCATGTCACCCCATTAAATATCCAAGAAGTACAAGCATCAAAGCTTGGGGATGCCCCGAGGCACCCCTTCTTCATCAACAAAATATCAGGTCATCTTTCAAGACACTATATTTTCATTGCTTCATATGTTATGCGTTTTTCTTGGAGCATCTTTATTTTTGCTTTCCGTTTTCTTTTGTTTTGTTTGCTTCAATAAATGGTTGGACCCCAACATGTTTCTTTTGGAGAAGACACGCTCCATTTTTATTGCCTAGAACACTCTAGTTTTCACTCTTATCGTTCAACGAGTGTTCTCTTTTTCTAGTACTGCGTTTAGCTTTCATTTTTCGCCTTGATTTTTGTTCAGAACTTGTTAGTTCTTTGTATCTAGTTGTGTTTAGACCTCTATTCTATGTTGCTTTTCATCTTTAAGAGCTATTTCAAAAAGGTTGATTGGTGTTGGAAAAGAGTAAAAAGTTTCATGTTTATAGTGGTACAAATGGGAGCTTGTTTAGACTGTGGCTTAGACATTTGAATATCATGCTTGATGTTATTTTGATTATATGCTTAGTAGTTTTTGTTGTAGCATGACTTGTCTCAAATGACTGAGATTGCTTAATGTGCCTTTGAAAGAATCATGCATTGTTTTTATTATATGGGAGCATATTATTGTGGTATTCTCCTTTGATGCTTTATTTGGGTTGACTTGGCACATGCTTACACCATGTTTGACTTTAACCAGTCGCCTCAAGCCTCTATGATCATTTGGTTTTTGACTTGTGATACCACTTTATGGTTTGGTTAATAATGTTTTGTCGCTATGCCGGATTATGGCCGTTATTGCTCTCTTAGTTGGTCGCTCCCAGTCTTTTGCTAGCCTTCATCTGTACTGAGAGGGAATACTTCTTGTGCATCCAACTCCCAAAAACCAAAGTTTTTCCAATGTGTCCACCATATCTACCTATTAGCAATTTGCTAGTCCAAGTACATTTGTCTTGCTTTTGTCTATCTTCCAAATTAAACTTTTTGTTATGCGAAAATTAGTTAGTAAAGCTCTCACGAACCTGACAGCACATTTACTTTCTTGCACTTAATAAACTTGACCATTGTGGCTCTCTTATGTTGATTATATACTTGCAAGTTGTAAGTTGGGAGTTAGCTCAGCCATGCTGTCACGGGGCACGCTTTCAACATTGCACTTATCTCTATTTAAGTTGATATTATGATTTTTTGTTTATGGATGCTTATCTGTGTGAAAGGAGTTAGAAACTTGTGGAGTTCATGGAGTTTGTATATGTGTTAGAGAAACGCCTGGGCCGCTAATCTAAACCATGTATCATTCATGCTGGAAATTTACAGCATAACCATAGTGGACATTCGACGACACATCTCAAAATAAAAAGCTATACCCAATGGTAAATAAAGGGGATGTCGAGGTGTCCATTGTCTATTTGTCTTGTCATTTTGATGTGGGCTAGTTTCCATGTCATCGGGCAAGAGGTACCCGGTTGGCGTTCTCGATGATACATGTATACTTACAATGACAAGAACTTGCTTGGGACCTAAGTCGACTAGCATTTTTTAAGTACTCATATTCACGGGACATGAGATTTTCAACTTATGATTTGTCAAGCATATATTTCATATTTGTACTTGCATTAACCTTAACCACTCAAGATACCTATGATGGGGGCAATGATCTCAAAGCTAGTAAGTACCATAATTTTTGGAAGGTTTATAAAAGCTTGCAATCCTTGCTTCCCTCTGCGAAGGGCCTTTATTTTACTTTTATGTTGAGTCTTCACCTTCTACCTTTATGCACCGTCTAAGAGAGCATAGTTGTCATTCTGAGTATAATGTGCATAGTCCCAATTTTTTTTTGATTCATGATTATGGTTTTGCTTGTTCTCAAATTATTTGTATCTAGTCACCCTCTTAAACTTGAAGGTGTCCTATGCATTTATGTTTTGCTACTGCATGAGGGACAAGCTTAATACCACTTTGCTATGTTTCTCTATATGCTCGAAACAAACAATTGACTTTCAATGCATTATTACTCATGATCTTTTGTTTGTGTTACTTTTCAGGTTATAACATGGTTGCTAAGTACTATTGTCAAGATTATATCTTTTATGCCCATGTTTAGAGTATTTTGATCTTAGCACTCAATGCTTTACATCGTTTTGATCAAGATTGTGTTGGTGCATGTCAACTCAAAAATTATTGTTTTGTTATCACTTACCTACTCGACGACGAGCAGGAGTTAAGCTTGGGGATGTTTGATACGTCTCAAACGTATCTATAATTTTTGATGCTCCATGCTTGTTTATACACCATTTGCTTTGTGTTTTGTTTACACTTAGTGGCGTTTTTATGCATTTTCTAGAACTAACCTATTAACGAGATACCACAGTGCCAGTTCCCTGTTTTCTGCTATTTTTGCGTTTCAGAAAAGTTACACAGGAAATATTCTCGGAATTGGACGAAACAAAAGCTGAAGTCCCTAATACCTGACACGAAGATGGAGTCCAAAGGAGAGCAGGAGACGGACCAGGGGCCAGCCACACCTGGTGGTGGCGCGGCCCCCCTTGGCCGCGCCACCAAGGGGTGTGACCGCCTGGTCCACCTCCTGACATTGCCCTTCCGCCTATTTAATCCCCTCGACACGAAAACCCTAAGGCCCGAACTCTTTTCCAGAAAACATACTTCAAGCCACCACCATCGTCGATGCGAGATCAGGAGGGTGCAAAAGCTCTTCCCGGCACCCTGCTAGAGAGGGGAATCACCACCGAAGGCCTTCATCACCATGCGTGCCTCCGGAGTGATGTGTGAGTAGTCTACCTTGGACTACGGGTCCATAGCAGTAGCTAGATGGATGTCTTCTCGTCCATGTGCTTCATGTTTAGATCTTGTGAGCTGCCTATCATGATCAAGATCATCGTTATGTAATTCTACGTGTTGTGTTTATTGGGATCCAATGAATATTGAGTACTATATCAAGTTGATTTGTGATTTATCATCTCTATGTTGTTTATGATCTTGCATGCTCTCCGTTGCTAGTAGATATCTTGGCCGAGTAGATGCTAGTGACTCCAAGAGGGAGTATTTATGCTCGATAGTGGGTTCATGCCTCTAGTAATCTGGGAGAGTGACAATAACTTTTAAGGTTGTAGATGTGTTGTTGCTACTAGGGAGAAAATAACAATCTTGTGTTCAAGGACATTTGTATTGTTTATATTACACACTTTGCTTAAGGCGATAATCTGTTGCTTGCAACTTAATTCCCAACGGTTGTTCGGATGATATCCGGCGGGTGGATTATTAGTCATAGATGCAGTTGGATTACGGTCTATGTATTATGTTGTAATGCCCAAGGGAATTTCATAGTGATCCTTATGACATGTACATGCATTGCTTGCATTCTTTATTCTGTCAATTGCCCAACTGTAATTTGTTTACCCAGCATGTTATTTATCTTTATGGAGAGACACCTCTAGTGAACTGTGGACCCCGGTCCATTCTTTTACATTCATATTACCATTTACTTTCTACAAGCATTATTTACTTTCTTGCAAACAAACATCTATTACCACACGATACGTTTAATCCTTTGTATACAGCAAACCGGTGAGATTGACAACCTCACTGCAAGTTGGGGCAAAGTACTTTGGTTGTGTTGTGTGCAGGTTCCACATTGCTGCTGGCGCCAAAGCTACGCCCCAGATAGGTGCCATATATAAATTCTCTGGAGCAGACGCCAGAGCCAGCTAGCATCAACCTTCAGAAGTGGTTTTTTTCTCCTACTGGTTTGATTAAACCTTGGTTTCATACTGAGGGAAAACTTGCTGTTGTGCTCATCATACCTTCCTCTCGGGGTTCCCAACTGGGCGGCTAGCACCGCTACCAATCACATGGTACAGGGCATCTTACAGGAGTATGGGTGTGAGACCCATCCCTGTCAAGAAGTATGCTTATTATGAGGGTAGAGTCTTTCAGAAGTATAAGGTGGGGATCATGCTTTCTGCCAAACTTGGCATGAGCGTGATTATGCCAGCTGGAGAGGCACGCACGGTTAGTGTGGCTTTCAAGATAGCAGCCATGAAGGCCATAACTGATATCCACGAACACAAAATGGAGCAGTTATTGGGTACTAAGTTCACGCACATCCCACACGACGAGGAGGGAGAAGAACCTCGTCGGGATAGCTACAAGTTTGCGAAGAGACACCCACACGCCGCAGCAGAGCACATGGACAGGTGTAAGCATCTGCTTAGCATGTTCTATCACGTGCACAGAGCTTTAGTTGGCGAGATACAGAGTTTAGTGGAGGAGATCACCGAGTCGACACCGACTCAATTGTGTGCGGGGGAGAATTCTAGACCACCACATGCACCTACCCCAGCTTTCTCGACTGGAGACTTTATAGCTATGGAGGAGGAGGAGGTTGATCCCGAGGAGCGGGAGTTTGAGACTGAGGCCGAACTGGAGATGCCACCACCACACTTCGCACACGGCTTGACTGGAGCCAGGTACAAGGTGGGAGTGGAGTCGTGGGGAATGCCCCATAACGATAGTTTTGGAGGAAACTCCATGGGTTGGCAATTTGGTGAGTATATGGGGACGTCCTGAGATCCGATTCCATGTGACTCGGATGATGAGATAACGAGTCAGTTCAGGGTTGTTCACCGTGTTGGAGATGTGGCAGGAAAACCCATTGATATAGGGTCAGATTCGGAGGGAGAGATGCCCATCCATATGGAGCATGGAGAATGCGCGAGACCGAAGATGGAGAGAGGAGCCATAGATAGTGTGTACCTGTCGTTGAGCAGTTATCTGGGGATGACTGATTTCAACCTAGGTACTAGACCCGATATCGGCTACGCACCTGTGGAGGCATCCTATGCCCCTGCTACACTCAGGAGGACACCGTGAGCCACCAGTTGGACACCGGGGATATACTGAGAGTACGACTACCCGTAGAGGACGACCACCGAGATGGAGGCGTCATGCTTATGTAACATACGTACCATATGTGTAATATGTAGTATTTGCTTTCGCAGTTTGAATAAGTGAGTGAAGTTACTCACAGGACGACGAGATATGTAATGCTAGGTTGCTTTTACTCATGTATATACATGGTATATGTTTGGTGTGATTTGGCTATGTTTATTTGGATTTTATTGTGTGACTAACTCTATGCATGAAGTTGAGCTCAGAAAGCATGAGCATGGTGTAACTATGAGTTTTGCTTGATGTAACAGGGTTAGGGGGATAAAATGGCGACGGTAGTTGGTGAAGAATCGGAACAATAGAGGATGGAAACTGAAGCTAAAGCTAAGGAGGAGGCCGATGCAGCGGCAAGGGAACCGTTACCACCACCACCACCATTTCTGACGCAATAGGATTTTGCTCAATACATGAGGATGGCGGATGAAAGGCAGCGTATGCTTATCGAAAGTCAAGCCAAGATGATGCAGGACATGATGGACCGCAACCGAAAAGGTCGGAACGAAGGAGTTCATGGAGTCTCGCTGGTGGACTTTCTGAATACAAGGCCAACACTGTTTGCGTCAGCACAGGAGCCAATGGACGCCGAAGACTGGTTGCTAGACACAGAGAGGAAGCTCAACACCATGAACTACAGCGACAGTGAGAAGATTAGATATGCCACGCATCTGTTATGCGGACCAGCGGTAGCATGGTGGGACAATATAGTGGCAATACATCCTCCAGGAAGGGTATTCACCTGGGAGGAGTTCAAGAAGAAGTTCAGGGAGCCGAATGTGCCTGAAAGCATCATGGAGTTGAAGAGAAGGGTGTTTGAGAATTTGGAACAGAAAGACATGACCATTATGAAGTATGTCAAGGAATTTACACTTCTATGACGTTATGCTTCAGATGAGGTGAACACGGAGAAGAAGAGGAAGAAACGGTTCATGATAGGTTTACACCCACTCGCAAAGATGCAACTTAGGATGTTGAAGGCAACAGACTTCCAGGAACTTCTGGACGCATCAATCACCATAGAGGATGACTTCAAGCAAGTCCAGGAGGAGCGGCGGAAGAAGGCCAAATTAGAGCCCAGGAGGTTTCCAACAAATAAGCCAACCTCAGATCTTAGTTTCAAGCCCCGACCACAAGTCAGGGGGCCGTCATCCAATACAAGGGGTTCTAATCCTCGCACCAGGGTGATATGTGATACGTCTCAAACATATCAATAATTTTTGATGCTCCATGCTTGTTCTTACACCATTTGCTTAGTGTTTTGATACACTTCGTGGCATTTTTATGCATTTTCCGGAACTAACCTATTAACAAGATGCCACAGTGCCAGTTCCCTGTTTTCTGCTGTTTTGTGTTTCAGAAAAGTTACACAGGAAATATTCTCAGAATTGGACGAAACAAAAGCCGAACCTCCTAATATTTACCAAAGCTTCCAGAAGACCAAAGAGGAGACGGAGGGGGCCACGGGCCGGCCACACCATGGGGCGGCGCGGCCAGCCCCTAGCCCACGCCCCCTATGGGTGAGGCCGCCCTGGTCCACTCCTGACACCGCCCCTTTGCCTATAAAGACCCCCTGATGGGAAAAACCTAAATACCCGATCAATTTTCCAGAAACACATCGTGATCCGCCGTCGTCGTCGACCCGAGATTGGGAGGGTCCAGAAGCTCTTCCCGGTACCCTGCCGGAGAGGGGAATTGCCACCGGAGGTCTTCTTCATCGCCATGCTTGACTCCGGCGTGATGAGTGAGTAGTCTACCTTGGACTATGGGTACATAGAAGTAGCTAGATGGTTGTCTTCTCCACCATGTGCTTCATGTTTAGATCTCGTGAGCTGCCTATGTAATCTTACATGTTGTGTTTGTTGGGATCCGATGAATATTGGTGTTATGTTAAGTTGCTGTGCTGATTATTATCTTATGTTATCTCTATGTTGTTTATGATCTTGCATGCTCTCCGTTGTTAGTAGCTATCTTGGCCAAGTAGATACTAGTGACTCCAAGAGGGGGTATTTATGCTCGATAGTTGGGTTCATGCCTCTATTTAATCTGGGGGAGTGACAGAAACCTCTAAGGTTGTAGATGTGCTGTTGCCACTAGGGAGAAAACAACAATCTTGTGTCCAAGGACATTTGCTTTGTTTACATTACACACTTTGCTTAATGCAGTTATCTGTTGTTCGCAACTTAATACTCAAGGGGTCCTCGGCTGATTCCCCGCGAGTGGATTATTAGTCATAGATGCAGTTGGATGGCGGTCTATGTATTTTGTTGTAATGCCCAGAGTAAATCCCATAGTGATCCTCGTGACATATGCACGTTATCTTTATTCTATCAATTGCCCAACTGTAATTTGTTTACCTAGCATGTCGTTATTTATCTTATGGAGAGACACCACTAGTGAACTGTGGACCCCGGTCCAATTTTCTTTACATTGCTATTACTGTTTATTTTTACTCGCACTGTTTACTTTCTCGCATACTACTATTGCTTTCCACTCGATACACTCAATCCTTTGTTTACAGCAAACCGGTGAGATTGACAACCTCATCGTAAGTTGGGAGCAAAGTTCTTGGTTGTGTTGTGTGCAGGTTCCACGTTGCTGCTGGTGCAAAGCAAAGCCCTGGACGAGGCGCCTTATAAATTGTCCGGAGCTGTCGCGAAGCTAGCAGGCATCACCTTCTGAAGTTTTGCTTTTTCCTACTTGTTCGATAAACCTCGGTTTCTTACTGAGGGAAAACTTGCTACTGTGCTCATCATACCTTCCTCTTGGGGTTCCCAACTGGGTGGTTATCTGCCCGCATCAATATGCCATAACTGTGGAACTCGTGGACATTACTCCAATGAGTGCCAGAAGCCCAAGATCATTTGCTTTGGATGCAACCAAGAAGGAAATGAATGATACGTCTCAAAAGTATCTATAATTTTTTATGCTCCATGCTTGTTTATGCACCATTTGCTTTGTGTTTTGTTACACTTTGTAGTGTTTTAATGCATTTTCCGGAACTAACCTATTAACGAGATGCCACAGTGCGAGTTCCTTGTTTTCTGCTGTTTTTGCGTTTCAGAAAAGTTACATAGGAGAAAACAAGGAACTCGCACTGTGGCATCTCGTTAATAGGTTAGTTCCGTAAAATGCATAAAAACACTACAAAGTGTAACAAAACACAAAGAAAATGGTGCATAAACAAGCATGGAGCATAAAAAATTATAGATACTTTTGAGACGTATCATTCATTTCCTTCTTGGTTGCATCCAAAGCAAATGATCTTGGGCTTCTGGCACTCATTGGAGTAATGTCCACGAGTTCCACAGTTATGGCATATTGATGCGGGCAGATAACCACCCAGCTGGGAACCCCATGAGGAAGGTATGATGAGCACAGTAGCAAGTCTTCCCTCAGTAACAAACCGAGGTTTATCGAACCAGTAGGAAAAAGCCAAACTTCAGAAGGTGATGCCTGCAAGCTTCGCGATAGCTCCGGACAATTTATAAGGCGCCTCGTCCAGGGCTTTGCTTTGCACCAGCAGCAACGTCGAACCTGCACACAACACAACCAAGAACTTTGCTCCCAAATTACGATGAGGTTGTCAATCTCACCGATTTGCTGTAAACAAAGGATTGAGCGTATCGAGTGGAAAGTAATAGTAGTATGCGAGAAAGTAAATAGTGCGAGTAAAAGTAAACAGTAATAGCAATGTAAAGGAAATTGGACCGGGGTCCATAGTTCACTAGTGGTGTCTCTCCATAAGATAAATAACAACAAGCTGGGTAAACAAATTACAGTTGGGCAATTGATAGAATAAAGATAACATGCATATGTCACGAGGATCACTATGAGATTTACTCTGGGCATTACAACATGATACATAGACCGCCATCCAACTGCATCTATGACTAATGATCCACTCGCGGGGAATCATCCGAGGACCCCTTGAGTATTAAGTTGCGAACAACAGATAACTGCATTAAGCAAAGTGTGTAATGTAAACATAGCAAATGTCCTTGGACACAAGATTGTTGTTTTCTCCCTAGTGGCAACAGCACATCTACAACCTTAGAGGTTTCTGTCACTCCCCCAGATTAAATAGAGGCATGAACCCAACTATCGAGCATAAATACCCCCTCTTGGAGTCACTAGTATCTACTTGGCCAAGATAGCTACTAACAACGGAGAGCATGCAAGATCATAAACAACATAGAGATAACATAAGATAATATTCAACACATCAACTTAACATAACACCAATATTCATCGGATCCCAACAAACACAACATGTAGAATTAGATAAAGATGATCTCGATCATGTAAGGCAGCTCACGAGATCTAAACATGAAGCACATGGTGGAGAAGACAACCATCTAGCTACTGCTATGGACCCATAGTCCAAGGTAGACTACTCACTCATCGCGCCGGAGGCAAGCATGACGATGAAGAAGACCTCCGGTGGCGATTCCCCTCTCTGGCAGGGTGCCAGGAAGAGCTTCTGGACCCTCCCGATCTCGGGTCGGCGACGGTGGCGAATCGCGATGTGTTTCTAGAAAATTGATCGGGTCTTTAGGTTTTTCCTGTCGGGGGGTCTTTATAGGCGAAGGGGCAACGTCAGAAGTGGACCAGGGGGGCCTCACCATACGGCGACGCGGCCAGGGGCTGGGCCGCGCCCCTGGTGGTGAGGCTAGCCCCTGGCCCCTCTCCGTTTCCTCTTCGGTCTTCTGGAAGCTTTGGTAAATATTAGGAGGTTCGGCTTTTGTTTCGTCCAATTCCGATAATATTTCCTGTGTAAGTTTTCTGAAACACAAAAATAGTAGAAAATAGGGAACTGGCACTGTGGCATCTTGTTAATAGGTTAGTTCCGGAAAATGCATAAAAATGCCATGAAGTGTAACAAAACACTAAGCAAATGGTGTAAGAACAAGCATGGAGCATCAAAAATTATAGATATATTTGTGACGTATCAAGCATCCCCAAGCTTAACTCCTGCTCGTCCTCGAGTAGGTAAGTGATAACAAAGAATAATTTTTGAGGTGACATGCACCAACACAATCTTGATCATCTATGTAAAGCATTGAGTGCTGGGATCAAAATAACTTAAAACATGGGCATGAAAGACATAATCTTGATAGAAGAAACTTAGCAACCATGTTATAACATGAAAAAGAACACAAACGAAAGATCATGAAAAATGAAACAATGAAAGTCAAACGTGTGTTCAAATCATATGGAAAAACATAGCAAATGGTTTTCAGCTTGTCCTTCATGGAATAGCAAAATATAAATGCATAGGACACCTTCAAGTTTAAGAGGGCGACTAGATACAAATAATTTAAGAACAAGTGAAACCATAATCATGAATCAATCAATGATAAACTTTGGGACTATGCACATTAAACTCAGAATGGCAACTATGCTCTCTTAGACGGTGCATAAAGGTAGAAGGTGGAGACTCAACATAAAAGTAAAAGAAATGCCCTTCGTAGAGGGAAGCAGTGATTGCAAGTTTTATAAACCTTCAAAAATTATGGTACTTACTAGCTTTGAGCTCTCATTGCCCCCATCATAGGCATCTTGAATGGTTCAAGTTAATGCGAGTACAATTATGAAGCATATGCTTGACAAATCATAAGTTGAAAACCTCGTGTCCCGTCAAGTACGAATACCCAAACCTCATGCTACTCGACTTAGAGTCCCAAGCAAGCTCTTGTCATTGTAAGTATACACGTATCATCGAGAACCGCCAACGGGGTGCCTCCGTGCCCGATGACATGGAACAAGCCCACATCAAAATGACAGGACAAATAGATAATGAACACCTCGGCATCTCTTTTATTTACCATTGGTATAGCTTTTTATTTTGAGATGCGTCGTCGAATGTTCACTATGGGCATGCTGTAAATTTCCACCATGTATTATGCATGGCTTAGATTAGCGGCCCAAGCGTTTCTTTAACACATATACAAACTCCATGATCCCGCAAGATTCCCAACTTATTTCACATCGCGAGTATCCATAAACAAAAGATCACGATATCAACTCAAATTAGAAGTGCAATGTTGAAAGCTTGCCCCCATGACGGCATGGCTGGGCTAATTTCCAACTTACAACTTGCAAGCATAACAACTCAACATAAGATAGCCACAATGTCAAAAAAATTAAGAACGAGAAAAGTAAAGTGTGCCATTAGGTTCGTGAGAGCTTTACTGACCAATTTTCGCATAGCACCAAAAGAGTTTAATTTGAAGGATAGATAAAAGCAAGTCAAATGTACTTTGGAATAGCAAATTGCTAATAGGTATGTATGGTGGACACATTGGAATAACTTGGTTTTTGGTAGTTGGATGCACGAGTAGAGCTCATACTCAGTACAAAATGAGGGCTAGCAAAAGACTGGGAGCGACCAACTAAGAGAGCAATAACGGCCATAATCATGCATAGCGACAAAACATCATTAAGAGAAGCATAAAATGGCATCAAAAGTCAAAAACCATATGATCATAGAGGCTTATGGCGACTTTGTATGAGTCAAACATGTTGTAAGCATGCGCCAAGTCAACCCAAATAAAGTATCAAGGAGAAAACCAAATTAATACTTCCAAATAATAAAAATAACGCATGATTTTTTCAAAGGCTCATTAAGCAATCTCAGTAATTTGAGACAAGTCATGCTACAGCAAAACCACTAAGCATACTATCAAAATGACATCAAGCACGACATGCAAAAGTCTAAGCCGCAGTTTAAACAAGCTCCTTTTTGTACCACTTTTTTGCATGAAACTTTTTCTCTTTTCCAACACTATTCGAACCTTTTTAAAACAACTCTTTTGATGAATACCAATATGGAATAGAGGTCAAAATACACCTTGATACAAAGATAAAACAAGATCTGAACAAAAATCAAGGCGAAAAACGAAAGCTAAACGCAGTTCTAGAAAAATAGAACACTCGTTGAATGATAAGAGTGAAAAACGGAGTGTTCTTGGCAAATGAAAAGCAAGGAATCTTCTCCAAAAGAAATTTGTTGGGGTCCAACCATTTATTGCAGCAAACAAAACTAAAAAAACTGAAAGCAAAAGTAAAGACGCTCCAAAAAAAACTCATAGTGCATGAAGCAATAAAAATATAGTATCTTGAAAGGTGACCTGATTTTTGCCGATGAAGAAGGGGTGCCTCGGGGGCATCCCCAAGCTTTGATTCTTGTACCTCTTGGATATTTATTGGGGTGCGTGGGCATCCCCAAGCTTGAGCTTTTGTCCACTCTTCATCTCATCTCATCATTCTCCAATCCCTACACTTGAAAACTTCCTTCATACAAAACTCAACACAATTCTATTAGCAACATTAGTGTAAGCATAATAATGAATCAACCCTTTTTGGTTCAGATTTCAACTCAATACCACCACATATAAATCATATACTACTGTAGCAACTTCCCCAAAAGTTCCGTGATCAAAATAACTCAAAAAGAAAGCGATCGAGAGGCAAACACAAATAGTGGCAGAAATCTGTCAAAACAGAACAGCTGAAAAAGGTCGATTTTTTCGAGGGTTTTATATTGCTCAAATCAAAAAGTGTGAAACTAATAAAAGTTTGGATATAACCTGGGGCATATGCACAAGAAATCGCAGGTCAAAAAGATATTCTATGAATTTTCACAAATTTTTACGGTGCAGCACCGAAATCTGTTTCAGAACAGCAACATCCCCAAATCTTACCTCACTCAAATTAGAGGTTTCTCTTGGCACAACAACAAAATAAAAAGGATAAGGAGCGGTTATTACAGTATTAATAACTTCCAAGACTCAAATAAAAGAAAAAGAACTGAAAAGAAAACAATGGGTTATCTCCCAAGAGTGCTTTTCTTTAACGCCTTTGAGCTAGGCGCAGAAAGTGGAAATCAAGTATTTTCGAAAGAGGCATTAAGATCAACGGTTTCCTCAATTTAACCACTTACCACACTAGGCACTTTAGAAGTTCCCGAAGATGATTCAACCTGCAAGTCACTCTTAGTTGAGCTAAAAGTCTTACCAATCTTAAAAACATGCTGCGGTTTAGGCACAGACACCTTGGGAACATACATAAATTTTTGCTCTTTTCCAATAAAAGCTTTCTCCTTCGTAAACTTAAGAGAAGAGAAAATTGAACTCAAAGTTTCCATAGATTCCTCTAGTTTACCAATCCTAAGGTTTTGACTATCAAGAGTAGTGCTAGCCTCTAAAGCGGTGATTCTCTTACCGATGCTTTCTATCGATTCATTAACCTGGCTAGCGTTATCAAGGATATTTGGCAAACTTTTTTCTAAAGAGCCTAGTTTTTCTATAACTTCCTCCAAAGTGATCTCAGTTTTAACAACATGGATAGGTGGTACTCCCACTAAACTTTCTATTAAAGCACATGCTTCAAGAGCGGGAGTACCCAAAAAATTACCTCCTGCAAGAGTATCAAGAACGTACCTATTCCAACTAGATATACCAACATAAAAATTTCTAAGGAGGATCATGGTAGAATGCTTCTTCGTACACCTATGATGAGAATTGCTAATACGGTACCAAGCATCTTTCAAGCTCTCTCCCCCTTGTTGCTTAAAAGTACGAACTTCAACTTCAGGATTACTCATTCTAACAAAACTAAAAGTAAGTAAATAAAAGCAACTATAAAGGAAACTAATTTTTTTTGTATTTTTGATAAAACGATGCAAGCAAAAATAAAGTAAAGCAAAACTAAAACAAAGTAAAGGATGTGCGTGCGAAACTCCCCTTGCAGAAATCTTCTTTTTCCCCGGCAACGGCGCCAAAAAACTTGATTGCTTGTTTGATGGTGAGAAATTTGACACACCCAGTTGGGAACTCCAAGAGGAAGGTATGATGAGCACAGTAGCAAGTCTTCCCTCAATAAGAAACCAAGGTTTATCGAACCAGTAGGAAAAAGCCAAACTTCAGAAGGTGATGCCTGCTAGCTTTGCGACAGCTCCGGACAATTTATAAGGCGCCTCGTCCAGGGCTTTGCTTTGCACTAGCAACAATGTGGAACCTACACACAACAAAACCAAGAACTTTGCTCCCAACTTACGATGAGGTTGTCAATCTCACCGGTTTGTTGTAAACAAAGGATTGAGCGTATCGAGTGGAAAGTAATAGTAGTATGCGAGAAAGTAAACAGTGCGAGTAAAAGTAAACAGTAATAGCAATGTAAAGGAACTTGGACCGGGGTCCATAGTTCACTAGTGGTGTCTCTCCATAAGATAAATAACAACATGCAGGGTAAACAAATTACAGTTGGGCAATTGATAGAATAAAGATAGCGTGCATATGTCACGAGGATCACTATGAGATTTACTCTAGGCATTACAACAAGATACATAGACCGCCATCCAACTGCATCTATGACTAATAATCCACTCGCGGGGAATCATCTGAGGACCCCTTGAGTATTAAGTTGCGAACAACAGATAACTGCATTAAGCAAAGTGTGTAATGTAAACAAAGCAAATGTCCTTGGACACAAGATTGTTGTTTTCTCCCTAGCGGCAACATCACATCTACAACCTTAGAGGTTTATGTGACTCCCCCAGATTAAATAGAGGCATGAACCCAACTATCGAGCATAAATACCCCCTCTTGGAGTCAGTAGTATCTACTTGGCCAAGATAGCTACTAACAACAGAGCGCATGCAAGATCATAAACAACATAGAGATAACATAAGATAATATTCAGCACATCAACTTAACATAACACCAATATTCATCGGATCCCAACAAACACAACATGTAGAATTACATAGAGATGATCTCGATCATGTAAGGCAGCTCATGAGATCTAAACATGAAGTACATGGTGGAGAAGTCAACCATCTAGCTACTACTATGGACCCATTGTCCAAGGTAGACTACTCACTCATCGCGCCAGAGGCAAGCATGGCGATGAAGAAGACCTCCGGTGGTGATTCCCCTCTCCGGTAGGATGCCGGGAAGAGCTTCTGGACCCTCCCAATCTTGGGTCGATGACGGTGGTGGATCGCGATGTGTTTCTAGAAAAAATGATCGGGTCTTTAGGTTTTTCCCGTCGGGGGGTCTTTATAGGCGAAGGGGCAGCGCAGACGTGGACCAGGGGGCCCTCACCATAGGGCGGCGCGGCCAGGGGCTGGGCCACGCCCCCTGGTGGTGAGGCTAGCCCCTGGCCCCTGGCCCCTCTCTGTCTCCTCTTCGGTCTTCTGGAAGCTTTGGGAAATATTTGGAGGTTCAGCTTTTGTTTCATCCAATTTCGAGAATATTTCCTGTGTAACTTTTCTGAAACACAAACACAGCAGAAAATAGGGAACTGGCACTGTGGCATCTTGTTAATAGGTTAGTTCCGGAAAATGCATAAAAACGCCACGAAGTGTAACAAAACACTAAGCAAATAGTGTAAGAACAAGCATGGAGCATAAAAAATTATAGATACGTTTGAGACGTATCAGATATATTCTCGGAATTGGACGAAACAAAAGCCAAAGTTCCAATTTTTCTCGACATGAGACGGAGTCCAAAGCAGAGACGGAGGGGGGCCAGAGGGTAGCCACGTCATAGGGTGGTGCGAGCCACCCCCTGGCTGTGCCACCAGGTGGTGTGGGCCACTGGTCCACCCCCTAACATCTCCCTTGCGCCTATATATTCTCCTCGATGTGAAAAACCTAAAGGCCCGAACTCTTTTCCAGAAAACATACTGCAAGCCGCCGCCATCATCGACGCGAGATCGAGAGGGTCCAGAAGCTCTTCCCGGCACCCTGCTGGAGAGGGGGATCACCACCGGAGGCCTTCTTCATCACCATGCCTGCCTCCGGAGTGATGTGTGAGTAGTCTACCTTGGACTACGGGTCCATAGCAGTAGCTAGATGGTTGTCTTCTCCTCCATGTGCTTCATGTTTAGACCTTGTGAGCTGCCTATCATGATCAAGATCATCGTTATGTAATTCTACATGTTGTGTTTGTTGGGATCCAATGAATATTGAGTACTTTGTCAAGTTGATTTGTGATTTATCATCTCTATGTTGTTTATGGTGTTGCATGCTCTCCGTTGCTAGTAGATATCTTGGCCGAGTAGATGCTAGTGACTCCAAGAGGGAGTATTTATGCTCGATAGTGGGTTCATGCCTCTAGTAATCTGGGAGAGTGACAATAACTTCTAAGGTTGTAGATGTGGTGTTGCTACTAGGGAGAAAACAACAATCTTGTGTTCAAGGACATTTGTATTGTTTACATTACACACTTTGCTTAAGGCGATAATCTGTTGCTTGCAACTTAATACCCAACGGTTGCTCGGATGACATCCGGCGGGTGGATTATTAGTCATAGATGCAGTTGGATTACGGTCTATGTATTATGTTGTAGGGATTTCTATTTTCGTGCCCTCGGGTCCTTAGTTGTGCTCAGTTTTCCCCAGCCGCTTAGTTTTTTCTCAGTTTTGCCCAAGCGCTTGTCTGAAACCCTAACAAGGAGCTCGGACGGGAGGAATCCCGTTTCGTTGACCGTTTGTTGGTGCTGGCAAGTGGGGCCACTGTTGGTGCCCCGCAGTGGACACGTCTCCACTTATCCAAATCATCGTGGGACCCACAACTTGTCCACGTTAGCGCGCCGGACCCACAGCTTACCCAGGTGACCGTTGCAAAATGGGAGCCCAAGCCAGCCTCGCGCCCGTGCCCGTGCCATTGCTTCCCCTTTCTTTTCCCACGCCCCATTGTTCTTCTTCTCCGCTAGCGGCAGCCCTTCTCCGGTAGGCAGGTGATGTCTAGTTTCTCTTCGACCTCCCGTTCTTCATGGCCGCAGTATGGACCCGTGCCTTTGACAAGATGCCCTGACTGCCCACGCCAGGAGCCTCTGAAGCGGTCGATCTATAAGACGGACGACAACGGCAACCGTGGACGTGAGTTCCTTGCAGGCGAGAGCTTGCCATATAGAGAGGGGGATAAGGTTAGATCTCGCTCCAATTGCTCTATTTTCTCTCGATTTTCTTGTTATTCCCTCGAATTTGGGATTTAGGGTTCACGTTGTTGTTTTCAGATCCTGAAGAAATGCAAGTATTTCGAGTGGATCGATGTGTATGTTCAGAGGCTTAAATTGCAGGAATCAATTGGCGCTATTGGGGAGCGCAATTTGGGAGGGGGGGACTTGCTGTAGAGAATGCGGTGGAGAGAGGAGCCGTTCTGATTATGCCTAATGCTCCCAATGTAGAACTGGTGGAAGTGAAGGGAGAACTGAAGAAAATGAACAAGCAGTTAAAGCAGTTGATCGAGTTGAAGAAGCAAGCTAATCTGATGGTTGGTTGTTTTTTTGTTGTATAATTGCGATCGGATTCTTATCATTGCTCATCAAGCGCTAGAAGTTGTTACAAGGGATCCCTTGTTACAAATCCATTAGTCAGTTACATGTACTTGTAGTTGTTTTCAAAGTTAGTGTGTGCATTCACCGAAATTACCAAAAAAAATAAGTGTTAGGGAATATAGGAATGCTAAAGATAGTTGATAATTGTTAGAGGGGTGACAAATAATGCATTCACCGAAATCCCACAAATATGTATGTCCCATGTTTATACCAAAATTATACCACTTTTGGGACGTTTCAAATAACCAAAACTATATCCCAAACTATATTCCCTAAAAGAAAAGGAATGCTAAAGAAAGTTGATAATTGTTAGAGGGGTGATAAATAATCCATTCACCGAAATCCCCCAAATATGCCAAATATGTATGTCTCATGTTTCTACCAAAATTATACCACTTTTGGGCCGTTTCAAATTGCCAAAACTATATTCCCTAAAAAAAAGGAATGCTAAAGATAGTTGATAATTGTTAGAGGGGTGATAAATAATCCATTCACCGAAATCCCCCAAATATGCCAAATATGTATGTCTCATGTTTCTACCAAAATTATACCACTTTTGGGTCGTTTCAAATTGCCAAAACTATATTCCCTAAAAGAAAATGAATGCTAAAGATAGTTGATAATTGTTAGAGGGGTGATAAATAATCCATTCACCAAAATCCCCCAAATATGCCAAATATGTATGTCTCATGTTTCTACCAAAATTATACCACTTTTGGGCCGTTTCAAATTACCAAAACTATATTCCCTAAAAGAAAAGGAATGCTAAAGATAGTTGATAATTGTTAGAGGGGTGATAAATAATCCATTCACTGAAATCCCCCAAATATGCCAAATATGTATGTCTCATGTTTCTACCAAAATTATACCACTTTTGGGCCATTTCAAATTACCAAAACTATATTTCCTAAAAGAAAAGGAATGCTAAAGATAGTTGATAATTGTTAGAGGGGTGATAAATAATCCATTCACCGAAATCCGCAAATATGTATGTCTCTTGTTTACACCAAAATTATACCACTTTTTAGTTTAACATTTTTAAATCATGGAAAATAATGCATAAATAGAGGGAATATAGTTACGTGGCAAAATAATCCATAAATGCATGTCTCTTGTCACACAAATTGACTCCACCAACCGTTGATCCAGCGACAGAGAGAGAGAGGGGTGGCCACGAAGAGACGGATAGGGGTATACTGCCCGTTAGATCAGTGGATCAACGATTGGTAGAGTCGATCCGTGTGACAACGGCTCAACCAATCAGGATAAGTTTGGGCTTCTGTGAGCATTTGTGACAGTACTTGAGGGCAAAACTGAGTAGTACTAGGAAACCAAGGGCACGTAAATAGTAAATAGACTAAGGGATTCAAACAAAAGAATTACAAAATGAAAAATGCGTGTTTTGTACAATATAATTCATATTGGGCTACATCAAATTATTTGCAATTCAAATATACATGAGTGTGACAATTATGGCCTCATTTAGACAAATTATGTTTTGGGGAAGATGTTTTGCAAAGGGGTTTGAGTGGAAAACCATGCATCTTCATAGCTACTAGTGATTCTGAGAAGTGGCAATTTGTGGTAAAACTTGATTTATCTATGTTTGTTAAGGTTTTCTAGGTGGTAGGTTGCGTAGGAAGACTCCATGAGTAGGTGCCACTATGTTTTTATTTTTTTTGGATTTTTTTGCGCATGAAATGACTCAATTAGCTATGTTAATATCATTTGTTGACTCTCTGTTGACCAGCTACTTGAGGGTAGAACTGAGTATATTGCACTTGCCAGTCTAAGTACTCGAGGGGAAAACTGAGTACAGATAAAATTTCTGTATAAGGCCCGAGGTTAGAACTGAGTACACCAAACGTCAAAGGGTTAGCCTCGTGTCACAGTGCACGCTGTAGCCGTGCATAGCGGACGCGTGTTGCGGTACACGCCACCTTCATCTTTATAGAGCCCCTCTTTCTCTCCCTCGACGCTCGCCCACTCTCTCATTCTCACTGCAACCGCCTCTCCTGTCCCATCATCTTCTCCACTTCGTGTCGAAAAAACCCCGAAGAAAAAACCCCGGTGTTGGAGAAGAATGAGATGCCCATTGTCGGCGCTTCTGACGTAGCCGCCGGCGCATCAGCCACCAGCGCAACGGCCGCCGGCGCATTGGCCGCCGCCCCCGTCTAGGACCCCATCGCTGCTTCGAACGTAGCCGCCGGCGCATCAGCCGCCGGTGCATCGGCCGCCACCCCCGTCCAGGCCCCCGTCGCTGCTTCTGACGTAGTCGCCGGCGCATTAGCCGTCAGCGCATCGGCCGCCGCCCCCGTCCAGGCCCCCGTCCAGTCCCCCGTCGATTGGGACCCATACGAACAAGAGCCGTACGTCGCCCCGGAGAACCCCTACGACACCAGCATCATCGACGACGAGGAGGTAACCCTTTGTTCCCTTGTTCTTATCCCATTTCAATCCTTTTTGTGTTAGATCTTGCATTATTAGGGTTCGTCTGTTCCTAGTTCTATCATTTTGTGTCAGATCTTGCGTTATTAGGGTTCGTCTGTTCCTAGTTCAATCCTTTTGTGTTAGATCTTGCGTCATTAGGGTTCGTCTGTTCCTAGTTCTAGATCTTGCGTGTTAGATCTTGCGTTATTAGGGTTCGGCTGTTCCTAGTTCTAGATCTTGCGTTATTAGTGTTTGTGATTTGCTTTTGTTTAAGATTCGGTTAACTTATGTGAACAATTGGTTAATTTGTTCCGATGATGATGAATATTTGGGCACAAATTGATTCAGGGTTTGGTCAGTGAACAATTGGTGTGTACAAATTTGTTGTGCATGATCTTTGGTTCACTGACTCAAATCCTGGATATAAGTGTGTCCAATGTAACTGAGGCTACCTCTTTTTTT
The DNA here is from genome assembly GCA_007115705.1 of Dactylis glomerata. Taxonomy (NCBI): domain Eukaryota; kingdom Viridiplantae; phylum Streptophyta; class Magnoliopsida; order Poales; family Poaceae; genus Dactylis; species Dactylis glomerata. Next base: position 788,951 of record QXEO01000492.1, read on the forward strand.
CGTGCCCATATTATCATGCATGATCTTTTGTTCACTCTCTGTTCCATCATCGCTGCAATTGACTCCGTGTTTTTCAATATTTGGTGCTACGTGACAGGTGCAGAGCAGCGACGTCGACAGTGACGACGAGTCCTTCCACACCAAGACTCGTCATGTCCTCAGGAGGCTGCAGTCTAGCCATTACGATCGCCACTTTGCTCGAGGCATTTACAGGTGCCCCTTCTGCACCAGGAGGCTCCGCGCCACCGACTTCAACTGCCTGGTGAACCATGCCGAATCCATTGGCAGAGCCATTGGTGGCGCTAGAGTTGGAACGACCGTGAACGTGCATGCGTTCATGGCCAAACACAAAGCACTTGGAATTCACCTGCGCAGACTCCAAGCTTAATCCCATTCATGTAAATTGTAGCTTATGTTGGATCTCGGTCGGTAGTACTGTTATGGGTCCCTACTGTTATCTATGCTATGTTGGCTGCTGTATGCAGCTTATCGTATATTTTCTCTGGATTTGTGCCCTGGATTTCCTACTCTTCACTAATGTGGTTGTATCTAAACACATTTTAGTGGTTGATACATCCGTATTAGTGAAGAGTAATATGGATCGGAGGGAGTACCTGATTGGGTAAAAACGAAGGCTTAAAGAAATGAATGGCGTTAAAAAACAGAAGGAGAAGCTGCTCAAGATTTGCTACCAATTTGGGCAATCAAGAATGAATGAGATCGAGCGAGAGAGAGGAAAAAGGTGCATTAAAAACTGCTAATCTGGGCGAAAGAGACGGAAACCACTCATGCCCACGTCCCGGACCCACACGGCTCCACACGCTACGGCCCCAGCTCTGCTCGTATAACCAAACACGGTCTCGTCCTATCCCACGCGGTCCCTTTCTACCAGCCCCACACGACGCGGCCCCACTCGTCAGCACGGAACGGTCAACTGAACGGGATTCCTTCCATCCGAGCTCCTTGTGAGGGTTTCAGACAAGGGCTTAGGCAAAACTGAGGAAAAACTAAGGAGCTGGGGAAAACTAAGTACAACTAAGGACCCGAGGGCACGAAAAAAGAAATCCCTATGTTCTAATGCCCAAGTATGTTGTAATGCCCAAGTGAATCTCATAGTGATCCTCATGACATGTACATGCATTTGTTTGCATTCTTTATTCTATCAATTGCCCAACTGTAATTTGTTTACCCAGCATGTTATTTATCTTTATGGAGAGACACCTCTAGTGAACTGTGGACCCCGGTCCATTCTTTTACATTCATATTACCTTTTACTTTTACAAGCATTACTTACTTTCTCGCATACAAATATCTTTTACCACACGATACATTTAATCCTTTGTTTACAGCAAACCTATGAGATTGACAACCTCATTGCTAGTTGGGGCAAAGTACTTTGGTTGTGTTGTGTGCAGGTTCCACGTTGCTGCTGGTGCAAAGCTACGCCCCAGATAAGGCGCCATATATAAATTGTCTGGAGCTGTTGCCAAGCCAGTTAGCATCAACCTTTGGAAGGTGGTTCTTTCTCCTACTGGTTCGATAAACCTTGGTTTCATACTAAGGGAAACTTGCTGCTGTGCTCATCATACCTTCCTCCTAGGGTTCCCAACTGGGTGCCTACTATGCACCATCAAGCATTTTTCTCGCGCCTTTGCCGGGGAGAAAGAGGATTTCTGCAAGTGGAGTCTCTTGCTTCCAATCTTTTACTTTGTTATTGTTTTGCTTACTTTCTTTACATTATTTGTGTTTGCATCTTTTTATCGAAAATACAAAAAAATTAGTTCCTTTATAGTTGTTATTTTTGCTTGTCTGCTATTAGTTTTGCTAGAATGGGTAGTCCTGAGAACACCAAGTTGTGTAACTTTACCAGCACAAACAACAATGATTTTATCTGCACTCCTATTGCGCCACCTGCTCCTGAGGCAAATGTTTATGAGACAGCTCCATGAGGTAAGAAGGTAAATTCTGTTGAAGGAACCTCTTTCTTGAGTGATAAGATTGATACCATTATAGCTATGCTTGTTAATGATAGAGCTCATGTTGATGCTAATAATGTTCCTTTGGCCTCTTTGGTTGCTCAAGAAGAGCATGTTGATGTACACTTCATTAGAAATAATAATTTCAACAATAGTGCTTATAGGAACAATTTTGCTAGCAACAATTATAGGCCGTATCCTTCTACCAATGGTAATGGTTATGGTAATTCCTCCAACAACACTAGGGGCGCGCCCTCTGATCTTGAAGTCAAGCTCAAAGACTTCATTAGTAAACAAACTGCTTTTAATAAGTCTGTTGAGGAAAAGCTTGGTAAAATTGATGTTCTTGATTCTAAAGTTGATAGCCTTGCTCTTGATGTTGAACTTCTGAAACTAAAGGTTTTGCCTCATGATGTGAAAGAAAGCAAGACTTTGAATGCCATTCAGGTTAAGATTGATAATAATGTTAGGATGTTAGCAGAATTGCATGCTAGGTGGGAAAGAGAAGATGAGATGGCTAGAAATATGAAGGTTTGTACTATTACCACCACTAGTGATGTTTTTTCAAATGCTAGCAATCCTCTTACTTTGATTGGTGTAGATAAAATCCTCTGGGCATTACAACAAGATACGTAGACCGCCATCCAACTGCATCTATGACTAATAATCCACTTGTGGCGAATCAATCCGAGAACTCCACAAGTATTAAGTTGCGAACAATAGATAATTGCATTAAGCAAAGTGTGTAATGTAAACAAAGCATATGCCCTCGAGCATATGAATGTTGTTTTCCCCCTAGTAGCAACAGCACATCTACAACCTTAGAGGTTTCTGTCACTCCCCCAGATTAAATAGAGGCATGAACCCACTATCGAGCATAAATACCCCCTCTTGGAGTCACTAGCAACTACTTGGCCAAGATAGCTACTAACAACGGAGAGCATGCAAGATCATAAATAACATAGAGATAACATAAGATAAATTTCAGTACATCAACTCAAGAATAACACCAATATTCATCGGATCCCAACAAACCAAACATGTAGAATTACATAACGGTGATCTAAATCATGTAAGGCAGCTCATGAGATCTAAACATGAAGCACATGGTGGAGAAGACAACCATCTAGCTACTGCTATGGACCCATAGTCCAAGGTAGACTACTCACTCATCGCTCTGGAGGCAAGAATGGCGATGAAGAAGACCTCCGGTGGCGATTCACCTCTCCGGAAGGGTGCCAGGAGGAGCTTCTAGACCCTCCCGATCTTCGGGTCGACGGCGGCGGCGGATTGCGATGTGTTCTGGAAAAGTGATCGGGCCTTTAGGTTTTTCCCGTCGGGGGGTCTTTATTGGCGAAGGGGCATCGTCAGGAGTGAACCAAGGAGGTCTCACATATAGGGGGCGCGGCCCAGCTCCTGGTCGTGCCGCCCTAGTGTGTGGGCGCCTCGTGGCCCCACTCCGTCTCCTCTTCGGTTCTCTGGAAGCTTCGGTGAAATTCTGGGCGACTGGCTTTGGTTTCGTCCAATTCCGAGAATATTTCCTGTGTAACTTTTCTGAAACACAAAAATAGCAGAAAACATGGAATTGGCACTGTGGTGACTTATTAATAGGTTAGTTCTAGAAAATGCATAAAAGTGCCACGAAGTGTAACGAAACACTAAGCAAATGGTGTAAAAATAAGCATGGAGCATCAAAAATTATGGATACGTTGGAGACGTATCAGCATCCCCAAGCTTAGCTCCTGCTCGTCCTCGAGTAGGTAAGTGATAACAAAAGAAATAATTTTTGAGGTGACATGCACCTACACAATCTTGATCATGTATGTAAGCGTTGTGCGCTGGGATCAAAAGAACTTAAAACATGGGCATGAAAGATATGATCTTGATAGAAGAAACTTCGTAACCATGTTATAACATGAAAATGAACACAAACAAAAGATCATGAAAATGAAACAATGAAAGTCAAACGTGTGTTCAAATCATAAGGAAAAACATACAAATGGTTTTCAGCTTGTCCTTCATGGAGAGCAAAACATAAATGCATAGGACACCTTCAAGTTTAAGAGGGCGACTAGATACAAATAATTTAAGAATAAGTGAAACCAACAATATGAATCAATCAATGAAAACTTTGGGACAATGCACACTATACTCAGAATGACAACTATGCTCTCTTAATGGTGCATAAAGATAGAAGGTGGTGACTCAACATCAAAGTAAAAGAAAGGCCCTTCGCGGAGGGAAGAAGTGATTGCAAGTTTTATAAACCTTCAAAAATTATGGTACTTACCGGCTTTGAGCTCTCATTGCCCCCATCATAAGCATCTTAAATGGTTAAAATTAATATGAGAACACTTATGCTGCATATGCTTTACAAATCATAAGTTGAAAACCTCGTGTCCCGTGAATACGAGTACCCAAACCTCATGCTACTTTACTTAGAGTCCCAAGCAAGGCTCTTGTCATTGTAAGTATACACGTATCATCGAGAACCGCCAATGGGGTACCTCCGTGCCCGATGACATGGAACAGGCCCACATCAAAATGACAGGACAAGCAGACAATGAACACCTCGACATCTCTTTTATTTACCATTTGTATAGCTTTTTATTTTGAGATGCGTCATCGAATGTCCACTATGGGCATGCTACAAATTTCCACCATGAATTATGCATGGCTTAGATTGGCGGCCCAGGCGTTTCTCTAACACATATACAAACTCCATGATCCCGCAAGATTCCCAATTCATTTCACACCGCCAGTATCCATAAACCAAAGATCACGATATCAACTCAAATAAGAAGTGCAATGTTGAAAGCTTGCCCCATGACGGCACGGCTGGGCTAATTCCCAACTTACAACTTGCAAGCATAACAACTCAACATAAGAGACCACAATGTCAAATTTTTAAGAACGAGAAAAAGTAAAGTGTGCCATCCGGTTCGTGAGAGCTTTACTGACCAATTTTTGCATAACACTGGTCAGAGTTTAATTCAAATGTACTTTGGAATAGCAAATTGCTAATAGGTATGTATGGTGGACACAATGGCAAACTTGGTTTTTAGGAGTTGGATGCACGAGTAGAGCTCATACTCAGTACAAGGCGAGGGCTAGCAAAAGACTGGGAGCAACCAACTAAGAGAGCAATAACGGCCATAATCATGCAAAGCGACATTAAAAGAAGCATAAGATGGCATCAAAAGTCAAAAACTAGATGATCATAGATTCTATTGGTGACTTTGTAAGAGTCTAACATGTGTGAGCATGCACCAAGTCAACCCAAATAAAGCATCAAGGAGAAAACCAAAACAATGCTTCCAAACGATAAAAACAACGCATGATCTTTTCAAAGGCTCATTAAGCAATCTCAGTTATTTGAGACAAGTCATGCTACAGCAAAACCACTAAGCATACTATAAAAAAGACATCAAGCATGACATGCAAAAGCCTAGGCCGCAGTCTACACAAGCTCCTTCTTCTACCACTTTTTTGCATAAAGCTTTTTCTCTTTTCCAACACCATTCAAACTTTTTATAAACACCTCTTTTGATGAAAACCAATAAAGACCAGAGGCAAAAATACACCTTGATGAAGAGATATAACAAGATCTGAATGCATATCAAGGCGAAAATCGAAAACTAAACGCAGTTCTAGAAAAAGAAGAACACTCGTTGAAACAAATAGAGTGAAAAACGGAGTGTTCTTGGCAAATGAAAAGCAAGGCAACTTCCCCAAAAGAAATTTGTTGGGGTCCAACCATTTATTGCAGCAAACTAAACAAAACAAAACTGAAAACTAAAAACAACTGACGCTCCAAGAAAAACACATAATGCATGAAGCAATAAAAATATAGTGTCTTGAAAGGTGACCTGATTTTTGCCGATGAAGAAGGGGTGTCTCGGGGGCATCCCCAAGCTTTGATGCTTGTACTTCTTGGATATTTCTTGGGGTAATTCATGGGCATCCCCAAGCTTGAGCTTTTGTCCGTTCTTCAACTCATCTCATCACTCTTCGATCCCTACACTTGAAAACTTCCTTCATACAAAACTAAACACAAATCTATTAGCAACATTAGTGTAAGCATAACATTGAATCAACCTCTTTTTGCTTCAGGTTTCAACCTAAAACCACCACATATAAAGCATATACTACTGTAGCAACTTCCCCAAAAGTTCCGTGATCAAAAGAACTAAAAAAGAAAGCGATAAAGCGGCAAACACAAATATTGGCAGAAATCTATCAAAACAGAACAGCTGATAAAGGTCGAATTTTTTAGGGGTTTTTTGTTGCTCAAATCAAAAAGTGTTCAACTAATGAAAGTTTGGATATAACATGGGGCATATGCAAAAGAAATCGCAGGTCCAAAAGACACACAGAGAATTTTCACGAATTTTTACGGTGCAGCACCGAAAACTATTTCAGGACATCAACATCCCCAAATCTTACCTCGCTCAAATTAGAGGCTTCTCTTGGAACAACAACGAAATAAAAAGGATAAGGAGAGGTCATTACAGTAGTAATAACTTCCAAGACTCAAATAAAAGAAAAAGAAATGAATGTAAAAACATTGGGTTATCTCCCAAGAGTGCTTTTCTTTAACGCCTTTGAGCTAGGCGCAGAAAATTGCGAATCAAGTATTATCAAGTGATGAAATGCTAGAATCAGCGGGTGCCTTACGAATTCCTTTCTTACCTTTGCTCTTGACTCTAGGAAAGACATGGCTATTGCAAGGTGGAGAGATAAATCTTATATTGCCTTTTCCCACATCTATAACGACGCCCAGGAGCTTCAGTAGTAATCTTCCAAGTGTGATTTGTCCTTTCCCTACACATTCAATAACAAGATAATCAGTAGATATCATTCTTCCTAGGACTTTTGTAAAAAACCCCTTCAGCTATTCCAACAGGAAATATAGTGGCATTATTAGTAAGGGAAATTTCTTCTCCCCCCTCAGAAAGCTTCCAAAGACTCAAAGATTCATAAACATCCTTTGGCATCATACAAAATTCAGACATAATATCACAACGAGCATGAAAAGTTTCACCACTAATGGTGATTTTTACCGTAGGATACCAACTCGAAGGTTCAGAATTTGTTGGCACATAATCAAAATGCTGGCGCAAAGTATTGTAGCAAATATTCAAACTAGCAGTGCGAGTCTCAAGAGCATCAAGTCTATTAAAAATGCACACAAGAGAGGAATCAAAATACGTTGGCATGCTATAAATTGTAATCAACTTTTTTATAATATTGAAGGCTTGATCTCCATCACAATGAAGGAAATCTCCTTCTGTAGTAGCATCCAAAGCATATCTATAACGAAGAGAAAGTCCAAAGTAAAAGCAACTAAGAAGCAAACTCAAGGTCATTTTCGGTTCAGTTTTTCCATGCCAATCATAAATTCTAGACCAAGCTTCCTTAAAACTTTCCTCCTCTTTTTGTTTGAAAGTGAAAATCATATCCTCGGGTGACATAGTAGTAGCAACTGAACTAGACATAATAAACAACTACAAAGGATTCTAATTTTTTTGGGTTTTTGATAAAACGATGCAAGTAAAAATAAAGTAAAGCAAAACTTAAAACAAAGTAAAGGATGTGCGTGTGAAAACTCCCCTTGCAGAAGTCTTCTTCCTCCCTGGCAACGGCGCCAGAAAATATGCTTGATGCCGAATAAATGACCGGCCCGTTGGGAACCCCAAGAGGAAGGTGTGATGAATATAGCAGCAAGATTTTCCCTCAGTAAGAAACCAAGGTTTGTCGATCAGGAGAGGAAAGAGCCAAACGACTGAAGGTGATGCCCACTAGCGTGCGACAGCTCCGAACAATTTATAGGGCGCCTCGTCCAAGCTTTGCTTTGCGAGCGGCAACGTGGAACCTGCACACAACACAATCAAATACTTTGTTCCCAACTTACGATGAGGTTGTCAATCTCACCGGTTTGCTTGAAACAAAGGGTATGAGCGTATCGAGTGGAAAGTGATAATAGTATGCGAGTAAAGTAAACAGGTGATAGCTATATAAAGGAAATAGGACCGGGGTCCATAGTTCACTAGTGGTGTCTCTCCATAAGATAAAATAATACATGTTGGGTAAACAAATTACAGTTGGGCAATTGATAGAATAAAGACAACGTGCATATGATAAGAGGATCACTATGAGATTTACTCTGGGCATTACAACAAGATACACAGACCGCCATCCAACTGCATCTATGACTAATAATCCACTTGTGGCGAATCAATCTGAGAACTCCACAAGTATTAAGTTGCGAACAATAGATAATTGCATTAAGCAAAGTGTGTAATGTAAACAAAGCATATGCCCTCGAGCATATGAATGTTGTTTTTCCCCTAGTAGCAACAGCACATCTACAACCTTAGAGGTTTCTGTCACTCCCCCAGATTAAATAGAGGCATGAACCCACTATCAAGCATAAATACCCCCTCTTGGAGTCACTAGCAACTACTTGGCCAAGATAGCTACTAACAATGGAGAGCATGCAAGATCATAAACAACATAGAGATAACATAAGATAAATTTCAGTACATCAACTCAAGCATAACACCAATATTCATTGGATCCCAACAAACCAAACATGTAGAATTACATAACGGTGATCTCAATCATGTAAGGCAGCTCATGAGATCTAAACATGAAGCACATGGTCGAGAAGACAACCATCTAGCTACTGCTATGGACCCATAGTCCAAGGTAGACTACTCACTCATCGCTCCGGAGGCAAGCATGGCCATGAAGAAGACCTTCGGTGGTGATTCCCCTCTCCGGCAGGGTGCCGAGAAGAGCTTCTGGACCCTCCCGATCTTCGGCTCGACGGCAGCGGCGGATCGCGATGTGTTCTAGAAAAGTGATCGGGCCTTTAGGTTTTTCCTGTCGGGGGGTCTTTATAGGCAAAGGGGCATCGTCAGGAGTGGACCGAGGAGGTCTCACACATAGGGGGCGCGGCCCAGCCCCTGGCCGCGCCGCCCTGGTGTGTGGGCGCCTCGTGGCCCCACTCCATCTCCTCTTCGGTTCCCTGGAAGATTCGGTGAAATTCTGGGCGACTGGCTTTGGTTCCATCCAATTCCGAGAATATTTCCTTTGTAACTTTTCTAAAACACAAAAACAGCAGAAAATAAGGAACTAGCACTATGGCGACTTGTTAATAGGTTAGTTCCAGAAAATGCATAAAAGTGCCACGAAGTGTAACGAAACACTAAGCAAATGGTGTAAAAACAAGCATGGAGCATCAAAAATTATGGATACGTTGGAGACGTATCAGTCCTAATGCTAGTTCTATGAATGTTGCTTTTACAAAGCATATTACGAATGCTCTCATGCAAATTAGAGAGGATAAGTTGAAACAAAAAGTTTCTATTCCTAAAAAGTTAGAAGATGGTTGGGACTCCATCATTGAGATGAATGTGAATGATTTTGATTGCAATGCTTTATGTGATCTTGGTGCAAGCATTTCTATTATGCCTAGAAAGATTTATGATATGCTTGGTTTACCGCCTCTTGAAAATTGTTATTTTGATGTTCTTATTATGGTTAACAATAACCTTGTTCCCGTTGATTTCCTTGTTTTTTATATTGAATGCAATGCTTCTTGTCCTATTATTTTGGGAAGACCTTTTCTTAGAAATGTAGGTGCCATTATTGATATGAAGGAAGGCACCATTAAATATCAATTCCCACTCAAGAAAGGTATGGAACACTTCCCTAGAAAGAGAAAGAAATTACTTTTTGACTCTATCCTTAGAGCAAATTATGAACTTGATGCTTCATCGCTTGAAAATACTTCATTTCCACTTTCTGCGCCTAGCTCAAAGGCGTTAAAGAAAAGCACTCTTGGGAGATAACCCAATGTTTTCTTTTCAGTATTTTTTTGTTGAGTCTAGGAAGTTATTACTACTGTAATGACCTCTCCTTATCATTTTTATTTCGTTTTTGTGCCAAGAAGAACCTCTAATTAGAGGAAGGTAAGAGTTGGGGAAGTTGCTGTCCTAAAACAGATTTCTGCGCTGTACCGTAAATATTCGTGAAATTTTTTAGAACGTCTTTTTGATCTGCGATTTCTTGTGCACATGCCCCAGATTATTGCCTAACTTTCATTAGTTTTGCACTTTTCGATTTGAGCAACAGAAGATTTTCAAAAAAATCGATCTTTACCAGCTGTTCTGTTTTGACAGATTTCTGCCACTATTTGTGTTTGCCTCTTGATCTCTTTATTTTTGAGTTCTTTTGATCACGGAACTTTTGAGAAGTTGCTACAGTAGCTTATGCTTTAATGGGTGTTATACTTGAGTTGAAACTGAACCAAAAAGGTGGATTTACTATCTTGCTTGCACTAATGTTGCTAATAAAAATTGTGTGAAGTTTTGTATGAAGGAAGTTTTCAAGTGTAGGGAAAGGAGAATGATGAGATGAGATGAGATGAAGTATGGACAAAAGCTCAAGCTTGGGGATGCCCATGTCACCCCAAGAAATATAAAAGAGGTACAAGCGTCAAAGCTTGGGGATGCCCCGAGGCACCCCTTCTTCATCGACAAAAATTAGGTCATCTTTCAAGACACTATTTTTATTGCTTCGAGCGTCTTTATTTTTTCTTTCAGTTTTGTTTTGTTTTGTTTTGTTTGCTGTAATAAATGGTTAGACCCCAACATTTTTCTTTTGGAGAAGACACACTCCATATTTCATTGCCAAGAACACTCTAGTTTTCACTCTTTTCGTTCAACGAGTGTTCTCTTTTTCTAGTACTGCGTTTAGCTTTCGTTTTCTGCCTTGATTTTTGTTCAAAACTTGTTAGTTCTTTGTAGCTAGGTGTATTTATACCTCTAGTCTATGTTGGTTTTCATCTTTAAGAGTTGTTTCAAAAAGGTTGATTGGTGTTGGAAAAGAGAAAAAAAATTCATGCCTATAGTGGTACAAATGGGAGCTTGTTTAGACTGTGGCTTAGACTTTTGCATGTCATGCTTGATGTCATTTTCATTATATGCTTAGTGGTTTTTTCTGTAGCATGACTTGTCTCAAATGACTGAGATTGCTTAATGTGCCTTTGAAAGAATCATGCGTTGTTTTTATTATATGGGAGCATATTATTGTGGTATTCTCCTTTGATGCTTTATTTGCGTTGACTTGGTGCATGCTTACACTATGTTTGACTTTAACCAGTCACCTTAAGCCTCTATGATCATTTGGTTTTTGACTTGTGATACCACTTTATGCTTTGGTTAATAATGTTTTGTCGCTATGCATGATTATGGCCGTTATTGCTCTCTTAGTTGGTCACTCCCAGTCTTTTGCTAACCTTCATTTGTACTGAGAGGGAATACTTCTCGTGCATCCAACTCCCAAAAACTAAAGTTTTCCATTGTGTCCACCATATCTACCTATTAGCAGTTTGCTAATCCAAGTACATTCGTCTTGCTTTTATCTATCTTCCAAATTAAACTTTTTGTTATGTGAAAATTAGTTAGTAAAGCTCTCACGAACCTGATGGCACATTTACTTTCTTGCACTTAATAAAATTGACCATTGTGGATCTTTTATGTTGATTATATGCTTGCAAGTCGTAAGTTGGGAGTTAGCTCAGCCATGCTGTCATGGGGAACGCTTTCAACATTGCACTTATTTCTGTTTAAGTTGATATTATGATCTTTTGTTTATGGATGCTTATCTGTGTGAAAGGAATTGGAAACTTGTGGAGTTCATGGAGTTTGTATATGTGTTAGAGAAACGACTGGGCTGCTAATCTAGGCCATGCATCATTCATGGTGGAAATTTATAGCATCCCCATAGTGTACATTCAACGACGCATCTCAAAATAAAAAGCTATACCCAATGGTAAATAAAAGAGATGTCAAGGTGTCCATTGTCTGTTTGTCTTGTAATTTTGATGTGGGCTAGTCTCCATGTCATCGGGCAAGAGGTACCATGTTGGCGTTCTCAATGAAACACGTATGCTTACAATGACAAGAACTTTCTTGGGACCTAAGTCGATTAGCATTGTTTAAGTACTCGTATTCATGGGACATGAGATTTTCAACTTATGATTTGTCAAGCATATGCCTCATATTTGTACTCGCATTAACCTTAACCATTCAAGATGCCTATGATGGGGGCAATGAGAGCTCAAAGCTAGTAAGTACCATAATTTTCGGAAGGTTTATAAAATCTTGCAATCACTACTTCCCTCTGCGAAGCGCCTTTCTTTTACTTTTATGTTGAGTCTTCACCTTCTGCCTTTATGCACCGTCTAAGAGAGCATAGTTGTCATGCTGAGTATAATGTGCATAGTCCCAAAATTTATTATTGATTGATTCATGATTATGGTTTCGCTTGTTCTTAAATTATTTGTATCTAGTCGCCCTCTTAAACTTGAAGATGTCCTATGCATTTATGTTTTGCTACTCCATGAGGGACAAGCTGAATACCACTTTGCTATGTTTTTCTATATGCTTGAAACACACACTTGACTTTCAATGCATTATTACTCATGATCTTTTGTTTGTGTTACTTTTCATGTTATAACGTGGTTGCTAAGTTCTATTGTCAAGATTATGTCTTTTATGCCCATGTTTAGAGTACTTTGATCTCAGCACTCAACGCTTTACATTGTTTGATCAAGATTGTGATGGTGCATGTTGATGCTTGTGGTGGTGTTATCTTTTCACCGTCCAGTTGGGAACCCCAAGAGAAAGGTATGATGAATATAGCAGCAAGGTTTTTCCCTCAGTTAAGAAACCAAGGTATGTCGATCAGGAGAGGAAGGAGCCAATACGACTGAAGGTGATGCTTGCTAGCTTGCAACAGCTCAAGACAATTTATAGGGCGCCTCGTCCAAGCTTTGCTTTGCTAGCTGCAACGCGGAACCTGCATACAACACAACGAAATACTTTGCTCCCAACTTACGATGAGGTTGTCAATCTCACCGGTTTGCTTGAAACAAAGGAATGAGCGTATCGAGTGGAAAATAGTAATAGTATGCGAGTAAAGTAAACAGATGATAGCAATATGAAGGAAATAGGACCGGGGTCCACAGTTCACTAGCGGTGTCTCTCTATAAGATAAAATAATACATGCTGGGTAAACAAATTACAGTTGGGCAATTGATAGAATAAAGACAACGTGCATATGATGAGAGGATCACTATGAGATTTACTTTGGGCATTACAACAAGATACATAGACCGCCATCCAACTACATCTATGACTAATAATCCACTCACGGGGATATCGTCCGAACACCCCATGAGTATTAAGTTGTGAACAACAGATAACTGCATTAAGCAAAGTGTGTAATGTAAACAAAGCATATGCCCTCGAGCATATGAATGTTGTTTCCCCCTAGTAGCAACAACACATCTACAACCTTAGAGGTTTCTGTCACTCCCCCAGATTAAATAGAGGCATGAACCCACTATCAAGCATAAGTACCCCCTCTTGGAGTCACTAGCAACTACTTGGCCAAGATAGCTACTAACAACGGAGAGCATGCAAGATCATAAACAACATAGAGATAACATAAGATAAATTTCAGTACATCAACTCAAGCATAACACCAATATTCATCGGATCCCAACAAACCAAACATGTAGAATTACATAACGGTGATCTCAATCATGTAGGGCAACTCATGAGATCTAAACATGAAGCACATAGTGGAGAAGGCAACCATCTAGCTACTGCTATGGACCCATAATCCAAGGTAGACTACTCACTCATCGCTCCAGAGGCAAGCATGGCGATGAAGAAGACCTCCGGTGGCGATTCCGCTCTCCGGCAGGGTGCCGGGAAGAGCTTCTGGACCCTCCCGATCTTCGGGTCGACGGCGGCGGCGGATCGCGATGTGTTCTGGAAAACTGATCTGGGCTTTAGGTTTTTCCCATCGGGGGGTCTTTATAGGCGAAGGGGCATCATCAGAAGTGGACTGAGGTGGTCTCACACATAGGGGGCACGGCCAGGGGCTGGGCCGCGCCGCCCTGGTGTGTGGCCCCCTCGTGGCACCACTCCGTCTCCTATTCGGTTCTCTGGAAGCTTCGGTGAAATTCTGGGCGACTGGCTTTGGTTTCGTCCAATTCCAAAAATATTTCCTGTGTAGCTTTTCTAAAACACAAAAATAGCAGAAAACAAGGAACTGGCACTGTGGCGACTTGTTAATAGGTTAGTTCCAGAAAATGCATAAAAGCGCCACGAAGTGTAACGAAACACTAAGCAAATGGTGTAAAAACAAGCATGGAGCATCAAAAATTATGGATACGTTGGAGACGTATCAGCATCCCCAAGCTTAACTCCTGCTCGTCCTCGAGTAGGTAAGTGATAACAAAAGAAATAATTTTTGAGGTGACATGCACCTACACAATCTTGATCATCTATGTAAGCGTTGTGCGCTGGGATCAAAAGAACTTAAAACATGGGCATGAAAGACGTAATCTTGATAGAAGAAACTTAGCAACCATGTTATAACATGAAAATGAACACAAACAAAAGATCATGAAAATGAAACAGTGAAAGTCAAACGTGTGTTCAAATCATAAGGAAAAACATAGAAATGGTTTTCAGCTTGTCCTTCATGGAGAGCAAAACATAAATGCATAGGACACCTTCAAGTTTAAGAGGGCGACTAGATAGAAATAATTTAAGAACAAGTGAAACCAACAATATGAATCAATCAATGAAAACTTTGGGACAATGCACATTATACTAAGAATGACAACTATGCTCTCTTAATGGTGCATAAAGATAGAAGGTGGTGACTCAACATAAAAGTAAAAGAAAGGCCCTTCGCGGAGGGAAGCAGTGATTGCAAGTTTTATAAACCTTCAAAAATTATGGTACTTACCGGCTTTGAGCTCTCATTGCCCCCATCATAAGCATCTTGAATGGTTAAAGTTAATGCGAGAACACTTATGCTGCATATGCTTGACAAATCATAAGTTGAAAACTTCGTGTCCCGTGAATACGAGTACCCAAACCTCATGCTACTTTACTTAGAGTCCCAAGCAAGGCTCTTGTCATTGTAAGTATATACGTATCATTGAGAACCGCCAACGGGGTACCTCCGTGCCCGATGACATGGAACAAGCCCACATCAAAATGACAGGACAAGCAGACAATGAACACCTCAACATCTCTTTTATTTACCATTTGTATAGCTTTTTATTTTGAGATGCGTCGTCGAATGTCCACTATGGGCATGCTGCAAATTTACACCATGAATTATGCATGGCTTAGATTGGCGGCCTTGGCGTTTCTCTAACACATATACAAACTCCATGATCCCGCAAGATTTCCAATTCATTTCACACCGCGAGTATCCATAAACAAAACATCATGATATCAACTCAAATAAGAAGTGCAATGTTGAAAGCTTGCCCCATGACGACATGGCTGGGCTAATTCCCAACTTACAACTTTTAAGCATAACAACTCAACATAAGAGACCACAATGTCAAATTTTTAAGAACGAGAAAAATAAAGTGTGCCATCCGGTTCGTGAGAGCTTTACTGACCAATTTTCGCATAACACTGGTAAGAGTTTAATTTGAAGAGTAGATAAAAGCAAGTCAAATGTACTTTGGAATAGCAAATTGCTAATAGGTATGTATGGTGGACACTTTGGCAAACTTGGTTTTTAGGAGTTGGATGCACGAGTAGAGCTCATACTCAGTACAAGGCGAGGGCTAGCAAAAGACTGGGAGCGACCAACTAAGAGAGCAATAACGGCCATAATCATGCAAAGCGACAAAGCGACATTAAAAGAAGCATAAGATGGCATCAAAAGTCAAAAAATAAATGATCATAGAGGCTATTGGCGACTTTGTAATAGTCAAACATGTGTGAGCATGCGCCAAGTCAACCCAAATAAAGCATCAAGGAGAAAACCAAAATAATGCTTCCAACCGATAAAAACAAGCATGATTTTTTCAAAGGCTCATTAAGCAATCTCAGTTATTTGAGACAAGTCATGCTACAACAAAACCACTAAGCATACTATCAAAAATACATCAAGCACGACATGCAAAAGCCTAGGCCGCAGTCTACACAAGCTCCTTCTTTTACCACTTTTTTGCATAAAGCTTTTTCTCTTTTCCAACACCATTCAAACTTTTTATAAACACCTCTTTTGATGAAAACCAATAAATATCAGAGGCAAAAATACACGTTGATGAAAATATATAACAAGATCTGAACGCATATCAAGGCGAAAATCAAAAACTAAATGCAGTTCTAGAAAAAGAAAACACTCATTGAAACGAATAGAGTGAAAAACGGAGTGTTCTTGGCAAATGAAAAGAAAGGCAACTTCTCCAAAAGAAATTTGTTGGGGTCCAACCATTTATTGCAGAAAACTAAACTAAACTAAACTGAAAACTAAAAACAACTGACGCTCCAAGAAAAATGCATAATGCATGAAGAAAAAAAAATATAGTGTCTTGAAAGGTGACCTGATTTTTGCCGATGAAGAAGGGGTGCCTCGGGGGCATCCCCAAGCTTTGACGCTTGTACTTCTTGAATATTTCTTGGGGTGATGCATGGGCATCCCCAAGCTTGAGCTTTTGTCCATTCTTCAACTCATCTCATCACTCTCCGATCCCTACACTTGAAAACTTCCTTCATACAAAATTAAACACAAATCTATTAGCAACATTAGTGTAAGCATAACATATAATCAACCCTTTTTGCTTCAGGTTTCAACCTAAAACCACCACATATTAAGCATATACTACTGTAGCAACTTCCCCAAAAGTTCCGTGATCAAAAGAACTCAAAAAGAAAGCGATAAAGCGGCAAACACAAATATTGGCAGAAATCTGTCAAAACAGAACAGCTGATAAAGGTCGAATTTATGAGGGGTTTTATGTTGCTTAAATCAAAAAGTGTTAAACTAATGAAAGTTTTTATATAACTTGGGGCATATGCACAAGAAATCGCAGATCCAAAAAATATACTGAGAATTTTCACGAATTTTTACGGTGCAGCACCGAAAAACTGTTTCAAGACAGCAACATTCCCAAATCTTACCTCGCTCAAATTAGAGGCTTCTCTTGGCACAAAAACGAATTAAAAAGTATAATTAGAGGTCATTATAGTAGAATAACTTCCAAGACTCAAATAAAATAAAAAGAACTGAATGTAAAAACATTGGGTTATCTCCCAAGAGTGCTTTTCTTTAACGCCGTTGAGCTAGGCGCAAAAAATTGTGAATCAAGTAACATCAAGTGATGAACCATCAATCTCATAATTTGCTCTAAGAATAGAGTCAAAAAGTAATTTTTTCTTTTCCTAGGGAAGTGTTCAATACCTTTCTTGAGTGGGAATTGATATTTGATGGTGCCTTCCCTCACATCAATGATGGCACCTACAGTTCGAAGAAAGGGTCTTCCCAAAATAATAGGACATGAAGCATTGCATTCAACATCCATGACAAGAAAATCAACGGGAACAAGGTTATTGTTAACCACAATAAGAACATCATTAATCCTTCCCAAAGGTTTCTTCTTAGCAACATCAGCAATAGGAACATCATAATAACACTTTTCAAGCGGCGGTAAATCAAGCATGTCATAAATCTTTCTAGGCATGATAGAAATACTAGCTCCTAGATCACATAAAGCATGGCAATCAAAACCATTAACATGCATATCAATGATGGGTTCCCAACCATCTTCTAACTTCTTGGGAACAGAAGCTTTTTGCTTCAACTTTTCATCCCTAATTTTCATGAGAGCGTTGGTAATATGCTTAGTAAAAGCAATATTTAAAGAACTAACATTGGGAGTCAAAGCAAGCTTTTGCAAGAACAAAATAACTTCAGATATATTGCAGCCTTCAACATCAAAATCATTAAAGGAAATAGAGCGATCATCTCCTATACTCCGAAAAATTTCAGCACTCTTTTGAGAAAAAGTTTTAGCAGTTTTAGGCTTTTTAACACAAGGAGTGGGAGTTTTCTCTACACCAATCAAAGTAAGAGGATTGCTAGCATTAGGAACAGCATCATTAGAGGTAGTAATAGTACAAACTTTCATATTCCTAGCAATCTCATCCTCTCTTTCCCATCTAGCATGCAATTCTGCTAACAATCTAACATTTTCATCAATTCTAACTTGAATAGCATTAGCAGTAGCAAAAGGATCATGCTTAGCGGACATTCTGTTAACCAAAGAAGATTGCACATTAGACAAAGATGAAATATCGGTTTCAGCTTTGGAAACCTTAGCTTGCAACTCACGAATAGCCTTGTTTAAATTTTCAAGTTGATGACTAATAGTCCTCAACAGAGCTGATTGCTCCTCCATAGTCTTGGTGAAAGCCCTGTTCTGCTCATATTGCGCCTGCATAAAATTCTTGGTAGCCTTTTCAAGTTCAAAAATTCTTTCTTCACTAGGCATTTTAGGTCTACCAAGATAGCTATTATCGCCATTAGAAGGAAACGGCCTATAATTGTTACCAGCAAAATTATTCCTATAAGCATTGTTGTTAAAATTATCATTTCTAATGAAGTTTACATCAACATGCTCTTCTTGAGCAACCAAAGAGGCCAAAGGAACATTATTAGGATCTACATGAGTCCTATCATTTGAAAGCATAAGCATAATAGCATCAATCTTATCACTCAAGGAAGAGGTTTCCTCAATAGAATTTACTTTCTTACCTTGTGGAGCTCTCTCGGTGTGCCATTCAGAGTAATTTACCATCATGTTGTCAAGTAGTTTGGTTGCGGCGCCCAAGGTAAGGGACATAAAAGTACCTCCAGCAGCTGAATCAAGTAGGTTCCTTGAAGAAAAATTCAGTCCTCGCAGAAGTCTTCTTCTTCCTCCCCGGCAACGGCGCCAGAAAAAGTTCTTGATGCTTGCGGTGGTGTCATCTTTTCACCGTCCAGTTGGGAACCCCAAGAGGAAGGTATGATCAATATAGCAGCAAGGTTTTTCCCACAGTTAATAAACCAAGGTATGTCGATCAGGAGAGGAAGGAGCCAATACGACTGAAGGTGATGCTTGCTAGCTTGCGACGGGCTCAGGACAATTTATAGGGAGCCTTGTCCAAGCTTTGCTTTGCTAGCTGCAACGCGGAACCTGCACACAACACAACCAAATATTTTGCTCCCAACTTACGATGAGGTTGTCAATCTCACCGGTTTGCTTGAAACAAAGGAATGAGCGTATCGAGTGGAAAATAGTAATAGTATGCGAGTAAAGTAAACAGTGCGAGTAAAGTAAACAGATGATAGCAATATGAAGGAAATAGGACCGGGGTCCACAGTTCACTAGCGGTGTCTCTCCATAAGATAAAAAAATACATGCTGGGTAAACAAATTACAGTTGGGCAATTGATAGAATAAAGACAACGTGCATATGATGAGAGGATCACTATGAGATTTACTCTGGGCATTACAACAAGATACATAGACCGCCATCCAACTACATCTATGACTAATAATCCACTCACGGGGATATCGTCCGAACACCCCATGAGTATTAAGTTGCGAATAACAGATAATTGCATTAAGCAAAGTGTGTAATGTAAACAAAGCATATGCCCTCGAGCATATGATTGTTGTTTTCCCCCTAGTAGCAACAACACATCTACAACCTTAGAGGTTTCTGTCACTCCCCCAGATTAAATAGAGGCATGAACCCACTATCGAGCATAAATACCCCCTCTTGGAGTCACTAGCAACTACTTGGGCAAGATAGCCACTAACAACGGAGAGCATGCAAGATCATAAACAACATAGAGATAACATAAGATAAATTTCAGTCATCAACTCAAGCATAACACCAATATTCATCGGATCACAACAAACCAAACATGTAGAATTACATAACGGTGATCTCAATCATGTAGGGCAGCTCATGAGATCTAAACAAGAAGCACATGGTGGAGAAGACAACCATCTAGATACTGCAATGGACCCATAGTCTAAGGTAGACTACTCACTCATCGCTCCGGAGGCAAGCATGGCGATGAAGAAGACCTCCGGTGGTGATTCCCCTCTCTGGCAGGGTGCCGGGAAGAGCTTCTAGACCCTCCCAATCTTCGGGTCGACGGCGGCGGCGGATCGCGATGTGTTCTGGAAAACTGATCTGGGCTTTAGGTTTTTCCCATCGGGGGGTCTTTATAGGCGAAGGGGCATCGTCAGAAGTGGACCGAGGTGGTCTCATACATAGGGGGCGCGGCCATGGGCTGGGCCACGCCGCCCTGGTGTGTGGCCCCCTCATGGCCCCACTTCGTCTCCTATTCGGTTCTCTGGAAGCTTCGGTGAAATTCTGGGCGACTGGCTTTGGTTTCGTCCAATTCTGAGAATATTTCCTGTGTAGCTTTTCTGAAAGACAAAAACAGCAGAAAACAGGGAACTGGCACTGTGGCGACTTGTTAATAGGTTAGTTCCGGAAAATGCATAAAAGTGCCACGAAGTGTAATGAAACACTAAGCAAATGGTGTAAAAACAAGCATGGAGCATAAAAAATTATGGATATGTTGGAGACATATCACATGTCACCTCAAAAATTATTGTTTTGTTATCACTTACCTACTCGAGGATGAGCAGGAGTTAAGCTTGGGGATGCTTCATACGTCTCAAACGTATCTATAATTTTTGATGCTCCATGCTTGTTTATGCACCATTTGCTTTGTGATTTGTTACACTTCGTGGAGTTTTTTATGCATTTTCTAGAACTAACCTATTAACGAGATGCCATAGTGCCAGTTCCCTATTTTCTATTGTTTTTGTGTTTCAGAAAAGTTACACACGAAATATTATCGGAATTGGACAAAACAAAAGCTGAAGTTCCTATTTTTCCCGACATGAGACGGAGTCCAAAGCAGAGACGGAGGGGGGCCAGAGGGCAGCCACGCCATAGGGTGGCGCGGGCCACCCCTGGCCGCGCCACCAGGTGGTGTGGGCCACTGGTCCACCCCCTGAAACCGCCCTCCTGCCTATATATTCTCCTCGATGAGAAAACCCTAAAGGCCCGAACTCTTTTCCAGAAAACATACTGCAAGCCGCCGCTGTCGTCGACGCGAGATCGGGAGGGTCCAGAAGCTCTTCTCGGCACCCTGCCGGAGAGGGGAATCACCACCGGAGTCCTTCTTCATCACCATGCCTGCCTCTGGAGTGATGTGTGAGTAGTCTACCTTGGACTACGGGTCCATAGCAGTAGCTAGATGGTTGTCTTCTCCTCCATGTGCTTCATGTTTAGACCTTGTGAGCTGCCTATCATGATCAAGATCATCGTTATGTAATTCTACATGTTGTGTTTGTTGGGATCCGATGAATATTGAGTACTATGTCAAGTTGATTTGTGATTTAACATCTCTATGTTGTTTATGATCTTGCATGCTCTCCGTTGCTAGTAGATATCTTGGCCGAGTAGATGCTAGTGACTCCAAGAGGGAGTATTTATGCTCGATAGTGGGTTCATGCCTCTAGTAATCTGGGAGAGTGACAAAAAATTCTAAGGTTGTAGATGTGTTGTTGCTACTAGGGAGAAAACAAATTTTTGTGTTCAAGGACATTTGTATTGTTTACATTACACACTTTACTTAAGGCGATAATTTGTTGCTTGCAACTTAATACCCAATGGTAGCTCGGATGACATCCGGTGGGTGGATTATTAGTCATAGATGCAGTTCGATTACGGTCTATGTATTATGTTATAATGCCCAAGTGAATCTCATAGTGATCCTCATGACATGTACATGCATTTGTTTGCATTCTTTATTCTGTCAATTGCCCAACTGTAATTTGTTTACCCAGCATGTTATTTATCTTTATGGAGAGACACCTCTAGTGAACTGTTGACCCCGGTCCATTCTTTTACATTCATATTACCTTTTACTTTTACAAGCATTATTCACTTTCTCGCAAACAAATATCTTTTACCACACGATAAATTTAATCCTTTGTTTAAAGCAAACCGGTGAGATTGACAACCTCACTGCTAGTTGGGGCAAAGTACTTTGGTTGCGTTGTGTGCAGGTTCCACGTTGCTGCTGGTGCAAAGCTATGCCCCAGATAAGGCGCCATATATAATTTGTCTAGAGCTGTCGCCAAGCCAGTTAGCATCAACCTTCGGAAGTTGGTTCTTTCTCCTACTGGTTCGATAAACCTTGGTTTCATACTGAGGGAAACTTGCTGCTGTTCTCATCATACCTTTCTCCTGGGGTTCCCTACTGGGTGCCTACTACGCACCATCAATTAACTGGAGGCGGTCCAGACGATTCGGGAAACTAAACTGCACAAACTTGGAGGAAGGCAATGACTCTGATAAGACTATGATAGGTACGCTTCAGATCCTATGTTATTCTGGCAAATTACTTTTTGATACTGATGCAACTACTTCATTCATTTCTCAAGAGTTTGTTGACCTTGATGGGATTCCTTGCAATAAGTTAGAATATCCCATCACTATTTTATCTGCGGGGGGAACGATTTTAGTCACACACCTCAAGCAGGAGCAGGTCATTATGATCCGTGATTGCATTTATCTTGCCGATCTCTTTCTCATTCCTATAAAGGATATGGTTGTGATCGTTGGAATGGATTGGTTGGAGGAGAATGGAACTCAGATTGATTGCAAAGTGAAAACTATATCACTTAGAATCCCAGGAGGAGGAAGGGTAGTATATCAAGGTGACCAACATGCACATATTGAGGTTCAGTTGCAGCTAAATGCCCTGAAAGAAGCTAAACTCGAAGATATTCTAGTGGTCAATGAATTCCAAGATGTGTTTCCTCAGGAATTACCAGGGATGACACCCGACAGAGAAATTGAGTTCACAATTGATTTGATTCCGGGGACAGCACCAATAGCTCAAGCACCATACAAGATGGGACCCAAGGTGTTAGTAGAGTTAAAGGAACAACTGGACGAGTTAGAACAGAAAGGATTTATTCAAGAAAGCATTTCACCTTGGGGTACACCAGTGATATTTGTGGATAACAGGGATGGAGGACACAGAATGTGCTGAGACCACAGAAACCTCAACAATGTTACCATCAATGCCGTGGGGATGACTTCCAGGGTAGGCCAAGGGCAGCCCTGTCTGCCGGCTGACGTCCCAAGAATCTCCACGGCGCTAAGTCAGGAAGACCGGCTCCATCCAAAGGGCCGGCTGCGCCAGCAGCCGGCTGGCGACTCCACCGAGGAAAGCCAGAGCTAGCGAAGACGACAAGATTCCTCCAACGGCTGCTTCACCGAAAGTGGCCTGGCCCCAACAAGATCGACAGAGGCGAGGGATGGGCATGATGCCAGCCACACCCGGGCTCAACCAATCAGCGGGCAAGAGCCTTCCCCACGAAAGGATCCGAGGCAAAAGGGAGGGCATATGCCTCCGAGATGCCGGTCCATAGGGGAAAGGCACTTTATAAAGTTGCCGTCGTCAGACAAGGAGTCACAGGCCAGCGGATCACGCCAGGACCGCAACCACGGAGAAGCCGGCAGTCGGGCACCTAACCTGTAACCAGACCACTGCCTATATAAAGGGGTTTGGACCCTTAGACTAGGGAGATCGGATCCTTCTTCTTCCTCCTCTAGACCGAACAGCTCGAGGAGCGTTGTAACCACTGTCGAGCTAATAAGAAACAAGGCTGGAAGTAAGGGTGTTACCTCCGGCGTGGAGGGCCCTGAACCTGGGTAATCGTGGTGTCTCAGTTGCACAATCCCGAGCCAGACCCATCGTCGCACACCGTCGAGCCCCTCCGTTAAGCCATCCCCATGGCTACTGTCTCTAAATTCCCACGACAGTTGGTGCCCACCGTGGGGCAATGCGTGGCGGCGACCGGAGTCAAGTTCCGGCTAGGATCCCCATCGACTCTCGATCAGAAGGTCTCCTCCGGCCTCGTCTGGAGGTTTGGCACCTTCGACTGCGTCAGCGACAATCTAGCCTGCTTCAAGGACAGCTTTGGTGACAATGGCTCCTTCCTCGACGTCGGCAGCCACCGCTTCTATGTCGCCAAGCCCTTCCCAGAGGAGGTAACCGACGTCCTTGACCCTCTCAGCGATGGAGGCTCGAGCTTTGGCAAAAGCAGCGACTTTGGCGCCATGGTTGAAGTGATGGCCCTGGGAGACGAGGAGGGCGGCCACTCACCACATCCCGAGCACCCGCCGCTCGAACGCTTTCTTCCACAGGAGCAGAACGCTCCACTCCTAGAGCAGGACGCCTCGGACATCACCGTCGTGGATCTGCGTGCACCACTCGACCATGTCATCGACCCCGTCCAGGTTGTGGAGGCCCTGGAGCGGGCGCGCCTTGTTTTCCTCAGCAAGGTGGCTTAGGATAAGATCGTCCGGCGTCGCGCGAGCACCACGCTCCGCGAGTTATACGACGCGCATGGAGACGCGCCAGATGAGCTTGCTCATGGCCAGTGGCACAGCCATGGACTCGCCGCGGCGGGTCCTGGTCAGGTCCAGCGGTCGCCATCGGCAAGCCAAAGCCATGGGGGGCGCGGACAGGGCGGTCATGCTCCGAGCTGCAACGGCCGAGGTCGCCGCGCCCAGCAGGCTAACGGAGCTGGCAGACCACGCCAAGTCCCGGCGCCGATGCCAGAGTCGGAGTCTCAAGCTCGCCAGCCGGCCCTGCACATCCATCTGTGGATAGACCACATGAAGACGCTCCCCAAGGGATCTGCTAGCTCAAAGCGAGCGGCGGCTGACCAAGGAGGCCTGGGGGCGCAAGGAGGGTAAGTACACCCTCGATGCTGCACTTGACTAGTTGTGCAAATTCCATAGCACCCCTGGCAGGGAAGCGACCCACTTCACGCGTCAGTGCCATTTCATGAGAGAGCTAGAGGAGCGCGCTCAGCAGCTCCCTGGAGCCTTGCATGCGCAGCTGGCTGGAGATCAGGAGGACCATCAGCCCGAGCCGGCTGTCGAGAAGCCGGACCAAGGCGACGACGACTTCCTGGCGGATGTCGAGCAGTACCATATCTACCACCCCGGGGAAAGACAAAAGGAACGACCTTTGGTACGAGGCAGAGGTGAACGCCGTCATGCCCGCGGAGCCCCAGTTCATGCACTGGTCCGAGGCGGCCATCACTTGGGGGCGCGAGGACCACCCGCGATTGATGCCCAGCCCTGGAGAATACGCTCTGGTCCTGGATCCTGTCATCTGCTCCGATACGCATACCTGCCGGTTCTCCCGCATGCTCATCGACGGCGGTAGCAGCATCAACCTTCTTTACCGAAGCTCGATGGAGAAGTTGGGCATCCCGCTTGCTCAACTGAAACCGAGCCGGCTCACCTTCCATAGCGTCGTGCCTGGGCATTCGTGCGCCCCTTTGGGTAGGGTGCAGCTGGAGGTTCTCTTCGGGAAAAAAGGTAATAACCGCCGTGATCCCATCTGGTTCGAGGTGGTGGACATCAGCAGCCCTTACCATGCACTGCTTGGCCGCCCAGCCCTAGCCAAGTTCATGGTGGTGCCGCACTACGCCTATCTCAAGATGAAGCTCCCAGGCCCTAGAGGCATGATCACAGTCTCGGGATGCTTCAAGAAGTTGCTAGCTTGTGCCAAGGCAAGCTCGCAGTTGGCAGAGGCATTGGTCATCGCCGAAGAGAAGCAGCAACTCCTCCATCGCGTGGAGCTAACCCAGCAAGACGTGCCGGCTCGCCAGTCACCAGTGGAGCAGTTCAAGCCGGGCAATGACACCAACAAGATCCTATTGGACGAGAGTGACCAATCCAAGTTCATCATCATAGGCACCGGCCTCTCTGCCAAATAGGAAAGCGAGCTCACCAGCTTCCTCCGTGAGAATCGTGAAGGGTTTCGAAGCATAGTAAACAAAAATTTTCCTACGCAACGAACAAGAAAGCCAAGATCTAATCTAGGAGATGTAATCAACGAGAGAGGTAGATGAGATCTTCATACCCTTGAAGATTCGCACAGCGGAAACGTTCAAGAGAACGTGGTTGACGTAGTCGTACTCGCCTTCTCCTCCTCGCGATCCGATCCGATCCTACGCCGCAAGTGGCGGCGCCTCCGAGAGTTGCACACGTGCGGTGCAGCGACGTCTCCTCCTTCCTTGGTCCAGCAAGTATGGTGGAGAGATAGATTGGATCGGCAGCACGACGGCGTGGTGCTTATGGTGGAGAGTTTCTGCGGCAGGGCTTCGCCTACGCGCAGTCACGAGAGAGAGAGAGGAAGGGCAGCAGGGGTGGCTAGGGTTTGGGTCTTCAGGTGAGGGAGGGCTGCGCCCCTGCCCCCCCTTATATGGGGGGCTGGGCGGCCAGCTTGGTCCCTCCTCCAATCCCTAGCCGACTTGGATAAGGAAGAGTGGGGGGCAAGTTTCCCCCCCTTCCTTATTTGAAGATTCCTTTAGGGTTACCCTTGGGCTTGGCCGGCTGGGCCTTAGGGGCCTTGTGCACCTGGCCCAAGGCGGCTAGGGCACTTCCCCTTAGGCCCACGCAGGCCTCCGTCAAGTGGGCCCACGTTGGTCCCACTCCGGAACCTTCTAGAACCTTCCGGTACAATACCGATAAACTCCGAAACCTTTCCGGAATCCAAAAACTGCTTTCCTTTATATGAATCTTATTCTCCGGACCATTCCGGAACCTCTCGTGATGTCCTGGATCTCATCCGAGACTCCGAACTAAAACTCATAAACCAATTATCCATTATATCCTAGCGTCGATGCACGTTAAGTGTGTGACCCTACGGGTTCGAGAATATGCAGACATGATCTTCTATCAATAATCAATAGCGGGATCTGGAAACCCATATTGACTCCCACATATTCATCGATGATCATATCGGATGAACCACGATGTCAGGATTCAATTAATCCCGTATATGTATTCCCTTCGTCACACGATATTTTACTCGCCCGAGATTTGATCGTCGGTATCGCCATACCTAGTTCAATCTCGTTCACAGCAAGTACTTTACTCGTTCCGTAATCCGATATCACTTCGTGATTAACTCCTTAACCACATGCTTGCAAGCGGTGTTGATATCGATTACCGAGTGGGCCCAAAGTATATCTCTCCGACTTGGGAGGGACAAATTCCATCTCGATACATACAACCCAACAAATACTTTCCGATCACCTGAGAGACACCTTTATTATCACCCTCACATAGGATGACGTTTGATGACCTCAAAGCTTTCTTCCGATACTAGGGAGTTGTATTATCTCATGGTCTAAGGAATACAATACATGACATAAGAAAAGCTTCGCAAAGATGAACACGATGACACGATCTAATTGCTCTGCTTTATTTGGGTCTGTCCATCACATCATTCTCCTAATGATATGATCTCATTATTAATTGACAACTCATGTCTATGGTTAGGAAACCTTAACCATCATTAATCAATGAGCTAGTCTAGTAGAGGCGTACTAGGGACACGGTGTTGTTCATAAACCACACAAGTATTAATGTTTCCGCTTAATACAATTATAGCATGGAGTATAAACATTATCATGAACAAGAAATATGATAATAACAATATTATTATTGCCTCTAGGGCATATTTCCTTCAGTCTCCCACTTGCACTAGAGTCAATAATCTAGTCATACTTGCGCCTTTAACACCTATGGCATTCCGGTGTTATTCATACGCCTTGCACGTGGTAAACCTTATCTACGGGTCTGACACTTTCAGGTCCGTTTGTATTTGCATATTATTTTGCGTCAGCACGCATTTCTCATCTTCTATGAGATGGCATCGTATAAACTTAGTCTTCTGGTGAGACTTTTGTATCTTAGCCGAGACTATGTTGTCACTATTGTCATACAATAGAACTACATAGTACTAGCACACTTAGAAAAAATAGCGATATCCACCGTGCGTCGAAATACTCATTGGTCTGCACACATCGGTATGTATGATTTCCAATAAGTCCGTTGCTCGCTCCATTATTCTGGAGAACGGGTTTTTGATCATCTTGCCCATGAGGCATGGCTTGCACGTGTCAAATGATTCAAAATCAAGAGACTCCAAAAATCCATCAGAATGGAGTTTCTTCATGCGTTTAACGCCAATATGACCTAGACGACAGTGCCATAAAAAGTTGGATTATCACTATCTACTTTGCATCTTTTATGCCACTTCTAAAGCGATTATATACTTAGCCCTCGTTGCAGTGTCCGCCACAATATTAACATTGGAACTCATCCAAGTTATCATGGAACTTTCTTCCATCTTATTATGCCACCTTCTAACTCAAAACAAATAGCTTAAAATTGAGATAAAATTTTACTTGTATATGTGACAAAGCCAATGTAACTCATTGCAATGAACCATTTGTCACTTCTGCATACAGAACATATTCTTACTTCTTCAAAAATGCATAAGAATATCTTTACTATTGTCCAACGATCATCATATAAATGCTATAACCTTTAGAGCATTGGACACATCTGGATCTACATATCATGGTATACAAGATTGATAAAATCATTCTTGTGGTTTCACTCATCAAGTGTCAAAACAATTGATTCTTGCTCCAACCTCTTCCATGCAACAAGAACCATTCTTATTGTTTCCATATTGAACAAATTCAATATTTCATCTATGTACTCTGGCAAAACTATATTAACGCCTCAATCTATCTGTATAGACATTGATGCTTAATATTCTGGTTTTACCTAAGTCTTTCATCAAAAACTAATTTTAATGAAAACTTAACAATATCAAGAAAAACACATAATTTCTAATGAACGATATGTCATCTACATAAAGCATTAGAAATATGTCTTAGCGCTCCCACTTACTTTCTTGTAATACAAGCATCTTCAAATATCTTGATGAAATTAACACTTTAACATTTTCATCATTGAAGATTCCAACTTCGCTATGCTTTCTTCTACCATAGAAGTTTGCATACATATCTAGCAACCTTTGAATCAACAAAACCCATTGGGTCGTGTCAGATACACGTCCTTGGTGTGCATTCCAGTAGAGGAACGTTGTTTCGTTTATTCAACTATCATATCTCAATATGTAATTGTTGCTAGAATAATTCATATGACGAAGTCAGGGCCCATCATCGCTTCTTTGTATATTGTTGGTTACTATTATCTAATAATATCTCGTCCTCAAATCTTGCTATTTGATTACGACCAACTTGGTTAAATAGGAACTTCGATGTCGTGACTACAACATATTGTAGACGCGTGAGCTATGAATGTAGTTGCCGCTTCCAGAACATTTTTCTGGTGCTGCGCTACTCTGATTATCTTGCTCAGATTCAATAACCTCATCAAGTTCTATCTTCCTCCCACTTAAACCTTTCGCGAAAAACTCCTTCATAAGAAATTCACTTCTTTTAGTGACAATCACTATGTGTTTGGGTTCATAGTAGAAGGAATACCCATTGACTTTCTTTGGGATAACCTACAAAAACTTACTAATCCAATTTTGGTTGTAAACATTTTACACATATTCCTTGCATACCAAAATTCAAGAAAAGACAACTATAACTTGTATGGTGTCATTTCAGCGGATTATGATGGTGCTCTATTTAGTGAAAAGCGGTAGTCTTTAAAGCATAATCCACAAATTATATTGGTAGTTTATTTCATCATTGATCTAACCATGTCAAACAAGGTTTGATTATATCCATCAAAAACTCCATACTCATATGGTGTCTATCATGATGCAAGTTTGTGGAACAATTCCTCTAACTCTTAGATGTTTGCTAAACTTGTAACTCAAATATTCTTCTTTATGATCCAATCATAAAAACTTGAATTTTCTTGTTACAATAATTTCCACTTCATAAATTGAACAATTTCAATTGTTTCATACTTCTATCTCATCAAGTAGATATACCATACATCTATTCGAGTCATTGATGAAATAGAAAATACACCATGATCGACTTCACACCATGGACTATATACATCAACATGTATGATCTCCATTTAGTTAGTCGCTTGATCTGTCCATGGCCCATGAACGAAGTTTAATCATCTTTAGGAAAAGTCTCACAAGCGTCAATCAATTCAAAATCAAATGACTCGAAAATCTATCAATATAGAATTTCTTTCATGTTTTGTTTCCAATATGACTTAAACGGCGGTGTCACATATAAGTGAAATTTGTTTTGTCTTGCAACCTTTAGCATCAGTGTTATAAATGTCTATTTCACCAACAAGATAATAATAATCTATCCATCGATTATGGAAGACGGTAATAATTTGAACAACCATTGCTCTCATAATACCAGAACAAAATAACAATTATTAAGTTCATGAAATATCTTGAAGGCTAGGTTTGATGTCGACGAGAAGCACAATAACACTTTTATTTGTATCTCGACATGCATCATTACCATATTCTTTTACTAGTTACTTAGGCCATCATAGTTCTTGTATTATTGCTTTGTATGACATTTCATACCAACAATCTAGTATCCAATACCCAAGAATTATGTACTAGCAAAGAATACATCTATAACATGTATATCATTTATATACCTGAGATGGAATTTTCCAGTCTTTTACTTTTCTACCAAATATTTTGCAGATCCTATTTAGCATTTCCTCTCTATTTAGAAGAATCTATCGACATCAATAGTGGCATCAATCATTTGACACATAGTCCAAAGGATGCTAGTCAAATACTAATAGCCTTGGATTTTGCACTTTGAAGTGGATCGCCATCATCATATGATTGGTATTCTTCCAGATTCCATTCTTTAGTATTCTTTTGGTATAGCAAAACCATTTAGCCAATACCTTTTCATTCATCCTATCATGACATCTTTCATGATGAAACTACTATAGCTTATAAGGATGAATGCAAGTATAATATTAGTTCCCAAACTTTTGGGTGATCGGGATGCCTAGCATCTTCAATCTTCGCACATAGTCATACAATATGAGCATATGTTCTTTTACTAAATTATACTTCATCATTTTGCAAACAATCAAAGTTTTAGATATCAAATATCTTTCACTTCTTATTTGTTTCTGAAACAATTCTTTCAGCTCGATGATCACTTTGATTCTCAAACAATTTTGAAGATCAATTTATCATGAAGGCAAACATATGATCTTTAGATACTAAACTTGAATCGTTGCTCTTAGATTAATACAATTTATTAAATCGTATGAAGCAAGCAAGATTTGCTAAAGTTTGCAATAGGACTTAATCTTTAGTCTTGACATTCTAACTAAACGGCACTAGACCAAAAAGATTATCCAGAATTCTATAGTTTCTTTTAACTCAATTTAAGCTAAGTGTCGGTGGGAAATGGTGCCAAAGACTACAACGACTTATGCAAATACAACAAGATTTAGTTCAAGATAATTAGTTCAAGTTAATCAAATTACTAATGAACTCCCACTAAATTCAACATCCCTCAAAGTTGTTTAGTGAAGCATGATCCAAATTCACTACACCGAGACCGATCATCACGTGAATGATGTAGCTTTAATGGTGAACATCAACATGTTGATCATATCATCCATATGACTCATGCTTGACCTTTCGGTCCGTGTGTTCCGAGGCCATGTCTGTACATGCTAGGCTCGTCAAGTCAAACCCAAGTATCTCCGCATGTGCAAATACTGGCTTGCACCCGTTGTATGTGAACGTAGAGTTTATAGCACCCGATCATCACGAGATGCTTGAACACGACGAACTTTCGCAACGGCGCATACGAGGGGAGAACACAATTTTATCTTGATCTTTAAGTGAGGAATCATCTTATAATGCTACCGTCGCGATCTAAGCATAATAAGATACATAAAAGGATAAACATCACATGCATATAATTTTATGTGACATGGTATAGCCAATCTCCGCGCCATGATCTCCATCTTGTGCGCACCGGCATGATCTCCATCACTCCACCATGATTGCCTCCACCACGAATAGCAACTACAACTATTGCTAACTACTTAGCGATAAAGTAAAGCTATTACATGGCGTATAAGAAGTTGACACGCAGGTCATACACAATTATAAAGACAACCATATGGCTCCTGCCGGTTGTGAACTCATCGACATGCAAGTCGTGAAAGATTACAAAACATGATCATCGCATACATCACATATATCACATCACATCTTGTGGCCATACCATATCACAAAACACTCCCTGCAAAAACAAGTTAGACGCCTCTACTTTGTTGTTGCATGTTTTACGTGGCTTATGGGAGTAGCAAGCTAAGAACGATTCTTACCTACGAAAAGCCACAACGGTGATATTATGGTTGCTAACATCCGATGTAAGTCCCATGACTACTATAGTGAGAGAAACTGGCATCCACCAGCCGCATGTGTGGAACAAGCCACACGTCAAGTGCGGAGCCGGTCTCGCGAACGCGGTCGCGTAAAGTTGGCCTGGACCGCTTCGATCTCACTATACCGCGCCATAAGAGATACACAACAAGAGGTTTGCAACAGAAAACATCAACGCCCGCAACAAGCATGTTGCGTTCTACTCGTGAAACACATCTACGCATAGATCTAGCTCTGATACCACTGAAGGGTTTCGAAGCATAGTAAACAAAAATTTTCCTACGCAACGAACAAGAAAGCCAAGATCTAATCTAGGAGATGTAATCAACGAGAGAGGTAGATGAGATCTTCATACCCTTGAAGATTCGCACAGCGGAAACGTTCAAGAGAACATGGTTGACGTAGTCGTACTCGCCTTCTCCTCCTCGCGATCCGATCCGATCCTACGCCGCAAGTGGCGGCGCCTCCGAGAGTTGCACACGTGCGGTGCAGCGACGTCTCCTCCTTCCTTGGTCCAGCAAGTATGGTGGAGAGATAGATTGGATCGGCAGCACGACGGCGTGGTGCTTATGGTGGAGAGTTTCTGCGGCAGGGCTTCGCCTACGCGCAGTCACGAGAGAGAGAGAGGAAGGGCAGCAGGGGCGGCTAGGGTTTGGGTCTTCAGGTGAGGGAGGGCTGCGCCCCTGCCCCCCCTTATATGGGGGGCTGGGCGGCCAGCTTGGTCCCTCCTCCAATCCCTAGCCGACTTGGATAAGGAAGAGTGGGGGGCAAGTTTCCCCCCCTTCCTTATTTGAAGATTCCTTTAGGGTTACCCTTGGGCTTGGCCGGCTGGGCCTTAGGGGCCTTGTGCACCTGGCCCAAGGCGGCTAGGGCACTTCCCCTTAGGCCCACGCAGGCCTCCGTCAAGTGGGCCCACGTTGGTCCCACTCCGGAACCTTCTAGAACCTTCCGGTACAATACCGATAAACTCCGAAACCTTTCCGGAATCCAAAAACTGCTTTCCTTTATATGAATCTTATTCTCCGGACCATTCCGGAACCTCTCGTGATGTCCTGGATCTCATCCGAGACTCCGAACTAAAACTCATAAACCAATTATCCATTCTATCCTAGCGTCGATGCACGTTAAGTGTGTGACCCTACGGGTTCGAGAATATGCAGACATGATCTTCTATCAATAATCAATAGCGGGATCTGGAAACCCATATTGACTCCCACATATTCATCGATGATCATATCGGATGAACCACGATGTCAGGATTCAATTAATCCCGTATATGTATTCCCTTCGTCACACGATATTTTACTCGCCCGAGATTTGATCGTCGGTATCGCCATACCTAGTTCAATCTCGTTCACAGCAAGTACTTTACTCGTTCCGTAATCCGATATCACTTCGTGATTAACTCCTTAACCACATGCTTGCAAGCGGTGTTGATATCGATTACCGAGTGGGCCCGAAGTATATCTCTCCGACTTGGGAGGGACAAATTCCATCTCGATACATACAACCCAACAAATACTTTCCGATCACCTGAGAGACACCTTTATTATCACCCTCACATAGGATGACGTTTGATGACCTCAAAGCTTTCTTCCGATACTAGGGAGTTGTATTATCTCATGGTCTAAGGAATACAATACATGACATAAGAAAAGCTTCGCAAAGATGAACACGATGACACGATCTAATTGCTCTGCTTTATTTGGGTCTGTCCATCACATCATTCTCCTAATGATATGATCTCATTATTAATTGACAACTCATGTCTATGGTTAGGAAACCTTAACCATCATTAATCAATGAGCTAGTCTAGTAGAGGTGTACTAGGGACACGGTGTTGTTCATAAACCACACAAGTATTAATGTTTCCGCTTAATACAATTATAGCATGGAGTATAAACATTATCATGAACAAGAAATATGATAATAACAATATTATTATTGCCTCTAGGGCATATTTCCTTCAAATCGGGACATCCTCGCATGGTCTCCAAAAGACATGCCAGGTGTGCCGATGGAGCTAGCTGAGCACTCACTCCATGTCAGGCCAGATGCCAAGCTGGTCAAGCAACCGCTAAGGCGCTTTGCAGAATAGAAAAGGAAAGCCATTGGTGAGGAGATTGCCCGGCTCCTCACAGCCGGCTTCATAATGGAAGTGTTTTACCCATACTGGTTGGCGAACCTAGAAGAAGAACAACACTTGGCGCATGTGTATCGACTACACCAACCTCAACAAGGCTTGCCCCAAGGACCCCTTTGCGCTACCGCGCATCGATCAGGTGATTGAATCCACAGCCGGTTGTGACCTACTGTCCTTCCTGGACGCTTACTCAGGCTATCACTAGATCCCGCTATACCAGCCGGATCAGATCAAGACCTCCTTCATCACCCCGTATGGAGCCTACTGCTACGTCACCATGCCTTTAGGCTTGAAGAACGCTGGAGCGACTTACCAGCGAACCATGCAGCGATGTCTGCAAGGGCAGATAGGGCGGAATGTGCATGCTTATGTGGATGATGTGGTCATGAAGACGAAGCAGAGCGGCACGGTCCTCAACGACCTCAAGGAGACCGTCGCCAACTTGCGGCGCTATTGCATGAAGCTCAATCCTGAAAAGTGCACCTTCGGCGTGCCGGCTGGACAGCTTCTAGGTTATATCGTTTCCCAGCGAGGGATCGAGGCTAACCCCTCGAAGATAAAAGCCATCGAGGCCCTAGAGCCACCCACCAAACTCCGGGACGTGCAGAAGTTTGCCGGCTGTTTAGCCTCGCTCAGCCGATTCGTCAGCCGGCTCGAAGAAAATGTGATGCCTCTATATCAGCTGATGAAGAAGACGGACCATTTCGTTTGGTCCCAGCGCGCTGATGAAGCATTCAAGGACGTCAAGCGGGCCTTGTCCATAGCGCCGATCCTATCCGCTCTGGCTCCGCGAGAGCCGATGCTGCCATACATTGCAGCCAACCCGCGAGTTGTCAGCGTGGTGATCGTGGTGGAGCGCACAGAAGAAGGCAAGGAGCTGCTAGTCCAGCGCCCAGTATACTACCTGAGCGAAGTGCTCACTCTCTCCAAGCAGAACTACCCGCACTACCAGAAGGTCTCCTATGGCGTGTACATGGCGGCCAGGAAGCTGAAGCATTACTTCGAGGAGCATCCCATCACAGTGGTGAGCACCATTCCGCTCTCAGAGATCATAGGGTGCAAGGATGCAACCGGCAGAGTGGCCAAATAGGCGATTGAGTTAGCCGCTCACACCATTCAGTACAAGCCCTGAACGACGATCAAGTCCCAGATCATAGCAGATTTCTTCGCTGATTGGGGAGAGCACCAATACTTGCCGCCGGCTCTAGACTCAACATACTGGCGCATGAACTTCGATGGCTCCAAGATGCTCAGGGGCTTGGGATCCGGTGTCGTCCTCACCTCTCCCAAGGGAGACAAGCTGCAGTACGTGCTGCAGATGCACTTCCGCGCGTCGAACAACGTCGCTGAATACGAGGCCCTGGTGCATGGGCTCAAGCTGGCTAAGGAGATTGGCATTCGGAGGATCCTCTGCTTTGGAGACTCCGACTTGGTGGTGCACTAGGTCTCCAGGGAATGGGACGCCAAGGACGCCAACATGGCCTCTTATCGCTTCTACGTGCATTAGCTCTGCAGATTCTTCGAGGGCTGCGAGTTCCATCACGTCCCCAGAGCAAACAACGACGACGTGGTTCGGCTGTCCAAGATCGGCTCCACTAAGCAGGATATCCTGGCTGGGGTGTCGTTGGAGATAATCCGCAAGCCATCCATCAAGCCATCACCGGAATCTGGCTCCATCTTTGTGCCAGAGCCTACGCCGGCTCAGATGCCACCGCCGGACTCGGGGGCTACCGCCTCGGAGCTGAAGGAAGCAGCCGGCTAGTCCAGCTGGCCGGCTCGACGAAGGACTCGGGGGCTGCCGTCTCTAGGCTGCCCCCCACAGCCGGCCAACCAGGCGAAGCCGGCACGTCAACAGACCCGGGGGCTGCTAATCCCCTGGTCGCAAGCGTCTTCCACATCCGGGAAATACCATCCTGGGCGGAGCCATTCTCCAACTACCTCATCACTGGGGACTTGCCAAGAGATGAAGCAGAGGCAAGGCGACTTCAACGTCGTGCGCAGGCATACACCATCATCAACAGCGAGCTGTACAAGCGCAGCGTGTCAGGAATCTTCCAGAAGTGCATGGAGCCGGAGGAGGGGCTAGATCTGTTGAGAGAGATACACCAAGGGGAGTGCGGGCATCACGCATCTTCCAGAGCCTTGGTAGCTAAAGCTTTCCGTGATGGTTTCTACTGGCCGACGGCCCTGTGGGACACAGATCAGCTGGTGAAGCATTGCAATGGCTGCCAGCGCTTCTCCAAGCATCGGAACACACTAGCGGCAGCCCTCAAGACCATTTCGCTCACCTGGCCGTTCGCTGTCTGGGGCCTAGACATGGTGGGACCATTCAAAACAGCGCCCGGGGGTTGACGCACCTGCTGGTTGCAGTAGACAAGTTCACCAAATGGATTGAAGCCAAGCCAATCAAAAAGCTCAACGGCTCGTCCACCATCAAGTTCTTCAACGAGATCATCACAAAATATGGAGTTCCCCACAGCATCATCACTGACAACGGGACAAACTTTGCAAAGGGAGTCTTCGCAGAGTACTGCGGCTAGAAGGGCATCCCGCTGGACTTGGCGTCAGTGGCACATCCTCAATCTAATGGGCAAGTGGAGAAAGCAAATGGGCTGATTCTAGCTGGCATCAAACCAAGACTGCTCGAGCCTCTCAAGCGCTCAGCCGGCTGCTGGGTCGAAGAGCTACCCTCAGTACTCTGGAGCCTACACACCACTCCTAACCGTTCTGTCAGTTTCACTCCTTTCTTCCTGGTCTATGGGGCAGAGGCAGTGTTGCCCACAGACATCGAATTTGATGCGCCCAGAGTGGTCCAGTACATGGAGACGCAAGCAAAAGAAGCCCGTGAAGATGGTGTCGACCACCTCGAGGAGGCACGAGAGCAGGCCTTGGCCAGATCAGTGCTCTATCAACAGCAGCTGAGATGATACCACAGCCGGAAGATCCGTCCGCTCATGTTTCGCGAAGGAGATCTCGTACTCCGGCTGATCCAAAACACTAAAGGCATGCACAAGCTGTCCTCTCCTTGGGAGGGACCGTTCATTGTCAGTCGGGTGCTAGGCAATGGGGCGTACTACCTCATCGATGCAAAAGAGCCCAGAAAGAACAAGTCAGATAATTCTGACAAGGAGACGGAGCGTCCTTGGAATGTCAATCTCCTAAGACCTTTCTTCTGCTAAGGCAAAAGCTTGTACCCCGAAAACTTGTGAATGAATAAAGGACAACGGAGCGGCTAGTTACGGCCGGCTCCGAGAAAAACACTTCGTGTATGTTTTGCTTCCTGCGTTATTCACTTGACCGGCAGTCGGCTTCGGGCACCGAGCCACAGCCGGCTGCCCTAAAAAACGACTGAATTCCCGTTAGCCGGATAAGTACTATGTATGGGACAGGTCTCGAGCCTAACCTCCATTCCCCGGCTTCGCGAAGCCGGCTGGATAGGAGCCAGCAGGCCACATACGAAGGAAAACCGCATGGAAGAACTGTAAAACGATAGAAAAATCACTCAACTAAGCGTTGAAGATAGTGTTCATTGACCATGCGTTGGCTGGCTCAAGCCGGGTGCCCAACAAACCGAAGTACTACTTCTCACCCCGCGGCACGCTCCCACCCTAGGCCGGCATTCGGCTGTCGGCCCAAGTGAGACCAACCGGCACCAGGCTGCCGGTTGGGGGTAGAAGGGCCGAAGGGTGGGGAGATTAAGGAAAAGCTTGAGGGAACCAAGCTAGGGCAGGCCAGCAAGTGGTCGATGATCATGATTTTCAGTGTTTGGGCTGAGTAGCCACGTCAAGGAGGTTCGAAGCCAGAGCTGCCTCGCATAACGTCGGCATCGTATGCGAAAGAGCTAGTTTTAAGCCAGCTGTCATTCCAGCTGCCCCAAAACTCGGGGGCTAGAGGGAAAGGGAATTGGCCCTTAAAAGCGGGCTGGCTCCAATCCTTTGTCAACTGTCCGATCAGTTGGCGCTGCGACATGACTGGCAAAAGAGCATCAAAATTGAAATCTAGCATTCGCGAAGAAATGGCTAAGGCCAGCGGGTTGGATGTTCACCCCATCCGTAGCAAGGGTTATGCGAAGGCTCGAGAAGGGGAGACATGCCGGCTCCAGTCTCGCCTGAGCCGGCACAGGACGCAATTTCCACTCCTATCTCCTCAAGCCGGAGCTAGCCCGTACCTTCCGAAGCCGGCCAGCAGAGGCACCTTCCCCTCCACGCTGAAGCCGGATGAGCTCGTCAGGAATGTCTCGTTGGGTTGGTGGTTACCTTAGCCCCTACCTACAGGCATACGCAGCGATGGTCCTAGTGTAAGAGAAGTCCTAACTATGAAATCGTCACCGCGCTCCGATGGAAACAGAAGACATTCATGCAAGAACGAGGCAAAGCAAGTTTTCACAATGACATGACAGACAAGATTGGCAGGAAACTAAAGTTCTTGACACGAGGCGGGTGATTACATAAATAAGGCCACGCTAAGGGCCGATGCGACAAAAGGTGCTCCCCTACTCCAAGCTCTGGGAATCTTCCACTGACAAAGCCATCGTCAGGGGAGGAGCTTTGGGGGCGCTCGCCGCTCACAGCCAGGGGGAGTAGGCGCGGGCGCAGCCGGAGGTGTCGATGACGCGGACGCAGAGGAAGGGCGACCCGATGCGACGGGTGAAGATGAGGGACCAGCCGCACTTCAAGTCGTAGTCGTCGATGAACCTCGTCCAACCGTCGGTGAGGTAGCTCTTCCCCTGGTCGTCGTGGAGGATCTCGACAGGGCACAGCGGCTGGCCGCCACTGCCCTCCTCCACTATGGCGCCCATCAGGGGATTTCCCCCCAGGGTGTCGACAAACCTGAAGGGGAGTGGCAGGCGCACCTCGCATCCGGCCCGCAGATGGACCACGAAAGTGGTAAATCCGTGCTCCGAGGTGTAGGAGAGCCACCGCTGTGGCGGCGGGCGCCGAGGCCTGCGCACCACGGCGGCGGCGGCGCTAGTCGAGCCGCCGGCGCCTACGCCGGCGAAGCCAGGAGGAGCCGCCCCAACCGAAAACGCGGCACCAACGATGGCGGCAGCCGCCTGAGTGGGAGTCACGGCGAGAGCGGTGGAGGCAGCCGCTCCAGAAGGGGCCGTGGCGGTAGCATCGGCGATGACGACCGCGCCAGCGGCGGCCGCAGCGGTGACGGCGGCAGGTGCTGCCCTAGTAGACTCCACGGCGGCCGCGGCCGCGAGCGCTTCCAGGGTTTTCTTGTTACGGTTGCCCGGCGGGCGGCCGCGCTTGCGGGGAACCGGCGGCGTCGCCGCCGGTCCTTCACCTTGTTCCTACTCCCGAGCGGGCGGCCGCGCTTCTGCCCGCCCGACCCGCTAGGCCCTCCGTCCCCAGTTCCACTGAGAACCCCGGTCGACGACATGGTGGCAAAGAAGATGGGCTGGAGAGGAGAAGGAACCGCTCGACGAAGAAGGTGAAGGCGCTCGGGAGTGGGGAAAACCCCTCGAGAGCTCTGAGACTTTAAAGGATGGCGGGGTGTGAAAAGCCGAGCCGGTTTAATGCGAGTAGATCAAACACGTGGCGCTTTGATGGGACATATCACTGACGTAAGCCGTGTCCCACCACATGATGTTCCACGGAATCATTACGAAGACCGAAGAGTCCAAGCGACAAGACATAACACTGCGGCACTATGCCGGCCACAGTGTGGGATCAGAACCCGAAGCGGTTCAAGTTCTGAGGGGCCGAGTGCCGGCCAGCGGTCGCATGGCAGCCGCCAGCCGGATCGAACCTGGAGCCGGCACGTCCTGAGACAGTCGGTGACGCTCCGCAAAACTTAACCTCAAGATCGGTGACCTCCGAGCTGGATGAGGAATCCTGGGACTTCAACGGAAGCATGCTAACTTCAGCAATGAAGGGAACCCGCCGAAGCCCCATGCTAACCCATGAGACTTCGCCAGTTTCAAGGGCTAGTGTCATGGGGATGACTTCCAGGGTAGGCCAAGGGCAGACCTGTCTGCCGGCTGACGTCCCAGGAATCTCCACGGCACTAAGTTAGGAAGACCGGCTCCGTCCAAAGGGCCGGCTGTGCCAGCAGCCGGCTGGCAACTCCACCGAGGAAAGCCAGAGCCGGCGAAGACGACAAGATTCCTCCAACGGCTGCTTCG
This sequence comes from Dactylis glomerata, assembly GCA_007115705.1. Classification (NCBI taxonomy): domain Eukaryota; kingdom Viridiplantae; phylum Streptophyta; class Magnoliopsida; order Poales; family Poaceae; genus Dactylis; species Dactylis glomerata. Next base: position 829,397 of record QXEO01000492.1, read on the forward strand.
CCGAAAGTGGCCTAGGCCCGACAAGATCAACAGAGGTGAGGGACGGGCGTGACGCCAGCCACGCCCGGGCTCAACCAATCAGCGGGCAAGAGCCTTCCCCACAAAAGGATCCGAGGCAAAAGGGAGGGCATATGCCTCCGAGATGCCGGTCCAAAGGGGAAAGGCACTTTATAAAGTTGCCATCATCAGACAAGGAGTCAGAGGCCAGCGGATCACACCAGGACCGCAGCCACGGAGGAGCCGGCAGCCGGGCAGCTGGCCACCTAACCTGTAACCAGACCCCTGCCTATATAAAGGGGTCTGGACCCTTAGACTAGGGAGATTGGATCCTTCTTCTTCCTCCTCTAGACCGAACAGCTCGAGGAGCGTTGTAACCAGTGTCGAGCTAATAAGAAACAAGGCAGGAAGTAGGGGTGTTACCTCCGGCGTGGAGGGCCCTGAACCAGGGTAACCATGGTGTCTCAGTTGCACAATCCCGAGCCGGACCCATCGTCGCACACCGTCGAGCCCCTCCGTTAAGCCATCCCCATGGCTAATGTCTCTAAATTCCCACGACAATCAAGAACAAGTATCCTTTGCCAAGAATCTAAGACTTATTTGATCAAGTCAGGGGAGCCAAAGTATTTTCCAAGATAGATCTCAGGTCAGGATACCACCAAATTAAGATCAAGAAGGTGGACATTCCAAAGACAGCCTTTGTGTCCAGGTACGGACATCATGAGTATTTAGTCGCACCTTTTGGATTGACAAATGCATCGACAATTTTTCATGAATCTCATGAACAAGATCTTTATGCCCTACTTGGACAAGTTTGTGATAGTATTCATAGATGATATCTTGATCTACTCCAAGAACAAAGAGGAGCATGCAAAACACTTGAGGATTGCTCTACAGATTCTTCGGGAACATCAACTATATGCCAAGTTCAGCAAGTGTGAATTCTGGCTAGACCAGGTGGAGTTCCTTGGACATGTGATCAGTAAAGAAGGTATAGCAGTGAACCCAAGCAAAGTGGCATCTGTTCTTGAATGGGAGGCACCCAAGAATGTCAAACAAATTAGAGGATTTCTGGGAATGGTAGGGTATTACAGGAGGTTTATTGAAGGGTTCTCCAAGATTGCAGGACCAATGACGAAGTTGCTCAGAAAGAACACACCATTTGTTTGGTCAAAAGAATGTGAGGAAAGTTTTCAAAAACTCAAGGAGAAGTTAACCACATCACCTGTGTTAGTCGTACCAAAAACTGGCAAGGATTACACGGTATATTGTGATGCATCCAAGAACAGAGTTGGGTGTGTGTTGATGCAAGATAGAAAGGTTATAGCTTATGGGTCGAGGCAATTGCGACCACATGAAGTTAATTACCCAACACATGACCTTGAGTTAGCAGCCGTGGTGTTTGCACTAAAAGGATGGAGACATTTTCTTTATGGAGCTAAGTTTGAACTCTATACGGATCACAAGAGTCTCAGGTACTTCTTCACTCAGAAGGAATTGAACATGAGGCAACGAAGATGGTTAGAATTGATCAAGATTATGATTTGACCATCAATTATACACCTGGGAAGGCCAATGTGGTAGCCGATGCTTTAAGGAGGAAGAGCACAGACACTCAACCAATGTGTAGAGAACTTCCTAAGGAGTTGCTTATGGATTTGGACAGACTGGAAATTCAATGTCTATAAGTTAAATCTATGGGTAGTTTATCTACCATGAAGGTGATGGAAGAACGGCAAAGTGACCTAAAATATAAAAATATTTCGACGACAAGATGAAGATCCTTTCATTGCGGAGGAAATTCGCAGGATTGAAGAAGGAAGACCGTCTGATTTCCGCCTGGGTGATTTGAAATCACTTTGGTTCGATAACCGAATTTGTGTGCCGGATATACCTGAAATCAAGGGATTGATACTCAAGGAGGCACACGAAACCCCATACTCAATACATCCAGGTAGTACCAAAATGTACATGGATCTTAAGGAACTATTCTGGTGGAACAACATGAAGTGGGAGATAGCCAAGTTTGCGTCTGAATGCCATACTTGTCAGAGAGTGAAGGCGGAACATCAAAGTCCCGCTGGACTTATGCAACCGTTGAATATTCCAGAGTGGAAGTGGGAAGAAATTGGAATGGACTTCGTCACAAGTCTACCACTGACACCTAAGAAAAAAAACATGATTTGGGTATTCGTGGACAGATTGACTAAAAGTGCACATTTCTTAGCTATCAATCAGAAGGATTCTGGAAAAAAAACTGGTGAACCTATATGTTCAAGAGATCGTGAGCAAGCATGGAGTACCTAAGACAATAGTGTCGGACCGAGGGTCCGTATTCACTTCAACATTCTGGAAGCAATTGCATGAAGCTTTAGGGTCCAAGCTAGACTTCAGTACTGCTTATCATCCATAGACAGGAGGTCAAACTGAAAGAACCAATCAGATTCTAGAAGATATGCTTAGAGCATGTGCATTGGATTTCGGAGGATCATGGGAAGAACACTTACCATTGGCAGAATTTTCATATAACAACAGCTAACAAAGTAGTATACAAATGGCACCATTTGAAGCACTCTATGGAAGGAAGTGCCGATGACCTATCAGCTGGTATGAAACTGGAGCCAGTAAGAAGTTCCATCCAGACTATGTCAAGGAGAAGCAGCATGTCATTGATATCATTCAAGACCGGTTGAAGATTGCTCAAAGTCGTCAGAAAAGCTATGCAGATTTAAAGAGAAGGACTTGGGAACCTCAAGTTGGGGACATGGTATATCTTAAGGTTAGTCCCATGAAGGGGGTACATCGCTTTGGAGTCAAAGGTAAACTCAGCCCAAGATACACCGGACCTTTCAAGATTCTAAGACAAAGTTGAGGGGTAGACTTTGAACTGGAACTGCCGAAGAAGCTATCTCAAGTCCATAATGTGTTCCATACTTCTCAACTTCGCAAGTGTATGAAGACACCAGAAGAAACCATATCCTATGAAGAGGTGGAACTGCAAGCTGATTTGACATATGTCGAAGAGCCATCAAAGATTCTGGCCAAAAACTGGAAACAACTCTGTAATAGGGCCATCAAATAATGCAAAGTGCAATGGAAACACCACCCGGAGAGAGAAGCAACCTGGGATAAAGAAGAAGATCTAAGGACAACATATCCAGAATTCTCCAGGTAGACCTTACCCCAAACTTTAGGACGAAGTTTTAGTTACGGGGGGGAAGTCTGTAACATCCCAGCATGTAGGACAATTCCGGGGTAGATTAGAGAGCTTTTGTGCATAGCATCTAAAATTACGGGATTTTTTCACGCTTTTATCACTAAAACCTAAGAGGGATCGAGTCGCTCTTCGAGAGGGGATGGTACACTCTCAAAGTGCAAAAGATTTTGACATGATCTCTTTTGATCTCTTGATTGTGGGGAAGGGTTGAATTGGAATAAACAAACCCTAACTATGAATAGAGAATTCAAACTTAACTTTGAATTATGAAATTTGAATTTGAATTTAAAATGCACATTTAGAAAGGATAAACATTTATAATTAGAAGGAAAACTTGGACTTTATTAATCATCAACACAAGGTATAACGTCTTTACAATGTTCTGAATTAAAAGAATATTACAATTGAGATAACAAATAAAGAGAAGATTACAAAAGTTTATATTAAGAGGGAAAAAGGAAACATGGCTAAGACTACATAATTTCTTTCCTTTCTTCTCTTTATTTTCTTCTCTGGTTACCTGCAAACAAAACAAAGAAGAAAACCAAAAGATAGTAATACAACTGATTGTCAAAAATAAAGGGCACTGTTGATAATCATCAATAGGACATGCTTATCGCTGGCTGGTGACCAGCCAAAAGAGCAAGCAAGGGTCCATGGCAGCCGGGCAGCCATGCTAGCAGGCAAGCTGCTCACACACCAGTATGCCAAGGTGTGCTAGCGACGCCACAGCTAAGGGGCAAGCCCTAGAAATAGGGCAGAACATTAGGAACTTGTCATCCAAGTTCATTAGACATTTCCACACGCACAGCACAAGACCACACCACACCAGATCATCACTGTGAGAGTTCACAGCCAACACCATCTGCATAAATCTACCCTACTCATGAGTTGAGCATCAGGGGAGATTCATCACAACAACACCACACCAAGAACCAAATCAGCACCAGCAAAAATGGTTACTTAACAAGGCCAAGTCGAAGCAAGAAGCAAGCCAAGCACCAGGGAGGTGCAGGGCAGGCAAGGAGGAGCAGGCCAAGCACCAAGGAGGTGCAGGGCAAGCAACCTGGGGAGGATCAGGACAACTTCCAGGAGCACTTGATCAAGATCAACAGATCCATAACCAACATCCACAGCCAGCCACTACCAGCAGCTAGCTAAGGACAGAGGTATACATGGACATATTTTTATCTTACTATTTTTTAACTCTACGATTCAATAAGATTATTCTGTTTTTGTAAATATACATTTTTTTCTTATGTCAGTAAATTTTCATGCTCATGAAATGTTCTTATTTTTTTAAGCACGCTTGAAATTTAAAAAATAAGTACAAGAAAATAATTACCCCTACCTTTAAGACCTACAAAGAAATTTACTTTTGGGTTTTGTTGAGATGTGTGCATCTATCTACGTTGGGAGCCACTTTGTAACATCCCAGCACGTAGGATAATTCCGGGGTAGATTAGAGGGCTTTTGTGCATAGCATCTGAAATTACGGGATTTTTTCGCGCTTTTATCACTAAAACCTAAGAGGGATCGAGTCTCTCTTCGAGAGGGAATAGTACACTCTCGAAGTGCGAAAGATTTCAACGTGATCTCTTTTGATCTCTTGATTGTGGGGAAGGGTTGAATTGGAATAAACAAACCCTAAGTATGAATAGAGAATTCAAACTTAACTTTGAATTATGAAATTTGAATTTGAATTTAAAATGCACATTTAGAAAGGATAAACATTTATAATTAGAAAGAAAACTTGGACTTTATTAATCATCAACACAAGGTACAAAGTCTTTACAATGTTCTGAATTAAAAGAATATTACAATTGAGATAACAAAAAAAGAGAATATTACAAAAGTTTATATTAAGAGGGAAAAAGGAAACATGGCTAAGACTACATAATTTCTTTCCTTTCTTCTCTTTATTTTCTTCTCTGGTTACCTGCAAACAACACAAAGAAGAAAACCAAAAGACAGTAATACAAGTGGCTGTCAAAAATAAAGGGCACTGTTGATAATCATCAACAGGACATGCTTATCGTTGGCTAGTCACCAGCCAAAAGATCAAGCAAGGGTCCAAGGCAGCCGGGCAGCCATGCTAGTAGGCAAGCTGCACACACGCCAGGGTGCCAAGGTGTGTTGTCGACGCCCACAGCTAAGGGGCAAGTCCTAGAAATAGGGCAGAACATCAGGAACTTGCCGGCCAAGTTCATTAGACATTTGCATACGCATAGCACAACACCACACCACACCAGATCATCACTGTGAGAGTTCACAGCCAACACCATCTGCACAAATCTACCCTGCTCATGAGTTGAGCATCAAGGGAGATTCATCACAACCACACCACACCAAGAACCAAATTAGCACCAGCAAAAATGGTTACTTAACAAGGCCAAGTCGACGCAAGAAGCAAGCCAAGCACCAGGGAGGTGCAGGGCAGGCAAGGAGGAGCAGGCCAAGCACCAAGGAGGTGCAGGGCAAGCAACCTAGGGAGGAGCAGGACAAGTTCTAGGAGCAATTGATCAAGATCAACAGATCCATCACCAACATCCACAGCCAGCCACTACCAGCAGCTAATTAAGGACAGAGGTATGCATCAGAGATTTCATAGCACAGTCCAAATCATGGCAATATTCAAATATCTTTGCATAAGAAAATTAAGCATCAAGCTAAAACACCACACCACAGAACCCTTCAACCAGTAAAACACCTAGGAGGTTAGGGTGGTGTAATTTCCTTAGAATTACAGAGAAGTGATCTGTAAGATTCATCATAGGAGATTTAATCCAAAAAGCACAAGTATATGTTCATATTCAAATAGTTGTCTCAGACTATGCATCACATGCTAGACCAAGACCACAGAGTAAGATTCTATTCTTATCAGTATTTTAGCATGGTCTAGAATCAATTCTGCAACCAACTATAAGCCATCAAAGTAACCACAAGTAGCATATCACAGCAGCCATCCAACTAAACACCCCAGGAAATCATTGTGCATACTCACAGAGGCACCACAATGAGATCTGGATGATAGCAGTAACTTGCTGAAACAAAGCATGCTACAGAAATAATGCCAGGGCAACCATTAACAGCTTACACAAGCATTTAGCTATACTAGCTTGCTTGATATCTCACAAATCATCACTGAATTCCTATCCAGTTCATATAGATTCAGTAAAGAATTGTCACTAAACATTTCCACTACAAGAGTGGACTAAATCATGCTTGTACAGTCATAAATCAAACACCCAGTATAGGTAGGGTTTGCAACAGTGAAGAAACACCATGCTGCAAACCACAACAAAGCTTTCCAACAATTTAAGCAACAACACATTGCTTAACTGGCAGTAGATGAACACTTCATCTTCCAGTTCAGACTAGCACCTAAAATTGATATTCAATTAAGAAATCTTAATTGAATATTTGACTGAAGCTTACAACAACAGCAAGCATTAAGTAACTACACATATGCATACTTTGATATGTATTAAGCATGCCACATCAAACTAGAGGCCAGAACAGAAATAGGTCTAAGCTCACATCACCACCACCAGCACAACAGGAGCATGCAAATATGCCATGGCTCAGTGGCCAGGCCGCCATTGCGTATGGTACAGGAGCAGAAGAAGAGAGAAACTCACAGAGGAGAGCTCATAGAGGGGGCTCGAGGATGGCAGGGATGGTGGCATCATCGTCATCACAACCGAGGTTGTGGACGCACGTGCACCACCGTCCAGTCGGCCACGATGTCGAGGCCGCAGCATCACGGCCATGTTCGAGCGACCATCGCCAGGGCACCACCGCAACATCGGCATCTGGGAGCGTCGGGGTTGCAAAGCTTGCCGTCCAACCGGCGGCAAAGGAGGAGATCCGGAGGGGTTGCACTGAGGAGAAGAGGTAGAGGCCCCAGGCGAGGCCGGCGCTGGCCGAGCAGTGCAGGCGGCAGGAACCGCTAGGGTTCTAGAGGTTGAGGGCGAGTGCATAGGGCTGCGGGAGTCAAATCGACATAGAGGAGATGATAGATCTTGGCAAGACAAACCAGAGCCCCGCTATATCGGCGCTGGACACAGCCGGGAACGGCCAGAGCCACGGCGGCAGCGTCGCGGACACAATGTCGCGCGTGTCGGTAGAGCGGTAGAGGGGGCGACTGAGTGAGAGGAGAGGGGCTCGGGGTAGGGTTTGATCCCCACCCCGAATAGCCGACTGGGTGATACGTCCAAAATGTTCCTGAACACTTTTGCTATTGTTTCTCCTCTAATTTGTGTGTTTTGAATACAACTAACACAAACTCATGCTGTTTTGAGAAGAATTGTTCTGGTGTCTTGTTTTTGTGCAAAAATCCGACTTTTAGGAAAAATCCCAGAAAATATTGCAAAAATTCTATTTTGCCAGAAGACCCACGGAGCCAGAAGGAGAGACGAAGGGGGGCAGTGGCCTGGGCTCACCACCAGGGGGCGCGGCCCAGGCCTGGCCGCGCCCACCTGTGGTGAGGCCGCCTCGGCCGTCGCCTCGACCCCACCTTCCACCTATATATACCCTCTGACCTGAAAGAAGCGGGGGTTTGGCATTTTTCCCAGATAGACTTCCGCTGCGCCGCCACCATCAAAAACCGCGATTCGGAACCAGAAACTCCGTTCTGGCACCCTGCCGGGACGGGGATTTGGAGGAGATCTTCATCACCGACGTCTCTCCATCAACCATCCATGACTCCCCCATCCATGTGTGAGTAATTCCCGTTGTACGCGAAGGGGATGGTAGGGATGGGATGAGATCATTCATGTAATTTGCTATGAGATTGTTAAGGCATAGTGCCTAGTATCTTTTATTAGTGCTTATGATATTGTTGCAACTTGTTGTGCTTAATGCTTGTCACTTTGGGCCTGAGTGCCATGATCTCAGATCTGAACTTGTTATTGTTTTATGCTGATACTTGTTGTTTATGATCTTACCTGCAAGTTGTTTACACATATTGTTGTCTGGAACCCGAGGCCCCAAAGTGACAGAAATTGGGATAACCGGAGGGGATGGCTATGATGTGATGATTACATGTGTTCACCGAGTGTTAATGCTTTGCTCCAGTACTTTATTAAAAAGAGTACCTTAATTACCAGTATTTTCCCTTGAGGCCCTGCTGCAACAGGCTAGTAGGACAAAAGATGTCGTGCAAGTTTCTCATTGCGAGCACGTACGACTATATACGGAACACATGCCTATGATTGTTTAGTACTAGGATGCTTTATCATTATTTATCTGCAATGCCCATGTCTCACTGATTTCATGAATTATCTTATCCATGCAACGCCCGTACATCCATCCCTATGCCTACAGTCTTTAATCCTACTGTTTACTATTGCTACTATTACTGCTTTTATTTTACTACTGATGTTACTGTTTCACTACTATCACCACTATAAAACTGTTGCTACTGATAAACCACTGCAAGCAAGTCTGTTTCCAGGTGCAGCTGAATTGACAACTCATCTGTTAAGGCTTATCAATATCCTTTGGCTCCCCTTGTGTCGAATCAATAAATTTGGGTTTACTTCCCTCGAAGACTGTTGCGATCCCCTATACTTGTGGGTCATCAAGACTATTTTCTGGCACCGTTGCCGGGGAGCATAGCTTTATTTGTAAGTTCACTTGGAATTCATATTGTTTATTGCAATCCTTTCATCATGGGTAAACCTCGTGATGGAAAAGTTCCTATATTGCCATCCACTACAAGAAGAGGTACGACTCTGAACACCTCTGTTGCTCTTGATTCGCCATCTGTTATGAGTAAGTTGCTTACACCACCACATGCACATGCTACTGCTACTTCTTCTGCTGAGTTTGAAAATGCCACTGATAATTTAGATGATGCTTCTACTATGCTTGATGAGAGTGGTTCACTAGGTTCCTTTTTAGATGCTACAATTGCTAGAGCTAAGATGGGAAACTCCACTGTTACACCTGTTAGTTCACCTGAGTCTAGGGAATGCCCTAGTGATGATCTTGATGACACTTATATTGAGCTTGATGATGATTTTATTGCCGAAGCTCATGCCACTTGTGATGCTAATGATGTTAAGAAACTTCTAGCAAGACGTGCTGTTAGATATAATCTATCTCCTAATGCTAAGTTTGCTGCTTCTCCCATAAATATTAGAGATAAGGATTATGATTTCTCTTTAGATTTATCTTTCATATCTATTGTTGAGAAAGACCCTTTTTGTGGTACTGAAGGTGAAAGTGCTATGGCCCATATGAATGAGCTTTCTACTTTGAGTAATATATTTTCTGATGATATTAAGCTGCGCACTTACTTTGTTGCTAAGATTTTCCCTTTTTCATTGAAAGGTGCAGCTAAGACTTGGTTTAATAATTTGTCTCCTGGATCTCTTAATAGTCCTATTGCTTTGGTTAATGCTTTCTTTCAGAAATATTTTCCTGCTAGTGCTCAACATCCTGCTGTGCAGAAAATCTTTGACTTTGAACAGGGAAAAGGAGAGATATTGCCTAAATCTTGGGCAAGATTTTGCTCTTTAATTAGAGCATTGCCTAAAGAGCCATTGCCTAAAAATGAACTCCTTGATATATTTTATAATGGACTAACTGATAAATCTAAGACATATCTGGATAGTTGTGCTGGTTGTGTTTTCAGGGAAAGAACTCCAGCCGAAGCTGAAGAACTAATGGTTAAAATAAGCAGGAATCATGATGATTGGACTATGGCTGAGCCAACACCAACACCAGCGCCAACTCCTGAGCCAACACCAAAGAAGAGAGGAATGATTGAATTAAATGATGAAGTTATGAGGGAAGCCAAGAAATCTCTTAAGGAGAAAGGTATTAAATCCAAAGATGTGAAGAATTTACCTCCTATAGAATAATTATGTAAGCCAATCCCTCACTCGTCTACTATTGAGGTACACTCTCTCCAACGCTTTGATGATAGAGATATTCCTTACTCTAAACCGCCTGATCAATGCTTAGATGAATTAGATAATTTTATTGTTAAGCAAGATAATTTTAATAGAATGGTGTAGAATCATTTGTTGGAAAATTCTAGAGCTATTAAAAAGTTGCAGGATATTGTGGAGAGAACCTCCAATGATGTGAAGATACTTGTTAAACATTTTCAAATGGTTTAGACTCAAATTGATCAGCTTACCAAGGTGCAAAAAGACTTGCTAGTTAATGCCGCAAGAGAAAAACAAGCTTGTGAAATACGCAGAAGAGGAGGTGCTACTACCCAAGACCCCTTATATCCTGAAGGACATCCTAAGAGGATCGAGCAAGATTCTCCATGCCAAGAGATGATATTCCTTCCAAGAAGAAGAAGAAGCATAAAACAGTTGCAGAATCTTCTGAAGCAGGTAAAGATCCTAATAGTGTTTCTATTTCTGATGCTAAAATTGAACCAACAGATGCTTCCGATAAAGAAGAAGTTGAAGAGGAACCAGAAAAGATTGCTAAAAATGCAAAGTACACTAAGGAAGACTTCATTGCCAACAAGCATGGTAATGAGAGAGAACCTTGGGTGCAGAAACCAATGCCTTTTCCTGGTAAGAAACATAAATCCAAGGAAGAAGAACACTACAACAGGTTTTGTGAATGGATGAGTCCTTTATTTTTGCAAATTCCTTTGACTGATGCTATTATAATGCCTCCTTATGCAAAGTATATGAAAGATATTGTTACTAACAAAAGGAAGATTCCTAATGAGGAAATTTCCACTTTACTTGCTAACTATTCTTTTGATGGTAAAGTTCTGGAGAAGCTTGGAGATCCAGGTATACCAACTATTCCCTGCTCCATTAAAAATAACTATGTTAGAACTGCTTTATGTGATTTGGGAGCCGGAGTTAGTGTCATGCCTTTTTCTCTTTATAAGAGACTTGATCTAGAAAAATTGGTATCAACTGATATATCTTTGCAAATGCCTGATAAGTCTACTACTATTCCTATTAATATATGTGAAAATGTTCTTGTTCAAGTAGCTAACAGTTGTTTGATATTAACTGACTTTGTTGTGTTGGAAATGCCTGAAGATGATAATATGTCTATTATTCTTGGAAGACCTTTTCTAAACACTGCAGGTGCGGTTATTAACTGCAATCAAGGAAAAGTAACTTCCAATGTCAATGACAAAGAATATACGGTCTATTTTCCCAAGAAGATTGATAGAAAGAATGCTCTAAATTCAATCAAGAATGTTGAGACCATTCGAGTTGGTCAAATTATTTGTTCAGAGCGAAAACCCAAGGAAGAATATAAAATTGTTATGATTGGGACTATGCCTATCAAGGTCGAGGTAACATAAGCATATGGTAAAATGAAAAGTTTTCCCTCATGTAAAGTTAGTTTGGTAACAATATTTGATCAACCTTGTTAACAAAGTGATTTTATATGAACGAAACTTCGTTTTCACCGCATTTACTTTACCTCACTTATATTTACTTGTTCATTTTTGTTCCCTCTATTTAGTTTCATACTAGAATATCTTAGAGCTGCTGCATACTTGGTTTTGATTTGCTTTCTTTCGCTCCACCGTCGTTTTCCCGAGTTTTATTCTCTTATTGTTTTTCTGAAAAATCCTCGAAAATAAAGTTTCTCGAAAAATTCCAGAAAAATCTTTTTAAATTTTTATGTCAAAAATGGGGCAGAGAGGCACCTGGGAGACCTCAGGGGGACCCACCATGCCACCTCACCACCAGGGGGCATGGCCCAAGCCTGGTCGCGCCCACCTATGGTGAGGGGGCCCCCTGGCCTCTCACTTATCTCTTCCTCCCCACCTCTTTCTCTCTCCCGAAAAACAACGACACACTAGCTCAAACTTGTGTTCTTGCCGCTCTCCATCTCGATTTTTCGATCTCCTTGCTCAGCCCATCATTGTTGCTGAGATTTGGAGCATTTGTTCTCCGGTATGTGACTCCTCCGATTGTCCAAGTAGAATTTTGTTTAGTGGAGTATTTCTTGAGTATTTAAGCTCTATAGGTGACAGGTGAAATGAGTTTGCATGCTTGTTCTATTGCTTAGAAATGTTATTTTGATGCATGTTAGCCCTCTAGTAACTCCCTATAGTAGTTCCTTACATTTGTTTGTCTCAAATTCATTTTTTATGAGGTTTGTTAAAAATTTTAGAAAAGGGAAATGGACAACTACACCTATGGAGAAGTCTTTGAAAGAGAAGCACCAAGGTCATCAAGGCCTTCAAGATCCACTGCTCAATATAGGATATCCTACAATGAAGATCTTATGTCACCGAACCTTGAGGGAGACGATGGAGATGCGCATCCATCCACCTTCCCTTGTGCTAACTTTTTGAGTGATGCAGGGATTCCTGAGGATTTCTTACTCCTTATTAACAGGGTTGGATTAACTGCATACATGATGGATGAGAGTAATCAATATGCTATTCTCACAAAGATTTTCATTGAAAGCTTTAAATTCACTAACTCTCACTTCAAGCCTTCCATTGCATTTAAGATTTATGATAAGTCTATCACCATGTCTTTGGAGAAATTTTGTGATATTTTAGGTATTCCCATGTTTGTGATGGCAAAGAATATGCTACAACAGCCCACTGATTTGTTGGAGCTCAACCGAGGAGTAACTAACGATGATGACCGCACAGCACAGCGTGGCAAGATAAGAAACATTCAACTCCCAGCTATTAGATATTTTACTTACTATCTTGCAACTAGTATTCTTGGTAGAGGGAACACTAGCAATATCTCCAACTACCATTTAGCTTTTCTAGCTACCGCTCTTGATGTTAGCAGGAAGTATAACCTCGGTGCTCTTATTGCTCGTCGCCTAGCCGCTAGGGGACCTATTTATGGAGGCATTATTGCTACGCACATTGTTGCTGCTCTTGGACTTCCTATTGCTCCTCATGATATATTGTTGACTCCACAGAGGCTTGATCTTGCTGCCATGAAGCTCCATCACTTTGTTACTGCTAACTCTTGTGTAGGGAAATTAGTTTATAGAATGTTATTTACAGATGGAGAGGAAATGGAAGTGCCCTTGTCGCAGCCTAGTTTGTTCAGTATTAATAGCAGGCCATGGTCACGCTTGAAGGAGGAATTGGACGAGCAGCTTAGGTTGCTCGGCTTCAATGTACAACATGGCATCGTGGACCAGGAGGAAGAGGAGGAGCCGGCCTATCACTACACCACGTACCACACCGAGGCGCCCTCGAGCTCATATCAGGACAAAGGTGCTTCTTCATCATATTTTGGGGATGCCACTTCATGGCCGAGCTGGGATTGATCTCCACTTAGGCCAAAAGCCTAAGCTTGGGGGGAGGTACGCCGACGATTCACTCATCTACATATCATATTTTGTCGGTACTTTGTATATCCATGTTTCGTTTTCTTTCCCTTGTTGTTCTTGTTCTTATTTCTACTTTCCAAAACACAAAAGTACCAAAAATATTTCCGTTGTTTCTCTATTATTTGCCCTTTTTAGTTTTCTAGCTTTGGTTTGCTCTACTTGCTATTTTCGGTTTGATATTTGAAAAATCCAAAAATATTTTGCTTTGGTTGCTATTTCCTTCTGTTCTTGTTTCGAAAATCGAAAACCAAAAAATATTTGTTGTTCTTCTTCAGTTTTGTAAAGTTTGTTGCAGAGTTCAGTCTCCCGTGACTCCATTGGAGCTTGGTATTCACTTCATATTATTCAAGCCACACAAGTGAAAGGCAATAATGACGACATATGACAATCCGAGATGTGGTAAGAGGCTGGTATGAACTCTATTTGTTTTCATTTTTGTACATATACTCATCTATGTGGACATGCTTAGTCGGTTCATGTAAGGTATATGTTATCTAATGGATGCTTTGTAGTTCTTGCTCTCATATGATTAGTTCTAATTTACTAATAGTTTGTAGCATGTCATGTAGACGCTTGCTTGCATTGTTTTATTCGTAATATGGTATGTTATTGTGGTATCCTCCTCTGAAAGTTTCATTTGAATCGACTTGGCACATACTCAAGCATGCATATGACTGAACAAAAAGTCAATTAAGTCTCGATGATTTACTTTACCTCAGAGTTTTTGTATCATTTTTATGCCTATATTAATTTTGTTTTGTCGCAAGCATGATTATGACAGCTATTGCTCTCTCGATTGTAGCTTCCCAGCCTTTTGCTAGCCTTCACTTGTACTGAGAGGGAATACTTCTCGTGCATCCAATCACCAAAAACCAAGTCTACCATAGAGTCCACTATAAATTCCTATGCATGGTATTTCAAAGCCATTTCCAAGTAAATTTTCATGTGCTACCTTTCAAAACTTTCAACTACATCTCATTTTGTGCCACTGTTTTTAGCTCATAAGGACGTAGTGGTCGGAATTGCTATCTTCCATATTAAATTGAGTACCCCTCGACTAGGCAGCTTCATCTGCTCGTCATTAATTTTGCAAGGGAGCTGGTTAGACCATTGTAATCTAATTCTAAAAAGAAAAAAAAGGCACTCCTCCATGGTATCTGAAAGTTGGTGGGCACCCGATAGAATCGGTTAGCCACGGTTTGAGAAAGGAAAAAGGTGGGGAGGAGTGCCAAAGCTTTATAAAAAAGCACCAATGTGCCAAATTTTCAAAGAACTCAGAACCGCTCTCACTTGTTTATTATGGAAGATAGCAAGTCCCCATTGCCAGTCGTTGACATGAAACAACCACCTCTCAAAATAAATTTTTTATCTCTGTTTTACAAATGAAAAGCTCTAGCACATGTTAAATCACTGCTTCCCTCTGCGAAGGGCCTTTCTTTTACTTTTATGTTGAGTCTTCATCTTCTAACTTTAAAGCACCTTCTTGAGAGCATAGCTGTTATTCTTAGTGTAATGTGATTGTCCCAGAACATGGTTAATTGTGGTATAACTTTGATGCTTGTATCTTTGATATTTTTACTTCTAGTCTTCCTTTGGACTTCAGAGGTGCCTCAGCATTTATGTTTTGCTCCACAAATAAAGGCAAGCGGGATACCACTCTTCCATATCATTTATGAACATTACAATCTTGTAGTTTCTTATGTTCATGTTACTTGTTATTAGTGCATTGGCACTCTTTCATAGCTTGCTTGACTATGAGGTAACAATAGTTGCATATTTCTTATTATGAATTGCCTGAGTACTTGATCATATAGTGAGTATATATACATCATATGAAGCAAATGTGTTCGTGAAAGTTTCTTTTATCGCTCTCAGTTGTCAACTGAATTGCTTGAGGACAAGCAAATAGCTAAGCTTGGGGGGAGTTGATACGTCCAAAACGTATCTACTTTCCCGAACACTTTTGCTATTGTTTCTACTCTAATTTGTGTGGTGACCCAGCATACCACTGCCTGTTGTAGTATACAAGTCATTGACATAACACTCGTGAAGTACCAATTCACAAATATTACATCCCTCAGAGTGGTACAACAGAAACATAA
Organism: Dactylis glomerata; assembly: GCA_007115705.1. Lineage (NCBI taxonomy): Eukaryota > Viridiplantae > Streptophyta > Magnoliopsida > Poales > Poaceae > Dactylis > Dactylis glomerata. The sequence continues at coordinate 845,036 of QXEO01000492.1, forward strand.
CGGTCTTTATTCAAACACTGAATATTACAAGCCATAATGTTACAAAGGACTCTAGTTCCTCCTCGGTCGAAAGAGGAACACTAGATGGTTCTAAGTTGATACTACAAACCTTAGCTACAAATGAAAGTAGTAAACTAAACATGATGCCCAACTCTAGTCGCTTTATTCTAGGGGTTCGATGCGACCAAAGTTTCTATCCTATGACTCTAGGTGTCAGCTTCCTCCTCGAGTCCTTCATCGGGACCATAGTAGATTGTGTAGTCGATGCCTTCGACTCCTCCTGATAGATCCGGTTCTTCGTAGTAGACCTCCTCGTAGTCCTCCGGGCTTCCTTCGGTTTCTTCAAACTGGCCCTCCGAGTCTAAGCAAGGGTTAAAAGGGAGTGGGGTGAGTAACGAGCGTTAACCAGCAAGTTCATTTAATAGCATAGAGGTGTTTGATGCACTAGCTACGACCATAGACTAGAAAGTCTTAAGCCAAATGCAGTTTTTATAATCATTTCTTCAAAGGTTGATTTTATTCAAAGAGCTATGTCCGCCAGTCTTCACAGGTTGATTAGAGCTTCGATGGGCTCCTTTCCTGCCGTGTTCGTAGCTCCTTCCCGGAACAGGTAGTATCTTGATACTTTTTGTACACTCTGTAGAGGTGGTCACTTGTACCCATAGGAGATCAACGCTTTGCTGCACAACCAGGTGTACTTCCCGTCCATACTTCCTTGGTATGTGGCCCAGCCGTTGATCCGAGCCAATCACTATTCCTTCCCGCGACCTTGCATACCCACCCTTTTGCGGTTCCAACTTCAGTTCGCTACCCTCGTCGGTCTACACTTTGGTAGTTGCCGACCTCGGCATACTTGTCCTTCCTAACAATGAGTTACCCCCACCGGTTTGGTTACGCGCTTTGGGTAACACCGGCCTCGGCACTCTACCCCTGTCGTTGCCGCAATCCATCATAGACTGCCAGAATTGTGAAATCATTAGGGGGATTCCACCCATCCCGAAGCTCCTCGCAGGGAGACAACTGCTCCGAAATGGCGCGTCCGTTGATATGCATGAGGGAAAAGATACAGCTGACTCTTCCGTCCCATTCCAGACCCTATGGTTGACCGTATTTTATGGCACAAGAATCACTGGCGACATTGGTTATTAATCCTAGGTGAACATTCCAGTTACAGTGGGACCTCCACCATACTCTTACCATGGTCCCACTGAACACCTTCCGAGGTCGACAACCACCATGGTTGCTAACCACTAGTCATATTCATTCAAGAAAAGTAGAACCTTTTCTTTTAAATGCAATCATCATAATAATAATACCACCGGTATATTTGCAAGTACTTTGTTAAAGATAAACAAGAGATATGAGCAAGAGTGAACTTGCCTGCAAACTGCAAGGTAGTGCAGTTGGATTTGTTGAAGTGACCCGGGACCTCGGGTTTTGGAAAACAGCATCATTGTCCGATAAGGGCAATGGTTAAAGATTCAAATAATGCATGCCTTTAAGGTGTGTGTGTGTTCCCATTTATACCCCCAGAAGTGTTTCATTCTTATCCTAGGATTTATATACTCCTTTTATGATTTTAAAGAGTATATGGTATCAATTGCTTCATTCAAGAATATTCTTCAATATCCTGGAATGGAGTTCAATTTTGATAATGAGTTCTATTCTAATTAAGTTTTTCTTAGATATCTCACAACTAGAGAAAAATTCTTTTAAAGTTCTCTTTCCTATTGTTTTTATGGGGTGATTTATTAAAAGTGTATATACCCTAATTATGAATTTATCAGAGTATATATTAGGTGAAATTTATTCAAGAATACTAAGGACAAATTCTTGAATGAATTTACTTGATTTTATTTCAAGAATGTTATTTCCCTTTTTACTTTCTCATTTAAATCATTTCTAGAGGTTTTTCCTTTAAAAGAAAACTTCATAAGTCAATTATGAATAATTCTTCTCTTACTCACAAAATCACTATTTATGTGATTAAAAGGTCAAAAATCATTTAAATTTATTTTTGCAAAAATCAAAAAAAAAATCCTGCTTTTATTTGGGTGTTAAAAGGTTTTTCTAAAAACCTCTTTATTTTATTCCAATTTCTATTTTTAAATTCTGATTAAAACCTCACCCTCTCTCTCTCTGCCAGACCTGGCCCACCTGTCAGGCCGGGCCCACCTATCAGCGCCAGCCTACCTGGTCGAACCCGACCAGGTGGCTCGGTCAGCCCGACCGGTTGCACCCCCTCGCTCGCTCCCGTCTTCTTCCTCATGTTCGCTCTGGCGACTGCATCGCCTCGCCGCCGCCGCGCTCGATTCTGACGAGCTCCGCCGGAGTCCGTTGCTGAGATGATGACCAATCGATAGATCAAGCGACGGCGATTCCGCATGTCCGCGAGATCTTGTCGATTGCCCCCGGACGTTCTCATCCCCATCACCTCCGAAGCTCTGGATCTTGGCCATGGCGACCTTGAGCTTGATCTCGAACTGCTTGGCCCTGTCCTTGGCGAGATTTGGTGCTTGGCGAGTTAGGTGATTCGCCGACGTGTCGTCGGCGACTTCCCCTGGCTTGATGCTATCGTGGCCACGCGGGCACTGCCTCGCCATGCCACGGTGGTATCTCCTGGGCATCGAGTAAGTGTTTCTCCTCCACTACTCCCATCTGTTCTTCTATGTACCCTCCTGGAGTTTGCTCCCCTCCTAGAGTTTGCTCCATGCCCTCCTGGAGCTTGCTCTGCTCTGGCCATGCCCACCTGGAGCTTGCGCTGGCCAAGCTCACCTGGAGCTTGTCCTGACCATGCTCACCTGAAGGTTGTGCTGGCCCATGTTCTCCTCTCTCTGCTGCACTGGGTTTTCTCCCCAAGCTTGCACTTGTGCTATGAAGTTAAGCTGGCTGTGATATGTGTCCCTAGACTCCATGATCACTCCTTGTCCAATTAGCTTGATGTTTAAAGCTTGATCATGCTTGTCTTAGCTGCTACTGTTAGTTTCAGTCGCAGCTTCAGTTAACTCTGTTAACTGAAGCTTGCTGATTCAGTTAACTGAATGCTATGGTGGCCTTTTACTATTAAATTATTCAGTTACTGTTGTTGCTTGATTAGTTAAAATCTTGCTAGTGGCTAGTCTTGATTAACCTGATCAAGTGCATGGATAACTATGTGTTAGTTATCACTGAATGTTGCTGTTAATTGGGTTGTGTTGTTAACAGTCTCACTGCACTTTCTTGCAGTGCTTCTGTTGTGCTGATATAGTGATGCAACTTGTTCTGTGGAGCTTGGTTATTCCTAGCTGTGATGCAATCTTCCATGCCTGTTGTTGTGGCTCTTGCAGTAGCTTCTGGCTAACTACTTCACTGTGATGCCTCCTTGAGGTGTTCACAGTTACTGTGGGTGTTAAGTTGGTGTTCTTGAGAGTAGATCACCCTCTGTGGTGGTCTGCTGGTGGCTTAATTGGTTAAAAGTGTCCCTGTCCACTTTTGCCAGATGCTTAACTGAACTTGATCAATTTTTATTGACAAAGCTGATGGTTTTCTAGGTTTAGGCCTTAGTCTTGTTAGCTAGGCAACCCATGTGCCACTCCTGGCCTTGCTCTTATTTCTGTGAGTATTTCCTTGGAGAAATTCCCAGATAAGGTTATGTGTTAGGGAGTAGGTGCTGTGGATGGCCTTGTCTTCAAGGTCATGGCCTCCTGGACATCCAAATGATGACCAAAGCCCTTGTTTCATCAAGCTTTGCTTGATCACTGTGTGGCTGTGCTCTGTGCAGTCTGCCTGGGAGAATAACTTGTGAGTTCTCTCCCAGCACTCATGTGTGCTGTGGTTTAATAATAACCTGCTGCTGAAGAGTAGCTTGTTCTTCCGGAATTATTCTGATTTCCTGCTTCTTGTGGCTAGCCTGCTCCTCCTAGCTGCTTGACCTAGTTCCTAGTTGAACTATGTGACCATGTTGGTCTTTGGCTTTGATGGATGGTTTGTTTGATGGTGTGTTGCGGTGTGAATCTTCCGGGTTGCTCAACACATGAGCAGGGTTGATTGTGTGGTGATGATTCAGTGATGGTGATGTGGTCTTGATTGTGGTGGTGTTCTTGATGTGTTGTTGTTGATGGTGTGGTGGTGTTGTTCTTGGTCGATTGTGATCATTGGCCGAGCAAATTTCCCCTCTGTGATGCTTTTATACTTGCCCTTGTTACTTGGGGGCTTGACACCTTGGTGCATGCACTTGGTGACTGTGCTGCTGTGGCTGCCTTGCCCATCTCGGCTGCCTTGAGTTATTTCTACCCGAGAGCTTGGTGATAAGCTCAACCTCCTGATGATTATCTACAGTGGCCTGTTATTCTTGAATGCCACTTGGTAATTGCTATTTTGGCAAACTTGCTATTTCTTTTTTGGTTGCAGGTGCCAAGAAAAGAAAAGAAGAAAGAAAGAAAGAAGACATTTAGTTTTCTTCTTTTAGAATTTGTAACTTGTAATCTTTCATTTCTTCTTGTGTAATCATCTTTGATTCATTCCAAGTTGTAATAGTCTTTCATTCTTGAATTATGTAAAGACAATGTAATATGTGTTGATGATCAATAAAGTTCAAGTTTTCTCTAACTTTATTGATGTTTATATTTCTATCTATTTATTCTTTATTAATACTTATCCTTTCTAAATGTGCCTTTTAATTCTAAGTTCAGTCATTCAAGATTCAAATTCAAACTTGATTCAAATCTTAGTTCAAATTCCAAAGCTTATAATTAGGTTTTTAGTTGTTTAATTCATCACCTCATCACAACAATAGATCAAAAGAGATCATGCCCAAACCTTTCGCACTTCGAGAGTTCACCATTCCCCCTCGAAGAGAGATTCGATCACTCTTAGGTTTTAGTGACAAAAGCGTGAAAAAATCCCGTAATTTCAGATGCAATGCACAAAAGCCCTTCTAATCTACCCCGGAGTTGTCCTACATTCTGGGATGTTACAGACTTCCCCCCTTAATAAAAACTTCGTCCCGAAGTTTGGGGTAAGATGTACCTGAAGAAATCTGGATAGGCTATCCTTAGATCCTCTTCCTTTTCCCATGTAGCTTCTCTTTCCGGGTGATGTTTCCATTGTACCTTGCAATACTTGATGGCTCTATTACGGAGTTGCTTCCAATTCTCTGCCAGAATCTTTGATGGTTCTTCAACATAAGTCAAATCAGCTTGTAATTCAATCTCATCGTAGGATATAGTTTCTTTTGGTGTTTTCATACACTTGCGAAGTTGAGAAGCATGAAACACATTGTGGACTTTAGGTAGTTCCTTTGGCAGTTCTAACTCAAAGGCTACTCCTCGACTCTGACTCAGAATCTTGAACGGTCCAGTATATCTTGGGCTAAGCTTTCCCTTAACTCCAAAACGATGTACTGTCTTCATGGGGCTAACCCTTAGATAAACCATGTCCCCAACTTGCGGTTCCCATATCCTTCTCTTGGAATCTGCATAGCTTTTCTGTCGACTTTGAGCAATCTTTAATTGGTCTCGAATGATATCAATTACATGTTGTATCTCCTTGACGTAGTCTGGATGAAACTCCTTACTGGCTCTGGGTTCATACCAGCAAATAGGTGATCGGCACTTCCTTCTGTAAAGTGCTTCAAATGGTGCCATTTGGATACTGCTTTGGTAACTATTGTTATAAGAGAACTCTGCCAGTGGTAAGTGTTCTTCCCATGATCCTTCGAAGTCTAAAGCACATGCTCGGAGCATATCCTCCAAAATCTGATTGGTCCTTTCAGTTTGGCCTCCCGTCTGTGGGTGGTAAGCAGTGCTAAAGTCCAGTTTGGATCCTAAAGCTTCATGTAATTGCGTCCAAAAAGCTGAAGTGAATACGGATCCTCGATCCGACACTATTGTCTTGGCTACTCCATGCTTGCTTACTATCTCTTGAACATACAGATTTATTAACTTCTCACCGGAATCTTTCTGATTGACAGCTAAGAAATGTGCACTTTTAGTCAGTCGGTTGATACGTCTCCAACGTATCCATAATTTTTGATGCTCCATGCTTGTTTTTACACCATTTGCCTAATGTTTCGTTACACTTCGTGGCACTTTTATGCATTTTCCGGAACTAACCTATTAACAAGTCGCCACAGTGCCAGTTCCCTGTTTTCTGCTGTTTTTGTGTTTCAGAAAAGCTACATAGGAAATATTCTCGGAATTGGACGAAACAAGTTCCTGAAGTCTTATTTTTCCCGGAAGCTTCCAGAGATCCGTAGAGGAGACAGAGTGGGGCCACGAGGGCCCCACACACCAGGGCGGCGCGGCCCAGCCCCTGGCCGCGCCCCCTATGTGTGAGGACGCCTCAGTCCACTTCTGACGATGCCCCTTCGCCTATAAAGACCCCCGACGGGAAAAACCTAAGGACCCGATCAATTTTCCAGAAACACATCACGATCCACCGCCGTCATCGACCCGAGATCGGGAGGGTCCAGAAGCTCTTCCTGGCACCTTGCCAGAGAGGGGAATCGCCACCGGAGATCTTCTTCATCGCCATGCTTGCCTCTGGAGCAATGAGTGAGTAGTCTACCTTGGACTATGGGTCCATAGCAGTAGCTAGATGGTTGTCCTCTCCACCATGTGCTTCATGTTTAGATCTCATGAGCTGCCCTACATGATTGAGATCACCGTTATGTAATTCTACATGTTTGGTTTGTTGGGATCCGATGAATATTGGTGTCATGATTGAGTTGCTATACTAAAATATATCTTATGTTATCTCTATGTTGTTTATGATCTTGCATGCTCTCCGTTGTTAGTAGCTATCTTGGCCGAGTAGTTGCTAGTGACTCTAAGAGGGGGTATTTATGCTCGATAGTGGGTTCATGCGTCTATTTAATCTGGGGGAGTGACAGAAACCTCTAAGGTTGTAGATGTGCTGTTGCTACTAGGGAGAAAACAACATTCATATGCTCAAGGGCATATGCTTTGTTTACATTACACACTTTGCTTAATGCAATTATCTATTGTTTGCAACTTAATACTCATGGGGTGTTCGGATGATATCCCCGCGAGTGGATTATTAGTCATAGATGCAGTTGGATGGCGGTCTATGTATTTTGTTGTAATGCCCAGAGTAAATCGCATAGTGATCTTCTTGACATATCACGTTATCTTTATTCTATCAATTGCCCAACTGTAATTTGTTTACCCAACATGTGTTATTTATCTATGGAGAGACACCACTAGTGAACTGTGGACCCCGGTCCTATTTCCATCATATTGCAATCACCTGTTTACTTTACTCGCACTGTTTACTTTACTCGCATACTTCTACTATTTTCCACTCGATACGCTCATACCCTTTGTTTCAAGCAAACCGGTGAGATTGACAACCTCATCGCAAGTTGGGAACAAAGTATTTGGTTGTGTTGTGTGCAGGTTCCACGTTGCTACTAGCTGAAGACGCGCTAACTCGTTTTATCGTGAAACGGCACCCTTGTTGGAGTGTCACTAGGCTATCAAGCATTACCTTCAGTCGTACTGTCTGCTCTTCTCCTGACCAACAAACCTTGGTTTCTTACTGAGACAAAAGACTTGCCGCTGTGCTCATCATACTTTCCGCTTGGAGTTTCCCAACTGTCTGGCCATAATCATCATCAACTACACGTCAGCCATCAAGCCCTTTTCTGGTGCCGTTGCCGGGGAAGAAGTGGAAGACCTCTGCAAGGGGAGTTTTTCGCACGCACATCCTTTACTTTGTTTTATTGTTTTGCTTTACTTTATTTATTTTTACTTGCATTGTTATATCAAAAACACAAAAAAATTAGTTTACTTTATAGTAGCTTTTATTTTCTTGCTCTTAGTTTTGCTAAAATGAGTAATCCTGAAGTAGAAGTTCATAGTTTTAAGCAACAAGGGGGAGAAAGTTTAAAAGATGCTTGGTACCGTATTAACAATGCCCATCATAGGTGTACAAAAAAGCACTCTACCACGATCCTCCTTAGAAATTTTTATGTTGGTATATCTAGTTGGAATAGGTATGTTCTTGATACTTTTACAGGAGGTAATTTTCTGGGTACTCCCGCTGGAGAAGCATAAACTAAAGTTTAGTGGGAATACCACCTATTCATGTTGCTAAAACTGAGATCACCTTGGAGGAGGTGTTAGAAAAGCTCAGCTCTTTAGAGAAAAGTTTGCCAAGTATCCTAGAAAATGTTAGCCGAGTTAGTGAATCAATAGAAAATATTGGTAAGAGAATCACCATTTTAAAGGCTAGCACTACTCTTGATAATCAAAACTTAAGGATTGGTAAACTAGAGGAGTCTATGGAAACTCTTAGTTTAATCTTCTCTTCTCTTAAATTTAAGAAAGAGAAAGTATTTGTTGGAAAAGAGCAAAAATTTATGTATGTTCCCAAGGTTTCTGCGCCTAAACCTCAACATGTTCTCAAAATTGGTAAGACTTTTAGTTCAACTAAGAGTAACTTGCAGGTTGAATCATCTTCGGGAACTTCCAAAGTGCCTACTGAGGTAAGTGATGCTTCATCTCTTGATGTTACTTGATTCGCAATTTTCTACGCCTAGCTCAAAGGCGTTAAAGAAAAGCACTCTTGGGAGATAACCCAATGTTTTCTTTTCAGTACTTTTTCTTTTATTTGAGTCTTGGAAGTCATTACTACAGTAATGACCTCTCCTTATCCTTTTTATTTCATTGTTGTGCCAAGAGAAGCCTCTAATTTGAGTGAGGTAAAGATTTGGGGATGTTGCTGTCCTGAAACTGTTTTTGGTGCTGCACCGTAAAAATTCGTGAAAATTATCTGTATATCTTTTGGACCTGCGATTTCTTGTGCATATGCCCCAGGTTATATCCAAACTTTCATTAGTTGAACACTTTTTTATTTGAGCAACAGAAAACCTCTCAAAAATTCGACCTTTGTCAGCTGTTCTGTTTTGACAGATTTCTGCCAATATTTATGTTTGCCGCTTTATCGCTTTCTTTTCGAGTTCTTTTGATCACGGAACTTTTGGGAAAGTTGCTACAGTAGTATATACTTTATATGTGGTGGTTTTGGGTTGAAACCTGAAGCAAAAAGAGGTTGATTATATGTTATGCTTACACTAATGTTGCTAATAGATTTGTGTTTAGTTTTGTATGAAGGAAGTTTTCAAGTGTAGGGATTGGAGAATGATGAGATGAGTTGAAGAATGGACAAAAGCTGAAGCTTGGGGATGCCCATGCATCACCCCAAGAAATATCCAAGAAGTACAAGCGTCAAAGCTTGGGGATGCCCCCGAGGCACCCCTTCTTCATCGGCAAAAATCAGGTCACCTTTCAAGACACTATATTTTTATTGCTTCATGCACTATGTGTTTTTCTTGGATCGTCAGTTGTTTTAGTTTTCTATATTAGTTTAGTTTAGTTTGCTACAATAAATGGTTGGACCCCAACAAATTTCTTTTGGAGAAGTTGCCTTGCTTTTCATTTGCCAAGAACGCTCTAGTTTTCACTCTTATCAAAAACCGAGTGCTCTTCTTTTTCTGCTACTGCTTTTGGTTTTCGTTTTCCCCTTGATTTGCGTTCAGATCTTCTTATATTTATTCATCAAGGTGTATTTTTGCATCTGATCTTTATTGGTTTTCATCAAAATAGGTGTTTATAAGAAGTTTGAATGGTGTTGGAAAAGAAAAAAAGCTTTATGCAAAAAAGTGGTACAAGAAGGAGCTTGTGTAGACTGCGGCTTAGGCTTTTTCATGTCATGCTTGATGTTTTTTTGATAGTATGCTTAGTGGTTTTGCTGTAGCATGACTTGTCTCAAATAACTGAGATTGCTTAATGAGCCTTTGAAAAAAATCATGCGTTGTTTTTATCGTTTGGAAGCATTATTTTGGTTTTCCCCTTGATACTTTATTTGGGTTGACTTGGCGCATGCTCACACATGTTAGACTCATACAAAGTCGCCAATAGCCTCTATGATCATTTAGTTTTTGACTTTTGATGCCATCTTATGCTTCTTTTAATGTCGCTTTGTCGCTTTGCATGATTATGGCCATTATTGCTCTCTTAGTTGGTCGCTCCCAGTCTTTTGCTAGCCCTCGCTTTGTACTGAGTATGAGCTCTACTCGTGCATCCAACTCCTAGAAACCAAGTTTGCCAAAGTGTCCACCATACATACCTACTAGTAATTTGCTATTCCAAGTAAATTTGACTTGCTTTTATTATCTCTTCAAATTAAACTCTTACCAGTGTTATGCGAAAATTGGTCAGTAAAGCTCACACGAACCGGAAGGCACACTTTACTTTTTCTTGTTCTTAAAAATTTGACATTGTGGTCTCTTATGTTGAGTTGTTATGCTTGCAAGTTGTAAGTTGCAGACTAGCCCAGCCATGCCGTCATGGGCAAGCTTTCAACATTGCACTTCTTATTTGAGTTGATATCGTGATCTTTTGTTTATGGATGCCCGCGGTGTGAAATGAATTGGGAATCTTGCGGGGATCATGGAGTTTGTATATGTGTTAGGGAAACGCCTGGGCCGCCAATCTAAGCCATGCATAATTCATGGTGGAAATTTGCAGCATACCCATAGTGGACATTCGACGACGCATCTCAAAATAAAAAGCTAAACAAATGGTAAATAAAAGAGATGTCGAGGTGTTCATTGTCTGCTTGTCCTGTTATTTTGATGTGGGCTTGTTCCATGTCATCGGGCACGGAGATACCCTGTTGGCGGTTCTCGATGATACGTATATACTTACAATGACAAGAGCCTTGCTTGGGACTCTAAGTAAAGTAGCATGAGGTTTGGGTACTCGTACTCACAGGACATGAGGTTTTCAACTTATGATTTGTCAAGCATATGCACCATAATTGTTCTCGCATTAACTTTAACCATTCAAGATGCTTATGATGGGGGCAATGAGATCTCAAAGCCGGTAAGTACCATAATTTTTGAAGGTTATAAAACTTGCAATCACTGCTTCCCTCCGCAAAGGGCCTTTCTTTTACTTTTATGTTGAGTCACCACCTTCTGTCTTTATGCACCATTAAGAGAGCATAGTTGTCATTCTTAGTATAATGTGCATTGTCCCAAAATTTTCATTGATTGATTCATATTGTTGGTTTCACTTGTTCTCAAATTATTTGTATCTAGTCGCCCTCTTAAACTTGAAGGTGTCCTATGCATTTATGTTTTGCTCTCCACGAAGGACAAGCTGAAAACCATTTGTATATTTTTCCTTATGATTTGAACACACGTTTGACTTTCATTGTTTCATTTTCATGATCTTTTGTTTGTGTTCATTTTCATGTTTATAACATGGTTGCTAAGTTTTTATTGTCAAGATTATATCTTTCATGCCCATGTTTTAAGTTCTTTTGATCCCAGCTCACAATGCTTACATAGATGATCAAGATTGTGTAGGTGCATGTCACCTCAAAAATTATTCTTTTGTTATCACTTACCTACTCGAGGACGAGCAGGAGTTAAGCTTGGGGATGCTGATACGTCTCCAACGTATCCATAATTTTGATGCTCCATGCTTGTTTTTACATCATTTGCCTAATGTTTCGTTACACTTCGTGGCACTTTTATGCATTTTCTGGAACTAACCTATTAACAAGTCGCCATAGTGCCAGTTCCCTGTTTTCTGGTGTTTTTGTGTTTCAGAAAAGCTACACAGGAAATATTCTCGGAATTGGACGAAACAAGTTCCTGAAGTCTTATTTTTCCCGGAAGCTTCCAGAGATCCGAAGAGGAGACGGAGTGGGGCCACGAGGGCCCCACACACCAGGGCAGCGCGGCCCAGCCCCTGGAGGTCTTCTTCATTGCCATGCTTGCCTCCGGAGCGATGAGTGAGTAGTCTACCTTGGACTATGGGTCCATAGCAGTAGCTAGATGGTTGTCCTCTCCACCATGTGCTTCATGTTTAGATCTCATGAGCTGCCCTACATGATTGAGATCACCGTTATGTAATTCTACATGTTTGGTTTGTTGGGATCCGATGAATATTGGTGTTATGATTGAGTTGCTTTACTGAAATATATCTTATGTTATCTCTATGTTCTTTATGATCTTGCATGCTCTCCGTTGTTAGTAGCTATCTTGGTCGAGTAGTTGCTAGTGACTCCAAGAGGGGGTATTTATGCTCGATAGTGGGTTCATGCCTCTATTTAATCTGGGGGAGTGACAGAAACTCTAAGGTTGTAGATGTGTTGTTGCTACTAGGGAGAAAACAACATTCATATGCTCAAGGGCATATGCTTTGTTTACATTACACACTTTGCTTAATGCAATTATCTGTTGTTCGCAACTTAATACTCATGGGGTGTTCGGATGATATCCCCGCGAGTGGGTTATTAGTCATAGATGCAGTTGGATGGCGGTCTATGTATTTTGTTGTAATGCCCAGAGTAAATCGCATAGTGATCTTCTTGACATATCACGTTATCTTTATTCTATCAATTGCCCAACTGTAATTTGTTTACCCAGCATGTGTTATTTATCTATGGAGAGACACCACTAGTGAACTGTGGACCCCGGTCCTATTTCCATCATATTGCTATCACCTGTTTACTTTACTCGCACTGTTTACTTTACTTGCATACTTCTACTGTTTTCCACTCGATACGCTCATACCCTTTGTTTTAAGCAAACCGGTGAGATTGACAACCTCATCGCAAGTTGGGAACAAAGTATTTGGTTGTGTTATGTGCAGGTTCCACATTGCTACTAGCTGAAGACGCGCTAACTCGTTTTATCGTGAAACGGCGCCCTTGTTGGAGTGTCACTAGGCTATCAAGCATCACCTTCAGTCGTACTGTCTGCTCTTCTCCTGACCGACAAACCTTGGTTTCTTACTGAGGGAAAAGTCTTGCCGCTGTGCTCATCATACTTTCTGCTTGGAGTTTCCCAACTGTCTGGCCATAATCATCATCAACTACATGCCAGCCATCATCGGTCGACTGTTACCCAGATCATGTCCTTCTTCTTCGGTGTCAGTGGTAATCCTGTGATAAAGTCCATTCCAATCTCTTCCCACTTCCACCCAGGAATACTCAAAGGTTGCATAAGTCCATCAGGACTCTGATGTTCTACCTTCACTCTCTGACAGGTATGACATTCGGACACGAACTTAGCTATCTCCCACTTCATATTATTCCACCACAACAATTCCTTAAGATCCATGTACATCTTGGTGCTCCCCGGATGTATTGAATATGGTGTTTCGTGTGCCTCCTTAAGTATCAATTCCTTGATTTCCGGTATGTCCGGCACACATATTCGGTCATGAAACCAAAGTGAATTGAAATCACCTAAACGGAACTCTGATGGTCTACCTTCCTCAATCCTGCGGATTTCTTTGGCAATAAATGCATTTTCATCTTGTCTTCGAATTATCATATACTTGAGATCACTATGTCGTTCCTCCATCACCTTCTCGGTAGACAAACTACCTAGGGATTGTACTTCAAGACATTGGATCTCTAACCTTTCCAAATCCATAAGTAATTCCTTGGGAAGTTCTCGGTTCATTAGTTGAATGTCTGTACTCTTTCTGCTTAAAGCGTCGGCTACCACATTGGCCTTCCCCGGTGTATAGTTGATGGTCAAGTCATAATCCTTGATCAATTCTAACCATCTTCGTTGCCTCATATTCAATTCCTTCTGAGTGAAGAAGTATTTGAGACTTTTGTGATCTGTATAAAGTTCACACTTAGCTCCATAAAGAAAATGCATCCATCCTTTTAGTGCAAACACTACGGCTGCTAGTTCCAGATCATGTGTTGGATAACTAACTTCATGTGGTCGTAGTTGTCTCGGCCCATATGCTATCACCTTTCTATCTTGCATCAAAACACATCCGAGTCCGTTCTTGGATGCATCACAATATATGGTATAGTCTTTGCCAGTTTCTGGTACGGCTAACACAGGTGCTGTGGTTAGCTTCTCCTTGAGTGTTTGAAAACTTGCCTCACATTCATCTGACCAAACAAACGGTGTATTCTTCCGGAGTAACTTGGTCATTGGTCCTGCAATCTTAGAGAATCCTTCTATAAACCTTCGGTAGTATCCTGCCATTCCCAAAAAACCTCTAATCTGTTTGACATTCTTCGGTGACTCCCATTCCAAAACAGATGCTACCTTGCTTGGATTTACTGCGATACCTTCTTTACTGATCACATGTCCAAGGAACTCTACTTGGTCTAGCCAGAATTCACAATTACTGAACTTGGCATACAACTGATGTTCTCATAGAATCTGTAAAGCAATCCTCAAATGCTTGGCATGTTCTTCCTTGTCCTTGGAGTAGATCAAAATATCATCTATAAATACTATCACAAATTTGTCCAAGTAGGGCATAAAGATCTTGTTCATGAGGTTCATGAAGATCGCTGGTGCATTTGTCAATCCAAAAGGTACAACTAAATACTCATGATGTCCGTACCTAGACACAAAAGCTGATTTTGGAACGTCCTCCTTCTTGATCTTAATCTGGTGATACCCTGATCAAAGATCTATCTTTGAAAATACTCCAGCTCCTCTGACTTGATCAAATAAGTCTTGGATTCTTGGCAAAGGATATTTGTTCTTGATGGTGACATTGTTGAGGTTTCTGTAGTCTCCGCACATCCTACGTCCTCCATCCCGCTTATCAATGAAGATTACTAGTGTTCCCCAGGGCGAAATACTTTCTTGAATGAAGCCTTTCTGCTCTAGCTCATCCAGCTATTCCTTCAACTCCACTAACTCCTTGGGTCCCATCTTATATGGTGCCTGAGCTATAGGTGCTGTGCCTAGGATTAAGTCAATGGTAAACTCAATTTCCCTATCTGGTGGCATTCCTGGTAGTTCCTGTGGAAACACATCTTGGAATTCGTTAACCACTGGAATATCCTCAAGTCTTGATTCCTTTAGAGCGTTGAGTTGTAGTTGAACTTCAATATGTGCATGTCGGTCACCTTGGTACACTATCCTTCCTCCTCCTGGGCTTCTCAGTGACACAATTTTCTCTCTGCAATCAATCTGAGCTCCATTCTCCTCTAACCAATCCATTCCAAGGATTACAGCCATATCCTTCATGGGGATGAGAAAAAGATCGGCTAGGTAAACGCAATCACGGATCATAATGACCTGCTCTTGCCTGTGGTGAGTGACTAAGATCTTCCCCCCCGCAGATAAAATAGTAATGGGGTACTCTAGCTTATTGCAAGGAATTCCATAAAGATCAACAAACTCTTGTGAAATGAATGAGGTAGTAGCACCAGTATCAAAAAGTACTTTGCCGGGATGAGATAGGATCTGAAGCGTACATATCACGGTTTTGTCGGACTGATTCACCTCCTCGAGGTTGGTGCAATTCAAGTTCCCATAAGTTGACCTTTTATTTTTACTGCCTCCAAAACCTCCACCCCGGTGTGATCCTCCGCCTGTACCTCGACATCTAGTCCGGCCCCTTTCAGGACAGTCCTTTATCATATGTCCACCCTTCTTGCACCCAAAACAGATGATTCTGGGTTGTCGGCAATCTTTCTCTATGTGCCCTCGCCCACCGCAACCACGGCAAACGATATCATTGTTTCCGCTTGTAGTGCCACGAGGTGTAACATTCCCTCTGGACCTGTACTTGGGCTTCAACTTGATATTAGGAGTTGGCTTGGTATCTGGATACCTCCTGGGTTCAATCCTGGCCTTCTTCCTCCTATCTTCTTGGACTTGCATGAAATCATCTTCCATGGTAATGGCTGCATCGACAAGCTCTTGAAAATTTGATGCCTTTAACATCCTCAATTGTAACCTTGCACCTGTGTGTAGTCCTCTCATAAATCGTTTCTTCCGTTTTTCATCGGTATTCACATCTTTTGAAGCATAACGAGATAGAAGAGCAAATTCCCTGACATATTTCATAATAGGCTTGTCATTCTGCACAAGATTCTCAAACTCTCTTCTCTTCAATTCCATGATACTCTCCGGCACATTTGATTCCCTGAACTTCTTCTTGAATTCCTCCCAGGTGAATACCCTTCCAGGAGGATGTATAGCCACAATATTGTCCCACCATGCTGCTGCAGGTCCACATAACAGATGTGTGGCATACCTAAGCTTCTCACTGTCATTGCAACTTACTGTGTTGAGCTTCCTCTCGGTGTCCAATAACCAGTCTTCCGCGTCCATTGGCTCCAGTGTTGATGCAAAAGGAAGTGGTCTTGTATTTAAGAAATCTGCCAATGAGACTCCATGTATGCCTTCATTTCAAACGTCACGATTAGGGTCCATCACATCCTGCACCATCTTTATTTGACACTCAATAAGCATACGCTGCCTTTCATCTGCAGTCCTCATGTACTGAGCAAAATCCTGCTGCGTAAGGAATGGTGGTGGTGGTGGTAATGGTTCCCTTGCTGCTGCATCGGCTGCCTCCTTAGCCTTGGCTTCAGTCTCCATCCTCTGTTGTTTAGATTCTTCACCAACTACCATCGCCATTCTATCCCCTAACCCTGTTACATTAAGCGAAACTCATAGTTACACCATGCTCATGCTTTCTGAGCTCAACTTCATGCACAGTGTTAGTCACACAATAAAAATCCAAATAAAACATAGCCAAATCACACCAAACATATACCATGTATATACATGGGTAAAAAGAACATAGTGTTACATAACTTATCATCCTGTGAGTAACTACACTCACTTATTCAAACTGCGAAAGCAAATACTACATATTACACATATGGTACATATGTCACAAACATGTCGCCTCCATATCTATGGTGGTCCTCTACAGGTAGTCGCACTCCTGATACATCCCCGGTGTCCATCCGGTAGCTCTTGATGTCCTCCTCAGTGAAGCAGGGGCATAAGATGACTCCGTCAGGAAAAAGTCATAATCGGGTGTAGTACCTAGGTTGAAGTCAGTCATCCCCAGATAACTGCTCAACGATGGGTAAACAACATCGTTGGTACCCCTTTCCATCTTTGGCTTTGAGCATTCTCCACGCTCCATTTGAGTAGGTAACTCTTCCTCCGCATCCGACTCGATCTCTATAGGCTTCCCCGCCACGTCTCCAGTGCGGTGAACAACCCTAAACTGACTCGTGACCTCATGCTCCAAGTCACATGGAATCAGATCTCCGGTCGTTCCCATATACTCACCGAAACGCCAACCCATGGAGTTCCCCACTAGACTATCGTTATGAGGCATTCCCCATGACTCCAAACCTGCCTCGTATCCGGCTCCAGTCGAGCCGTGTGCAAAGTGTGCTGGTGGCATCTCCGGTTCGGCCTTGGGCTCGAACTCCCGCTCCTCAGGATCGTCTTCCTCATCTAGGTTAATAAAATATCCAGTCGAAAAGGCTGGAGTGGGTGCCCTTGGTGGTCCAGAAGTCTCCCCCGTACACCATGGAGTAGGTGTCGACTGAGTGATCTCTTCCACTAGACTCTGTATCTCTCCCACCAGTGCTCCGTGAACGTGGTAGAACACGCTGAGCAGATGCTTACACCTGTCCATGTGCTCTGCTGCGGCATGTGGGTGTCTCTTCGCAAACTTGTAACTATCCCGACAAGGATCTTCTCCTTCCTCATCATGTGGGATGTGCGTGAACTTAGTACCTAATAACTTCTCCGTTTTGTGCTCATGGATATCAGTTATGGCCTTCATCACGGCTATCTTGTAAGCTACGCTAATGATGCGTGCCTCTCCAGCTGGCATGATCACGCTCATGCCCAATTTGGCAGGAAGCATGATCCCTACCTTGTACTTCTGAAAGACTTTTCCCTCATAATAAGCATACTTCTTGACTGGAATACGGATTTCACACCCGCACTCTAGCAAGATGCCTCGTAAAATATCGGATAAGTTCCCGTCATAGTCGTCCAGAGTCACATCCCTAACTTGCACGGTGCTTGACGGCCTTGTGCGTGCCATCCTGGCAGTATAAAAGATAAAAATTAGTACATGATGCATCATAATAGTAACAATAAAGAATTGTAACACTAAAAAGCATGACCTTGTTATCCTCAAGTGAATAACGTCATGACAATTTTAGAGAACTCCTTACTATTCCTATTTGACTCCTACAGGTCGTTCCCATTAACTAGGCGTCCAACCTAAGGTCAAAGCTTTTGCTCTGATACCAACTGTGGTGACCCGGCATACCACTACAAGTTGTAGTATACAAGTCGTTGACATAACACTCGTGAAGTACCAATTCACAAATATTACATCCCTCAGAGTGGTACAACAGAAATAGCGGTCTTTATTCAAACACTGAATATTACAAGCCATAATGTTACAAAGGACTCCAGTTCGTCCTCGGTCCAAAGAGGAACACTAGATGGTTCTAAGTTGATACTACAAACCTTAGCTACAAATGAAAGTAGTAAACTAAACATGATGCCCAACTCTAGTCCCTTTATTCTAGGGGTTCGATGCGACCAAAGTTTCTATCCTATGACTCTAGGTGTCGGCTTCCTCCTCGAGTCCTTCGTTGGGACCATAGGAGATGGTGTAGTCGATGCCTTTGACTCCTCCTGATAGATCTGGTTCTTCGTAGTAGACCTCCTCGTAGTCCTCCGGGCTTCCTTCGGTTTCTTCAAACTGGCCCTCCGAGTCTAAGCAAGGGTTAAAAGGGAGTTGGGTGAGTAACGAGCGTTACCCAGCAAGTTCATTTAATAGCATAGAGGTGTTTGATGCACTAGCTACGACCATAGACTAGAAAGTCTTAGGCCAAATGCAGTTGTTATAATCATTTCTTCAAAGGTTGATTTTATTCAAAGAGCTATGTCCGTCAGTCTTCACAGGTTGATTAGAGCTTCGATGGGCTCCTTTCCTGCCGTGTTCATAGCTCCTTCCTGGAACAGGGAGTATCTTGATACTTTTTGTACACTCTGCAGAGGTGGTCACTTGTACCCATAGGAGATCAACGCTTTGCTGCACGACCAGGTGTACTTCCCGTCCATACTTCCTTGGTATGTGGCCCAGCCGTTGATCCGAGCCAATCACTGTTCCTTCCCGCGACCTTGCATACCCACCCTTTTGCGGCTCCAACTTCGGTTCGCTACCCTCGCTGGTCTACACTTTGGTAGTTGCTGACCTCGGCATACTTGTCCTTCCTAACAATGAGTTACCCCCACTGGTTTGGTTACGCGCTTTGGGTAACACCGGCCTCGGCACTCTAGCCCCGTCGTTGCCGCAATCCATCATAGACCGCCAGAATCGTGAAATCATTAGGGGGATTCCACCCATCCCGAAGCTCCTCACAGGGAGACAACTGCTCCAAAACGGCGCGTCCGTTGATATGCATGAGGGAAAAGATACAACTGACTCTTCCGTCCCATTCCAGACCCTATGGTTGACCATATTTTCGACACAAGAATCACTGGCGACATTGGTTATTAATCCTAGGTGAACATTCCAGTTACAGTGGGACCTCCACCATACTCTTACCATGGTCCCACTGCCCACCTTCCTAGGTCGACAACCACCATGGTTGCTAACCACTAGTCATATTCATTCAAGAAAAGCAAAACCTTTGCTTTTAAATGCAATCATCATAATAATAATACCACTGGTATATTTGCAAGTACTTTGTTAAAGATAAACAAGAGATATGAGCAAGAGTGAACTTGCCTGCAAACTGCAAGGTAGTGCAGTTGGATTTGTTGAAGCGACCCGGGACCTCGGGTTCTGGAAAACAGCATCATTGTCTGATAAGGGCAATGGTTAAAGATTCAAATAATGCATGCCTTTAAGGTGTGTGTGTTCCCCTTTATACCCCCAGAAGTGTTTCATTCTTATCCTAGGATTTATATACTCCTTTTATGATTTTAAAGAGTATATGGTATCAATTGCTTCATTCAAGAATATTCTTCAATGTCCTGGAATGGAGTTCAACTTTGATAATGAGTTCTATTCTAATTAGGTTTTTCTTAGATATCTCACAACTAGAGAAAAATTCTTTTAAAGTTCTCTTTCCAATTGTTTTTATGGGGTGATTTATTAAAAGTGTATATACCCTAATTATGAATTTATCAGAGTATATATTAGGTGAAATTTATTCAAGAATACTAAGGACAAATTCTAGAATGAATTTACTTGATTTTATTTCAAGAATGTTATTTCCCTTTTTACTTTCTCATTTAAATCATTTCTAGAGGTTTTTACTTTAAAAGAAAACTTCATAAGTCAATTATGAATAATTCTTCTCTTACTCACAAAATCACTATTTATGTGATTAAAAGGTCAAAAATCTTTTAAAGTTATTTTTGCAAAAATCAAATTTATTTTCCTGCTTTTATTTGTGTGTTAGAAGGTTTTTCTAAAAACCTCTTTATTTTATTCCAATTTCTATTTTTAAATTCTGATTAAAACCTCACCCTCTCTCTCTCTCTGGCAGACCTGGCCCACCTGTCGGCGCCAGCCTACCTGGTCAAACCCGACCAGGTGGCTCGGTCAGCCCGACCGGTCGCACCCCCTCGCTCGCTCCCGTCTTCTTCCTCGCGTTCGCTCTGGCGACTGCATCGCCTCGCCGCCGCCGCGCTCGATTTCGACGAGCTCCGCCAGAGTCCGCTTCTGAGATGATGACCAATCGATAGATCAAGCGACGGCGATTCCGCCTGTCCGCAAGATCTTATCGATTGCCCCCCGGATGTTCTCATCCCCATCACCTCCGAAGCTCTGGATCTTGGCCGTGGCGACCTCGAGCTTGATCTCGAACTGCTTGGCCCTATCCTTGGCGAGATTTGGTGCTTGGCGAGTTAGGTGATTCGCCGACATGTCGTCGACGACTTCCCCTGGCTTGATGCCGTCGTGGCCGCGTGGGTACTGCCTCGCCATGCCACGGTGGTATCTCCTAGGCGTCGAGTAAGTATTTCTCCTCCACTACTCCCCTCTGTTCTTCTCTGTACCCTCCTGGAGTTTGCTCCCCTCCTGGAGTTTGCTCCATGCCCTCCTGGAGCTTGCTCCATGCCCTCCTGGAGCTTGCTCTGCTCTGGTCATGCCCACCTAGAGCTTCCGCTGGCCAAGCTCACCTGGAGCTTGTCCTGACCATGCTCACCTAAAGCTTGTGCTGGCCCGTGTTCTCCTCTCTCTGCTGCACTGGGTTTTCTCCCCAAGCTTGCACTTGTGTTGTGAAGTTAAGCTGGCTATGATGTGTGTCCCTAGACTCCATGATCACTCCTTGTCCAATTAGCTTGCTGTTTAAAGCTTGATCATGCTTGTCTTAGCTGCTACTGTTAGTTTCGGTCGCAGCTTCAGTTAACTCTGTTAACTGAAGCTTGCTGATTCAGTTAACTGAATGCTATGGTGGCCTTTTACTGTTAAATTATTCAGTTACTGCTGTTGCTCGATTAATTAAAATCTTGCTAGTGGCTAGTCTTGATTAACCTGATCAAGTGCATGGATAACTATGTGTTAGTTATCACTGAATGTTGCTGTTAATTGGGTTGTGTTGTTAACAGTCTCACTGCACTTTCTTGCAGTGCTTCTGTTGTGCTGATATAGTGATGCAACTTGTTATGTTGAGCTTGGTTATTCCTAGCTGTGATGCAATCTTCCATGCCTGTTGTTGTGGCTCTTGCAGTAGCTTCTGGCTAACTACTTCACTGTGATGCCTCCTTGAGGTGTTCACAGTAACTGTGGGTGTTAAGTTGGTGTTCTTGAGAGTAGATCACCCTCTGTGGTGGTCTGCTGGTGGCTTAATTGGTTAAAAGTGTCCCTGTCCACTTTTCCCAGATGCTTAACTGAACTTGATCAATTTTTATTGACAAAGCTGATGGTTTTCTAGGTTTAGGCCTTAGTCTTGTTAGCTAGGCAACCCATGTGCCACTCCTGGCCTTGCTCTTATTTCTGTGAGTATTTCCTTGGAGAAATTCCCAGATAAGGTTATGTGTTAGGGAGTAGGTGTTGTGGATGGCCTTGTCTTCAAGGTCATGGCCTCCTGGATATCCAAATGATGACCAAAGCCCTTGTTTCATCAAGCTTTGGTTGATCACTATGTGGCTGTGCTCTATGCAGTCTGCCTGGGAGAATAACTTGTGAGTTCTCTCCCAGCACTCATGTGTACTGTGGTTTAATAATAACCTGCTCCTGAAGAGTAGCTTGTTCTTCTGGAATTATTCTGATTTCCTGCTTCTTGTGGCTAGCCTACTCCTCCTAGCTGCTTGACCTAGTTCCTAGTTGAACTATGTGACCATGTTGGTCTTTGGCTTTGATGGATGGTTTGTTTGATGGTGTGCTGGGGTGTGAATCTCCCCTGTTGCTCAACACATGAGCAGGGTTGATTGTGTGGTGACATTCAGTGATGGTGATGTGGTCTTGATTGTGGTGGTGTTCTTGATGTGTTGCTGTTGATGTTGTGGTGGTGTTGTTCTTGGTCGACTGTGATCTTTGGCCGAGCAAATTTCCCCTCTGTGATGCTTTTATACTTGCCCTAGTTACTTGGGGGCTTGACACCTTGGTGCATGCACTTGGTGACTGTGCTGCTGTGTTTGCCTTGCCCATCTCAGCTGCCTTGAGATATTTCTACCTGAGAGCTTGGTGATAAGCTCAACCTCCTGATGATTATCTACAGTGGCCTGTTATTCTTGAATGCCACTTGGTAATTATTATTTTGGCAAACTTGTTGTTTCTTTTTTGGTTGCAGGTGCCAAGAAAAGAAAAGAAAAGAAGAAAGGAAAGAAAGAAAGAAGACATTTATTTTTCTTCTTTTAGAATTTGTAACTTGTAATCTTTCATTTCTTCTTTTGTAATCATCTTTGATTCATTCCATGTTGTAATATTCTTTCATTCTTGAATTATGTAAAGACAATGTAATATGTGTTGATGATCAATAAAGTTCAAGTTTTCTCTAACTTTATTGATGTTTATATTTCTATCTATTTATTCTTTATTAATACTTATCCTTTCTAAATGTGCCTTTTAATTCTAAGTTCAATCATTCAAGATTCAAATTCAAACTTGATTCAAATCTTAGTTCAAATTCCAAAGCTTATAACTAGGGTTTTAGTTGTTTAATTCATCACCTCATCACAACAATAGATCAAAAGAGATCATTCCCAAACCTTTCGCACTTCGAGACTTCACCATTCCCCCTCGAAGAGAGATTCGATCACTCTTAGGTTTTAGTGACAAAAGCGCGAAAAAATCCCGTAATTTCAGATGCAATGCACAAAAGCCCTTCTAATCTACGCCAGAGTTGTCCTACGTTCTGGGATGTTACAATTTCTATGTTTTGAATACAACTAACATGAACTCACGCTATTTTCAGCAGAATTGCTCTGGTGTCTTGTTTTTGTGCAGAAATCCGACTTTCAGGAAAAATCCCGGAAAATATTGCAAAAATTCTATTTTGCCAGAAGACCCACGGAGCCAGAAGGAGAGACGAAGGGGGGCAGTGGCCTGGGCTCACCACCAGGGGGCGTGGCCCAGGCCTGGCCGCGCCCACCTGTGGTGAGGCAACCTCGGCCGTCGCATCGACCCCTCCTTCCGCCTACATATACCCTCTGACCTGAAAGGAACGAGGGTTCGGCGTTTTTCCCAGATAGACTTCCGTTGTGCCGCCACCATCAGAAACCGCGATTCGGAACCAGAAACTCCGTTCTGGCACCCTGCCGAGACGTGGATTTTGGAGGAGATCTTCATCACCATCATCACCGATGTCTCTCCATCAACCATCCGTGACTCCCCCATCCATGTGTGAGTAATTCCCGCTGTAGGCGAAGGGGATGGTAGGGATTGGATGAGATCATTCATGTAATTTGCCATGAGATTGTTAGGGCATAGTGCATAGTATCTTTTATTAGTGCTTATGACATTGTTGCAACTTGTTGTGCTTAATGCTTGTCACTTTGGGCCCGAGTGCCATGATCTCAGATCTGAACTTGTTATTGTTTTATGATGATACTTGTTGTTTATGATCTTCCCTGCAAGTTGTTTACACATATTGTTGTCCAGAACCTGAGTCCCCAAAGTGACATAAATTGGGACAACCGGAGGGGATGACTATGATGTGAGGATTACATGTGTTCACCGAGTGTTAATGCTTTGCTCCGGTACTTTATTAAAAGGAGTACCTTAATTACCAGTAGTTTCCCTTGAGGCCCTGCTGCAACAGGCTGGTAGGACAAAAGATGTCGTGCAAGTTTCTCATTGCGAGCACGTACGACTATATACGGAACACATGCCTATGATTGTTTAGTACTAGGATGCTTTATCATTATTTATCTGCAATGCCCATGTCTCACTGATTTCATGAATTATCTTATCCATGCAACGCCCGTACATCCATCCCTATGCCTACAGTCTTTAATCCTATTGTTTACTATTGCTACTATTACTGCTTTTATTTTACTACTGCTGTTACCGTTTCACTACTATCACCACTATAAAACTATTGCTACTGATAAACCGCTGCAAGCAAGTCTGTTTCCAGGTGTAGCTGAATTGACAACTCATCTGTTAAGGCTTATAAATATCCTTTGGCTCACCTTGTGTCGAATCAATAAATTTGGGTTTACTTCCCTCGAAGACTATTGCGATCCTCTATACTTGTGGGTCATCACTGGGCCGGCCTGTTGGACCAAAAGGGCCAGGACTAGCCCAGGTTTGACCAGAAGCAGCCCAAAATGTTTTTTAAAATATAAATTTGAATCCTCTAAAAAACACTTTTCCAAAAATCTAAAAATAATAAAACAAGAATGATAGACATGCAAAATGATTATTCTAATCTATGAGAGAATTGAATTGAGACATTTCAATCATCTCTCTAAAAATTTGAACAATTGTAAAGTTTAATTAATTATGACTTTTATCCAAAAGGATTTTTCTTAAAGGATTTCTAAATTAAAGGAAAATGATATAAATGGACCAAATCTATGCAAATTCATTCAAGAATGATTAGACACACATTCTTGAATAAATATGACTTAATATATATTCTTTAAACTCATAAAAGGAATATATAAAGATTTTAGGAATTAAATCACCACATGGGAATATAAATAACACATCATCATAATGCATTGCATTTTTGAATCTTTAACCATTGCCCTTACCGGACAATGATGTTGTTTTCCAGAACCCGAGGTCCCGGGTCACTCCAACACATCCAACTGGACTACCTTGCAGTGTGCAGGCAAGTTCACTCTTACTCATATCTCTTGTTTATCTTTAGCAAATTATCTGCAAATATACCTGTGGTATTACTACTGCATTTAAAGAAAATTTTCTGCTTTTTAATCAATTTGATTAGTTGTTAGCAACCACGGTGGTTGTTACCCTAGGATGGTGGGTAGTGGGTCCATGGTATGAGTATTGGTGGAGGTCCCACTGCAACTGGAAAGTTCACCTAGCACTAATAACAAATGTCGCCAGTGATTCTAGCGCCGTAAACAACGGTCAACCATGAGATCTGGAATGGGACGGAGAAGTCAGCTGTACCGACTTTCTCTCGCATATCAATGGATGCACCATACTGTACCTGCATCCTGCTGGGTTGCAGTAATGGGTGGTACCCCTAAGTGCCCACGTGTATCGGTGGTCTATGATGGTTGTTCTAAAACTGGGAAGAGGCAAAGGCCCCAAAAACTAGGGAAAAGGCCTAAGGCCAGAGCAAGCGGGAAAAGACCCTAAAGATTGGGGAAAGGCCCATGGCAGTAGGAAAGGCCCTAAAGATTGGGAAAAGCCTGTGGCAAGCGGGGAATGCCCTAAAGATTGGGAATAGGCCCATAGCCAGCCAGCCATTACAAACGGGTGGGTATGCAGGGTCGCGGGGGAGGACAGTGATTGGCTTGGATCATCAACTGGGCCCCATACCAAGGAAGTATGGATGGGAACATACGCCCGGTCATGCAGCAAGGCGTTGATCTCTTATGGGTACAAGTGACCACCTCTATAGAGTGTAAGAAAGTATCTCGATACTCCCTGTTCCGGGAAGGAGCTACGAACGCGACAGAAAAGGAGCCCATCGAAGCTCTAATCAACCTGTGAAGACCGACGGACATAGTTTTCTGAATAAAATCAACCCTTGAAGAAATGATTACGAAAACTTGCATTTGACCTAGGACTTCCGAGTCTACGGTCGTAGTTAGTGCATTAAACACAACTATTCTTTAAATGAACTTGTTGGGTAACGCTCGTTACTCACCCCACTCCCTCTTAACCCTTGCTTAGACTCGGAGGGCCAGCACGAGGAGACTGAAGGAGCCTCAGAAGACATGGAAGAAGTCTACTACGAGGAGCCAGACCTTTCCGGTGGAGTTGAACGCGTAGACTACACCATCTCCTACGGAACCAACAAAGGACACGAGGAGGAGACCGACAACTAGAACCATAGTGTAGCAACTTAAGTCACACCGAACACCCTAGAATAAAGCGGCTTGAGTAGATCATCATATTTAGTTTACTATTTTATGTCCTTGTTAAGGTTTGTAGTATCAAGGTAGAACCTACTAGTGTTCCTCTTTGGACCGAGGAGGAACTGGAATCCTTTGTACAATTATGGCTTGTAATATTTAGTGTTTGCATAAAGACCGCTATGTTTTTGTTGTACCACTCTGAGGGATGTAATATTTGTGAAATGGTACTTCATGAGTGTTATGTCAACGACTTGCATAATACAACATGCAGTGGTATGCTGGATCACCACACATTTCTTCTTTTGTTCTACCATTTCGGCTACTCCTTCCAAGCTTGAGCAAATCGGATGTAATAACATCTTATATTAAGGGACGGAGGAAGTAATCTCACATAGATTGAGAGGTCACAACTGTAGATACTATTGCTGGTCGTGCTCTATTCCTGCTTGTGACTTGTGAGAATCTCTAGATTATTCTGAATTTGCATTCTGACTATTAAGAAGATAAGGACGGAAAATAGTTTGTAGAAACAGAGGCTGCAACACGCAAGAGAGCCCTCAAAGCGGATTGGGCCTTCCTTCCCTCCTAGGTGTCTGCAAGTTTGCCAAGTATCGCAACAAGGAGAAAAGTGGGATTAGGATGAGAGGGGGAGAGACATTTGAGGGGTGGGAGTACTATTTGCCCCTTTTATTTTTCAAAACTTAAATTTCAAAATGAAACATCTTGAGAACCATTTATCTAAATTATGAACCTATTTCCCTTTTGAGCTTCTAGCTCGAGATCTTATAACTATATCCCATATTGATAAATTTTGAGAAACATTGTGTTGTATTTATAAACATATTTAGATATACTCAGTTTATAGTGTAAATGTACTCCATTTTTCATTAAGCTTTACTCCGTTGTTTTGTACTTTGTACTCTTTTCCATTATAGTAGTAGTTTGGTTATACTATACGTGTACTCTGTTTTTTGTGTACTTGTACTCCGTTTACTTTGTACTTGTACTCCATATGTCCGTGTAATTGGAATCCATGTTTCTGTGTACTTGTACTCTGTGTGTCTGCATACTTGTAGTCTTGTACATGTGTTTATATACTTGTACTCTTTTTTGTCTACTTATCTTGGAAGATGAGACGATCACAGACCATATCACCTATTGAAGGCACACATATATGACTTCTACAAAAATCTTCATGCGCTCCAAGGCCATACCTAGTTGGTTTCACTAGATCATTCACTCTGGCCAACATTTCATTGTGTTTGTCCACAGGAAATTAATGGCATGCTTCTGTGTTTTACAACAGAGGAATCACTCATTTTCTTAGGGGACATGAAATCATACACACGCCCCGGGACGGGTGGGTTTCCGGTTAGATTTTGAAGACCTGCTGGCTTAGAAAACCCTTGTTTTGGAAATTCTCAATGGGTATACGCGGGGTTGGGTGGATATCTCTAGGCTTATGGCATCGTCTTCTTCATCTCCAAAGTGAAGGGAGCACATAATATTCGTTTATTCCACCCCAATGCACACATTGATGTCGCCTTTAAGTTTGAGGCTAAAGCATACACAACTATATTATCTTCTATTTCTTGTACCACTGGTCAGACGTAGGTGATTTCACTAAGGGATGTTATATTCTGGGAGGGATCCTCTCCCTCCAATTTTTTTTGCATGAAATTAAGATTTGGAAATAGAGGGTATCCTTCTCAAATTTTATTTTGAGAAGGTTTATGACTAGGTGAGCTGAGAATTCCTCTGACAAGCCCTCTTACCAAAGGGATTTGACCTAGCTTGGGTGCACAAAGCCATGCCCTTGGTCTCGGGGGCCTGGAAAATGCCCATGGTTAACAGGGAAGTTGACCCCTTTTTCTCTAAAGCTTGAGAAGGAGACAAGGTGGCCCATTTTCCCTAGTCCTGTTTGATTTGGCATTTAAACTTTCATAGTTATTCTCGACGAAGCTAGCATGGAGGGTCATATTAGGGGCCTCATCTCACATCTGAAAACCGATGGTATGTCACATCTCCAAGGCACGGATGACACTATCTTTCTTATTGAGTTAGCTGGTACCAGAATTGCCAACCTAAAAGTTCTTACTTTGTGCCTAGAGAACATGTTCAGGATCAAAATCAACTTCAACATGATCGAAGTTGTCGATGATGAACTGCCCCGCCTTGGGCTCTTTCCCAATCTCCTACTCTGGCCTCCCTCCGAGTTCGAGGATCACAATGGTGGATTGGGATTTTTGACCAATTGAGTAGGCACTCGGGTTGACCCATGGCAAGAAGGTACCAATAATCCTCTACAACTAGGCTCATTCTCACTAACAAATGCCTTTCTAGTCTGCCGTTGTTTGTGAGGGACATCTTTATTTTGGGGGACGGTGTTCACAACACCATGGGAAAGCACCGTGTGCGATTCTTTGAGAAGGGGTGGCTTCAAGCGGTCATGCCACATGGTGAATTAGCCGGCAGTTTGCTTCCCAAATTAAGATGGGGGTTTGGAATCCATAATACCAAGCTCATGAATGTGGCCATGAAGCTCAATTGGGTTTGCAAATTACTAAGTGAAGAGCATGGGCTATGGACTGACCTGATATGTGCTAAATACTTCCACACTAATGAGTTGTTCTTGAACTCCTCAAGACCCCAGGATCTCAATTTGGGAACTCTCTAACTAAGTTAAAGAGCCTAATCTCCCTTGGAACCACCATCTGGTGCATGATGGGACCTCCACACATTTAATTGAACTACTGGTACCTGGTGTGACTGATACCTCAGATTGGACAATGGTTTACCCACAGTTCTTCGGCCCGGTGGAGCATGCTCAGTGCGTGATCCTTAGCCAAGAGTTGTACCGCGTCAACTTCTCCATGGAGAAGGATGAGATCACTTGGGCCCTGGAACTGTCTGGGAAGTTCTTAGTTAAGTCTATACTTGATAATTTGCCAAGGCCATTCAGTCCCTCTCACTTGTAGAAATCTAGAAACTATCCATCCCCACTAAAATCAAAATATTGAAATGGCAACTAGCTAGGAGGCGCTAGACGCTAGGAGACCAAATTTTTAGGAGGCGGTGACCGAGACAACGGACTTGTGCTCTTTGTGAAGAGTTCGAGGATGTCAACCACATATTTTTGACTTTCACCCCACGAGTTTCTTGTGGACTTGTGCTAGGGAGATACTCTGAGTTAACTGGAACCCCTCTTCATTTTGAGAGTTTCTATGACTATCGCACTAGGTGGTTGACCAACATAGACATGTAGTTTTGATTGTGTGTTCTGCTCACGTTGAGCTCTTGGGATTGCACATAATTAACTTTCTTTTGAATGAATTATCCCAAAGCACCTAGGTGACATATATTTCCATCTCATCCTACTACTACTACAGTGGCTAGCAACGGTGAATATGAAGGATAAGGAAACTTTAGCACTTATGAGCTCTGGACGCAAGGATCTCCATGTGCCCTTTTATGATGTGCATTAGTAGTGCATTTTCATTTTAGCTATCGGGAGCGTTGTTTCGGCACCCGAGAGCATATGCTCCTAGTTTTTAAATTTTGTTTTATATACTTTTTTTCAAATGTTGAAAATTTTGGACAAAAAAATTAACGCGTATATCTCGACATTCTATGTGCTCACAAAGTTGTTCCACGAAAAAACGACATTTTTGTGTCATGAGTAAAAACAAAAAAATTCTTTATGTGATTTTTTTTTGTATTTTTACACAAGCCACACAAAATGTTGTTTTTTCATGAGACTTGGTGCGATCACATCGAATGTCGAGACTAAGTGCAAAACTTTTGTTTGGAATTTTTTGAAAATTTTATTATATTTGTTTCGATGGTGGGAGCATATGGTCCCATGTGCCAAATTGAATTTCCGGCATTAGTTTTATCTACCATCTTTGCTAGACTTGTAACCGATCGGATGCTTCCGAACCTTGGTGTTTGCATTTTCTTTGGTTTGTGTGAGTTGTAAGAACCTTATTGGTGATTTCGCTTATATTAATTTAAAGCCAGGCTCCGCTTGAATCTTCAATTTTTTCATATAGATCCATCTCACCTTAGTGTCCCTTCATCGAGGGATATCGAGAGTGAAGAGACCGAAAATCAATGTTGTGTGATAAAATTTATGATATGTTAGGATTGTGCCTTAGGAAGTGCATTCCGATAATGGTGAAAATGGTGTATGAAAAGTCTCTCGGTATAACCTTCTGGCGGCGTGACCATTAGGCTAGTTTTGTTTTGGACCCAATGATCGAATCATCATCTCGATGACAGTTGTTGGACGAATCAAACAAACTTGACGATGGTGGTGCAATGGTGTCCTTGACTCTTGTTTTGTTCAGCAGTTCTCCACATATTGCCTTGTAAGCGTGGTGATGTCTAACACAATACGTTCATCGGTCTAGAATCCAACCCATTGAGGGTGTAGGGTCAGATGGCTCTTTAAAAACTTCTGACGTTAATCTAACTTGTGCACTTTTTGGACTTCTGTGGTTTCTTCAGAGGAGGTTTTAAAAAATGCAATATGCAAATGATGGAGCTAGGGATGACAACTTAAAAAAAATCTTGATGTTACTTTTGGTTTTATGAGAGGGTTTTCTTTCTCATATTCATTTATTTTTTCCTTTTTTTGAAATGGGGAAGCCACAACCTCTACATCAAAGTGATGCATATGGCCTTTATAATTTATTTAGTTTATGAAAACATCAGGTCACTAGGTTTACAACTCTCGGGTCGCACAAAGTGTCCACGTGTATGAGCCAGCGAAAAATGATACATGATCGATGATACATTTAAAAGCTAATTCTATTGTGCGAGCGCCAGCCGCACCGGCTGAATAAATCCCGAGCTACTGCCTCCAAACGGTTGCACCCAGAATTCATCGCCTCCCGTTGCTCCTCTTGTTGGAGATAGGACCACATATGAATCCAATGGACAACCATAGGGATACGTTTTGGTGTGTGAATCAGTGATAGGTGATACATGCAATCAAATATTTTGCAACCCTAGACCCTATGGAAGATGTTTTCTTTGGACAAAAATAACTAGATGTTCTAGTGAGAAAACTACAAGAGCAATGCAAAGCGCTGCAATTAATGATTGGTTAAAAAGAGTATATAAAGGTTGTACAACGTACTGTTTAGCAAGTAGCATATGACAATGACATTACAGGCCGGCCTAACCTTTTGGAATTTGGGCAAAAAAGGCCGACCATATTGATACACTCGACCCCATGTGAGCCTATATAATCCGTAGCTAGGACAGTGCCATCGGCGAGGTCATGTTTGGGTATAGCCGTTGGATCGACAAACAACACTATTTTCTGCTGTTTGCAAAGCTGTGTTGTACTGTCAGTGCATGTGTCACACCTCACCATGCATATATAACAAGCCCCAAAACATGGTCGACAGAAAATTAATTGCTCTTTCGCATACTAACAAAAACCAACAGTGTCCTTCACAACACATGAAACAAGGAGCCAACTCAAATGCATGTATTGTTCGTCCTGGAAACGACATACACATCAGCAGTATATAGGTACGCCGCTCATATTTTTTGTAATGCCGGCCAGGGCATCCACGTCAAGATCGATGACTGCGCAGCTAACGACTATAAAAGAAACTAGTGCAGCTATATAATAAGACAATCTACTGATAAAAGATTTAGATTATGTGTCACAAGGCACAGCCATTAATCAATCATATCTGAGAACAGACTTACAAAAAAAATACTGATAGGATATTTTTCTATTGCTATGGAATGTGTGCATGTCTCATCTTATATCCAGCCCCTCTCTAGCGTAAATCTTCACTCTGGTCTTGACACTGTTCAAAGGTTAAAAACTCCATAAGTTAGGGTCTTAACTCCTACGTGTAGGTACGTACCAACCCAAGCAGTCAGAGTCTACTGCTGATCTATTATATCGTATGTCTCCTGTCAGTGACTCAGCGGTAACTCATACGCACAGATGATAGGTAATTGTTTTTACCCTATAGCTGTGTGCTGCAAGAATATGAAATTTTGAAATAATGCACGGCCCTAGGGCAAGCAAGCAAGTTTGCAAGCAGTCACACAGAAATTTCCAAAATCTTGGGCCGCGCTTTTAACTCAACCACTCCCCCACTGGCTGCCCCCTCGCAACATTTCTAGGGTTTCACGGAATCTCCGGCACTCCCAGCCGTCCTGATGACGATGGACGGTCGGATGACTACCAAGGCCTCCACACCAGCGGCCGCAGCTGTAGGTCCGACCCTCTGCAGCCTTGTTCTTGTCACCATTCATTCCATTCTTCAATGCCTCATCTTTTCTCCATGTGGCTCTGCCGGTAGCCGTTTCAATGCGTCCATTTGCGTCCCCTACGCCACTGACAGGTGGGCACAAGGAACACCACGTATCCTTAGGTCCCACATGTCAGTGGCTGTGTTGTGAACCACTCTTCACTAAATGCACGGTGAGTGTTCTCTCTTGAATATGTTGGTGACTTCGAAAAAAAGAAATGATTTGTGTGATGATGTGAGTAATCATTCACACATCATGAGCAGCCCACCCACTGGACCATGTCACCGCGTGTCTATACATACCCAGCCTTGGGGCTCCTCACCCACAGCTTCTTGCAAGTTGCAAAGGGAGAGATGCATGAGCGAGGGTGAGAAAGAGAGAAGAGGGTGAGAGGTGTGTAGGAAACTTGGAAGGATGATATGAAGCTATTTTGCTTCTGGGTGGAATGTTGTCTGGTTCAAGGTCTTGCTTTGTGATTTGAGGATGGAAAAGCTTCCATTTCTCTCATCTACGATCTCGGACCAGGCTTCATTCCCCTCAGAGATAGCTTCAACCATGAGATCTAGCTAGCCACCATGAGTAGAGTATTTCAAGTATATGTTGAGAAAATTTTCCTTGTGATGTTTCCTTGGGTGTGCGGGAGGTGTTGAGCGAAAGTCTGTTTCCTGTTTTCCCCCTTTTCTTACACTACTTCACAGTGCTTTATTTGTTTGTTTGTTTGGTGAGGACCGATGAAGTTCTTACACTTCGCTGCGTTTTTGTTTGCTTGCTTATGTTTGGTCAGAACCGAGGAAGTTCTTACACAGTTGACTGTGCTATTTTTGGTTTCTTTGTTGGGAGAATCGAGGAAGTGTGAAGATTGGTGTAATGATGGCTTTCTTGACTCCTCTCTTTCCCATGTCTCTGGCATGCAGGTGGTAGAAAGTTTCATCATTACCTCGTGATTGGGATGATCTTCGCTTTCTCTCTCCTCTCCTCCGTTCCTCGCTCTTAATCTACTTCTTGCTTTGGGTTCCATTCTTTTCATGACGAGTCTCCTCTATTCAGATCTGTGATTACTTAGTTCATGCAAATTTATCTGGACTGATTGCTCTCTTTGTCTCTAGGATTAATTCGTCCTCTCTAGCATTGGAGAGGGGGATTTTCTTGCATGCTTTTGTTTGTTCAGAGCAGCGCATGAACTAGATGCAGATCCATACGCACATACTTTTACCAGTGATGCTAGTTAGGTCTCTAGTATAGCAAAAGGTGCATCCATGTTTTCAGTGTTTACATGTTTCAGGAGCTAACTTCATGGATATATGTTCTTGTGTTTGTTCTTCGCAGGCGCAGTACATATCATGTGATCTCTAGCTAGTAGCTACTAGCTTGAGGCGTTCAAGACCCCTATGATCTTCCTTGTTATCGTAGGTTTTAGTACTAGTTCAATTTATCTTTTATCCTCAGGATTTTGGTGTGCATCCGCGCGCATCAAAGAATTAAATAGCTAGCTGGAAGTCTGGAACCTCGGAAGACATCGCGTTGTACTGAGTTGTGTTATATATACTGTCTTTTTGTAAGCTGGACTCGACTCGTCATACTCCGATCGTTTGGGCAAACATAAAATTTGTACGTATGGTGTGCTAGCGCGAGTCCCCCGTTTGTGTACATCGATCCTTCCTCTACTCCTCAATGTATTTTATCCTTGTTTATCCGCTCTTGATATCTTGAGGTCTTGATCAGTGTTATCTCTCCTTCATATTTGGTGCAAAACTATGTCTTAACAGAGTATTATACCGTGTTCTGGTGTATCCTGAATTACTAACACTAGCATGATACCCGTGCGTTGCGACGGGTTTGAATCAACGAGATAGAATGGTTGTAGTGATTTTTAATTAACTTACATGTAATGACCATATTAAAATTTACACATATATAATTGGGAATATCAACTCCAATTGCACCCAAAAAAACAAAGCATCTGAACAAAAATGTTTATTCCCAATTTCAAAAATACTAATTTTGCTGTAGGAGATAAACACAAAAAACCTTTCAGTGGAGCATCATTTGAACAAAATGCAGCACATGGATGGATGTATGTATTAGCGTAACTGAAATATTTCATATACAGTAATTTGTAGTCTGTTGCGCATGTCTGGGTCAAGTTGTTAGCCTTTATTATGCAATTCCTCGTGTTGTTGCTGCCTACAAGCAAGACAACATAGAAGTAGGCTCTGAAGAAGAACTCCAACCCAGCTGTGACAAGAGACACATCCATTTGCCCAGGTGCTGACCGTCATGTGTGTGCCGTGCGTGATGCCGATGGCGTCGAGCACCTTGGCCTGTGACATACCGAGATTGGTAGTCTCTGATGGAGTATGAATCATGTGCATTAGGCCTTCCACAACATGCTCGGTACCCGAATCCTCAAAATGTCACCGGTGCTCTGGCAAAAAAATTTGGCACCAATCTCACAGCGTGATCGATCCCTCGAGAAAAATTGCGGGACCCATGAAAGAATAAAAAACTTGATGAAGCCAATCTCCACCTCCTTCGCGCAAGTTCTCCTCCTCCTCCAGAAATTCCTCTCCCATAAATTAGGCAACCCAGCTCATTTTTCCAATTCCGTGAGCTCTAAATCCATGTCCATGTCCATCCCAGAAAATCAGGTGGTGACAAGTGCCGCCACCGCTGCCCAAATCGTGGAGGTACCACCAAGCGCTGGCGTGAATCAACCTCCAGCAACGCCTCGCTACTCGTTCTGCTCGAGGCCGCCGCCAAAAAGCTGATATATGTCGACCTGAAACTGCAGCGCGCGTCAGCAGAGGTTCTGGCAAGGGTGCGTTTGAGAAGATGTACATGGCCGTGATGGAGAGCGGCGCCACGGTGGCTGCAAGTCGGAGTTCCGCGGCGGCCGTTGCACTTGATATCATTAATCTCAAGTATTTTAATCACTGTGGAGTTTGTGCATTGGAGCACAACATCGCAGCACACCACGCCATGGTCGCCCCTCAATCTCCACGATCCCCTCCAGCCCCCTCCTCATCCATCTCTTCCGGATCCCTCCCTCCTCTGTTGTTTAATCCCCATCCGTCCAAGTCCAATCGAGGTCGCCCCTCCTACCTACCCTGCTGGTCGCCCCTCCCCTGCTAGCACTCAACGGCGCCGCATGCGGCTTGTGCATCGGGAGATCTCACCTCCCATCCCCTGCTGTCGGCTCTCCCTTCCTCCATTGGCACGACCTCGACGAGCAGGGCGTCCAAGGGTGGAGGCGAGACGGCCGCATGCTGCCGTCCTCCATTACCTATACACACCCACCGCCGCGCTGTTTTTATGGAGCACCGCTGCAGATCAGCAGATGGGAAGGCTGCCTCGCCATAGCACCGCTCATCCTGAGTACTCACGGCCCCAATCGAGCTGGTCTCCTCTGCCCGCTTGTCCCGTCCAACGCGAGAGGAGGAAGGTTCTGGTGTATCCTGAATTACTAACATACAGATCCCTTGCCCTTAAATAACCCTAAAGATCCTGAGGAGCTTATGTTTTCAAATCAGTTTTAAATGTTGTAATGTTCAGTACCGTATGCCCGGCTGCCGGCATGATCTGCTCTGATCATTGTTCCCTGTACATAACGCGATTTTCTTTTTCAAAAGGTCGTCATTCTTCTCAACTTAATCTCGAGAGATATGTATATGCTATTTATGTATATTATCTTCGTAAATAGATCCAGCGAACATTTCATCTATGTTATAAACCTCACATGCACGATCCGTTTATTGATCACATCTGTGTGCGCTAGCTCCTGCTACATCCATGCACAGCTTTTGTCTGGGATAATTTGTGTGTTACATGTCCGCATGTGAAGAAGTGTACGTACGCTAGCTTCTTAGATAACATATGGCTGAAAAAGACAATTTAATTACAGAAATGGCTTCTTAGATCTGATCCACATTTAAGCTGGTCTGTTTTATTGTTGGACGTACTCTTTGAATTATTTGATTGCATACATGCACTAACCTAGAAAGATACCATCCCCGAAAACATTAGAATTATTTGATTGCATGCATGCACTAATCGGTTCACCTAAAAGTTTGAACTAAGTGTAAGCACTGGCAAGTTCACTTGAATTATGAACTAAGGCTGGTCATAATGCATAGTACCATATACTCCCTCCGTCCTAAATTACTCTGCATTCTAGATTTAGTCAAAGTTAAACTTTGTTAACTTTGACTACGTGTACAAGAAAAAATATAAACATTTATAATATAAGATAGATATCGTTAGAATCATCATGAAAAATACTTTTATATTATATGTATTTGATATTATAAGATTCTATGTATTTTTAACAATACGTTTGGTCAAACTTTATCTAGTTTGACTTTGACTAAACGTAGAATGCAAGGTAAAAATGGACAAAGGGAGTAGTAGTATCATGCATATGATACTACTATATGATACAACTTATATAATGGATAATCTTGTTATATTTATTGATTTGTAGAATCTCAATGCAAAACAATGTACAAGATTTATCTAACATTAAATTTTCTCATAATATGCGCTATAATACAGTATCTATCTATGATACACTAATCCTCTCTCTTTCTTGATTAGCTATCACATCAGTATTTTAGTGGGCCTAAGATGCATGATACTAGCTAAGATACTAGCACTATGGCTAGCCTAATGGAGAATGGATGACAACATATTTCAGTTACCATCCTTGAATTTAAGACCTATTAAATCTGATACTCCTTCCATGCCGGTTTACTAGCCCATTGCGCACTTCGACAAAAAACGTTGACCATTAATTATATCAACAAAATATGATAATTATACAATTGGAAAGTTCTTTTGAATATGAATCTAATGATATAATTGTGTGGCATATATCTCATATTTTCTTGACCAAATTTATGGTTAAAGTTTTTCTTGAAGCACGTCATATTTTAATAAACCGGCATAGAGAGAGTACAATATTGAGTTGCATGCCCATCAGCGTGTTCATCCAAAAGCCTGAAACTGGCACAAAAGCCGGACAATATTTTGGAAAAGAATGACAACCATCAAACATAGCTCCGAAAAATATAGCAGATTAGAATTAAGAGATTGCATGCAGCAGTTAAGAAGCCAGGGCACATGTTATGCCAAAAATGTAAATTAGTACAACTAGAGGAGAGTTAACAGACACTAGAGCTACCACATATAAACATCCTCTCTAAGTCGCAATGTACAATTAAAAGTGTAAACTTTTCTTCTATGAAGGAAGAAAAGCCCTTCAGTTCTTCATCTAAATGTGCTCCACACTAACAGCCGACCATGCCGCCCTAAACCTACGATGAGGTGCAGTATAATACTACCATCTAACAAGGTGTTAGGGTGGCATGGTCCTATCTATTGCACCTTCATTCCAATAGGGCAAGCATGTTGTAGTAGTGTGCAAGTAGGCCATGGTGGGTGGATATTTTCTTCCTCACATGTCTGACAACGCCTTAGCACATTAGTACGTGTAAAAATGATAGTTTCTAGGCCCACCAAACAAACTCCTGAAGCTACCATATACTCCACCCCGAACGTAAAACCTACATGATTGTTTTGAGGACAAGCCCATCATCACTTACACTGGAGGGTGAGTGCACCCAGTGAGCAATGATGGGACGATCATCTATGCAGTGTTGGAGCTTGGGACAAATGGGCTTGGGGGGACCAAATAGAGGGCAGTTTTAGTCACAAGTTGCCAAATATGAAGAGGTATTACGCAAAAAAAATCTTCGGAAGGCGGCACCGCCCCCTCCCTTAACATAGCTCCGCCATTGCATCTATGTGTAGGGTTTGTAGGGGCGGTTGTCGCTACCTGCAGCTATTCTTGCAAGCGACGCTATGGGATCTAGGTTTGGTTCTATTTTAGATAAAGTTTTCACATCCTAACGTAAAACCACTAGCCAATTATCTCATCGAACAATAATCTCTAATGTTTTGAAACTTTTTGTTTTCAATATATTTAGAAACAAAAGCCTCCTGCAATCTACATATTTAGATGCATACAATCAAAATTTTATTGAAATAATGCCTAGGATCAAAACATGTTCATAAAATTGAAATCGAATCTAGTGTCCACCTTCTTTATGATGGCCTAGAGACAACCATATTCTTCATTACGCACTACCAACCTACTAATGGGGGATGAAATCCACTAACATAAAAAGCTCTTATTTCACCCAACACATATAACGCGACTAATGGACAATATCTTCACACCATATCGCTGATTGTACATCGATGTTTCCATTTTCAACCAGACATGTGTCCAACACGTACGGGATTATTATCCCGAAGTGGACCTCCAAGGTAACACCTTTAGTAGGCCATGGCCACTTTGCATGTATGTCAATGTTGACTTATCTAGGCAGGGCAAGATCATGTGTTTTCATCTGGAGAAAGCACACATGTTGTTAAATCTGCTAATGTGAATCCCTATATCTTATTTCATTGTTCCTAATTGTAGCCACTAATGAGTTACACGGCCTTATTCTTTGTTGAACACTACCAAATTGTTTGTTTCATTTTTCAAAATGAAAATAGATATATTATGTTGTTGCATATGACAAATGGGGGCAAAGCCTCAGAGGCTGGCTATATCGTGATTTACAATACAAAGATATATGGGACTAAGGGCAGACACGCCGTTGCCATCGCTATATCTGCTTGCTATATCTGATGCAACCCACAATTAGCATTTGAGTGATATGTGGCAAGAACACTACAATGGTGCCATCACCAAATATATGCACTGCGGGTCCTAATGCTAAAAAAACCACATAAAAAGGTATTATTCCCCCTCCCCACCTCAGGACCTTCGTGTGAGTTTCACACCATGGAAATTTCTCCTTTCTCTATTCACTTCCCTTCCATGGATTTGGCTCTTCTTTTCTCCCTTTTTCTCCTGCTCTTATATCTAGCAATGAATTGAATGACCTCGGCTAAGAATTTACAGTGGTGTGCGGCTCTACTGTGATGAGTGACTGATGCCAAATAAATGACCGGCCCATTGGGAACCCCAAGAGGAAGGTGTGATGAATATAGCAGCAAGATTTTCCCTCAGTAATAAACCAAGGTTTCTCGATCAGGAGAGGAAAGAGCCAAACGACTGAAGGTGATCATGCCCACTAGCGTGCGACAGCTTTGGACAATTTATAGGGCACCTCGTCCAAGCTTTGCTTTGCGAGCGGCAACGTGGAACCTGCACACAACACAACCAAATACTTTGTTCCCAACTTACGATGAGGTTGTCAATCTCACCGGTTTGCTTGAAACAAAGGGTATGAGCGTATCGAGTGGAAAGCGATAATAATATGCGAGTAAAGTAAACAGTGCGAGTAAAGTAAACAGGTGATAGGAATATAAAGGAAATAGGACCAGGGTCCACAGTTCACTAGTGGTGTCTCTCCATAAGATAAAATAATACATGCTGGGTAAACAAATTACAGTTGGGCAATTGATAGAATAAAGACAACGTGCATATGATGAGAGGATCACTATGAGATTTACTCTGGGCATTACAACAAGATACATAGACCGCCATCCAACTGCATCTATGACTAATAATCCACTTGTGGCGAATCAATCCGAGAACTCCACAAGTATTAAGTTGCGAACAACAGATAATTGCATTAAGCAAACTGTGTAATGTAAACAAAGCATATGCCCTCGAGCATATGAATGTTGTTTTCCCCCTAGTGGCAACAGCACATCTACAACCTTAGAGGTTTCTGTCACTCCCCCAGATTAAATAGAGGCATGAACCCACTATCGAGCATAAATACCCCCTCTTGGAGTCACTAGCAACTACTTGGCCAAGATAGCAACTAACAACAGAGAGCATGCAAGATCATAAACAACATAGAGATAACATAAGATAAATTTTAGTACCTCAACTCAAGCATAACACCAATATTCATCGGATCCCAACAAACCAAACATGTAGAATTACATAACGGTGATCTCAATCATGTAAGGCAGCTCGTGAGATCTAAACATGATGCACATGGTGGAGAAGACAACCATCTAGCTACTGCTATGGACCCATAGTCCAAGGTAGACTACTCACTCATCGCTCCGGAGGCAAGCATGGCGATGAAGGAGACCTCCGCTGGCGATTCCCCTCTCTGGCAGGGAGCCGGGAAGAGCTTCTGGACCATCCCGATCTTCGGGTCGACGGCGGCGGCGGATCGCGATGTGTTCTGGAAAAGTGATCGGGTATTTAGGTTTTTCCCGTCGGGGGGTCTTTACAGGCGAAGGGGCATCATCAGGAGTGGACCGAGGTGGTCTCACACATAGGGGGCGTGACCTACCCCTGGGCCACGCCGCCCTGGTGTGTGGGCCCCTCGTGGCCCCACTCTGTCTCCTCTTCGGTTCTCTGGAAGCTTCGGTGAAATTCTGGGCGACTGGCTTTGGTTTCGTCCAATTCTGAGAATATTTCCTGTGTAACTTTTCTGAAACCCAAAAACAGCAGAAAACAGAGAAATGGCACTGTGGCGACTTGTTAGTAGGTTAGTTCCAGAAAATGCATAAAAGTTCCATGAAGTGTAACGAAACACTAAGCAAATGGTGTAAAAACAAGCATGGAACATCAAAAATTATGGATACGTTGGACACGTATCAGCATCCCCAAGCTTAACACCTGCTCGTCCTCGAGTAGGTAAGTGATAACAAAAGAAATAATTTTTGAGGTGACATGCACCTACACAATCTTGATCATCTATGTAAGCGTTGTGCGCTGGGATCAAAAGAACTTAAAACATGGGCATGAAAGACATAATCTTGATAGAAGAAACTTAGCAACCATGTTATAACATGAAAATGAACACAAACAAAAGATCATGAAAATGAAACAATGAAAGTCAAATGTGTGTTCAAATCATAAGGAAAAACATACAAATGGTTTTCAGCTTGTCCTTCATGGAGAGCAAAACATAAATGCATAGGACACCTTCAAGTTTAAGAGGGCAACTAGATACAAATAATTTAAGAACAAGTGAAACCAACAATATGAATCAATCAATGAAAACTTTGGGACAATGCACATTATACTCAGAATGACAACTATGCTCTCTTAATGGTGCATAAAGATAGAAGGTGGTGACTCAACATAAAAGTAAAAGAAAGGCCCTTCGCGGAGGGAAGCAGTGATTGCAAGTTTTATAAACCTTCAAAAATTATGGTACTTACCGGCTTTGAGCTCTCATTGCCCGCATCATAAGCATCTTGAATGGTTAAAGTTAATGCGAGAACACTTATGTTGCATATGCTTGACAAATCATAAGTTGAAAACCTCATGTCCCGTGAATACGAGTACTCAATCCTCATGCTACTTTACTTAGAGTCCCAAGCAAGATCTTGTCATTGTAAGTATACACGTATCATTGAGAACCGCCAACGGGGTACCTCCGTGCCCGATGACATGGAACAAGCCCACATCAAAATGACAGGACAAGCAGACAATGAACACCTCGACATCTCTTTTATTTACCATTTGTATAGCTTTTTATTTTGAGATGCGTCGTCGAATGTCCACTATGGGCATGCTGCAAATTTCCACCATGAATAATGCATGGCTTAGATTGGCGGCCCAGGCATTTCTCTAACACATATACAAAATCCATGATCCCGCAAGATTCCCAATTCATTTCACACCGCGAGTATCCATAAACAAAAGATCACGATATCAACTCAAATAAGAAGTGCAATGTTGAAAGCTTGCCCCATGACGGCATGGCTGGGCTAATTCCCAACTTACAACTTGCAAGCATAACAACTCAACATAAGAGACCACAATGTCAAATTTTTAAGAACGAGAAAAAGTAAAGTGTGTCATCCGGTTCGTGAGAGCTTTACTGACCAATTTTCGCATAACACTGGTAAGAGATTAATTTGAAGAGTAGATAAAAACAAGTCAAATGTACTTTGGAATAGCAAATTGCTAATAGGTATGTATGGTGGACACAATGGCAAACTTGGTTTTTAGGAGTTGGATGCACGAGTAGAGCTCATACTCAGTACAAGGCGAGGGCTAGCAAAAGACTGGGAGCGACCAACTAAGAGAGCAATAACGGCCATAATCATGCAAAGCGACAAAGCGACATTAAAAGAAGCATAAGATGGCATCAAAAGTAAAAAACTAAATGATCATAGAGGCTATTGGCGACTTTGTAAGCGTCTACATGTGTGAGCATGCGCCAAGTCAACCCAAATAATGTATCAAGGAGAAAACCAAAATAATGCTTCCAAACGATAAAAACAACGCATGATTTTTTCAAAGGCTCATTAAGCAATCTTAGTTATTTGAGACAAGTCATGCTACAGCAAAACCACTAAGCATACTATCAAAAAGACATCAAGCACGACATGCAAAAGCCTAGGCCACAGTCTACACAAGCTCCTTCTTGTACCACTTTTTTGCATACAGCTTTTTCTCTTTTCCAACACCATTCAAACTTTTTATAAACACCTCTTTTGATGAAAACCATTAAAGACCAGAGGCAAAAATACACCTTGATGAAGAGATATAACAAGATCTGAACGCATATCAAGGCGAAAATCGAAAACTAAACGTAGTTCTAGAAAAAGAAGAACACTCGTTGAAATGAATAGAGTGAAAAACAGAGTGTTCTTGGCAAATGAAAAGCAAGGCAACTTCTCCAAAAGAAATTTGTTGGGGTCCAACCATTTATTGCAGCAAACTAAACTAAACAAAACTGAAAACTAAAAACAACTGACGCTCCAAGAAAAACGCATAATGCATGAAGCAATAAAAATATAGCGTATTGAAAGGTGACCTGATTTTTGCCGATGAAGAAGGGGTGCCTCGGGTGCATCCCCAAGCTTTGATGCTTGTACTTCTTGGATATTTCTTGGGGTGATGCATGGGCATCCCCAAGCTTGTGCCTTTGTCCGTTCTTCAACTCATCTCATCACTCTCCGATCCCTACACTTGAAAACTTCCTTCATACAAAATTAAACACAAATCTATTAGCAACATTAGTGTAAGCATAACATTGAATCAACCTCTTTTTGCTTCAGGTTTCAACCTAAAACCACCACATATAAAGTATATACTACTGTAGAAACTTCCCCAAAAGTTTTGTGATCAAAAGAACTCAAAAAGAAAGCGATAAAGCGGCAAACACAAATATTGGCAGAAATATGTCAAAACAGAACAGCTGATAAAGGTCGAATTTTTTAGGGGTTTTCTGTTGTTCAAATAAAAAAGTGTTCAACTAATGAAAGTTTGGATATAACCTAGGGCATATGCACAAGAAATCGAAGGTCCAAAAGATATACAGAGAATTTTCACGAATTTTTACGGTGCAGCACCGAAAACAGTTTTAGGACAGCAACATCCCCAAATCTTACCTCGCTCAAATTAGAGGCTTCTCTTCGCACAACAACAAAATAAAAAGGATAAGGAGAGGTCATTACAGTAGTAATAACTTCCAAGACTCAAATAAAAGAAAAAGAACTGAATGTAAAAACATTGGGTTATCTCCCAAGAGTGCTTTTCTTTAACGCCTTTGAGCTAGGCGCAGAAAATTGTGAATCAAGTAACATCAAGAGAATCATTAAGATCCATTGACTCTCAATAAGGCATTGTATTTCATCCACATAAGTTTTTGAAGACCCTTTGTGATCCCGCTTTGGTTCACTCAAATCACTAAAAAGATTTTTGGGACAGATCCAATCAAAATTATTTTCAGAAGCTTCATACAATCCCAAGAGTTTGCTAGGTATAGGTATCTTGGTTCCCTCATTGTTTGTACTAATAACCTTTATAGGTGAACCCATCTTATTAAAGTGCTTAACAACTTTCCTAGCTTCAATGGCAACATCTCTAAATTCTAAGCGCAAAGTTTCCAAGATAAAAGCTTTCTTTTCAGGATCTTCAATTTCATGAAGCTTAAGGAACATGTGTTGCATAAAAGGATTGAGGCTAGCAAACCTAGCTTCCAACATGTGAATTAAATAAGCAGAAGCAACTTCAATACTAGGAGCAAGCTCAACCAAAGACTTTTCCTCAA
Source organism: Dactylis glomerata (assembly GCA_007115705.1). Classification (NCBI taxonomy): domain Eukaryota; kingdom Viridiplantae; phylum Streptophyta; class Magnoliopsida; order Poales; family Poaceae; genus Dactylis; species Dactylis glomerata. Next base: position 889,682 of record QXEO01000492.1, read on the forward strand.
CTTCTTTATGCATACTAATATGATTAAAGAACTCCTCAATGTTACTTTTTCCAATAATCGAACCACTACCTACAGAGAGGTCCTCCAAAACGTACTTAGGGAACATCATAATGAACTAAAAGTAAAGAAATAACAACTACCAAGGATTCTAATTTTTTGGGGTTTTTGATAAAATGATGCAAGTAAAAATAAAGTAAAGCAAATTTTTTAAAACAAAGTAAAGGATGTGCGTGCGAAAACTCCCCTTGCACAAGTTTTCTTCCTCCCTGGCAACGGCGCCAGAAAATATGCTTGATGCCGAATAAATGACCGGCTCGTTGGGAACCCCAAGAGGAAGGTGTGATGAATATAGCAGCAAGATTTTCCCTCAGTAAGAAACCAAGGTTTGTCGATCAGGAGAGGAAAGAGCCAAACGACTGAAGGTGATGCCCACTAGCGTGCGACAGCTTTGGACAATTTATAGGGCGCCTCGTCCAAGCTTTGCTTTGCGAGCGGAAACATGGAACCTGCACACAACACAACCAAATTCTTTGTTCCCAACTTACGATGAGGTTGCCAATCTCACTGGTTTGCTTGAAACAAAGGGTATGAGCGTATCGAGTGGAAAGCGATAATAATATGTGAGTAAAGTAAACAGTGCGAGTAAAGTAAACAGGTGATAGCAATATAAAGGAAATAGGACCGGGGTCCATAGTTCACTAGTGGTCTCTCTCCATAAGATAAAATAATACATGCTGGGTAAACAAATTACAGTTGGGCAATTGATAGAATAAAGACAATGTGCATATGATGAGAGGATCACTATGAGATTTACTCTGGGCATTACAACAAGATACATAGACCGCCATCCAACTGCATCTATGACTAATAATCCACTGGTGGCGAATCAATCCGACAACTCCACAAGTATTAAGTTGCGAACAACAGATAATTACATTAAGCAAAGTGTGTAATGTAAACAAAGCATATGCCCTCGAGCATATGAATGTTGTTTTCCCCCTAGTAGCAACAGCATATCTACAACCTTAGAGGTTTCTGTCACTCCCCTAGATTAAATAGAGGCATGAACCCACTATCGAGCATAAATACCCCCTCTTGGAGTCACTAGCAACTACTTGGCCAAGATAGCTACTAACAACGGAGAGCATGCAAGATCATAAACAACATAGAGATAACATAAGATAAATTTCAGTACATCAACTCAAGCATAACACTAATATTCATCGGATCCCAACAAACCAAACATGTAGAATTACATAATGGTGATCTCAATCATGTAAGGCAGCTCATGAGATCTAAACATGAAGCACATGGTGGAGAAGATAACCATCTAGCTACTGCTATGGACCCATAGTCCAAGGTAGACTACTCACTCATCGCTCTGGAGGCAAGCATGGCGATGAAGGAGACCTCCGGTGGTGATTCCCCTCTCCGGCAGGGTGCCGGGAAGAGCTTCTGGACCCTCCCGATCTTTGGGTCGACGGCGGCGGTGGATCGCGATGTGTTCTGGAAAAGTGATCGGGTATCTAGGTTTTTCCCGTCGGGGGTTCTTTATAGGCAAAGGGGCATCGTCAGGAGTGGACCGAGGTGGTCTCACACATAGGGGGTGCGGCCTACCCCTGGGCCACACCGCCCTGGTGTGTGGGCCCCTTGTGGCCCCACTCCGTCTCCTCTTCGGTTCTCTGGAAGCTTCGGTGAAATTCTGGACGACTGGCTTTGGTTTCGTCCAATTCCGAGAATATTTCCTGTGTAACTTTTCTGAAACACAAAAATAGCAGAAAACAGGGAACTGGCACTGTGGCGACTTGTTAGTAGGTTAGTTCCGGAAAATGCATAAAAGTGCCACGAAGTGTAACGAAACACTAAGCAAATGGTGTAAAAACAAGCATGGAGCATCAAAAATTATGGATACGTTGGAGACATATCAGTGACTCGAGCGGTGGTGATAGACATGGGCGGCGAGCGACATGGGAAACCGCACAGCCCATTTACCTAATCTAGTCGTAGTTGTTGACGCGTGATGCTCGGCCAGGTGTGTGTGTGGAAAATTGGATGGATCTACGTTTTGGTGGCTGGCAAATTTTATGGCATCGTAGAGTTAAATGTGTGTGTGTATGGAATATGAATGGTCCATGTTTGGATAAAGGTGTGTTTCTTGCTGGTACAGTGCTTGTGCAAAGTTGAATATATTGGACTTGTGAACAAATGGTCATATTGTTGTTAACGATTCTTTGTGTGCATACATGCCTCCAACTATTGTAAATTTAATGATGCTGGTGGTAGTTGGATGATATGTGTGTATGTGTCCAACGGCTGAAGTCGGAAAATTTCAACCGTAGACAGTTTGGACGGATATAATATTTTATTGTGAGAAGGAATCTGGCATCGACGCAGCTAGTTGCTCTAGTTCCTAGTTTTGGTTGTTTTGGAACTACCCAAAATGCAGGAAACTAGTCCAAACCCCAAAACCCCAATTTAGAACTACTTTACCAAAACATGGCAATACAAATTAGTAGATAGCATAGCTAAGGTCAACCCTGAGAGTGTGGCTTTGAGAAAAACAAGTAGATTGGTTGAATTATTGGAGGTGAGTCATTGTAACTGGATCTTCAGAAAAGGTTTATTGTGTGGTACGAGTTGAGGGCAAAAAGGTCCAACTGACTAACACAAAGAGAAAAGGAAGGCCGTGCATAAAATTACGGTGTGCATGAGTATTATTACCGGCTGGTCAACGGCACACACACACGAGGAATTTCTGCCTGGTTGACTGTACCTGGGTATATTACGCAATGCGTCACATGGACGTAACTTGTACTCTACTCCAGCATGTACTACTGGTAAAACTGCGGCTACCGCGACTAGCATCCCACGGGAGCTGCAGAGGCTACGAAGAATAGATGTGTCGTGTGCGAGTGAGTGAGAGTGTTGCAGCTAGCTAGTGCTACGACTTGGTGAGAGGAAAAAGAGGAGTCACCGTGCACATGTAGACAGCATTCATGGCCCGGCTCGGCGCCAACGCGAGGAGCAGGGCGGGAAGAGCTAGCCATAGTAGCCATAAAGGCTCGAATTCAATTCAGCGCTGTTGCCCTAATTGACCTCGGCTTTCTGGCCTTCCCGTTCTTGAAGAGAGCACCCTGGCCCCGGGTCGGCATGGACGTACGACAGACACCTTGTTGTTCGTCGATCGGCCGAAGTTGTTTTTTGACTCCAATATGTAGATACATTTTTAGCTTACTTTTGATCAACGGATATTAGTAATTTGTAGAAACAATGTCAGATGAAAACTATTTAGAGCAGTGTATAATGCAAAGTAAATTTCCTATGAACTGATATCCCCACTCCATTTTAAAATTCTGCGGATAATCTTTTTAGAACGAAGGCAACCTTGCCCAGCTTTAAATTAATAAAGCTCACGGCCATAGTAACAGATGCTGGCGAACCAGACTTATAGTTTTACAATATATAGCCCGAAGGCGCAAATAGTAAGAGTTCAACCAACATTGAGAACCATACACTATGGAACTCAACCTAGATAGTACTAATGAGAGGACTTGTTGTAGATATCTTTGAGTTTAACGACCGCCTCGTCCAGCATTGCGTGCACCTTTTCCTTTGCCAGGGATCTCCACAGCTGCAGGAAAACAATGGTTTTGAAAACAACATTAGCTGGATGTTTGGGGAACTTGGCTTCAATCGAGAATTTGTTCCTAGTGGTCCAGAGCGCCCAGCTCTGTGCCGCAAATAGCATCCATAAAAAGCATTTGGAAGCCCCAGTAAAACGTTGAAAGATAGCGAAGAGATCCGCGAAAGAGGAGGGGTTCCAGGTAACTTGAAGGAGTTCTCTCCAACAGCTCCAAACAAATTGGGCCAGAGGGCAGTTAAAGAAAATATGTGCTGCATCTTCAGGGACATTACATAGAGCACAGTTGCCATCAGAGTTGCCGTGCCGATGCTTAATTTGCATATTCGAAGGCAATCTGTCTCTGGCCATCTGCCAGATAAGGATTCTCACTTTTAGGGGGCACGCTGCCTTCCAGACATCCTTTGCATGCGCCACCGAGGCCCCCTGAATCATTCTCTGGTATAAAGACTTCTGCGGATAATCAGGCTCTCGAGAACTTGTAGTTGAGTATTTAGCAGGCAAGGAGAGTGTTACACGGTTCTTATTACGAAGTAAAAGGAAGAAGCAGGCAAACCCCGCTAGACATACCATTGATACACTTTGAAAAGGATGCTTTTTCAGTCAGCATTCATAGTCATCAGATGAAGATCTTTTCTACTACCCTAATTTCAGCCAAATTAAGATGATCATAAACTTGATACTTTTTTTTGAAAGGAAATGCGGTAGGGAAAGGCTCCACAACAATTTATTTTTAAATAATAAAAACCCAAATCTACGTCCCTCAGGACTTAAATCTAGGTGATTGGGTTGTACATCCATTAAATTAATACTTATTATTTCATACCTTAAACTTTAAATAAAATGGTTGTGTGCATCTTGATACATAGGCTTGGGAGTCCCCACATTTTTTTAAAAAAACAAGTTATTTAACAACCGGCAAAGAGCCAGCAAAACCATTTCATAGTAAGTTCCACTCTTTCTATTGTTTCCTTGGTTTTATTTTTATAGTATATTTCTAAACGAGAAATGTGAGTTTAAAAACTGTAGAAACTAAAATATCTTGGAATTTTGAATAATAAAAATCTTGAGAACATATGAATCCATAATTGATTTTATTTGATATTTCATCACAATAAAAATGAATAAAATTTTCTAAATGATTAGTTGTATGACATAGCTATCATGGAAACAATAATAAAATATATGAGGACGGACCCAACATAAAAATTTTGTTTTCAAATGCATGCACACTACCTCCATCGAAATATATGTAAGGCATATAATCATCTAAGTATCTATGGAATTTCTTTGAACCAATCAGGCATTAAAAGTTTAAAAATAGTCACAAGTAAACTGATGATGAATCACCCTGATCGTCAGACCTTGCTGAAAGTTGCTCTGAATAAAATGAAATACATGAGTTCATGGGAAGGAAAAATATACAAATTTCTCTTATTTAAGTTCTCCCAAACAAAAAACTTCAGTTCACGTGCAAATCATGTGTGGGGGGGGGGGGAGTGGTACCCCCCCCCACCTGCCCCTTAACATGCACTAACCATGATAGTGTACTACAATGTATATAACATAGAGCTGACATCGATAATTAGCATATCCAAAATTACTTGTGGATGGTTGTATTTTTTATTGCATACTAAACATAATAACCATGTAATCATTTGACATAAAGCTTTCTCTTAACCAATCAAACACATGTTTAAAAAAGAAAATGCATGGGGAACTATTATGAACCTATTTTAATGTAGTATTGATGTGTATCTGCTTTCATTTCAAAAACTGCAAATTCATATCGTTGTCGAGTTTAGTTTTGATCCTTCTATCGTTCGTGAAAGAGCATCTTCGTGCAAAATGTATTTTTGGGTGTTTGTTGTCAATACTCAGGTATCTAACCATTTTGTCTCAGTGTAATCTCTTTTGTAGGTGGAAACCTGAAGATCATATGTTGCTGGCTTTTCTGCGCCGGAGACTCCGGGTCTCCTGCCCGGAGACTCCGGTGTGCTCACGCCGGAGACTTTGGTCAGGGACCGGAGACTCCGGCCCAAGCCTCCGGGGTCGTTTTTCGTCGGGTGTCGCTCGCCCCAGATATGGGGGCGGAAACTCTGGGCGGAAGCTTTGGCAGAAGCTTGTCTCCGGCCCGGAGACTCCGGCCTTGGCGACTATCCCCGGAGACTCCGGGCTCTGGACCCCGGAGACTCCGGCCTAAAAGGACAGCAACGGCTAGTCCTTGTCTTGGACTATATAAAGCCTTCTTCAACCTTGAGAAGGGGCTACGGCTCACACTCTCTCACCTCCATTGTTCCAAAGCTCCAAAGCACTAGATCTCTCTCCCTAGCCAATAGAACTCAAAGCCCTTTTGGGATTTGAGGGAGAAGACCTAGATCTACACTTCCACCAAGGCGATTTGATTTCCCCCCTCTCTTTGTTGAGGGGCTTGTAACTTGAGTGTTCATCGGATTCCTAGCCGGAAGAAGCCGTCCTCCAAGCTTAACTTTCTGTGTAAGAGCTTGGTGGGCCTATTGGGAGCCTCCAATTGAGTTGTGGAGCTTGCCCCAATACTTTGTGTAAAGGTGTCGTGCCGCCTTCAAGGGCATCGCTTAGTGGAGCGTGGACTCGCCTTTGTGGCTTGTTCACCGGAGAATAGGGTGAGCCTTTGTGGCGTTGGTGGCCTTTGTGGCACCACACCTCTCCAACATAGACATACTTCCCGTAACAAGGAAGGAACTACGGGAATACATCCTTGTGTCTTCGTGTCTCCATTGCGGTTATCTCTATCCTTTACTCGTACCTTTACTTATATTGTTATTGCTAGCTAGCTTGTCACTCTAGGTAAATTCACTTAGTAGCACATCTAGAGAATTTACCTTCTTGTTTAGCCTTAACTTGAAAAGAAGTAAAAATTTGGGTAGCTCCTATTCACCCCCCCCCCCCTCTAGTCGCTCATACGATCCTTTCAATTGGTATCAGAGCGTGGTCTCTTATTCGAGCTTAACCGCCTAAGAGTTTGAGCGACTATGGATGGGGATAAGAGTAAAGAAACTCCTCCCGAAGATACTCCTCCATCTATCTCTTCCTCTTCAATCTCACGTGAGGAGCATTTGGCATCCTTGGACACAATGCAAACCACCATGAGATTGGAGATGAAGGCTATGTTTGAGGAATATTTTGGAAGAAAACCTTCCGGGCCCACCGACCCAAACACCACACCTATTGTGGAACTCTCCTTGGCTAAGGTGAAGCCACCTAACAATGGCTCCACCTCCACCGAGAATAAAGGTGACCCTCCTAAGGAAAATGATGGTCCGGCAAAGGGTGCTTACATTCCACCCCCTAACACTTACTCCCCTCCGCCGGTCCATTATCCTATGCCACACATTAACAACATGGGATATCCTCCTAAGCTTGATTCTCGCAATTTTATTAAATGGCAAGGACTAATGAAATCTCATATTTCTAGCTCTTCTACTCATTTGTGGAGGGTCATACAAAATGGCTTTGCACCTCATGATCCTCTCAACTTGACCGGAAGAGAAGAAGTTGATGAGCAACTCAATGCCACCGCCAAGCATCTCCTTCAACAAGCCGTACCGGATACTCATGTGGTACACATCAACAACTTGAGCACCGCCAAGGAAGTATGGGACTATCTCACTATGCACTTCATTGGGAATGAGAGTATTCGGTCTTCCAAGTTTGATGAGCTCAAGAGTGAAGAAAGGGATTTCATTATGCGTGACAATGAGACTCCCGATGAGATGTACCAAAGAATCTTGGCTCTTGCAACGGCCTTGACCGGGTTTGGGTGCAAAGACAATGGTGATGACTATATCAAGCGTATGTTCATTACCTCCATAAACCCAAGAGAACCCATGCGGTCCGAGATAATCCGTTCAAGACTGGATTTTGGGAGTATGACCTCAAATGAAGTTCTTTGCGAGTTCACCGCTTTGTCTATCTTGAAGAAGAACGCGGAAGAGACTAGAGCTCGTGTTCTTGCCGGACAAGGAGTTCACAATCTTGCTCTCAAGGCCAAGGTGGTGTCCAAGCAAGGTGAAGGAGAAGAAGAAATATATGAAGAAGAGTGTTGGTCTCCAGAAGATCTCAAGTTTGCACTCCATGAACACTTGGCTCTCAATGCAAATGCTTTTTGAGATGCCAACAAGCACAAGACGAAGGGATCCAAGTTCAAATCCTTTCCAAGGAAGGGTGGTGACTCTAAAGTGAGGCATTGCTACAATTGTGGAGGAATCAAGCACTTCATCGCCGAATGTCCTTATGAGAACAAGGAGGACAATGAAGGCCGGCTCATCCCCAAGCGCCGGTCATCAAAGTTCTATCCATCCAAGAAGCATGGGAACAAGGACAACAAGAATAAAGGAGAAAGGGTGTTGGTGGTTCATCAGGAGTATGACTCCGGGTCCGATGATGATGACTCCGTTGATGAAGAGAATGGAGAAGTGGTCGCCATTGCCATTGTCTCCACTCCACCTATATCCCTCTTCAACTCACAAAATGAGAACACCATCATCACCACCCACAAGTGTCTTATGGCCAAGGCCTCGGAGGTAACCTCATCACCTACTCCTTCATCATCTCATTCCGATTCTACTTCTATGGATGATGTGAGTAGTCTTAAGATTAAGAAAGAACTAGTTTCTTGTGATGAATTTATTGCTAACATGAAGGGGCCAACCAAGATATACTTTGAGACACTAATGTGTGAAATTGGTGATGCCCATGACACTATCAAGGAGAAGGAGGAGTTGGAAAGATTAGCCGCCGACGATATTGGCTCTCTATCAATTGAGCTCGAAGAAGAGCAAAACTTGAGAGTCTCTTTAGAGGAGAAATTGTTGGGACTAGAAGAGTCTCATAATCTAATCTTGTCAAAACTCACTAAAGAACGTGACCATGCTCTTGCTATGGTCAAGTTGCTTAAAAAGGAGAAAGTTGAATTTGACGTTGGTCATAATGATCTTCGTGAGAAGTTTGAGAAGCTTGAAGAAGCCCACAAGGCTTTGGAAGGCAAATTCTCTCATCTCACCAAGATTCGTGAACAACTTCAAATTCAACTAACTATTGAACAATCTAAAGTCCCACCAATGCAAGTTATTGAAGTTCCTTGTTCTTCTAACTCTATTTGTGATCATAATGATATCATTGAGGAGAACAATAGGTTGAAGGCCGATCTTGCTAAGGGCCTTGCTACTTGCATTCAAGGAGAGAAGAATCTCAATGATCTCTTGAACAATCAAAGAATGTTCAAGGGTAAGGAGGGCCTCGGATTTGTTGCCGAGTCCTCAAAGAAAGGGGATCTTGGTTTGGTGGCCAAGCCCTCGAAGAAGAAGAAGAATAAGAAGAAGAACAAGAAGAAGTCAAAGCCTGCTGCTGCTCCTACTCCTCATGTCCCTTTTGATATTTGTTTCACAGAGGAGGAGTGGGAGGAGCTCAAGGGAAAGGAGAAGGAGGAGAAGGTCGAAGTGACCAGAGTCTCTGGGTCAAAGGGTCCGGAGTCTCCAGCTTCATCTAGCCCGGAGTCTCCGCTCCCAAAGGCCGGAGTCTCCGGCCCTTCTCACAATAATTTTGCAGGAAAATATAACCCTCATTATGTTCTTCTTAGGGACTATTATGGTGATGTCTATGCTAAATATGTTGGTCCCTATGATGGTTACATTGAATATGCTATTTGGGTACCTAAGATTCTTGTGACTAACAAAAGAGGACCCATTCAAAAATGGGGACCTAAAACCAAGAATTAATCTCTTGTAGGACATTGCTTCCGGAGGAGGAAAATGGATTATTGATAGTGGTGCCACAAGCCACATGACCGGAAGCAAAGATATTGTGGAAGATCTAAAGCCAAATACTTCAAATGTCACGGTCTCATATGGTGATAAGTCATCCTCTAAGGTACTTGGTTTCGGTAAGGTGGTGATCACTCCGGACGTGTCCCTAGTGAATGTCATGCTTGTCAAAACCATTGGTTATAACTTACTTTCCGTTCATCAACTTGCTACAATGGGCTATGCCACATATTTTGATGTTGATATTGTGGTCGTCATGTGGAGTAAGTCTCTCAAGGTTTCCTTTGTTGGGTATGTCGAAAATGGCTTGTATGTGGTGGACTTCTCGGAGAAACCCACTACGGCCGCGATATGCCTAATTGCTAAGGCCGACGTGGGATGGCTTTGGCATCGCCGGTTAGCCCACGTCAATATGAGAGCTTTGCAAAATCTCTACACTGGCGGCCACATACTCGGACTAAAGGATGTTTCTTTTGCCAAAGATAGTGTTTGTAGGGCATGTATTGAAGGGAAGATGCATGAAACAAGCCATCCGAGCAAGACTATTATCTCTTCCAAGAGGTGCTTGGAGCTCCTTCACATGGACCTCTTTGGACCTCCCACTTATGCAAGTCTTGGTGGCAAGAAGTATTGCTTGGTGATTGTCGATGACTATTCAAGATATACTTGGGTTTATTTCTTTGAGTTCAAGAGTGAGACCCAACAAACCGTCAAAGACTTTGCCACCGAAGTTGAGCGTCAATTCAATACCACCATATTGACTATAAGAAGTGACAATGGCACCGAGTTCAAGAACTACTCCCTAAATGAGTTTCTTAGTGATGCGGGTATCAAACATCAATATTCCGCTGCATATACCCCGCAACAAAATGGAGTTGCCGAGAGGAAGAACCGGACACTTATGGATGCGGCAAGAACTATGTTGGCCGAGTTCAAGTCTCCATACAACTTTTGGGCCGAAGCTATTAATACCGCATGCCATGCCACCAACCGGCTTTATCTCCACAAGAACTTGAACAAGACTCCATATGAAATTCTTACCGGGCAAAAGCCCAACATCAAGTACTTCCGGGTATTTGGTTGTAAGTGTTTCTATCTCAAGAAAGGTGTTCGTTTGTCAAAATTTGATTCTAAAGCTATAGAGGGTATCTTTGTTGGTTACTCCACGGACTCACATTCCTATAGGATCTATAGCAAGTCCACCGGGCATGTTATAGAGACTTGTAATGTGAGGTTCGATGAAGATAATGGTTCCTTTGTGGGACAAAGTGGTGTTCGTGATGTAGGTGACGAAATTCCTCCCCAAGCCATAAGAAGAATGGGTGTCGGATTCTTCCGGCCCATTGAGGGACACCTTTTGGCCGAAGGAGAAGGACAATGCTCTACACAAGTGGAGCCTTCACCTGCTGAACACCCACAGGACATTGACCAAAGACAAGCTGCGCACCCTCAACCTCAAGATCATCCCACCGAGCAATCTTGTCCGGAGTCTCCGGCCCCTGTGGTCTGGACTCTCCGGCCTATACCGGAGTCTCCGGGTATGGATACCGGACTCTCCGGGGGTGATCAAGGCCTTGATGAAGATCCTTCAGAATTCCGTGGCTATGGGCCACTTGATGATCAAGGCAATCCAACTAGTCAAGGCGAGGACCAGAACAGTGATCATGAAGATGATCAAGTAGTCTCTCAAGAATCTCCTCTTGAGGCTCGCACTCGCCGTGAGAAGAAGCTTGAGTCCATTCTTCGACGAAGAAGCATATCCTTGGAAAATGTTGTTGGGAGTGTTCGTAAAGGTGTCTCCACAAGGAGGCAACTTTCTAACTTTAGCTCTCATCATGCTTTTGTCTCTTGTGTAGAACCCAAGAAAGTTTATGAGGCGCTTGAGGATCCGGATTGGCTTGATGCCATGCATGAAGAACTCAACAACTTCGAGCGCAACAAAGTTTGGACTCTAGTAGAAAGGCCTAAAGATTGCCGTAATGTCATTGGGACCAAGTGGATCTTCAAGAACAAGCAAGATGCAAATGGCATTGTCATTCGTAACAAGGCAAGATTGGTGGCTCAAGGTTTCTCCCAAGTTGAGGGTATTGACTTTGGTGAAACTTTCGCTCCCGTTGCCCGTCTTGAATCCATTCGCATCTTACTTGCATATGCATCTCATCATAACTTTAAACTTCAACAAATGGATGTTAAAAGTGCATTTCTTAATGGTCCCTTAAATGAATTGGTCTTTGTGAAGCAACCCCCGGGCTTCAAAAACCCTAAGTTTCCTAACCACGTTTACAAACTTGATAAGGCGCTCTATGGCCTCAAACAAGCCCCACGTGCGTGGTACGAGCACCTTAAAGAGTTATTGGTTGATCGTGGTTTTGAAATTGGGGTGATCGATCCCACTCTTTTTACTAAGAAGGTCAATGGGGAGCTTTTCATTTGCCAACTATATGTTGATGATATTATATTTGGTTCTACTAACAAAGCTTTCAATAATGAGTTTGCCAAGCTCATGACCAACAAGTTTGAGATGTCTATGATGGGGGAGCTAGAGTTCTTCCTTGGATTTGAAGTCAAACAATTGAAGGGAGGGACTTTTGTGAACCAAGCCAAATATACCCAAGACATGCTCAAGAGGTTCGAGATGATAGGAGTCAAAGGGGCAAAGACTCCCATGCCAACAAAGGTTAATCTTGATCTCGATCCTAATGGTAAAGAAGTGGATCAAAAACTATATAGATCTATGATTGGTTCCTTGCTTTACCTTTGTGCATCTAGACCGGACATTATGTTAAGTGTGGGAGTTTGTGCACGTTTTCAAGCCGCACCAAAAGAAAGCCACTTGGTGGCGGTCAAGAGAATCTTTCGATATTTAGTTAATACCCCTAACTTTGGTCTTTGGTATCCAAAGGGAGCAAGTTTTGATCTTGTAGGTTACTCGGATTCGGATTGGGCGGGAGACAAAGTGGAACAGAAATCAACCTCCAGGGCTTGCCAATTTCTTGGTAGGTCTTTGGTGTGTTGGTCATCTAAGAAACAAAATTGTGTGTCTCTCTCTACCACCGAAGCCGAATATGTAGCCGCGGCTAGTTGTTGTGCACAACTTTTATGGATGAGGCAAACTTTGAAGGATTACGGTGTCATTTTTGTCAAAGTGCCTCTTTTATGTGATAATGAAAGTGCAATCAAGATCGCTCACAACCCGGTGCAACACAACAAGACGAAGCATATTGAGATTCGTCATCATTTCATTCGGGATCATGTCAACCGTGGAGATATTGATCTATCTTATGTTGGCACTAATGAGCAACTTGCCGATATATTCACGAAGCCTCTTGATGAAGCAAGATTCCGGGAATTGAGGCATGAACTAAATATCATTGATTCAAGCAATGTGGCTTGAGCTAGGTGCATTTACTCCCATACTCTAACTTGTGTGTTGTTCTAGATGTGGGCATGGAAACAGGGAGAGTCCAGTCCTAATTGATTGGACTATCCCTCCCCCCATAATGCCGATAGTAAGCATATTGTTCTATCTTGTCATTTGTGACAATTTTTTAGCTTAATTGATGAGTTTTGGTTTTGGGCCCAAGATATATCTTCGCGGTGCCATACCTTTATACTCAAACATGGTGGCTTTGGCCACCGACCTCCTAAGTGGAGGTTTGTTCCCATTTGAGCCTTATTTGTATTTATTGCCTTTTCAATGGGAATGTGTTCATGTTTGGCCTTATTTGAGCTTTATTTGCATTTTTGCAAATATGAACACTAAGTACCACTCAGTGACCTCTTTCTGACCCAAGCCTATCCCTTTCATCTGAAACTTGCTCCATCTTTTGAAGAAACATGCTCAAATACCCTGCTGTGTGATCTGGTCGAGGCAGGCCGGAGACTCTGGGGTTTGCACCCCGGAGACTCCGGTGTCTGGAGGCCGGAGACTCTGGGTTACCAACCCCGGAGACTCCGGCCCTAGCGGTTTCTCCCTGGATCAAAAGGGTCGGGGTGAGGGCAACCCAGCCGGTTACCCTCATACACCCCCACCCTTTCTCTCCCCAGGACGCCGCCGCCTCCCCCAAGTCGCCGCCGGGCGCCTCCCCGGCCCCGGATCCGCCATTGCCGCCGGCCTCCCTCCTCTCCAAGCCTCCGGAAGCTTCTTCCTCCGGCTTGCTTGCTTCTCCATGGAGCCATCCGGTATTCTCCTCCTCCTCCCATCTAGATTTCTCTAGATTCAAAGGATTGGAAGAAATACTTGTTGTTTGTCAATGGGGTTACTCACATTAGGCAATTTGAGTATCTAGCATCGTGTAGAATCGTTTTTGTGCAATTTCTCGAGCTAACCCTAGCCTCCCTTGTCTGACCTCGTGTTGCCCGGAGTCTCCGGGGTCCAAACCCCGGAGACTTTGAAGTCTCCGCCCTCTCAAGGCCGGAGACTCCGGGGTCAGACACCGGAGACTCCGGTGTAGATCGATTTTTTCACAACTTGACTCCACAAGATGCTATTCTCCTTTCATCTGAGCATGTTTTTGACTCTTCCCTTGCTACCTCGTGCCATTTCCTTCACAGGTAGCAGTGCAGGTGGTCGTCGCAAGCGTATCCCGAGGAAGCACACCTTTGACTATGACCCTGCAAAAGATTGCTATGTGGAAAGGCAGAGTGCTGCAGAAGTTGCTAGGGATGCTCTGAGAGAGAAAGCTCGTCTAGCTCAGCTGGCTAAGGAGGAAAGGGCCAAAAAGGCCAAGTTTGATCACTTGCCAACTCTCAAGGGCATGTCTCTTCCCGAGTTTGCAGATATGAGGAAGAGGAAGATGTTTGATTTGCCAAGGAACACCAATGATCACTGTTTTCATCGAAGGGAGCAAGAACTCATTTGCACCGAGCTCTATGCCAACCTCACCCACAAAGTTTGCCCTCAAAAGGTGGTTGATTTTGAGCATCTTCATAAGAGTGATTACTTCAAGGAAGCCCTTTGGATCACCGAAAAGCTTGGTCTTCACCCGCTCATGCAACTCAAGCAAGACTACAACATTCTCCTCGTGCATCAATTCTTTGCAACTCTTGTGTTTGGAGATGGAGAAGAGCTTCCCATGACTTGGATGACCGGTGATCATGTGGTTCAATCCAACTTCATTGAGTTTGCCGAAGAGCTGGGTTACCCATTCAAAGGGAACCATGTGCCAAGTGGTGCAAGGATGCATCTCTCCGGGGTTGCCTACAACAAGAAGGCGCTTGCTCCCCTCTATGGTAAGCTCACAAAAGATGCCGCTGATCAAGGCAAGAAGATTGTTGTTGGGGAGTCCTATGGTCTGAGAACTAGGTACAACATTCTTCTTCGTTTGTTCCGTGAGAATATTGCCCCAAGCGCGGGTAATTTGGATGCTCTTCGTGGTGGCTTGGTCAACCTACTTGCCTACTCTCATGAAGTCTTTTGCAAAGGCCAAGAAGCACAAGTTGAACCCATTGATGTCATGGACTTCATTCAGCGGGAAATGTATGAGTGCATTCTTTCCAAGAAAGCCCCGGTCTATGCTCCGTATGTTATGAAGCTTATCAAGAGGAAGTCTCCCAACTACACTCTTTGTGTTGACATCTCTAAGTTGGTTGAGCACAAATCCGTGAAGCCTCAAAAGAAACCGGCACCGGGTGTGACCAATGAACCCTTTGCCTCCGCTAGTGAAGATGAAGAAGATGAAGACATGGAAGGTGATGAGGACGATGTTGATGAGGAAGGAGAAGAGGGTGAGGAAGAGATTGAAGTAACTCGGGCTGCTCCTCCTTCTCCACCAAAGAGGAGGAGCAAGAATGCTAGCAACCAGCCTTTTCCCTCACGCAACAAAGAAGAAGTCAACAAGGAGATCAAGAAACTATCTTGGTTCAAGAGGACCATGCTTTGCATGGGAGTGGATATTCGCAAGGAGCAGCACAACATCTACATTCAGAACAAGCATATCACTCACAACCAAGGATTGATGGTTGATCACCTTCGTGCTATCCGTAACCTTCCTCCTCCAGAGCATCCTCCTTCAGACTCAGATGATACTCTCAGCTATGGTGCTTGGAACAAAGAGATGGGTAGCTCACTCCAATGGGGAGATTTCGATGAAGTGTCCAAGTCCAACTATCCGTCCCCCTCCAGCCGTGGCAAGGGTCCTATGCGTGATGATGAAGATCCTTCCTATGAAGGCAACGATGAGGACGACGACGAGTGACTTGTTGGGACGTGTAGCATCGCTCGTTTCCCCTTTTTGGTGTCTCGATGCCAAAGGGGGACAAGAGTTCTATTAGTATGTTATCGGGGATTTGCAAGGGTCGGGCACAAGCATTTCTTTTGTTGAGCTTTCATTTGCCTATGCTTGTGCTCTCTTCTAGTACTTAGTTCTTTAAAAATTTGAACTTCGTTGTGGTACCTATGTTAATATGGTGTGAGACTTGTGGTGTGCTTTATTGTAATAGTCATGCTTTATTACTTCATATTGTTCTCTATGTACTATGCACATGATCATGGTTCATTATTTCAGGGGGGAGCTTTGTGTCTAGTATGTGTGCATTTGCATCAAGGTTTTGTTGTAGGTTGCACACATCTAGGGGGAGCTCACCCTATATTATGATTGATCTTTTTCTTGAACCTTAGTATTGTCATCAAACACCAAAAAGGGGGAGATTGAAAGAGCATCTTCGTGCAAAATGTATTTTTGGGTGTTTGTTGTCAATACTCAGGTATCTAACCATTTTGTCTCAGTGTAATCTCTTTTGTAGGTGGAAACCTGAAGATCATATGTTGCTGGCTTTTCTGCGCCAGAGACTCCGGGTCTCCTGCCCGGAGACTCCGGTGTGCTCACGCCGGAGACTTTGGTCAGGGACCGGAGACTCCGGCCCAAGCCTCCGGGGTCGTTTTTCGTCAGGTGTCGCTCGCCCCAGATATGGGGGCGGAGACTCTGGGCGGAAGCTTTGGCAGAAGCTTGTCTCCGGCCCGGAGACTCCGGCCTTCGCGACTATCCCCGGAGACTCCGGGCTCTGGACCCCGGAGACTCCGGCCTAAAAGGACAGCAACGGCTAGTCCTTGTCTTGGACTATATAAAGCCTTCTTCAACCTTGAGAAGGGGCTGCGGCTCACACTCTCTCACCTCCATTGTTCCAAAGCTCCAAAGCACTAGATCTCTCTCCCTAGCCAATAGAACTCAAAGCCCTTTTGGGATTTGAGGGAGAAGACCTAGATCTACACTTCCACCAAGGCGATTTGATTTCCCCCCTCTCTTTGTTGAGGGGCTTGTAACTTGAGTGTTCATCGGATTCCTAGCCGGAAGAAGCCGTCCTCCAAGCTTAACTTTGTGTGAAAGAGCTTGGTGGGCCTATTGGGAGCCTCCAATTGAGTTGTGGAGCTTGCCCCAATACTTTGTGTAAAGGTGTCGTGCCGCCTTCAAGGGCACCGCTTAGTGGAGCGTGGACTCGCCTTTGTGGCTTGTTCACCGGAGAATAGGGTGAGCCTTTGTGGCGTTGGTGGCCTTTGTAGCACCACACCTCTCCAACGTAGACGTACTTCCCGTAACAAGGAAGGAACTACGGGAATACATCCTTGTGTCTTCGTGTCTCCATTGCGGTTATCTCTATCCTTTACTCGTACCTTTACTTATATTGTTATTGTTAGCTTGCTTGTCACTCTAGGTAAATTCACTTAGTAGCACATCTAGAGAATTTACCTTCTTGTTTAGCCTTAACTTGAAAAGAAGTAAAAATTTGGGTAGCTCCTATTCAACCCCCCCCCCCCCCCCCTCTAGTCGCTCATACGATCCTTTCAGTTCGTATTTTTGCACTTACGTTCAACATGTATACCATGTAAAAGATCTTTTAAGATGGAAAAACAAGTCTTGAGTATTAGTGGTCCTTGACTCCTTGTAAGTATTGTTGATTTTCATCGGAATTATGTATGATTTGAATCGTAAAGATTGTTTTTGTTCATAAATTCAATTTGGCATATGGGAGCATATGCTTCCTCCATTGGAAAAAGCATTTCAAAAATAAAAAAATTCTGAACAAATATTTAGTTCATATATCTTGACAATTCTATGTGCACACGCCAAGTTTTATGGAAAAATGACACTTTTTTGTGTCTTATGTAAAAAGAAAAAAATATCTTGTGCGCAACCTTTTTATAGCACCGAATTTTATCTTTTTACACAAATCACAGAAAATTATCATTTTTCGTGAAACGACTTCGTGAGCACATAGAATGTCAAGATCTAAACCTGAATTTTTGTTGTTGAAACTTTTTGACAATTTGAGTTTTGTTGAAAACATATTTCAAAAAAATTGTAGCATATGCTCCTGGGTGCCAAAACACCAACCCCATTCTCTTATTTGATCAAAAGGTTGAGGTTAACAGATTATAGAATCCTTTTTTTGTTCCAACAAATACGATTGCATGAGCTCACAGCCTTGCACCTTATTGTTTCTCACCGAGAAGTCAAATGTGCTTGCACTCTATCTCTATAGATTCTCTTTCCTCAATGCTTTGATATTTTAATATTTATTTCATGATCAAAACAATTGTTTTGCCAATAACATGTCTTCCAAAGTTATGTGAGATTTCACACTGCATGACTACTCCCTCTGTCAAGAATTACCCTGCATTCTGGGTTTAGTCAAAGTCAAACTTTATAAACTTTGACTAAGCGTATAAGAAAAAATATTAATATTTATAATATAAATTAACCATCATTAGAATTGTCATAAAATATATTTTCATATTGCATGTGTTTGGTTTCATAGTTATTGATAGTTTTACCAATATATTTGGTCAAAATTTGAAAAGTTTGACTTTGACCAAACACAGAATGCAGGATAATTTCTGACGGAGGGAGTATCTCCAATCCACATAGTCTTGATTTTCAAAAATGAAGAGAGAAACCCAACCCGTTGCGAGTTTGGGCTGTCGCGGGTCTCGACGACTCTCGCGCCAGTGGCCGGAGGCCAAGTCGAACGCTGCCAGAGAGAGAGACGACCGACAGGGCGCCCAGTCGCAGCGCAGTCCGTACCGCAATCGATTGCGAAATGATTCGGCTCCTCCGGCAAGCGGCGGTGCGAGCGTGGGCCGCACGGAAACGACGGGGGATTTTAAAAACCGAGGAGCAGAGCAGGAGGCTACTCCAGCGGCATCTAGCCCTGGAGACTTTTCACGCTCGTCGAGATCTGCGCGCCCGGCCGGAAAAGCTCCTTTTTCCTCAAGCTGAGCGCTGCAGCAGCAGCAGCAGTAGCAATAAATTCCCATAACTCACAGGGACGCTCCTCTGGCGTGTGGGTTGAATGCGACGCAGGCGAGACGATGCCGACGCGACTGATGCTCCGGGTACGTAGTCCGGTCTCCGCCATCAACGGCGCCACCAACCAGTCAGTCATGGAGTGGTACTGCTGCTTGCTCTCCACTGCACTCTACTGCTTCGTACTGGACGCGCCTCTCCGTATACACTGCGCACGTCCAATCATCAGCGATTTGTATATATACTCGCACGCGGTAATAAGGTTTGGAGGGGTAAAATACAAGGGAGAATGACACGGGAAGGGCCGAGGACTTTCCCCTCCTCTCTCGAGAGTTCCCTCGCCGCCCCCGTTGAGAGTCGACTCCGCTGGGCCGGATCCGGCCACTCTCGCCGACGGCGCTTGCGCTGGTCGTCGCAGAGCTGTGCTTGGATGCCGGATCTATCTGTTTAGCAGTAGATTTAGGTGTAGTGGTAGCGCTTGCTTTGAGATTGCCCCTGTGGCGACATGGAGTCGGTCGCCGAGCTCCTCCGGCCGAGCCAGGCGCGACTGCGTCTTCTTCCTCCTCGCTGTCCTCCTCTGGTGGCAAGAGGTGTGGCATGGGAGGGGATTGGAGACCGGCATCTCCAATAAGGCCGCTCTTCCCGTCTCCTGGAGGATTCACGCCTCGATGCTCCGCCGCAGTACCAGGCGTCCACTGGTGAAGCTTCTCGTCGGGCCACTGAGGTGGTGGCTGGGCGGCTCCGGCGAATCTGGTGGATCCTTCTTCAATAAGCGGCTCGTGGTGCTTCTCTGGTATGGCTGCTGCTCCCTGATGCTTCCTCTTCCTTTTCCTAGCCGTGGTGGTGTGGAAGGGAGTGGGGATCCGGCGATAGCTTGCGGTACTGGAGGAGTTAGGGGAGATCTTCAGAAATCTGAGCTCATCCACGTTCGAGGAATCATCGCCTCGACGATCTGGTGCCGTCAGGGCGGCGCATGTTCAACCTCCATTGAGGAGGCCCTCAGAATCTGTTGTGGGAGCTCGACGTCCCGTGTCCACCAAGTGGTTCGTCCCCGGTGGTACGGCGACGGCCGTGGGCAGAGGATTTTCGCCGGAAGGGAGCCATCGAGCTGTTTGCTCTTGTTCCTCGGCGGCAGCGCCTGGAGGACGCCGGCGATCATCGGTGGAGACACCCAAGGAGTCGATTGCGTTGATTTCTGTAATTCAGGGGTGTTTGTGAAAAGTTGTAAGGTCCTTTCTCCAATTAGTTGGTGGTCTAGGGCAATAGACGCAAGGACCTTACTGCAAATATTGTACCTGCCGATTTTAATGAAGTGATAAGCCTGGGGTCTTCTAGACCCCTCCCCGTTGTGCAAAAAAAAAATACAAGGGAGAATTGCAAAGGTTTAGGGCTCCTTTGATTTGTATGATTCGTAAAAGATTTTATATGACTGAGACCCTATGAAAACTTCGTGTGGAAAGCCGTTAGATTCACAATATCATATCACATATATACTCCCCGATTCCTAAATATAAGCCATATAGTTTTTGGCACGTAAATTAAAGAACACACATGGAGGGAACATTACACCTGGTTTGGGCAGGATTACCCATTGACAATTAACGTGAGAAAATAGAGTAGTTTGAATAAGCTAAGGAAACGTAATCAAATCCCAAAAGAAAAAATTCCAGGCAAGTGGTGCAACACAATACGGCTTATATTTTAGAATTTTCCTTAAATAACTATACGGCTTATATTTAGGAACAGAGGGAGTAGTAAATAATCGCATAGGAATCTTGTAATATAAATTTATAGTAAAAACCAATAGGTTAAGGGGGGGGGCTTTCGGCACCCAGAAGCATATGTTTTTCGTTGTAATTTTTCAAAATGTAACAAAATCCACAAATAGAACCGCTCGCTCGGCATTATAAATCCTTTTCACTAGTTGTGTGTACAAAGACAAAATTTGGTTTAAAAAAGGTTTTCCACTATATTTTTTTGTATTTTTAACACAACATAAAAAAATGTCGATTTTCTGCAATACTTGTCATGAACACATAGAATGTTGAGAAGAACTTGTTAATATTTTGTTCAGAATTTTTGACATTTTGAAACGTTTTTTGGGTTGTAGGAGCATAGGCTCCCATGTGCCTACTTGAATTTCTGAAAGGTCTGGCCTAATGAAAAATTTCATCACCACAACTAAAGAAAATCTCTCTTTTCATATGATTCAACTAGACATGGCAACTGAATTCTGTACATTTTCTATTTGTGCATTTTTTTCTATCCTACAAATCAAAATATCCCTTAAAGTTCACGAGCATTCACCTGCCCAACTTTTCAAGAGAGTATCTTGTGCTTTCTTTGCTTACGGTGCTTCGGGCGCTATCTAGTATCTACCCATAAAAGGTCAACACAATTGTTAGAATTTTTAATTTTTTGCAACATTGGTTCAAGTGCAATTATTACATGTCAAAATTTTATTCCAAAACCTGATCCAAAGCTCAAGAAACAAAAAAGGCAAATCAACTTGTGAATAGTATATATACTACTCAAACCTGATATGAACTCTTGAACTATGCGCAGTAGGATTTTACTTAAATTTTGTTGTTTCGCGTGTTGTGAATGGATTTTCCTCTTAAATTTTTATATAATCTATGGCTCCAAAGGTGATTTGGTTTCCGTCGATCTTCGAGTTGCTGTTGGGTGAAAGCGAAAAAGGCATCAAATTCATGACTCCAACGCCCAAGATCCCCACAGTCGGCGCCAATTGACAAGGGTTAACTCGGCAAATGTCCTAGATGAAGGACTTAAGATCGGGGGAAGAGGACCTAGATGAAGGACTTAGGACTCGAAGGTAAAGATTCAGACAAACAAGGCAAAACTTGATGTGTGTTGAGAATAAGATAGTATACAATTGGCTCAATCTCAATCTGTTCCTGGCCGACTGATACGTCTCAAACATATCTATAATTTTTGATGCTCCATGCTTGTTTTTACACCATTTGCTTAGTGTTTCGTTACACTTCGTGGCATTTTTATACATTTTCCGGAACTAACCTATTAACGAGATGCCATAGTGCCAGTTCCCTATTTTCTGCTATTTTTGTGTTTTAGAAAAGTTACACGGGAAATATTCTCGGAATTGGACGAAACAAAAGCCGAACATCCAGAAATTTACCGAAGCTTCCAGAGAACCGAAGAGGAGACGGAGAGGGGCCATGAGCCGGCCACACAATAGGGCGGCGCAGCCCAGGCCCTGGCCGCACCCCCTATGTGTGAGACCGCCTCGGTCCACTTCTGACGCCGCCCCTTCGCCTATAAAGACCCCCCGACGGGAAAAACCTAAATACCCGATCAATTTTCCAGAAACACATCGCGATCCGCCGCCGTCGTCGATCCGAGATCAGGAGGGTCCAGAAGCTCTTCCCAGCACCCTGCCGGAGAGGGGAATCACCACCGGAGGTCTTCTTCATCGCCATGCTTGCCTCTGGCGCGATGAGTGAGTAGTCTACCTTGGACTATGGGTCCATAGCAGTAGCTAGATGGTTATCTTCTCCACCATGTGCTTTATGTTTAGATCTCGTGAGCTGCCTTACATGATCGAGATCACCATTATGTAATTCTACATGTTGTGTTTGTTGGGATCCTATGAATATTGGTGTTATGTTGAGTTGATGTGCTGAATCATATATCTTATGTTATCTCTATGTTGTTTATGATCTTGCATGCTCTCCGTTGTTAGTAGCTATCTTGGCCAAGTAGATACTAGTGACTCCAAGAGGGGGTATTTATGCTCGATAGTTGGGTTCATGCCTCTATTTAATCTGGGGGAGTGACAGAAACCTCTAAGGTTGTAGATGTGTTGTTGCCACTAGGGAGAAAACAACATTCTTATGTCCAAGGGCATATGCTTTGTTTACATTACACACTTTGCTTAATGTAGTTATCTGTTGTTCGCAACTTAATACTCATGGGGTGTTCAGACGATATCCCCATGAGTGGATTATTAGTCATAGATGCAGTTGGATGGCAGTCTATGTATCTTGTTTTAATGCCCAGAGTAATTCTCATAGTGATCCTCGCGATATATGCACGTTATCTTTATTCTATCAATTGCTCAACTGTAATTTGTTTACCTAGCATGTGTTATTTATCTTATGGAGAGACACCACTAGTGAACTGTGGACCCCGGTCCAATTTCCTTTATGTTGCTATCACCTGTTTACTTTACTCGCATTGTTTACTTTCTTGCATACTACTATTGCTTTCCACTCGATACTCTCATACCTTTGTTTACAGCAAACCGGTGAGATTGACAACCTCATCGTAAGTTGGGAGCAAAGTATTTGATTATGTTGTGTGTAGGTTCCACGTTGCTACTAGTTGAAGACGCACTAACAAGTGTCGTAAACGGTGCCCTTGTTGGAGTGTCACTAGGCTAGCAAGCATCACCTTCTAGAGTTTGGCTTTTTCCTGGACTGACAAACCTTGGTTTCTTACTGAGGGAAAACTTCCTGCTGTGCTCATCATACCTTCCTCTTGGGGTTCCCAACTGGACGGTGAAATTACATTAACACCGTGCCGCATCAAGGACTTTTTCTGGCGCCGTTGTCGGGGAAAAAGAAGACTTCTGCAAGGGGAGTTTCGCACGCACATCCTTTACTTTGTTTATTGTTTTGCTTTATTTTATTTTTACTTGCATCGTTTTATCAAAAATACAAAAAAAAATAGTTTCCTTTATAGTTGTTTTTACTTGTCTGCTTTTAGCTTTGTTAGAATGGGTACTCATGAGAACACCAAGTTGTGTGATTTTACTAGCACTAATAATAGTGATTTTATCTGCACTCCTATTGCGCCACCTGCTCCTGCTGCTGATTTTTATGAGATTAAGCCTGCTTTGTTGAACCTTGTTATGAAAGAGCAATTTTCTGGTGCTAGTACTGATGATGCTGTAGCTCATCTCAACAATTTTATTGAGCTATGTGAGATGCAGAAATATATTAAGCTTAAGTTGTTTCCTTTTTCTTTGAGAGGAAAAGCTAAGGATTGGTTGCTGTCTTTGCCTAAAAATAGTATTGATTCATGGGCTAAGTGTAAGGATGCTTTTATTGGAAGATACTATCCTCCTGCTAAGATTATACCTTTGCGTAGCAATATTATGAAATTTAGCCAGTTTGATAATGAACATGTTGCTCAGGCTTGGGAAAGAATGAAATCCATGATAAAGAATTGCCCCACTCATGCACTGACTACTTGGATGATCGTCCAAACTTTTTATGTAGGACTGAATTTTTCTTAAAGGAACCTACTGGATTCAGCTGCTGGAGGCACTTTTATGTCCCTTACCTTGGGCACCGCAACCAAGCTTCTCGACAATATGATGGTAAATTATTCTGAATGGCACACCGAGAGAGCTCCACGAGGTAAGAAGGTAAATTCTGTTGAGGAAACCTCTTCCTTGAGTGATAAGATTGATGCTATTATGCTTATGCTTTCTAATGATAGAACTCATGTAGATCCTAATAATGTTCCTTTAGCCTCTTTGGTTGCTCAAGAAGAGCATGTTGATGTAAACTTCATTAGAAACAATAATTTCAACAACAATGCTTATAGGAACAATTTTGCTAGTAACAATTATAGGCCGTTTCCTTCTAATGGTGATAATAGCTATCTTGGTAGACCTAAAATGCCTCGTGAAGAAAGGATTTTAGAACTTGAAAAGGCTACCAAGAATTTTATGCAGGTGCAATATGAGCAGAACAGGGCTTTCACCCAGACTATGGAGGAGCAATCAGCTCTGTTGAGGACTATTAGTCATCAACTTGAAAATTTAAACAAGGCTATTCCTGAGTTGCAAGCTGAGGTTTACAAAGCTGAAACCGATATTTCATCTTTGTCTAATGCGCAATCTTCTTTGATTAATAGAATGTCCGCTAAGCCTGATCCTTTTGCCACTGCTAATGCTATCCAAGTTAGAATTGATGAAAATGTTAGGATGCTAGCAGAATTGCATGCCAGGTGGGAAAGAGAAGATGAGATGGCTAGGAAGATGAAGGTATGTACCATTACTACCTCTAATTATGTTGTTCCAAATGCTAGCAATCCTCTTACTTTGATTGGTGTAGAGTAAACTCCCACTCCTTGTGTTAAAAAGCCTAAAACTGCCAAAACTTTTTCTCAAAAGAGTGCTGAAATTTTTCGGAGTGTGGGAGATGATAGCTCTATTTCCTTTAATGATTTTGATGTTGATGGCTGCAATATATCTGAAGTTATTTTGTTCTTGCAAAAGCTTGCTTTGACTCCTAATGCTAGTCCTATAAATGCCGCTTTTACTAACCATATTACCAATGCTCTCATGAAAATTAGGGATGAAAAGTTGAAGCAAAAAGCCTCTATTCCCAAGAAATTAGAAGATGGTTGGGAACCCATCATTGATATGCATGTTAATGGTTTTTATTGCCATGCTTTATGTGATCTAGGTGCTAGTATTTCTATTATGCCTAGAAAGATTTATGACATGCTTGATTTACCACCGCTTGAAAAGTGTTATTATGATGTTCCTATTGCTGATGTTGCTAAGAAGAAACCTTTGGGAAGGATTAATGATGTTCTTATTATGGTTAACAATAACCTTGTTCCCGTTGATTTTCTTGTCATGGATGTTGAATGCAATGCTTCATGTCCTATTATTTTGGGAAGACCTTTTCTTCGAACTGTAGGTGCCATCATTGATATGAGGGAAGGCGCCATCAAATACCAATTCCCAATCAAGAAAGGTATGGAACACTTCCCTAGGAAGAAGAAGAAATTGCTTTTCGACTCTATTCTTAGAGCAAATTATGAGCTTGATGCTTCATCACTTGATATTACTTGATTTGCACTTTCTGCGCCTAGCTCAAAGGCGTTAAAGAAAAGCACTCTTGGAAGATAACCCATTGTTTTACTTTCAGTTCCTTTTCTTTTATTTGAGTCTTGGAAGTTATTACTCCTGTAATAACCTCTCCTTATCATTTTTATTTCGTTTTTGTGCCAAGAGAAGCCTCTAATTTGAGTGAGGTAAGATTTGGGGATGCTGCTGTCCTGTAACAGATTTCGGTGCTGCACCGTAAAAATTCGTGAAAATTCTCAGAATATCTTTTGGACCTGCGATTTCTTGTGCATATGCCCCAGGTTATATCCAAACTTTCATTAGTTATACACTTTTTGAGTTGAGCAACATAATACCCTCTAAAAATTCGACCTTTGTCAGCTGTTCTGTTTTGACAGATTTTTGCCATTATTTGTGTTTGCCTCTTTATCGCTTTCTTTTTGAGTTCTTTTGATCACGGAACTTTTGGGGAAGTCGCTACAGTAGTATATGCTTTATAAGTGGTGGTTTTGAGTTGAAACCTGAAGCAAAAAGGGTTGATTCATTTTTATGCTTACACTAATGTTGCTAATAGAATTGTGTTTAGTTTTGTATAAAGAAAGTTTTCAAGTGTAGGGATTGGAGAATGATGAGATGAGTTGAAGAATGGACAAAAGCTCAAGCTTGGGGACTACCACGCACCCCAAGAAATATCCAAGAGGTACAATCGTCAAAGCTTGGGGATGCCCCCGAGGCACCCCTTCTTCATCGGCAAAAATCAGGTCACCTTTCAACACACTATATTTTTATTGCTTCATGCACTATGCGTTTTTCTTGGAGCGTCTTTACTTTAGTTTTCAGTTTTGTTTAGTTTTGTTTGCTACAATAAATGGTTGGACCCCAACAAATTTCTTTTGGAGAAGTTTCCTTGCTTTTCATTTGCCAAGAACACTCCGTTTTTCACTCTTATCGTTCAATGAGTGTTCTCTTTTTCTAGAACTGTGTTTAGCTTTCGTTTTTCGCCTTGATTTTTGTTCAGATCTTGTTTTATCTTTATATCAAGGTGTATTTTGACCTCTGGTCCATGTTGGTATTCATCAAAAGAGTTGTTTCAAAAAGGTTCGAATGGTGTTGGAAAAGAGAAAAAAATTATGCAAAAAAGTGGTACAAAAAGGAGCTTGTTTAGACTGCGGCTTAGGCTTTTGCATGTCGTGCTTGATGTCTTTTTGATAGCATGCTTAGTGGTTTTGTTGTAGCATGACTTGTCTCAAATGACTGAGATTGCTTAATGAGCCTTTGAAAAAATCATGCGTTGTTTTTATTATTTGGAAGCATTATTTTGGTTTTCTCCTTGATGCTTTATTTGGGTTGACTTGGTGCATGCTTACACATGTTAGACTCATACAAAGTCACCATAAGCCTCTATGATCATTTAGTTTTTGACTTTTGATGCCATCTTATGCTTCTTTGAATGTTGCTTTGTCGCTATGCATGATTATGGCCGTTGTTGCTCTCTTAGTTGGTCATTCCCAGTCTTTTGCTAGCCCTCATTTTGTACTGAGTATGAGCTCTACTCGTGCATCCAACTCCTAAAAACCAAGTTTGCCATTGTGTCCACTATAAATTCCTATGCATGGTATTTGCAAGCCATTCCAAGTAAATTTTTATGTGCTACCTTTCAAAACTTTCAACTACTTCTCATTTTGTGCCACTGTTTTTAGCTCATGGGGATGTAGTGGTCGGAATTGCTATCTTCCATATTAAATTAAGTACCCCTCGACTAGGCAGCTTCATCTGCTCATCATTAATTTTGCAAGGGAGCTGGTTAGACCATTGTAATCTAATTCTAAAAAAAAAGAAAAAAAGAGCACTCCTCCATAATATGTGAAAGTTGGTGGGCACCCGATGGAATCGGTTAGCCATGGTTTGAGAAAGGAAAAAAGGTGGGGAGGAGTGCCAAAGCTTTATAAAAGAGCACCATTGTGCCAAATTTTCAAAGAACTTGGAACCGCTCTCACTTGTTTATTATGGAAGATAGCAAGTCCCCATTGCAAGTCGTTGACATGAAATAACCACCTCTCAAAAAATAAATTTGTATCTCTGTTTTACAAATGAAAAGCTCTAGCACATGTTTAATCACTGCTTCCCTCTGCGAAGGGCCTTTCTTTTACTTTTATGTTGAGTCACCACCTTCTACCTTTATGCACCGTCTAAGAGAGCATAGTTGTCATTCTGAGTATAATGTGCATTGTCCCAAAGTTTTCATTGATTGATTCATGATGTTGGTTTCACTTGTTCTTAAATTACTTGTATCTAGTCGCCCTCTTAAACTTGAAGGTGTCCTATGCATTTATGTGTTGCTCTCTCATGAAGGACAAGCTGAAAACCATTTGTATGTTTTTCCATATGATTTGAACACATGTTTGACTTTCATTGTTTCATTTTCATGATCTTTCGTTTGTGTTCCTTTTCATGTTATAACATGGTTGCTAAGTTTCTTCTATCAAGATTATATCTTTCATGTCCATGTTTTAAGTTCTTTTGATCCCAGCACTCAATGCTTACATAGATGATCAAGATTGTGTAGGTGCATGTCACCTCAAAAATTATTTCTTTTGTTATCACTTACCTACTCGAGGACGAGCAGGAGTTAAGCTTGGGGATGCTGATACGTCTCAAACGTATATATAATTTTTGATGCTCCATGCTTGTTTTTACACCATTTGCTTAGTGTTTCGTTACACATCGTGGCGTTTTTTGCATTTTCTGGAACTAACCTATTAATGAGATGCCACAGTGCCAGTTCCCTGTTTTTTGCTATTTTTGTGTTTCAGAAAAGTTACACAGGAAATATTCTCGGAATTGGACGAAACAAAAGCCGAACATCCAGAAATTTACCGAAGCTTCCAGAGAACCGAAGAGGAGACGAAGAGGGGCCACGAGCCGGCCACACAATAGGGCGGCGCGGCCCAGGCCGCGCCCCCTATGTGTGAGACCGCCTCGGTCCACTTCTGACGCTGCCCCTTCGCCTATAAAGACCCCCCGATGGGAAAAACCTAAATACCCAATCAATTTTCTAGAAACACATCGCGATCCACCGCCGTCATCTACCCGAGATCGGGAGGGTCCAGAAGCTCTTCCCGGCACCCTGCCGGAGAGGGGAATCGCCACCGGAGGTCTTCTTCATCGCCATGCTTGCCTCCGGCGCGATGAGTGAGTAGTCTACCTTGGACTATGGGTCCATAGCAGTAGCTAGATGGAGGTCTTCTCCACCATTTGCTTCATGTTTAGATCTCGTGAGCTGCCTTACATGATCGAGATCACCGTTATGTAATTCTACATGTTGTGTTTGTTGGGATCCGATGAATATTGGTGTTATGTTGAGTTAATGTGCTGAATCATATATCTTATGTTATCTCTATGTTGTTTATGATCTTGCATGCTCTCCGTTGTTAGTAGCTATCTTGGCCAAGTAGATACTAGTGACTCTAAGAGGGGGTATTTATGCTCGATAGTTGGGTTCATGCCTCTATTTAATCTGGGGGAGTGACAGAAACCTCTAAGGTGGTAGATGTGATGTTGCCACTAGGGAGAAAACAACATTCTTATGTCCAAGGGAATATGTTTTGTTTACATTACACACTTTGCTTAATGCAGTTATCTGTTGTTCGCAACTTAATACTCATGGGGTGTTCGGACGATATCCCCGTGAGTGGATTATTAGTCATAGATGCAGTTGGATGGCGGTCTATGTATCTTGTTGTAATGCCCAGAGTAAATCTCATAGTGAACCTCGCGACATATGCACGTTATCTTTATTCTATCAATTGCCCAACTATAATTTGTTTACCAAGCATGTGTTATTTATTTTATGGAGAGACACCACTAGTGAACTATGGACCCCGGTCCAATTTCCTTTATATTGCTATCACTTGTTTACTTTACTTGCATTGTTTACTTTCTTGCATACTACTATTGCTTTCCACTCGATACGCTCATACCTTTGTTTACAGCAAACCGGTGAGATTGACAACCTCATCGTAAGTTGGGAGCAAAGTATTTGGTTGTGTTGTGTGCAGGTTCCGCGTTGCTACTAGTTGAAGACGCACTAACAAGTGTCATAAATGGCGCCCTTGTTGGAGTGTCACTAGGCTAGCAAGCATCACCTTCTGGAGTTTGGCTTTTTCCTAGACTGACAAACCTTGGTTTCTTACTGAGGGAAAACTTCCTGCTGTGCTCATCATACCTTCCTCTTGGGGTTCCCAACTGGATGGTGAAATTACATTAACACCGTGCCGCATCACCGACCTCTCCTGGACCCTATATATAGGTGGCCAGGTCTCGAGGATCCGGTCGGGTACAATACAAATTATAATGTTTGTATATGATATCATCTCGTATTTCGACTATAACTATAATTGGGCATAATTTCTACTGGACTATTACCCGAATGGGCCCCAGTGGTACTAAGATAATGGGCCTTCGTAGCTATACCCTTGTCAGTATGATAGATGTTTAATTTTTTCTATAGCTTCTAGAGTATGCTTTTCCCCAAACCATGCAAGAGAACTGCATGTGTTATATTAGATTGTGTTTTTTATATTACGTATAGCTAGCATAGAAACACCACAGGAGAAGGAAGCACCAAATATATATTCTCTCTTAGTGAGAGATCTTTCATATCACCATACATAGATGCCTTACCGTGGTGGCGATACTTGATTGGAAATATGTATAGAAAAGGATGGGTGATTTCATTTTAGTAGTTAATTACTTAGGTTAGTACAACCATCATCCTCATGAAGCAAAAGATTTACGTACTATTTAGGTCATGTTTGCAAAATAAAGACGTAGAAATATTTTAGAGGATAGGATAGCTATAGAAAAAATGGTGCACTATCCTTTGGAACACAAATGAATTGCTTTCCATATAAATTTTGGATGCATGCCTAACATGAGGCCTTAACTCAAACGTTGCAAAGGTGGAACATATCCCACTCTTAACTATATGTTGTTTAGGTAGGAGATGACACTTCTCTATTATTATTTTTCAAAATGATAGCACCCTAAGATGCAAATGTGGTATTCAAGTTCACCATCATGATCTCTAGCCACCAAGGCAGCGTTTCCTTCTTTAACATAAGAGGTCTGAAGGCCCTAAATTTTTTCAAAATGGGGAAGCCCCAGCCTCCGCATCAAAGTGATGCATATGGCCTTTATAAACTTATTAGTTGTCCGTAAACATGTAGCATCAAGTCTTACAATTCATGGGTCGCACAAGGTGGCCACTTGGATAGGCCAGCGAGAAATGATACAAGTATGTTGATACATTAATAAAAAAATATTGTGCAACCGCCAGCCGCATCGGCTGAATAAATCCCAAGCAACCGTCTCCAAATGGTTGCACCCGGAATCCATTGCCTCCCGCTGCTCCTCTTGTTGGAGCCATAGGAATAACCTGCAAAATGAGTATTTTTTTGTTTGTTAAAAATAAAGTCGTTTCTGTGGTTCCAAATATCCCAAATAATCGCACAAACACCTACTCAAATCTGAATAAGATCCTTCGTGGGAATACCCTTGAGCCAACTCCTAAAAAGGTTATTAACATTCTTAGGTGGTTCTAGACCAAAAATCATATGAATAACACACCAAATTATCTTCGCAAGAGGGCATTCAAAAGATAAATGTTGTATGAATTCGTTGTTATCAAAAAACCAACATGATTCATGACCATTCAATTCCTCTTAATCGGATTGTCTTCAGTCAGTATTACTTTCCTATGTAGGAACCACATGAAAATCTTAATATTAGGTGGCACCTTCGTTTTCCAAATGTATTTCATTAAATATTTTGTGTCATCATCTAACAGCTCTAGGAACATTGACTTTACAGTAAAGGACCCGAATGGAGTTAAACCCCAAACAGAAGTATCCTTCACACCATTTAAATATATATGCATTAGCCGCTGCACTAGTTGCTGCCATAGCCTCCAACGATTATCTGTTCGGGTATAGCGGAAGGTGATATTTAAAGGAGTTTGATTCAGCACATTGGCTACATATACATTCTTTCTATGCACAATATTATAAAGAGAACGATACATTGAGCTAGTGACTTGTTCCCTAGCGAAGTATCTTCCAAAAATCCCGTATCCTCCCCATTACCAAAAGTAAAGGAACCACCCCTACTAAGAAAATCTTCTTTCACCTTCATCAATCCTTCCAAAATGGCGAGACAGTAGGTTTCACGGTGACCTCAAAAAGTGATTTCGAATGGAGATACTTGTTTCTCAAAAGTTGTTGCCATACCCCTTCCTCATTTTAATGTTTATAGAGCCACTTACTGAGAATACACTTGTTTTTAGCTCTAAAACTTCAATTCCTTTACCTCCTCTGTCTCGTGGTCGGCAAATAATATCCACTTAGTGAGTATATATTTTTTGTGACCATCACTTTGCCAGCGATCTAAAAAATTTAGTCACTTCCAGACCCTCACCTGAAATTTCGAAGAAGGAGAATAACAAAATAGGAAGACTCGTTAGAACCGAATTAATGAGTATGACCCTGTCACCATATGACAATAACTTTCCAATCCAACTACTCAGTTTACCTCAAATTGATCCTCAACCGGCTTCCATTCTCCATTTTTTAGTTTTTTAAAGTGAATCAGAATCCCCATATACTTGAAAGGAGGAGTTCCAGAATCGCAACCAAAAATTTCTCTATATTGATTCTCAACTTCCTTAGCATTCCCAAAAAAAATATTTCACTCGTGGAAATTTATTTACAGTCCTCATAATTGCTCGAAGATGCATAAGACTAATTTCATGTTTAGAGATTTTTTGAAATCATGTTCAAGAAGGATAATTGTATCATCCGCATATTGAATAATTGACACACCCCCATCAACTATATGAGGGATAAGCCCACCGACCTGACCATCTTCTTTTGCTCTATTTATCATATTCGCGAGCATATCGGCTATAATGTTAAATAGGATAGGAGAGAGAGGCCCCCCTTGTCGTAACCCCCTTCTCATTTGGAAATAATGTCTGATGTCCTCGTTTACTCTAATCCCTACATTACCGTGGCTAATTAATTTGTGTATCCATTTGCAGCACTTTGAATCAAACCCCTTCATTCTTAATGCTTGTTGCAAAAAATCCTATTTTACCTTGTCATAAGCCTTTTCCAAGTCTAGTTTTAAAAGGAATCCATCCATTATTTTTCCTATGAAGCTCATGTATTGTCTCATGGAGGACTACCACACCCTCGAGAATATGGCGCCCCGACATAAATTTTGCCTGAGTAGGCCTAACCATAGTATTCGAAACATCTATAATTCTATTTGTACCCACCTAGGTGAATATTTTAAAACTTACGGTCAACAAGCAAATTAGTCGATATTGTTGTGTTTGAATTGCATTCTCTTTCTTTGGCACCAAGATAACTGTACCAAAATTGAGATGAAACAAAGGTAGCTCACCTCTTTGGAAAGCTACAAATATTGCCATCAAGTCACGTTTAATAGTATCCTAATTTTTTTTTATAAAAGTCAGCCAGAAACCTGTCAGTCCCTGATTGCTGTCTTGCTAGCGTATAGTTGACGCTAGAAAACTTGTTGGAATACCCCAAGAGAAGGTTATGATGAGCATAGCAGCAAGTTTTCCCTCAGTTATGAAACCAAGGTTATTGAACCAGTAGGAGAAAGAACCAAACTTCTGAAGGTTGATGCCAGCTAGCTTTGCGACACTCCGGACAATGGCGCCAGATATCTTGTCGGCGTGTAGCTTTTCACCAGCAGCAACGTGGAACCTGCACACAACACAACCAAGTACTTTGTCCCAACTTACGATGAGGTTGTCAATCTCACCGGTTTGCTGTAAATAAAGGATTAAGCATATCGAGTGGTAAAAGGTAATAGTTCGCAAGAATATAAATAAAGTGAGTAAAGGTAAAATGGTAATAGCAATGTAAAAGAATGGACTGGGGTCCACAGTTCACTAGTGGTGTCTCTCCATAAGATAAATAATAACATGCTGGGTAAACAAATTACAGTTGGGCAACTGATAGAATAAAGATAGCGTACATATGTCATGAGGATCACTATGAGATTCACTCTGGGCATTACGACAAAATACATAGACCGTAATCCAACTGCATCTATGACAAATAATCCAGTCTCGAGGTGTCATCCGAGCACCCGTTGAGTATTAAGTTGCGAACAACAGATAATTGCATTAAGCAAAGAGCATAATGTAAACAATGCAAATGTCCTTGAACACAAGAATGTTGTTTTCTCCCTAGTGGCAACAGCACATCTACAACCTTAGAGGTTTCTGTAACTCCCCCAGATTACTAGAGGCATGAACCCAACTATCGAGCATAAATACCCCCTCTTGGAGTCACTAGCATATACTCGGCCAAGATATCTACTAGCAACGGAGAGCATGCAAGATCATAAACAACATAGAGATAACATAAAGATAATAATTTAGCACATCAAATTGACATAGTACCAATACTCATCGGATCCCAACAAACACAACATGTAGAATTACACAAAGATGATCTTGATCATGATAGGTAGCTCACAAGATTTAAACATGAAGCACATGGTGGAGAAGACGACCAGCTAGCTACTGCTATGGACCCGTAGTCCAAGGTAGACTACTCACACATCACTCCGGAGGCGACCATGGTAATGAAGAAGGCCTCCAGCAGGGATTCCCCTCTCCGGCAGGGTGCCAGGAAGAGCTTCTGGACCCTCCCGATCTCGCGTCGACGATGGCGGTGGCTTGCAATAGGTTTCATGGAAAATTGATCAGGTTTAGGTTTTTCCCATCGAGGGGAATATATAGGCGGAAGGGCAGCGTCAGGAGGTGGACCAGGGGGGCTCACCCCCTGGTGGCGCGGCCAAGGCCTGGGCCGCGCCTCCCTAGGGTGTGGCCAGGTCATGGCCCCCCTCCGTCTCTGCTTTGGACTCCGAATCGTGTTTGGAAAAATAGGAGGTTCGGCTTTTGTTTCATCCAATTCCAAGAATATTTCCTGTGTAGCTTTTCTGAAACACAAAAATAGCAGAAAACAGGGAACTGGCACTGTGGCGTCTCGTTAATAGGTTAGTTCCGGAAAATGCATAAAAACGCCACGAAGTGTAACAAAATACAAAGGAAATGGTGTATAAACAAGCATAGAGCATCAAAAATTACAGATATGTTTGAGATGTATCAAGCATCCCCAAACTTAACTCCTGCTCGTTCTCGAGTAGGTAAGTGATAACAAAACAATAATTTTTGAGGTGACATGCACCATCACAATCTTGATCAACGATGTAAAAGCATTGAGTGCTGGGATCAAAGTACTTAAAACATGGGCATAAGAGAAATAATCTTGACAATAAAACTTAGCAACCATGTTATAACATGAAAAGTAACACAAACAAAAGATCATGAATAATGAAACATTGAAAGTCAAGTGTGTGTTCAAATAATATAGAAAAACATAGCAAAGTGGTTTTCAGCTTGTCCTTCATGGAATAGCAAAACATGAATGCATAGGACACCTTCAAGTTTAAGAGGGCGACTAGATACAAATAATTTAAGAACAAGAAAAACCATAATCATGAATCAATCAATGATAAACTTTGGGACTATGCACATTAAACTCATAATGGCAACTATCCTCTCTTAGACGGTGCATAAAGGTAGAAGGTGGAGACTCAACATAAAAGTAAAAGAAAGGCCCTTCGCAGAGGGAAGCAGTGATTGCAAGTTTTATAAACCTCCAAAAATTATGATACTTACTAGCTTTGAGCTCTCATTGGCCCCATCATAGGCATCTTGAATGGTTAAGGTTAATGCGAGTACAATTACAAAGCATATGCTTAACAAATCATAATTTGAAAACCTCGTGTCCCGTGAAGTACGAATACCCAAACCTCATGCTACTCGACTTAGGTCCCAAGCAAGTTCTTGTCATTGTAAGCATACATGTATCATCGAGAACCGCCAACGGGGTACCTCTTGGCCGATGACATGGAACAAGCCCACATCAAAATGACAAGACAAACAGACAATGAACACCTCGGCATCTCTTTTATTTACCATGGGTATAGCTTTTTATTGTGAGATGCATCGTCGAATGTCCACTATGGGCATGCTGTAAATTTCCACCATGAATGATGCATGGCTAGGATTAGCGGCCCAGGTGTTTCTCTAACACATATAGAAACTCCATGAGCTCACAAGATCCCAACTTATTTCACATCGCGAGTATCCATAAACAAAAGATCACGATATCAACTAAATGAAAGAAAGTGCAATGTTGAAAGCTTGCCCCCTCACGGCATGGCCGGGCTAATTTCCAACTTACAACTTGCAAGCATAACATCAACATAAGAGAGCCACAATGTCAAAATTATTAAAAACGAGAAAAGTAAAGTGTGCCGTCAGGTTCGTGAGAGCTTTACTGACTAATTTTTACATAACACCAAAAAGTTTAATTTGAAGGATAGATAAAAGCAATTCGAATGTACTTGGAATAGCAAATTGGTAATAGGTATGTATGGTGGACACATTGGAAAACTTGGTTTTTGGGAGTTGGATGCACGAGTAGAGCTCATATTCAGTACAAAATGAAGGCTAGCAAAAGACTGGGAGCGACCAACTAAGAGAGCAATAACAGCCATAATCATGCATAGCGACAAAACATCATTAATCGAAGCATAAAGTGGTATCACAAGTCAAAAACCAAATGATCATAGAGGCTTATGGCGACTTTGTTAGAGTCAAACATGTTGTAAGCATGCGCCAAGTCAACCCAAATAAAGCATCAAAGGAGAAAACCACAATAACGTGCTCCCATATAATAAAAACAACGCATGATTTTTTTCAAAGGCTCATTAGGCAATATCAGTCATTTGAGACAAGTCATGCTACAGCAAAGCATACTATCAAAACGACATCAAGCATGACATGCAAAAGTCTAAGCCACGGTCTAAACAAGCTCCCATTTGTACCACTTTTGGCATGAAAACTTTTCTCTTTTCCAACACCATTCAAACCTTTTTGAGACAACTCTTTTGATGAAAACAAACGTAGACCAGTAGTCTAAATACACCTTGATGCAAAGATATAATAAGATCTTAACAAAAATCAAGGCAAAAAATGAAAGCTAAACGCAGTACTAGAAAAAGAGAACACTCGTTGAACGATAAGAGTGAAAAATAGAGTGTTCTTGGCAATGAAAAATGAAGTATGTCTTCTCCAAAAGAATGTTTTTGGGGTCCAACCATTTATTGCAGCAAACAAAACAAAAGAAAACTGAAAGCAAAAGTAAAGACGCTCCAAGAAAAACGCATAGAATATGAAGCAATAAAAATATAGTGTCTTGAAAGGTGACCTGATTTTTGCCGATGAAGAAGGGGTGCCTCGGGGGAATCCCCAAGCTTTGATGCTTGTACCTCTTGGATATTTCTTGGGGTGACATGGGAATCCCCAAGCTTGAGCTTTTGTCCATACTTCATCTCATCTCATCACTCTCCATTCCCTACACTTGAAAACTTCCTTCATACAAAACTTCACACAATTCTATTAGCAACATTAGCATAAATATGATAGTAAATCTATCCTTTTGGTTTAGTTTCAAACTCAAATATACCAACCATTAAAGCATAAGATATTGTAGCAACTTCCTCAAAAGTTCCATGATCAAAATAACTCAAAAAGAAAGCGATCGAGAGGCAAACACAAATAGTGGCAGAATCTGTCAAAACAGAACAGCCGATAAAGATCAATTTTTTCGAGGACCTTCTGTTGCTAAAATCGAAAAGTGAAAAACTAATGGAAGTTTGGATATAACCTGGGGCATATGCACAAGAAAGTTTAGATCAAAAAGATATTCTGAGAATTTTCACAAATTTTTACGGTGCAGCGCAGAAATCTATTTCAGGACAGCAACTTCCCCAAATCTTACCTCTCTCAAATTAGAGGTTCTTCTTGGCACAAAAACAAAATAAAAATGATAAGGAGAGGTCATTACAATATTAATAACTTCCAAGACTCAAATAAAAGAAAAAGTACTAAAAAGAAAACATTGGGTTAACTCCCAAGAGTGCTTTTCTTTAACGCCTTTGAGCTAGGCGCAGAAAGTGCAAATCAAGTATTTTCAAATGAAGCATTAAGATCAATTGCAGAAGTCTTCTCAACAATAAATTTTATTGTATCCAAATGAGTTTTTGAAGATCCTTTGTGAACACTCTTGGGTTCACTACTTTCATCAAAAGGGTTTTTAGGACAAATCCAATCAAAATTCTTTTCCAAAGCTTCATGCAATCCTACAAGTTTGCAAGGTATTGGTACTTTGATGTATCCTTTGGTTGTACCAACAACATTAACACGTGAGCCAAGCATATTAAAATGCTCAAAAACTTTCCTAGCTTCAATAGCAACATCTCTAAATTCTCTACGCAAAGTCTCCAAAATAAAATCTTTCTTTTCGGAGTCTTCAATATCATGAAGCTTAAGAAACATTAGTTGCATAAAAGGATTAAGGTTAATGATGGTGCAGTGTTGATGATGTAAATAACCGACCAGTTGGGAACCCCAAGAGAAGGTATGATGAGCACAGCAGCAAGTCTTCCCTCAGTTGTGAAACCAAGTTAATCAATCCAGTAGGGGAAAGCCAAACTTAAGAAGGTGATGCTTGCTAGCTTAGTGACACTCCAATGGCGCCAGACAACTTGTTGGTGTGTCTTCACCAAACCTGCACACAACACAAACAAATATTTTGTCCCCAACTTACGATGAGGTTGTCAATCTCACCGGTTTGCTGTAAACAAAGGTATGAGTGTATCAAGTGGTAAAAGGATAATAGTAATCTAGTAAAGTAAACAGTGCGAGTAAAGTAAAATAGTAAAGCAATGTAAAGGAAATTGGACCGGGGTCCATAGTTCACTACTGGTGTCTCTCCATAAGGTAAATAAAGCATGCTGGGTAAACAAATTACAATTGGGCAATTGATAGAGTAAAGATAACGTACATACATCACGAGGATCACTATGAGGCTTACTCTGGGCATTACGACAAAATACATAGACCATAATCCAACTGCATCTATGACTAAAAATGCACTCGCGGGGATATCATCCGAACACCCCTTGAGTATTAAGTTGCGAACAACAGATAATCACATTAAGCAAAGTGCGTAATGTAAACATAGCAAATGTCCTTAGACACAAGAATGTTGTTTTCTCCCTAGTGGCAATAGCACATCTACAACCTTAGAGGCAACTGTCACTCCCCCAGATTAAATAGAGGCATGAACCCAACTATCGAGCATAAATACTCCCTCTTGGTGTTACTAGCATCTACTCGGCCAAGATAGCTACTATCAACGGAAAGCATGCAAGATCATAAACAACATAGAGATAACATAAGATAATATTCAGCACATCAACTTGACATAGTACCAATACTCATCGGATCCCAACAAACACAACATGTATGATTACATAAAGATGACCTTGATCATGTAGGGCAGCTCACAAGATCTAAACATGAAGCACATGGTGGAGAAGACCACCATCTAGCTACTGCTATGGACCCGTAGTCCAAGGTAGACTACTCACACATCACTCCGGAGGCGACCATGGTGGTGGAGAAGGCCTCTGGCAGGGATTCCCCTCTCTGGCAGGGTGCCGGGAAGAGCTCCTGGATCCTCCCAATCTCGATTCGACGACAGCGACGGTTTGCAGTATGTTTCTGGGAAAAGTGATCCGTCCCTTAGGTTTTTCCCGACGAGGGGTCTTTATAGGCGAAGGGGCGTCATCAGGAGGTGGACCAGGTGGGCTCACCATGGGTGGGTGCGGCCAGGGGCTGGGCCGCGCCCCCTGTGGTGTGGCCAGCCTCTGGCCCCCCTCAGTCTCATCTTCGGTCTTCGCGAAGCTTCGGTAAAAATTGGAGGTTCGGCTTTTGTTTCGTCCAATTCCGAGAATATTTCATGTGTAACTTTTCTGAAACACAAAAATAGCAAAAAAACAGGGAACTGGCACTGTGGCATCTTGTTAATAGGTTAGTTCCAGAAAATGCATAAAAACACCACGAAGTGTAACAAAACACAAAGCAAATGGTGTAAGAACAAGCATGGAGCATCAAAAATTATAGATACATTTGAGACGTATCAAGCATCCCCAAGCTTAACTCCTGCTCATCCTCGAGTAGGTAAGTGATAACAAAGAATAATTTTTGAGGTGACATGCACCATCACAATCTTGATCATCAAAGTAAGCATTGAGTGCAGGGATCAAAGAACTTAAAACATGGGCATGAAAGACATAATCTTGATAGAAGAAACTTAGCAACCATGTTATAACATGAAAAGAAACACAAACAAGAGATCATGAATAATGAAATAATGAAAGTCAAACGTGTGTTCAAATAATATGGAAAAATATAGCAAATGGTTTTCAGCTTGTCCTTCATGGAAGAGCAAAACATAAATGCATAGGACACGTTCAAGTTTAAGAGGGCGACTAGATACAAATAATTTAAGAACAAGTGAAACCATAGTCATGAATCAATCAATGATAACTTTGGGACAATGCACATTATACTCAGAATGGCAACTATGCTCTCTTAGACGGTGCATAAAGGTAGAAGGTGGTGACTCAACATAAAAGTAAAAGAAAGGCCCTTCGCAGAGGGAAGCATGGATTAAACATGTGCTAGAGCTTTTCATTTGTAAAACAGAAAGATAAAAATTGGTTTTGAGAGGTGGTTGTTTTTGTCAACGACTAGCAATGGGGTTCTTACTATCTTCCATACAAAAATGAAGCAAGTTTTTGAGAGAGAGATTGGCACTTTTGTGCTCTTTTATAAATCTTGGCACTCCTCCCCACCTTTTTCCTTTCACAAACCATGGCTAACCGATTCCATCGGGTGCCCACCAACATTCACATACCATGGAGGAGTGCCTTTTTTTTTGGAATGTAACAATATGGAAGATAGCAAATCCGACCACTACGTCCCCATGAGCTAAAAACTGTATCACAAAATGAGAAGTATTTTGAAGGTTTTCTGAAAGGTAGCACATAAAAATTTACTTGGAATGGCTTGCAAATATCATGCATAGGAATTTATAGTGGGCACATTGGAATAACTTGGTTTTTGGGAGTTGGATGCACGAGTAGAGCTCATACTCAGTACAAAATGAGGGCTAGCAAAAGACTGGGAGCGACCAACTAAGAGAGCAATAACGGCCATAATCATGCATAGCGACAAAACATCATTAAGAGAAGCATAAAATGGCATCAAAAGTCAAAAACTAAATGATCATAGAGGCTTATGGCAACTTTGTATGAGTCAAACATGTTGTAAGCATGCGCCAAGTCAACCCAAATAAAGCATCAAGGACAAGACCAAATTAATGCTTCCAAATAATAAAAACAATGCATGATTTTTTCAAAGGCTCATTAAGCAATCTCAGTCATCTGAGACAAGTCATGCTACAGCAAAAATCACTAAGCATACTATCAAAACGACATCAAGCATGGCATGAAAAAGTCTAAGCCGCGGTCTAAACAAGCTCCTTTTTGTACCATTTTTTTTTGCATGAAACTTTTTCTCTTTTCCAACACCATTCAAACCTTTTCGAAACAACTCTTTTGATGAATACCAACATAGACCAGAGGTCCAAATACACC
This sequence comes from Dactylis glomerata, assembly GCA_007115705.1. Taxonomy (NCBI): domain Eukaryota; kingdom Viridiplantae; phylum Streptophyta; class Magnoliopsida; order Poales; family Poaceae; genus Dactylis; species Dactylis glomerata. The sequence continues at coordinate 930,893 of QXEO01000492.1, forward strand.
TTGATGCAAAGATAAAACAAGATCTGAACAGAAATCAAGGTGAAAAACGAAAGCTAAACGCAGTTCTAGAAAAAAAACACTCGTTGAACGATAAGAGTGAAAAACGGAGTGTTCTTGGCAAATGAAAAGCGAGTAAATCTCCTCCAAAAGAAATTTGTTGGGATCCAACCATTTATTGCAGCAAACAAAACAAAAGAAAACAAAATCAAAAGTAAAGATGCTCCAAGAAAAATGCATAGTGCATGAAGCAATAAAAATATAGTGTTTTGAAAGGTGACCTGATTTTTGCCGATGAAGAAGGGGTGCCTCAGGGGCATCCCCAAGCTTTGACGCTTGTACCTATTGGATATTTCTTGGTGTGACATTGGCATCCCCAAGCTTGAGCTTTTGTCCATTCTTCATCTCATCTCATCATTCTCCAATCCCTATACTTGAAAACTTCCTTCATACAAAACTTCACACAATTCTATTAGCAATGTTAGCATAAACATAATAATGAATCAACCCTTTTTGGTTTAGGTTTCAACTCAAAACCACCACATATAAATAATATACTACTTTAGCAACTTCCCCAAAAGTTCCGTGATCAAAAGAACTCAAAAAGAAAGCGATCGAGAGGCAAACACAAATAGTGGCAGAAATCTGTCAAAACAGAATAGCTGACACAGGTCGATTTTTTTGAGGACCTTTTGTTGCTCAAATCAAAAAGTGTAAAACTAATGAAAGTTTGGATATAACCTGGGGCATATTCACAAGAAATCGCAGGTCAAAAAGATATTCTGAGAATTTTCACGAATTTTTATGTTGCAGCACTGAAATCTATTTCAGGACAGCAACTTCCCCAAATCTTACCTCACTCAAATTAGAGGTTTATCTTGGCACAACAATGAAATAAAAAAGATAAGGAGCGGTTATTACAGTAGTAATAACTTCCAAGACTCAAATAAAAGAAAAATAACTGAAAAGAAATCAATGGGTTATCTCCCAAGAGTACTTTTCTTTAACGCCTTTGAGCTAGGCGCAGAAAGTGCGAATCAAGTAATATCGAAAGATGAAGCATCAAGATCAATTGCAGAAGTCTTTTCAACAATAAATTGAATTGTGTCCAAATGAGTTTTTGAAGATCTCTTATGATCACGCTTTGGTACACTACTTTCATCAAAAAGATTTTCAGGACAAATCCAATTGAAATTCTTTTCCAAAGCTTCATGCATTCCTACAAGTTTGCAAGGTATTGGTACTTTGAAATCTTCTTTTGTTGTACCAACAACATTAACAGGCGAGCCAAGCATATTAAAATGTTCAAAAACTTTCCTAGCTTGAATAACAACATCTCTAAATTCTCTACGCAAAGTCTCCAAGATAAAATCTTTCTTTTCGGAGTCTTCAATATCATGAAGCTTAAGAAACATGTGTTGCATAAAAGGATTAAGGTTAGCAAACGTAGCTTCCAATATGTGAACTAAATAAGCAGCAGCAACTTCATAACTAGGAGCAAGCTCAGCCAAAGATCTATCCTCAACATCTTTATGCATACTAAGATGATTAAAGAACTCCTCAATGTTACTTTTCCCAATAATAGAACCACTACCTACTGAGAGGTCCTCCAAAACATACTTAGGGAACAACATAATGAACTAAGAGTAATAAAGTAACAACTATAAAGGAAACTATTTTTTTGTGTTTTTGATAAAAGATCCAAGCAAAAATAAAATAAAGCAAAACTAAAAACAAAGTGAAAGATTGTGCGTGCGAGACTCCCCTTGCAGAAGTCTTCTTTCTCTCCGGCAATGGCGCCAGAAAACTTGCTTGATGGTGCGGTGTTGATGATGTAAATAACCGACCACTTGGGAACCCCAAGAGAAGGTATGATGAGGACAGCAGCAAGTCTTCCCTCAGTTGTGAAACCAAGGTAATCAATCCAGTAGGAGAAAGCCAAACTTAAGAAGGTGATGCTTGCTAGCTTAGTGACACTCCAATGGCACCAGACAACTTGTTGGTGTGTCTTCACCTAGCAGCAATGCGAAACCTGCACACAACACAAACAAATATTTTGTCCCCAACTTACGATGAGGTTGTCAATCTCACCGGTTTGCTGTAAATAAAGGTATGAGCTTATCGAGTGGTAAAAGGATAATATTAATGCTAGTAATGTAAATAGTGTGAGTAAAGTAAAATAGTAAAGCAATGTAAAGGAAATTGGACCGGGGTCCACAGTTCATTACTGGTGTCTCTCCATAAGGTAAATAAAGCATGCTGGGTAAACAAATTACAGTTGGGCACTTGATAGAGTAAATATAACGTACATACATCACGAGGATCACTATGAGGCTTACTCTGGACATTACGACAAAATACATGGACTGTAATCCAACTGCATCTATGACTAAAAATCCACTCGCGGGAATATCATCCGAACACCCCTTGAGTATTAAGTTGCGAACAACAGATAATCGCATTAAGCAAAGTGCATAATGTAAACAAAGCAAATATCCTTAGACACAGGAATGTTGTTTTCTCCCTAGTGGCAACAACACATCTACAACCTTAGAGGCAACTGTCACTCCCCCAGATTAAATAGAGGCATGAACCCAACTATCGAGCATAAATACTCCCTCTTGGAGTTACTAGCATCTACTCGGCCAAGATAGCTACTAGCAACGGAAAGCATGCAAGATCATAAACAACATAGAGATAACATAAGATAATATTCATCATATCAACTTGATATAGTACCAATACTCATCGGATCCTAACAAACACAACATGTATGATTCCATAAAGATGACCTTGATCATGTAGGGCAGCTCACAAGATCTAAACATGAAGCACATGGTGGAGAAGACAACCATCTAGCTACTGCTATAGACCCATAGTCCAAGGTAGACTACCCACACATCACTTCGGAGGCGACCATGGTGGTGGAGAAGGCCTTGATACGTCCATTTTGCATCACTATTTTGTATCATAATTTACTGTTATTCATTGATATATTTCACATTTAGAGATGATACTTATGTTGTTTCCTCTATTTTTACATGTTTGATGATCATTGGAGGATTTGCTGCCGGAGTCAGGATTCTGCTGGAAAAAGGACTGTCAAGACACCATATTTCGGAAGTTCAGGAAATTCCAGAAAAATACCAGAAAATTATATTTTGCCAGAAGACTAAAGAGGCCAGAAGGAGGAGGCGAGAGGAGCCACACGACAGGCTCACACACAGGGGGCGCAGCCTGACCCCTGGCCACGCCAGCCTGTTGTGTGGCCGCCCTGGCCCACATCTTCCATCACCCCTTTGCGTATTTCATCATCCCCGAAAACCTAAGTCAAGGGGGGCTCAGAGATAGACACCGCCGCCTCTGCGGGGCGAAAAACACCAGAGAGTGAAAAGCTCTCCGGCAGGCAGGAATCTGCCGGGGAAATTCCTTCTCGGAGAGGGGAAATCATCGCCATCGTCATCATCATCGCACTGGACTTCATCGAGATCATCATCACCATCATCCTCATCACCAGCACCTTCATCTTCACCATCACCACGCCATCCCGCTGTAACATCTTGAGTTGAATCTTGTCAAATTCTTAGGGGAAACTTTCCCGGTGTTGATTACTCTTGTGGTTGATGCTATTGAGTGGAACCGTTGAATTAAGGTTTATGTTCAGATTATTATTTACCATTATTTCACCTCTGATCATGATCCATATGATGTCTTGTGAGTAGTTCGTTTAGTTCTTGAGGACATGGGAGAAGTCAAGTTGTTAGTAGTGGAATTATGTTGAGTAATATTTAATGGTTTGATATTTATTTGTTGTGGTGCTATTTCACTAGTGGTGTCATGTGAACGTCGACTACATAATACTTCACCATTTATGGGCCTAGTGAGATGCATTGTGTATTTGGCTACCAATTGTGGGGTTGCTGGAGTGACAAAAACCTAAACCTCCGTTGGGAAACCATTGCACCAGGGAGCGTAGGATCTTAGAGTTTAAGGCTATGGTTAGATTTATCTTAATTACTTTCTTATAGTTGCAGATGCTTGCAAGGGGTATAATCACAAGTGTGTATTTATCCTAGTAAGGGTAGTGCGCTAGCACAGGTTCACCCCCATAACACTTATCAAACCAATAAAGATTATTTAGCGGCATGAAGCGAAAGCACTTGACAGGAACTCCCGTGTGTCCTCGAGAACGTTTGGTTATCATAAGTTACGCAACCGGCTTGTCCTTTGCTCTAGAAAGGATTGGGCCACTTGCAGCAATTATTATTACTGTCTTTTATTTACTCGTACTTTATTTATTTGCATTACCAAATACCCTTGAAAACCCGTTTGCTAGTATTTACAGTGAATCCTTGATCAAAACCACTTGTCAACACCTTCTGCTCCTCGTTGGGTTCGACACTCTTATTTATCGAAAGTACTACGATACACCCCCTATACTTGTGGGTCATCAAGACTATTTTCTGGCGCCGTTGCCGGGGAGTAAAGCACTATTGAAGAGTGGAATTGGTAAAGGTAACCGTCGCTGTGAGTATTGTTTTTATTTCTATCTTTTATTTTTATTTTATTTTGCTATGGAGAGTTCTCCATTTGGTTTCCTATTTGGGAACACTACCACCACTGTTGCGGATGTGGATGAACCACAACCACCACCTGCTCAATTAGATCCTTTTAAAATACCTATGAAAATTGTTGAACATGTTATGGATAACTGCTATTCAGGAGATGGAACTGCCCATCCGGGTGATCAATTACTCTTTATACATGAATTATGCGAGTTGTTCAAGTGTGCAGGTATTTCATCAAGCAAAGTTAAGAGGAAGTTATTCTCTTTATCACTGAAAGGCAGAGCTGAGGAGTGATATCGGCTGCTTAAGGATGGTCCATCTATTGCTTGGGAGGAAATTGTACCTCTCTTTTATTCCAAGTTTTATCCTCCAAGTGAAATTCATAAAGATCGCAATTGAATATATAACTTTTGGCCTCATGATGGAGAGAGTATTGCCCAAGTGTGGGGGAGATTGAAGTTATTAATGCTCAAATGTCCCATTCATGAGCTCCCCAGTAATATTGTTATTGATAACTTTTATGCAAGGCTTGCTCTTCATGACAAGGATTATTTGGATGCTTCCTGTTTTGGATCATTTACTCATATGAAAGGAGAAGCTAAATGGGATCTTCTTGACCGTATTCAAGAAAATGCTGAAGGATGGGAGAACGACAAAGGTAGGAGGTCAGGTATAAATTATGATTATGAATGCATTAAAACTTTTATGGGAACCGATGACTTTCACAATGTTAGCACTGCTTATGGTCTTGATTCTCAGATACTTGCTAACTGTTTGAAGGCCTTTGCCTCTTATCTTGATGTTCCAAAGAAAGATTGGAACAAATATCATGCGCCTTATAAAGATTCTATTAGTCATATTCCTGCTACAGCTACTGAAGTTTGTACTGTTGATAGCATTTTGCCTGAACCTTATTTCGAGAAGACGTCTTTCCTTGCTAAGGTAAAGGAGCATTCTACTTTGGTAACTGTGTCTAATAAAAGTACTAAGAAAGCCGTAGAACCTGATGAGCAAATTACTATTAAGTCTCATGTGGCTATAGTGAAGGACCTTGTTACTAAAGATGTAGGGGATGAACATATTATCTTTTGTGAAGATGCTACTAACATTATTTCACATCCTAGTAGGCGTAGGAAAACAAGCGTTCCTGTTATCTCTGTCAGGATTGGCGATCATTGCTATTATGGTTTATGTGACATTGGTGCAAGTTCAACTGCTATTCCTCTAGAGCTTTACAGAGAAATCATGCATGAGATTGGCCCTTGTGAACTTGAGGATATTGATGTGGTTATTCAGCTTGCTAATAGAGAGACTGTCTGGCCACTTGGTATTGTTCGAGATGTGGAATTTTTATGCGGTAAGACCAAATATCCTACTTATTTTCTAGTACTTGGTACGGAAGCTAGTAAAACTTGTCCTATTATTTTTGGTAGACCCTTTTTGAATACTTGTGGTGCTGTGATAGATTGCAAGAAGGAGAATTTTTTACTAAGTTTAATGGAGAATCTTATGAGTTTAATTTTTCTAAGTTTGCTAAGACTTCTTATGAAAATGAAATGCCTAATGAAAATTTTCGAGTTGAGCAGCTTGCCTCTATTGCTCTTGCTCCTAATAATGCTTTGCAGCAATTTATGGAGGACCATGAAAGTGATGTCTTTAGGGAAGAAAGAGAAGAGATTGACGATATTCTTCTTTGTCAACCACCATTGATTAAGCACAATTTACATGTGGAGGATCTTGGTACCACTTTGCCACCTAAGGAAGATCCTGTTTTTGAATTAAAACCTTTACCTGATGATCTTAAGTATGCTTATATAGATGATAAGAAAATATATACTGTTATTATCAGTTCTAAACTTTCAGGAAAGGAAGAAGAAAGGTTATTGGAAGTATTGAGGAAACACCGAGGAGCTATGGGACCGAGGAGCTATGGGCTATACTCTTGATGATTTAAAAGGAATTTCTCCTACTATATGTCAGCACGCTATTAACATGGAAGAAGATGCAAAGCCAGTAGTTGAACATCAATGCCGCTTAATTCCCAAGATGAAGGAAGTGGTAAGAAATGAGGTATTGAAGCTCCTTGATGCTGGTATTATTTATCCTATTGCTGATAGTAGATGGGTTAGTCCTGTCATTGTGTTCCTAAGAAAGGAGGTATGACTATTGTGCCTAATGAGAATAATGAGCTTATTCCTCAAAGGGTAGTAGTTGGTTATAGGATGTGCATTGATTTTAGAAAGGTAAACAAAGTTACTAAGAAAGATCATTATCCTTTACCGTTTATAGATCAAATGCTAGAGAGGTTATCTAAGAAGACTCACTTTTGTTTTCTTGATGGTTATTCCGGTTTCTCTCAGATTGCTGTTAAAAAGCAAGATCAAGAGAAAACCACTTTTACTTGTCCTTATGGAACTTATGCTTATAGACGTATGCCGTTTGGTTTATGCAATGCTCCTGCTACTTTTCAAAGATGCATGTCTGCTATTTTTCATGGGTTTTGTGAAGAAATTGTGGAGGTTTTCATGGATGATTTTTCCGTCTATGGAACTTCTTTTGATAATTGTTTGCACAATCTTGATAAAGTTTTGCAGAGGTGTGAAGAAACTAATCTTGTTCTAAATTGGGAGAAATGCCACTTTATGGTGAATGAATGAATTGTTCTTGGACATAAAATCTCCGAAAGAGGTATCGAAGTTGACAGAGCAAAGGTTGAAGTAATTGAGAAAATGCCCTATCCTAGGAATGTTAAGGGTATTCATAGTATTCTTGGTCATGCTGGTTTCTATAGGAGGTTTATTAAAGATTTCTCTAAGATTTCAAAGCCTCTTACTAATCTTCTTCAAAAAGATGTACCATTTGTTTTTGATGACAATTGTAAGGAAGCTTTTGAAACTCTTAAGAAGGCTTTAACTACTACTCCTATTGTTCAACCACCTGATTGGAATTTGCCCTTTGAAATTATGTGCGATGCTAGTGATTTTGCTGTTGGTGCTGTCCTTGGACAGCGCGTAGATAATAAGTTGAATGTTATTCACTATGCTAGTAAGACTCTTGATGTAACTTCGCGAGACCTTCCTTGGTATGCTGATTATGCTAACTTTATTGTTTCCAAGTATTGCATCCAACCTTTATAGCTCAGAAAAGAAGGAAATTGTTTTATGATTTGAGGCATTATTTTTGGGATGACCAACACTTATATAAAGAAGGAGTTGATGGTATTATGCGAAGATGTGTACCAGAATATGAGCAACAAGAAATATTGAGAAAATGCCATGGAAGTGCTTATGGAGGGCATCATGCTAGAGATAGAACTGCACAAAAGGTTCTACAATCAGGTTTTTATTGGCCAGCCCTTTTTAAAGATGCTAGAAGGTATGTTTTATCTTGTGACGAATGTCAAAGAGTTGGTAATATTTCTAGACGTAATGAAATGCCTATGAATTATACTCTTGTTATTGAACCATTTGATTGTTGGGGATTTGCCTTTATGGGTCCTTTTCCTCCTTCAAAAGGTTATACTCATATACTTGCTGTTGTTGATTATGTTACCAAGTGGGTAGAAGCCATACCTACAAAGAGTGCCGATGGTGAGACCTTGTTAAAAATGCTTAAGGATGTTATTTTTCCTAGGTTTGGTGTGCCTAGATATCTTATGACTGATGGAGGTTCTCATTTTATTCACAGTGGTTTTAGAAAAACTCTTGCTAGATATGACGTTAATCATAGAATTGCTTCTGCTTATCATCCCCAAACTAGTGGACGGGTAGAGCTTTCAAATAGAGAGATCAAGTCTATATTGCAGAAGACTGTCAATAGATCCAGGAAAAATTGGGCTAGCAAGTTGAATGATGCTTTATGGGGTTATAGAACTGCTTATAAGAACCCCATGGGCATGTCCCCTTACAAAATGGTTTACGGAAAAGCGTGTCACTTGCCCTTAGAATTAGAACACAAAGCTTTTTGGGCAGTGAAAGAGCTTAATAGGGATTTTAAACTCACCGGTAAGAAAAGGTTGTTAGATTTGAGTTCTTTAGATGAGTGGAGAAACGAAGCTTACGAGAATGCCAGACTTTTCAAAGAGAAAGTTAAGCAATGGCATGATAAGAGAATTCTTAAGAGAGAATTTCATGTTGGTGAGAAAGTTCTATTGTATAGGTTGATACGTCTCTAACGTATCCATAATTTTTGATGCTCCATGCTTGTTTTTACACCATTTGCCTAATGTTTCATTACACTTAGTGGCACTCTTATGCATTTTCCGGAACTAACCTATTAACAAGTTGCCACAGTGCCAGTTCCCTGTTTTCTGCTGTTTTTGTGTTTCAAAAAAGTTACACATGAAATATTCTCGGAATTGGACGAAACCAAAGCCAGTCATCCAGATATTTCACGGAGCTTCCAGAGAACCAAAGAGGAGACGGAGTGGGGCCATGAGGGGCCCTCACACCAGGGCGGCGCGACCCAGCCCCTGGCCGCGCCTCCTATGTGTGAGGCCGCCTCGGTCCACTTCTGACGATGCCCCTTCGCCTATAAATACCCCCCCCCGACGGGAAAAACCTGAGGACCCGATCAATTTTCTAGAAAACACATCGCGATCCGCCGCCGTCATCGACCGGAGATCGAGAGGGTCCAGAAGCTCTTCTCGGCACCCTGCCGGAGAGGGGAATCGCCACCGGAGGTCTTCTTCATCGCCATGCTTGCCTCTGGAGCGATGAGTGAGTAGTCTACCTTGGACTATGGGTCCATAGCAGTAGCTAGATGGTTGTCCTCTCCACCATGTGCTTCATGTTTAGATCTCATGAGCTGCCCTACATGATTGAGATCACCGTTATATAATTCTACATGTTTGGTTTGTTGGGATCCGATGAATATTGGTGTTATGATTGAGTTGCTATACTGAAATATATCTTATGTTATCTCTATATTGTTTATGATCTTGCATGCTCTCCGTTGTTAGTAGCTATCTTGGCCGAGTAGTTGCTAGTGACTCCAAGAGGGGGTATTTATGCTCGATAGTTGGGTTCATGCCTCTATTTAATCTGGGGGAGTGACAGAAACCTCTAAGGTTGTAGATGTGCTATTGCCACTAGGGAGAAAACAACATTCATATGCTCGAGGGCATATGCTTTGTTTACATTACACACTTTACTTAATGCAATTATCTGTTGTTCGCAACTTAATACTCATGGGGTGTTCGGATGATATCCCCGGGAGTGGATTATTAGTCATAGATGCAGTTGGATGGCGGTCTATGTATTTTGTTGTAATGCCCAGAGTAAATCGCATAGTGATCTTCTTGACATATCACGTTATCTTTATTCTATCAATTGCCCAACTGTAATTTGTTTACCCAGCATGTGCTATTTATCTTATGGAGAGACACCACTAGTGAACTATGGACCCCGGTCCTATTTCCATCATATTGCTATCACCTGTTTACTTTACTCGCACTGTTTACTTTACTCGCATACTTCTACTGTTTTCCACTCGATACGCTCATACCCTTTGTTTCAAGCAAACCGGTGAGATTGACAACCTTATCGTAAGTTGGGAACAAAGTACTTGGTTGTGTTGTGTGCAGGTTCCATGTTGTTGCTCGCAAAGGAAAGCTTAGACGAGGCGCCATATAAATTGTCCGGAGCTGTCGCGAAGCTTGCAAGCATCACCTTCAGTCGTATTGGTTTTTCTTCTTCGAACGATAAACCTTGGTTTCTAACTGAGGGAAAAACTTGCTGCTGTGCTCATCACGCCTTCCTCTTGGTGTTTCCAACTGCTTGGCTATAATCATCATCAACTACAAGCCAGCCATCAAGCCTTTTTCTGGCGTCGTTACCGGGGAGGAAAAAGAAGACCTCTGCAAGGGGAGTTTTTCGCACGCACATCCTTTACTTTGTTTTAAGTTTTGCTTTACTTTATTTTTAATTGCATCATTTTATCAAAAAACACAAAAAAATTAGTTTACTTTATAGTTGCTTTTATCTACTTGTTTTTAGTTCATCATGTTGTTCCCTAAGTATGTTTTGGAGGACCTCTCAGTAGGTAGTGGTTCAATTATTGGGAAAGATAACATTGAGGAGTTCTTTAATCACATTAGTATGCATAAAGAAGTTGAGGAAAAGTCTTTGGTTGAACTAGCTCCTAGTTATGAAGTTGCTTCCGCTTATTTAGTTCACATGTTAGAAGCTAGGTTTGCTAGCCTTAATCCTTTTATGCAAAACATGTTCCTTAAGCTTCACGAAATTGAGGATCCTAAGAAGAAAGCTTTTATCTTGGAAACTTTGCGCATAGAATTTAGAGATGTTGCAGTTGAGGCTAGGAAAGTTTTTAAGAAATTTAATAAGCTTGGCTCACCTGTAGTGGTTGTTGGTACACCCAATGAAGATTTTAGAGTGCCAATACCTTATAAACTTGCAGGACTACATGATGCTTGGGAAAATAAATTTAGTTGGATTTGCCCTGAAAATCCTTTCGATGAAAGTAGTGTACCAAAGCGTGATCATAAAGGATCTTCAAAAACTCATTTGGACACAATTCCCTTCATTGTTGAAAAGACTCCTATTGTGGATCCTAATGCTTCTTTCATAATTACTTGATTCACAATTTTCTGCGCCTAGCTCGAAGGCGTTAAAGAAAAGCACTCTTGGGAGATAACCCAATGTTTTCTTTTCAGTACTTTTTCTTTTATTTGAGTCTTGGAAGTCATTACTACTGTAATGACCTCTCCTTATCATTTTTATTTCATTGTTGTGCCAAGAGAAGCCTCTAATTTGAGTGAGGTAAGATTTGGGGATGTTGCTGTCCTGAAACTGTTTTCAGTGCTGCACCGTAAAAATTCGTGAAAATTCTATGTATATCTTTTGGACCTGCGATTTCTTGTGCATATGCCCCAGATTATATCCAAACTTTCATTAGTTGAACACTTTTTAATTTGAGCAACAGAAAACCCCTTAAAAAATCGGCCTTTATCAGCTGTTCTGTTTTGACAGATTTCTGCCACTATTCGTTTTTGCCGCTTTATTGCTTTCTTTTTTAGTTCTTTTGATCACGGAACTTTTGGGGAAGTTGCTACAGTAGTATATGCTTTATATGTGGTGGTTTTGGGTTGAAATCTGAAGCAAAAGAGGTTGATTATATGTTATGCTTACACTAATGTTGCTAATAGATTTGTGTTTAGTTTTGTATGAAGGAAGTTTTCAAGTGTAGGGATTGGAGAATGATGAGATGAGTTGAAGAATGGACAAAATCTCAAGCTTTGGGATGCCCATGCATCACCCCAAGAAATATCCAAGAAGTACAAGCGTCAAAGCTTGGGGATGCCCCCGAGGCACCCCTTCTTCATCGGCAAAAATCAGGTCACCTTTCAAGACACTATATTTTCATTGCTTCATGCACTATGTGTTTTTCTTGGAGCGTCAGTTGTTTTAGTTTTCATTATTAGTTTAGTTTTGTTTGCTGTAATAAATGGTTGGACCCCAACAAATTTCTTTTGGAGAAGTTGCCTTGCTTTTCATTTGCCAAGAACGCTCTAGTTTTCACTCTTATCAAAAACCGAGTGTTCTTCTTTTTTCTGCTACTGCTTTTGGTTTTTGTTTTCACCTTGATTTGCGTTCAGACCTTCTTATATTTACCTATCAAGGTGTATTTTTGCCTCTGGACCATGTTGGTTTTCCTCAAAAGAGTTGGAATTAAAAAGTTTGAATGGTGTTGGAAAAGAGAAAAAGCTTTATGCAAAAAAAGTGGTACAAGAAGGAGCTTGTGTAGACTGTGGCTTAGGCTTTTTCATGTCATACTTGATGTCTTTTTGATATTATGCTTAGTGGTTTTGCTGTAGCATGACTTGTCTCAAATAACTGAGATTGCTTAATGAGCCTTTAAAAAAAATCATGCGTTGTTTTTATCGTTTGAAAGCATTATTTTGGCTTTCTCCTTGATGCTTTATTTGGGTTGACTTGGCGCATGCTCACACATGTTAGACTCATACAAAGTCGCCAATAGCCTCTATGATCATTTAGTTTTTGACTTTTGATGCCATCTTATGCTTCTTTTAATGTCGCTTTGTCGCTTTGCATGATTATGGCCATTATTGCTCTCTTAGTTGGTCGCTCCCAGTCTTTTGCTAGCCCTCGCCTTGTACTGAGTATGAGCTCTACTCGTGCATCCAACTCCTAAAAACCAAGTTTGCCAAAGTGTCCACCATACATACCTATTAGCAATTTGCTATTCCAAGTAAATTTGACTTGCTTTTATTTTCTCTTTAAATTAAACTCTTACCAGTGTTATGCGAAAATTGGTCAGTAAAGCTCTCACAAACCGGAAGGCACGCTTTACTTTTTCTTGTTCTTAAAAATTTGACATTGTGGTCTCTTATGTTGAGTTGTTATGCTTGCAAGTTGTAAGTTGGAGACTAGCCCAGCCATGCCGTCATGGGCAAGCTTTCAACATTGCACTTCTTATTTGAGTTGATATCGTGATCTTTTGTTTATGGATGCCCGCGGTGTGAAATGAATTGGGAATCTTGCGGGGATCATAGAGTTTGTATATGTGTTAGGAAAACGCCTGGGCCGCCAATCTAAGCCATGCATAATTCATGGTGGAAATTTGCAGCATACCCATAGTGGACATTCGACGACGCATCTCAAAATAAAAAGCTAAACAAATGGTAAATAAAAGAGATGTCGAGGTGTTCATTGTCTGCTTGACCTGTCATTTTGATGTGGGCTTGTTCCATGTCATCGGGCACGGAGGACCCCGTTGGCGATTCTCGATGATACGTATATACTTACAATGACAAGAGCCTTGCTTGGGACTCTAAGTAAAGTAGCATGAGGTTTGGGTACTCGTATTCACGGGACACGAGGTTTTCAACTTATAATTTGTCAAGCATATGCATCATAATTGTTCTTGCATTAACTTTAACCATTCAAGATGCTTATGATGGGGGCAATGAGAGCTCAAAGACGGTAAGTACCATAATTTTTGAAGGTTATAAAACTTGCAATCACTGCTTCCCTCCGCGAAGGGCCTTTCTTTTACTTTTATGTTGAGTCACCACCTTCTATCTTTATGCACCATTAAGAGAGCATAGTTGTCAATCTTAGTATAATGTGCATTGTGCCAAAGTTTTCATTGATTGATTCATATTGATGGTTTCACTTGTTCTCAAATTATTTGTATCTAGTCGCCCTCTTAAACTTGAAGGTGTCCTATGCATTTATGTTTTGCTCTCCATGAGGGACAAGCTGAAAACCATTTGTATGTTTTTCCTTATGATTTGAACACACGTTTGACTTTCATTGTTTCATTTTCATGATCTTTAGTTTGTGTTCATTTTCATGTTTATAACATGGTTGCTAAGTTTATATTGTCAATATTATATCTTTCATGCCCATGTTTTAAGTTCTTTTGATCCCAGCTCACAAATGCTTACTTATGTGATCAAGATTATGTAGGTGCATGTCACCTCAAAAATTATTTGTTTTGTTATTACTTACCTACTCGAGGACGAGCAGGAGTTAAGCTTGGGGATGCTGATACGTCTCCAACGTATCCATAATTTTTGATGCTCTATGCTTGTTTTTACACCATTTGCCTAATGTTTTGTTACACTTAGTAGCACTCTTATGCATTTTCCGGAACTAACCTATTAACAAGTTGCCACAGTGCCAGTTCCCTATTTTCTGCTGTTTTTGTGTTTTAGAAAAGTTACACGGGAAATATTCTCGGAATTGGACAAAACCAAAGCCAGTCGTCCAGATATTTCACGGAGCTTCCAGAGAACCGAAGAGGAGACGGAGTGGGGCCACGAGGGGCCCTCACACCAGGGCGGCGCGGCCCAGCCCCTGGCCGCGCCCCCTATGTGTGAGGCCGCCTCGGTCCACTTCTGACGATGCCCCTTCGCCTATAAAGACCCCTCCCCCCGACGGGAAAAACCTGAGGACCCGATCAATTTTCCAGAAAACACATCGCGATCCACCGCCGTCGTCGACCCGAGATCGGGAGGGTCCAGAAGCTCTTCCCGGCACCCTGCCAGAAAGGGGAATCGCCACTGGAGGTCTTCTTCATCGCCATGCTTGCCTCCAGAGCGATGAGTGAGTAGTCTACCTTGGACTACAGGTCCATAGCAGTAGCTAGATGGTTGTCCTCTCCACCATGTGCTTCATGTTTAGATCTCATGAGCTGCCCTACATGATTGAGATCACCGTTATGTAATTCTACATGTTTGGTTTGTTGGGATCCGATGAATATTGGTGTTATGATTGAGTTGCTATACTGAAATATATCTTATGTTATCTCTATGTTGTTTATGATCTTGCATGCTCTCCGTTGTTAGTAGCTATCTTGGCAGAGTAGTTGCTAGTTACTCCAAGAGGGGGTATTTATGCTCGATAGTTGGGTTCATGCCTCTATTTAATCTGGGGGAGTGACAGAAACCTCTAAGGTTATAGATGTGCTGTTGCCACTAGGGAGAAAACAACATTCATATGCTCGAGGGCATATGCTTTGTTTACGTTACACACTTTGCTTAATGCAATTATCTGTTGTTCGCAACTTAATACTCATGGGGTGTTCGGATGATATCCCCGGGAGTGGATTATTAGTCATAGATGCAGTTGGATGGCGGTCTATGTATTTTGTTGTAATGCCCAGAGTAAATCGCATAGTGATCTTCTTGACATATCACGTTATCTTTATTCTATCAATTGCCCAACTGTAATTTGTTTACCCAGCATGTGCTATTTATCTTATGGAGAGACACCACTAGTGAACTGTGGACCCCGGTCCTATTTCCATCATATTGCTAGCACCTGTTTACTTTACTCACACTATTTACTTTACTCGCATACTTCTACTGTTTTCCACTCGATACGCTCATACCCTTTGTTTCAAGCAAATCGGTGAGATTGACAACCTCATCGTAAGTTGGGAACAAAGTACTTGGTTGTGTTGTGTGCAGGTTCCACGTTGCTGCTCGCAAAGCAAAGCTTGGACGAGGCGCCATATAAATTGTCCGGAGCTGTCGTGAAGCTTGCAAGCATCACCTTCAGTCGTATTGGCTTTTTCTTCTTCGAACGATAAACCTGGGTTTCTAACTGAGGGAAAAACTTGCTGCTGTGCTCATCACGCCTTCCTCTTTAGGTTCCCAACTGTCTGGCTATAATCATCATCAACTACAAGCCAACCATCATAGGTCTCGTCTCAGATTTTTTGCAGGAAAATTACTCTCTAAATGGGAAGGACCTTATGTTATTGAAGAGGTGTACCGCTCAGGTGCGATAAAGATTGCTTCGTTAAAAGATGACACTATACAAGTGGTGAATGGGCAAAGACTCAAACATTATATTGCTGGAGATTCTTATAATGAAGATATTGATGTTATACAAACGGTTTCTCCGAAGGAATTCATCCAGGACAATATGCAGGAATCTGCAGAGTTCGTTTTCGAATAGGTAACAGTTCTAGCCAGAAAAGGTTCGCGTTAAACTTTTTCAGTTATATTTTTATTGTTTTTGTTAAATATGAAAAATCACGAGATGAAAATGGGAAGGAGAAAGAGTCCGGTGTGTCCTCACACACAGGGGGCGCGGGCCCGCTCCAGGCCGCGCCCACCTGTTGTGTGAGCACCCCAGAGCTCGTTTCCGTCCCGGTTTCCTCTTGTGACTTAGTTTCGATGTTTAATTTTCGCCTATATAACCCCCCGGAGTACCCGAGGTCTGTATATCGTTTTCTCGTCGTGTTTTCGTTTCGAGTTATTTCTGTCAGGAGTTGATCTCAGTTTTGGGAGCACCATGGTTCCTTCGAGCGACAACAAGGGAAAAAGGCCTAGGGAAGAGGACCACAAAGACCCCAAGCTGAAGGAAGAACAGGAGGCTAGAGGATCAAGGGCGAGAAACCCTACTTTTGTGGGATCAATGAACGCTGGACGTGCCTTTTCTCATAATATGCAGGGACCAACACTACCAGTCTTGGATCTAAATTTCATGCCTATAATAAAAGAGGGTATGCTGGTCACTGATGAGCTTTGTGCCCAATACCGAGTTCTGGAGAGGGAGATACAGATACTTCAAGAAGAGAATCTCAGGCTTCGCAGGATGCTGGAACTTTTACTTGGTCCAAGGGTGATCTTACCACCACCACCAAAGGAGTAATTCATTATTGGTATTGGCACCCCCTTGGCTTGTTCCAAGCTTGGGGGAGTGCCGCGGTATCACATCATTATCTTTTACTCATTTACTTTTCAAGTAGAATCATATCATGAATAGAGAAGTTATCTTATAGAATAGTTTGCAGTGTGGAAGTATCCTCCTTAGTTGGTTATCTATGTATCCCTTGGTGTGAGTTGCGATAATGAAATATTAATGAGAAGTTTTATCGTTTACTTTCCACACACTTTATTTTAGTTTGCAGTGTTTCTTATATGATTAGTCTTGTTGATTAGTATTGGTATCACTTTGGGAGCATGAGTAAATTTAGTTGGTTTTGGCAAACTTAGCTTGGTCAGTAGCAACATTACCTTGAGGTTTGAGTAGAAAAGAAGAAAGAAGTGCTCGTAGTTACATCACTTCAGTTTTCCTTCATGATTGGCTTATAAGCAATATTATTCTCAAAGTTAAAATCGGTGTACCTTCAAGGAAGTTTGCATGATTGTTCCTATTATATGTATGTTTGTTTGTTTCATGCAACTCTTATGCTTGCTACCCAGCCTTGCTAGCCAAAAACCTGTACTGAGAGGGAATACTTCTCGTGCATCCAACTCCCACAAACCAAGTTACTTCCAAAGAGTCCACTATAAATTCCTATGCATGGTATTTCAAGCCATTCCAAGTAAATTTTCATGTACTACCTTTCAAAAACCTTCAAATACTTCTCATTTTGTGCCACTGTTTTTAGCTCATGAGGACGCAGTGGATGGGTTTGTTATCTTCCATACTAAATTAAGTACCCCTCGACTAGGCAGCTTCATCTGCTCGTCATTAATTTTGCAAGGGAGCTGGTCAGACCATTGTAATCTCAAAAAGAAAGAAAAGAAAAAGGCACTCCTCCATGGTATGTGAAAGTTGGTTAGCACCCGATGGAATCGGTTAGCCATGGTTTGAGAAAGGAAAAGGTGGGGAGGAGTGCAAAGCTATAAAAGAGCACAATTGTGCCAACTAATCAAACATCTCAGAACCGCTTTCACTTGTTTAGTATGGAAGATATCAAGAACTCCATTGCTAGTCGTTGACAAAAGTAACCACCTCTCAAAACAACTTTTACCTCTATTTTACAAATGAAAAGCTCTAGCACATGTTTAATCCCTGCTTCCCTCTGCGAAGGGCCTGTCTTTTACTTTTATGTTGAGTCAACCTATTCTCTTCTATCTCAAGCAAGCATTTGAGTTGTTATGTTTCACTCATCCATATGTTGATCCGTTCAATCATGTTTACTAACTTCTTTTGTTTAGTACAATGCTTTTATCTGACGGAATATATCTTTGAAAGCTTTCTATGATTGCAAAAAGTTTGTTTCATTGAGCATATGGTTTTTGCTATATTAGCTCTGTTTTAAAAGGCTCCGTTCAAAAGCAAGAATAGTTTATTCATTGTTCCCTGACCAAGAACTAAGGTTTGCCATCACCAATTATAGTTTACTTTGTGCATCTTTATTTGTGATTCCCTTTTACTTATTGCAAGTCTATATCATATAAAGGGAAGTTACTGTCTATTATAATTTGTGCCTTGGTAAATGTGATGCTTCTTGTCTGTATTTTGATTATCCACACTTCACTCCATAAACCTGTGGTCATGTTTACCAAGTTTAGTTTTCGCTTGGGGACAAGCGAGGTCTAAGCTTGGGGGGGTTGATACGTCCATTTTGCATCACTATTTTGTATCATAATTTACTGTTATTCATTGATATATTTCACATTTAGAGATGATACTTATGTTGTTTCCTCTATTTTTACATGTTTGATGATCATTGGAGGATTTGCTGCCGGAGTCAGGATTCTGCTGGAAAAAGGACTGTCAAGACACTATATTTCGGAAGATCAGGAAATTCCAGAAAAATACCAGAAAATTATATTTTGCCAGAAGACTGAAGAGGCCAGAAGTAGGAGGCGAGAGGATCCACAGGGCAGGCTCACACACAGGGGGCGCGGCCTGACCCCTGGCCGTGCCGACCTGTTGTGTGGCCGCCCTGGCCCACTTCTGCCATCGTCCCTTCGCATATTTCATCGTCCCTGAAAACCTAAGTCATGGGGGGCTCAGAGATAGACACCGCCGCCTCTGCGGGGCGGAAAACACCAGAGAGAGAAAAGCTCTTCAGTAGGCAGGAATCTGCCGGGGAAATTCCTTCCCGTAGAGGGGAGATCATCGCCATCATCATCATCATCGCACCGGACTTCATCGGGATCATCATCACCATCATCCTCATCACCAGCACCTTCATCTTCACCATTACCACGCCATCCCGCTGTAACATCTTGAGTTGAATCTTGTCAAATTCTTAGGGGAAACTTTCCCGGTGTTGATTACTCTTGTGGTTGATGCTATTGAGTGGAACCGTTGAATTAAGGTTTATGTTCAGATTGTTATTTACCATTATTTCACCTCTGATCATGATCCATATGATGTCTTGTGAGTAGTTTGTTTAGTTCTTGAGGACATGGGAGAAGTCAAGTTGTTAGTAGTGGAATTATGTTGAGTAATATTTAATGGTTTGATATTTATTTGTTGTGGTGCTATTTCACTAGTGGTGTCATGTGAACGTCGACTACATGATACTTCACCATTTATGGGCCTAGTGAGATGCATTGTGTATTTGGCTACCAATTGTGGGGTTGCTGGAGTGACAGAAACCTAAACCTCCATTGGGAAACCATTGCACTAGGGAGCGTAGGATCTTAGAGTTTAAGGATGTGGTTAGATTTATCTTAATTACTTTCTTGTAGTTGCGGATGCTTGCAAGGGGTATAATCACAAGTGTGTATTTATCCTAGTAAGGGCAGTGCGCTAGCACAGGTTCACCCCCATAACACTTACCAAACCAATAAAGATTATTTAGCGGCATGAAGCGAAAGCACTTGACAGAAACTCCTATGTGTCCTCGAGAACGTTTGGTTATCATAAGTTACACAACCGGCTTGTCCTTTGCTCTAGAAAGGATTGGGCCACTTGCAGCAATTATTATTACTGTCTTTTATTTACTCGTACTTTATTTATTTGCATTACCAAATACCCCTGAAAACCTGTTTGCTAGTATTTACAGTGAATCCTTGATCAAAACCACTTGTCAACACCTTCTGCTCCTCGTTGGGTTTGACACTCTTATTTATCGAAAGTACTACGATACACCCCCTATACTTGTGGGTCATCAGGCCTCCGGCAGGGATTCCCCTCTCCGGCAGGGTGCCGGGAAGAGCTCCTGGATCCTCCCGATCTTGATTCGACGATGGCGGTGGCTTGCAGTATGTTTCTGGGAAAAGTGATCTGTCCCTTAGGTTTTTCCCGACGAGGGGTCTTTATAGGCGAAGGGCATCGTCAGGAGGTGGACCAGGTGGGCTCACCATGGGTGGGCACGGCTAGGGGCTCGGCCGCGCCCCCCTGTGGTGTGACTAGCCTCTGGCCCCCCTCCGTCTCATCTTCAGTCTTCGCGAAGCTTCGGTAAAAATAGGAGGTTCGGCTTTTGTTTCGTCCAATTCTGAGAATATTTTATGTGTAACTTTTCTGAAACACAAAATAGCAGAAAACAGGGAACTGGCACTGTGGCATCTTGTTAATAGGTTAGTTCCAGAAAATGCATAAAAATGCCACGAAGTGTAACAAAACACAAAGCAAATGGTGTAAGAACAAGCATGGAGCATCAAAAATTATAGATACGTTTGCGACGTATCAGTTAACAAACCTAGCCTCCAACATGTGAACTAAATAAGCAGCAGCAACTTCATAACTAGGAGCGAGCTTAGCTAAAGATCTATCCTCAACATCCTGATGCATACTAACATGATTAAAGAACTCCTCGATGTTACATTTCCCAATTATAGAACCACTACCTATTGTAAGGTCCTCCAAAGCATACTTAGGGAACAACATAATGAACTAAAAGTAAAAGTAACGGAATGCAAACTATCAAAGGAACTAGTTTTTTTTATTTTTGATAAAATGATGCAAGCAAAAATAAAGTAAAGCAAAACAATAACAAAATAAAAGGTTGGAAGCGAGAGACTCTTCTTGCAGAAATCTTCTTTCTCCCCGGCAACGGTGCCAGAAAAGCTTGATTGTTGTCTTGCTAGCGTATAGTTGATGCTAGAAAACTTGTTGGAAAACCCCAAGAGAAGGTTATGATGAGCACAGCAGCAAGTTTTCCCTCAGTTGTGAAACCAAGGTTATCGAACCAGTAGGAGAAAGAACCAAACTTCCGAAGGTTGATGCCAGCTAGCTTTACGACACTCCGGACAATGGCGCCAGATATGTTGTCGGCGTGTAGCTTTTCACCAGCAGCAACGTGGAACCTGCATACAACACAACCAAGTACTTTGTTCCAACTTACGATGAGGTTGTCAATCTCACCGGTTTCCTATAAACAAAGGATTAAGCGTATCGAGTGGTAAAAGGTAATAGTTTGCAAGAATGTAAATAAAGCGAGTAAAAGTAAAACGGTAATAGCAATGTAAAAGAATGGACAGGGGTCCACAGTTCACTAGTGGTGTCTCTCCATAAGATAAATAACAACATGCTGGGTAAATAAATTACAGTTGGGCAATTGATAGAATAAAGATAGCTTACATATGTCATGAGGATCACTATGAGATTCACTCTGGGCATTACGACAAAATACATAGGCCGTAATCCAACTACATCTATGAATAATAATCCACTCTCGAGGTGTCATTCGAGCACCCGTTGAGTATTAAGTTGCGAACAACAGATAACTGTATTAAGCAAAGTGCGTAATGTAAACAATGCTAATGTCCTTGAACACAGGAATGTTGTTTTCTTCCTAGTGGCAACAGCACATCTACAACCTTAGAGGTTTCTGTCACTCCCCCAGATTACTAGAGGCATGAACCCAACTATCGAGCATAAATACCCCCTCTTGGAGTCACTAGCATATACTCGGCCAAGATATCTACTAGCAATGGAGAGCATACAAGATCATAAACAACATAGATATAACATAAAGATAATAATTCAGCACATCAACTTGACATAGTACCAATACCCATCGGATCCCAACAAACACAACATGTAAAATTACACAAAGATGATCTTGATCATGATAGCTAGGCAGCTCACAAGATCTAAACATGAAGCACATGGTGGAGAAGACGACCATCTAGCTACTGCTATGGACCCGTAGTCCAAGGTAGACTACTCAGACATCACTCCGGAGGCAACCATGGTGATAAAGAAGGCCTCCAGCAGGGATTCCCCTCTCCGGCAGGGTGCCGGGAAGAGCTTCTGGACCTTCCCGATCTCGCGTCGACGATGGCGGCGGCTTGCAGTAGGTTTCGTGGAAAATTGATCAGGTTTAGGTTTTTCCCGTCGAGGGGAATATATAGGCAGAAGGGCGGCGTCAGGAGGAGGACCAGGGGGCTCACCCCCTGGTGGCGCGGCCAGGGCCTGGGCCGCGCCGCCCTAGGGTGTGGCCTGGTCCTGGCCCCCCTCCGTCTCTGCTTTTGGACTCCGACTCATGTCTGGAAAAATAGGAGGTTCGGCTTTTGTTTCGTCCAATTCCGAGAATATTTCCTGTGTAGCTTTTCTGAAACACAAAAACAGCAGAAAACAGGGAACTGGCACTGTGGCGTCTCGTTAGTAGGTTAGTTCCGGAAAATGCATAAAAACGCCACGAAGTGTAACAAAACATAAAGCAAATGGTGCATAAACAAGCATGAAGCATCAAAAATTATAGATACGTTTGAGACGTATCAGTCCCCGGTGCTTCGTTTTTCTCCATTTGCATTATTGCATCATGAACCTATTTTTCGGAGAAATCAGTGGTTAAAATTCTATTTTCCTCCTCAAAAAGTTGTGGAATGTCCTCTATTTCGGTTTTAATCATGGAAAAATTACTTAGGCCTTCTTTGATTCGTAGGATCCAAAAATGATGGAATAGGAATATGAATAGGAAAAGGGTAGGAATGCAATTGGGAAACTGAGACTACATGAACATTTCCTTTGGTGGTCGTTTGAAACATAGGAAAGAAATACTAGAGGAATTTTACATGCGTTCATTGAACACTTGATTAGCCTAAATAATACGGGTGGCAGTGGAATCTGGTGGGTATGTTGCAACGGCGGTAAGTCATAGCACCAACATTAGGCTTGATTTGCCTCGTTCCTCACAAAGGAATAGAAAAAAGAGGTCTGTGTGGATTGTTTGTTTCCTGTGTTTTCTTTTGGAATCTGGCTATAAAAAGGAAAAAAATCTTCAAAGTTCCTTTGCTATATTCCTATAAATCAAACACCGGTACAATATCAATTCCTATAGGAACAAGAATCCTACAATTTTCCTATAAAGATCTTGTGAATCAAAGGAGGCCTTAGAGTAGGAGCGCCGAACAGGTTCTTGTAGTATTCAGATATGTAGGTTTTGAAGTTGTCTTGTCCAACTATTACACCTTCATCTTGCTCCAACTGATATTTTTTCCTTTTTCTATGTTTGCCGTTGGCTACCTAATAGAAGTATTTAGTATTGTTACCCCCCTCTTGCACATGTTTGACTTTTTCCGTTTGAGCCCATTTAGTCTCCTCATCCCTTTGCAGTTTAGCTAGATCATCATTCACATTTCTCAAGCAATGATTCTCATCCTCATTGAGCAAGTTAGATTCGGCCTTCAAATCAAGGGAATCAATAATGGATATTAATCCGAATTTTTCGACTTATAATTACTACTCTTATTTTTTGTCCACCTGCGAAGGAAACTTCTTAAGTGTCTTATTTTATTTTACTAATTTTCCATTGGGTTTCCTCCACTCGGGATAGCTGATGTTGTCTTCTTTGGTTTTTATGTGTATTTGCTTGTTCACATCCAGAGGACATGTAAGCACTTCCTATGATTTTAGTTGATGTAGGAATCCACGATACAATTCATGTGTTCTTTTCTTGATAAAGAGAATATGTTAATATCAATATGATATCAAATACACACAGCTTCTACAACAACATAATATCTAGAGCAAGTTTAGACATCAAGGATGCACACAATCGAAAAACAAAAGAAGAACCAGTGACTCGCAGCATCAATTGCATCACCAGCGGTGGCGACATCTAGACTCCAAAAAGGAATCTCCAGAAACAACGCCTCAAGAAGGTAACAATGTACAAACGTCATCGTCGTCCGGACACTTTTGTGTTCGCGTGCTTCAAACAGAGCATCTAAGTGGTAAGGCAACATTTGAGATTTTCACTGGTCCATTATTTCCGTCTAAACTACTAGCAAAAATTTCTATAGAAGTTTCTTGATGCACAATTTAGCCTTCACGGTACAGTTTGGAATGTTGTTTGAAGGATTTTTTGTGAAGTTAACTCGTGGATGGTAGTTGGGCCTATGCCGAAATAATTTAGCCCATATTCAGTTTTCTACCGGGCCAGAGTGTCGTGACTTTGCACGTAAATTCAGAGGAGCCCAAGATCTAGAAGAAAAAAAAAGGATATCAAGTGCGGTGCGGAAAACGAAGGGGATTCGTTCTATCTTGACACGAACGGACTAGAACGAACGCACCCAGAATCCGTGCCTCCGCCCTACCCCCACCGACTATGGCTCTGCCGGCCGCTAAGGCAGCGCCGGCGATGCCTTTCGGATCGCAGCCGCACGGCGGAGGCATCCTCCTCCGGCGTCCGTCGTCGCCCCCCATGCCTGCCGCGGCGCTGCGCTTCGGGCCCCTCTTCTGGCCGTGGGAAAAGGTCTCGACCCCGCTGCTCTCCTCTACCTGTCGCATGCATGATAATTGATACAGTTATACAGTTGAGATCACACTAAGCAATCGCTTCTAATTGAGCACTTGCACTCAGTATGCGGTGCCCAAAAAGTACAGTTGAGAAATTAAGCTTAATATCCCGTTCGGAATCGGGCGATTTCTCATGGATTTTGCATGAATTTCATTGAGAAGAGTTCAGATCCCGTAACAGTTGTGAAATTTACCCGCGTGGTTGCAAAATAGGTGGCAGTCTTTATGTATCGAGACACTTAAACTATAGCGTCCTGAGCTGTGAAGTGGCCGAGCAGGCCTTTGGAGCAGTTTTCTATACTGTTTCAGACTATCAGTACAACATTGAAGGCTTCGACAGTACTCGTTTTCTTTAGCGCGCTGCTGAATTTTCAGACGAGCCATCAGCTGAGCTGAATGCACAGTACAGGTCGCCATGAAAGAGCTTGGCTAGTAGATGGGGACACAGGGACAAACTCCATGTTCTGTCTGAACTTGCCCACCTAGAATTTGTCACACCCACCTCGATCAGAAATGCGATTAGATTAGTAGTACTAGTACCTTTACGGTATCCCAGCTGCTACGGTTCAAACGGAAAATGTCCATCTTGTTTTGGTTCAGAGCTAGTGTCGATATGCATTCTGATGCTGGCTTTCCTCTTTACCGAAGCAGTGCACGGCAACCCAAAAGTTCCTTATCGTGTGATCGCCGTTAGGGACATGACGAAGTTTGCGTTTGCCACCGTTCCATCAGTCGACCACCGTGCTTATTTTAACTCTAGGTGGGTGAAAAGCTACTGACGTAGTGTCTGTAATAAAATTAGCTGATGGTACCGCTCAAATGAGACAACCGGCAAAATAACAAGGAGAGGATATTGACCAGAACAAGTCATCTCTCTTCCGCCCAGTTTTGATGGACTAGTGAAACTGAAGTCTTAAACAACTTCTGTTAAGCCAATTGTGCATCTTTTTATGTTCATATTACAGTCTAAATTATAATATACCTCTGAGGTATTGGACTGTGTACAATTATCATTCGAAGCTTTCAACACTTGTTCACTGAAATCTGCCTAACGAAACGTCATGTTTCACGAATGTAGGTGAAAGTTGGCCCCCTTTCAGTATCCCCCATGGGTTTTGGAACATGGGCATGGGGCAACCAGCTGCTCTGGGGCTACGAAGAAAGCATGGACACTGAGCTGCAGGAGTGTTTCAATTTGGCTCTGAAAAATGGCATAAACATTTTCGACACTGCCGACTCATATGGAACTGGAAAGTTGAATGGCCAGAGTGAAAGGCTGCTCGGAAAATTTATCAGCGAGTTGGAAGGTGTGGAACTTTGGATGGCACAATTGCTCAAACTGAATTTAGAAACTGTAAACTAATGATAGTTCAGTATCATTGTTATCAGCTGAATTTGCTTCCGTTCGTGCCCTTATTTTTTCTAGGGCCGAACAGATCTCCAGATGATGTGGTCATCGCAACAAAGTTTGCCGCGTATCCTTGGCGACTAACTTCGGGCCAGTTTGTCAACGCCTGCAAGTACTCCTCCATTTTGTGTACTTAATGTACATCAGTCATATTTCCTTTTGTTCATTGTACATCTTTTACTCTAATTCGATTAGATTTATGCAGAAACATATATACATCCCACGGGTTTACTTAACAAAAACATATATAGCCAGCCCATTTAGTATGAAACATATCTGAGCAGTTGCATTACCTTGAGATTTTAATTACTTATGGTTTGCCTCTTTTCAGGTCATCATTGGAACGGTTGCAGATTGATCGGCTCGGAATAGGGCAGCTGCATTGGTCCACTGCTAACTATGCACCTCTGCAGGAGCGCGCACTCTGGGACGGTCTAGTTGAAATGTATGACAAGGTCTCCATTTTTTCAGAAACATTATATCATGGCATCGATCGAAGTTTCTGAATTCCTTTCTGTGCAGCGCACACCCTGTCCTACGCATTGTATAGTTGGCAAGAAGTGGCAAGCCAGTTCAGGCTCAATTCTGCTCATGACAGCCTATAGTCAGTGCAAACATCGTATAATTTCACTGAATTTGTGTTTTCAGGGTCTTGTCCGGGCCGTAGGTGTGAGCAATTACGGGCCGAAGCAGCTTCTCAAGATCCACAGCTACCTAGCATCCAGAGGTGTCCCCCTGAGTTCAGCTCAGGTACCTGCACAAAATGGCTGGATATGCATGTTGGGCCGCTCGGTTCAGTGTAGTTATGCCTGAAGATTACTGTGAATGCAGGTGCAGTTCTCGCTGCTAAGCATGGGCGATGAGCAGATGGAGCTGAAAACCGTGTGCGATTCCCTGGGCGTTCGTGTCATCGCTTACAGTCCGCTTGGGCTGGGCATGCTCACCGGGAAGTATGATGCATCTAACCTTCCAAATGGGCCGAGGTAATGGTCAAAGAGGCCGAGCAAATGCAGTGTTTCCGTCTCTGAACTTTCTGTGGCAGTTGATGGCCGAACATTTTTCTTTGTTTCCCGTCAATGCAGGTCCGTCTTGTTCCGGCAGATTCTTCCTGGGCTTGAATCTCTGCTGTCTTGCCTGAAGAGCATTGCTGATAGAAAAGGCAAAACAATGTCTCAAGTAAGTGTTTTCCTTCTCTCTCTCTCCCTCTCAAAAAAAGGAAGTGCTTTCCTGAGTGCAGAAGCAGTTTTGAGTGACCCAAATTTCGCTAAATGATGAGGGATCTGTCACAACAAGTGCATTCTTTACAAAGTAGATGCAGAGTACTTGAAAATTGGTATTGTTAGGCAAACCTTTGGCACCCGTTTCTTGCTTTATTTTTTCCTTTTTGCTAATATAGCTTCGCACAAGCTACGGCATGAGTGGGACGTGTGCAGTTGTGCATGTATTTAGGGACGTAAGACAGTCATGCTCTTGCGGTCTTACCGCAGCCAAACTTAGCCAGAGGCAGCTTCTAGGGCCGCACAATTAGTAGTCCTGGGATGACACGATTCTTTCGGATTGGGCGATGGAACCGGTCCTCATCGTTTTCGTTAGACTGAATAAAAGGACATGAAACAGAAGGAAAAGGCCCAATGCTTGGGCAGACCAAAATGCTTGTGTTAAAACTTCCAAGTGTTCGCGTTGATTTTGATCTGAGTGGCAAGTTCAAGCTCTGGCGGCATGGTCGATGACGCCTCCCCATCCTCGTCCGGTTCATGTGTGCCACCACTGGGGACACGGTGAAGTAGGACTTGCAGGGAGCCGACACCGAGCTCGTCGTCTAGGAGTGCATTGTGAGAGAATATGGCGGTGGCGCAGTTGTCCACCTGATCCAGACCTTGACGAACTGCACCGAGTAGGCATTGATCTTCATCACCAATGCCCACTTGATGTAGTTCGTCTTAGTCAGCATTAGATAGACGACCATGCTTACATCAGACTCCCTCAGGACGCGCTCGTGGACGACGAGCTCGATGCTATCTCTTGTTCGCCGACGGCTTTGTGGCGGCACCGGTATTCCAAATGTCAGACCTATGACAAAACACAATCCTCTAATGTTCAGCTCAAGAAATAATCCTCTTGTGTTCAGCGAAAAGTATACACTCTCTTTGTGTTGTGTTCCTGGTGTTCGTGTTGAGTTTATGCAGCAGACAAGTAGGCAATGCCAGGTCTTGTGTACACAGGGTGACATGTGTACCAGAGGCCGTCGAGGATGTTCTTGTGGGATTTGTCAATAGCGCAGGCTGACCAAAATTTGCTGAATGATGAGTGTTCTGTCACAACGAGTAGGTTTTTTTTGTAGACGGTAAATGCAGAGTTCTTGCAATTCGGCTTCAAGTTATCAGCATATATCGCCATATAAGAACACGCCAATCTGAACTTTTCAGAGAACGTGTCGTTGCACAAATAGATAGTAAAGCTGACACTGATCTGAACGCAGGTGGCTATAAACTGGTGCATTTGCAAAGGTGCGATTCCGATTCCCGGCGTGAAAACAGTGAGGCACGTCGAGGACAACCTGGGTGCGCTCGGCTGGCGGCTGAGCGCTGGTGAGATTTCAGAGCTCGAAGCCGCGGCCATGGAGTGCCCGAAGAAGATGGTTCAGAACATATTCCAAACTGCATGAGCAAACTGCAGCCGGTAAAACAAGACTGCAACCTGTAACAAGAGCAGAGAGACATATCCTTTCTCTTCTCTGCATAGTTCAGACTTCGGTTCCAAACTTCCGGAGTTCAGACACATGCCACTGTAAATCTTGACTTGTAGATGTCTAGTGCCGTATTCTGAAACAACATTATGGTGTTGGTATTTGCAGCAACAATATATGTCTGAATTCAGAAATCAAGTGCGCAACTCAAAAGTAAAGATTGCATGGAGTTGACAAATCATTATCGATGGAAAATAAGGCCACATATTCCCATACATGGAGGTCGTCCCAGTACATTCCAGCTTAACACATTGCCACCCATCTGATGAGATTTCAGAGCTCGAAGCGGCGGCCATGGAGTGCCCGAAGAAAATGGTCCATAACATATTCCAAACTGCATGAACAGACTGCAACTAACACCAATACCAAACAAGACAGCAACCAGAAACAAGAGCTAGCTGAGAGTATTCTCTATCATCTCTGCAGAGTTCAGACTTCGGTTTCGGACTTCAGAGTTCAGACACATAAATCCTGACGAGATGGTTAGAGCTGTATGCTGAAACAACATTTATGGTGTTTGTATCAGCAATGTCTGAATTCAGAAACGAACTGTGCGAGTAAAAGTAAAGATTGCATGGAGTTGACGAATCATTATCGACGGAAAATTACGCCAATTTATTCCGGTACATGGAGGTCGTCCCAGTACATTCCAGCTTAACACATTGCCATCCATCTGGTCAGATTCAGATGGGCGCTTAACCTTACTTGCTTTACTACCAGTATATACACAATCAGCCAGCATTCAGCGGTCTCGTCGGTCTACTCAGACCGTCAGACGGCCTTGCAGTACTTGGCGGCGCCAGGGGTCTCCTGCTGCATGAGCGCGAGCGCGCGCTCAAACTGCGCCCACCGCTGCTCCAAAGTGCCATTGTAGCCGACAGACATGCGAATGAGCCCCGGCGAGATCCCTGCCCTTGCGCGGTCCTCGGGGTCCATCTCGCTGCTGGTGCTGCTCCCGGAGCATGACATGAGCGTCTCGTAGTACCCCAGGCTGACGGCCATGAGTCCGAACTGGGTGGTGTTCTGGAGGTGGTGCATGAGTCGCCCCGCGCGCTCCTCGGTGCCCATGTCCACGCACAGCATCCCGCCGGCGCCGTACCCGGGGTTGCCGATCGCGGCGAGGCGGTCGCTGTGCGGGTGGTCGGGGAGGCCCGGGTAGGTGACGCGGAGCCCCAGGCGGCGCATCCGGGTCGCGAACTCGGCGGCGCGGCGCGAGTGCTCCTGCATCCGGAGCGGGAGGTGGGGCAGGCGCGCGGCGAGCTCGGCCGCCACCTTGGCGTTCATCGTCGGGCCCAGGAGCATCAGCGCCCCGTCCTGCAGGTCCATCATCGCGTTCACCAGGCTCGCCGGCCCGCAGATCGCGCCTGTAACAAGCCACGTTGGAAAATTCGGTTTAACACTGCCAATCTACCATTAGGAGCAAGATTTCACAAGGTTGATGATGAATTAGCTACATACAAATGTGCGATCGAGAGCAGTTTTGGCGAATCGGACTAACTAAACACCAAACCAAGACCATCAGCACCGTGTGACTCGATGCATGACATGCCACAATGCCAGGACAATCGGCGCTAGCTAGTGCTACGGAACAAAGAAAATAAATGTGGTGATCGATGGCGACCGATCACGTTTATCACTGGATGCCGAGATGAGACCATCAGCACGGTGGCCCGGTGGCGCAATGATCAACCAGATGGCGCGAAAACGTGAAAGGCGACGAACGGTCCCGTCACTCCATGGACCATGGAGATACTTGCGAGCGAGAGCCGATCGCTCCTGGCCGTGGAAACGGAGGGAGACATGGAACACGTGGAGTGTAGTGTACGTGCACGGCCAAAGCGGGTAGATGGGTCACCATCGCCATCACGCGCTAGCTAGAGCTTAGCTGATCTAAGTAGGTGAGGGTGAGGCCGCCACGCTCAGCGCTGACTCATCAGTTTGTCCTTTTGGCCTTTAGTTTTGGGAGCGTCGATCGTGTTATCTCCGCATGGGGGCCGGTGGGGACGCGCGCGGCAACAACACGACGGTGTATAGGCGTGGTTGGAGAGGTCTGGTGAATGGTGGCTGGTAGTAGGCTCGGTGAAGGAGATACCCGGTATGTAAATTACTCAATGGAATTGCTAATTTCAGCTAGCTAAGAATTAAAGTCTAAAGTATTGTGATTTGTGCATCCTATGAGTTGCAAGTGGAGCTCCAACTAAGATTTTTCAGTTACAATTTGGGTTGCAAGCTCCAACCAAAAAAAATTCAGTTACAATTCGGGTTGCAACTAAGATTTTGTTAATTTCAAGTCAGTTGCAACTAAAAAAAATTCAGTTGCAAATCGGGTTGCGTTTCTAAATCACAAGTGCACCACACAATGAAAAGCTATTCATAATTTCACATACTATAAAATTGGTGAGCGGCATCATTTGATTGAGAACTATGCTGATTCTCGGTCGACTGAAAATTAGCCACAACCATTACCCAATTATGTTATGTTTCAACCGAGCTACTATTAATTACAATTCTGTTTGTCGAGTAGGCATCAAGAGAGTTGTGTAGTGATTGATCTACATATACAGATTAGACGTGGTTAGTGGTTACACAAAACCTCGAAGCCCCATTTGTAGTTCAAAATTTGCAAAGCACGAGTGTGTTTGGTTATAAAATTTCTTCCATCATTATGAAAAAGTAAAGCACTAGTATTCACAGAATTATGAGCTCATTACAAATTAAGGATGTCGAATTGATCATGTCATAATCATTATTTGTCCGGGTAATATTTATTTGAAATAACTACTCCCTACTCGATCCACAAGTTTCTTTGTTTTTAATAAGAATCTCGCGATTCCATTCTACGTAAGGTGTCAAGTGGGATCCCTATTACTATATCCCACTTGTAGCTTATTTTGCCTATTCTAGTATAAAATTTTACCTTAAAATTTACACTATAAAAATTAAAATATACTAAAGGTGGGATTTATGTGGGATCCCACCTGATACCCTAATTCTACATGGCCGTAGAATCTTCTTACTCCCGATACTATTCTTGCATCTCCGGAATCTACTTGCAGCCGTACGTGGTGGTCCTTTTCCATCCATCGTCCCCGTGTCTCGGGGCAATGCATGTGAGCACTGCTGGCTTTCAGCCCCAGCATGGTCGGAACGTGACATGCGACAAAGCAAACGAGGTGACGCACGTACCATCTATTATGTACTAATGTAGCGTTTTCTACAATTTCCAGCTGGAAAAAAAGTGTTGAGGACGTGCACGGTAATGAAGTGTCTAGAGGACGTTTATGTCACTGATACTTCCAAGCACACACAGTTGTTACGCACTCTAGCTATCTCGTCGTCGCATGCATGCATGGAACACGTAGTAAGGTATGAGTTGAGCGTGAGGGAGATGGTCATCGATCCTTACCGGCGATGATGTCCGCGCCGCCGCTGATGAACTTGGAGACGCTGTGAACAACAACATCTGCGCCGAGCCGCGCGGGCGAGACGACGACGGGGGTGAAGGTGTTGTCCACCACCAGCTTGGCGCCCGCCTCGTGCGCCACCCGCGCCAGCATCGGGATGTCGGCCACGGCCAGCGTCGGGTTCGACATCGTCTCCACGTACACCACCTTGGTCTCTCCCGGCCGCACCGCCGCGCGCACGGCGGCCTCGTCGTCGGCGTCCACGAACGTGGCGCTCACCCCGGACGTGCGCGGCAGGAACCGGGACAGCAGCGCGTGGGTGCCGCCGTAGAGGCACCGCGACGCCACCACGTGGCCGCCGGCCCCCACCAGCTGCATCAGCACGGAGGAGATGGCCGACATCCCCGACGCCGTGCAGTAGGCGGCCTCGGTGCCCTCCAGCGCCGCCATCTGCCGCCCCAGCGCCAGCACCGTCGGGTTGAAGTGCCGGCTGTAGATGTACAGGTCCCCGCGCTCCGGGCCCAGCTCCCCCGCGAAGAGCCGCCGCATCGTGTCCGGCTCCATCACCGTGAACGTCGCCGACGCCTCGATGGACATGTTCACGCCGCCGTGCTCGCCGAACTCGTGCCGCGCCGCGGCCAGCGCCGCCGCCGGGTCGGAGTCCCGGCGGCGCGCCTTCGTCGTCGGCTTCTCGTCGGTGCTGCCGCCGTCGTCGCCGAGGCCGCCGTTCTGCTGCGGCGGCGGGCGCTTCAGGAGGGTCAGGGGCTCCGCGGCGGCGAGGACGTGCGCCATTGTGATCTCGGAAGGGATGTTTGTTTGCAGATCGATCGGTGTAGTATGAAGAGCGGTGTGGGGGAAGCGAGCAGGGGACGGTGCCAATTTATAGCCGGATTTTCAGGATCTTCTCCGCATGGGTGAGCTGGGAGATGCTTCCTCGCGACGTGGGTAGCCGTGAGCCGTACGCGTGGCGAAACGGACCGCGGATGGGAAGGAGGAATGTACCGGGACCCACTTCACGGCCAGGGGGGAAAGGACAGAACAGGAGTCTTCTTCTTCCCGAGTTTGCGGGTTTCACACCTCGCCATACGTTCTTTGTAAATTGTAACGCCGATGAAATTCATGACAAAGTTTAACTTTGAGGATTTTGCATCATAAAGTCTCGATCAACCACCACAAAAAAAGGAATTTCTAATTTCTAATGCATGTTATTGCTACCCATGATCTTGGTTAACGGCGCCGGTAAGTTCTATTGGAATGTCAGTAACAGCATGCATGCCAGGCTAACTTAACCGGCAGGTCAGGATGAATATGCACGTGAAACAAACCAGGTCCAATGCACTCGTGCTCGCGGTGAAAGGAGACACCGTCCACGTTCAATGAACCAAAATTGTAGGACGCCTCCTGCGGCAACCGCTACTAGTAGCAGTCAAAATTGGCCACTGTGCATGCTAATTTTGGAACACCACCACATAACATCGAAGGATTGTTCGAAATCTCGACGAATCTGGCCGTGAAATCTTCCCAAATCTGGCAGGAAAAGCGAGCATCCGCGAAGCCAACCTGAATTGGGACGCTGTGCCTATCCGAAACTGGTGGACTGACCTGACCACCTTGTAGATGGATGTACGTGCTCCATCACTGCTGACAAGTGTTTGACTAAACCTAGCTAGCTCATGGCCGGGCCAGGAAGGCAAAATCGTGTTGAGCTTCTCCTTCCAAATGTATCGGCCTGCGTAATCGTGACTGCAAGTCTTTTTCCTCCCGTTTGAACAGCGAACTCGAGAACGACCACAAATTTTGCAAACTCAAGCGCGTGTCTGCGATTAACCCCTGATTCTATGATGCATGTGTTTATTTTGGAAAAAAATCAATTTTAAACCTTAAACTCGTAGAGGTTCAGCGAAACAAACCATTAACTCCAAATTCTTGTAGTTTATATCCTAAACTTATAAATCTCGGTCTGAAACAAACCCTAGAGATGTTCGGTGCTTCGGAAAAGCAGCAGTCCCAACTAGGATTATATGCAACTCTTAGTGCCAGTGGGGGCCAACATGTCAGATCCATCCCATTTCCAATCCCTCCCCCTTTCGTTTCGCCACAGGCGACTACCTGAGGATGGATGTCGGGACGATGCTTGGGAGGAAACCACTAGGTTGGCGAGGTCCCATATAGCTTCGCCTTACAGCTCCGGCCCTCCAAGTTGGAGGAATCGGCCCGAGAAGCTTTGAATAGAGGGCCTGGCATCGTCTTCCCTATGGCCGGTATCAAGAATGGAATTTGTCCATCCACATGACAAAGAGATATACTCTAGGCCCTCTCGGTAATGCATATTCTATATCACTTGCAAGCACGTGAAAAATGAGGTCGGTACAAGGAGTGTTGTATTACCGAACGAGTAAAAAGTACTTGCTGAAAACGAGACTAAAGATACAAACGATCAAATCTTGGGAAAATAAATTATCGTGAGACAAAATGAATGGAATATACGATTACATGAATCATCAACATCGTGCTTCAATCGATAAAGATCTTTGTTGAATGTGTGGGAGTCATTATGAACATTCAGGTCCCGCTATTGATTATTGATCAAAAGAGGTATTTCAATCGTGTTTATTGTTGAACATGTCGGGTCACACACATAACGTTCGATGATGATAGGGTAGTAATGGGATATTCATAATGATGAGACCAAAGATTGTTCAGAGTCTCGGGTGGGATCCAGGACATGACGAGGAGCTTCGGAATGGTTCGGAGATTAAGATTAATATATGACAAAGTGATTTTATGGTTCTGGAAAAGTTTAGGAATTAATTTTCTAGTATTGTATCCAAAAGTTTCTAGAAGGTTCCAAGGGTCCCACAAGTGGATCTCACCTGCCTAGAGGGACCACATGGGCCTAGAAGGGGCCACCGCGACCGACATTGGCAGGGCGGCACAACCCTCCATGGCACATGCAGACACCAACTATAGGGTGCTCCGTAACTAGGGGTGGAAACTTGGAAGCCAAGTTCCCCCTGGTAGTCGCCACCTCTTCTTGGAGGAGGGGCCGGCCGGCCATACCCCGTGGCATATGAAAAGAGGGGCAAGGTCAGGACCCTTGCAACCCTAGCCGCCGCCCCTTCTCTTATCTCTCTCCTCCTCAGCTGCAGCTTGGCAAAGCCTTGCGGAACTCCACCGTAATAACCCCCACCAGAGTGTCGGTAAAACCGATTGTCGTGGGGTTGACCCCCGGGTAAGCACAAGACATGTAGTAAATGATTCAACAAAGATGCTAAACCAATAGATCAAGGAAGCCCGTATAATTACCAAGACCAAGGTGTTAACTTCACTGTGAAAGAACTAGGGTGTAGATGCTACGGTAGAAACCTTTGCGATGAACTTATCTTGATCTGAGAGAGGGAAACTGAGAGAGAGAGGAGTACCTGCGCCGAAGCTCGAACCGGAGGCCATGGCGATGGGTGGTGGCGAGGACGTGGGCCTGTGGTGGCGGCGGTGGAGGACTTCCCGTGACTAGCGCTAGCCCTAGATCAGTAGGGATATCGGTGGGGCAACTGGCAACACGGTGAACTTTGTACCTTGTGCCTCGGCCCCCACCTCTGTTTATATAGCACTGCCACAGGGGCCCATCAACCATATTACGGTTGGACGCCCCCGATCAGGGTGCAAGAGGGGTTATCGATCGGCCGTTGGGCACGATCGATCGAGAGATCTACCTAACATTCTCCCCCTTGATCTCAACTTTACTTTTAACTTTATCCTTTAATCTTTACTCGTTTCATCACAGATCAGTACATAGAGCATGTTTCATCGTCACAGCTCAATTGCCGATAGAATCAGACAGCCACTATACACTTTTCTGCTTTGAAACAAATTCTGTTACTTTTGGGTCTCTTATGATCCAGGAATCATAGGCTTCCCACTAAACCAATGCCGGCTAAGTGTTCCTTGAACACACTGGGTGGTAAGCCTTTCGTTAGCGGATCCGCAAGCATATACTTTGTCCTTATATGCTCGAGACTTATAGTTTGATCCTAGATTTTATCTTTCATAACATAATACTTTACTTCTATTGGTCTGGTAGCTTTACTCGACTTGTTGTGAACATAAAATACTGCGGGCTGGTTGTCACAGTACATCTTTAGTGGTTTGTCAATGCAATCCACCACTTTCAAGTCGGGTATAAATTTCTTTAGCCATAACACCTGATTTGTGGCCTCAAAACATGCTATAAATTTGGCATACATCGTGGATGATGCAACTATTGTCTGTTTGCAGCTTCTCCACAAAATAGCCCCTCCTGCGAGAGTGAACACACATCCTGTTATGGACTTTCTATCATCTTTGTCTCTCGCATAATCTGCATCTGAATACCCTTTTATCTCTAGAGAATCGGATCTTCTGTAGGTTAGCATGAGGTCTTTTGTGCCTTGCACATAACGCAATACTTTCCTTACCATCTTCCAGTGCTCTGTGCCTGGATTTTCCTGATATCTACCGAGTACCCCGGTGATAAAGGCTAAGTCAGGGTGCGTGCACACTTGTGCATACTGTAAGCTTCCAACAACTGAAGCATATGGTACTGCTTTCATTTGATCGATCTCATATTTATTCTTGGGGCATTGAAATTCCCCAAAACTGTCGCCCTTGACTATAGGAGCAGGTGTGGCATTAATCTTATGCATATTATACTTTATTAGAACCTTTTCTAAATATGCCTTCTATGATAATCCTAACACTCCATTCTTTCTATCTCGTTGAATTTCTATGCCCAAAACATATGAAGCTTCACCAAGATCTTTCATATCAAAGTTTGAGGACAAAAACTTCTTTGTTTCTCGCAGAAGACTAACATCACTGCTAGCAAGCAGGATATCATCCACATACAAGATTAGGAAAATATATTTCCCACTTTTAAACTTTGCATAAACGCAGTTGTCCTCAATATTTTCTTTAAATCCAAATCTTTTAATAGTATCATTAAACTTTAGATACCACTGTCTAGAGGCTTGCTTTAATCCATAAATGGATTTCTTTAGACGGCATCCCATGTGTTCCTTCCCCTCCATGAAAAAACCCTTGGGTTGTTTCATGTAAACTTTTTCTTCTAAATCTCCATTTAGAAATGTCGTCTTTACATCCATTTGATGCAACTCTAAATCAAAATGCGCAACTAGTGCCATTATGATTATGAAGGAATCCTTACATGAGACTGGAGAAAATGTCTCATTGTAATCTACCCCTTCTCTTTGTGTAAATCCTTTTGCCACTAGACGCGCTTTATACTTTTCTATATTCCCATTAGAGTCATACTTTGTTTTATAGACCCATTTACAGCCTATTGTTTTGGCTCCTTTGGGAATTTCCTCTAAGTCCCAAACATCGTTGGAACTCATCAACCTCATTTCATCTTCCATGGCCTCCAGCCACTTCGATGAGTTGGGGCTCCCCATGGCTTCTTCATATGAAGTGAGATCACCTTCCATATGAACTGTTTCTGTGTTATAAACTTTATAATCAGTAGAAATAGCTGATTTCTTGACTCTTTTGGACCTTCTAAGGGCCTCATTCTCAGGCTCATTATGTACCTCAACTTCTGGTACATCTATTAAAGGTGGTTGTTCTAGCTCCCTTTCATGCTCAACAAAGGGTTCAGTCGGCTCCTGAGGGATAGGTTCCGAATCTTCATACCTTGTTATCATGGGTGGAGTTACAACAGGTGCTTGCACCGCAACCTCAGGGATTGCCAATGCAGGTACAACAGGTAGCGAGACAAATGGCTCTTGAATCATCGGATTAGGTGCATGCACCCTCTTCTCCTCAAGATCAATTTTCCGAGCTACCATGCTCCCCCTCATCAATTCGTCCTCCAAGAAGACTGCATGTCTTGTTTCTACAAACTTTGTGTATTTGTCTGGACAGTAGAAACGATAACCTTTTGATATGTCAAGATAGCCAATGAAGTGGCAAGTTACTATTTTGGGGTCTAACTTTGCAATATTTGGATTAAATACTTTTGCCTCAGCTGGGCTCCCCCAGACCCTCAAGTGGCGCGGAGAGGGAACTCTCCCTGTCCACAACTCGTACGGTGTTTTGGGCACCGACTTGCTTGGTTCTCTGTTGAGAATGTGAATGGCAGTTTTAAGCGCCTCCATCCATAATCCCAATGGCAAGGTGGAATAACTCATCATACTGCATACCATATCCATAAGAGTACGGTTGCGCCTTTCAGCTACTCCATTTTGCTGAGGTTTGCCCGACATAGAATACTGGGCGACTATTCCATTTCCCTATAAGAACCTTGCAAAAGGTCCAGGTACTTGACCATATGGAGTGTGCCGACCGTAGTACTCCCCTCCACGGTCGGACTGGACTATTTTAATTCTTTTATCATGTTGATTTTCAACTTCTGCTTTGAATATTTTAAATTTATCCAATGCTTTAGACCTTTCTTTAATTGGATAAATATAACCATATCGGGAGTAATCATCTGTGAATGTTATGAACGAGTCATAACCATCCACACTTTTCACAGAAAACGGTCCACAAATATCAGTGTGAATGATTTCTAGTGTCGTTGTGCTTCGGTTTGCACCCTTTTTAATTTGCTTTACATACTTTCCTTTTATGCAATCTATGTATTGTTCTATATCGGAGAACTCTAACTGAGGAAGAATATCATTTTTAGCGAGGTTTTCGATTCTTCCCCTCGAAATATGGCCTAATCGACAGTGCCATAACTTCGATGAGTCATGAGTTCCTTTTCTTTTCTTTTGTTCTTTGTTCGACAAGGAAGTTTGTTCATTCACATTACACACAGAATGCACTTTTCACATAAGGATAACAAATAAAGCTCGTTGTGAAGTAAAGCAGTACCCACACAAGGATCTTTAAACCATATGGCACACTTGCCATGTGCAAAATAACACTCATAACTGTCTTTATCCAAACGTGATACACTTATTAAGTTTCTATGAAGCGTAGGAACAAATAAAACATCTCTAAGCAGAATCGTAAAGCCATCAGCTAACTCCAAGGAGATGTCGCCAACAGCTTCAACGTCTGCTTGAACTCCATTCGCGACTTCAATGCATCTTTCGCTTCTTTGCATAGTCCTTGTCAAATGGAATCCCTATAAAGAATTTGCAACATGAACAGTTGCACCTGAGTCAATCCACCAAGTAAATTTCAAAAACTATGAATATAGGGATTCATTTACAAAAGAAACTATATCTCTACCTTTCTTTGCCATTATGGACTTGAGCCATTCTGGGCAATCT
Source organism: Dactylis glomerata (assembly GCA_007115705.1). Classification (NCBI taxonomy): domain Eukaryota; kingdom Viridiplantae; phylum Streptophyta; class Magnoliopsida; order Poales; family Poaceae; genus Dactylis; species Dactylis glomerata. The sequence goes on from QXEO01000492.1 coordinate 970,224, forward strand.
TTCTTGAAGTGCCCAGTCTTCTTGCAGTGGAGACACTGGTCTTTATCCACTGGGAGAGTGGGCCGATGATACTGTTGGGGACCTTTGCCATATGGCTTGGAGGTAGAACCTTGGTTGTTGTTCGGGTAGTTCCTTTTCCTGTTGTCCTTGACATAGTTGATGGAACCACCATTTGAGGCTTTGAGCCTATCCTCTTCTTGCACACACATGGCAATCATCTTTTCTATGTCCCATTTATCAGGAGACATGTTGTAGTTGATAAAAAAGTTATCAAACTCTTTAGGCAATGAAGCCATGATAAGGTGAACAAGTAGAGCAGGCTTTAGTTCTAGATCAACATCCGTGGGCTTCAGTTTAGAAGCCATGTTGCTCATCCTCAGGATGTGCTCCCTGATGCCATGTGCACCTCCTGTGTACTTTTCTGTGACCAGCTGTTTGAGTAGCTGGGTAGCATACACCTTTGAAGAGCCAGTGAACTGGCTCTTTATCTTTTCCAGAAACTCCCCAACGGAAGTGCACTCTTTGATTGAGCCCGCAATGGCGTTCTCAATCGTGTTCTTTATAAAGGCCATGCACTTTTTATTTGCATTGACCCACTTTTGGTTCTCTAGCACATATGCCATCTCCACTGGAGCATAGTCCTTTTTCTTTTTCTCCCATGTAGCATCATCATCCTTTGCATCTCTGACTGGCTCTATCGGTTTGAGTGTCCACAACCTAGTCGACTTCAACGCAGACAAAAGCCAGGTCCACTTTCTTCCTGCACTCAGTGTAGTTGTCACCCCTGAGCGCCAGAACATCTTTGAGGCAACTGATGTTTTGCTGGCGCGTAGTTGATGTGGGAGCTTCTTCTTCTTCTTTGTTCCCCGACAACGGTGCCAGAAAACTTGTTGGTGGTGCGGTGTTGATATAGGTGTTTTATAGATGACCGCCCAGTTGGAAACTCCAAGAGAAGGTTATGATAAGAATAGCAGCAAGTCTTCCCTCATTATGAAACCAAGGTTTATCGAACCAGTAGGAGAAAGAACCAACTTCAGAAGGTTGATGCCCGCTAGCTTCGCGATAGCTCCGGACGATTTGTTTATGGCGCCTTGTCCAGGGCTTAGCTTTGCACCAGCAGCAATGTGGAACCTGCACATAACACAACCAAGCACTTTGTCCCAACTTACAGTGAGGTTGTCAATCTCACCGGTTTGCTGTAAACAAAGGATTAAGCGTATCGAGTGGTAAAAGATAGTAGTTTGCAAGAATGTAAATAAAGCGAGTAAATGGTAAGCGGTAATAACAGTATAAAAGAATGGACCGGGGTCCACAGTTCACTAGTGGTGTCTCTCCATAAAGTAAATAACATGCCGGGTAAACAAATTATAGTTGGGCAATTGATAGAATAAAGTAAGCATACAAATGTCATGAGGATCACTATGAGATTCACTTGGGCATTACAACATAATACATAGACCGTAATCCAACTACATCTATGACTAATAATCCACCCTCCGGATGTCATCCGAGCAACCATTGGGTATTAAGTTGCCAGCAAAAGATTATCGCCTTAAGCAAAGTATGTAATGTAAACAATATAAATGTCCTTGAACACAAGATTGTTGTTTTCTCCCTAGTAGCAACAGCACATCTACAACCTTAGAGGTTTCTGTCACTCCCCCAGATTACTAGAAGCATGAGCCCACTATCGAGCATAAATACTCCCTCTTGGAGTCACTAGCATCTACTCGGCCAAGATATCTACTAGCAACAAAGAGCATGCAAGATCATAAACAACATAGAGATAACATAAAGATAATAATTCAGCAAATCAACTTGACATAGTATCAATATTCATTGGATTCCAACAAACACAACATGTAGAATTACACAACGATGATCTTGATCATGATAGGCATCTCACAAGATCTAAACATGAAGCACATGGAGGAGATGACAACCATCTAGCTACTGCTATGGACCCGTAGTCCAAGATAGACTACTCACACATTACTCTGGAGGCAGGCATGGTGATGAAGAAGGCCTCTGGCGGTGATTCCCCTCTCCGATAGGGTGCCAGAAAGAGCTTCTGGACCCTCCCGATCTCGTGTCGATGACGGCGGCGGCTTGCAATATGTTTCGAGGAAAATTGATTGGTCCCTTTAGGTTTTCCCGTCGAGGGGAATATATAGGCAGAAGGGCGGCGTCAGAAGGTGGGCCAGGCGGCCACACCACCTGCGGCCCAGCCCCACCCTATGGTGCGCATGGCCCCTAGTCCTCCTCCATCTTAACTTTGGACTCCGTGACGCTTCAGGAAAAATAGGAATTTTGGCTTTTGTTCCGTCCAATTCCGAGAATATTTCCTGTATAGCTAATCTGAAACACAAAAATAGCAGAAATAGGGAATGGCACTGTGGCATCTCATTAGTAGGTTAGTTCTAGAAAATGCATAAAAATGCCATAAAGTGTAACAAAACACAAAGCAAATGGTGTATAAACAAGCATGGAGCATCAAAAATTATAGATACATTTGAGACGTATCAAGCATCCCCAAGCTTAACTCATGCTCGTCCTCGAGTAGGTAAGTGATAACAAAACAATAATTTTTGAGGTGACATGCACCATCACAATCTTGATCAACGATGTAAAGCAGTGAGTGCTGAGATCAAAGTACTTAAAACATGGGCATAAGAGACATAATCTTGACAATAAAACTTAGCAACCATGTTATAACATGGAAAGTAACACAAACAAAAGATCATGAGTAATGAAACATTGAAGTCATGTGTGTGTTTCAACCATATAGAAAAACATAGCAAAGTGGTTTTTAGCTTGTCCTTCATGGTATAGCAAAACATAAATGCATAGGACACCTTCAAGTTTAAGAGGGCGACTAGATACAAATAATTTAAGAATAAGCAAAACCATAATCATGAATCAATCAATGATAAATTTTGGGACTATGCACATTAAACTCAGAATGACAACTATGCTCTCTTAGACGGTGCATAAAGGTAGAAGGTGGAGACTCAACATAAAAGTAAAAGAAAGGCCCTTCGCAAAGGGAAGCAGTGATTGCAAGTTTTATAAACCTCCAAAATTATGATACTTACTAGCTTTGAGCTCTCATTGCCCCCATCATAGGCATCTTGACTGGTTAAAGTTAATGCGAGTACAATGACGAAGCATATGATTAACAAATCATAAGTTGAAAATCTCGTGTCCCATGAAGAACGAATACCCAAACCTCATGCTACTCGACTTAGGTCCCAAGCATGTTCTTGTCATTGCAAGCATACACGTATCATCGAGAACCGCCAACGGGGTACCTCTTGCCCCCGATGACATGGAACAAGCCCACATCAAAATGACAAGACAAACAGACAATGAACACCTCGGCATCTCTTTTATTTACCATTGGTATAGCTTTTTATTATGAGATGTGTCATCGAATGTCCACTATGGGCATGCTGTAAATTTTCACCATGAATGATGCATGGCTTAGATTAGCGGCCCAGGCATTTCTCTAACACATATACAAACTCCATGAGCTCACAAGTTTCCAACTTATTTCACATCGCGAGTATCTATAAACAAAAGATCACGATATCAACTAAATGAGAGAAAGTGCAATGTTGAAAGCTTGCCCCATGACGGCATGGCTGGGCTAATTTCCAACTTACAACTTGCAAGCATAAAGTCAACATAAGAGAGCCACAATGGTCAAAATTATTAAAAGCAAGAAAAGTAAAGTGTGCCGTCAGGTTCGTGAGAGCTTTACTGACTAATTTTCACATAACACCAAAAAGTTTAATTTGAAGGACAGATAAAAGCAAGTCAGATGTACTTGGAATAGGAAATTGCTAATAGGTATGTATGGTGGACACATTGGAATAAACTTGGTTTTTGGGAGTTGGATGCATGAGTAGAGCTCATACTCAGTACAAAATGAAGGCTAGCAAAAAGACTGGGAGCGACCAACTAAGAGAGCAATAACGGCCATAATCATGCATAGCGACAAAACATCATTAACCGAAGCATAAAGTGGTATCACAAGTCAAAAATCAAATGATCATAGAGGCTATATGGCGACTTTTTAGAGTCAAACATGTTGCAAGCATGCGCCAAGTCAACCCAAATAAAGCATCAAAGGAGAAAACCACAATAATATGCTCCCATATAACAAAAACAATGCATGATTTTTTTCAAAGGTTTATTAAGCAATCTCAGTCATTTGAGACAAGTCATGCTACAGCAAAAACTACTAAGCATACTATCAAAATGACATCAAGCATGACATGCAAAAGTCTAAGCCGCAGTCTAAACAAGCTCCATTTGTACCACTATAGTCATGAAACTTTTTTCTCTTTTCCAACACCATTCAAACATTTTTGAAACAACTCTTTTGATGAAAACCAACATAGACCAGTGGTCTAAATACACCTTGATACAAAGATATAAACAAGATCTGAACAAAAATCAAGGCGGAAAACGAAAGCTAAACGTAGTTCTAGAAAAAGAGAACACTCGTTGAACGATAAGAGTGAAAACTAGAGTGTTCTTGGCAATGAAAAACGGGGTGTGTCTTCTCCAAAAGAAATTTGTTGGGGTCTAACCATTTATTGCAACAAACAAAACAAAAGAAAACTGAAAGCAAAAGTAAAAAAGCTCCAAGAAAAACGCATAGAATATGAAGCAATAAAAATATAGTGTCTTGAAAGGTGACCTGATTTTTGCCGATGAAGAAGGGGTGTGACGAGGTTCTAACTCGGCAATTCCCATGTTTAGGGATTTCGATTCATGGAGCATATGTGGGCGCTTGGCGGATTCGATGGCTTCAGACAGAAACAGGGGTACACACGAATTTACCCAAGTTCGGCCCCCCGGAGGGTAAAGACCTACATCCTGCTTATCTGATCTTGTATTGCTTATATAGCTAGAGCTATTACAATGGTGCGCAGATGGGATCTGGATATGGTCGAAAGAGATGGCGTGCGCTAGCCTATGCGTGGGATCTATGCGAGATTGTATTCCAGTCTGTCTAGGGGATGCCCTTGGTGGCTTTATATATGCAGCCAGTTAGGGTTTATAAGGTTTCTTGCCTTCTACTCCAAGTCAAAGTGTTGGGCCTTGTGGGCTTCGTGTATCCTTCGAGCGAGCTTCTTCCTTGGCAGGAACCAGGTAGGCAAATATCGAGGACCGAGGGGTCATACCCTCGTCAGGGTGCCTCGGGGGCATCCCCAAGCTTTGATGCTTGTACCTCTTAGATATTTCTTGGGGGTGACATGGGCATCCCCAAGCTTGAGCTTTTATCCATACTTCATCTCATCTCATCACTCTCCATTCCCTACACTTGAAAACTTCCTTCATACAAAACTTCACACAATTCTATTAGCAACATTAGTATAAGCATGATAGTAAATCTACTCTTTTGGTTCAGTTTCAAACTCAAATATACCATCCATTATAGCATAAGCTACTGTATCAACTTCCTCAAAAGTTCCATGATCAAAAGAACTCAAAAAGAAGGCGATCAAGAGGCAAACACAAATAGTGGCAGAAATCTGTCAAAACAGAACAGCTGACAAAGATCAATTTTTCGTAGGACCTTATGTTGCTCAAATCTAAAAGTGCAAAACTAATAAAAGTTTGTAAATAACCTGGGGAATGTGCACAAGAAATCTCATATCAAAAAGATATTCTGAGAATTTTCACGAATTTTTACGGTGCAGCGCAGAAATCTGTTTCAGGACAGCAAACTTCCCCAAATCTTACCTTCCTCAAATTAGAGGTTCTTCTTGGCACAAAAGATAAGGAGAGGTAATTACAGTAGTAATAACTTCCAAGACTCAAATAAAAGAAAAAGTACTGAAAAGAAAACATTGGGTTATCTCCCAAGAGTGCTTTTCTTTAACGCCTTTGAGCTAGGCGCAGAAAGTGGAAATCAAGTAATATCAAGCGATGAAGCATCAAGTTCATAATTTGCTCTAAGAATAGAGTCAATAAGTAATTTCTTTCTCTTTCTAGGGAAGTGTTCCATACCTTTCTTGAGTGGAAATTGATATTTAATGGTGTCTTCCTTCATATCAATGATGGCACCAACAGTTCGAAGAAAAGATCTTCCCAAAATAATAGGACATGAAGCATTGCATTCAACATCCATAACAAGGAAATCAATAGGAACAAGGTTGTTGTTAACCATTATAAGAACATCATTAATCCTTCCCAATGGTTTCTTCTTAGCAACATCAGCAAGAGGAACATCAAAATAACAATTTTCAAGCGGTGGTAAACCAAGCATATCATAAATCTTTCTAGGCATAATAGAAATACTTGCACCTAGATCACATAAAGCATGGCAATCAAAATCATTCACATTCATATCAATGATGGGCTCCCAACCATCTTCTAACTTCTTGGGAATAAAAACCTTTTGTTTCAACTTTTCTTCCCTAATTTTCATGAGAGCATTTGTAATATGCTTTGTAAAAGCAACATTTATAGAACTAGCATTAGGACTCAAAGCAAGCTTTTGCAAGAACAAAATAACTTTAGAGATATTGCAACCATCAACATCAAAATCATTAAAAGAAGTATAGCTATTATCTTCCATACTCCGAAAAATTTCAGCACTTTTTGTAGAAAAAGTTTTTGCAGTTTTGGGCTTTTTTGCACAAGGAGTAGGAGTTTTCTCTACACCAATCAAAGTAAGAGGATTGCTAGCATTTGAAACAACATTACTAGAGGTGGTGATAGTACATACCTGCATATTTCTAGCCATCTCGTCTTCTCTTTCCCACCTGGCATATGATACGTCTCAAACGTATCTATAATTTTTGATGCTCCATGCTTGTTTTTACACCATTTGCCTTGTGTTTCGTTACACTCCGTGGCACTTTTATGCATTTTCCGGAACTAACCTATTAACAAGTCGCCACAGTGCCAGTTCCCTGTTTTCTGCTGTTTTTGTGTTTCAGGAGTGATACACAGGAAATATTCTCGGAATTGGACAAAACAAGTTCCTGAAGTCTTATTTTGCCCGGAAGCTTCCAGAGATCCGAAGAGGCGAAGTAGAGGGGCCACAGGCCAGCCTCACACTAGGCCGGCACGGCCCAGGCCCTGGCCACGCCGCCTAGGTGTGAGGAGGCCTGGGGCCACTCCTGACGATGCCCCTTCGCCTATATAAAGCCTCGAGACGGAAAACCCTAGGGGAGTCGGCAAAATTTCCAGAACAGTTCCGCATCGCCGCCGCTGTCAAAGCCAAATTTCGGGGGATAGAAGTCTCTGTTCCGGCACCCTGCTGGGATGGGGAAGTGCCCCCGGAGCCATCTCTATCGGTCTCCATCACCATCTCCGCCGTCTCCATCGACCTCACCGCGATCTCCATCAACCTCGCTGTCTCCTATGATGAGGAGGGAGTAGTTCTCCCCCGGGGCTGAGGGCTCTACCGGTAGCTATGTGGTTCACCTCTCTCTCCCATGATGTGATCTTTATGTGATCGTGAGCTTTGTATCATGTTGAATAAGTAGATGTTACTCTTCTTCATTATGTGTACTCTAGTGTGTTATTAAAGTAATCTATTCCTCCTGCCATGGTGTAACGGTGACAGTGCGTGCATCATGGTGGTACTTGGTCTAGGCTACGATTGTGATCTCTTATGGATTATGAGAATAATTATCACTATGATAGTATTGAAGTGATCTATTCCTCCTTTCATGGTGTAATGTTGACAGTGTGTGCACCGTGTTAGTACTTGGTCTAAGTTGCAATAATATTTATCTTGAGTTGTGATTTGATTTGGATATCTCTATGAGTGGTGTTTGTCAAGTACTTGATGAACTTTGAGGAGTGCTTCGTAGCCCTACGCAATGATTAGTGTTATTCAATAGGAGAGTAATTCAGAGTACCATAGTGAAGAGAAGTTATTTATTTGTTCAATTATGTTATATTTGTTGGGAGTGTGTCCACTAGTGAAAGTATGATCCCTAGGCCTTGTTTCCAAGCTTTGCACACCGTTTACTCGTTGTTTTGTTACTTGTTTGCTTGCTGCCATTTTTATTCTAGATTGTATTTACTACTTATAATCATCCATACCACTTGTATTTCACTATCTCTTCGCCGAACTAGTGCACCTATACATCTGACAAGTGTATTGGGTGTGTTGGGAACACAAGAGACTTTCTGTATCGTAATTGCAGGGTTGTTTGAGAGGGATAGCTTTGACCTCTTCCTCCCTGAGTTCGATAAACCTTGGGTGATCCACTTAAGAGAAACTTGTTGCTGCTCTACAAACCTCTGCACTTGGAGGCCCAACACTGTCTACAAGAACAGACGTGTGCGTAGACATCAGCATACAATTCTGCTAACATCCTGACATTTTCATCAATTCTAACCTGGATGGCATTCAAAGTCTTGCTTTCTTTCTCATTAGGCAAAACTTTTAGTTTCAGAATTTCAACATCAAGAGCAAGGCTATCAACTTTAGAAGCAAGAACATCAATTTTACCCAACTTTTCCTCAACAGACTTATTAAAGCAGTTTGCTTACCGATGAAGTCCTTGAGCATGACTTCAAGCTCAGAGGGTGCGCCCCTAGTGTTGTTGGAGGAATTACCATAAGAGTTGCCATAACCATTACCATTGGTACAAGGATATGGCCTATAATTGTTGCTAGCAAAATTGTTCCTATAAGCACTGTTGTTGAAATTATTATTTCTAATGAAGTTCACATCAACGTGCTCTTCTTGAGCAACCAAAGAGGCCAAAGGAACATTATTAGGATCAACATGAGCTCTATCATTAGCAAGCATAGCCATAATAATATCAATCTTATCACTTAAGGAAGAGGTTTCCTCAACAGAATTTACCTTCTTACCTTGTGGAGCTCTCTCGGTGTGCCACTCAGAATAATTTACCATCATATTATCAAGAAGCTTTGTTGCAGCGCCCAAGGTGATGGACATAAAAGTGCCTCCAGCAGCTGAATCCAATAGATTTCTTGAAGAAAAATTTAGTCCTGCATAAAAGGTTTGGATAATCATCCAAGTAGTCAGTCCATGAGTAGGACAATTCTTTATCATAGATTTCATACTTTCCCAAGCTTGAGCAACATGTTCATTATCAAACTATCTAAACTTCATAATATCACTTTGCAAAGCTATAATCTGAGCAGGAGGATAATATTTTCCAATAAAAGCATCCTTACACTTAACCCAAGAATCAATACTATTTCTAGGCAAAGATAGCAACCAATCCTTAGCTCTTCCTCTTAAAGAGAAAGGAAACAACTTAAGCTTAATAATATCACCATCTACATCCTTATACTTTTGCATCTCACATAACTCAACAAAATTGTTGAGATGAGCTGCGGCATCATCAGTACTAACACCCAAAAATTGCTCTTTCATAACAAGATTCAACAAAGCAGGCTTAATCTCAACAAAATGTGCCTCAGGAGCAGGTGGTGCAATAGGAGTGCAGATAAAATCATTGTTGTTGGTGCTAGTAAAATCACACAACTTGGTGTTCTTAGGAGTACCCATTCTAGCAAAACTAAAAGCAGACAAGTAAAAATAACAACTATAAAGGAACTAATTTTTTTGTATTTTTGATAAAAAGATGCAAGCAAAAATAAAATGAAGCACAACAATAACAAAGTAAAAGATTGGAAGCGAGAGACTCCCCTTGCAGAAACCCTCTTTCTCCCCGGCAACGGCGCCAGAAAACTTGTTGATGTTTTGCTGGCGCGTAGTTGACGTGGGAGCTTCTTCTTCTTTGTTCCCCGGCAACAGCGCCAGAAAACTTGTTGGTGGTGCGGTGTTGATGTAGGAGTTTTATAGATGACCGCCCTGTTAGAAACCCCAGGAGAAGGTTATGATGAGCACAGCAGCAAGTCTTCCCTCAGTATGAAACCAAGGTTTATCGAACCAGTAGGAGAAAGAACCAACTTCAGAAGGTTGATGCCCGCTAGCTTCACGACAGCTCTGGACGATTTGTTTATGGCGCCTTGTCTAGGGCTTAGCTTTGCACCAGCAGCAATGTGGAACCTGCACACAACACAACCAAGTACTTTGTCCCAACTTACAGTGAGGTTGTCAATCTCACCGGTTTGCTGTAAATAAAGGATTAAGCGTATCGAGTGGTAAAAGATAGTAGTTTGCAAGAATGTAAATAAATTGAGTAAATGGTAAACGGTAATAACAGTGTAGAAGAATGTACCGGGGTCCACAGTTCACTAGTGGTGTCTCTCTATAAAGTAAATAACATGCTGGGTAAACAAATTACAGTTGGGCAATTGATAGAATAAAGTAAGCATCCAAATGTCATGAGGATCACTATGAGATTTACTTGGGCATTACAGCATAAAATATAGACCGTAATCCAACTGCATCTATGACTAATAATACACCCTCCGGATGTCATCTGAGCAACCATTGTGTATTAAGTTGCAAGCAACAGATTATCGCCTTAAGCAAAGTGAGTAATGTAAACAATATAAATGTCCTTGAACACAGGATTGTTGTTTTCTCTCTAGTAGCAACAGCACATCTATAACCTTAGAGGTTTCTGTCACTCCCCCAGATTACTAGAGGCATAAACCCATTATCGAGCATAAATACTCTCTCTTGGAGTCACTAGCATCTACTCGACCAAGATATCTACTAGCAACGGAGAGCATGCAAGATCATAAACAACATAGAGATAACATAAATATAATAATTCAGCAAATCAACTTGACATAGTATCAATATTCATCGGATCCCAACAAACACAACATGTAGAATTACACAACGATGATCTTGATCATGATAGGCAGCTCACAAGATCTAATATGAAACACATAGAGGAGATGACAACCATCTAGTTACTGATATGGACCCATAGTCTAAGGTAGACTACTCACACATCACTCCGGAGGCAGGCATGGTGATGAAGAAGGCCTCTAGCGGTGATTCCCCTCTCCGGCAGGGTGCCGGGAAGAGCTTCTGGACCCTCCCGATCTCGTGTCGACGACGGCGGCGGCTTGCAGTATGTTTCGAGGAAAATTGATCGGTCCCTTTAGGTTTTCCCATCAAGGGGAATATATAGGCAGAAGGGCGGCGTCAGAAGGTGGGCCAGGCAGCCACACCACCTGGTGGCGCGGCCAGGGTTTGGGCCGCGCCACCCTATGGTGCACCTGGCCCCTGGTCCTCCCCCGTCTCAGCTTTGGACTCCGTGACGCTTCAGAAAAAATAGGAATTTTGGCTTTTGTTTCGTCCAATTCCGAGAATATTTCCTGTGTAGCTTTTCTAAAACACAAAAATAGCAGAAACAGGGAACTGACACTGTGGCATCTCATTAGTAGGTTAGTTCTGAAAAATGCATAAAAATGCCACAAAGTATAACAAAACACAAAGCAAATGGTGTATAAACAAGCGTGAAACATCAAAAATTATAGATACGTTTGAGACGTATCAGTAACTCATCAAATTGTAACCTCCTGAAATTCACAAAGATGTGAGATAACAAAACAATTGCATGCATTAATCCAACATTGGTATAAATCAACATATACAACTATTTGTGCAATTAAAACTATATCACCGTTGGGCAAAAATAGAGATAAATGCACCTTTTAACATGTAATAAATAAATTATGATCATGCCATCAACAATGTTGGTTATATAATAATATAATCATAATCATCTTTAAATCACTTTATCACATCTTTCAAAAAATTAATTCTCACTTTAGGTATTTTTACCTTTAAATAGCACTTTTAACTATTTGCAGCGGAAATTATGAATTAAAATTCATTAACTTTTATCTTTTCAGAAATGTTTTTGTAACTTTTGAATTATCTAAACAAATTTTCATTGGAATAATTTGAATAGAAAAAGCTATAAGAAATTTGCTCAAAATCTGAGCAAAAAATCAATTAAAACTGTAATCTGTTAAAAAATAACATTAAAACCTGTTTTGGCCCGTGGCCTTTGGTGGCCCACGGCCTACCAGGAAGGCCCATGGCCCGTCTATACCGGCGCTGGCGCTCGCCGCGTGCTCCTGGCCGTCGGATTTAATCCGACGGTTGAGCGTCGTCTTCGACTGGGTCAAAACGACCCCGTACCCATCGGGACGAAACCCTAGCCCCCAAACGCCACTCTCTCGCCACTCTCTCTGTTCGGCTGCTGCCGTGGCAGCGGATGGACAGGAAGCCCGCGGCCGACGCTCACCACACGACACGGCCCCCACCTTTCTTTTCCTCTAAGCCTCTGTCTCACCTGCTGGAGGCGATGGGAATAAGGGCGCCCAAAGCACCCGAGGCCGGCGCAGGCACCCGCGGCCGGAGACGGCGATGGACTCCTCCAGCGGCTGAGCGGCGCTCACTTTGCCCCCTCTGCCCCTTTGCGCTGGCGACAGCGTGGTCTGTGACGGCGGCCAGGAGGCGCAGCCTTTGCCCCCAAAGGGAATTCTTTCCTTTCGGCGGTGGCGAAGGCACCACCCGTATTCTTCTTCCCCGTGCCTCCTCTGGATGCTCACGGGAATCGAGCGGAACGGGCGTAGCTGGAGACGGTGGCGCGCTTTGCCAGCAAGACCGAGGCTTAAACCCGGTGAGTTCTTTCTTTTCCCCTTTCTTTGCCCTCTGTGATTCTAGGGTTAGGGTTCTATTTGCTTTTTGGGGATCTCGGGATGGCTACAATTTCTTTTTTTTTCTTTTCTACACGTGAAAATCTACAAACCCTATGGCTCTGATACCATTGTTAACTTCACTGTGAAAGAACTAGGGTGTAGATGCTACGGTAGAAACCTTTGCGATGAACTTATCTTGATCTGAGAGAGGGAAACTGAGAGAGAGAGGAGTACACGCGCTGGATCTCGACGAGCTCGAACCAGAGGCCATGGCGATGGGTGGTGGCGAGGACGTGGGTCTGTGGTGGCGGTGGTGGAGGACTTCCCGTGACTAGCGCTAGCCTTAGATCGGTAGGGATATCGGTGGGGCGACTGGCAACACGGTGAACTTCGTACCTTATGCCCTGGCCCCCACCTCTGTTTATATAGCGCTGCCATAGGGACCCACCAACCATATTACGGTTGGACGCCCCGATCAGGGCGCGAGAGGGGTTATCGATCGGCCGTTGGGCACGATCGATCGAGAGATCTACCTAACACAAGGATGAAGATGCAGGCACCCTTGTCGGCTGCACGCTTGGGTCGGCTGCTCACTCAGCTGGCTCCTGCCCGTTGGCGGCCGGCTGCCTAGTGTAGTGGCATCGTTCACTGCGTCACGATAATCATCGCTACAAGGCAACACGTGGCTACAATGTGTACCCAACAACTGACTTCAAAGCGCACGCCTCTGCGGCCTGACACCACAAACGCACAGTGCCACCTACTCCCACCAACTCTGGGTATAGCGGGTCCTGTAGCCACATGGATTTTATTGAGTTTCCCTTACTTGACCAAACAAGTTCCAATTATGTTATTTCATCTTTCAAAATGGTCAAGACTCTTCTGTTTATGGCCCCTTCTATACGGTACCATAACCAAGTTAAGATGATATGGGCCGCCCCTTCTTCTTGTGTCAAAGATCTTACCATTTCGAAAGGAACTAGGGCTATATTTATTTTCAATTTCCATTCAAGAGTTTTCTATCTATTTCCACGCCCTTTTTCTGACACCTCGAAAGATCAGGGCAAATTACTTCTCTTAGAAACACAAATAAGAAAAATGATAATGGCAGCCCTCCCATTAACTAATTCATTTTCATTTATAAATTTCATAGGAATAGAAATCACAAAATACATGGTGAAAACTTTAATTATAACGCTAATATGTTGGAATATGTTCTAATATACTCCAAAGTTTATGTATACATTTCTGATGGATCAGGCATTTAGAAAAAACTAAGGACAAAATAAGAATGTATACGGGGCATGGAAGTTAGTTGTGATCTCTTTTCCACTTGTTTCTCTCTCCTTCCATAAATTTTTGTTGGAATTATAGTCGACCAACTCCAAGTCAACTTTTTTTGCAAGAGTCAATACACTTTGGAGGCTCCACCCGAATCAAGGCCTGACCTAGGCCCTAGTCAGTTAGGGCTTTAGCCCTAGGCTTAAAGCTAATATTTCTGAAGATCTATACAGCCAACCTTATTAAATAATAGGTCCGTTTTAAAATATAGTACTACCTTCGTTTTAAAATGTAAATCTTTTTAGAAAACTAAACTAGCTTTCTAAAAAGGTTTATATTTTAGGACGGAGGTAATATGATTTAGAAAGCTATTTTAGCTTTCTAAAACATACTATATTTCACAACTGAGGTAGTACTGTCTAGCTTTGGGCGTGCTCGTCGATTAAAGTGTGACGTCCATGCATATATCTAAGTACATCGTGGTTAATTAGACCATGAAGTCTTACATTTTGATGTTTCACAGATCTGACATTGGAGTTGCATCAGAAAGGTAATATTATACTGTCTCCATCCGAAAAAGAATGTCACAGATTTATTTAGATATACATATATATATATGCATCTATACACTAAAATATGTATCTAGACAAATCTGCGATATCATTTCTATAGGGAGGAAAGATATCTTTTACAAGGAACAAATGTGCGGTGTTGATAGTGTCCATACGTGTGTATGCCTTTTTTTAGGAACAGACAAGAGCACTGCATTTCTATTAAGACAGAATTGTTTGTGGAAGGTGTTTTGGTAAAACCAAACATATTCAAAAGTCCTCTGTCATAGTTGTGCCGCTTCTTCTGGACACTTCACATATTTTCTCTATTTTAAAATAAGTGTCTCAGTTTTGTTTAGATACATATATATATCTAAACATATTTTAGTACGTAGATATATTCGTATTTTTAAAAAATCGACTCATTTATTTTAGGATGAAGGCACCAAGATAAATTAGGTGGCGGTTGCTTGCATGAGTTAATCGTGTCTAAGACTAGTCACAATGGGAGTATCATAGCAACTCCCTCCGTCCCAGTTTATAAGGCTTACACGTATATCTAGGTTGTCATTTTGATAAATATAATTTAAATTTTATAAGATAAAAATTATACCATTAGAAAGTACAATGTTTGAACTTTTTAGTGATATATATTTTATAGTATATAAGTTGTATTATGTTGGTCAAAATAGCAATCTAAGTATACGTGTAAGCCTTAAGAACTGGGACAGAGGGAGTAGTATCACGTATGCCACCTAAGCAAAAATCTGATGTGGCATGACAATTAATGAAGAGAGAGGTGGGAGTGATATCATAATATGATACGATATCATGACATGCAATACAAGAAAGTCTACTAGCAAATATATCATGTTCACTCATTTACCTTGAGATTCTACAAAATATTAAATATGACGCAACTATGATACCACTATATGATACTATGCATTGTAGAGGTGATATCATATAATAGTCTCATATACATGATACTAGTATATGATACTATGCATTGTGACTAGTCTAAGTGCAAGGGAAGGGTGTCTTCCACCATAAGTCAATGCTCCGAGCTTAGCCTGTTATTGCCATAATATCGACCATAGCACTCTTTGTTCATTAAAAACAAGTAATAGTGGTTAGAGAGAGTATACTTTCTCTTATCTAATATAACATGCAGTTCTCCATAGTTCAAAAGAAAAAAAGCTACCGTAAAACCATTATCCAAAGCACCAACTTCTCAAAAATCTTTTCAGAGATCGATAAGCATGTAGAGCTCTCTATATATTACGGCCTAGGTACAAATGGAAGTCACACATGGACGTCATAAAGCACGGCGTCACGTCAATATAAATTAGTTTTTAAAAGCCCATCCGACACCATAATGCGAGGATAAATGAATGTCTCCACGCATTGTGAAATAGTAATAGGTTATGTGTAAAATGCTATCTACTACTCCCTATATTTCATAAAACAATGGAACAGAGGGAGTACTATACTCGTTCTGGTTGGTTTGACAGCTAGCCTAAATAAGAAAAAACGCCCCTACGTCGCACACGGCGCTGGCGGCTTAGGGGCGACTCCAGCCACCACAAAAAAAAACTAACACCTTGGCATCTCTGGTCGCTGTTGCCTTCGGCGCTGGCGGTGGTGGCGGTGCCCTTTCCATCGAACGACGGTGAGGGCGAGACGATGCTCCCCCTACTCTTCTTATTTGTGTGAAGAGGTCGAGCCGGCGGGTCACGCAAGGGTTTGGCGCTGCGTCCAATCCAGCGCAGCGGCATGATGGTTGTGGTGGTGGAACGGAGGATTGGGGCGGCGGTTTAGGCCCAATCTTGGCTGGAAGGGTTGCGGTTGCTGCGCCTGTTGCTGCCATGGATGACTCATCCTCCTATACCCCGAAGCACTACTTGTCGTGCTTGCAGCGTGGCGGCCAGGGTCGCCTTCAATCTGTCAGCCTCTTCCGATGGATCGAGCGCCCGGTGATGGCCAAGTGTGTGGGTGTTGCTGGCCTGGTTTTGGAATAAAGGTGAGGGTCCTAGAGTTCCAACTCGCGACAAGATGAAGATCTGCCGGATGTCCGTCCCCGTCGATCTGGTTGGCGTGTCGTGTTTCGGAAGGCCCTGTCGGGGAACTCCATTGGGCACTTCATGCGTAGAGATTGTTGCATCGGATAGGATTCAGTGATGCACATATGTGTTTTTTATCAGACCATTTGGTTTCAGAAGGAGCGCTGCGAAGCTCTGCGGGTTGTTAAGATCATGTGGCACGATTTATCGTTCCATGGTGAAGTCAGCCAAGCTAGCGGAGAATGTCATGGAAGCCGAGATTTGAGAACTAGCAATTGTGATTTGAGTTTTTATGGCGTTGTGGAAATAACTTGGTGATTCGTGACTCGGAGCAGCGGTATCGAAAGTTGGGGGCGACAACACGGGAGAAGTTCAAAGGCCTACCTTTCAGCGTGAAAATCTAAAGTCTGGTCTTAATTGGTTGTGTCTGGCAATAGATTTGTTGAAGACATTATTTTTGTGAGTGACTTTCTTTATGGTGAAAATCTAAGATTTTGATGATCGTGCGACAACGACACTTATGCATTATTTTCTTCTTGAAGACATTGCTTTTAGAGAAATTAGATTTCTGGTTTGGTCTTGGTGATGTTAGTGGTGCTGCTATAAAGAAATGATCACTGTAGTGGGACTTTTCCTTTTTGTAATTGCTTCTTTCTTTGCTGCGTGCATCCATATTATCATTAGAACACTTCGTTTGTTGCATAGACTAATTTAATTGATATTCTTTTGATATTAATAAAACGTTGAACTGGCAGTCGGACGTTGAGGCAATGATGCGGCAGCACGCTCCAAAAGTGCACGTCGCGTCTTGAAACTCAGTGGGGTAGTCTCCAGCAGTAGTGATCCGAATGGAACACAACCCCTCCACCTCGAGTGGCCGTCGCAGGGTCCCCGGAACTGAACGGATAGATCACTGTGCCACATCACCACAGCCCGATCAGCGTATCGAGTCATCCTCTTTTTATCTGATGATGATCCAGGCTCGACAAACAACGGCACGCCACGATTAGTCATTAGTGTTTATCTGAAAACGATATCCAGCGGCTATTCGATCCTTCCTGGCACGTCCTTCCTGGCGCATAGATTAAAAAAATGACCAGGTAATTTGCTGACTCGAATGTTCATTAACAAATTAAGGCAGGCAATTTCTTCCGGCAACTTTAGAAAATGATATAGTACGAGGATCTTTTTTCTTTTGAAGTAATATAGTACGAGGATCTATGAAGGGCTCACGACGGCGTCCTTCGAAACTCTCAAGACTCAAGAGCTCATCTTTTCGACCTCATATAGAAAATGAATCTGTGCGTAGAAAGGGTGCAATGTGTTGTGCGTGCGCCGTATGTATGCGAGCAATTATAGCGTGAGGGAACAATTAGTCCTAGTTAATACTAGCCGTAATCCTATGCGGCTGAGGTTGCTTTTGGAGACCCCAGACCAGAACGACGACTGGGATAGATATATAACCTCCGACAGTGAGCCGAATCAACCGATCGAGGCAGACAAACGTGCGGCAATGCAGCAGCGATGTGATCTTGAGCACCAAGGCAGGTCGTGAACTAAGCGACAAAGCAAAAACAATGAACTCAATCGTGATGTGCATCATGTGCGTGCTAATATCGTTTCCGGCATAATCATGGCAGTAGACCCAGAAAAGTACACCTAAATCTCGGTTTACGGACAGAAATCGTGCTGTTAATTTCGTGGAAAACGGGACGCGACGACGAAGACCGCCTCAAAAGTACACCTAATTTAACAGGAGCGTCACCCGCTGGCCAAGTGTAACCATAATATTTTTGTGTTGCACTTTTCAGTAAGAACATTTATTTCATTTGAACAGTTTCCAATATTAGAGCATTTATCTTTTTTGAATGATTTTAATGTAAAAATTTATGTTGATTGCATTTATTTTCTTTGAATTATTCTTCAATATGAAAATTTATGTTATTCAAACAATACAATATTTATCTTATCTCCACAAGAAAAATACAAAACAAAAATACAGAACAAAAATAAAAAATAAAAAGGAAATATAAAATATAAAAATAAGAAAATATATAAATAGAAATTGGATGTTGCTGCTCCATCAGATGTTGTGGCATGGCTCGTTGTTGGCGAAGGAAGAGAGTGGGGATTTCATTGTCGTATTCATTTTCATTTCCTCGGCTTCGGTGACAAAGTTCATTTCAAAGATACATCTCACGGCGGAGTACGAGTGAGGGGATAGCTCGTTCAAAAACTGGTACTCCTATAGGAAATTAAGGCAAACCGGTGGAATAACTAGTTCAGTTCCATGAAAAAAAAACTCCTCCCTCCGACTCATCTTACTTGTTATCATAATGGATATATGTAGACATATTTATTAATGATAAACATATTCATACTAGTGACAAGTAATATAGGTGGAAGAAAGTACGTTTATTGTCGATAGAGTTGACCACCACGCATGGTTGATGGCCAGTTTGTACACGCGGAATCATATGGTAGGAAATTAAGGAAAATTCAAACTTGAACAACTTATGACTCATTGTCCTTCTGCAGGCAATCCTTATTTACACGCATGTTCAAGCTTCAGTGGAAGCAAGTCTTATTACTTCATAGTACTGTAGTAGGTATTCCAACAAGACTATATAACCGTGACATCAAATATATCGAGTCATGTACACATCATTAAAAAAAAACGAGATACTGGTACCGATGCCCCCGTTTGCTTCTAGCGCGTCCACAGACTCGGTCTAGGTAGTACTAGGCATGCAAGGAATTGGAAATTGGGATGTGAGAATGTACGAATCACATTGGCTTGAGTTACTCAATCATCGTGTGATTCAAATGCCAAAGACATCTATGCAAAACTTGGCTGGGAAAAAAGTAGGGCGTCTGTCAGATGACGCATAACGGCATAAGGCCAGGATGTCTTGCTAGACAAATATGTCCTCGGCAGCTCTGAATCCCATCCGCTCTTACGATTCCTGTGGCGGGATTGCTTGATGGCGTGAGAACTTTGGTGGTCCGTTTATAGTCCACTGCGCAGAAGTGATTTCCATAATACTTATGCTCAAGGGGCTACGAGGATCCAACCAATTTGTGCTTCGACTATGTGCGTGACGACCAACTGCACAACAACATTGATCTCCGCATTCACCTGAGCAAAAAACATCTCCTCATAGTCATTTGTAACAAATATGTTAAAATGTGTGCTCTAGAGTTTTCCGTGCATCAATAGTATACATGTTTGAGAACGAATGATTTAAAAATAATTTCAAATTAGTTAAATCTAGGGGCAAAGCGAATATTGATGTGTTTTGACGCTATACGCTAAATGAGGAACTATAAGTTAGTTCTATTTTATCGAATTGGGAAAGCCCAGTCTCTGCATCAATCGATGCACAACCTTTTATTACAATTTTTTGTGAATGGAAAACTTGTATTATTCCAAAAAAATATCAAGATTCCATGGAACACAAAGAGACAATAAATGTACGAGCCATCGAAAGAACCCTAGAAACATGCCGCGCCTTGGCATCAACATGTTTGTCTTCTACCTAACCACCAACCATACTGGTTGTACAATTTATGTGCTATCGTTGCCAAATGAATGCACCTAATATCCACTCTGGCATTCCTACACTGGCTAGAGATACGACCATATACGGATCCAGTAGATAGCCAAAGAAATAACCCTCAGGAATGAGGAGAAACTTATTTTATCAAAGATAAATTCATTTTGGACATGCTATACGACCCATAGTAATGCACACACCGACTCTAATACGTGTTTTTTCTTTCTTTTTCCACCCCATTCAACCAGTTTCTACATAGGTTCGTAATATTAGTTGGCGGATAAATATTAAAAACCATGTGGACAATTCTCCATAAGATTTTGCAAATGGGCATATAATGAGTGTATTGTTTCATCTTGATCACAAAATCAACATTTCATGCATCCATGACAATTCCGTTTCGCAAGACTAACCTTAGTAAGAATTACTTTTTGATGAAGAAACCACATAAAAATCCTGATTTTAAGTGGTACCTTAATCTTCCAGATGTATTATCACAGAAACCTTATGTGAGCGTTAATCATGTCTAAATACATAGATTCGGTCGTTGTTAATTTCATTTAAAAACATCTTTTTGTTCATACAAACAAACATGCATAAGTCTTTGTACCAAATGTAACTATCTATCCCATTTATTCTTCATCAAGGTTTTCTTGAAACCTATGTTCAAAGGAGTGGCTGACATAACATTAGCAACCAAACATTTGTGTGTTGCACTATACTATAAAAGGATGGGAATTGCTCAGTCCGCGACTTGTTCTCTAACCCAGTATCTCCCTAGAAGCTAGTGTTCATCTCATTACCAATTTTAAAGGAACATCTCTCAAAAAAATTGTCCTTAGCATTCATTAAACATTTCTAAAAGGGTGAGTTAGTTGGTTTAGCTAAAACCTGAGATAAAGTTTTGGAGTGGAGGTATTTGTTGTGAGCATATCTTACAACACACCTTCCTCATTAAGAAGCTTATATAACCACTTTATAGGTAATCATTTATATTTTTATTCAATTTTTTTAATTTCCAACCAATCCTAGTCATTTTGTCTACATATCATGTTCCATTTTGTTAGTCTATACTTATTTTTATGCCTGTCACTTTGCCTGAAGGAACATGATCTAAAAAATACTTCCTTGGTTCCTTGATATAAGGTGTATAGTTTTCTTGTATAAATTATAACATACGGGCTAAAAGGGCAAATTTCTTTTCTTTTAGATGTTAATACCCCTAGATAATCAATGTGAGACTAGTGGAAAAATAGGGAATCTTGGAGCCCTCTCTCTCCTAATCAGTCTGACTCCTAATTTAGCGAGCACACCCCATAAACGTACAATAAATCCGACATTCCAAAAAAATTGACAAAAAACGGAGGGAGTATACAATATCAAGGAACCGAGGGAGTATATGATATCTTCATTGCCCCTTTGGGTATTTCTAGGAAAGATAGCATGAACATAGGTAGACTCATAAGTATTGAATTAGTAAGTATTGGACTATCGTCATATGATAGTTACCAACCTATCTAATCAAATTTGTTTTAAAACATCCTCCATAGGTTTCCACTCTGTATTCTAAAGTCTACGGAAATGAATATAAATTCCCATACATCTAAACGGTAGACCCAGATTCACAACCAAAAAGGACTTTATAATCTTCATCTGCTTCTTTTGCTCCTCCAAAGCAAAATTTCTCACTCTTATAGAAAATGATTTTGAGACCCTATGGTGGTTCAAAAATGCATAGAATTAGTTTCAGGATTAAGTGCCTTTTCCAAGTCGTGCCTAGATGAGGAATGACGCCCTCTAGCTGGTCATCCTCTTTTTTTCTTGCGCAATAAAAATGGCTAACATATGAGTAATAATATTTAATAGAATAGGGGATAAGGGATCCCCCTAACTCAAACCTTTTTGGTTTGAAAGTAATGGCCTATGTAACTATTGACTCTAATACCCATTGTACCACACATGAGGAACCACTTAGTCCAATCACACCATTTAGGACCAAAGACCTTTGCAACACTTGTTGCAAAAAAGGACCATTTCACTTTATCGTAGCCTTTTCAAAAAAAATCAAAGATAAAACCATCCATTCTCTTCCTGCAAAGTTCATGGATTGTTTCATGTAAGATCACCACCCCTTCTGAAAATGTGCATGCGCGTCATGAAAGCGGTTCGAGTTGGCCCGACCACTATCTCGATTATAAGTGCTATGCGATTAGTCCCCACCTTAGTCAAGATTTTGAAACTAACATTAAGCAAGCATATGGAGTGGTATTGTTCAATCGTAATCACATTTTATTTTTTAGGGAAGATAATGACCGTTCCATAACTAAGATGAAAAAGTGGCAGCTAGCTCTCCCATGTTGAAGCTATCAACAATTTCCACCAAACCACCTTTCCTTCCAGTTTTTTTATTAAACTTCATAGGGAACCCGTATGATCCAGGTGATTTGGTGTTATAAACTTTATATTCCATAAATTTTGTTGATAATATAGTGTTTTCTGTGCTAGATGGTTGCGGTAAATCTTGATTTACCCCAAAATCAGTTCTGTAACAATTATAAACTACAGATTGCTTCTATCACACAATTGTTGTCTATAATATCAAAACACAAGCAGGAAAACATGTTCCAAACTCTTAGTACATAATTAAGCCCTACAAAATCTATAAGTGGTGTGAGATAAGGTTTTAGATCCATCAACGATAGGATATATAATATTTTGTATGAATTGCATTAGTGTGTGTGTGGAACTCCTGTGAGATATTAGATTATTAGTTAATACTTAGTAATATTGTCCAGTGGGCCAACTATTATCAAAATACATATCCAAACTAGAGACATTTGAAACACCACCATGTTCAGCAGCAAACTTCTTCATCTAAATTTCCCTTTTGCAGTTGTAGTAGCCACAATGTATGTGACTTTCATCATGGAATCAATGCTCGACTCTTGCATTCGGCAACTAGGCTCCCTAATTAGTGTTTGGCCTATACACACCCACACTATATCGCACGTTTGCAATGTTTTCATTGTGCCTGCACCCGCTTAGCATGAGTTGGTCGATATCGTACCACCATGTAAATGCATGAGCAACATATAGATGTATTATTGTGTCCGCCATTTATTTGAAAGTTGTGATTTTGTATTAAAAAGTTTGTACTCTGAATTTTTAGTTTTGATGTTGAATAAGTTTTTTCTTGTTTACCTAGGTGTCTATTAGTGACGAGGGTTAACTCGACAAATGTCCTAGATGAAGGACTTAGGATCGGGGAGATAGGGCGTTGGATGAACTCGAAGATAAAGTTAGTTGAAAAAGGTGTGTGTCGAAAGTAAACTTGGGTGTTCAACCTGGCTTGCTTTCAATCTGCCCTACACCGTCCCCTCCTGGCCCCTATATATAGGTGTCCAGGTCTCGAGGATCGGGTAGGGTCCGATACAGATTACAATATCGACATACGGTAAAGACTCGTATTCGACTATCATTACAATTGGGCCTAGCTTAACGGGCCTCAGGGGTACTCAACTAACGGGCTCTATTAACTATACCCTTGTCAGTAGCCCCTGAGATTCTACCAGAATTGTAGATTCAGGTTGAATCTCTAATCTTCAAATCTTCGACTTGATTAATTCTTCGACTTCTTCTTATCTTCAAATCTTTGACTTAGTTCTTTCGACTTATTTTCATGATATTCTTTCGCAAGGGGTTTTGATGAGCAAGCCTGACAACTCTGACGGATCAAGAGGTCAGTTAACTGCCGGAACAGATACGTGTCACCTACTTCAAATTCAATCCCCTTGGACTTGAATTCGGGATACCGGTCAAATCCATTCTTTTGCCGCATTTAGGACTTATAAAGAATGAATCCCAGTGGTTCTCAGGGTACCCAGTGCGTCCACCAGGATTTTCTTCGCGTCGTAGACACGGATACATACCAGCAGAGCGCATCCATGTTCGTATACCAGGCCACACAGGACGGATCCCGGGGTATTACCTTCGTGACAAGTCACGGCATTCGAGTTTCATTGCGATAACGTAACTCGAGAATCTTATATTTCGCAGCCAAATTTCTGACTGATAAAACCAAATAATATTGGATTTTAAATTAATCTTCTTTGCTCCCGATGGGAGTAATCTCTCTTTTAGTTTTATCGACTATGTAGTCTCCTTCTGTATCTCCAATATAGATTATCTTATCCTTTATCGGGTGCGCGCTCAGCGCTCCCGATGGGAGTAGCCCCCGAGGCTATGCTTGGCTACTTGTAGTCAAGCATAGGCTCAAAGTTCGATTCCTCTTTCTTCTGTAAACGTCTTATTGTTGGCGAGCCCCCGATCCCAAGTCAAAGTTTTCATATCGTGTGACCATAGTCTCCTTCTCTTACTTTTCTTCTTTGATATTATCGTCTGCTGTGCGCAGAATTTAACTCCTGTTGTAGAATACGTTTACGGGCTTTGCTGTAGCAGGAGGGCCCAATAACACGTGCTTATAAATAAAGCATCTACTGGTTAAGGTAAAAAACCCTAATCAGATTCCTTCTCCGCCGCCTCATCTTCTTTCTCCATCTAGGGTTTTCCGAGGTTTTTCCTTTATTCCCATGGCTGATGCTGAAGGTTCTCGTCTGAACCTTGGCTCCCCGGTAGCACCACGAGGTCGGGGTCGCCCTCGTGGAAGTAAGAACAAGAACACCACGCCGGCCGCCGCAGGAACTCCTTTGGATGCTCCGGCTAAGCGTCGTCCCGGCCGCCCACCTGGTAGCAAGAACAAGCCCAAAGTGACTGGCGCTGCTTCAGGTCCAATCGCTCCTCCTGCTGCTACTCCTGCTGCTTCTGTTGCGCCTCCCCAAATCTTTTCTTTCCTCTGCATCGCCATGGCGCAATGCCGTGAGATTCAGCGCCTGCCGCTGAACTTTACCAACTTCATGGATGGGCGCGAACTGCGAGAGGCGGTTCTCCGCGAACAATCTGGCAGTGGCGTCCCATACGAGGTAGAAGTGTGGTATGATGGCGACGGCGAACAATATTTCAGGGGTGGCTGGTCGCAGTTCGCAGAAGACCACGACATTCATCAGGGCTTCTTCATGGCCTTCGACTTCCACATTGGCACGTCGAAGTTTGACGTGAAGATCTACGACGGCACTCTTTGCCAGAAGAAGTATGAAGCTGAAGTCCTCTTCCATTAGGACTTGTTTTATGTAATTTTGTTTGACAATGTCCTTGCTGCCATGTTTATCTGTAATGAATACTCGTACTTGGTGTCGATGTTTTTGCTAGTACCAGGAAAACAAGTCGTTGTTCCGAGGTATATTTTCCATTTATCGGGTTCTTTGCGAACCAATTTATAAGAAGAATATCGGGTTCCTTTGCGAACCAAGTTGTTTCAATATTCATCGGGTTGTCTGTGCAACCTTGTAGTGAAAAAGGTCTTCCAAGTCGCGATAACAATTCCGTTCGTACGACCCGAGGGCTGAAGCCCCTGAGGCGAAGAAGTAAAAATATTTGTATAATTTCGTCGAGTTCAACCCAAAAAACCTGGCCTGTGGCCTCATGTTCTGGGTTCAGAAGGTTAACTCGAATTTACTGATAACACTATTTTTATTCTACGCGTAGAAACGTCGTAGCTGCTCTGCATTCCACGGGTTGCTCTCGTCCTTCCCAGTCTTCTTGTCTTGTAGTCGATACGCTCCTCCTGGTATTACTTCGGTGATGATGTAAGGTCCCACCCAAGGGGACTCCAATTTGCCGTGGCTGTCTTGCCTGAGTCGCAAAACTAGGTCTCCCACCACGAAGGACCGTGGACGAACTCGACTACTATGGTAGTTTCGTAGGTTTTGTTGATACTGCATAGCCCTTTCTAGTGCTTTATCTCTTGCTTCATCTAGTGCATCGACATCGTCTTGCAATGCTTCTGTCGACGTCGTCTCGTCATATGCTGTCACTCTTGGAGCCTCGTGTGTAACTTCGACAGGAAGCACGGCTTCTGCGCCATGGACCAAGAAGAAAGGAGTTTCTTGAGTTGCTGCATTGGGCGTAGTTCTTAGGCTCCAAAGAACGGAGGGCAATTCTTCTACCCAAGCGCTCTTGGCTTTCTCGAGAGGTGCTAAGAGCCTCTTTTTTATTCCACTACATATCAGGCCATTGGCTTTTTCGACTTGCCCATTCGTCTTCGGGTGCGCCACAGATGCGAATTTGAGCTTGATCCCCAATCCTTCGCAGTAACTCTTGAATTCTTTTGAAGTAAAATTTGTCCCATTGTCTGTGATGATGCTGTATGGTACACCAAAACGAAAAACTATTGACTTGATGAAGCTGATTGCTGCTGTAGAATCTTGAGTTGTTACTGGGGCCGCTTCCACCCATTTGGTAAATTTATCGACTGCCACTAGCATGTAGACATGCCCTCCTGGCTAAGATTTGTGCAACTTTCCCACCATGTCAAGGCCCCATTGTGCGAAGGGCCAAGATAATGGTATTGTTTGTAGCTCCGCTACTGGTGCATGCGGTCTGGATGCAAACCTTTGACATGCTTCACACTTTCGAACTATATCTTTTGCGTCCTCGATGGCTGTTAGCCAATAGAATCCTGCTCGGAAAGCTTTTGCCGCTATTGCTCTGCTGCTAGCATGATGGCCGCATACTCCGCCGTGTATGTCTTTCAATATTGCTTGCCCTTCCTGGGGCGTTACACAACACTGTAAAACGCCGGTGATACTTCTCTTGTATAATTTCCCCTCCAACACGACAAACGCTTTCGATCTTTGAGTTATCCTCTTGGCCTCTACTGCATCTTCTGGTAGTTTTTTATTTACCATGTACGCAAGATATGGCTGCATCCATGTTTCTTCTATCATCATAACCTCATCTGGCTCTGACGTAGCCCCCGAGCCTGCTGTGGTAGTCGAACTTTTGTCACTTTTTATTGACCTTTCCACTATTTCTTCCCAAAATACTCCGGACGGCACAGGTAAGCACTGTGACCCGATGTTTGCTAAAGTGTCGGCTTCTTCATTGCTGTTCCTGCTTATGTGCGAAACTTCGCATCCATCGAACGTTCCTTCTAGATAATGGTACAAATTTTTGTAGGCCATCATGTTGTCATTGATTGTGTCACATCTGTTCATAACTTGCTGAACAACAAGATTGGAATCTCCAAATATTTTTAGGCGAGTTGCTCCACATGCTTTAGCCATCTTCATTCCGTGCAACAAAGCCTCGTACTCCGCTTCATTGTTAGAAGCCTACGGAAAGCTCATCCTTAAGACGTATTTTAATTTGTCGCCATGAGGTGATATCAACACTACTCCTGCGCCTGCGCCTTGAACTCGCTTAGAACCGTCGAAGTACATTGTCCAAGTACTCGATAAATCTGGTGGTCCCGTGCTTTGCAGCTCGAGCCACTCTGCTGTAAAGTCCGGCAAGACTTGCGACTTGATCGCCTTCCGTTTTTCGTACGTGATGTCCATGGGAGATAACTCGATTCCCCACAAAGAGACACGTCCCGTTGCTAGAGGGTTGTTCAATATGTTCGATAGTGGTGCTTCATTGACCACTATAATTGGGTGCACCGCAAAATACTGCCGTAGTTTACGTGCAGTTGTGAAGACACTGTATGCCAACTTCTGATAATGCGGGTACCTCTGTTTGGTTGGAGATAATACTTCACTGATGAAATATACCGGCCTCTGGACGCCATGGGCTTTTCCTTCTTCGCTTCTTTCGACTACTAGAACTGTACTCACCACCTGATGGGTTGCGGCGATGTACAACAGCAGTGGCTCTTTTTCTTTTGGTGCGACCAGCACTGGTGGCGTGGAAAGCACTTTTTTCAACTGTGCAAACGCTGCGTCTGCTTCTTCTGTCCACTCAAATTTATCATCTGACTTCTTCATAAGTGCATAAAAAGGAAGCGCCTTCTCCCCTAGTCGAGCAACGAAGCGACTTAGTGCCGCGACGCGTCCTGCCAATTTCTGTACGTCGTGGAGTTTCGTGGGTTTCCCCATTGTTAGAATTGCTTGAATCTTCTCTAGATTTGCCTCTATTCCTCGTGCTGATACCAAGAACCCCAAAAGTTGCCCTGCTGATACTCCGAAGGAACACTTTGTCGGGTTCAGCTTAAGCTTGTACTTGTTCAGGTTGTCGAAGGTTTCTGCCAAGTCGCTGATTAAAGATTTCTCTTCTCTTGTTGTGATGACTACATCATCAATGTAGACTTGAATATTGCGTCCTATTTGGCTTCCGAGGCAGTTTTGCATCATCCGTTGATAAGTTGCTCCTGCATTTTTTAGGCCGAACGGCATTACCTGGTAGCAAAATACTCCGTATGGTGTGATGAAGGCCATTTTTTCTTCGTCCTCTTTCTTCAATTTGATCTGATTATAACCGGAATATGCGTCCAAAAATGAAAGCCTTGCGCATCCCGCTGTGGAATCGATTATCTGATCGATGCGGGGTAGAGGGAAGGGATCCTTTGGACAATGCTTGTTGAGAGATGTGTAGTCGACACATACTCTTTGTACGTTCGTATTCTTCTTGGGTACTATGACTGGGTTCGATACCCAACTCGAAGTTTTGATTTCTCTGATAAATCCGGCATTTTCTAGCCTGTGCAATTCTGACGCTATCGCCTTCCTTTTAGGTTCATCAAATTGCCTCAATGGTTGCTTGACTGGTTTTGCCTTGGGATCTACATTTAGTGCGTGCTCGACGAGTTCCCTGGGAACCCCTGGCATGTCCGATGGACACCAGGCGAAGATTTCCCAGTGCTCACGGAGGAACTCGACGAGCGCGCCTTCCTATGCGGGATCCAAGTTCACTGCAATTGATGTTGTCTTGTTTGGATCAGTGGGGTGGACCTGAATTTTCTTTGAGTCATGCGTTGTGTCGAAAGCCTTATCTGGCAGGGATCGTCCAACGTTGGGTAGCACATTATGATCCATTTCTCCTTTTAACCTCTCATATTCTGCTGTCATGCCGAAGGTTTGCGCCATCCTGTTGAATTCTCTGTCGCATGTGTTGGCTACTTCAAAGCTCCCTTGTACTGTAATTGTTCCTTTGGGCCCTGGAATTTTTAACGTCAGATACGCGTAGTGTGGTACTGCCATGAATTTTGCAAATGCTGTGCGCCCCAGGATTGCATGATATTGTGACGGCCAATCCATAACTTCGAACTCCAGTTCCTCTCTTCTATAATTTTCGCTGCTGCCGAAGCAGACATCGAGTTCTATTCTTCCCAGAGGGTAGTTTGCTGCTCCTGGTACTATTCCGTGGAAAGAGCAATCTGTTGGCTTTAGACTCGTCAGCGAGATGCACATTGCTTTTAGTGTTCTAGCATATATTAAGTTTATGCCGCTCCCTACATCCATGAACACTCTTCCGATGTCATATCCTCCTATTTGCGCTTTTAGAACCATAGGCGAGTGACCCGGCCTGGGAACCTTTCTTGGGTGGTCTGCTCTACTGAACTTGACTGGTTGCTCTGACCACCGTAGGTACTCTGTGGTAGCTGGTGGTGATGATATTGCTAAGTTTACTTGCCTGGATATGCTCTTTCGCTCTTTCTTTGACTTGGGCACTGGTTGAATCATGGCTGATATGTATACTTTCGACTCTAGGTGCTTTGCTAGCCTTTGCATTTGATATCCTTGACTTCTATGTCTTTCTCCTTGCCTCCTTTCTTGGTTTGAGCCCATGGCGCTTTGCAACCTTAGGAATGTTCTGCAATCCTTCATCTGATGATTTGAGACCCTTTTCCCATCGAGATACGCGTAGTGGATTCGACAAGGTCCGTACAGCATATCCTCGGCCGAAGGACCAGAGTATCTCGATTTTTCCACTCCTTTTGTTTGAAACCTCCTACTTTCATACCCTTCTTCTTCTTCTAGTATGTAACCCGCGGCTACCTGATTCCGCCTTCCTTGATCATCCCTGCTGCGATGTCGTCTCCTCTGTCGACTTATTCTGTCGACTTCTGGCGAACGTCCTCTTTTGTTGTTATACGCGTCCTCTCCATCAGCGAATTTGTTGGCTTGTTCCATTAGCTCAGCTACTGTCGTAGGTCTTGTTCTTCCTATTTCTTACACAAGATCTGAGCGACGAAGTCCTTCCGAAAAGGCGTCTATTGCTCATTCGTCGGAGACGTCCTCTGCTGAGTTTTTGATTATACTCCAGCGTTGTATATAGGAACGCAGCGTTTCGCCTTTTCTCTGCATACATGCTTTAACTTCCTCCAGTGATGCTGGGCGCTTATAGGTGGAACGAAAATTTCTTGTGAATTGACTTTCGAGTTCCCCCCAACTTCCAATGGATTCGTCGGGTAGGGTATTCAACCAGGACCGTGCGGCGCCGGTGAGGTGCAGCTGTAAACTTTGCATTGCAGTCGCTTTTGTTCCTCCAAATATCTGCACTGCCTGTAGATAATCTGATAGCCATAAGGTAGGTTCTTGCGACCCGTCGTACTTATTCTGGTCGTGCGGTAATTTGAATCCTTTGGGTACCCGCGTTTTGCGAACCCTACGGGTAAAGCATAACGCACCCATATCTTTATTGTCGTCCTCATAATTCTCTTCCCTCCAAGCATGTCGTGATTTATTTACTCGAGCTTGCGCTATTATGCTTCTTGCGTCCTCCTTCCTTTTCTGTTGCTTTTTCTCTTCTGATGACTCGCTATACTCGTTATCTGCGCAATTGTATCTGGACTTCTCCTTTCGATTTCCCTTGTAGCTTGTCGACTTCGTCTCTGGGCCTTGTTCCCTGATCTTATCTTCTACTATTCCGAGGCTTCGTATCGCGGCTCGGTGCATATCTTCTCGCGGGTCTCCATGTTCTGGTCTTGTAGCTAGCAAATACGCTTGTGCTGCTGCTAATGCTGCCCCTGGCGTTTTTTGTATCAAGTCACCTTCCTCCTCTTCTAGCTGCGGGGTGGGGCTCCTTGAGTACCCTTCTTCTCTGCCGCGTGCTGTCGCCCCCCTGTTGTGTTTTGGGTCTCCGCGCCTCTCTCTGCTATATTTTGAATCTTCACTATAGTCTTCCCAGTATTCCTCCCTTGATATATTGTTATTGTCTTGAAACACCATTTCTCTTTCCTCCCTTAGTTTCTTCCTGTGTTGGTATAATGCATACTGATATCCCATTAGAACTTCTCTTCTCGATCCTTCGGGTACCTTTGTACCGTTATTGATAGCCGATTTGATCATTCTCCATTCGCCAGCCGAGACGTGGACTTTCTCCTTTTCCTTTTTGTTGTGTTCTTTTACTTTGTCGACTTGCCTGTCGACCCTTTTACTTCTTTCGCTGTTACTTTCCTCTTCTGCTTCGGTGATAATGACGCATAATTGATGCACTTTGGAGACGCCGCTACTTTCTACGGCGAGGTCTTCTGCGTTGCTGTGCGGCTGATACACTTTTTCCTCTGAGTCGAAATTTTCCTGAATTTTGTTGCCTTCTGTGATTGATGCTTTTTCTAAGCTGACCGGCGAGTTTACCTCACTGGAAGAGCCTTCTGATGACTTCAATGTTTCCTCTGTGTCGGGTTCGTTTGCCGACGGATCTGGTTTCGTCGAATCTGAGAGGCGGGATGAACCCGATGGCCCGATGAGGATGCTCAAACTTCCAATTGTCAACTCCATCTCCTGACTTCCGTCGAGTTCTGAATTGCTGTTGGCTAAGAGCGAAAAAGCCGTCGAATTCATGATTCCAACGCCCAGAGTCCCCACGGTCGGCGCCAATTGACGAGGGTTAACTCGACAAATGTCCTAGATGAAGGACTTAGGATCGGGGAGATAGGGTGTTGGATGAACTCGAAGGTAAAGTTAGTTGAAAAAGGTGTGTGTCGAAAGTAAACTTGGGTGTTCAACTTGGCTTGCTTTCAATCTGCCCTACACCGTCCCCTCCTGGCCCCTATATATAGGTGGCCAGGTCTCGAGGATCGGGTAGGGTCCGATACAGATTACAATATCGACATACGGTAAAGACTCGTATTCGACTATCATTACAATTGGGCCTAGCTTAACGGGCCTCAGGGGTACTCAACTAACGGGCTCTATTAACTATACCCTTGTCAATTAATGAATGTCAGTCAAAGATAAATTTTTTAGGGTAGACACTAGTGTGGATTTCTGATACTTCAGAAAAACATAGGAAAAGAAAAACATACAATTGGCTCTGACATAGAGTGAACCTATCGTGTTGCGTACGAAGCTGATTCTGATTGTCATCAGCTTTAAACTTCTGGCACCAAAGGTCGATATCCAAAAACCACCCAACAAAGAATATGTTGGTGCCATTGAAAATAAGGTTGTTCCTTGCCTTCCAAATATCCCATTGGAGGATCATGATCATAGCCTTCCACATGGCAACACTAGGGATAACAAGTTCGATAGACCAGCATATTGGAGATAACCCAACAGAGGTCTAGATCTCGCAGCTATGAGCACATTCCAGGATGTGGTTTCTATATTCGGCTGCAGAGTAGCTCACAAGCTTCTGAAGTAGGTTTTTTACACAGAAATAGATTGCGACGATCAGGTGAAAGCGAGTTTTCTTGGGTGTGGAGCATAGGTAATTTACTCAAGTGCATAAGAGAGGGAGATGCATGGATAGAGGGAGAGAGATGACAACCTAAGAACTAAGACCACACCACTTGATAATTCTTTTTATTGTTTTAGTGAAACATAGGAAAATTTAACGCCTACCACTTCTCCCTTTGAACCAACTCACCATCGAGGATGAGCTTATGGCATCACATCTTCATGGATGCAATGCTTGTGTATAATCATGTACTTTAAAATCGTGGTGGTTGTATGCTATTACTTAGTAGTACTATAGTTGGTATTCCGATCAGAGAATAGTATATTATAGTAATACAAGTTTGTCTCAAATATACCGTGTGACGAGGGTTAACTCGGCAAATGTCCTAGATGAAGGACTTAGGATCGGGGGGATAGGGCGTCGGATGAACTCGAAGGTAAAGTTAGTCGAAATAGGTATGCGTCGAAAGTAAACTTGGGTGTTTAACCTGGCTTGCTTTCAATCTGGCCTACACCGTCCCCTCCTGGCCCCTATATATAGATGGCCAGGTCTCGAGGATCGGGTAGGGTCCGATACAGATTACAATATCGACATACGGTAAGAACTCGTATTCGACTATCATTATAATTGGGCCTAGCTTATCGGGCCTCAGGGGTACTCAACTAACGGGATCTATTAGCTATACCCTTGTCAGTAGCCCCTGAGATTCTACCAGAATTGTAGATTCGGGTTGAATCTCTAATCTTCAAATCTTCGACTTGATCAATTCTTCGACTTTCTTCTTATCTTCAAATCTTCGACTTGGTCTTTCGACTTTATTTTCATGATATTCTTTCGCAAGGGGTTTTGATGAACAAGCCTGACAACTCTGACGGATCAAGAGGTCAGTTAACTGCCGGAACAGATACTTGTCACCTACTTCAAATTCAATCCCCTTGGACTTGAATTCGGGATACCGGTCAAACCCATTCTTTTGCCGCATTTAGGACTTACAAAGAATGAATCCCAGTGATTCTCAGGGTACCCAGTGCGTCCACCGGGATTTTCTTCGCGTCGTAGACACAGATACATACCAGCAGAGCGCATCCATGTGCGTATACCAGGCCACATAGGACGGATCCCGGGGTCTTACCTTCGTGACAAGTCATGGCATTCGAGTTACGTTGCGATAACATAACTCGAGAAATCTTATGTCGCAGTCAAATTTCGACTGAAAATATTCGGGTTTCAACAACCATAGAACTCGCTCCCGATGGAAGTAACACTTCTACACGATGCTTTACCTATAAATATCATCGGGTGCGCGCTCAGCGCTCCCGATGGGAGTAGCCCCCGAGGCTATAGTCGAAAAAAGTCTTTTTCGAGTATAGGCTCAAATATAATACTGTCCATCATACTTCAACTCGAGATACTTTCAATATCTTTGATAATAGTAGCCCCTAAGGCTATAATTGAAAATCCTTCATATATAATCTTGTTGATAAATTTTGTACCTGTCGGCGCCATCCTTCTTCTTTCGTATATCATCTTTTTTTATGACGACAATGAACACGTCACTCTGTATGAGTGCGAACCGTTTGATAGGCAGCACTGTAATTCTCATGATTTTTGACCGTTAGTGGGCTGCCGTTTCCGCTCTTTGCGCCACGTCTCAGCCCACGATCCTTCTCCCATAAGTTATATAAGGGGCGTGGTGGAGGATTTTACTGTTTACCAGTTCGTTCCCTCCGCCACCTCCATTGCCGATCTCTGCTCCTTTTTCTGTTCGTGCATAGCCCCCAAGTGCGGTGCGATAGATGCGCGTGAAGCACCTAGCCACCAAGAACACCATGGCCAAGAACTCCTCTGCCACCAAGTTTGTACGCTCTGCCATCACGCCGAAGGAGGTGGAAAAGGCCAGGTCAGATGGCCTCATCTCTGCCCAGGATTCCATCAAGTTTCCCAGTACTGAACGGATCCCGCAGCCCCCAAGCGGCTATCGGGTAATGTTTCTTACTTTCCTCCTCCGCGGCCTTTCTCTTCCTGCCCACGAGTTTCTCCGTGGGCTCCTCTTTGTTTATGGTGTGCAGCTTCACCAGCTCACACCAAATTCCATTCTTCACATTGCTTGCTTCGTGACTCTTTGCGAGTCATTCCTGGGCATTGAGCCCCATTTTCTCCTCTGGAGGTCGATTTTCCGGCTCCGCCCCAATGTTGCTTTACACAGAAAACCCGAACTGGGCAGAGCCGTTGTTTCGGTGCGTCCTGAGGCACAATACCTTGAATTTTCCATGGCCACGTCTGTCCAAGGGTGGAGAACCAAGTGGTTCTATATCAAAGACCGCAAGGCCTCCCCTGAAGACCAATATGGGTTAGCCCCTTTCGAAGCCTCCAGGGAAGTGAAGAAATTGGCGTCGTGGGATGCGCTTCCCTCAGATGCGGAGATAGCACAAGTTCTTCCTCTTCTATCTCGCATTCAAGCTTTGAAAGGAGGCCAAGGAGGAGCTTTGTCGGGTATTCAACTCATGGCGTTCTTCATACAACGTCGAGTTCAACCCCTGCAGCACCGCCTCACCAAGCTCTGGAATTATTCTGGCTTGGAAGATCCTACTCGCGTCTCTGAAGACTTAATAGAGAAAAAAGATGTCGACAAGCGAGTTAGGAGCCTTACCAAGCTCACCAAGGATCATGCGGTTGCTGACTTGACCGCTGACTACTTCGACTCTGTGCACCCTTTGCCCGAGGTATGCATCTTTGTGTTCGCTTGTTGTCGAATTTTGTTTGCTTCTACTTACGTTACTCTTTGCCTTTGTCATCTGCTGACCTATTTTATATGCAGGGTCACCACTTCCTTGTTTCGCACCCTCCTTTTCCAGAGGCAGGGCCTCTTCCAGCTGACCTGGCCTCATCTGTATCTAAAGCCCCCGAGGCTGACGATAATCAGGACGGAGATGATGCCGAAGAGTCGGAAGAGGAAACGAGCTCGTTGACATCGTCTCCCCCCGGGCCTGCTGATGATGCTGGTGTCGACAAGAAAAGGAAGCGAGTCGAAGAATTTGCTTCTTCGAGTTCTGCTGCGGTTGATAAGGCCTCTATTCCTGCAGCAGATGAGGAATACTTCGACCTCCTAGCATCGTAAGTGTTTTTAGTCGAGTTCGTCAATTGCGTTTCTCTTGCCTTGTTTTCATCGTGTTACTCATAAGTTTTTTGCTTCGTGTAGAGATGACGAAGAGCCGTCAAAAGCTGCTACAGGTACTCCTTCAATTCCTCTTGCTGTTGATGATGAGCCCCCGGCCCAAGAAGTTGTGCCTAGGGTTACCAGGGCCTCTGTAAGGAAGGTGCCTGTTCCCCGAAACCCCAAGCGCTTGAAGAAGGCTAAAGAACCCGAAGTTTCTCTGGAAGCCCACGAATCCTTGGCTTCCCCCCATGATGTGAGTAACTTTTCTTTTACTCATTTTCCTTGCATACACTTGCGCTCTTACACGCTCTGTTCTCTTAGGCTTTGTTGAACAGATTCGTCGCCTTGGGCACTAAATGTGCTGAGTACCTAAAGGTTGCGACAGCTTCCGAAGGTACACTTTTGACGTCCAGTTACAGCTTGTTCCTTGTACTTATCCTTTCCTGTTTACCTGACACGCTTGCGTCTTCTTCTGTAGTTGCTCTGGCAACGGCCAACGCTCGAATTGTGTCACTGGAGGCGGAGCTTCGTGCTTCGCAGAAAGCCTATGATGCTGCGGCCACTGCTAAAACAAACGCTGAGAAGTCGCAGAAATCTACGCTTGGTAAGGCGAAGAAAGCTGAAAAAGCTTTAGCTGATGCCAACAAAGATCATGCCCAGCGAGAGCAAGCCGTGGCAGAGTGTCTTCACACGATGTCTACTGCTGCTGAAAGTAAGTGTTTCACCTTGTCTTCTATTTTCGACTTCTGTTGCACTGTTGTACTTGCTGACTTTTTTCTCCTCTTTTTCTCTTCTGTCTGCTTCATGTCGTGCAGGATTTACCGGGGTGTCTCCGTCGTCCCTGCAACCGGACGATGATCCTCTGATGACTGCGGTTAACCTACTCGAAGAAAACTGGATATCTATCCAGGAGACTTTTGAGTTAGTTGACCGCGTTCTATCATGACTATTTGTCGGGTTATGGCCGAAGAAAAGGGCAGCGGTTCCGAAGGGTAACTTTAGTAATCTTGCCAAGTCCTTCGATACAACTGAAGACCCCACCCTCCAGCTAAAAGGGCTTTCTATTAAACGTGGCGCCGAGGGTGCAATTGCACTTTCTCTTGCGCACGGTACGGACTTCGACTGGGAGAGGGTGAGCTCTCCCCATGGCCGCACTCGTGATGAGATGAAGGCTTTTTTCGAGAAGGCGAAGAAGCTGGCACCTCCATTGGTGACAATTATTTCCCCTTCGGCATCCTCTGCGGCCTCTGCTGCACCACCTCCAGCGGCAGAAGATCCAGTACCTCCGTCAACTTCTGGCGAGGAAACTGCCATGCCTTCTTCTGCCACGGAGCGTAATGCTGAGGTGGCGTAGACTTGGCTTCTCTGTAGCTTTAGATTTCTCCTTTTGAATGTAAAAAACTTTAGTTGTGTGCAACCCGAGAACCTTAGTCATAGGGTTTTGCACTTTATGTAAATATATTTCTTAGGGTATGAAGTCTTATGCTGTCTCTCTGAAATATTTTTCCTTCCTTTTTTGGCTTGCAGTCGATGCACGTCAATGATCCTTTGACTCATGGTCCTGCTCCTTCCTCTGCCCGCGTGTTCGGTTCTCAGATTTCGTCGACTCCTAGTCGATGCAGTCGATGCGCAGAATACTCTTCCAGGGTTTCCGATCTTGAGGCTCGCCTAACTTTAGCCAAGCGGCAAGCTCAGATGTCATTTGACAAAGCCAGCAAGACTTCCAATTTGACGAAGCAGGTATCTATTCTTGATGATAAGGTATCCAGCTTGACAGCAAAGATTTTGCATCACGAGGAATGCAATTCTTTTCTCCTTGGCATTATCGAATCCGCCTGCGAGATGTTACGATGTAAGTTTCCCTTCGACTTATCTTTTCTCTCTTTTTGCCCCACTACTGTTTTTATGATATCCTCTTGCCCTCATAGGCACTTGTTTAGATTTTGCTGCTGAAGATCGTCGGGTTACCGAGCGAAATGCGGCCCTAGAGAAAATGTCCGCAGGTGTTGAAAACTTGTGGTCTGATCCTCGACGCCGGAGTGCTGTTGTATTGCTTCAGGACCGTGCTCAGCACGTTGGTGAAGCGGTGGACAGCTGCAGAAGATCTCTCGTAACTATGCACTCTGTTATGCTTCCTCGCAATCCTCTACCTGCGACTTTCCCACTTCTCCTTGATACTTTTAGATCCAGCCAGCAAATTCATCGGTTGATAGAACTGAACTTAGTGGCAGGTGCCAATTTTGCTCTTGGGTGGATACGCAAGTGGAAACCAAGACTCAATTATAGTTCTATGTCACTCAGCTACCCTCCAGGTGGAGCTAGCCTTCGAGTACACTTGGAGAGTACCCTGCAGCCTGCCCGACGAATTATAGCCAGGCTGTTGCAAAAAAATGCCGCGTTTTTCTGTGAGTTTCACTATTTAGACCCTTTGGGTGTAGATGATTCTGACAACCCGATGTTGTAACATATTTTTGTATGTGTGCAACGCGAGAGTGTTTTATTTCATGACTTTTATGGCGAAAATTTTGTTCTCAGAGCGTTATTGTATGACTCGTGCGTTTGCCGCATTTTCTCTTTGAAAGACTCGTAAACTCGAATATGAGGAACGTTTCGTCTTCATTATACTTGTAATGTAAGATACATGGGGTGACCCAAGAGATCCGGCCTATGACCTGTGTTCTGGATCTAGAGGGCATTGCCCCTGGTATAACTCGTGGCTTTTACAGCCTTATTCTTCTACTCTATTGTGCTTTGATGCTTATGCTGTCATAGCTTTCTCCTCTTCTCCTGTATTTTTTTCCTCTCCTGATGCTCCTACTCGCGATTTCTTCATCTCGGGCTCCGCAGCGTGTCCTTCGAGTGGCTTGACGCCCTCTGTAGTCGTGCTTTTTGCCTTCTCTGCGTAGTTGGCTATCATGCCGAAGTTTTGTGTCATCTTGTGGAACTCCCTGTCGCAGAGATCTGAAACTTCAAAACTTCCTTTCACTGTAATTACTCCTCTTGGTCCTGGCATTTTAAGTACCAAATATGTATAGTGAGGCACTGCCATGAATCGCGAGAACGCGGGTCGTCCGAGGATTGCGTGATATTGAGATGGCCAGTCCATGACTTCGAAGTCTAGCTTTTCTCTTCTGTAATTTTGTCGATTGCCGAAGCAAACATTGAGTGCTATTCGACCCAGTGGGTAATTGGCACTTCCTGGCACGATCCCATGGAAGGAACAATCTGTTGGCTTCAGGAACTCTAGTGATATATGCATTGCTCGGAGTGTTTTTGCGTATATCAGGTTAATTCCACTCCCTGCGTCCATGAATATTCTGTCGACATCATACGCGCCGATTTGAGCTTTGAGTACCAAAGGCGCGTTTCCCGGCTGAGGTACTGTTATAGGGTGGTCTTCTCTGTTGAACTCGATTGGTTGTTCTGACCAGTGCAGATACTCCGTTGTGGCTGGAGGTGAGATGACTGCTAGGTTGACTTGTCGAGTTATACTCTTCTCTTCTTTGTTCGACTTGGGCACAGGTTGTATCATTGCTGTGATGTGTCCTTTTGATGGAACGTACCCTTTGTCGTCGTCGTGTCCCTGGTTTTGCTGGTCTTGTCCTTGAGGAGCTCCGTTGTTTCCTTGCTGTTTTGCCGGAGGGTTGTTGCTTCCTTCAAATCCTTGTCGCCTTGCTTCAATTTGCTTGTTTAGTGCTGCCTCTTGAAGTTTTAAGAATGTTGTGCAATCTTTCATTGCGTGCCTTGATACTCGCTTCCCATCGACGAACGCTGAGTGTATATGACAAGGTCCGTTGAGCATATCTTCTGGCGAGGGGTTGTATTCTCTGGATTCTCTTGCGGGGAATTTTTTATAGTCCTCTTTTCTGTAACTTCGATATCCTGAACTTCTTCGATCACTTCCTTGGTAGCTGTTGTCTTTGTATCCTGCGGCGACTTGGCTATGGGGGCCATAGTTGTCGTAATTTCTGGACCGTCTCCTTTGACTTCCATATCTATTTCTTCTATCGTCTTCTGGGGATCGCGTCCGTTTGTTGTTGCATGCGTCTTCTCCATCTGCAAATCTGTTTGCTGTGTCCATGAGGTCTGACACTGTTTTTGGCTTGATTCTACCCATCTCTTCGACTAGGTCTCTTCGCCTTAATCCAATAATGAATGCATCTATTGCTCTTTCGTCTGAAACTTTGACTGCCAAATTCTTGATAAGGCTCCATCTTTGGATGTATGCACGCAGTGTTTCGTCGCGTTGCTGCACGCACGCTTTAACTTCTTCTATTGATGCTGGCCGCTTGTATGTCGACCTGAAGTTGCCTGTGAATTGCTTTGTGAGGTCTTCCCAGTTTCCAATGGTTTCTTTCTCTAGTTTGCTCAACCATGACCTTGCTGCTCCGGTAAGGTGTAGTTGCAAACTTTGCATTGCTGTTTCTTTGGTTCCTCCTAATATTTGCACTGCTTGTAGATAATCTGATAACCATGATTGTGGTTCCTGTGACCCGTCGTACTTTTGCTGATCATGAGGTAATTTAAATCCCTTGGGAACTGGAGTGATGCGAACCCTGCGGGTAAAGCATGATGCCCCCATCTCTTTCTCGTCGTCTTCATAGTCGCGTCTTTCATTTGGGGATCGCGATCTTCGGGTTCCACCGTGATGTTTTGGTGATGGCGATCGAGATCGTTGCTTGCTGCTTCTGCGCCGAGGACTGTTGTGACGGCGAGGTGACCTTGCTTTGTGTACTTCCTTGTGGTGATATGCTTCTTCTCCTTTTGCTGATAGCTTGTGGCCCACCATGTTGAGTCCGTTCAATGCTGCTCTATGCATATGCTCCCTAGGATCTCCTGGACTTGGTCGAGTTGTAAGTAGATATGCTTGCGCTGCTACTAGTGCTGCTTCAGGGGTTTTCGGTAGGATGTTCCCCTGCTCATCGACCGATAGGAAGGACGAGTCGAGGTTTTTGGAAATACTTTGCCTGTCGGAGTACTCGAGGTTGTCGTACCTTGAACCGTGTCGACGATTTTTCCTTGCGTTATTATATGATGCGTCGCTTCATGCTTTTCGAGCAGCTTCGCTAGCTGCCATGGCTGAATCTTTTCTTTTTTGTATCTCTATTTTCTCCTTTGCTAGTTGCTTTGCCTGCTGCCTTAGGGTATAATGATACCCCAAAAGCATGTCTTTGCTAGAATTTGATGGTATTGGCGTGCCGTGTTCTACGGCTTCTCTTATTATCCTCCATTCGTCGACTGATAGTCAAATTTTTTCCCTGGCTGCGAGGGATTCTGCTGTTTGCCCTTCTGCTAGGTGATTTGCTCCTCTGTCAATATTTGCTGGGTTTAGCACTGGGTTGTTATTTTCATCGAATTCTTCTGAGGTGTCTCCCACAATGGCGAGCACCTGGCATTGTCTGTCGATATCACTATTGAAGCTTGAGAAGATCGAGTCACCATCTTCAGAAAGCTCTAACCCTGTTTTCCATGTGTCTGTTGATTTGTCTGAGATATCGTCGAGGCAGATCATGAGATCGTCGAGTTGGACTTCTGTGTCGAGATTTTCCTTTGCTTCTTCTGCTACTTTTCCTTTTTGCACTTCTCCTAGGCTGACCGGCGAGTTTACTTCGCTGGAAGAGTCGTCGGAATACTCTATCATTGCTACTGTTTCGGGTTCACTTATCGTCGGATCTTGTTTCGTCGGATCTGAAAGGCGAGATGAGCCTGATGGCCCGATGAGGATGCTCAAACTTCCAATTGTCAATTCCATCTCTTGATTTTCGTCGACTTCTGCACTGATGTTGGCTAAAAGCGAAAAAGCCGTCGAATTCATGATTCCAACGCCCAAGCTCCCCACGGTCGGCGCCAATTGATGAGTGTTAACTCGGCAAATGTCCTAGATGAAGGACTTAGGATCGGGGGGATAGGACGTCGGATGAACTCGAAGGTAAAGTTAGTCGAAATAGGTATGCGTCGAAAGTAAACTTGGGTGTTTAACCTGGCTTGCTTTCAATCTGGCCTACACCGTCCCCTCCTGGCCCCTATATATAGATGGCCAGGTCTCAAGGATCGGGTAGGGTCCGATACAGATTACAATATCGACATACGGTAAGAACTCGTATTCGACTATCATTACAATTGGGCCTAGCTTATCGGGCCTCAGGGGTACTCAACTAACGGGATCTATTAGCTATACCCTTGTCACCGTGATAGTAGTTAATGTATGTATCATATGAAAATGATAAAACACTAATATTCGTAGCTATATATACACTATTTATTTCTATGCCCCGAGGAGAGGTATAGCTGTATGGGAAATGGCTTTGTCTTTGTCATCCAATTTTTTTCAACCTATAGTAGTTTTAGGCATGGATGGCATTGGGATTCAACATGGAAGTGGTTATGGTGAAGATTGCATGTAGAAGTCAAACTAGTGTGCGACGGTG
This sequence comes from Dactylis glomerata, assembly GCA_007115705.1. Classification (NCBI taxonomy): domain Eukaryota; kingdom Viridiplantae; phylum Streptophyta; class Magnoliopsida; order Poales; family Poaceae; genus Dactylis; species Dactylis glomerata. The sequence continues at coordinate 1,012,368 of QXEO01000492.1, forward strand.
GTATGAGATAGGTGCTAAACTTGCGCCTAGAGGAACAAGTAAATCATCCGTCGAATGATCCATATACTCTCCAGCCTCATGCATGGTCGGCTATAAGTGGAGCTCGATACCTCTCTATAGCTACATGGCGTTTCTTTGCGGTTGGCATGTTGGTCTTTATCGCTGATGTGGGCTAGTACATGGATCGCTCTATATGTGGACCGCTTGTCCAAGAGACCAAGAGCCTCATCGTTTCAGTCTCGCAGTGCTCTATATTTCATGTTCGTCGCGAGGAGAATGTGGTTGTACATATGTTTGCTGGTTCCAGTGAATTTTCTTTGTCTACAATGTGGCGTGGTGTGTCCCCGAGTTATATTCGGTAAACTACTTGTACTGACATTAAGCCTCGGTGATTAAAAAACCACACACGTTCTCTCACATAAAAACTATATATACAAGCTTGATCGAAACACTAATAGGGATACTAATAAAAAATACAAGAGGAAGGTCTGTCAGACTATTTTAGACCTATCACGATTTGCACCGTCGGATCACTGATCCCGGTCGTTTGTAGGCTCCAGCTTCTCGCGTGGGCCGCTCCTGGGCCAAATGTCCGGGGCAGCTACTCTGGAAAACGAATTGGTGGCCTCTCGTTCGTTCCCTAACAGACGGCTACGATATGGACACGTATGCATCAATGAATATTCGGTGGCCCTGGGTGATGCCCACATCCCGCACCGCTCCCACTCCAACCTAGCACGAAACCTCGTGCGCCGCCGCCGTCGCCGCTGTTATCGGTGCCGGAGAGAGAGCGAGAGAGCGGCGGCGAACCTCCCCGACCTCCACCCCTAGCGACGTCGCCCCTCATCCAACGCAGCGGTCCTTCGTCTAGTTGTAGAATAGGATAGCGGCGGTGGGTGGTTGAGCATGGCGGAGCTGAAGAGGCTCTCGGAGAGCCGGGACCTGACACGTATCGAGCGCATCGGCGCGCACTCCCACATCCGGGGGCTGGGGCTGGACTCCGCCCTCGAGGCCCGCGACGCCTCGGAGGGGATGGTCGGCCAGCTCCCCGCGCGCCGCGCCGCCGGGCTCATCCTCCAGCTCATCCGCCAGGGCAAGATCGCCGGCCGCGCGGTGCTCCTCGCGGGCCAGCCAGGGACCGGCAAAACAGCACTCGCCATGGGCATCGCCAAGTCGCTCGGCGCCGAGACGCCCTTCGCCTCCGTCGCCGCCTCCGAGCTCTTCTCCCTCGACCTCTCCAAGACCGAGGCGCTCACGCAGGCCTTCCGCCGCGCCATCGGCGTCCGCATCAAGGAGGAGGCGGAGGTCATCGAGGGCGAGGTCGTCGAGATCTCGATCGACCGCCCGGCCTCTGCCGGCGTGCCTTCGGGTGCTGCTGCCGCCGGGAAGACCGGGAGGCTCACGCTCAAGACCACGGACATGGAGACCGTGTACGAGCTTGGCGGAAAGATGATTGAGGCCCTTGGGAAGGAGAAGGTACAGAGCGGGGATGTGATTGCGCTTGACAAGGCCGCCGGGAAGGTTACTAAGCTTGGCCGCTCCATCGGGAGGTCACGGGATTATGACGCGGTTGGTGCGCACACAAAGTTTGTCAAGTGCCCTGAAGGAGAGCTCCAGAAGCGCAAGGAGGTTGTGCACTGTGTCACCTTACATGAGATTGATGTCATCAATAGCAGGTAAATCCACATCTTCTTCCCAGGAATTCGTCTATGGTTAGAGAATCGCAGTCGAGTATATAGTGTCTACACATACAATTAAGCAAATAATCTCACCTTAGTAACTCTGACAGAAGAGTTTGCATTGAGCCTTTATAATGTAGTAGATGGAAATTGCAAATGGCACTAGGTTTTGCGCAATACTGCAGCAAGAAAACACTTGCTAGTACAAGTCCTAGTAGGATTTTTTATTGTATTATTACACAAGTCTGCATAAAGGAATAACTGCTTTGCAAGAACATATTTGCTTAACGAAGGATGACCTATAACCCTATATTAACGACTGCCTTATAGTTCACTTCCACAGCCTGAACTTTGAAATTATTTGCTGCAGTATGCCAATCTATTGTTCTGGACCTGACCTATACTGATGCAAGCATAAACATTTTTATGTTAGTGATGAGGACCACTAGTTCGTCTTTAGTCATGCTAGTCTTGTGCTCATTTGGAACAAATTCGACAAGAGACTTTTTATTATTGTATTGATAATTCTTGGGATATGTCATGGCTACAGTTCTGTTGTGCTATTTGATTACCTACAAGGCTACAGTTCTATTGTGCTATTTGGTTCAGCAAATCATTCCTGTGGCCAGATTCTAGTCAAAGCCAATACCAACTGCCTATGAAACCCCAAAGCAACTTTGAGAAATAATAGAGTTATGCGGGTTTTTCAAAGTTGCAATCGGGAGCATATACCAATTTAAGCATCCCATAAGATTAGCTAATACCTTACAAAAGATGATCTCCTTGGATAACATATCTGTGTGTGTTGGATGCACACAGTAGGACCTGGTCTGCTTTTTTGGTTCATAGAGAAATCCGAAGTGCTATGTTATCCAGCAGACTCCTCTCTCTACTAAAGAAATTTTCTGCAAGATCTTGCTTCAGCTTGCAGTTAAATACATGAATGCTTATGTGAAGAAACATGGTCATATATGTACACAAACAAATCTTAAAGCTAGGCGACACTTCTATAAAATAGAACCTGTTCTCAAAGATGAGCTAGACACTTTTTGCATCCATACATTGACATGGTTGATGATTTTCTAGCTGAAGGTGTTCGGAACCAAATTATTGACATAGTTCTATGCTTCTCTTAGATGATACTGCTTGTTTGAATAGTTTTGAACTTTTTCAAACTTCTCTGCTACATTCTTTCTTACACCAGCATGGCTTCCTTTTCCATCCTAATATTGATTACATCAGACGATACCAAAGAACAATTTGGGTATGTTTTACCATCGGAATTTAAGTGCCACAGCCCAGCTCACCTTTCGTTTTTATTCCTGTTCAGGACACAAGGCTTTCTTGCACTTTTTACTGGTGACACTGGTGAGATTCGTGCAGAGGTCAGGGAGCAGATCGACACAAAAGTTGCTGAGTGGAGAGAGGAAGGAAAGGCGGAGATTGTCCCTGGCGTTCTGTTTATTGATGAAGTCCACATGCTAGATATCGAATGTTTCTCCTTCCTGAACCGTGCTTTGGAGAATGATATGGCTCCGATCCTAGTTATTGCTACAAATCGAGGCATTACAACCATACGCGGGACCAACTACCGATCACCACATGGTATCCCATCCGATTTCCTTGATCGCCTCTTGATCATCACAACACAGCCATACACAGAGGCTGAGATCCGGAAGATCTTAGACATCAGGTGCGACGAAGAAGATGTTGAGATGTCTGTGGATGCCAAGGTATTGCTCACAAAGATTGGCACTGAGACCTCCCTGAGGTACGCGATCCACCTGATCACCTCCGCCGCTTTAGCTTGCCAGAAGCGCAAGGGCAAGGTGGTGGAGATGGAGGACATCAGCCGCGTGTACCAGCTCTTTCTGGACGTGAAGAGGTCGACACAGTACTTGATGGAGTACCAGAGCCAGTACATGTTCAGCGAAGTGCAAGGGGAAGCAGATGGGGACGACGCCATGCAGTCCTAGATGGATAATTTTACGATGTAACTGTGTAGTGTCTTGGATGCTTGCTGGTTTAGATTAGTGTTAAGCCAAAGATGCTGTTACCTAACAAGCACGCTTGGTGGTGACTTAACAATTCAATGTATCCTAGGAATTTTCATCCCAGTTTGCAGTCGTGGTTTGCTAAATTCTTTATGATACCAGATATTAGTATGAACCGAGGGAGTAGTATGCACGATGCCTGTGGTTGTGGTCAGTTCAGTGGAAGGCACTGAGCAATATATATGTTACTCTAGAGCGAAAAATGAGCCTTTGTTTATCTCCCATTCTTTGTCTTGTGTTTCTAGGTGAAAACTTTGCTCCTCTCAGGGCTGGGGACAGCGGCATTCTGGTGCTTGGAGGCGTCATTTTAGAGCATTGATCCTCGATGGTTTCCCTTGTTCTGCATTTCAGGTGTGTTCCATGTGCTAGTGGCAAGAACTCTCAAGAGCTTGATAAGATGATGTCATGGTGATCTCGGTGAAGGTTGTGGCACTCTTAACTCATGAAGAATTCACGAAGGTTGTGGTCACCTTATGGGCAGTCTGGAGTGCAAGACACAAAGCAATACATGAGATCTTCCAAAGCCCTTTTCATCATATTTGGTTTCGCTCGAACTACTTGGTTGAGCTTGATATTGCACAATTTATCAAGAAGAAACAATCAGCTCCACAAGCCCCTTCTGTAGGAGCGTCCTGGATTGCACCTCGAATGGCTTTGCCTAAGTAAATGTGGATGACGCTGTCTCAAAGCCTGTTAACAGGGGAGTTGTGGCAGCCGTTTGTAGAGATGGAAATGGTGTGCATCTTGGAGCTTCGGCTCTTGCTGTTCCGGGAATTGCTGATCCTGCTACACTGGAAGCCATCGCTTGCCGAGGTGCAATTACTATTCCATTTTGTGTGAGGATGCACACCGTGGAGCTGAGTTCACAGAGGTCAGTTTCAGCCATGAGAAGAGAGCTTCCAACGTCCATGCCCAACCTAGCTTGCTGTACTATCTCTCCCTAGTTAATGGTCACCGCTTGTGGCTTTTAAATTCTCATGATACTTCTATTGCACCTTTGCATATTGAGTAATAGAGACATGTTACCCCTTAAAAAAAGAACTTTCAAGGGCAGAGAATGAGCGTGGATTGCTAATACATCAGTAATACATAGGGAAAAGGCAAAATAATACAATTGGAGTGAGCCTATCATGCTATGTACCAAGCTGAGTCTGATCTTCATCAGCTTTAAACTTTTGGCACCAAAGGTCGATATCCAAAAACTACTGGACGAAGAACGTCACAAGGTTTTTCCTTGCCTTCCAAATTCCCATAGGACGATCATGATGATAGCCTTCCACATGGCAGCAACGGGGATACCATACTGGAGATAAGCCAACAGAGGTCCAAATCTTGCAGTTATGATCGCATTACATGAGGTGGTATCATCTTTGGTTGCGGAATAGCGCACGCAAGCTTCTGAAGCAGGCAGTTTTACATAAACAGATTGAGGCTATCAAATGAAAGTGAGTTTTTTTTGTGCGGAGCATAGATAGGGAATTGACCGAAGTACATAAGAGTGGGAGAGACATGTATAAAGAGCGGCAGAGAGAGATGACTACCAAAAACTAAGACCACACTTGATAATTTGGTTTTACCGTTCGAGTGAAACATAGGAAATTCCAACCCATGCCACTTCTTCATTTGAATCAGCTCACCATCGAGGATGATCTTATGACATCACATCTTCGTGGATGCAATGCTTGTGTACAACCATGTACTTTAAAATCATGGTAGTTGCATGCTATTACTTCAGTATCATAGTTGGCATTCTGATCCAAGAATTGTACATTATATTAATGCAAGTTTATCTCAAATGTACTGTGATAGCAATTAATGTATGTATCCCCATATATACACTTTATGTGTTTCTATACTCCGAGGAGATGTATAGCTGTATGGGAAATGGCTTCGTCTCTATCATCCAAATTTGTTTCAACCTAATTTTAGGCATGGGGGGCACTGGGATTTGGGGTGGAAGCAACACTGTACAAGAAAGATTGGAACACTATAGTAGAATAAGATAGAGGCAATGGACAATACGGTGGTGACTTGTTGAACAGACTCAGCTCCGCCCAACTTGGAAGACTGTTGGAGAGAGGAGGAAGACAACTTTAGGGGTGTGACACATTGCTAGCATCAACCCTGATTGTATGGAATTTTTGATAAAAAGGACCATCTGCTCCAATGAATTATTAAAAAGGACCACCTCTCAAATAAAATGCTAAAAAGGACCACTTTTTTTATGGCGGCAGGTGGTACATGCCGGCAACGGCCTGCCGCCATAGACAGAGGCGGCACATGGACAATGACGCAGAGATTGAGGCAACAACACTGACGTGTAGCATGCCGTCAATGTCCGAGGCGGCACGTCTAAGAAGATAACAGATAGCTAGCGCTAGCGAGTTGTACGTCCACGGCTACCATGCAAGAAATGATTAGCTCGGGAAGCATGCCGCCACATGCCATGGTGGCAGGGAACAATTTCAGCAGTGTTTCTGCACATATCGATGTGCCGCCTCGGTCAGTGGCGGCAGGCCGTTGCCGCCTGGGCCTATGGCGGCAAGTGCTACGTGTCGTTCTTCCTGCCATTAAAAGGTAGTCTTTTTTAACATTTTACTTAAAAGGTGGTCTTTTTTAGCAATTCATTAGAGCAGGTGGTTCTTTTTGCCAAAAATTCGATTGTATGAGATAAGACCCAACCTAGTCGTGGAGGAGAACACCGAGCCTATGCCAGGACATAGCTGCGATCCTACCGTCTTGTCCTCCAACTCGTCCCGTCGCTGCCAACCCAGATACAGAGTGTGGACTTCCGCTTGTTGCCTTGTTGGAAGCTGCTTGCCGACGGCTTTTAACCAATGCTCGGAATTTGTCCACCTACTGGTATTAGGTGTCCCAGAAACCCGTTAGGCTAGGTGCTACTCCCCCATTCTATAATGTAAACCGTTTTAGCACAATAATGCAAGCAGTTTTAGTAAATTATTACTAAAACGGTTTACATTATGGAACAGAGTGATATATTTGGTGGACAAGCTGGCAAACAGATTAAACTATCGCTACATAAATGTTTGCTAATCTTGACACGTCATATCGGGTAAACTATCTCACAAATACAAAATGTTGGCTAAAATCTCCATTCAACACAAGTAGTCTTCAGGCTTTCCACGTTAAGAAAACTTGTGCTTTCACACCTCAAATTGTAGTTTGTGCTTTAACACCTCAAATTGTAGTTTTAATCATCTTGACCTTCAATTTAATTTTGTGATATGAAAATCAATTAAGGATAAAATTTGTAGTGCTCCCAAAGGAAACAAACACTTGGGTATTCGGGTATCTGTTGACAGTTCCTATGAGTAGCACGAAAGCGACTTGCTACCATAACTTGCTAGTAGAAGACGGTAGTACAGTGCTTGTATTCATTAGGAGTGATTGCGAGAGACAGATTGAGAGAAGGAATAACATAGTACTGCCAATGCGGTGGCTCAACTACTCGAGCTACACGATCGATCGGGCCACGCTCACCGGCCACCGCCCAACCCTTTTCTACTGCGTGATGACAAAGATTTCCTTGATTATTCACGTAGCCATCGTGGTAACAATTAACAATAGAAAGCAAACTCACAAAGTAAAAATAGATACATGCATCCACGCACGAGCATGAGATGCACCAATGCACCGGCGATCACTCTCCCTCACCACCACAAACAATGCACTGCACGGTCGATCACTTCTCGTCGTTGGTGTCAGCAGCAGCCGCTGGCGCGGCCACCGGCACGGGTTCGTCGACGGCGTCAGCAGCAGCTGCTGGCGCGGCCGCCGGCGCGGGTTCCTCGACAGCGTCGTCCTCGTCGGCGAAGGCGGCGGCGGGGAAGGAGCGGCCGATCCCGACGCTGGACTTGAAGTAGACCCTCTCGCCGCCGTCGACGAGGCTCATCTCGACGATGGGCACCCACATCAGCATCTGCTTGCTCCGGACGCCGGTCATCCGCTTCATCCGCCCTTCCTCCACGTACGCCGTCACCTCGGCGTCGTAGCGCACCCGGGTGCCCGTGGCGGTGAAGTAGTGCTCGTAGGCCTTCCCCTGCCGCATCCACACGTACCCGGTCTCCCGCACCAGCCCGCACTCGTCCAGCCCGCGCAGCGGCATCACGCCGCCGGGGAACCCCAGGCCCTTGAGCATCTCCTTGGAGTGCGCGTAGCACGCCTCCGCGCCGGTGATGACCTCCGCGCCCTCGCGCTCCTTGTTGGCGGTGGTGCTGCCGGCAGCCGCTGGTCTCGCCTTCGAGACGGTGAGGGAGGCCATCGTCGTAGCTAGCTAGAAGGTGGACTGGAACTGGTCGATCGAGCTGCGAATATCAGTTATGTACTGCTTGGTGTGCTGAGATATGCAAGTGAGGTTCGTGTGGGAGGTGTTTATATGGGGAGGGGAGTGGCCGGGTAGGTGACGGGCAGTTGAGCTTGCTAGCTAACGGTAATGGCGGATGCTTTGGTTTGGTTGGGTAGGCCACCAAGCACAGGGGAGAATGTTCGGTTTAAGAGGGTTAGCATGTGTGTGGTGTCCCTGTCCCATGGCTTCGGCGTTCGCCCAAGCGCCCATCTAACCCCGGCCCGCTAATATACGGCAAGTGTTAATTCACTCTACCCTCTTTGCTTTTACTTGTTCCTTGAATCGGGATTTGGTGGTCTAACTAACGCAAGGACTGATGAATTTTAAGAAATTTATAGGAGAATGAAAAATTATTGTTACACTCCATGTATAAATCTCTAATCCAACCAGATGTGCCGACCGATAACAATAATAAATATATAGAAAATGAAGATTTCGCTAAAAACTAAGGTACTCTTTCTAACCACATATATACGTCTACTAGACGGACCGGCCGGCTTCGCCCGGCCCGCCTGCCAGGCGTTTTTGCATTGCGTGTTCTATGTGTCATGTTGATGTATTGTTAGGGCAAGTCTAGCAGTTCCCCTATCACCTCCCTAGTAGCGATTTTAAGGGAAAAAAGGGAAAAATATCGGTCAAGCAGTTCCCCTATCACCTCCCTGAAAAATAGGCGTCCCCGATTCAACCCCTCCTTCTCCCCTACAAATTGGCGTGGTGGACCCTATCCACGCCCGGGAGCAGCCATTGGCTCCCTAATTCTTGCTTCCTCGTTGGGTTTCAAATGGTAGTGACAAAAATATTAAAATATAGGATATGGGTGATGTTTTTTGGAAACTGCTGAAGTTGGGCAATTTTTACTTTAAATTGTTTTTAGGGAAGTCCAAAGTTTTGAGATATAGGGGAGAAATTTTAAGGGGACTGCTGGACTTGCCCTTATTTAGTTTGAGCTCTGTTTAGTTCAATATATTGGAGTCAGTAGTATTTCATCAAAAATATTATTATGGATGTCATTTATCAAGAGCTATTGTTATCTCGGCAGCAATACTTTGCTTTAAAGTCTAAACACTAAAAAAATTGCATGCAAGAAAATAGATAAAGCTCATCGAAGCATTGAACTTGTCGTCATGGGGGCTGGAAAATGAAAAAAAAGCGTCAAAAAGCAAGTAAATAAGCACTAACATATTAGCATTACCTAGAATAAGAAACGAAATGTGAGTGCTAATTGTACAAAATAAATATGTGAAAAGTAATGAATGATATAAATAAAATTGATAAGTGCAAATGAATCTATGGGCTAAGCAAACAGCTCATTTTAATTCAGCAAATTACAGGACCATGGTCTTTCGAGCAGATAATTGTTCTTGATAGACTACGTAGCAAACTCAATATATCATAATACTAATCTGAAGTAGCATGACGCCTTGAAGTGACCTCACAACTAAGACACTAAGCGACGATGGCCCATACCGATTCCAAAGAAGGCTTTGGCACTAGATTTTGGTTCAGATAACACAAGTGGTCTCTCTGTCGACCATAAGAGCTAAGCTATAATTTTGTTCAAAGAGCCACTCATTTTGAGGGAGTTGCCTTACAGAATGTGTCCCCCTATCTTCCCGCATCAGTCGTGACCAAAAATCCACACCTTCATTGTCAACTGAAAATCAGGGTGTCACCTTCAGCCACATTATTCGCCCAGTGAAGTTGACCTGATGTTTGATGCGACGACATGATGTTTGATGCGACGACAGAGCTTTGCTGATGCACGAACCAATTTGTAGACATCTTCCAGGCCCCGCAATGTCTGGTTTGGGGGTCTGCAAGGTGGAAACTCTCTCCAGCCATTTGCCCTTTTCCCCCTTTGCTCTCGCAGGTTGCTCGCTCTCTTTGGGTCAAAACGACATACAAGGAAAAAAAATATGTCCAAGAAATAACATCTCTTCTTGAACACAGAATAGGTACTCGTGCTACAAATATGATGACTTTGCGAGTGGCGATAAAACACCGTGATAGTTCAATGTGTGAAGAACCCCTAATGTTTCGCTAGAAACAAAGAAAGAACTTAATTAGATCAAAGAAAAGTTGAATGGGATAAAGAAAATGCAACCTTTAACACCATGGTGAGAAAACATAGCACCTAGTTTCCCGATCTATTTAAAAAGCAAGCATCAACTGTCTGTTAATACAAACATCTGAGGCTACAGTACCATATATACAAGCCTATTTGGTACACGATTTACTGTTATGTAAAGAAGACAATGTATATACCAAGTATCTACGGATGCAATGTCATTGACAATATTATATGAAGGGATAGCTTAGAAACAGATTACCAGCTTTGAGTTTTCTTCTTTAGAAAGCAACTTTGTCACGTTTCTGAGAGAGCATTGAAACCATGTGGCCTTTTTAAGATCATATAATAGTAGGCTGGCTTTTTCAGGTCACGATAGGTCTCCTGAAAACTGATTTACAAAGGAAGCATTAAAGATATAATAACACAAGGAATTTAACACAGAATTGGTGTGACATGATCCTAAAAATAGAGCATAGAATATGAATCGTCCCCATATGTGCAATTTAGTTAGTCATATTATCCACTCTAGATAATGATTTTTGCAGTCATGTATCTTGTTTTAGGAAGGCCTACAGTATCATCTTTGTCCATGTATTCACCTGAGGAGGAATTAATGGAACTTGAAAGCTTAGGACAAACATAAATTCAACCGGTGCCCGATCAGGATGCCATCAGTTTGACGATCACAAATAATAGGTTGAGAAATCGTCAATTTTAAACCAATGATCTATGCATCAAGCACTGATGACATAGTATTTTTCAATATGTCGAGGTATATCGTTTCAGCACAAAATTTGACCTGAAAAACTCAGGGTATCGGCTTGCTAGGATTTGTGTAAAGAAATATGAAAATAAATGGCATATGATTTGCGTAAAGAAAAACATCTTCTTGGCCAATATTTATTCATTAAAACCAAAAAAAATCTTGTATGTTTACTTGTTTGATCATGTATTTTTTTTCAGAGCTATTGTGCAATCTTTATGGTGTAATGTGTTCCCTATCAACCACGGTGAGCATCAGATTTCTTTGCAACATAGATGGTACTCAAAACTTGGCTATTAATTCTTAGTCACTTACAAATGTCCAATACCAAACATCAGAAAGATGCTCAAATTAATTAGTTCCAAACACTACATCTGGAATATAGGTGGCAACTGCTATGTGTACCAATACAGGATTGTTATTTAATAGTACTTAATTAGTCACTTACAGATCTGAATATAAGCCAAAATTATGTATTTCAAACATCAAGACATAGTGTTGACCATTTACAGCATATAACACGCCCATTTTCCTATTCCCTTGTTCTCGACAACTAAATTATAGAATTCAGCAGTGCTTTACCACTAAATTAAGGAACAGAGGCAAGCAAGGAAATTTTCTACATGCTATTTAGTTCTATTCTGTACCACCCAAAGACCGATCTCCTCCCAAAATCCTGCCCCTCCTACTACCATCACCAGGGCATAGACGTAGCTCGTCGTAACTTGCATTTTGAGACATCACCCTCCCCGTGCAGCGCACTCATTCGGTAGTATCTCTTAACCTTCTCGGGGTGATCCTCCTGACGTGCTTGCCGGTTGGACCTTGGCCGCTCCCCACATGTGTACGTACATGCTTGTACTCCAGCAGGAGGGAGCTTCAATGCATTAAATCAAACAGAAAGAACAAATATCAGTATACTCGCACAACTAAGCATAAGACCAAATTCACCTAGACAAATTTTATACAGAAGGAATGGAAGGATTCAAAGTTGACTAAGCAAGAAAGAAAAAACACAAATGGCATAAAAAGAAAAGAGCGGCAGGAAAATCAACCAGCAGCTCCAAAACCCGGCAGCACTAGACGCGACAGCTTCGGCCAGCAATCGCGTCCCCCATAAGAGAACCTAGGCCCAGAAGAGGACCAGGCGGTCCAGCCGCCACGCTTGAAAGGAAGACCCAATCCCCGCCCAGATCGGAAGATGAAGACAACACCACCGACAGGAACCGGCGCAAACAGCAGGAGCACAAACCACCGAACAAAACCTACGCCCCCCAAAGAACAACTCCAAGATCCAAATAAGTTCTCAGTTCTCACAAAGAAAAACCATGGAGAAACCTAGGAAAAACACCCCCACGGCCCACCAAAATCGACCAATCAATGAACTGTATACCCTAATCCGGAAGCGAACAGTAGCGGCGGTGGCAGGCCTGTTTCGCGCCGCTCCAGGGGCAGCCAGTCCGGGAGCGGGGCAGAGGCCGCAGGTGTGGGACGGAGAGGGCGGCAGCCGAACCTAGAGGTTGGGGAGGAGAATGTGTGGGCTGGGTTGTTTCGAGGCCGGGTCTGGGGGTGCAGCGGGGCGGGACTGCGGAGAGATACCCGTTATTTTTACACTCTAAAGTTTACCCTTCATTGTGAACTGTGGCTAATAGGACATTGGGCCAAATGTCAGCCGGACAATAGACACGGATCAAAGTGTAAAGAATTTTACCGTCCAGACCAAACTGATGACCTAGATCATCCAAGGTGAAGATCCGACGGCGGTAAACACACGTGGCCTCAACACGGGGTCACTACAAAGCTTATAGCTTTAGGTAATAGTATGCCTACATAAATAATAATGCAAAATAATTTAGCCTGTTGCGTGTCACGGGAATGCCCTAGATATAAATGGAGCAGTATTACCAGCAAAATCAGTCAAAAATGGTCTAATGTTCACCATCAATCTATGCATGTTTGCAAAGAACAATGACCACATGTAGGAAATAAAGACCATTTTGTTCAACCTCTGCACTAATGCTAAAGGCCAAAGGTTAGTGTGATGGACTTGAGTACTTGACAATCACACAAAACTTTACAGCGCTGACTAAATTGATATACTGGCATCCATATTAACTAAAAGTCAAAACAAAAAATCCAAAGCAAGGACTGGTTTTTACCAACCCAATTGAGGATAGGCTACAGATCAACGATTGTAAGCAATTTTTAACTTGTTTAGATATAACATTGCACAATATATATTTCTAAAAAATGGAAATAAGCATCCAATGTACATAAAAAAATGACATGCAGATATTTTCATTTTTATCTACACAAAATAAACCCATAGCCAGAGAGTGAAGGCTACACTCAAATGCGTGCAAAAATACCCGCGTAAGCTAAGCTAGATCCCTGAGAAGCCAAAGTACAGCACGGAGATATATAAGTGATCTTGAGGCATACCACAAAACTTTGCAGCGAAAAATGAAACCATGCTACTGTTGATAATAACATACATGAAGAAATACATAATTTACAACCAAGTTAGTTTTAATAATCGTTTCCTACTATATAGTTATTTGGCCATGACCTGTTCAGGGTAAACAATTTTTAATTCCTTCAGATAAAATAGTGAAACTGAATATTAACCAAAGCTAGTTATACAGAAGAAAAGAAAATATTGTAACTATCATATCATATTATTTTAATCTACTTTTCAGGCAGATGTCTGATAAACTTGAAACCAAAAATTATCCAAGTTGCGCCCATCAGTCGCATGAAAGGGAAAAGGAGAATAGTACGGCGCGTTATCCGTTATCCGGACCGGTCATAATCATGCTTTTTGATCTCCATCTATCAATGAGTACTCTTTCTTCCTTGACGCAAGTTTGAAAATACAGGGTCTCCTATATTCAGTCAACCAAAGCAGCCCAATAAGATTATCCATCTTCCAAGAAAATATGTGGATTAATTTCCATATGTCTCGCTAATCATCTACAGAAACCAGTTACTCGAGATCTCATGTTAGCTCTAGATGGAAACAGTAGAACAATGATCACAAACAGGCAAATGAAGAAATAAAAATCTAACCTTGGATAGCTCCAAACTCTACCGAGTACATTGGTTCAAGGAGATTCGCGTCCTGCTCTTGATCATGACTGTACAATTCCCGAATACAAACATCGCCACGCTGGAGGACCTCTTCATGTGATACATTCTACAGGTGACAGCGTGCTCAACGCAACACAGGAAGTAAAGGCAACGAAGGTGCAGAGACGCAGGATAGAGGTTACACATTTGTAGATACAGCGACAAAAGCCTGCTCGAATATTTAAGGGCCAAAAATATGCCAGCAATCCTAAAACTTTTTCCTGGAGTTACACGTAATCTGCACAAATGTATTAAATATGTTGGTGAAAGGGACATATTGATGCAACCAAATAGAAATTAATTTCTTACCATTTGTATCTAAAAGTTTCTCAATAAAGACGACATCGGAGGCACAGATTGTGCATGACGGCCGGTTTTGAGCTGACTGAAGGTAGCAACAACGGGAACCACTGGATCAGAAGAAGCATACATTTCACTGCACTCAAACCACACAGAGAGGTCCACCCCTATCAGGCCAAAGGAAGGGTCCAAATTTCTCTTGCGGTTTGCCTAAACAACACAAAATGGAAAGTTATCAGTGATTTGTATGACTGAAGTTAAAAGAATAACTTATCAAGTTGCTAGGAATTGGGTGCACACTGACATACCTTGTTTACGTCCTCTGTAGCAGCAGATAAAACCTAGGTATGTTGGATCCGCAACCCGTTCGATTTGTAATTCGAAGGATCAAAAGGAAATTCATTACAGATTTTGCAAATAAAAGATGTACTCATTATTCACCAATAGATGATAAGAACAGTATACTCCCCATTACCAAAATAAAAAACTAATTTATTGTGATATATGACAGATTAGCAACATATACTCCCCATTACCATATAGAGCCCAACTCCCAATTAGTGTTTTTTTCTAGTGGAACCTAGCAGGAATTTGTTATGTAGTATGACTTGCCAAATGATCTATTTGTCAGCTGATCGTGTGTCATTATATTTAGAATGTACAGTTGTTTCTTTGACACATGTAGCTACATTTCTCATATAGACATATAGCTTATTTTTAACCTCTATATGTTTTTGTTTATGGTATGTATGTCAGTATGTGCTTCCCATTAAATATTTGATACCTCAACGGTCATGATCCTGTCAATTCCATATAAGTTCACTGATCCTTTTACCCATTTTGGTTTCACAACATAACTTATGTTTACAATGGGCGAGAGTCTCTGCACATAGACCACTACAAAGAAACTCGAATAATTAAGGCAATCCTTCTTTTAGGAACACCGTGGTCAGAGTATTCAGCTAGATTATGTTGTTAGTTTGTCTGCTTATTTTTCTTTATGTTTTACAGAAGCACCATTTAGTTGTACTGCAATAACCAAACGCATTGAGTTTAATGACCCAGATGAAAACAAATATTGAAGACAGCGACAAACAGCAGTACCTTCTATTGTCTCTTCATCAGAACAATCACATCGAACAAGGAGTAAAGAAGATTTTAACTCCTAATAATTTTTTTTTGCCTTTTCAGTTTTGAACCAATTCTAGCATCGTCATAGTTGGTTTTGATTCTTCCAATCTAATTCATACATATCAAATTGAAAACTTTCAGTAACCAAATTTACCGAGTTCAATTAGCCAGATGAAAAAAATTAAGACATGCTAACAAAGCAAAGCAACAGTACCTTCCATCATTCCATGGTGTCTTCATCAGAACAAACACATCCAACAATGCCTTGCTGGAGAAAAGGTAAATCAAAAGAAACACAAGGAGTGTGACTTGCTGCAGAAATCGTGTGCTAGGCATAGCCTCATAGTCTAGCATTTTTTGAGCTACACGACATTTCCTCACCTAGAGAAATCACGGGTCAGAGCTGTCCCCTAGCCACCTCTCATGTGATTCACAACATCAAACAACAACGTCCGACATAGCAGCTGACAAATAGGGAAAAAACAAATCGCAGCCAACGGACCGTAAGAAATCAACAGAATCACAGAGAACAAATCGATGCAAACAAAAAAGCATACCATACCGGTGAGACGATACAGACACGAGAGCTGGGAGCAGACCGGAGACTAAACATTGGAAGTGCCTCCACGCGAGCCAACAAACGGACGCACGAAAACAAGATCCAAGGCAGCCAATCACACGTACGGCAAGGGCAAGCCGCGGAACCACACCGCCGAACCGCCGTCGAAGTCAACGCCGGCCACGAACGGGCACCCCATCCCGCCCAACCGACGAAAGCGGAAGGAGAAACCAGATCCCGGCGAAATCAGAGCAGACGCCGACGAAGAAAACCCCACCACTCCAAAGAACGCCTCCAGAAATCAAATCAATCTCCGGTAGTTAAAGCCACGGAAAATTCCAGGACACCCCCATCGCCCCAAAAAAACAGTCGAGCGACAAATCCACCGGCCGCCCACCGGCACTGACAATTGGGCCCTGCAAAAAACAGGCCCAGCGCAGAGAGAGTGCTTGTACGCGTTGGGCATGCTGCGACTTTTTAGGCCTAACAGCAGCGAGGCGAGATAGCATCGGCCCACATCCAGCGACAGCAAGCGTGCAAACGTCCTCAACGCAGCTGCTCACGATCACGCTTAAAGCTTGTAGTAATAACATGATGTATCTATACACTAAAAAGTGTCTAAATATATTATGTTAGAGATATGTATTAGTGGTCGAAGGGAGTATTTGTATAGTGTCTTTGAGGCGGAGTAATCATCATAAAAAACAACCTTGTAAAACATAATTGGCATGAAAGTACAAAGTATTAACGAGACTATTAAAAACTTATTCTTCAATGGAAATTTGCTAGACCTATATGGTCGATCATTAAAATAGGTTCTACTCCTACCTTATATCCACCACAAAAGTATTTTATGTTTACTTTCATAGTAGATCACAAATTAAGTGTAGTAGATGTGGTATTAGGCATTATACAGGGTATTTGGAGCGAGGTTCTAGGTCTTAGGATCATATTCTCGCAAAAACACATTATTTTTATGCAGTTTTTCCCTTTTTTTACTAATTGGACCAGTGACTCTTAAAAATCCGGAGAGACCATTGGTTTAGGTTTTTTCTTATCGAACCACCGAACCGGTTTGGTTTTTAAAACTATACTTGGCACTGAGTGGGGGGGGGACTTCAAATCTTTTAGAGTTTGGTGTTCCTTGTCATCGTCTAGTGGTGGTCGTGGTGTTTTTGCGAATAAAGTTACTTCAGCTATTTATATAGCGGTGCCATGAAGTTAGAGAGGTTTGTGTCATCGCGTCTCCAATTATTATGAGTTCATGTTATTGTATCATGTTGTTTTTATTGGTTTGGTTCTTTCTGCATTTGAAATATTTCCTTAACATTATGGCAAAGATTATTCTATTCGACGATCTGCACTTCTAGAAAATGTTCTTATTTCAAAAACTTATGTGTGAACTAAGATTGTCTGGATGTACACGTGAAATTTTGTTCAGAATTTTTTAACAATTTAAAATTTATTCTTGATACAAGAAGTGTATGCAGCCGGAACAAAACGTGACCGATGTAAGCACCAAACCGGCGCATGACGTGTCGCACCAGACTCGAGCCCTCCCCGTGAGGCCCACGAACACGGAAGACGGAACACGGCCCGGTCGGCCAGTGACGCACGCACGCACCACTTCGTCGAAATCGCGAGAAGGGACAGCGAGAATCGCCGTCAGAAAGCAAAGGACAACCCCGGAGGCCGGAATCCGAAGATCGATCGAGGGGAACTAGAGGCGCGGGATCGCGGCGGCGGCGGGGGAAGCACCGGAGGGGAGCCGTGGAGCGATCAGGCGGGCATCTGCGCCCGATGTGGGCGTGGGGCCTCGCCGAGCGCGCCGTCGCCGGCCTCCTCGGCTCCGCCGGCGCGCACGGCGGCCGCTGGAACACCAACACCGCCGTCGCCGTCGGGGTCACGGCCGCCGCCGGCATCGCGCTCGTCGCCATCGTCGTCTCCTCCCGCAGGTTCTTAACAACCTGACCCAACCCTCTCCCTCCCCACAAGGTTTGCTTCGTCCCTAAGCTGCATACGCGCGCTCCGGATGCAGGGGCGGGATCAAGTCGCCGTGGCGGCGAGGGAGGAGGAAGCCCGTGCTCGCGTCCAAGGAGTGGCGCAGCTTGTTCACGCCGGAGGGGAAGCTCTACGACGGCGGCGTGAAGCTGGTGAAGAGAGTTCGGAACGCAGTAAGATGCAGAGAAGCTTAGTTTGCTACTGTATTGTGAGTTTCTGATTTATCAGTTTATAAATTCGTTAGACTAAGCTATGTGCTTTTGTGGCAGGGGATTGAGCCGAGCATCAGAGCAGAGGTCTGGCCGTTCCTTCTGGGAGTGTAAGTACTTGCAGATGTAGATGTATACTTAGATTGACTAGATACACACACATCAGGAACTCATGCTAAGATTATTTTGTATTTTAGCAAAGGATTTAGTAGATGTATGCATGTTTCTTGCACTTCATAGATGGGGCTTGAACAAAAACAAAGATGGGGCCAAGTTAAGAGAAACATACTCAATTATGAATTTTGCTAGTATGAAAATGGTAGAAATTAGTGTTAACTCAGCATTTTTTCAGGCCTGCTTCCACCCATTCATAGTGTCACAGTTATGAATTATCCGTACAGTTTTAGGCTGATACTCTAAACTAAGTAGATGGGGAGAAATCATGAATATGTTAGTTGTGCACATCGTTCCACCGTCTTTGGCAGGCAGAATATGAATTGATATATTTGTCATAGTAAGAGATACTTTACCAGAAATTCATAAGATGTGTCATGTGTGATTTGCTTGGTAGTCAGGGTGTTTACCTCCAATTGATTGGATTTTATTTACTTTCATGCAGTTACAACCTCGACAGTTCACAAGCTGAAAGGGAAGCAGTTAAGGACCAGAACAGGTGCGTCATGTCTATTTTTTCAGGCCTCCATGTTTACAAGAGGAACTTTCCACTAACAGTCTTGCATGGTTTCCGCAGTCTCTACTATTGTTTTCTTTATTACTACATCATAGTTCTTTATTATGGAGTGTTTATTAATGTTGTTTCCTGGTTGCCTAGAGCAAAACTTGACAACGCTGGATGATTTATGTAGGAGGGGATATCTGCTGTTGAGGAAACATTGCTTGCGTAAAAGCAATGAAGAGAGCAAGCAACCTAATGAAACAGTTGGAGTCAACCATGAAGAGAGCATTAGTCCTAGAGAAGTCAAAGATTCTGTTACTTCTGTTGGATCTGAAGAACAACCGGAAAAGGAAAGTTTGGAAGAGCATATCACTAGTGAGGACGAAAATTCTTCTGCCATTTTAGAGCAAGAAATTCAGGATAAGACGGCTAAAGCAATCCCAGAGAATCAGGTGGATGCGAAGCTCTGTTCATCTAGCTCCCTTGATGAGGATGAAAGTGAGAAAAGTAATGTAACCCATGTAGAAGCATCCCGCAATGATGTGGCCTCATTGCACCAGTCTTCAGTTGAGGATGAAGAAGAAAGCATGCCCAGATATTCAAACACAGGAGGAAATATGGAAACTGAAACTGAGTTATCTAAGGCTGCCTGTCCCAGGAAGTCTTCACGGACAATTGAGGATTTTGAGACATGGCAACGGATTATTCGTTTGGATGCAGTTCGAGCCAATAATGAATGGGTTTCGTACGCTCCATCCCAAGCTGCAGTTACGAGGGAGAAGGCAATTGAATCTGCTCAAGCTGTTTGTCTCAGAGACTATGAGCACTTGGAAGCACATAGGATCCATCATGCATCACGTCTTGTTGCAATCCTTGAGGCATATGCAACCTATGATCCAGAAATTGGTTATTGCCAGGGCATGAGTGACCTCCTAGCACCTCTCCTTGCTGTGCTGGAGGAAGACGATGAAGCCTTCTGGTGCTTTGCCGGTTTCATGAGGAAAGCCCGCCACAATTTCAGACTTGATGAAGTGGGTATTCGCAGGCAACTCAACATGGTCTCCAAGATAATAAAAAACAAGGACTTCCGTCTTTACAGGCACTTGGAGATGCTCGAAGCGGCAGACTGCTTTTTTGTATACAGAATGGTGGTTGTAATGTTCCGGAGGGAGCTCACCTTTGAGCAGACCCTCAGTTTGTGGGAGGTGATGTGGGCTGATCAGGCAGCAAGCCGTGCTGGGATCGCAAGATCATCCTGGGGAAAACTTCGGCTAGGAGCCCCTCCAACAGATGACTTGCTACTGTATGCAATTGCAGCCAGTGTATTGGAGAAGAGGAAATTGATAATAGAGAGCTATAGCAGTATGGATGAGATCATTAGGGACTGTAACAATATGGCTGGGCAACTAGACATTTGGAAGCTACTGGACGACGCCCACGATTTAGTGGTAACCCTACACGACAGGATTCAGTAGTGTGATCCGCCCATGCTTATTTTGTATCATTTGTCATGGCAGTTTTCACGTTACCATATGTTTGTTATATACAATACAGTGTCTTGTATGCTCAGACATGTTACGGATAGAAACAATTTTGTCTTGTTTCCTGGTGTGCCCTCTCTGCATGTGGTAACTGTCACCTATGTGAGGAAATTTGTGGATCTTATCATTTGCTGTCACTTGTTGGATTGCTGATGCTAAATGTAGTTTGGTCTTGCATTGTGTATTTGTAACTAGAAAAAAACCTGTGCTTGACGTCAGATGTGGAGATCGTGAAAGATGTTTATTCATGCAAGGATAAGTATGCAGAAAGTCACTCAGCTTTCATGAACACAATTGCCTATTTCGATAATGACCAAATATTAACAACCTTGTAAATGATTATTACTGACTTTGTACATACTTGTTTGCCTAAGCAGAACTGCAAGAATTCTTAACATATACTATATTGAAACCAAGGAGGATAATTTGTGAACAGTCACAAAAATTGTCGACCATCCCATCAATTCTTTCTAAAATCAAGGTTATTTCAAGAATAGCATAACTAATATGTTTAGCAGTTTGATTTCCATCATCACCCACTATCAATGCTCCTTCAATTCTTTTGTGCTAAGCATATATCTCAGTCCTCGAAATCAGACAACATTTGGGCATACATATGTATGTTTAGTATACATAATACAATGTTTGATCAATGAGATAACAACTGCCAGCCACCAAATATCATTATTATTACTAAGCTGTTGTATCTGAAACCATATTACGGGAAAGCTATCGGTCCAGAGCAAATCGCTAACAACAGCCTACTCAGATTTGGTGTAGTGCCGGATACCAAATGCAAGCCCCAGGATCATAATCGGAACAAGAAACTGCAAGATCTTAATGAGCAGGTCATTGTCCTTGGCTTGGCCCTGGGCCGCTTGTTGAGGAGGTACAAAGGTACGCTTCACTGGGATGGTTGAAGCATCAATCTCCCCGATGTGGTACTTCTCCATCATCTCCCTTGCGGATTCACTGTGCCCAATATCTTCGAAATCGCTGGTTGCATCTTTCCCTGGTTACATGGGGGAGTAGTGGTGAGGTTCGAATATTAAAACGGCATGGCGGGATTAGAAACTTTGCACATAGTCTCATCAACCACTATGAAATGAAACAAAAAAAGACTTACCAGTTACTGCTAGCAGTACCTCATCTCCACCAGGATGCTCATCCATGAAAGGAGTGACATCATACACCTGAAATGTTAAATAGCATGAGACGATACAGTCAATCACATTTTGTATCATATACAGGAATATCGTCAGGTAACTATCCCTGTTCCCGTTGGCTTAAAGTTTTTGCTTCCAACAGGATTAATCTTTTTATGTGTCAAAATAATAGAAGCTCTAGACCATACAGTGTCAAAATTAATAAAAACTCTAGACCACACAGCCATACAGGTCATACTGGTCCAAGGCCACATATTGAAACATATCAGCCACACATAATGTAGAAACACCATTTTGGTGGGGCTACCCGAATTAATACACACCCATGTGAATTCAATCGCTCTGTGTTCTCGAAAAATATTCAATCGCTCTGATACATCTTAACTGACACATTTCTCTCATCATGACTGGAAATATGAACGTTTGCAAAAGAGGAAGCAACTTTTCTTCACTGTTTCCAGACATTTGCACTTTTCATCATATGGAAGAGGTGTCCAGTTGATTAGTTTTTCTCTTTTGACTTGCTTTCTCCACCAGGTTATCTAGAACGAAACCCTGATACTGCACCACGCCAGGTGGATCAAGCACAGGTTGTTTGATCCATCTAAAATCGCACAAGGTACATGTAACAGCCTGAAAGTAAATTGCACAGGTTGTCTGCCCTGGCAATACTATGTTTTTGATCTAAGAAGGTCTCTGCAGGCATGCCAGCTTAAGTATCAGCGGCTGCACAAATCTGATTGGGGAAACTGAGCAACAGCTTAGCAAGAATCACCAAATGGGCCGACAGCCACATGAACTCCAAAGCTTATCCGACCCCAGCAGATTCAATTCTACTTAACTTCGTCAAGAGAAGCCTAGGATCTATTATCCCCCAACTCTCGAATTATCCAACGGATAGCACCTCGAATCGCATCTAGCTCAACAAGTTCTGCAACCGGAGAGAGATGCAAAACCCCAGCGTCAACGAGAACAGCTGGTCACAGAATTTGCTGGACTAGCTGCGAAGAGTATGAAATTCCACGGCACCGAGGGAGGGCGTCGTAAGCAGGGAAGGAAGCGCTCACCTTGCCGTCGATGACAAGCCAGCAGTCCTTGGCGACGCTGTGCTTGGCGACCTCCTCGAAGCCAAACACCTTCTTCTCGCCGGCCATGGCTCCGCAGCGCACGCCCACGCCCTGGGAGAAAAGGATTCCACAACAACACAAGATTAAAAAATCAGTCCTCCTTGCGCACCTAGATCCACGAGACGTGCGCGTCTGTTGCGGTAGGTTAGCCGTTGGGTCACTCACCTGTGCCAGTCGCCGGTGAAGGGGACGGATCGATGGAGTGGCGCACGCACCGAGGAGTGATGAATCACGCGCTTTGGACGGCACCCCAGCTCCGTGCGCGTGCGCGGTGGCGCCGGAGCCTGCGGGTATTTGAGGCCCGGCGCGTCCGGCCCCCGGTCGCCAGGGGGCGGCGGCGTTTCCCAGAATGCCCCTCAACGATCGCTCCGCCCGTGGGCCGGGATGGGCTGGACCCTGCCGGGCCGCTTTCTCCGGTGGGCTTCAACCCTCGGCCCGTTGCGGCCCGTTGCCTGGCGCCGTAGGACTTGTAACCGTTCTTACACGTCAGCTTTCCCCTCCGCGGAGGGAGTCGCGCCCGCCTCGGCTGATCGGCTCCCATACCTTCCGTTCGCCCGCCCAGTCGTGACCACAACAGGCCAGTGACTGAGATCGCCGCCCGCCCGCCCGCTCGCGCCGCGCCTCCGCCCGCAGATCCCGGGCGCGACTCCGATCGGCTCGTGCCATGGAGGAGGCCATGCGACCCGTACCCGCGGACGACGGCGGGGAATTCGCCAACGTCGCGGGGGAGAGGGCGCCGCCGGCGCCGGTGGAGGTGGAGTACGCGGAGGAGGAAGAGGAGGAGCCTCCGCGATCGGCGACGGCGAAGCAGGAGGAGGCGAACGCGGCGCTGGGCGCCGAGGGGTCCCGGCCGTTCATCGCGCGAGGGCTCCTCGGCGAGATCAAGGAGGACGCCGAGGTGGCGGAGGCGGACGGGAGGGGAGGCGCGCCGTCGGCGTTTGGGGTGGTGAACATCAGGACTGTATCCGCCGATGCCGAGGGATCCTCGTCCAGGTTCGTGAAGACACACGTGTCCTTGCGCCGTGCCATTTGGATATACACTCCATTCGCTACTAATTGGCGATGCGAATTTGGTAGTAGGTTGTTGCATTGGGTCTTAGTGCCAAGCCATTTGGATAACTATTTTGGTGGTTACATACCTGCACTTTTTTCTCTGTGCACTAATATTGTCTTTCTGGAAATGTTGCTAATATATGTGAAATAATAGGGATGAGCACGTTTTGTGTTAGCTAGTTAGATGAAAATAGCACAGTGCAGCGTAAAGTTCGTGACTGTGCAATAATCATCTCGCTCAATATTAACAATGAGCCGTTTTAGTTTCTCTTTTTTTTCCCGCGAAAACACAAAAAGCTTTGCGTTTCGATGCATTGATAGAAAAGAGTGTTAAAACATGGGTCTTATCAAGTAATGACAATTGGCATGCAATTTTACTACAACTCTGCACTATCATAGATGTTGACATAATGTTGTCTTGTCTACAATAGACACTGCAAGTCTATCCCATTTTCCATTTGTATTAGTAGCAAGTTTTTCGTTTGCAGGCATCAGCCAAGCTGTATTGCATAACCTGACCAAATTACAATTCAGTAGCATAACCACTAAAGCATCTGCCAACATTAGTCCTAATAATTCTGTGTCCTAAACGGCTGATAATATCCATCTGCATTAAGCCGGCTTACGATAATATCGATTATGTACATCAGCTTACCTGGTGGAGAAATTCGCACCATTAGTATTCATAAATAGCTGTTAATAGGTGCACTTTGTATGCTTAAACACTAACATTTGCAGGTGCGCCATGAATCAACTAGTTGACTGTTTACTTATTTATTCTCTACACTGACCAAATTGCAATGAATGTTCTTCACTGTAACGTTTCTGTTAATTTTTTTGATCCTTTCCAGCCAAGAGAGTATACAACATATTTCATCCCATCATGATGTAGCCATGGACTTGATAAATAGCGTCACTGGAGTTGACGACGAAGGTCGTTCTCGCCAAAGGATTCTTTCTTTTGCTGGAAAAAGGTTTGCTAACCTTGCCTGATTAACCTTTTCACTCCCAAGTTTGTAATGAATCCAAATTTTGATAAAATTTATATGCACTATTTGTTACTATTACTGAGTTTTAAAGATCTGTTATGCAGATATTTAAATGCGATTGAAAGAAATCCTGAGGACCCTGACGCATATTATAATTGGGCCCTAGTCCTCCAAGTAAATCTATATCCTTTAAACCACCATATTTGCATGATGACATTGTTAACACTGACTGTGACCAACACAGATTCAAATTTTATTGAACCATGCATGGACATCACAATATTAACATTTCGGTTTTAGATAAGCAGCATTTTCAATCTATTAATATAGGAGAGTGCCGATAATGTGGATCCCAAATCTGGTTCCTCCAAAGATCCGTTGCTTGAGGAGGCTTGCAAAAAGTATGCCGAAGCTACCCGACTTTGCCCGACTCTGTATGACGTAAGTTTCTCATTTGTAACATTAGTTTGGAATATAAATTGTTAGATATTCTGGCACTCTGGGTTTATATTATCTAAAATAAGCCCAAATGGTCATTATGCAGTCCGTGAAAGCTCTTAGATCATCCTTACAGAATGTGATCTCATGTTTCTGATGGATAAATGCTAGCAGTCGGCCACTTCGCGCTGTGGTTTTGAATCAGTGTGAGTGTGTGTGTGTGTGTGTTGGGGGGGGGGGGGGGGGGTGCTTTAATTATACTTGGCCAAGCACATCCACACTTTCACTATTGATACTGTTGTGACACATTATCTCTTGTTTTAGGCATACTATAACTGGGCTATTGCTATTGCTGATCGGGCTAAAATGCGAGGTCGAACCAAAGAAGCTGAAGATCTCTGGAAGCAGGTTGGTACATATGGCTCACATATCTACAGTCTTCGTTCGTGTTAAACAATGAGGTTTCTTATAGGGTCCTTTCTTATGCTACTGTCTCCAGGTATAATATGTGTGTCTTATATTAGTTGGTTTGTAGTGGCTGTGAGGCTTGTTCAGTGATGCAATTTTAGTTTAGTCTGTGTTTTAGATGCTCAAATTTTGTGTGTTTTTCCTTGAGTTGTAGCTAAATCTGAGCTTTTTAATTATTTGTTGGACATACAAATGTGTTTTGTTCCAAATACTAGTATGTTATAGTAACTTGGCTGCCTACTGCTCCATATTTGATTAAAAAATCACAGTTGGGCCAGTTGAATAGCAAGGAACGTGAAACCTTATTACGTCGCATGCTAAACTTAAACAGTCTAACGGCACTTGAAGCTTACTTTCTTATAGATTTTTCCATTATTACCTTAGCCTTGTTAGAAATTGAGAAAAAAATCATTTATTTGAAAAAAAAAATGAACAGACCTATAGGATTACAAAAATAATCTCTCCGTGTATTTTATTTCCTTTCAATGTCCTTAGTATTCATGCAGAAACCGAAGAAACTATTGGGTGGATTTTGGTTCTGATTCACATGTATAGTTCCATGATGATTTTGTGTCATCCACCTTCTCTAAATAGTTTTAGAATGAATTGTTCTGACGAGTGTTATTTTTTGTTGCTTAAGCGCTTATTTTCTGCCCTAAAGACTTGTTAACTTTTGGCACTAACATGGAAACTGGAATTTCTGTGTTCCAAGATTACATCAGCTTACCTTCTATTAGCTCCCACCCAAGGACCAAGATAGTTGGCATTCCTGTTTTACACCGGACTTTTCATTACTATATTAAAAGCTTGATAATTATCTATTTTATTATAGAAAATACACTGCAGAAATTTTAAGTTTATAGATGAAGCTTTGTAGCATGCAATTTCTTACATTTCCCCCTTCTATGCAGGCAATACTAAATTATGACAAGGCTGTCCAACTAAACTGGAATAGCCCACAGGTCACAGCTTAATCCTTTTCTTCATCATAAGTTCTAAACTGCACAATATTGTTATGGCCGGGCGGGCGTGACACACAACCCACACGACACATCCACTAGCTTATGTGAATAAGGATAGTTTCAACCAACAACAATGCAGCGGAATATAGAACCAAGCACAATGCACAAGTGACATAAGGATTTACGTGGAAAACTTCCTCAAGGTGAGGAGGGAAAAACCACAGGCGTGTACCAACCGGGAGTCTTCTCTAGAACCTCTAGAGATTACAACACACATATCCTCGTTGCCCACCGGCAACAACAACCACAAGAGATAAGATACAACAAAGTAGAGATATCACAGTTTCTATCATCTTCAGCAATCAGCGAACTGCTCTTAAACCGCAGATCCAAACAACACAAAACTTGGTAGACAAGTAGACAAGTGTGTTCCCAGCATACTGACCAAAAATCAGCTCAATCGGACACCGTATGCTTACCCAAACTGTTCGTCTCCCAAAACTGCTCTGTGCTGAAACTACAGCTGTCCAAACTGACAAAACTGCTCTCAAATTTGAACCTCCACTAACCCAAATATCAAACTGTGTAATCGGATCAAAGTACTCAAAGTAAGGAACAAGCTCACCAAGTTTAGAGCCAATCCAAACACGTTTGAGCCTCCAACCACCAACTTGAAGACAGACCGGTCAGATCTAGATCTCAGAAATCTGGGCAGAAATCACCTCTCCTTCTTCTTCCCCTCTTCTCACTTGGCTGTGGTGTTCTAGTGTGCGCTCTCACTCTCTCACAGCAGCAACCACGTTCTTGGTTTGCTCTCTTGCTCTCACACACAGCCACCAAGGTGGCTAGGGTTTTCTCTTTTATACCTCTCAAGGAGGCACCTCGGTCGTTGGATGCAAATCTCGATCAACGGTTGATACGTTTTTGACTTCCTGGGCTGATGTTGGGCTGCCAACACACCTCCATGTGGAGGGACATGGCCCAACAAATATAAAATGAAACAGAAAGATGAAAAATTGTCCTACTCCCTCCGGCGCCAAAAGGATGTCGAATATTTCTCTAAATTTGGATTATATACATCCAAATTTAGAGAAATATTCGACATCCTTTTACGGCCGGAGGGAGTACTTGATTTAAGTTGAGAATAAATACACACATTTAAAGTGGTCAATATATTATAACATCAGGTACATGTTTGAACTGTGAAAATTCCATCACATGAGTTGCAAGCTATCTTCTCTAGAGGTAGCCCTACTATATTTACATTTCAAGCAATTGACTTTGAATGACGTATTGAGTTCACCTAAGGTAAATGTATTATTGAACATTCACTTTTCCCCTCAAGTGTGCAAGAGAATCAAAAGGAAAATGGAAAAAGATTATGTTCAAATTGTATCTCTACTTTTGTTTATTCTTGTCAGCTTTTTGAAGTTTAATAAAACTATCTTATTATTTGTGTTTATTCTTCCTCAATGTGCATTTTGGAGGCAAAGCTATGAGATGAAATATTATGAAATCACTACCTGTTGTAGCTTCTTAATTTTGAATTATTTTAGCATGCACTCATGCTATTCACCGCTCTTCCTGGATAGCTATTGTTAGTGCTGCTGCTACCTCAACATTGTTGTTTCTTTTGGTTGCAGGCTCTGAATAACTGGGGTCTTGGACTGCAGGTATATATATTTATCTTTGTACCTGTCGTTGTATTTTCCGTCTCGATGTGGAATGTCCCTACCTCTTTGTTCATGAGATATACTCCCTCCGTTTAGAAATATAAGATGTTTTAGCTTTGTGAAGTGAGTGTATTTAGACATGTTTTAGTGTATAGGTTCGTTTGAATCTATACACTAAAAGATGTCTAGATACACTCACTTTACAAAGCTAAAACATCTTATATTTCTAAACGGAGGGAGTATATGCTATGTTTTCCTTTCATTAAGAGTATGAGTCTGCAATGCAGGAACTGAGCGCCATCGTTCCTGCTCGGGAGAAACAAACCATCATAAAAACAGCTATAAGTAAGGTATATGAACTTTTTAATTACTTTGTTATGGGAGTATTTTCTCATCAAATGATATACCTATGATAAACTACTGACACCTATCTGCTGTCTTGGCAGTTCCGTGTTGCTATCCAATTGCAATTTGATTTCCATCGGGCAATATACAACCTTGGAACTGTCTTGGTACGTTTCCTGATATACTACTACCTTTTTCATGCATACTGATGTGGTTTTATTGTATTTAACATGAGTGCTTTAGTTCGAATACATTGCCTGAATAAGTTGAACTTAATAAAAGAATTGATTTATGTTACAGTACGGCTTAGCCGAGGACACCATGAGATCTGGGAGGCCAGATGTATCCTCTAATGATCTATACAGTCAGTCTGCCATCTATGTTGCAGCAGCTCATGCATTGAAACCAAATTACTCGGTACTTGTTTATGTTATATTTTTTCTGGTAACTGCATGCTGTTTTATTTTTTCTTGTAAAAAACTTGAGAATCGACAGTGTTTTCTTTTCGTCTAATGCAGGTCTATCGCAGTGCTTTGCGATTGGTCCGCTCGATGGTATGACTTGGTTGTTTTATTTCCTGACACTATATTATTTGTCTGCTGTTACCTGATGATAGATAGAATTTGATGCGGGTGTGATATGGGTAATTTGTTCTAAACTTGGTTGTTTCTTTATAACTGCTTTGTGACTCATGATGGAGAAACAAGCAACCTAGGGGCTAGGGCTTTGAAGTTTGTTAAAGTTTGTTTCCTTGAATAGTTGTTTGTACTCTTTCAGTTTTTGGCACATTATTGTTCTCTAAATGATAGTATTATTTATAGTTATTTAACAGGGAACAATAATTTCGGAAAATTAACTTTTTCATGTTAAATGGTGCAGCTACCTTTACCATACCTTAAAGTGGGATATTTGACTGCTCCTCCAGCAAATAATGCCATTGCACCACACACAGATTGGGAGAGGTCACAATTTGTTCTGAACCATGAGGGACTCCAGCAGGTTTATCCTTGTATATTCGAGATGATAATTGTCTGCAGTTTGGACTTGCTAATTTTCGTTTCTGTTCTTTCTATCACCTTACTCTTCAAATCTGATGTTTAAAAAAAAAAATCATAGGTCGATGGCTCTAACCAGCCTCCATCACAGTCCCCTGGCAATACGGATGGAGAAAGAAAGCCTACCAGAATAGCTGTCGCAGATATTGTTTCTGTGTCAGCATCCGCTGATCTAACATTGCCACCTGGTGCTGGCCTTTGCATATATACCATTCACGGGGCCAGATTCTTGGTATACACTTGCCTTATTTCATTCTGTGCTATTGAAACGAATACAAATAATATATGTTTCCAATATTTACAAATGGACTCTATGGCAGATTGCTGATAACTGGGAGGCTCTTGACAGTTGGCTAGACGCTTTATGCCTAGTCTACACTATATTTGCAAGGGGGAAAAGTGACGTTCTTGCTGGTATTATTACTGGTTAATATATCATCCAGAAAAACTGCAAAATGAAGAGCCTCAGAGATTGTGTAGGTTCATTGTACATTCATTGTCTGCTGTTTTGTCATATGTCTCCCTTCTTGATTTTTATCTCCTGGATTATGTGAAGTACATAAAAGTATAGAATATGTTGATCGGTAACTCAATTTGGTAAGAACATGTTGCTGAATTGTGCCTTTATGACAAACGCATTAAGATAAAGGAAATTTCTTACTCCCTCTGTCAAGAATTACCCTGTATTCTGGGTTTAGTCAAAGTCAAACTTTATAAACTTTGACTAAGCGTATAAGAAAAAATATTAATATTTATAATATGAAATAACCATCATTAGAATTGTCATAAAAAATATTTTCATATTGCATGTATTTGGTTTCATAGTTATTGATAGTTTTACCAATATGTTTGGTCAAAATTTGAAAATTTTAACTTTGACCAAACACAGAATGCAGGGTAATTCCTGACGGAGGGAGTAACATTACACTTCATCGAAAATGACTATCCACCGCTAGTTTATTGCTCTTTATCTGTGCCGACGAGTAGGTCTTGGGATCCGGCCTTCTCAATGTATTCAATGCATTTTTCTTCCTTGGCTTTCCGTATGTGGCCGAATATTAACTTTATTTACTGAGACCGGTCACAGTATGTAGTATAGTATCATATTATGATATTATGCATATAATACTATAGAATGACACTATCTTCACAATACATGATATCATATAGTAGTATCATAGTCTCTTTATATTTAATAATTTATAGAATCTCAATGCAAAATTATGCACAAGATTGTTTGACATTATTTTTTCTAGTTAGACTAGTCATAATGGGGCGTATCATACACTAGTATCATGCATATGATACTAGTTTGTGATACCACTCTTAGAATGCATGGTATCATAAAGTAGTATCATAGTTCTATCATATTTATTGTTTTGTAGAATCTCAATGCAAATATGTGTATAAGATGTATTTGTCACTAACTTTTCTAGATTGGCCACATCATTAATCATGGTGTCACATCAGCTTTTTGCATGCATGTAGTGCATGATACTAGCTATGATACTCTCATTGTGAGTAGTTATAAGTGTTATGATACCGTATCTATCTATAATATTACTATAATATCTCTCATCATTAATTAAAATGACACATTAGCTTTTGCATGCATGGAATGTATAATACTAGCTATGATACTATCATTGTGGCTGATCACCACCTCATCACATTCCTCTTTTTCAGTCATCCATTTAACTAAAATTTTGATATGTGGTTAGTCAGCTTGCCTGATCCACCAAAGAGTCGTACGCTTCAACCATAAGGCTAGCCATAGTGCTAGTATCATAGGTAGTATTATGCAAACTAGATCCAGAAAATTGTTGATGTGGCAGTTAATTAATGAAGAGAGAGGTGATTAGAGTATCATAGATAGATACTATATCATAGTGCACATTACGAGAAACATTAAGCTCAAGTAAATCTTGTACACACATTTGTATTGAGATACTACAAAACAATAAATATGTTGACTATATGATACTACCGTATGATACCATGCATTATGTACATAGTATCATATACAAATATCATATGCATGATACTACTATATGATACTCCCCACTATTAGCAGCCTAAAGGGATCTGCCACAAAATAAAGTTCCTTGCAACTTGTAGCTATGAACTGACCAATTACTATTTCTAGCAATTGCACCGATACCTCATTTTCCTTGGTCACTGTTATAGGAAGTATCCACGTTAATCTTTATAACCCCTTCCGCAGTGGCGGAGCTAGAGGACCGAAGAAATGGGGTGTACCAGTGGATAAAAAGCAAACATGATGAAAAATAGATGTTTAACAAAGAAATTTTCTTTTACCTAATATCCTGTGCACCCCCAAGTATACACTTGGATCCGTACCTGGCACCTGCCCTTCCGGCGGTCTTGACCATACTCATTTTTTTCTCTCTATTGGCTTTCTCTTCGCTCTTCAATAATTAGTAGCCAGGACGCCAATCGCTATAGCACTCCTATATGTGGGCTGTATTTTTTCTCCGTGAGTAAATTGACATTGACATCTTTCCCACCATAAATACCAAGCATCTTAGAATAACTAGAGGATACCCCACGCGTTGCTGCGGAAATTCGTGGTCAATTTTCAAAAAGTACTCGTGCATCAAAAAATATGAGGTAAACTGTTGCGGGATGTTTGCATGCTAAATGACTAATAAAGGGATTTGCAATATAGATGAAATGACTAAAAAAAGGGAGAGCAGAAAATAAATAAAGGGAGATTGGCACAATCACTATTATATGCAAGATGACACAATATCACCCAGAAATCAATGTACACCACTGATATGATCATTTACATTAAGAAAAGGGATTTCTATTTTCGTGCCCTCAGGTCGTTAGTTGTACTCAGTTTTCCCCAGCCGCTTAGTTTTTTCTCAGTTTTCCCCTCGCTCTAGTTTGAAACCCCTCGCAGACGCTGGGACGGGAGGGTTGCGGTCTGGTCAGAGGCCTTGACCGTTACCGGTGACGGCTAGGGAGCCGCGGTGGTTGTGGATTGACCGATGCTTTTGAATGGTGCTGACGGGTAGGGTCAGGAGACACGTCGGAGCAGCCATCCATCTATCGCTGACATGTGGGCTGTTTTATTTCCTGATTGTATACGCGGTGCTGCCAATGACAAATGGGGCCGCTCTATAGGGCTGCCGTAGCCAATGACCAGTGGGGTCGTGTATTTTTTAGGAAAAAATATATATTGCCGCTCTGTGGGGCTGCCGCAGCCAATGACCAGTGGGGTCGTCTATTTATTTAGAGAAAATTATATATTGCCGCTCTGTGGGGCCTCTGCGGTCATTGTCGTCTATTTATTTAGAGAAAATTATATAGAGCCGCTCTGTGGGGCCGCCTCAGCCAATGACCAGTGGGGTCATGTATTTTTCAGGAAATGACATATATTGCCGCTCTGTGGGGCTACCGCAGCCAATGACCAGTGGGGTCGTCTATTTATTTAGAGAAAATCATATATTGCCGCTCTGTGGGGCCTCCGCAGCCAATGACCGCTGGGGTCGTCTATTTATTTAGAGAAAATCATATAGAGCCGCTCTGTGGGGCCGCCTCAGCCAATGACCAGTGGGGTCGTGTATTTTTCAGGAAAAGACATATATTGCCGCTCTGTGGGGCTGCCGCAGCCAATGACCAGTGGGGTCGTCTATTTATTTAGAGAAAATCATATATTGCCGCTCTGTGGGGCCTCCGCAGCCAATGACCGCTGGGGTCGTCTATTTATTTAGAGAAAATCATATAGAGCCGCTCTGTGGGGCCGCCTCAGCCAATGACCGCTGGGGTCGCCCTTAGTGAAAAGGTATATATCCGTGCTTTTAGTTAGAGAGAAGCAACAAGTTTGCTAATTAATTTTTCTTAAGCTAGACCCAGCAGGTGACTATTTTCGCAGCTTAATCTAAAGTGAATCTTGTGCTAAACATGGCTGGAACCTAGTGTTGTGCATCTCATTAGTCATCGGAGAACCTCGTTCCCCACCCTCGGACGGAGCAGCCATCGCCGGCGCCTCGTCGCGCCGCCGGCTCTGTTCCCCGGCGGCGTCGGACGGACTGCGGCGCTGCACGTCAACCACGGCTCCAGCACTTGTTTCGTCTGCACGCATTGTACCCACCGCAGGAAAGTCCGCTGCAAGCAGATCCGCCGCCCACGACGACCGGGATTTGCTCCGCCGCAAGCAGATCCGCCGCCCACGACGACCTCCGCTTCCGCCTCCCCCGCCCTACAGAGGATCCGCTTAATTTATTTGTAGTTTGCAGGTGCGAAATAGTCCTCAATGTCTGGTCGTAGCGGGTACACCGGCGAGGGTGGGGATTCGATCATGTCGTGGACACATTCTACTTCTCTTACCTCGTCGGAAGTGCAGGTATCTAGCTTGTGCTCTCTGTACTACCGTTGAATTTGAAGTGCCACCATGGCCTGGCCTCGTCGGAAGTGCAGGTATCTAGCTTATTGTTACAGTTCGCCAGGCAAGCCGATGATCCATGGTACATTGCATACCAAGATGAATCAACCCAGTGGTGTAGCCAGAGGATGGATTTGAAGGAGAAGGTGGCCAATTTAGGTGATGAATTGGCCCGTAAAAACCTGATGATATTCGAGCTGAAGCGTACTGTGGAGGAAGAAAAGAAGAATTCAGAGCTTATTCGCAAGGAGAAGTTGATACTTGAGACAGATCTTGCCTTATTTGATTAAGTGGTAGAAAATCTAGAACATGAACTTCAAGTGATGGGAGAGGCGAAAAGTAGATTCATCTGGGCAGTTTTATTAGGTGTCATCCATGTCCTAGCAGTTATGTGGTTGTGGTAGATGATTTAGATAGTATAGAATTGTTATTCAGTAGATGGCTCTAACCACTGTATTTTAGTGTGGCTCTAACCACTGTATTTTGTCGTACAATTTCCTAGTTGTGCTAAGTAATGCGCGCGATAATTTTCATGCATGAACATCTTATAAAAGTGAAGGGATCCCAAAAGTGAAAGCATGTACCAGCCTCTCGGATCAAATACATATCAATCTTCCCAATCAAGTTGGGATAGAATTCAAATCATACATTCGGATGTACAGGGACACATCGAGAAAGTGGAGAAGCTTTTTTTGACACGGAGGTAGTAGTTCGAACAATTTTATCCCAAATTGAAATTGAAAAATACAAATTTATCATAATTTATCCCAATTTGCGGCGTCGAACACGGCCGCGCACCGATGGGCTAGAAGGGCCTGGATGACGGGCGGCTGAGGGGGCTGGATCTGCGCCATCCACAAACTTGGACATGGAGGAGGGCTGGATCTGCGCCGTCGCAGCGATGTTGTGGATGATGGCTTCAATCGTCTTGTCATCGATGACCACTATCGACACGGCCACCGTCTTGGTGTCCATCAGCAACAGATCTGAGGAGGGCAACGGAAGTGAGACATCGGCAGGCTCCGACATTGAAGGCTGGATCTGCGCCGTCGCAGCGATGTTGTAGGTCGCAGCGATGTTGTAGGCGATGGCTTCAAGATGATCGCTGAGCACTGTCGACACGGCCGCCGTCTTGGTGTCCATCAGCAACAGATCTGAGGAGGGTAACGGAAGTGAGACATCGGCAGGCTCCGACATTGAAGGCTGGATCTGCGCCATCGCAACGATATTGTAGGTCGCAGCGATGTTGTAGGCGATGGCTTCAAGACGATCGCTGAGCACTGTCGACACGGCCACCGTCTTGGTGTTCTTCATCATCAACAGATCTGAGAAGATAAACGAAAGTGAGACAGAGAGAGACATTTCAACTATTTCTGAGGGTTAGATCCTCACCGGCACTCTTAGATCCACGCCGCCGCACGGTTAGATCCGCGCCGCCGCACCCACGGTTAGATCCGCGCCGCCGCACGCACGCACACTGCAGATCCGCGCCGCCGCGGCCGCCAGAGTAAGAGAGGAAGATGCGACTGGAATATGCGACTGCCAGGGTTGGTAGGTATGTGCTCTGCAGATCCGCGCCGCCGCGACCGCCAGGGTTGACAGGCCGTCCGATCATAAATGATCCAACGGTGCAAGCGTGCGTTGAGCTATCAACCAACCAAGATTCGTGTGAAATACATCTCGACCAATCAGAGATCAGCCAGTGAGTACAAGGGAGGAAAACTGAGTAGAACTAAGAGGGGGAAAAGTGAGGAAATGTTTATCGGAAGGGCAAAACTGAGTAGGACTGAATAAAACAAGTGGACCCGGAGGGGGAAAACTGAGTAAAACTAAGTAAAACAGGGGCACCCAAATAATAAAGGGAGTAAGGGAAATTGAAGCTTTTGGCATAAAAATTGTTAGATTGTGTTATTTGAACAATATAGTACATTTTGGCCGACGTGATATTGTTTGCAATTCAAAGATACACAAGTGTGACGAATTTGGACTCATTTGGACAAAGTTTGTAAGCATTGTGGGCATTTGGGAGGTGTGTTGAGTAGAAAGCCCTGCATCTTCATAGCTAGTAGCTCATGGACTAGGAAGTGGTTTTGGGAAAGGGAAACTTCATATCTCTATATATCCTTTTCCATTATTATTTCTCTAGGTTGTAGGTAACATAACAAGACTCCATGGGAAGGTTCCACCATGTTTTGAATTATTATGAATTAAAATAAACCCAAAACTATATTTTTTGAGTTTAGTCACTAAGAGGGGGAAAAGTGAAGAAACCTCAAGCGATGAACTATAGCTAGTAGCTCATGGACTAGGAACTTATTCAAGCAAATAACACATATATTCCCTGCATTATTGTGATTATTCAACATACAAACCTGGGAACGTCACACTAGTTCGAATTCAATACAAATGGATCCCCAATACAAATTGTTCATACAAATTCAAATTAATTGTTCAAAATAAAATCTTTCTCTTGCTCCTGGTGTGACTCGCTGGGTCCACCACCTTACTCCGGGTAACCCTACCAGGGATATTACCGGTGTCTACCTTCCTTTTGCCATCTTTCTTGTTCTTCTTCTTCTTCTCTTCGGGTTGTGCCAAGACCGAGACAACCATATCATACGAAGCTTGTGCTCTTTCTTCTAATGCATTTTCTTCAAATGCTTCAAGCAGCTGTCGATCCATTGCTTCAAAGGCCTCTCGATCCATCTGTTCCCTCTGCTCTCGATCCATCAGTTCAAGCAGCTCTCGATCCATCTGTTCCCTCTGCTCTCGATCCATCGGTTCAAGCAGCTCTCGATCCATCGGTTCAATCTGCTCTGGATCCATCGGTTCAAGCAGCTCATGATCCATTGCTTCAATCTCCTCATGATCCATTGCTTCAATCTCCTCATGTTGAATTGCTTCATCATTCTCCTCTGCATTTGCTGCTCCCGCCTGATCTTCCATTCCAAAAGCTGGGTCAACTGGATTTTTACAAAGCCTAGCAATGTGTCCAGGGATTCCACAACGTTTGCACTTACGTCGTCGAATTGGTGGACCACCCTCTGCACTAGCTCTGATCCTATTCTTCCTCGGCCTACCTGCCGGTCTAGCCAAAGCTGGAGAGTACAGTTTGAAGCCTGGATCGACTTTCATCCATTGGTCTTTTCCCAACAAGGTAGGAACATTCATAGCATATGCAGCCCTAAATTTGGCAACAGAGAAATACTCTGACACATACTGATCAACTTCACCTTCTGCACCCGCTATAACACTCATGAAAAACAATGCGTGTATGCAGGGTATCCCACGGATCTGCCATCGCCTACAATGGCATGTCCTATCAACCAAACTCACTGGATACCTCCACTGCCTATTTTTACTGTCAGTGTAGGTTACCTCAGCCTCCATTCCTTTTCTGATGCATTTCATCTTCAATTGTTTTGCCCTGGCATGCAAAGACTTAATCAAAGATGGGAGCATGAGATGGCCAACATATTTTGTGGCTGCAATTCTTTGACGCAGATCGATTTTTATCATGATCATCTGCCTAATCTTATCAAATATTTGCCACAGCATAAGCCCTTTCAATGACTTGACCTTTGCATTGAAACTCTCCGCAAGGTTACTTGTTACATAGTCTACCTTGCAAATTTCATTGAATTGGCTTCTTGACCACAACCTACCATGATGTTCATCCAAGTACTCCTTTACCCCAGTTTTTTGTTTATACAACACTTCCAAATGAAACAGATGCTTCCTAATGCTGCATGTGTATGCAGCTGGCCATAGGTTGTCAGTATAAACTTTACCCTTGAATTTCTTTGTAAAATTCTGTACCAAGTGTCGCATACATTCCCTATGCTCCACTCCAGGGAATACTGCTTCTACTGCACTCTCCAAACCTTTGCAAGCGTCTGTGTGGATAGTAAGTCCTGGTGGATGACCTATAAGGTCGCGCAAATTCTGCAGAAACCAAGTCCAACTTTCCTCTGACTCAACCTCCAAAACTCCATAAGCAACAGGGAACATCCAACTGTGTCCATCAATTGCAGTAGCAGCAACTAGCTGTCCTTTAAACCTGCCATGAAGAGCTGTTGCATCCACGGCCAAATAAGGCCTGCAACCGTCCAGAAAGCCTTTCCAGCAAGCTTTAAAACAAACAAAAGCCCTTCTAAAACATTCCTTCTGCATCATCCTCCCGCTTTTCAATTTGTAGGGAACTGTATGCTTGTCTATCGCTACAACACTGCCTGGACTAGCCATCTCCACTTCAGCTTTGAAAGTGTAAAGCAACTGAAAGCTTTCATTCCATGGACCATTTATCCTGTCAAGAGCCATTTCCTTTGCATAGAACATCCTCATGTAAGGTATGTTTATAGTAAACTTATCAGATATCAATTTTATGAGTGTTGTTGGACCAAGTGTTGGAGTTTCTCTCAGCCAATCTATGATTGCATCTGCCAACCACCTAGTCTTCGCTAGCTTTGATTTCTCCTCTGGCGCTCCCGCTCGAGGTGGACAAGTATGGTTGATCGAGTTCTTCTTTATCTGAAACATAATTATAAGGGATGTCAGTAACAGTTAACAAATTTTACACCGTGATCTAAAATACACAACTGGTTGGCGTAGTACCTGAACCACAGTGCTTTTGAGCATTGTGGATGCATGCAGCCTCCACCTACACCTCTTGTATGGGCACTTAACTGTGAACCTACCTGGCTCACTTTTAATAACCTCATAATCATTCTTGGTGAGAATGCAATATGTAGTAATTGCATTACGGCAGTCTATCATCGTTTGAAATACGGTGCCTTCTGCAAGCTGAGGATCCTCCCTGTTCCACTCAATTGTTGGCAAGTCATCGTCTTCGTAATCGGCTAAAACAAGGCTGTCATTGTTCTCATCCTTCTCTTCATCATCAGTGTCATCAAATCTGGCACCTTGTGCAATATCTTCCATGTATTGATCCTCCATTGCCTGCTTACTGCATCGATCTACCAATTCAGGAAACATCAACTCATCCTCATCATCTTGAGGAGACGGATCCTCAATCTCTGCATCGTCCTCCACATCGACCGCAGGAACAATCTGGCTACCACTAGCACTGGGGACAGATGGTGCTGCTGTGGACCTACAAGGAGCGGGGCGGCACACACGATTAGCAGAGGCATCAACACTAGAGAGACATGATGCCTGACCACCTGATGATGCCCCAACACCAGATGATGCCTGGAACCTGTCCACATGGATTCGAATTTTACCGACACGGAAAGAATCATTTAAAGCAAAAAGAATTCCCAGATCGTCGTCGGAAATTAGTGGAACAAATCTTCCCTCCGTGCTGTTGAAATATTGGAAATCAACTGAATCGCCAGCGCCCCAGGGGTACAGAGCGAAGATGTTATCTTTTAAATCCCTCAACGAGATGGTAGTTGCAACCACCGCTGGGATGTAAAATCCGGTCACATTGCGTTCAGAATCACACAAAAAGCTAGTGTCCAGCCTAACCACCAGCCGAAAAGCCAGCGCTGGATCAATCCTATTCGAAAAGCAACGCAGTTAGTTGAGCAACAACGATTCGCGCTAAAAAACTGCGTACTCTTAATTCACATAGGCAGACGATGCTTACCCAGATGGAATCCATGCGTTAGATCCCTCCGATTCCCAATCTTCTTCGCTGTTGAGGGGCATAATCGGCACATTAGACGGATGTACAAACTCTACCTCCATAGGGGTAGATCTAGATCTACTGGAGGCGAAGCCCTCTCCGCCTTCCGGGGGAGGTGGTGGGGGCGGGGCCGGCTCGGTGGCGGACGACGCCATAAGGTAGGAGGGCAGGACGGCGTGGCGGCGGAGGGGCGGTGTGTGAGCTCTTCCAGTCTCGGGCGGAGGGGAAAGCTTTGGGTGAGTGACAGACCGCCAGTCCGACGTGTCTCATTGGGTCAACAGTCAACACCATTCAAAAGCAACGGTCCATTTACAACCACCGCGGCTCCCTAGCCGTCACCGGTAACGGTCTAAGGCCTCTGACCAGACCGCAACCCTCCCGTCCGAGCGTCTGCGAGAGGTTTCAAACTAGAGCGAGGGGAAAACTGAGAAAAAGTTAAGCGACTGGGGAAAACTGAGTACAACTAACGAACCAGGGGCACGAAAATATAAATCCCTTAAGAAATTCGGTTGGATATTATCTAAGTAAGTTAGCTTTCTTGATCAGACATCACATTACAAATATGAGATTAGGAAGGAGAGGAAAACAATAAACAAAGTTCAGATGTTCCAGCTCAGTGAGGTCCATCCGAGCTGACGTTCTTGTGTGTGTACAGAATCAGACTCCCATATTATCATTACTCAACAATGTTTGCACTTCAAGAAAAATACGAACAGTCCTGAACGACCTGAAGAAGTATACTGGAAAACATCTTATGCTTGACCATCCATGGAACAACATATGACAGAGAATTTAAAAAAGATCGTTTGATAAGGCACTATGTAATTGAAGCAATTTTTATTTGATTTTGTCAGCACGTTTAATTATTCGCCTTCAGATAAACAACAACTATTAAAAACTGACGGGAATATAACTTTCCCTATTTATCACCCTAATATTTTGTAAGTTTTGAAGTTGCAAGGAGTGTTGACTAACGAAGTTGCTAGGCTAAATGAAAAAAAATTGGCAATGGAACAGCAGTGTTTTTGTTCCTGTTTGCTCCTTCCCTACACAATCAAATCAAAGAAAACAAAATACATGTCAGCATGAGAATGCTATCTAATATCTGAAAATACAAACCTTGGGTGGTCCCGATTTCATAACATGAACATATATTTGATTCAGTTACTCTGTCAGCACATTTAATTATTTGCCTGCAGATAAACAACAACTATTATTAAAAACTAAAGGGAATATAACTTTCCCTATTTATCACCCTAATATTTTGTAAGTTTTGAAGTTGCAAGGAGTGTAGACTAACGAAGTTTTTTTTTTGCGGAAAGGAGCTGATTTATATTGAAACAAGGTTCCTTACAGAAAGGTCCAAAACGAAAACCAAAATTACAAACGAGTCCAGCTGAACCCCAACGAGGAAGACGTTGACCAGAACGTCACGCCGGCGCGCCGCCGCACCACCTCCTCTACGCCTTGGATCGGGAGGCTCCCTTGCACGGACGGGAAGTCGACGCCACTCGGTCCCGAAGAACCTCCGCCCTGCAACGCCATCGTCGTCGCCAAGCTTCAACGTACCAGCACCTTCAAACTCTTCCAGCTCCGGAGCCACCACCCCATGGACTCCGGTTGGGGAAGACCAAGCTCGACTGCTCCGAGGAATAGCCAGCTCGGAAAGGACGGCAGGTCCGCGGCGGAGCTCCACCGGAGCCGCACCGACAGAAGAGAAGTCCGCCGCCACCAAAAGCCACTCCGGCCACGCCAACTTCTCCGCTGCGCCGCCGGCTAGCCACACACGCACCCCTAGACTATATACACGACGAGATTCGTGGATTCCCCGTCCTCCCGCCGCCGGAGCGGCCGCCGGAGGGCGGGGAATCCGGCGAATCGCCGCCGGCGAGCTGAGATGCGCGCGGTCGCCCAAGAAATCTCCTTTCTACTGTAGGTGGGGAAAGGTACCGGTCCAAGGTCGAATGCGTAGACTAACGAAGTTGCTAGGATAAATGAAAAAATTGGCAATGGAATAGCAGTATTTTTGTTCCTGTCTGCTCCTTCCCTACACAATCAGATCAAAGAAAAAAAATACATGTCAGCATGAGAATGCTATCTAATATCTGAAAATACAAACCTTGGGTGGTCCTGATTTCATAACATGAACATACAAACAAATGAACAGCATCCACGGTTAAAATAATGGAGTAGTACAATTTTCTTGATTATCCTTCGTGTGAAATTCGTCCTTGCTCCACACCTGAACCAAAAAAAAGGAAAATTTGAAGTTCAGCCGCTATACAACAAAACAAATGCAATATTGTCCTGCAATTGTAAGCGCAGAAACTAAAATAGAGGCGTAGTCCCTTTCCCCTCTAGCCTCCACTTCTTTGAGGGTGTACGTAGAAGGCTTTGAGAGCGGAGGTACCTGAATGTCTGGGGCTGGATGGCAGAACAGGGATGGAGTCCTCTGTAGTGCCATGCTGATAGGATTGAGGAGCGAGTCTGGAGCAGTGGAGATTAACTTTGGAGATGACAATATAT
Organism: Dactylis glomerata; assembly: GCA_007115705.1. Classification (NCBI taxonomy): domain Eukaryota; kingdom Viridiplantae; phylum Streptophyta; class Magnoliopsida; order Poales; family Poaceae; genus Dactylis; species Dactylis glomerata. The sequence continues at coordinate 1,054,713 of QXEO01000492.1, forward strand.
ATTGGGTGAAGAATAGAAGAGGAAGTGGAGGAGGCATGATACCATTATTTATTAGTCGACACGGCATGGATCGGAGTGAATTGCGGGAAATAATGGGGAGATGAGAAACTGGAGAAGAAACAGTCAGACACGGAGGAACCGAGGAGGCTAAATTAATGATATTAATTGGCGTTTCCATCGGCTGAAAAACAACGCATGTGTAGCACTATGAACGGAACAGATTTTCTTGGGAGGCTGAGGTGGCAGAACTGAAGAGACGTGGCAGCCTACGATTGCTCGGAGATGACTGATGAGTTGGACATCTTGCATGTTGAGAGAATTCATTTAGTGGGTTGCTCTCATATAGATATTATAGATATTATAGATTATAGATTCTGCAATGTGGAGGAGGCATGATACCATTATTTATTAGTCGACACGGCATGGATCGGAGTGAATTGCGGGAAATAATGGGGAGATGAGAAACTGGAGAAGAAACAGTCAGACACGGAGGAACCGAGGAGGCTAAATTAATGATATTAATTGGCGTTTCCATCGGCTGAAAAACAACGCATGTGTAGCACTATGAACGGAACAGATTTTCTTGGGAGGCTGAGGTGGCAGAACTGAAGAGACGTGGCAGCCTACGATTGCTCGGAGATGACTGATGAGTTGGACATCTTGCATGTTGAGAGAATTCATTTAGTGGGTTGCTCTCATATAGATATTATAGATATTATAGATTATAGATTCTGCAATCCCAATCCCTCCCATTGGCGCCCAATCACCAAGATTAAGGATCATATGTTCCAGGAGCAACTGTCCCGATCGATCTTGCTGTAAAACCCCCGATACTGCCAACACCAAATTTTCCCAAACTTCTTTAGCTCGAGGGAAGCTGAAGCGGGTATGCATAATGTCTTTGCACCCAATATTGCAGCTAGAAACACCAATATGCCTATTAGCCAGCACTCCCTAGCACGGTATCAAACCATGTAATGCTCTCCATTCAAATATCTTAATTTTTTAACCCACAAAAAAATATCTCAATTTTCTGATGGTACTTGTAAGCTCCACAATTTTATCCATACCTTTCTTCCTTGTGAACCTCCAATATCCATCATATTAGGATTATGTCTGCCAAATTGGTATTCCCACTCTGCGTGGTATGCTGACTTTACCGAAAAAATAAACCATTTTTTGTATGATGCCAAGCAACAAAAAATTTCAGTATAATTTGGCTTGGTGTTCCACCGGCTATTATTGTTAAAAACCTTATATCAGATGTTATGACGTTTTAATATATATTGTAGCGTTTGATCAAAAAAGAAGATACGGAATATGTTGGGAAACATTTGATCCCAACTCAAGCACGATGGGCCTATGTTCGTTCGTCGTGTGTAAAACATCGCCAGAAAACATGACGTCAGCCCAGGTGCGGAGCTCCCCTTAGAGCAAGGTAGGGCGGCGGCCCTACCTTGATTTTTGATTTAAAAAAACTACATATATATATGTAGGCATTTTCTTATGTGTATACAGTTTTTGCTATTTTTGCTTAGTAAAACAAACTTTATGGTTGCATAAGAACTCGGATTTAGACGTTTAGATAAGCAAATGAAAGCTTTGGAAAAGACCCGCAACTTTCATGTTTTGATTTATTTCATTGGGCATCATCTTTGGGAAACTTTAGACGATTTGTAAGAACTAGTCCTGCATGGGTGAAATTGAGAGACTCCAAATTTCATCCCAATGAGAGGCTACCTCCCGCTTTGCCTAATATCCATCCAACACATCAAAGTGTGAAACTCGTTCACTATTATAAATATTAATATATTAGTTCCAATAAATATAATAGAATTTGTTGAGTATCATAAATAATAGTATAACAAGCTTCAAAATACATAGATATGTTTATTATCGGTGCATTCGTAGGTTCTACCTTGTGGTAAATAATACAATAATTCAAAGAAATGTCTTTTACCTTATGTTATACAACTAATGTTAATTGAAAACCTTTAAGAATTGACAAAACTAAGTTTCATACAATACAAATATAGGGTGGGGGGATCTGCCCCCCCCCCCCATCCCACCCCTATAGTTCTATATCTTGGGGGAGCATGTATGGAACAATATAATATTAATATCTCATGCAGGGGCGGAGCTCCCCTTAGGGCAAGGTAGGGCTGTCCTACCTTAATTTTTGATAAAAACTACATATATGTAGGCATTTTCTTATGTGTACACAAATATGTTGCTATTACCTTGTGGTAAATAGTATAACTAAGTCCCCCCCCCCCCCCCCACACACAATAATTCTGTAGTTAAATAATAATATATACCTATGATTTTGTCCTACCAAATTTCTAGACCATCCTCCACCACTGCGTCATCCAGTCCACGAAGATTGAGCATTAGTCACGATCCATAATTTAGTTTTGAGAAGAAAAAAAATACATTTTTAACAAAATAATAAAGCATGTGGAAATCTTTAGCTAGGTCCAGTCTCACGCATGTGGTGCATGATTTGAGGAATGTCTTGCATTTAAATACTAACTAGGTTCCAGCTAGTAGTTGTTGACAGAAGCCAGAACCGTGCTAGTCATTTATTATACTTTCTCTTTTTTTTAAAGAAAATGAAAGATTTGTTAAAATTTAAATATATCTAGATGTAATTTAATGTATAGATACATCTAAATTTAGACTAATATTAGATATTTTTATAAATAAAGAGAGTAGAAAATTTTGGTCGATCGATCATGGAAACTGTAACCTGATTTAGGTCTAGAGCCTCAGTTTATTTTTGTTCTATAGCTTAATCAACATACTTCGTACGACCATGAAAGAATATTGAAGATTTATCTAAATTTAAATATATCTATACACTAAATTACGTTTATATACACTTGAATTTTAACATATATTCAATCTTTTAGGGATGGAGAGAGTATTTCGATTAGCAACAAAAAGGAAAATTTTGTCATAGGACATCGTTATTTTTGGCGTTTGCTGAAACACAAGGCTCAATCGTGGCTTTGCCAAGTACCATTACAATTGGAAAACACTTTGAATCCCCGGGGGATAGCCCGCTTCCCATCCCCTGCCTCCTCGTAGCGACACATTCCCCTGCGATTGGAAAGAAACGACAGCGTCTGGCTGTGGCTCGCCCACGTTATCTCCTCTGCGCGTTCTCCTTCAATTCTTATCTCCTCCAGAGCTAGCGAGCCACCGTCGTCGCCCGCAATGGGCAGCCATCGCCTACCGCTCTAGCACCCGCCATCATGCGGCCACACCCGCCGCCGCTGTGCCCCCAAGGATCTAGCCGTGGCATGGACATCTTCTCCGACGAGATCCCAACAGCGATCCTCTCCCATCGCCGCGAGCGACGTTCGGGAAGTCCCCCAGGCGCCACAGGGCTAGTCCCCTCTCTCGCATGCGAGGTCTTCACAGCGAGGAAGCTACTGCAGGCCATGAGGCTCAACCTGCACCAACCGTGGTCGACAGTGCTCCCTCCTAGACGACCGCATGGAAGATGGTCGGCACGCCGTGCTGCGAGTCAGGCACTATCTACGACGACTTTCATTTTTTCCCCTTTTTGTTATGCTAGATGTAAACAGTGGTGGTGCTACTATAGGTCGACAATGGTGCTACTATAGGCCAATGATGATGCTATATTGGTTGATGGTGTTGGTACCATTTTTGTGGTGGAGGTGCTACAAACGGCAAACGATGATGTTGTAAATGTTGGTTAGGGGATGCTACAAACATTGCTCGGTGTTGCTACCAACGGGATCGAGATTTTTCTATAGACAGTGGCGCTTTGCTACATACTTTTATCTTTTTTGCTACGATCGGTCCGCGATTTGGCTACAATGGTATAAATTATTGCTATGATATCTCCGACAAGCATCTCCGGCGAAGTCTATTTTGCTACACTATAATTTTTTTTTGCTCCAGCGAGGTCTCCGGCGATATTTCCGGCGAGGTCGATTTTTGGTACAATAGTTTTTTTTACTACGATGTCTCCGACAAAGGTCTACGTCTTTTGTGGGTGAAACTTTTTTGCTACTATCGGGTTGGTTTTACTACAGTGGTGCTTTTATGGAAGTAAAAGTGGGATTTCAGATGGGAATAAATTTTACTACAAATAAATCAGATTTTTGCTACTTTGGTATATCATGGAATCAAAACGCGGGATTGTGAGCTACTATGACACGTGTCGCAATCTAGATGATCAAATTTGACTAATCTGACGGATGTCCACCCGGGGATGGGGGATTTTGATCCCCCAGGTGCTCCCCATTACAATTTTGTGTCACCTTTACCATAACACACCACAATGACCAAAATTAGAAAGTTTAAAATTTTGATTGGGATGACTATCCTATGACTGATTTTCAACAATATTTTTATGTAAGATAATACGGTGTGTTCTAACAAAGTCATAATTGAGCCGTGTTTCGGCAGACGCCAAAATAACGGTGTTCTATAAAAAATTATAAAAATTATAATCATAATACTGGTGGGGCATTGAAGCAGAGCACCTCCATTCCTCCCGCTGAGAGCGGGGCCGTCACCATGTGTTTCTCTCCGGACTCCGGCCGTCGCCGCCGCCGGCCACGGCTCCTCACTCCCACTCACAGCACCTCTTCGCAACCACCTTACCCGCTCCCTCGTCCGTGAACCATGGGAGCGCACAGGAGAAGCCGATCGATGGCCGAGCGGCGCGGATCACGGGGGCCTGTCCCGGACTCGGAGCCGCTTCGTCTCAGCGCGGCCAAGTGAGGCTCGTGTCTCTACGCGCCATCACTATCAAGGAAGGTACAGTATCTATCTTCAAACCTAATCACGTTGATTCCGCAAGGAGAGTGGGGATTTTCATACAGTGGGACTCCGAATCGTGTAGTGACATCTGACAACCCTGATGATGGAGGATTAGCATTTTTAATTTCAGTGAAAAATACTAATCATATCAGCAACACCCAACAACAGCTTCTGTGAATCGACTTAAATAATAACTAGAGTTACTGTCGGAGAAAGTTATGCCATACATACATAATTACAAGTTGTTGTCAGATGTGAGCACGAGACGGCCTGAGAGTTCATCCCACAAACTGTTAGAGTGTATGTCGGGAGAAGACTTGTATAGGATCAAGCTTTAGGTAGGATCTATGAGATCTATTTTTTTAAAAAGAAAAACATGTTCAAATATTCTCAAAAAAATTGACAACATAGATCTGTGCTATATATACAACATGAAAAAAATTGTAGCTTTAAATTTGACCTACAAATAAAGATCCAAAAAAGATAAATTTGGGTGTGAATAGTGTGAAACACTATTCAGCCAAATCTGACACTATTTACAGCAGATTTTGTCTTTTTTGTTTCTCCAAGTGTAGATCATATTTTGAGATAAATTTTTTTGGAGTTGTAGATGCAGCCTATATATATGTTGTCCAAATTTTTCAAAAAAAAAATCGCATTTTCTAAATATGATTTTTGTACCTTGATCTCACTATCCTACCTAAAGTCTTCCCATGTCGAGCGCGCAGATCATTCAGTTCAAGTTTTTGTCAAGTGTGAACATGCGACAGTCATGAATGCTGAGGTGTCATTGCCTTTGCATTTATGGTTTTGACGATCATGTATGTAGTCATTGTTTTAGTTGGCAATCACTGTCTGCTTTTCTTTCCTCTTAGGCTTCAGCTGTTGCGTGCACTCTGCTTCAAAGACCGCAAGAACCAGACTAAACTATCCTGTGTATTGAAACTTCGTAGAGTTTGCTGGTAGTTTTTCTTTCCTTTTAGGATTCGGCCTGCTTTCTTTCTATACTGTACTGGCACTTCTCCTTCTATCGTATGAAATGAAACAGCAGCGCTGTCTGCATTTTTCGTCAAAAAAAAAAAAAAGTTACAAACACCTGATGGTGACGAATTGCTCTCCTCTATTCAGGAAAACAGATTCGCTTACTCTTTCAAGGTATGCATTGAATATTTCTACCAACTGACCAAGTCAAAGGTCTTCCTTAATCGAGCACGTCGTTTTCAAGTTTGGCTTGCTAGCTCTACTTAAGAAGAGAGTACTCTATGGTTGCTGCTCATAGGCTCTTAGCCGGCACTGTCCATGGCCATGGCATTTCCCCTCATGATACTCGCACTGCTCTTTTTGCTGCCAGCGGCCATGTTAGCTGTTCCTCCCCTCCATAGAAGTAATGACACTGACCTCGCCGCGCTGCTCGCGTTCAAAGAGCAGCTCTCTGATCCTACTGGCATTCTTGGTGCGAACTGGACAACTGGCACATCCTTCTGCCATTGGGTTGGTGTCTCCTGCAGCGGCCGGCAGCGTGTCACTGCTCTGGTGCTGCCAGGCATGCCGCTCCATGGGGCACTCTCCCCGTATCTTGGTAACCTATCATTCCTCCATGTTCTAAACCTCACCAACACAAACCTCACGGACACCATTCCACCTGATATTGGTAGATTGAGTCGTCTAGTTGTTCTTGATCTTGGCCTTAACGGATTGTCAGGCATCATCCCTCCTACCATAGGAAACCTCACAAAGCTAAAATCCCTTGTTCTAGTACAAAACGATCTCTCTGGGCAATTACCACATGATCTGCAGAACTTGAACAATCTTAGGAACATACAACTCGAGACAAACTACTTAAGTGGCCAAATACCAAATCATCTGTTCAACAACATGCCTCTGTTGATTAGTCTTGGCCTTGGGAACAACAGCCTATCAGGGCCAATACCACCCAGTATTGCCTCTTGTCCCATGCTTCAGTACCTCAACTTGCAAGCGAATCAGCTCTCCGGTCCGGTACCTCCAACCATGTTCAACATGTCCAGACTACGTGTTATGAGCCTCACGGGCAACCGGTACTTGACAGGATCCATCCCTAGCAACCAAAGCTTTAGTCTGCCCATGTTGGAAAGGTTCCTTCTTGGTGGCAACAATTTCACAGGTCGAATTCCATCAGGACTCACATCATGCAAACACCTCCGACAAGTTTCTCTATCCGTAAACTCCTTTGTGGACATCATCCCAACATGGCTGGGTAAATTGTCACATCTCACTCGCCTTAGTTTAGGTGGAAATGACCTCGTCGGTTCAATTCCAAGTGAGCTCAGTAATCTGACTATGCTCAGTTTGCTTGACCTCTCATATTGCAGTCTAAGCGGAAAGATTCCGGACGAATTAGGACAAATGAGTCAACTCACGTTTTTACATCTTTCAGATAATCAACTAACAGGATCATTTCCAGGTTTTGTTGGTAACCTATCCCAACTGTCTGCACTAGCACTAGAATCCAACCATTTAACTGGAACAGTCCCAAAAACTATTGGGAACCTCAGAGCCCTTGAGCTGCTTGATATTGGAAGCAATCCTCTTGAGGGAACACTTGATTTCTTGGCCACTTTATCCAACTGCAAACAACTCTGGTTACTCAACATAAACAACTGTTCTTTCACCGGGGTCATTCCTGATCACGTTGGAAACCTCTCTAGAAGCTTGACAAATTTTGGTGCAGACAGTAACCATTTGACTGGTGGTTTTCCAGCATCAATATCAAATCTAAGTGGTCTCAGTGTAATAACCCTTTACTCCAACCAATTAAGAGGCATAATCCCTGAACACATTACACTATTGGAGAATCTCGAGGTACTTGACCTAACTGGGAATAGCCTTTTTGGCCCAATCCCATCACAAATCGGTACCCTAACAAGATTGCACATATTTTCTCTCGAAAATAATAATTTTTCTGGTGCCATACCAAATGGTTTTGGTAATCTGAGTATGCTAGAACGCATTTCGCTAGCATATAACCAGTTATCTTCAACTATACCTGAAAGCTTATTCCATCTTAGTAACCTTCGTGAATTACTTCTATCTCACAACTCCTTTGTCGGTGGATTGCACTCTGACCTCGGTTCCATGGAAGAAATAGACACAGTAGATATATCTTCCAACAGCTTAGTTGGTAACCTCCCGACTTCATTTGCACAGCATGGACTGTTAAGCTACTTTGATCTATCACACAACAAGCTGCAAGGTTCAATCCCAGACTCTTTCAAAATGCTAGTCAACCTAGGGGTATTGGACCTATCTTTGAACAATCTCTCTGGTACTATTCCGAAGTATTTGGCCAACTTTACTTCTCTGACTAGCTTGAACCTCTCTTTCAATAAGTTCCAAGGTGAGATACCAGATGGAGGTATTTTCTCAAACATCAGTGCGCAATCTTTGATGGGAAATACCAGATTGTGTGGTGCCCCACGCCTTGGATTTTCTCCATGCCTTGGCGATTCTCACCCAACCAACAGACACTTGTTAAGATTTGTGCTTCCAACTGTCATAATAACAGTTGGAGTTATAGCAATTTTCTTATGCCTAATGTTCCGAATGAAGAATAGGAAGCAGTCAAATGTTTTGGCTTCTACTGGCATGGCTGATCTGATCAGCCATAGGTTAGTATCCTACCAAGAGATTGCTCGTGCCACTGAAAATTTCAGCGACGAAAACCTACTTGGAGCTGGAAGTTTCGGCAAAGTTTTCAAGGGCCAACTGGACGATGGTTTGCTGGTCGCGATAAAAGTACTCAACATGCAAGTCGAGCAGGCTGTGAAGAGCTTTGATGCTGAATGTCAAGTGTTGCGGATGACTCGGCATCGGAACTTGATACAGATATTGAATACATGTTCTAACTTGGATTTCAGAGCTCTGCTGCTTCAATACATGCCCAATGGTAGCTTGGAGGCACACTTGCACACTGAAAAATGTGAACCACTAGGATTCATCAAGCGACTGGACATTATGCTTGGCGTGTCGGAGGCAATGGTGTATCTGCACCACCATCACTCTGAAGTGGTACTACATTGCGACCTCAAGCCAAGCAATGTGTTGTTCGATGAGGAGATGACGGCGCACGTTGCAGACTTTGGGATCGCAAAACTACTTTCAGTTAATGACAATTCCATAGTTTCATCAAGTATGCCAGGGACAATTGGATACATGGCACCAGGTTCGTGCTTGTTACTATCATGCTTGAACATGTTCACTACGAACAGATTAACTATTGCTTTAGTTCTTGAGCTATCTTGAATTTTTTCTTCAACAGAGCTTGCCTTCATGGGGAAGGCGTCCCGGAAGAGCGACGTATTTAGCTTTGGGATCATGCTTCTTGAAGTCTTCACCGGGAAGAGGCCCACTGATCCCATGTTTGTTGGAGAATCTACCCTTAGGCAATGGGTTTACCAAGCATTTCCAGCACAGCTTGTTGACATTGTTGATGAGAAGTTAGTGCAAGGTAAAGAGATAAGTGATGACCAAATCAATACAAATTCTTCTGCATCTTGCTGCAAAGGAAACTTTCTTCTATCCATATTCGAACTGGGTCTGGTGTGTTCGAGCGAATCACCTAACCAAAGGATGGCAATGAACGACGTGGCTGCAAAACTGAAGACCATCAAGAAGGCATTGGAAATGTCTCAGCATTATTAAATCAGTCTATGTATTACTGATTTTGTTTTCGATTGTACTTACATATAGTATGGCAATACTTTCCATATGAGTTTCAGACTTGACACTGTTGCTATTTGTCTAGTCTGTCAAATAATTTGGAAGAGTTGTAAGTCTGTAATCAGAGGAAGACCATAAGAGGCAGTAATTTACAATGTAATCGTCTTGCCCAGGTATGTACTTATATATCAGTAAATCATATTCAGCATACTTGAAAATCTATTTCTGGCGCAAATCATGAACTCCATGAGCTCTTTTAGGTGGGCCATGGAGCGTGGGTGCTCGTCAGGGAGGCCATCAGGGATTAATAGCAGGCGGAGGCGTGGCCGCCACGGAGGCGGGGCAAGAGGTGGCTGAGGTTGTGATGAGTGTGGAGGAATGTGACATGGAGACCGGTATCGAGGAGGCCGGCGGCAAGGTCAGGTGGAACATGCAGCTGATGTGGCCCTGGAGCGGCCACGGGAACACCGGTACGTGCGCCGCCGTGCCCGTCTTCCCTGGGTCCACAGCTCGATCGTGTACAAAGTAGTTCACTTCTGTTTGAAACCCTAAGATTGTGAGCACAGCCAGGTTGTGGTGGCTGAAGCATGATGCAGAGGGGCGTGGATGGACGCCAGTGGGAGCATACCTGGCGGATGCGGATCTGCTACGAGCTTTGCCGGCAGGGCGTTCCAGCCTCGCCGCCATGGTCATTGCCCTGCAGACGGTTGAAGACTTCTGCTACGAGCTTTGCCGGCAGGGCGTTCCAGCCTCGCCGCCGGCCGTCGTTACAATGTGTTATGGTACGATATCACGATTAGTCGATTACTGTATAGTAGTGCTATTTATGAGGATCAAATTTTAATAATTATATGATGTATGTATGCCATGCACGACCAAACTGTAATCAACAAAAAAAAAATCTTTGGTAACGTCACAACGTGATGAACACAGTATTAGTCAGCAATTCAGCATACTGGTCATTGCAGTACGTGCAGTATGAACTGCGCTTTGTACTAGTAGTATTCTGCATCTGACTTCACGCACCGCAACAGCCTGACTGTTCTCAGAATCTTTGGGTTTCAAACAGAAGTGAAGTTTATGGAATCTTTCGCTTTATTTTGTAAATGCAAAAAAAGTTGCATTTTTTAAAAGTAAAAAAAAGTTGCATGTGTACACTGGAGCATGCTGATGGGCCTCGTGACTCTGGAAATCATTTGCGGTTCGCCAAATATGGCTTGGGCCATTATCTGGGCCGGCCCAGCAATTGTGGCTTTAATTACTTCCCTAGGCTTTTGCCTCCGCACACACAGTTGATCTTCTCTTTTGCGAGTGCATTCTCATGATTCTAAAAAAAAGAGCTTCTCATTTTATTTTGGTACAAAGAAAAAACTTGTGCGTCAACGCATACTTTGCAAAGCAAAGTCGCCCATAAAACAATCACGCAAATTAATGCAACAGTGCACGTCAATGCGACGCTTTCAACATTATTTGTCCCGAGCATTCATCTTCACTTTCATATTGTCGTCACCGTCACCAATCATCTACCGGCACAGCCATGGCTACCTCTACATCACAATTTACGAATTCATCGCGATCGATTCCGTCTTACCGAGGTCGTCATACCGCCATGACGCCATCAGAGCCCCATCAACCAGCCCAAAACAACCACGAAAAGTCAGATTAACTACGGGCGCTCGACACGGAAGGAGACGTGCACGCAGCCACGCACGCACACCGGTCGCTGTTCGTACGTACGACAGCGGAACGCGAGTATTTAGCTTGCAATGCCCCAGTGGAGCCCTCTTCCACAGCAAGGTGGGGACACGGGCGGAGCCAGCCGCAGCTTTCGACGACGACGGACCGATCCATCGATTGGCTTTTTTGAAAACGAGCCAGACCGCCAAAATCTTCCGATGATATTCCATGGCGGCATGATGCGTGTGAGAAAATGCCATTGTTGTAGAGAACTTGAGATGATGCTGATTTTGACCTCTAAATCCATCCATCGATGGAGATTAGTCGATACGGACAGGCGTGATGAGCCACGCAATAGCAACAGGAAGCAAAGTAGCAAGCGTTAATCAGGGCATCTAATCATGCCCAGATGGGCTAGGCGGCTAGCTTTCCCTCGCCCTTGAAAATCCAGGCATCGATCCTAAGATCGTTTTCGCCTCGACAGCGATGTAAACGAGCGTGTGCGTATGAATGCCTATCTCATGACCACGGAAGCGATGTCGACAGCTTGTGTTATTAGCCAGCACGTAGGACACGATCGCAACCCACGCACGAGGGGTGCTGGCTAGCCGGCCGCTTAGGGCATCTCCAACGGGTCAATGCAAACCGGTGATCCAAAACGTTCGTCGTGGTTCATTGCATCGGCCCACGGACAGAAAATGGGTCATCTGCGCTCGCGTACTGTCTGACCTTGATGGTCTGTGATGCTCTGCTAATGACGATGGGACGTCGCCAATGACCATCGGCGGATTCCCGCGCGGTGGAAAATCTCCCGCTGACAATAACTCATATTTCCCGCACGCGCGCGATCGGAGAATGTTTCCCGCCCCTGCCCTTGCCCGGAAATTATCCCGCCCCAACGCCATTTCCCGCCACGCACCACCTACATAAGCAGGCGCTGCCGGCAGCGATGAGCACCCACCAAAACCATAGCCAAGAAGAAAGCACCACCCAAGATCCACCCTAGCCATGCCTCGCCGCAAGACCGCCAACTGGACGACGATCCGCAACATGTGTCGTCGCCGCTTCACCGCCCAAACGGCGGAGGAGTTGGAGATGCAGGCCATGGAGCTGGCCCGGCAGCACGCTGAGGACGAGGTGGCCGCCTTCGAGCGCGAAGGCCAGGTGGCCCAGGCGGCCATGGTCAGGGTGCTAGAGGACGCGTCTGCGGTGGCTACCGATGTCGCCGTGGGCAAGATGCACGCCGCCGCGGCTAGGAAGGGGGTGGCGATGGAGGCTAACATGGCGGCCCTGTGCGCGATGCGCAATGACCCGGCCATGGTCTCGCTGGAGGCGGTGGCCATGGAGGCCGCCAAGGTCTCCGTGCGCGAGCTGCGCGACAGCGTCGTTGCGCGACAGGTCTCGGTCGAGGCGCAGATGTACGGCAACGACGCCACAGATGAGGAGTCGCGCGTCGCTGCGACGGCCGTGGTGGCCGCCGGGAAGACGGCGTGGCTGCTCGTCGACGGTGACGAGACGGAGGTGGAGGACGACAATGACGATGAGGAGGCGGAGGCGGCGGAGGCACAGCGTGACACTGAGCTGTGTGCTGCGGAGGTGCGCGTCAAGGCTGCGGCGGAGGCGGAGCGCGTCGCCGCGGCGGAGGCGGCGGAGCAGGCCGCGCACTGGGCGACCAAGATGGACAAGGCCCTCGCCTATCGGAGGGACGTCGATCGGAGCACCGCCGCTCGGCGGGATGCCGCCCGCCGCGCCGACAATGAGCACCGCATTGAGCGACGCATGACTGTGCGCCGCCAGGAAGCCGCTATCTGTGTCGCGATGGCGGCTATCGATGGAGGCGCCCTGCAGTAGGGAGAAGGCGGCGGTGGCTATGTAGCGGCTGCGGTGCCGGCCACGTAGCCATGGCTTCCCTCGCCAAGACGGCGGCGCCGGAGACTGACCACTGGCCTGTAGGATAGGCCTTTTTTGTTTTGTGGGCCCTTTTTATGATGGGCGTATCAACTTATAATGAACTAATATTAATATTATGCCCTACTAATGTGTCAATGCCATGCTGGCCCGTGGTGAATTAGGGAGGACACGTGCGCCGTCCGCCGCGTCCGCGTCGACGCAAACCTGGCCCAAATTTGGGCCAGAGATGGATCGGGATGGACGCGTCGGTCCGGATGCGTCGCACCGCTGGGGAGGGCGCTAGCGACGCACCGGTCCGGTCCGGTCCGGTCAGACCAGTTCGGATGCGCGCGGACACGATGCGTCGACCCATTGGAGATACTCTCTTTTTTTGCGAAATTCCACCGATCTATTAATAATCATCAACAGTAGTACAAAGAATCTCAAAAGTAATAAAAATTACAATTAGGTCACTGGACCACCTAGCGACGACTACAGACACTAGTGCGAGCCGAAGGCGTGCCGCTGTCTTCATCCCTCCATCACCGGATCCGGGCAAAGCTTGTCGTAGTAGAGCTTATTGTAGTAGACAGATGGGAAGTCGTCGTGCTAAGGCCCTAAAGGACCAGCACACTAGAGCAGCAACCATCGCCAATGATGACAACCGTAGATCAGAAGAGACTGGCCTGAAACCACACCAACGAACGTGAAAACCGACAGGATCTCGTGAAATCCGCCGGGCACGCGCCCTCCGCCGACGCGAGATGCACCACCGGAGCGAGGATAAGGCGGGGAGGACCTTACTCTGACTTCAAGATATAGCCACCGCTTCAACATCTCAACAAAGAAGACATCGAAAAATAGCCTAAACAAAGAACAGAAACCCTCCCACCGGTGAGAGGCCATTGTCCGCCACGCCTCCAAGGCCCTAAGGCCATCGAAGGCGGGACGGACTGTCGGCGTCGCCGGCGAGAGGAACGAAACCCTAGATTGGTCTTGTGGCTGCCGCCTCTTGATTGCCTCTCCTATTGGAAATGTTCAACTGCGCCCCGGCAAGCACTGGCGCAGATAACGCCTCGACGTGCGTACGTCAGGTGTTGCGTTTTTGTGCAGCATCACATAGACATAGTGCCAACTGCGAAAGCTCCCAAGTGCGGCATAGACGACATCTAGCGTGCGTGCGCGGACAAAGAAGGGGACGTGTCGATCCCTTGCTATAAGCGCACCGTCCACCCTGCTAGCTAGCTTTCATAGGAAAGAACTCCCCGATGATCTTTGCTAGGAACGGTGTATCTGCAAATCTCTCTGCATTGTTAACTTAGCAATATTCCCTTTCCCCTTGTATATTATTCAGGTCAAACTCCACGGTCTAGTTAATGGTTATGACTTATGAGCGGGAACTGCCGTTACGTCCGTCTGTTGACCACACCAGCCGACCTCCATGCCATGAGATCGAAAGGGAGCCCATGCATGCCAAACTCGTTATAAATATGCGAAATGGAATCTCAAATGGATATGCTTCCTTCCTACACAAAAGAGAGCTAAATGGATATGGTTTGTCCTCTCAAAAAATCAAACGGTATCAAACGTTCGGGTTTGTTAAGCAACAACAACGAGAACCCTCTACGATGACGCTTGCTTTTGGAGGAGTGATGACGGTGATATCGGTGGGTAACCTCGACGATGGCCCTCGCCTTTGGCGGTGCGTGTGGTTTGCATTTGGTAGCTGGGTGGCCGTGCGTTGCTCTCATGATGGTCGTGTTTCATGACGGCTGGCCATGATCTTTGTATCGATTTTTGGCCAATTTTCCAACTAATTAATATACTCTCTTTTTTAATTAATAAAAATAGCAAATCTTTAGTGTTGTTTTATAAAAACAAGAGTCATACGCTTTTGGTAGATGAGACACTCATATGAGTCGCGCCGTCTCCGCGGGCGGCCGAGTCACGCTGTCAGTCTCACGGTGAGCCATCTATCACTTCCCGTTGTCGAGCAGGTGGATGTTGTTGCGTCGTCGTGGAGCTTCGATACACCCTGGTTGCTTTTCGGTGCCTTTGGTGGCAAGTCTTGCTTCTACTTATTCTTTTTAATTCTATCTTAATCTGCTTTGTAAGAGGTATCCGGTTTAACTATTTTGGCTTCGTTTATACTCCCTCGGACTCATATTACTCTTTGCTAATATGGATGTATCTACTATTAAAATATGTCTAGATACATATATATTAGCGAAGAGTATTATGGGTCGAAGGGAGTAGTAAAACAGGGCAAACGGGGAAGCAACACCTAGCAATGTACTCTCTCTTGAGAAGCAACAATGGAGCCATCGAGGTCCCTCTCGGTGCGCGCGCGGCCTGCGCATGATGAACGCACACCATGCATGATTCCATCAGCAGCAGGGCAATAATAATGCCATTGTTTTGCTACTGCTTCCGTGCGATCAAATCAAAGAAATGCTCCTCCTTGTCAACGGGGTCACTAATCAATCCCACCAAACCACCCCACCACGCTAACTAAAACTAAACAAGGAGAGGGGGAGGTCTACGCAATAATTCGGCCCCGCACCCACGCGATGACGCGATGGAAAGCACCGCACATGGCGCCGCTCCCCATCCACGGGGACAAACAGACGAGCAGGGTGGCCGCCCTCGGCCGCGCTCTACCCCAAGCAGGGCTGCACGTCCTGTTTTTTTTTCTGCCGTTTGCCGCTTGCCGCTGTGACGGCGCACGGGGGGCACGGCCACGAGCCCGCCAGAGCGCTCTGCGTTTGCTTTCGTACGTCCTTGGCCGTGGTACCTGGCCGCGGCTATCTTTGCGATCGGCGGGCGAAGCCGCTTGGCGAGCTGCGCTATGCCACGGATCCTCTGTGGCTCATGGGGCTGGCACTGCCTCCTGCGGAGCACGTCCACGGGAAGTCTAATTTGCACTTCTTTTGGAAATGCCAAGTACGTGCATACAGGGGCGAAGCTCGGATATGGTCTTTTGGTTCATAGCAGCAAATGCACCTATTATAAAAATATATTTTTTTAAAAGTTAAAGAAAATTCGGGAAAAAAATCTAGATATACATCTGAACATTCTATATTAATTCACCAAAGTTTTGGTGAGAAAAAACATTTTTATAACCTGTGTAAAAAAGATAAAAAAAATGTTACGTAAATAGCAATTTTGTAGCATAAAAATCATCTTTTTTACAGAGCCCACAAAAAAATATCTTTTTCCTACAAAATTTGGTGAGTGAACATAAAATGCCTAGATGCACGCTAATTTTCTTTATAGAATTTTTAGACATTTTAAAAAATGATTTTGGGCCGGTGGGTGCATCTACATCTTGGACTAGGAGCCAAAGTAGATATCAGAGCGAAGCTCCTCTTAGGGCAGGTACAGACACTAAAATAGATATATCTATACATTAAAATATATTTATATTAGCAGAAAAAATAAAAGGGAGTAGATAATCTCTGTTTTGATGCTTACGATGTAAAAAAATTGAACAGCAATTAAGGTGGGTTTAGAGCGATCAAACTTTAATAGGCAAACAAAAGCTTTAAAAATACCCACAACTTTCATGTTTTTTTATTTCATTTGACATCATCTTTTAGAAGCCTTTTAGCGTTCTCTGAGAATTGGTCCTGTAGGGACAAATTTTTGAGAGATTCCCGCAACGAGAGGTTACTTCGTGGAAAAACTTTTGCACTTTTGCAACTATAAATATGTTAGTTTCAATAAAAAATAATCAAAGTTGTCAAATATCATAAATAATAACATAATGAACTTCAAAATACATGGATATGTTTCTTATGATTGTGCTACATCGAGCGAGGGATATTCAAAACTCTTGATCTTACTAAAATTAAGAAAGATTTTAGTCATTGTTAAGGATTTATGGACAAAATTAAAGTTTCAATTCGGTATGTTTGTTGGTTCTACTTCTATTTAAATATGTTACTATTACCTTGTTTTTGCAAATAATACAACAATTCAAATAAATGGCTTCTACCTTGTATTTAAATGTGATCAGATCTTGATTAAAATTCTTTAACAACTGACAAAACTGATTTTAATGCAATGCAAATATAGGGAAGGGGGCATCTGCCCCACCCTACCCACCCCTATAGTTCTAGTCAAACAATGATATATGTCTATGAGGTCGCCCTACCAAACTTCTAGATTGTTCCCCACCAATGTGTGTATACCCTCCCACATAATTACTATGTCTAGCTTGTTGATTTTCCTTAGTTATCGATTGTGCCATCTCGTAGGTACACGTACGACGAGTGGTGTTTGGACGTGACACAGGTCCCACGATTGAACATATCCCGGTTCCTACTTTTCCTTTGCTATCTCAAAGAAAAACCAATGGAGAGGTGGTAACTGATGGTACGGTGTTGATGTAGGAGTTTTATAGATGACCGCCCAGTTGGAAACCCCAAGAGAAGGTTATGATGAGCACAACAACAAGTCTTCCCTCTGTATGAGACCGAGGTTTATCGAACCAATAAGAGAAAGAACCAACTTCCGAAGGTTGATGCTCGCTAGCTTCGCGACATCTCCGGATAATGTATGTATGGCGCCTTGTCCAGGGTGTAGCTTTGCACCAGCAGCAACGTGGAACCTGCACACAACACAACCAAGTATTTTTTTCCCAACTTACAGTGAGGCTATCAATCTCACCGGTTTGCTGTGAACAAAGGATTAAGCATATCGAGTGATAAAAGATAGTAATTTGCAAGAATGTAAATAAAGTGAGTAAATGATAAATGGTAATAACAATGTAAAAGAATTGACCAAGTCCACAGTTCACTAGTGGTGTCTCTCCATAAGATAAATAACATGCTGGGTAAACAAATTATAGTTAGGCAATTGATAGAATAAAGCAAGCATACAAATGTCATGAGGATCATTATGAGATTCACTTGGGCATTACAACATAATACATAGACCGTAATCCAACTGCATCTATGACTAATAATCCACCCTCCGAATGTCATCCGAGCAACCATTGGGTATTAAGTTGCAAGCAACAGATTATCGCCTTAAGAAAATGTGTAATGTAAAAAAATAAAAATGTCCTTAAACATAAGATTGTTGTTTTCTCCCTAGTAGCAACAGCACATCTACAACCTTAGAGGTTTATGTCACTCCCCCAGATTACTAGAGGCATGAACCCACTATCGAGCATAAATACTCCCTCTTGGAGTCACTAGGATCTACTCGGCCAAGATATCTACTAGCAACGGAGAGCATGCAAGATCATAAACAACATAGAGATAACATAAAGATAATAATTCAGCAAATCAACTTGACATAGTATCAATATTCATCGGATCCCAACAAACACAACATATAGAATTACACAACGATGATCTTGATCATGATAGGCAGATCACAAGATCTAAACATGAAGCACATGGAAGAGATGACAACCATATAGCTACTGCTATGGACCCGTAGTCCAAGGTAGACTACTCACTCATCACTCTGAAGGCAGGCATGGTGATGAAGAAGGCCTCTGGCGGTGATTCCCCTCTCTGGCGGGATGCCGGGAAGAGCTTCTGGACCCTCCCGATGTCGCGTCAACGACGGCGGCGGCTTGCAGTATGTTTTGAGGAAAATTGATTGGGGTGTTTAGGTTTTCCCATCGAGGGGAATATATAGGCGGAAGGGCGGCGTCAGGAAGTGGACCAGGGGCCCACACCAGGCCCTAGCGCGGCCAAGGGGTGGCCCGCGCCATGGGGTGGTGTAGCCACCTCCTGGCTCCCCTCCATCTCTGCTTTGGACTCCGTGATGCTTCGGGAAAAATAGGAACTTTGGCTTTTGTTTCGTCCAATTCCTAGAATATTTCCTGTGTAGCTTTTCCGAAACACAAAAACAGCAGAAAACAGGGAACTGGCACTATGGCATCTCGTTAGTAGGTTAGTTATGGAAAATGCATAAAAACACCACGAAGTGTAACAAAACACAAAGCAACTAGTGTGTAAACAAGGATGGAGCATCAAAAATTATAGATACGTTTGAGACGTATCAAGCATCCCCAAGCTTAACTCCTGCTCGTCCTCGAGTAGGTAAGTGATAACAAAACAATAATTTTTGAGGTGACATGCACCATCACAATCTTGATCAATGATGTAAAGCATTGAGTGCTGAGACCAAAGTACTTAAAACATGGGCATAAAAGATATAATCTTGACAATAAAACTTAGCAACCATGTTATAACATGAAAAGTAACACAAACAAAAGATCATGAGTAATGAAGCATTGAAAGTCAAGTGTGTGTTTCAACCATATAGAAAAACATAGCAAATTGGTTTTCAGCTTGTCCTTCATGGAATAGCAAAATATAAATGCATAGGACACTTTCAAGTTTAAGAGGGCGACTAGATACAAATAATTTAAGAACAAGCAAAACCATAATCATGAATCAAACGATGATAAATTTTGGGACTATGCACCTTAAACTCAGAATGACAACTATGCTCTCTTAGATGGTGCATAAAGGTAGAAGGTGGAGACTCAACATAAAAGTAAAATAAAGGCCCTTCGCAGAGGGAAGCAGTGATTAAACATGTGTGATGTCTACGCACTTCTATTCTTGTAGACACTTATTGGGCCTCCAAGTGCAGAGGTTTGTAGAACAGCAGCAAGTTTCCCTTAAGTGGATCACCCAAGGTTTATCGAACTCAGGGAGGAAGAGGTCAAAGCTATCCCTCTCAAGCAACCCTGCAATTACGATACAGAAAGTCTCTTGTGTCCCCAACACACCCAATACACTTGTCAGATGTATAGGTGCACTAGTTCGGCGAAGAGATAGTGAAATACAAGTGGTATAGATGATTATAAGTAGCAAACGTGATGTGAAATAAATATCGCTGCGGGCAAACAAGTAACAAAATAGCAAGTAAACGGTGTGCAATGCTTGGAAACAAGGCCTAGGGATCATACTTTCACTAGTGGACACACTCCCAACAATATAACATGATTGAACAAATAAACAACTTCTCTCCACTATGGTACTCTGAATTACTCTCCTATTGAATAACACTAATCATTGTGTAGTGGCTACAGAAGCACCCCTTAAAGTTCATCAAGTACTTGACAAACACCACTCATAGAGATATCCAAATCAGATCACAATTCAAGATAGATATCATTGCAACTTAAACCAAGTACTAACACGGTGCACACACTGTCAACATTACACCATGAAAGGAGGAATAGATCACTTCAATACTATCATAGTAATAATTACTCTCATAATCCACAAGAGATCACAATCATAGCCTAAACCAAGTACCACCATGATGCACGCACTCTCACCGTTACACCATGGCAGGAGGAATAGATTACTTTAATAACACCACTAGAGTACACTATAACAATTAAGCATAGGAGTAGCATAATATCTGAATAATAACATCTACTTGTTCAACATGATACAAAGCTCACGATCACATAAAGATCACATCATGGGAGAGAGAGGTGAACCACATAGCTACCGGTAGAGCCCTCAGCCCCGGGGATGAACTACTCCCTCCTCATCATAGGAGACAGCAATGTTGATGGAGATGGCGGTGAGGTCGATGGAGACGGCGGAGACGGCGATGGAGACCGATGGAGATGGCTCCGGGGGCACTTCCCCGTCCCGGCAGGGTGCCGGAACAGAGACTTCTGTCCCCCGAAATTCGTCGGCGATGGCGGCGGAGCTGCGGAACTGCTTCTGGAAAATTGCCGATCCCCTTAGGGTTTTCCATCCCGAGGCTTTATATAGGCGAAGGGGCGTCGCGAGAGGGCAGCCAGGGGCTCCTCACACATGGGTGGCGCGGCCAGGGCCTGGGCCGCGCCACCCTAGTGTGAGGGCAGGCCCTGGCCCCTCTCCGGCTCTCTTTCGGATGTCTGGATGCTCCCGGGTAAAATAAGACTTCAGGAACTTGTTTCGTCCAATTCCGAGAATATTTCCTGTGTATCACTCTGAAACACAAAAACAGCAGAAAACAGGGAACTGGCACTGTGGCAACTCGTTAATAGGTTAGTTCCGGAAAATGCATAAAAGTGCCACTAAGTGTAACGAAACATCGGGTAAATGGTGTAAAAACAAGCATGGAGCATCAAAAATTATAGATACGTTTGCAACGTATCAATGTGCTAGAGCTTTTCATTTGTAAAACAGAGAGATAAAAGTTTGTTTTGAGAGGTGGTTGTTCTTGCCAACGACTGGCAATGGGGTTCTTACTATCTTCCATACTAAGCAAGTTTTTGAGAGAGAGATTGGCACTTTGGTGCTCTTTTATAAAGCTTGGCACTCCTCCCCACTTTTTCTTTCACAAACCATGGCTGACCGATTCCATCGGGTGCCCACCAACTTTCACATACCATGGAGGAGTGCCTTTTTTCTTTTTTCTTTTTTCTTTTTTTTTTCTTTTTTGGAATAAAACAATATGGAAGATAGCAAATCCGACCACTACGTCCCCATGAGCTGAAAACAGTGTCGCAAAATGAGAAGTATTTTGAAGGTTTTTGAAAGGTAGCACATGAAAATTTACTTGGAATGGCTTGCAAATACCATGCATAGGAATTTATAGTGGACTCATTGGAAAACTTGGTTTTTGGGAGTTGGATGCACGAGAAGTATTCCCTCTCGGTACAAAATGAAGGCTAGCAAAAGACTGGGAGCGACCAACTAAGAGAGCAATAACGGCCATAATCATGCATAGCGACAAAACATCATTAACCGAAGCATAAAGTGGTATCACAAGTCAAAAACCAAATGATCATAGAGGCTATATGGCGACTTGTTAGAGTCAAACATGTTGTAAGCATGCGCCAAGTCAACCCAAATAAAGCATCAAAGGAGAAAACCACAATAACATGCTCCCATATAACAAAAACAACGCATGATTTTTTCAAAGGCTCATTAAGGAATCTTAGTCATTTGAGACAAGTCATGCTACATCAAAAACTACTAAGCATACTATCAAAATGACATCAAGCATGACATGCATAAGTCTAAGCCGCAGTCTAAACAAGCTCCCATTTGTACCACTATAGTCATGAAACTTTTTTCTCTTTTCCAACACCATTCAAACCTTTTTGAAACAACTCTTTTGATGAAAACCAGCATAGACCAGTGGTCTAAATACACCTTTATACAAAGATATAACAAGATCTGAACAAAATTCAAGGCGAAAAATGAAAGCTAAACATAGTACTAGAAAAAGAGAACACTCATTGAACGATAAGAGTGAAAACTAGAGTGTTCTTGGCAATGAAAAATGGAGTGTGTCTTCTCCAAAAAAAAAATTGGGGGGTCCAACCATTTATTGCAGAAAACCAAGGTTGGAAAAAGCGCTAGGCATAAGCGACGCGGTTGGCATTCGCCTAGTGCCTAGGCAGTGCTTAGGCGTCCTAGGCATGGCCTAGGCGGTTATAATTTTTGAACCATCAAGCGTGCATATGGGCGATAATAGTGAATACACATTAGTTTAGAGCATCTAAGTGAATAAACTATGAACAACTACCATTAGAATATGGCACATATGGATCGTTAGTGCAATATGACATAAATTTTTGTTTGGGAATCCTATTTCTTAGTTGCACTGCCTAGACTTCCGCTTATGCCCTAGGCGAGGCATTTGTCCATTGCCTAGCGATTAAGCGTGCCTAAGCGCTGCCTAGGCGTCGCCTTTTCCAACACTGAAAACAAAACAAAAGAAAACTAAAAGCGAAAGTAAAGACGCTCCAAGAAAAACGCATAGAATACGAAGCAATAAAAATATAGTGTCTTGAAAGGTGACCTGATTTTTGCCAATGAAGAAGGGGTGCCTCGGGGGCATCCCCAAGCTTTGACGCTTGTACCTATTGGATATTTCTTGGGGTGACATGGGCATCCTCAAGTTTGAGCTTTTGTCCATACTTCATCTCATCTTATCACTCTCCTTTCCCTACACTTGAAAACTTCCTTCATACAAAACTTCACACAATTCTATTAGCAACATTAGTATAAGCATGATAATAAATCTACTCTTTTGGTTCAGTTTCAAACTCAAATATACCATCCATTAAAGCATAAGATACTGTCGCAACTTCCTCAAAAGTTCCATGATCAAAATGTAGCGCCTTACCTTTTACCAAAGGCAGAACTCCTGTGATAATGTGCCATTCCCTAGATCAATAGATAGCACCACAGTACAAAATATAGTAATCATTGCAATACCATCAATATTACAACATAAATCCAATTACATAAGTCTTCAACCTTACGAGTACACAGCATAAAGCATAGTTGCAATGAGCCTCTATCTTCATCACGTGCCACAGGCAGACATGTTGGAATGTAAGCTCGAGATCCTACTCCTGGTTCCTTATTGGAAATAAAAACCTGCACGTTTGAATATGCAGTCCCAGAGGGGTCAGTACAACAACGTACTAGCAAATGACACATATTTGTGGCATTTGTGAAAAGACTATACTACATGATATCTGGCTTGTGGATCTCAAAGGCTCATTTGCATAAAGCCAATTTTTATCCTACAATCTTTGCAAAATCCTTTTCATCAAAATTTTATTTATGAAGGGCTGAAATAACCCCCATAACTATATACTAGCTAGGAATGTAGTTTCTGGGCGAAACTCAACATAGTTTTGAAACAACAGAAACCACCACCCCTCGGAGTGCATGGCTGACATGGGTATGCCCTTCGGGTACCCACGGATTAGTATACCGGGTCTGGCCCATTATGGAGGTGGACAAGTACAAGGACTCGAAGATTGACTTGAAGACGAAGAAGGAAGACTCTAATCCGTATTCGACTAGGACACTTGTAAACTCTAGCCCGGTTGCATATATAAAGCCAGGCAGGGGCGCCCCTAGAGGGACATCGAATAACTCAGATATCTCATAGACATCAAATATCATAGACACGCAATATTAGAGATACAAGATAGATTAGATATAGACTAGATACAATATTCCGCCTACGGCGGCTCTATGTAAACACCATTGTGATCATATACTAGATTGCTAGCAGGATGTAGCGATCCTCCACCGCGGGGACGTGAACCTGGGTACATCGTGTGCCAATCTCGATCCCGGAATCTCTAGTCATTGCTCTTCCCCCGATCTAAGTCCTTCATCTAGGACATTTGTCGAGTTAACCCTCGTCAATTGGCGCCGACTATGGGGATCGCGGCGACTGGATTTTGTTATCCGGGCGGGATCCTTCAACCCTTTCGTCGACAAGATCAGCAAATTTTGCGGCTGCCAACAGCAGCAGCAACAAGATCGACTCAACAGATTCATCAACCTTCATCGACAATACATCTAGCTACCTCATCTGCTCCAGCGGCGTCAAAGTTCATCATCATCGGCAAGATCGTCATAGATGGACTCGTCCGTGTTATTTCTCCGCGTTGGTTTCAATTTCCTCGTCACGGCCAGCACTCAGTGAAAGCCACATCCTCTCAAACACGAAGATAGTTCTGCTACATCACGCAAAGGTGCAAAACCGGAAGTTTCAAGGAGTGGCGCCTGAGTACTAGTTGGTCCCGGTCAAATTTGACTCAATTGATGGTAATCACGTGATACCAAGAGCAATACTACTTTACTACTACTTGGTGGCGATTGGCACAGGAAGTTGGAAGAAAAAAATAAAAGATATAAAGGAGAGATTGGCTCAGCTTGGTGGCGTATGGCGAATTGGAAATCAATGGTTACTACTGCTTTACGTGAAGACAATCAAAAGAAAAAGGAGATCAAGCATGACGCTTGTATGTGAGTCAGCCATATATTGCGCCGGCGATTCGAAAGAACTGATCGGACAACTCGAAAAAAATACTTCGCCGTTAACATCGTCAACTGCGGCTAGCCATGCTCGGGGGCTCGCCGTCGTGCACTCGCGTAAATTATCGGCAACGCTCGGGGGCTCGACATCAACTCGCCCCTGAGTGCGGAAGCTCATACTCAAGACCTACGATTTCGTCGACATCAGCAACGCGACGATCCCAGCAGCGCTCGGGGGCTCGAAAACAACTTCGCCTTCGATCGCAGATACGATTCTTCGACAACAACTCGCCTACCTCTACATCGTCGACTACGGCCGTGTCGACCACGGTGCACCCAATAAAAGCTAAGTTTTCCTCTTCCAAGAGTCAATTATCATTTACTTTCGCCGCACCCGACGCTCGGGGGCTCCGCCATGAAAAATCATCTTGCATATCATTGACTTTGAAAAAATTGTGAAAGCCCTAGTAGCTGGCGTTCCTTGTCGAATACTTGTCAATTTAATTTACAGTCGCATGAAGCTCGACTAACGGTTCGCAAGGCACAAAATCTTGGGGCGTCAGGCTAACGAAAAGGCTTAGCAAGTATCTTCAAAAATGCGGCAAACGCACCACATTACGTCTGACCTGAGTAGCTAATCGAGCCGTGAAGTGCATCAGGATAACGAAAGGGTCTTACGTACGAGCAACAAAATTGCACAAAAAACATCAATTTTTTATTTTACATACTACAACATCATTACAATATGCAAACACAATATTTCTTCGAGAGACAAAGTATTTCACAACTTTTCATATTTTCTGCAGGAGCCAAACTTTTTCGAGTAGTACAACTTGAGTCTATGCCCGGCTACAAGTATCCGAACATAGACTCAGGGGCTACTCCCATCGGGAGCGCTGGTCGCGCACCTGATAGAAAGATAATTTTTGAGAAAGAAATCGACAAGAAGAGAAGAAAAAGAATTGGAGCCTATGATCGACTGCAAGTACCCGACCATAGCCTCGGGGGCTACTCCCATCGGGAGCGCTGGTCGTGCACCCGATGAAGATTTACTTTGAGAAGATCATCAATGAAGAGCGAGGAAGAAAATTTTGAGTCCATTGTCGGTGGCAAGCACCAGAAAATAAACTCGACATTTCACTCCCATCGGGAGAGCAGATTCAAGAACCCGAAGATTTCAGGAAGTCGAAGAATTGAAGTCGAAAATGAAGAAATGAAAGTTTTCAAGAAGTTGAAATATATGAAGTCGAAGATTGAAGAAATCAAAGTTTGATGAAGTCAAAGATTGAAGAAGTCAAAGTTTGAAGAAGTCGAAGATTGAAGAAGTCGAAGATTGAAGAAGTCAGAGAATTGAAGAAGATTGAAGATTTGAAGTTTTGAGACTCAACCCGAGTCTGCAACTCGAATTGAGTCTCGGGGCTACTGACATGGGTATGCCCTTCGGGTACCCACGGATTAGTATACCGAGTCCGGCCCATTATGGAGGTGGACAAGTACAAGGACTCGAAGATTGACTTGAAGACGAAGAAGGAAGACTCTAATCCGTATTCGACTAGGACACTTGTAAACTCTAGCCCGGTTGCATATATAAAGCCAGGCAGGGGTGCCCCTAGAGGGACATCGAATAACTCAGATATCTCATAGACATCAAATATCATAGACACGCAATATTAGAGATACAAGATAGATTAGATATAGACTAGATACAATATTCCGCCTGTGGCGGCTCCATGTAAACACCATTGTGATCATATACTAGATTGCTAGCAGGATGTAGCGATCCTCCACCGCGGGGACGTGAACCTGGGTACATCGTGTGCCAATCTCGATCCCGGAATCTCTAGTCGTTGCTCTTCCCCCGATCTAAGTCTTTCATCTAGGACATTTGTCGAGTTAACCCTCATCAATGGCCTTAGCTTCTCCTGATTGTTGCTAGTCAAGTTTTAAAGCATTAAGAAAAGATGATGAGATTCTTCCGATCATTCCATGGCTAGAGACTCAATTGTCCATTCCGAGGACTCGGCTAATCGATTAGATTTTAACACCTTGCAAGGGTTGTGCACTTTCACCTTAAGACTCATTTTACGCCCATACATAAAATGAGACAAGACCTTTCAAAAAAAGCATTTAACCAAACGGATCTGACTGTGCCCCCTATATTATGCTACCACCCTCTGTCAGTACCCATGGTTGAACCCTTAATCCTACTCAATCAAGACAGATCCCATATTGTCATAAGGCTGCACTGGAAGTACTTTAATCATGGAAGCCATATTAATCTCTTGAATCCTGAGTGGCCATCCCGAGCAATATCCTGAGCTACACATCCGTACAAGCATGTGCCCCAGAACCCACCTACTTCACTTTCCATCACAAACCATTCCACCCAGGTAGTTTATTTTAGTTGAAGTTGTTAATTGTATTCACAAAACAACTTTGCATATGATCAAGCATAGCATCAATATTCAGGTATTTAGCATCCTACCAGGTGGGGTTCAGGGATAGCTACTCATTACTAGGATATAACACTTTGTAAACAGTTGAACATTCACCTATCATGCATACTACTAAAAATCACTAATGCATAATAAAAATAGGTAGAAGATATGTGTGTCACTTGCCTTTTTGAAGAATACGATCTTTCCACTTCTCTCAACTAATCTCGTAGCTCTTCACACAAAATATAGCACAAGAAATAGCATACCATAAACATACCATACAAACACAATCAAACAATTCAAACAATTGAAAAGTATTTGTTTAACAATTTAGTTTTATTCAAGATATTGTGTTAGAATAAATATGACAAAAGAATTGTGAATTATGAGATATGAGATATGGGTTTGAGTGCTAGTTGGGAAGATCATATGATTGATAGAGAATCGGACTAAGCATAACATAATTGATAAGTCTTTATGCTTTATTAAAGCATGAATGAAGCTTGGAATAACTCATGTCAAATAGATCACACAAGTGGCAATTAGAGCAACAACAATACTATTGAATAAGTGTGACAACAATTACTCATAAATAGTATGCATTGCACTTAGGCTTTGGGTAAAGATTAGTGAATCATTACATTACTCAATTAGCACATTTGCAAATTGAATAGTTTAATACATGTGAACAAGATTAAGTGAACAATGATTGGATATGGGTGGATGACATTTGAGAATATGGCTCAAAGGATTCATTGAACAATATGAAGTATGATCATGAGCTATGGTAGTAGAATTGAATCAATACCACAATAGCAAGAATAGAACTAATGATTAAGTTATGTCTCATTTTACTCAAATAACTCAATTGATATTTGAATATATGTGAGACAGACAAAACAGATTTAGATAGAAGTGACATTGGATCAAAGTGATCTCAAGATGATATTTGATGAATGGGTATGATCATAGGATTTACTAATGCAGAAAGAAATTTTATTGAAAGAAATATAGAATTATTTCTATGGTGGAATTACTCAAATACTCATATTAGAATTTGAATAATTGTGAAGTGGTTCAATAAAATATCGAAGTGATGCTACTGGATAGCTTGCAGTAAAACAAAGCTAATGCAAAAGGATTCATCCTAAAATAAGTTTTAGAATTCAAATTATGCTCAAATTTGTTATTTGGATGAATTTGAATGCACAAGGTGTGTGCATGTATCAACTTTGAAATTACTTGATCGTATGATATTCTACATGATTAGAGGATTCAATAGACTAAAAATTTATAATTTTTTGATGCACAGAACAAAAGATATGAAATTAGCAAGCTAGCAGATAGGTTTGATTCAATTTGAAAATGGATTCAAATTGAATACTGAAACTATGAAGTTTTTGTGCACTAATGGATTCTACACATTTGAAGGTTTCCAATGGTGTATTATTTGTGATTTTTGGACACAGGGATCAAAAGATATGAATTATCAAAGTTTTGTATGAAATCTGGTTTGAAATTCCTATTTGAATCACGTTTAAATCCGGGGCTGACATGTGGAGCTATCTTATTCGCCGGTACCATTTCAGACGGATTAAGAACTGAGGCCGTTGGATTTTATTAGATCTGGACGCACCCGATCGTCCCGTACCAGTTCGATACGTGAACTTTTCTGGGGTGTACGATGAAGATCCGATGGACCAAGTTCAAAAGGGAGAGCTCACCGTGGGGATCTAGGTTTCCGTCGAGATTCACCGGCGAGGCGTGCAGGTGGTCGTCTCCGGCGAGCTTCTAGCGACTCCTGGACGACGGCAATGCTACGACGGCCTTTAGGACGACGAGGGGATCTCGAGAGCTTGATCGGCATCCCTGTTTGCTTGCAGGAGGAGGAGAGGGGTACGGCTGGAGATCAGCGGCGCGGCGATGTGCTTCGGGTGACGGTGTGTGTGTCGTTCTGCTGCGGTTAAGACAAGGGAAAAGGGTCAGGAGAGTGCGCCGGTGAGAGGCAGAGGGAATAGGAGGGGAGGGAGAGGCTCTGGCTCACCACGGGTGATACGTCTCCAACGTATCCATAATTTTTGATGCTCCATGCTTGTTTTTACACCATTTGCTTAGTGTTTCGTTACACTTCGTGGCACTTTTATGCATTTTCCGGAACTAACCTACTAACAAGTCGCCACAGTGCCAGTTCCCTGTTTTCTGCTGTTTTTGTGTTTCAGAAAAGTTACACAGGAAATATTCTCAGAATTGGACGAAACCAAAGCCAGTCACCCAGAATTTTACCGAAGCTTCCAGTGAACCGAAGAGGAGACGGAGTGGGGCCACGATGGGCCCACACACTAGGGCGGCATGGCCCAGGCCCTGGCCGTGCCCCCTATGTGTGAGACCATCTCGGTCCACTTCTGATGATGCCCCTTTGCCTATAAAGAACCCCCGATGGGAAAAACCTAAATTACCTGATCAGTTTTCTAGAACACATTGCAATCCGCCGCCGCCGTTGACCCGAAGATCGGGAGGGTCCAGAAGCTCTTCCCGGCACCCTGCCGGAGAGGGGAATCACCACCGGAGGTCTTCTTCATCGCCATGCTTGCCTCTGGCGCGATGAGTGAGTAGTCTACCTTGGACTATGGGTCCATAGCAGTAGCTAGATGGTTGTCTTCTCCACCATGTGCTTCATGTTTAGATCTCATGAGCTGCCCTACATGATTTAGATCACCGTTATGTAATTCTACATGTTTGGTTTGTTGGGATCCGATGAATATTGGTGTTATGCTTGAGTTGATGTACTAAAATTTATCTTATGTTATCTCTATGTTGTTTATGATCTTGCATGCTCTCCGTTGTTAGTAGCTATCTTGGCCAAGTAGTTGCTAGTGACTCCAAGAGGGGGTATTTATGCTCGATAGTGGGTTCATGCCTCTATTTAATCTGGGGGAGTGACAGAAACCTCTAAGGTTGTAGATGTGCTATTGCTACTAGGGGAAAACATCATTCATATGCTCGAGGGCATATGCTTTGTTTACATTACACACTTTGCTTAATGCAATTATCTGTTGTTCACAACTTAATACTTGTGGAGTTCTCGGATTGATTCGCCACAAGTGGATTATTAGTCATAGATGCAGTTGGATGGCGGTCTATGTATCTTGTTGTAATGCCCAGAGTAAATCTCATAGTGATCCTCTCATCATATGCACGTTGTCTTTATTCTATCAATTGCCCAACTGTAATTTGTTTACCCAGCATGTATTATTTTATCTTATGGAGAGACACCACTAGTGAACTGTGGACCCCGGTCCTATTTCCACTATATTGCTATCACCTGTTTACTTCACTCGCACTGTTTACTTTACTCGCATACTATTACTATTTTCCACTCGATACGCTCATTCCTTTGTTTCAAGCAAACCGGTGAGATTGACAACCTCATCGTAAGTTGGGAGCAAAGTATTTGGTTGTGTTGTGTGCAGGTTCCACGTTGCTACTAGTTGAAGATGCGCTAACTCGTTATCGATCATTAACGGCGCCCTTGTTGGAGTGTCACTAGACTAGCAAGCATCACCTTCAGTTGTATTGGCTCCTTCCTCTCCTGATCGACATACCTTGGTTTCTTACTGAGGGAAAACCTTGCTGCTATATTCATCATACCTTCCTCTTGGGGTTCCCAACTGGACGGTGAAAAGATAACACCACCGCAAGCATCAACGGGCGACGAATTTCGCCGGTGATGCCTGCAGACATGCGGAGATCCGACGAGCGATTTTGTCGTGTTGAGGTGGAATCGGCGAGAAAGGAAAAAGGGAGGCGAGGGAGGAGGGGTAGGGGGTTTTATAGGCGCAGAGCCTTGGGGAAGGGGTTAGGGTATCGGGGCAAGAGAGGAGATCGACGGCTAGGGGGTCTCGGGCTCAAGCTGGACTCATCCAGAGGAAGAAGGAGAGCCTGATGAGTGGGTCCCACTCATCAGCGGGAGAGAGAAGAAAGGGGATGTACCCCTTTGTGGTTTGGCGATGCTGGGCTGCAGGCTCTATTCGGGACTAGGCCGAATGGCTCCCCCTCGGCCCTTTTCTCTTTTCTGATTTCTTTTCGATTTTTTTTCCGATTTTTGTTTTTATTTTCTATCTTTTGCATAACTCATTCAATTCAATTCAAACAAAAACCTAATTTCTTCAAATCATCAAAGCAATGTTGTAAACCAGTAACTAACATGTTTTCAAAACCAAATATGATTTTTGAGTAATGCTTCATAGGTTTAGCAAGGTGGCTTGCTTGCATAAAATAAATAGAATTAGGGTTTAGAAAATAGTTCTTTTAAGGAAAATACTTCACAGAATAATTGTTTGAAATAATCTTTCAAACTTAGTTTTGAAAATGCAATCTTTATAAAGATATTTGAAATGCATTCCTTGCAAGTAACTTGCATAGGTTTTGAATAAAAGAAGAAAATAATATTTTGACATTTGCTTTTCTCAAAGAAGTTCTTCAAGAAATAATAGAGGATTTAAAATAGTTTCAAATAAAGTTTTCAAATAAAATCAAAAAGTTTTTAAATCCTTGTGAAAATTCAATCAACACATTCAAACTAAAAGCAAAAAAATTCCCCCAAAATTTGATAAAATCTTGGGATATTACAGACTACCACCCTTAAAAGAAATCTCGTCCCCGAGATTGGAGAGGCTAGAAAGAAAGAAGGGTTTGGGTTACCTAGGTGGCTACCACCCTTAAAAGAAACTTTTATAGGTAGTCTAGGTTCTTAGGTTCAACCAGAAACACCTTGGGGTTAACTTGGCACTGGGTCATCTTTTGAATCCATAGTTAGTCTTCTTCTTTATTTCCGATAGGTGGGTGTCTATTCACAATTCCGGGCACCAACCTTCCTTAGGGTTTCTTGGGTAATATCTTGCTCCATTGTAGAGCTTCTATCCGGCTGGGTAGTTGTTGAACTACTTTGGACACTGAGGAGTCACTCTTCAATTCGGTTGAACTACTTTGGACACTGAAGAGTCGCTCTTTGGGTCAATCAGAAGATTCCTCAGCTTGGTCTTCATCTTTCTTAGGCGACGTCCTTGAAGGTTCTTCATTTTATGGTTTCTTCCTTTATGATACCATTCTGCTCCAAATTTACGATACTATTCTATTCTATCCTATTCTAATAACCTTCCATGTGATACCATTTTATTCCAAAATTTATGATACCATTTCTATTTCAGTAATCTTTCTATTCTGTTCCCGTGGATACCATTCTGTTCTAGTAACCATTCTGTTCTTGTAATCTTCTATGGTGATGTACATCTTCCATTGCGAGTCTTCATCAATCGAAGGCTTGAAGTTCATCATTACCGTTTTCCTACGTGTTGGCAGCACTTGCCTGCTATAAGGGTAGATTATGCTATCTTCCTAGGGTTAGGGCTTTTGCTCTTACAGGTCCTTTCAACTTTTATCACAAGTAGTAGTTGAATACCATTGCTTCCATGTTGGCTACACCTTGTGGTGTCTTCTTCTTGTACTCGGGGTATCCTTCAGTTATTCCATCTTGTAGTACTATTTCCTATGGGTCTTCTTGCATGGTGTTCCTTTTGCTTGCACTTGTATCAAGTGATAATATTGAGGTCCTTCTTCATGCTTCCTTGTGGGTTTGCTTTGTTGTATCCTTCCAGGCATCTGGATGGGTAATGTCCTATTCTCTTGTATTTTGAAACACTGAACCCTGCTGTTGTCCTTTGTATCATTATCTCCATCTGAGGGTTGTGGGGATTGTTTTGTTGTTGAGAATACTTCAGTTTGGGTTTACGACGGGTTTAGGACTTAGCATAGATGAGAATTAGATAGAAGAGGTCTAAAGAAGATTCCTACCCAAACATAGCAGATTGTTTGCAATATGAATTCTCTTACAAGCAATATCTAACAAACATTCAACACATCAAGCAAACTAGTTCTAACACACATGAAAAGTATGATCATCCACAAGTTGGTATGACCATAAACGTCTATTACACGTCGTCTATTATTAAAATTCCTAAATGGAAGTCCAACTATAGCTTCTTGGTTCCCTTCTAGGTAGATCCATTGTTCTGGTCCAGCTGCTTTTGTAGATTTGCAATTTGTTCATCCTTGGTTGTGATGAGGTCTCCTTGGACACTAAGTTCAGATACCAAATGTTCCATGTCACTTTGAAGTTGACTTATGGTTTTCTTCAATGCAGTAGTATCCTCCTTTTCTTCTTTGAGGTCCTTTTGGGTATTATGGAGTCTCCACTTGAGTCTTTCTCCAAGTTCTTTAATAGCTGACCAAGCAGCACATCTTGCAGAGTCAAGGAATGATGTATGCATCTCAGAGTTGGTAAACATCCAAAGTCCCATCTTCTTGTGGTCGTCTTCTTTGTTCTTATATAGGTGGAGTTGCACCCACCAATATTCTTGACCTTCATCAATCACGGGAAATCCTTTGTAAACAGCTTCTCCTTGCATTCCCAAGCTTAACATGAGGTTCTTCAATGCTTTGGGAAATTTAGTCTCACACTTTAGGGTCATGATCATCACTGGTCCTTTCATGATGGATTCGGTGAGGTTGGTCATCTAAAATAGAAAGATAAGGTGTGTAAAACAAATGAAAGTGGTAAGTCTTACAAGAAAGATTCAGAATGAAAAGTAGAGAAATTTTTCATTTAGAAAACTAAAATGAAGATTTTTCTTATAGAGGGAAGAATTCCTAGGGTTTCCTAATCTATTCCAAACCTAGGGTCTCGATCCTACAGGCAACACTATGCTCTGATACCATTCTGTAGCGCCCTAACTTTTACTAAAGGCAGAACTCCTATGATAATGTGTCATTCCCTGGATCAGTAGATAGCACCACAGTACAAAATATAGTAATCATTGCAATAGCATTAATATTACAACGTAAATCCAATTACATAAGTCTTCAACCTTACGAGTACACAGCATAAAGCATAGTTGCAATGAGCCTCCATCTTCATCACGTGCCACAGGCATACATGTTGGAATGTAAGCTCAAGATCCTACTCCTGGTTCCTTATTCGAAATAAAAACCTGCATGTTTGAATATGTAGCCCCAGAGGGGTCAGAACAACAACGTACTGGCAAATGACATATATTTGTGGCATTTGTGAAAAGACTATACTACATGATATATAGCTTGTGGATCTCAAAGGCTCATTTGCATAAAGCCAATTTTTATCCTACAATCTTTGCAAAATCCTTTTCATCAAAATTTTATTTATGAAGGGCTGAAATAACACCCATACACTACATACTAGCTAGGCATGTAGTTTCTGGGCGAAACTCAACATAGTTTTGAAATAACAGAAACCACCACCCCTCAGAGTGCATGGCCCCGAGCTTCTCCTGGTTGTTGCTAGTCAAGTTTTAAAGCATTCAGAAAAGATGATGAGATTCTTCCGATCATTCCATGGCTAGAGACTCAATTGTCCATTCCGAGGACTCGGCTAATCGATTAGATTTTAACACCTTGCAAGGGTTGTGCACTTTCACCTTAAGACTCATTTTACGCCCATACATAAAATGAGACAAGACCTTTCAAAAAAAGCATTCAACCAAACGGATCTGACCGTGCCCCCTATATTATGCTACCACCCTCTATCAGTACCCATGGTTGAACCCTTAATCCTACTCAATCAAGACAGAGCCCATATTGTCATAAGGCTGCACTGGAAGTACTTTAATCATGGAAGCCATATTAATCTCTTGAATCCTGAGTGGCCATCCCGAGCAGTATCCTGAGCTACACATCTGTACAAGCATGTGCCCCAGGACCCACCTACTTCAATTTCCATCACAAACCAATCTACCCAGGTAGTTCATTTTAGTTGAAGTTTTTAATTTTATTCATAAAACAACTTTTCATATGATCAAGCATAGCATCAATATTCAGGTATTTAGCATCCTACCAGGTGGGGTTCAGGGATAGCTACTCACTACTAGGATCTAGCACTTTGTAAACAGTTGAACATTCACCTATCATGCATACTACTGAAAATCACTAATGCATAATAAAAATAGGTAGAAGATAAGTGTGTCACTTGCCTTTTTGAAGAATACGATCTTTCCACTTCTCTCAACTAATCTCGTAGCTCTTCACACAAACTATAGCACAAGAAATAGCATACCATAAACATACCATACAAACACAATCAAATAATTCAAACAATTGAAAAGTGTTTGTTTAACAATTTAGTTTTATCCAAGATATTGTGTTAGAATAGATATGACAAAAGAATCGTGAATTATGAGATATGGGTTTGAGTGCTAGTTGGGAAGATCATATGATTGATAGAGAATCGGACTAAGCATAACATAATTGATAAGTCTTTATGCTTTATTAAAACATGAATGAAGCTTGGAATAACTCATGTCAAATACATCACACAAGTGGCAATTAGAGCAACAACAATACTATTGAATAAGTGTGACAACAATTACTCATAAATAGTATGCATTACACTTAGGCTTTGGTAAAGATTAGTGAATCATTACATTACTCAATTAGCACATTTGCAAATTGAATAGTTCAATACATGTGAATAAGATTAAGTGAACAATGATTGGATATGGGTGGATGACATTTGAGAATATGGCTCAAAGGATTCATTGAACAATATGAAGTATGATCATGAGCTATGGTAGTAGAATGGAATCAATACCACAATAGCAAGAATAGAACTAATGATTAAGTTATGTCTCATTTTACTCAAATAACTCAATTGATATTTGAATATATGTGAGACAGACAAAACAGATTTAGATAGATGTGACATTGGATCAAAGTGATCACAAGATGATATTTGATGAATGGGTATGATCATAGGATTTACTAATGCAGAAAGAAATTTTATTGAAAGAAATATAGAATTATTTCTATGGTGGAATTACTCAAATACTCATATTAGAACTTGAATAATTGTGAAGTGGTTCAATAAAATATGGAAGTGATGCAACTGGATAGCTTGCAGTAAAACAAAGCTAATGCAAAAGGATTCATCCTAAAATAAGTTTTAGAATTCAAATTATGTTCAAATTTGTGATTTGGATGAATTTGAATGCACAAGGTGTGTGCACGTATCAACTTTGAAATTACTTGATCTTATGATATTCTACATGATTAGAGGATTCAATAGACTACAAATTTATAATTTTTTGATGCACAGAACAAAAGATATGAAATGCGGTGACCCAGCATACCACTGCATGTTGTAGTATGCAAGTCGTTGATATAACACTTGCGGAACAAGCCTCCACAAATATTACATCCCTCAGAATGGTACAACAGAAACATTGCGGGCTCAAATACAAACTGATCACCAAGTTATTACAAACCAAAGCGTGATGATAACGAAATGCTCCCATAAAGAGAACACCTCAAGTGCTTAGTGTTTACAGCAACTGAAAAGCTTCAAATAATTAAACATGAGAAGAACTCAACAACTTATTCATGTTTTACAGTTGCTCGGTTCCTCAGCTACAATACTACCCTATTAGTTAGTACTCCTTCACTCTGACTCCTCGCCGGAGGATGCTCCGTAGCGAATGAAGTAATCCATGCCTTCGACGCCGCGAGAGAGATCTGGCTCCTCGTAGAAGATGTCCTGCTGGCCTTCGATTGCGTTCAGCGTGGCTTCGTCGAGTTCTTCACAGTCTAGCAAGGGTTTAAGAGATTGGGGTGAGTAACGAGCGTTACCCAGCAAGTTTCTTTAGAAAGAAGTTGTGGGATATGCACTAGCTACAGCCACAGACCCAAAAGAGTCGTAGGCAAATGCAGAGTTTTATCAAAGGTTTCTTGAAAGATTGTTTTTACTTTAGAAAACTATGCCCAACAGCCAACACAGGTAGTAGTGCCTTGAGAGCACCTTTCCTGCGGCGTTCGCAGCTCCTTCCCAGAACAAGGGGTAACATGTCACATTCTTTTAACCTCTGCAGAGGTGTGTCCTTCCAAAAGAGATCAAAGCCTTGCTGCACAACCGGGCGTACATTCCCGTCCACACTTCCATGGTGTGGGGCCCAGTCATTGATCCAATCCAATCACTGCCTTCTCCGCACAACGCATGCCCACCCAATTCACGCATAGCAGGTTATGCCCCTGATATTCACCCCCAACGATGAAGTACCTAGGTGCCTCTTGCAGACCATCATAGACACCAGTGCCATGAGAACTGAGGTGTCCCACCCATGTGCAAGTAGTCCCGCAAGATCTACCGCGATCGGCAACTGGCTGCCCGTTGACATGCGAACGAGAGAAGATACAGCTGACTTTCCCGCCCCATTCCAAGTCTCTTAGAAGACACGGTTTTTACGGCGCTAGAATAACTGTGGCATTGGTAGTTAATCCTAGGTTTACTTTCCCGTGCAAGTGGAACCTCCACCACCACATTCTTACCGTGGTTCCACCTGCCAGCCTTCCTAGGTTATCACCACTGGTCGATAACCTCTAGTCATATTACTTATAAAAATAGGTTTTCTAACCCTTTTGAAGTGTTAGAGTTTGAAGTCATCACTTTGCAAGAAGTTTCAAAACCAGTGCAATCAAGAGATATGTGCAAGATAAACTTGCCTTGTGACTGAAAGGTAATGGAGTCGGATACTTGGCGATGCTCCTGATCTCCTTGTTCTACAGAAATCCAAGCATTGTCCGGTAAGGACAATGTTTCAAGAAACAAATGGATGCTATGCATAATGATATGCTATGCATGTTGATTCATGGACTTGGTTTTCTTATTTGTGTGTTTTACCCAAGACTTGCTAGGGTTTAAGTGTTTTTAATAGAACACAAAGGGCTATTTGTGTGTTTTACCCTAAATGTGATATTGAATAAATAATAAAAGTTTGAAATCAAAGTTCAAGTTATAAAACTTTTGTTGAGTTATTTGAAAAGAAAAGGTTTTAATTTTGAAAGAAGAAATTTCATTTTAATAAAAATAATACTTAAGATTTTTAGAAAATAGAATTTAAAAGCTTTTAAAATTTGGTTTAAAGAATAATTCAGGAATATGAATTTAATTTGATATTTATTTCATTAAAGAATAAGAAAATGTCTTATTAATATTATTTGAGTTTTGGTTTTGAATTAAATTTAAAAAGGAAATGATATTCAAATTTAATTTTGGAATTTGTGTTTAAAACAAATGACCAAAGCCTGTTTGGCCCAACTGGCCAACTGGCCCAAACCGGCCCACTCGAGCATGGCTAAGCCGACCCGGCACGGGTCTGGGTCGGTCACCCGACCCAGCCCAGCCCCTCTCGCACTCCTCTCTCTCCCCTTGATCTCTCTGGCGACTCGGATTGCCGCCGCCGCCGCCTGGCTTCTCCGGCCAAATCCGGTGACCTCTGTTGCCGCCACCTTGGGCGAAATGCTCTCCTCCGCGCCCTCTACCTGCTCCACCAAACGGAATCGCCAGCCGCCTCCTCTCCGAGGAGATCGGGTTGATCTCCCCTCTCGGGATCTGCCACCTCCGAGTACTCCCGATGCGGTGCCTCGCCGCTGGAGCTTGCTGAGCATGCTGAGTGTGCTCAGGTGCTTGCGCCTCGCGTGCGCTCGCCGGTGGAAGCGCCAAGGTGTGGTGCTCCCAGTGCAACTCGGTGAAGACTCCCCTCGGCCGCGCCTGGTCGGCCGCGCGGGCACTGCCTCGCCATGCCGGCCTGGTATGCACCTGGGTGTCTGGTGAGTGTGAATCTCCCCTTCTTCCTCTGCCCTCTCTCACTGGCCACGGTCTCTGACCAATTGGTCAAGATCAGTGAGCCTAGCTCACAGATCCTGCTCTGTGATGCTGCTGCTTGATGCAAGCTTGATTTAGTTAAATGTGGTTGTGCTATAGCATGTGATAAACTATCTGCTTCTCAATTCCTCTATCAGTACACTTACTGACAAAAGTGTTATTCTGAACTTTGCTCAATTGCAAGATTCAGTTGATGTTTGTTGTAGACTTGCTATGCTGAAGTCACTCAGTTAGCTGTAAGCTATGGTATGCTATATGATTCTCCTGTGATTTATGATATCACATTGTTGTGGTAGCAAACTGAATTTCAAGATTCAGTTAACTGCTAAATTTGGTCCTGTGATGAATGTTTTGTTGTGCTAACTTCTGTCACTTGTTTATCCATGATAACCAAGTGATAGTACGACTTGCTGTGTTGCAAGCCTCTGTGAAATTAGCTTGAGCAAAAATATGATTCCTAGTTATATAGAACTAGGGAAATGATTTTGCTGCTGTCTATTGACCTAGCTGTCAATTATCATGCTAGTTGTGTTGAGGTACAAGATCTTCTGATCATGTGCCCAGCAACTATCTTCTATGGTCAATTAATGGTGAAACTTGCCCATTTGATTTAAGCCTATGATGTTGGTCTGAGGCTAGTGATAGGCAGTGAGGTGCCTTGAATGCTTGTATGCCCACTGCTTGCTTGTGATACTGATAGCAAGTCTTGTGTGTTTGAGGTGCATGTCCAATAGGACATGTGCCCAGCACAAGCTTCTTAGTGAAGTTATGATCTCTAAGATATGCCAGTGAAGTGTAAACTGAGGCTGATACTCTGATGTGGTTTATTTGGCTTTTAAACAAGATTCCCTATGATGAGCTGGGCAAAGCATTTCTTTGCCAAGCCGAGGGTTTTCCCTGCAAACAACACATGCTTGTCCGGAATGCTATTCTGAGATCAACTATCACCCATATCACCCATATCATATCCTTGTGTCTCTTGGTTAAAGGTAAACCGGTAATAAAGTCCATTCCGA
Organism: Dactylis glomerata; assembly: GCA_007115705.1. Lineage (NCBI taxonomy): Eukaryota > Viridiplantae > Streptophyta > Magnoliopsida > Poales > Poaceae > Dactylis > Dactylis glomerata. Next base: position 1,094,749 of record QXEO01000492.1, read on the forward strand.
TTTCCTCCCATTTCCACTCCGGAATGTCCAAAGGTTGAAGTAACCCTGCTGGACTTTGATGTTCTGCCTTAACTCTCTGGCGGGTATGGCATTCCGCTACATACTTGGCTATGTCCCGCTTCATGTTATTCCACCAGAACAACTCCTTGAGATCCATGTACATTTTTGTACTTCCCGGATGTATAGAGTATGGTGTCTCATGAGCCTCCTTGAGAATCAGTCCCTTGATCTCCGGTATTTCCGGCACACAAATTCTATTTTGAAACCAGAGTGAATTGCAATCACCTAGATGGAATTCAGATGGTCTCCCTCTTCAATCCTGTGGATTTCTTCAGCGATGAAAGGATCTTCATCTTGTCTTCTAAATATAGTGTATTTCAAGTCACTTTGTCTTTCCTCCATCACTCTCATAGTGTGAATACTCCCCAAAGATTTGACCTCCAGACATTGTATTTCCAGTCTTTCCAGGTCCTTAAGCAATTCCTCCGGAAGTTCTCTATCCATTTGTTGTGTTACAGTACTCTTCCAGCTTAATGCATCGGCTACCACATTAGCCTTTCCAGGAGTATAATTGATAGTAAGATCATAATCTTTGATCAACTCTAGCCATCTTTTCTGCCTCATGTTCAACTCCTTCTGAGTAAATAAGTATTTAAGACTCTTGTGATTGGTGTAAAGCTCACATTTGGCTCCATAGAGAAATTGCCTCCATTGTTTGAGAGCAAATACAACTGCTGCTAATTCTAGGTTATGTGTTGGGTAATTGACTTCATGTGGCTTGAGTTGTCTTGAACCATAAGCAATTACCTTTCGGTCTTGCATCAAAACACAGCCCAATCCATTCTTGGATGCATCACAGTAAACTGTGTAATCCTTTCTAGTTTCTGGTACTGCTAGGATAGGTGTTGTTGTGAGTTTCTTTTTCAGCTCTTGAAAGCTCTCTTCACATTTCTTAGACCACTCAAATGGAGTGTTTTTCCTTAACAACTTTGTCATTGGCCGAGCTATCTTTGAAAATCCTTCAATGAATCTCCGATAGTATCCGGCCATTCCCAGAAAACCTCTAATCTCCTTCACATTGGTTGGTGCTTGCCAATCCAAAACTGACTGAACTTTTCTTGGATTCACGGCAATCCCTTCCTTGCTAATGACATGACCAAGGAATTCCACTTGATCCAGCCAAAATTCACATTTACTGAATTTAGCATACAGCTGATGTTCCCTTAACACTTGCAATGCTATTCTGAGATGTTTTGCATGGTCCTCTTTATTCTTGGAGTAAATTAATATGTCATCGATAAACACTATCACAAACTTGTCCAGGTATGGCATAAAAATCTTGTTCATCAAATTCATGAAGATTGCTGGAGCATTGGTCAAACCAAAAGGAACAACTAAGTATTCATGATGACCATACCTTGAGACAAATGCAGTCTTTGGTACATCTTCTGGCTTGATCTTGATTTGATGATAACCAGATCTAAGATCAATTTTTGAGAAAACCCCAGCTCCATGAACTTGATCAAACAGATCTTGAATTCTTGGCAAAGGGTACTTGTTCTTGATGGTGACATTGTTCAGATTACTAAAATCCCCACACATTCTTCTACCTCCATCTCTTTTATCAACAAATATGACTGGCGAACCCCAAGGTGATATACTTTCCTGGATGAATCCCTTACTTTTCAACTCATCTAACTGCTCTTTTAGTTCTTTCAACTCTTTAGGACCCATTTTATAGGGTGCTTGAGAAATTGGTGTTGTGCCTGGCTTCAGATCAATAGTGAATTCTATTTCCCGATCCGGTGGCATTCCCAGTAATTCTTGGGGAAATACATCCATAAACTCCTTAACCACTGGAATATCTTCTAACTTAGCCTCTTTCAGTGAATTGAGTTGAATTCCAATCTCCACATGGGTATGCTTATCTGCTTGATAAGTGATCCTTCCACCCCGAGGATTTCGGATTGACACAGTCTTCTCTTCACAGTCAATGTGCGCTCCATGATCGGACATCCAATCCATTCCCAGAACAACTTCAATGTTTTTAAGTGGAAGAACATAGAGATCGGCAAAGTAAGGACAGTCACAGATCGTAATGACCTGGTCTGGTTTGAATTGGGATACTAAAAGTTTACCCCCGGCCGTCACAACAGTCATAGGATGAGCTATCGCCTGACACCTTAACCCATATTTTTCGACAAAATCTTTGGAAATGAATGATGTAGTGGCACCGGTATCAAAAAGAACTTTGCCGGGATGAGTAAGGATGCTGAGCGTACCTATGACCGCCGTTTCCGAATTGTTAGCTTCCTCCAGAGATGTGCAATTCAGCCTCCCAAAGTTCCGGCCTCTTTTTCCGCTGTCATTCTTGCTGCTACTGCCACCTCCAGATGCAGGTCGACCACCTCCTCCGGACTTGCCTCCACGGTTATCCGGCCATCCACCAGCTGGTTTATTTGGACAATCTGGACGAATATGCCCTTCCTTTCCGCAAGCATAACAGATAATGCTCGGCTTTCTGCATTCACTCTGAATGTGACCTGGAAGTCCACACTTGTGACAGAGGATCTGACCTTTTGGTGTGAATACCTTACGATTGGGTGGAGCTCCTCCTTTTCTAACCCTGGGTTTGAAACTCAGGTTTGGAGTACTTCGGGTTGGTTGAACTCTCTTGGCTTCAGTCTTAGCCCTCTTCAGTCGGCTCATCTGAACCAACTTATAGTCATTCTCCCAGGTAATAGCTGTGTCCATCAATTCTTGGAAATTATGCGGCTTCATCAACTTCATCTGCATTGCTGCGTATGGATCCAGTCCCCTGAGGAACCTTTTAATTCTCTTGCTGTCAGTACTCACCTCGTCACTTGCGTAACGAGAGTGTCTCGTGAACTCCTTGATGTAAGCCATCATTGTTGCACTCCCCTGCTTGAGGTCTTCAAATTCCCTCCTCTTGAGCTCAACCACACTTTCTGGCACATGAAAGGTACAAAAAATTTCTTTGAACTCTTCCCAAGAGAATACCTTTTCGGGAAGTTGAAATGTCACCTCGTTGTCCCACCACGCTGTGGCTGGTCCAGATAGAAGGTGTACAGCATAACGAACCTTCTCCTCGTCAGTGGCTCCCACAACCTTCAATTTTCTCTCGGTGTCCATAAGCCAATCTTCCGCATCCATTGGTTCAACCGCGGAAGCAAAGGGAAGTGGTTTTGCATCGAGGAAGTCAGAAAGACTTACCCCTCTCACTTCTGGAACCCTTCCGGCTCCAACATGCCCCATGAGCTCTTGCATAAATTTGTTCTGTGTTTCTTGCATGAACTGCATATACTGCATAAAGCTTTGCTCCGCCAAAGGCCTGAATGGTGGTGGTGGTAAATGAGCTTGATTTTCTTGATCAGCCTTAGCTTTGGCTTCCAATTCTGCCCGCTGGTCATTCATTGCCTTCGTTTGAGCTTCTTGTGCCAAGCGTTGCTTCCCAGCATCGGCAGCTAAACCCGTATCCATAGCCCCTCTAGTCCTGTAACATAAGGTGAAGATCTCATAATTACACCATGCCCATGCTTTCTGAGCTTCACTTCATGCTCAAAACTAGTCACACAATGGAAAACAGAAATCCAAATCCACATGGAAGATCGCAAGAAAACCAAATACAGGGTACATATTATACATATCATACAAACCGATACAAGGTCATTATTACAACACGTACTCACACACGTGGAGTACTCTCATAGATCGAGACTGGATAGTTCTAGCGTCTCTCTTATTATTACAACATGCTACTAGCACTAGCTGTATTCACAGATACAACTAAGCTTCTGACTTGGTCTTGACATCACGTCCGGATCTCACGGCTCATAGTACATGCCCGGAGTCCACCCATGCTGGCGTGTAGTCCGGCGCACTGTCTCGGGAACAAACGGCCTACCACCCGGAACATAGTCCGAGTCAGACGTGTCCATCGTAGAGGTATCGCTCAACACGAGTCCATTCAGTCCGAGGTAGCTCTCAAAGTACACCCTGGTCTCGTGAGCAGTCATAGTAGGAAAAGGCTCCGCCTCTCCATAAGACACACTCTCCGTGTAGTAGGTGTGATCAAATGGTGCTTCCTGCTCCATAGGTGTCTCAACTGGCTCTTGACTCTCAAACTGAACCTCCATCGGATCCTCCTCCTCAACAGATACAATAGGAGTGACTATGGCATCGCCACCTCCTGCTGCGTGAGCTGTCCCTCCATACGAGCTAGTATACTGCTGGCCATCTCCCAGCCAGTCAAACCTCCACCCATCAGAGTTCTTAATAGGAAGCTCGGACTCCGAGACCCCCTTGAGACCCTGCTGCGCCTCCATACTAGAAGTGATAACTGGGTAATGTATAGGCTCTGGAGTGAGTGAATACCTGGAAGGTCCAGGCTGTGTCGGGTAACTATGAGTTCCCACAACAGGTGGGAAGTGTGATCCCTCCGACTCCTGCCTAGTCATCTGTGCTCGCTCCTGCCTCCTAGTAGTGTCTGTGAGGTCATCAAGCATCTCTGCCTTGTCCTCCACAATGACCTGGTGAGTGTTATACAGTGATCCTACCATCTTCCTATACCTATCAAGAAGTCTGGCTGCTAACTTTGGCTTCTTCTTCACCAGAACATCGTGATCCATTCCCGGCTCATCCATCAGTGAGTCATGAGGAATAGCAGTAAAAGTGGTACCTGCTAACTCCACCGCTCTGTACTCCCTGATAGTCGCAATAGCTCTCACTACTGCCTCGTGATAAGCTGCAGTCTCACCTCTTCCCTCTCCGGAAGGCTGAACTGTACTAGGTGCTAATCCATCTGGTAGCATGATCACAACACGGTACTTAACCACAGTCCCGTCATCCTTGTAAGTATAGGTCTTAACAGGGATGTCAGTGCTGAGTCCAAAAGCCCGTAGTAGTGACCCTAACTGCTCAGTCAAGGTTCCCTCATAGTCTTCCAGAGTCTTCCTCTGTGACCAAACGGTACGTGCTGGAATTCTCGATGCCATAATAGCTGTTACAAGAATAAGGTACAGAATTAGTATGATGCATCATAATAAAGAACTGTAACACTAAAAGTATGACTAAGTTATTCCCAAGTGAATAACCTTCATAGATTTAGAGAACTCTTTACCGTTGCTACTAGACTCCTACAGGTTCTATCCCTTTACTAGGTTTCCAACCTAAGGTCAAAGCAATTGCTCTGATACCAGCTGCGGTGACCCAGCATACCACTGCATGTTGTAGTATGCAAGTCATTGATATAACACTTGCGGAACAAGCCTCCACAAATATTACATCCCTCAGAATGGTACAGCAGAAACATTGCGGGCCCAAATACAAACTGATCACCAAGTTATTACAAACCAAAGCGTGATGATAACGAAATGCTCCCGTAAAGAGAACACCTCAAGTGCTTAGTGTTTATAGCAACTGAAAAGCTTCAAATAATTAAACATGAGAAGAACTCAACAACTTATTCATGTTTTACAGTTGCTCGGTTCCTCAGCTACAATACTACCCTATTAGTTAGTACTCCTTCACTCTGACTCCTCGCTGGAGGATGCTCCATAGCGAATGAAGTAATCCACGCCTTCGATGCCGCGAGAGAGATCTGGCTCCTCGTAGAAGATGTCCTGCTGGCCTTCGATTGCGTTCAGGGTGGCTTCATCAAGTTCTTCACAGTCTAGAAAGGGTTTAAGAGATTGGGGTGAGTAACGAGCGTTACCCAGCAAGTTTCTTTAGAAAGAAGTTGTGGGATATGCACTAGCTACAACCACAGGCCCAAAACAGTCGTAGGCAAATGCAGAGTTTTATCAAAGGTTTCTTGAAAGATTGTTTTTACTTTAGAAAACTATGCCCAACAGCCAACACAGGTAGTAGTGCCTTGAGAGCACCTTTCCTGCGGCGTTTGCAACTCCTTCCCGGAACAAGGGGTAACATGTCACATCCTTTTACACTCTGCAGAGGTGTGTCCTTCCAAAAGAGATCAAAGCCTTGCTACACAATCGGGAGTATATCCCCGTCCACACTTCCATGGTGTGGGGCCCAGTCATTGATCCAAGCCAATCACTGCCTTTTCTGCATAATGCATGCCCACCCAATTCACGCAAAGCAGGTTATGCCCCTGATATTCACCCCCAACGATGAAGTACCTAGGCGCCTCTTGCGGACCATCATAGACACCAGTGCCGTGAGAACTGAGGTGTCCCACCCATGTGCAAGTAGTCCTGCAAGATCTACCGCGACCGGCAACTGGCTGCCCGTTGACATGCGGACGAGAGAAGATACAGCTGACTTTCCCGTCCCATTCCAAGTCTCTTGGATGACACGGTTTTTACGGCGCTAGAATGACTGTGGCATTGGTAGTTAATCCTAGGTTTACTTTCCCATGCAAGTGGAACCTCCACCACCACATTCTTACCGTGGTTCCACCTGCCAGCCTTCCTAGGTTATCACCACTGGTCGATAACCTCTAGTCATATTACTTATGAAAATAGGTTTTCCAAACCTTTTGAAATGTTAGAGTTTGAAGTCATCACTTTGCAAGAAGTTTCAAAACCAGTGCAATCAAGAGATATGAGCAAGATAAACTTGCCTTGTGACTGAAAGGTAATGGAGTCGGATACTTGGCGATGCTCCTGATCTCCTTGTTCTACAGAAATCCAAGCATTGTCTGGTAAGGACAATGTTTCAAGAAATAAATGGATGCTATGCATAATGATATGCTATGCATGGTGATTCATGGACTTGGTTTTCTTATTTGTGTGTTTTACCCAAGACTTGCTAGGGTTTAAGTGTTTTTAATAGAACACAAAGGGCTATTTGTGTGTTTTACCCTAAATGTGATATTGAATAAATAATAAAAGTTTGAAATCAAAGTTCAAGTTAAAAACTTTTGTTGAGTTATTTGAAAAGAAAAGGTTTTAATTTTGAAAGAAGAAATTTCATTTTAATAAAAATAATACTTAAGATTTTTAGAAAATAGAATTTAAAAGCTTTTAAAATTTGGTTTAAAGAATAATTCAGGAATATGAATTTAATTTGATATTTATTTCATTAAAGAATAAGAAAATGTCTTATTAATATTATTTGAGTTTTGGTTTTGAATTAAATTTAAAAAGGAAATGATATTCAAATTTAATTTTGGAATTTGTGTTTAAAACAAATGACCAAAGCCTGTTTGGCCCAACTGGCCAACTGGCCCAAACCGGCCCACTCGGGCATGGCTAAGCCGACCCGGCTCGGGTCTGGGTTGGTCACCCGACCCAGCCTAGCCCCTCTCGCACTCCTCTCTCTCCCCTCGATCTCTCTGGCGACTCGGATCGCCGCCGCCGCCGCCTGGCTTCTCCGGCCAACTCCGGTGACCTCTGCTGCCGCCACCTTGGGTGAAATGCTCTCCTCCGCGCCCTCTACCTGCTCCACCAAACGGAATCGCCGGCCGCCTCCTCTCCGAGGAGATCGGGTTGATCTCCCCTCTCGGGATCTGCCGCCTCCGAGTACTCCCGATGCGGTGCCTCGCCGCTGGAGCTTGCTGAGCATGCTGAGTGTGCTCAGGTGCTTGCGCCTCGCGTGCGCTCGCCGGTGGAAGCGCTAAGGTGTGGTGCTCCCGGTGCAACTCGGTGAAGACTCCCCTCGGCCGCGCCTGGTCGGCCGCGCGGGCACTGCCTCGCCATGCTGGCCAGGTATGCACCTGGGTGTCTGGTGAGTGTGAATCTCCCCTTCTTCCTCTGCCCTCTCTCACTGGCCACGGTCTCTGACCAATTGGTCAAGATCAGTGAGCCTAGCTCACAGATCCTGCTCTGTGATGCTGCTGCTTGATGCAAGCTTGATTCAGTTAAATGTGGTTGTGCTATAGCATGTGATAAACTATCTGCTTCTCAATTCCTCTATCAGTACACTTACTGACAGAAGTGTTATTCTGAACTTTGCTCAATTGCAAGTTTTAGTTGATGTTTGTTATAGACTTGCTATGCTGAAGTCACTCAGTTAGCTCTAAGCTATGGTATGCTATATGATTCTCCTGTGATTTATGATATCACATTGTTGTGGTAGCAAACTAAATTTCAAGATTTAGTTAACTACTAAATTTGGTCCTGTGATGAATGTTTTGCTGTGCTAACTTCTGTCACTTGTTTATCCATGATAACCAAGTGATAGTACGACTTGCTGTGTTGCAAGCCTCTGTGAAATTAGCTTGAGTAAAAATATGATTCCTAGTTATATAGAACTAGGGAAATGATTTTGCTGCTGTCTATTGACCTAGCTGTCAATTATCATGCTAGTTGTGTTGAGGTGCAAGATCTTCTGATCCTGTGCCCAACAACTATCTTCTGTGGTCAATTAATGGTGAAACTTGCCTATTTGATTTAGATGTTTGTTATAGACTTGCTATGCTGAAGTCACTCAGTTAGCTCTAAGCTATGGTATGCTATATGATTCTCCTGTGATTTATGATATCACATTGTTGTGGTAGCAAACTAAATTTCAAGATTTAGTTAACTACTAAATTTGGTCCTGTGATGAATGTTTTGCTGTGCTAACTTCTGTCACTTGTTTATCCATGATAACCAAGTGATAGTACGACTTGCTATGTTGCAAGCCTCTGTGAAATTAGCTTGAGCAAAAATATGATTCCTAGTTATATAGAACTAGGGAAATGATTTTGCTGCTGTCTATTGACCTAGCTGTCAATTATCATGCTAGTTGTGTTGAGGTGCAAGATCTTCTGATCCTGTGCCCAACAACTATCTTCTGTGGTCAATTAATGGTGAAACTTGCCCATTTGATTTAAGCCTATGATGTTGGTCTGAGGCTAGTGATAGGTAGTGAGGTGCCTTGAATGTTTGTATGCCCACTGCTTGCTTGTGATACTGATAGCAAGTCTTGTGTGTTTGAGGTGCATGTCCAACAGGACATGTGCCCAGCACAAGCTTCTTAGTGAAGTTATGATCTCTAAGATATGCCAGTGAAGTGTAAACTGAGGCTGATAATCTGATGTGGTTTATTTGGCTTTTAAACAAGATTCCCTATGATGAGCTAGGCAAAGCATTTCTTTGCCAAGCTGAGGGTTTTCCCTGCAAACAACACATGCTTGAATCATGCACAACAGTGATGTGATGTGCACGATTTCTACCTATTGCCTGGAGTTGTGCAGTGATAGTGTTGTTCTCAGCTACTGTTGTTTGCTGATGGCAATGGCTTGCTTCTAGCTTGCCTTCTCCTCCTGGTTCAGCTCCTGGCTTGTCCTTCTCCTCCTGGACTTGCTGCTGATCCCCTGTCCTTCTCCTCCTGGGCTTGGTCTTGAACTTCAGTTGGACTCCATGGTGTTTGCTGATTGTTTCAGATATATTTGTGGTGCTGTGAAAGAACTGTGATGTTCTTGGTGTTGGTTTCCTGTGGTTTCGAATGGGAGCTGCTTCTCCTGGTGAAGCTCATCTAGCCGGCAGCTTGGTTTGTAAGCTACTGTGGTGCTGCCAGCACCACCCTCCTGGTTCTGTGAATAAGCTACTTGTGAGCTGTGTGCTTGTATCCTTCACTCAGTTTGATCTCATCCTCACCTGGCCGTGCTGTGAAACTGCTATGTGCTCTTTTGATTTGTACCCCAGTGGCTTTAAAGAACAGATGCTACACTTGGCAATATACTCAATGATGCAATGGCAAAGTATTTGCCCTAGTCTGAGAGTACTAATCCTAACACTTTACCTTTTCTTGTTTCATGTTTCTTTTGCAGGTTATAATATCAAGATGAAGATCATGAAGACTATTGTAGTTAGTTTAGTTTTAGGTTTCTTTCTTTTATTAATCTCTAATGTAATCTTCTTTTCAGTTTATAAAAAGATGTAAAGACATTGTATTAATGTGTGATATCAATAAAGTAATATTTCTGCTTGATTTATATTCTAATTCCATTACTTTTATTCAATTAATACATATTTGAATTACTTCTTCATTAATAATTAGATATTCAAATTTGAGATAATTCAACAATCATTTTAAATTCCAAAATCACTTAAACAACCACATCAAGAGATCATAGCAATGCCCTTAACATTCTAATAACCTCTAACTCTAAAGGTGATTAGGTAGAGGCTATGCTCTCTCAGGTTTTTGAATTTGTAAAAAATTTACTCAGGTTTTAAGATGCATGAATGCACAATAGTCCTAGATCTACCCTTCATTTTGTCCTAAAAGCTGGGATATTACATGAAATTAACAAGCTAGCAGATAGGTTTTATTCAATTTGAAAATGGATTCAAATTGAATACTGAAACTATGAAGTTTTTGTGCACTAATAGATTTTACACATTCTAAGGTTTCCAATGGTATATTATTTGTGATTTTTGGACGCAGGGATCAAAAGATATGAATTATCAAAGTTTTGTATGAAATATGGTTTGAAATTCCTATTTGAATCGAGTTTAAATCCGGGGCTGACATGTGGCGCTATCTTATTTGTCGGTACCGTTTTGGATGGATTAAGAACTAAGGCCGTTGGATTTTATTAGATCTGGATGCACCAGATCGTCCCGTACCGGTTTGATAAGTGAACTTTTTTGGGGAGTACGATGAAGATCCGACGGACCAAGTTCAAAAGAGAGAGCTCACCATGGGGATCTAGGTTTCCGTCGAGATTCACCGGCGAGGCGTGCAGGTGGTCGTCTCCGGCGGGCTTCTAGCGACTCCTGGACAACGGGGATGCTACGACGGCCTTCAGGACGACGAGGGGATCTCGAGAGCTTGATCGGCGTCCCCGTTTGCTTGCAGGAGGAGGAGAGGGGTATGGCTGGAGATCGGCGGCGCAGCGATGTGCTTTGGGTGACGGCGTGCACGTCGTTCTGCTGCGGTTAAGATGAGGGAAAAGGGTTAGGAGAGTGCACCGGTGAGAGGCAGAGGGAATAGGAAGGGAGGGAGAGGCTCTGGCTCACCACGGGCGACGAATTTCGCCGGTGATGCCCGCAGACATGCGGAGATCCGACGAGCGATTTCGTCGTGTTGAGGTAGAATCGGCGAGAAAGGAAAAAGGGAGGCGAGGGAGGAGGGGTAGGGGGTTTTATAGGTGCAGAGCCTTGGGGAAGGGGTTAGGGTATCGGGGCAGGAGAGGAGATCGACGGCTGGGGGGTCTCGGGCTCGAGCTGGACTCGTCCAGAGGAAGAAGGAGAGCCTGACGAGTGGGTCCCACTCATCAGCGGGAGAGAGAAGAAAGGGGACGTACCCCTTCGGGGTTTGGCGATGCTGGGCCGCAGGCTCTATCCGGGACTGGGCCGAATGGCTCCCACTCGGCCCTTTTCTCTTTTCTGATTTCTTTTCGATTTTTTTTTCTGATTTCTGTTTTTATTTTCCATCTTTTGCTTTACTCATTCAATTCAATTCAAACAAAAACCTAATTTCTTCAAATCTTCAAAGCAATGTTGTAAACCAGTAACTAACAGGTTTTCAAAACAAAATATGATTTTTGAATAATGCTTCATAGGTCTGATGGCCCACAAGTATAAGGGATCGCAACAGTCTTCGAGGGAAGTAAAACCCAAATTTATTGATTCGACACAAGGGGAGCCAAAGAAGATTTATAAGCCTTAACAGATGAGTTGTCAATTCACCTGCACCTGGAAACAAACTTGCTCGCAGCGGTTTATCAGTAGCAACAGTTTTATATTGGTGATAGTAGTAAAACACTATTAGCAATAGTAAAATAAAAGCGGTAATAGTAGCAATAGTAAACAGTAGGATTAAAGACTGTAGGCATACGGATGGATGTACGAGCGTTGCATGGATAAGATAATTCATGAAATCAGTGAGACATGGGCAATTGCAGATAAATAATGATAAAGCATCCTAGTACTAAACAATCATAGGCATGTGTTCCAAATATAGTCGTACGTGCTCACAATGAGAAACTTGCACGACATCTTCTGTCCTACCAGCCTGTTGCAGCAGGGCCTCAAGGGAAACTACTGGTAATTAAGATACTCCTTTTAATAAAGTATCAGAGCAAAGCATTAACACTCAGTGAACACATGTGATCCTCACATCATAGCTATCCCCTCTGGTTATCCCAATTTCTGTCACTTTGGGGCCTCGGGTTCCGGACAACGATATGTGTATACAACTTGCAGGTAAGATCATAAATAACAAGTATCATCGTAAAACAATAGCAAGTTCAGATCTGAGATCATGGCACTTGGGCCCAAAGTGACAAGCATTAAGCACAACAAGTTGCAACAATGTCATAAGCACTAATAATAGATACTAGGCACCATGCCCTAACAATCTCATAGCAAATTACATGAATGATCTCATCCAATCCCTACCATCCCCTTCGCCTACAGCGGGAATTACTCACACATGGATGGGGGAGTCATGGATGGTTGATGGAGAGACGTCGGTGATGATGGTGATGAAGATCTCCTCCAAATCTCCGTCCCGGCAGGGTGCCAAAATGGAGTTTCTGGTTCCGAATCGCGGTTACTGATGGCGGCGGTGCAGCGGAAGTCTATCTGGGAAAACGCCGAACCCCCGATCTTTTCAGGTCAGAGGGTATATGTAGGCGGAAGGAGGGGTCGAGGCGATGGCCGAGCTGGCCTCACCACATGTGGGCGCGGCCAGGCCTGGGTGATATGTCCATTTTGCATCACTATTTTGTATCATAATTTACTATTATTCATTGATATATTTCACATTTAGAGATGATACTTATGTTGTTTCCTCTGTTTTTACATGTTTGATGATCATTGGAGGATTTGCTGCCAGAGTCAGGATTCTGCTGGAAAAAGGACCGTCAAGACAACATGTTTCGGAAGATCAGGAAATTCCAGAAAAATAACAGGAAATTATATTTTGCCAGAAGACTGAAGAAGCCAGAAGGAGGAGGCGAGAGGAGCCACAGGGTGGGCTCACCCACAGGAGGCACGGGCCCACCCCTGGCCGCGTCGGCCTATGGTGAGGCCACCCTGGCCCACTACTGCCATTGCCCCTTCGCGTATTTCATCGTCCCTGAAAAACCTAAGTCAGGGGGGCCTCAGAGATAGACACCGCCGCCTCTGCGGGGCGAAAAACACCAGAGAGAAAAGCTCTTCGGCAGGCAGGAATCTGCCGAGGAAATTCCTTCCCGGGGAGGGGGGATCATCACAATTGTCATCATCATCGCGCTAGACTTCATTGGGATAATCATCACCATCATCCTTCATCTTCACCATCACCATGCCATCCCGCTGTAACATCTTGAGTTGAATCTTGTCAAATTCTTAGGGGAAACTTTCCCGGTGTTGATTACTCTTGTGGTTGATGCTATTGAGTGGAACCGTTGAATTAAGGTTTATGTTCAGATTGTTATTTACCATTATTTCACCTCTGATCATGATCCATATGATGTCTTGTGAGTAGTTCATTTAGTTCTTGAGGACATGGGAGAAGTCAAAATATTAGTAGTGGAATTATGTTGAGTAATATTTAATGGTTTGATATTTATTTGTTGTGGTGCTATTTCACTAGTGGTGTCATGTGAACGTCGACTACATGATACTTCACCATTTATGGGCTTAGTGAGATGCATTGTGTATTTGGCTACTAATTGTGGGGTTACTGGAGTGACAGAAACCTAAACCTCCGTTAGAAAACCATTGCACCAGTGAGCGTAGGATCTTAGAGTTTAAGGTTGTGGTTAGATTTATCTTAATTATTTTCTTATAGTTGCGGATGCTTGCAAGGGGTATAATCACAAGTGTGTATTTATCCTAGAAAGGGTAGTGCGCTAGCACAGGTTCACCCCCATAACACTTATCAAACCAATAAAGATTATTTAGTAGTATGAAGCGAACGCACTTGACAGAAACTCCCGTGTGTCCTCGAGAACGTTTGGTCATCATAAGTTACACAACCGGATTGTCCTTTGCTCTAGAAAGGATTAGGCCACTTACAACAATTATTATTACTGTCTTTTATTTATTCGCACTTTATTTATTTGCATTACCAAATACCCCTGAAAACCTGTTTGCTAGTATTTACAGTGAATCCTTCATCAAAACCACTTGTCAACACCTTCTGCTCCTCGTTGGGTTCGGCACTCTTATTTATCGAAAGTACTATGATACACCCCCTATACTTGTGGGTCATCACTGGGCCGCGCCCCTGGTGGTGAGCCCAGCTCCCAGCCTCTCTCCGTCTCCTCTTCTGGCTCCGTGGGTCTTCTGGTAAAATAGGATTTTTGCAATATTTTCCGGGATTTTTCCTGAAAGACGGATTTCTGCACAAAAACAATACACCAGGGCAATTCTGCTGAAAACAGCGTTAGTCCGTGTTAGTTGTATTCAAAACACACAGATTAGAGGAGAAATAATAGCAAAAGTGTTCGGGAAAGTAGATACATTTTGGACGTATCAACTCCCCCCAAGCTTAGCTATTTGCTTGTCCTCAAGAAATTCAGTTAACAACTGAGAGCAATAAAAGAAACTTTCACGAATACATTTGCTTCATAAGATATACATATTCTAACTATATGATCAAGTACTCAGGCAATACATAATAAGAAATATGCAACTAATGTTACCTCATAATCAAGCAAGCTATGAAAGAGTGCCAATGCACTAATAACAAGTAACATGAACATAAGAAGCTACAAGATTGTAGTGTTCATAAATGATATGGAAGAGTGGTATCCCGCTTGCCTTTATTTGTGGAGCAAAACATAAATGCTGAGGCACCTCTGAAGTTCAAGGGAAGACTAGAAATAAAAATATCAAAGATACAAGCATCAAAGTTATACAACAACTAACCGTGTTTTGGGACAAGCACATTACACTAAGAATAACAGCTATGCTCTCAAGAAAGTGCTTTAAAGTTAGAAGATGAAGACTCAACATAAAAGTAAAAGAAAGGCCCTTCGTAGAGGGAAGCAGTGATTTAACATGTGCTAGAGCTTTTCATTTGTAAAACAGAGATAAAAAATTTATTTTGAGAGGTGGTTGTTTCATGTCAACGACTGGCAATGGGGACTTGCTATCTTCCATACTAAACAAGTGAGAGCGGTTCTGAGTTCTTTGAAAATTTGGCACATTGGTGCTCTTTTATAAAGCTTTGGCACTCCTTCCCACCTTTTTTTCCTTTCTCAAACCATGGCTAACCGATTCCATCGGGTGCCCACCAACTTTCACATACCATGGAGGAGTGCCTTTTTTTCTTTCCTTTTTTTTAGATTTAGATTACAATGGTCTGACCAGCTCCCTTGCAAAATTAATGACGAGCGGATGAAGCTGCCTAGTCGAGGGGTACTCAATTTAATATGGAAGATAGCAATTCCGACCACTACGTCCTCATGAGCTAAAAACAGTGGCACAAAACGAGAAGCATTTGAAAGTTTTGAAAGGTAGCACATGAAAATTTACTTGGAATGGCTTGCAAATACCATGCATAGGAACTTATAGTGGTCTCTTTGGGGTTACTTGGTTTTCAGGAGTTGGATGCACGAGAAGTATTCCCTCTCAGTACAAGTGAAGGCTAGAAAAAGACTGGGAAGCGACAATCGAGAGAGCAATAGCTATCATAATCATGTTTGCGACAAAACAAAATTAAAATAGGCATAAAAATGATACAAGAACTCTGAGGCAAAGTAAATCATAGAGGCTTAATTGACTTTTTGTTCAGTCATGTGCATGCTTGAGCATGTGCCAAGTCGATTCAAATGAAACTTTCAGAGGAGGATACCACAATATCATACCATATTATGAATAAAACAATGCAAGCAAGCGTCTACATGACATGCTATAAACTATTAGTAAATTGGAACTAATCATATGAGAGCAAGAACTACGAAGCATCAATTAAATAACATATACCTTACATGAACCGACTAAGCATGTCCACATAGATGAGTATATGTACAAAAATGAAAACAAATAGAGTTCATACCAGCCTCTTACCACATCTCGGATTGTCATATGTCATCATTATTGCCTTTCACTTGTGTGGCTTGAATAATATGAAGTGAATACCAAGCTCCAATGGAGTCGAGAGACTAAACTCTGCAACAAATTTTACAAAACCGAAGAAGAACAACAAATATTTTTGGGTTTTCGAATTTTAAAACAAGAGCAGAAGGAAACAGCAAACAAAGCAAAATATTTTTGGATTTTTCAATTATCAAACCAAAAATGGCAAGTAAAGCAAACCAAAGCTAGAAAACAAAAAGGCAAACAAAGAGAAACAATGGAAATATTTTTGGCCTTTTTATGTTTTGGAAAGTAGAAATAAGAACGAGAATAACAAAGAAAGCGAAACATGGATATACAAAGTACCGACAAAATATGATATGTAGATGAGTGAATCGTCGGCGTACCTCCCCCAAGCTTAGGCTTTTGGCCTAAGTGGAGATCAATCTCGTCTCCGATACATGCCCCATGCTGGTGGGTCATCATTGGCATAGTCATAGCCTGGCCCTTGTGAAGATGAAGCAGATGGTGTATAATCATAATAAGGCTGCTGGTATGGAAACTCCGCAATGTTGGAGGGCTGGCCTGACTCCTCGGTCCCCTCCCCATCGTGCATGGGCGGCGGGTGCTCCTCTATGTACTCGTTGAGCTCATCCTCCATGAGTGACCATCCATTCCTGCGATCAAGGTTAAACAAAAGAGGTGCAGGCAAATGGACTGATCGATCAGTCTTCACTACCTTCCAGGTAGATTTGTTGAAGAAGGTTATCTCAAACATCAAGTTATTCAAACAAGCATGAGGAGAAACAAACTTATGAAGTAACATAGAATTAAAATCAAGCCTCTCTATGGGGAACTGAAGGTCTAAAATATGAGGAACTACACCATGCAAAGCTAATAAGCGCGAAGCTATAAGACCTCCACAGATCCCCCCTTTCTCACGGTTAGCATCAAGACAGAAAGCTATTAAAGCACCCAAATTGTAAGTCCTATCACCTCTCAAAGCAGCAGCGATAAAAGCTAGATCACAGGAGGATAACTTACTTGCAACTTTCCTAGCAAGAACACGGGTTTGAGCTGGGGTGTTGAGATTTTTTGGGAGAGAGAAAGAAGTGGGGATGAAGAGATAAGTGAGTGGCCAAGGGGCCCCCCTCACCATGGGTGGGCGCGGCCAGGCTTGGGCCGCGCCCCCTGGTGGTGAGGTGGCATGGTAGGTCCCCTTGAGGTCTCCCAGGTGCCTCTCTGCCCCATTTTTGATGTAAAAAATTCAAAAAGATTTTTTTGGAATTTTTCGAGAAACTTTATTTCCGAGGATTTTTCAGAAAAATGATAAGAGAATAAAACTTGGGAAAATGACGGTGAAATGATAGAAAGCAAATCAAAACCAAGTGTACATCAGCTCTAAGATACTCTAGTCATGCAACTAACAAAGGGAACAAAAATGGTGCAAGTAAAT
Organism: Dactylis glomerata; assembly: GCA_007115705.1. Lineage (NCBI taxonomy): Eukaryota > Viridiplantae > Streptophyta > Magnoliopsida > Poales > Poaceae > Dactylis > Dactylis glomerata. Next base: position 1,112,134 of record QXEO01000492.1, read on the forward strand.
ATGAGTGAGGTAAAGTAAATGCGGTGAAAATGAAGTTTGATTCATATATAATCACTTTGTTAACAAGGTTGATCAAGTCTTGTTACCAAACCAATTTTATATGAGGCAAAACTTTGCAATTTCACTATATGCTTATGTTACCTCAACCTTGATAGGCATAGTCCCAATCATGACAATTTTATATTCTTCCTTGGGCTTTCGCTCTGAACAAATAATCTGACCAACTCGGATGGTCTCAACATTCTTGATTGAATTTAGAGCATTCTTTCTATCAATCTTCTTGGGAAAATAGACCGTGTACTCTTTGGCATTGACATTAAAAGTTACTTTTTCTTGATTGCAATTAATAACCGCACCTGCAGTGTTTAGAAAAGGTCTCCCAAGAATAATAGACATATTATCATCTTCAGGCATTTCCAACACAACAAAGTCAGTTAATATTAAACAACTGTTAGCTACTTGAACAGGAACATTTTCACATATACCAATAGGAATAGTAGTAGACTTATCAGCCATTTGCAAAGATATATCAGTTGATACCAATTTTTCTAGATCAAGTCTCTTATAAAGAGAAAAAAGGCATGACACTAACTCCGGCTCCCAAATCACATAAAGCAGTTCTAACATAATTATTTTTAATGGAGCAGGGAATAGTTGGTATACCTGGATCTCCAAGCTTCTCCGAAACTTTACCATCAAAAGAATAATTAGCAAGTAAAGTGGAAATTTCCTCATTAGGAATCTTCCTTTTGTTAGTAACAATATCCTTCATATACTTTGAATAAGGAGGCATTTTAATAGCATCAGTCAAAGGAATTTGCAAAAATAAAGGTCTCATCCATTCACAAAACCTGTTGTAGTGTTCTTCTTCCTTGGATTTATGTTTCTTACTAGGAAAAGACATTGGTTTCTGCACCCAAGGTTCTCTCTCATTACCATGCTTGTTGGCAATGAAGTCCTCCTTAGTGTACTTTGCATTCTTGGCAAGATTTTCTGGTTCCTCTTCAACTTCTTCTTTATCAGAAGCATTACCTGGTTCAGTTTCAGCATGAGAAATAAAAACACTGTTAGGATCTTTACCTGTTTTAGAAGATTCTGCAACTGTTTTATGCTTCTTCTTCTACTTCTTGGAAGGAATATCATCTCTTGAAGTGCGTTGAGAATCTTGCTCGATCCTCTTAGGATATCCTTCAGGATATAAGGGGTCTTGAGTGGTAGCAACTCCTCTTGTGCGTATTTCACACGCTTGTTTTTCTCTTGAAGCATTAACTAGCAAATCTTTTTGCACCTTGGTAAGCTGATCAATTTGAGTCTGAACCATTTGAAAATGTTTAACAAGCCTCTTCACATCATTGGAGGTTCTCTCCACAATATCCTGCAACTTGTTAATAGCTCTAGAATTTTCCAACAAATGATTCTGCACCCTTCTATTAAAATTATCTTGCTTAACAATAAAATTATCAAACTCATCTAAGCATTGATCAGGAGGTTTAGAGTAAGGAATATCTCTATCATCAAAGCGTTAGAGAGAGTGTACCTCAATAGTAGATGAGTGAGGGATTGGCTTACATAATTCTTCTATAGGAGGTAAATTCTTCACATCTTCAGATTTAATCCCTTTCTCCTTAAGAGATTTCTTGGCTTCCCTCATAACTTCATCATTTAATTCAATCATTCCTTTCTTCTTTGGTGTTGGTTCTGGAGTTGGCGCTGATGTTGGTGTTGATGTTGGTGTTGGTGTTAGTGTTGACTGAGCCATAGTCCAATCATCATGATTCCGGCTTATTTTAGCCATTAGTTCTTTAGCTTCAGCCGGAATTCTTTCCCTGAAAACACCACCAGCACAACTATCCAAGTAGGTCTTAGATTCAACAGTTAGTCCATTATAAAATATATCAAGGAGTTCATTTTTAGGTAATGGCTCTCCAGGCAGTACTCTAATTAAAGAGCAAAACCTTCCCCATGATTCTGTCAGTTTCTCTCCTTTTACCTACTCAAAGTCAAAGATTTTCTGCAAAGCGGCATGTTGAGCACTAGCAGGAAAATATTTCTGAAAGAAAGTGTTAACCAAAGCAACGGGACTATCGATAGAACCGGGAGACAAATTATTAAACCAAGCTTTAGCTGCACCTTTCAATGAAAAAGGGAAAATCTTAGCAACAAAATACATACGCAGCTTAGTATCATCAAAAAACAAATTACTCAAAGAAGAAAGCTCATTCATGTGCTCCATAGCACTCTTACTTTCAGTACCACAAAAAGGTTCTTTCTCAACAATAGATATGTAGGATAAATCTAAAGAGAAATCATAATCCTTATCTCTAATATTTATGGGAGAAGTAGCAAACTTAGCATCAGGAGATAATTTATATCTAACAGCACGTCTTGCTAGAAGTTCCTTAACAGCATTAGCATCACGAGTGGCATGAGCTTTAGCAATAAAATCATCGTCAAGCTCAATATAAGTGTCATCAAGATCATCACTAGGACATTCCCTAGACTTAGGTGAACTAACAGGTGTAACAGTAGTGTTCCCTAGTTTCTTAGTCCTAGCAATTGTAGCATCTAAAAAGGAACCTAACGAACCACTCTCATCAAGCACAGTAGAAGCATCATCTAAATTATCAGTAGCATTTTCAAACTCAGCAGAAGAAGTAGCAGTAGCGTGTGCATGTGGTGGTGTAAGCAACTTACTCATAATAGATGGTAAATCAAGAGCAACAGAGGTATTCAGAGTCGTACCTCTTCTTGTAGTGGATGGCAATATAGGAACTTTTCCATCACGAGGTTTACCCATGATGAATGGATTGCAGCGAACAATATGAATTCCAAGTGAACTTACAAATAAAGCTATGCTCCCCGGCAATGGCGCCATAAAATATTCTTGATGACCCACAAGTATAGGGGATCACAACAGTCTTCGAGGGAAGCAAAACCCAAATTTATTGATTCGACACAAGGGGAGCCAAAGAATATTTATAAGCCTTAATAGATGAGTTGTCAATTCAGCTGCACCTGGAAATAGACTTGCTCGCAGCGGTTTATCAGTAGCAACAGTTTTATAGTGGTGATAGTAGTAAAACAGTAGCAGCAATAGTAAAATAAAAGCAGTAATAGTAGCAATAGTAAACAATAGGATTAAAGACTGTAGGCATAGGGATGGATGTACGGGCGTTGCATGGATAAGATAATTCATGAAATTAGTGAGACATGGGCAATTGCAGATAAATAATGATAAAGCATCCTAGTACTAAACAATCATAGGCATGTGTTCCAAATATAGTCGTACGTACTCGCAATGAGAAACTTGCATGACATCTTCTGTCCTACCAGCCTGTTGCAGCAGGGCCTCAAGGGCAACTACTGGTAATTAAGGTACTCCTTTTAATAAAATACCAGAGCAAAGCATTAACACTCGGTGAAAACATGTGATCCTCACATCATAGCCATCCCCTCTGGTTATTTCAATTTATGTCACTTTGGGGCCTCGGGTTCCAGACAATGATATGTATATACAACTTGCAGGTAAGATCATAAATAACAAGTATCATCGTAAAACAATAACAAGTTCAGATCTGAGATCATGGCACTCGGGCCCAAAGTGACAAGCATTAAATACAACAAGTTGCAACAATGTCATAAGCACTAATAATAGATACTAGGCACCATGCCCTAACAATCTCATAGCAAATTACATGAATGATCTCATCCAATCCCTACCATCCCCTTCGCCTACAGTGGGAATTACTCACACATGGATGGGGAAGTCATGGATGGTTGATGGAGAGACATCGGTGATGAAGATCTCCTCCAAATCCCCGTCCCGGCAGGGTGCCAGAACAGAGTTTCTGGTTCCGAATCACGGTTTCTGATGGCGGCAGCGCAGCGGAAGTCTATCTGGGAAAAATGTCGAACCCCTGCACCTTTCAGGTCAGAGGGTATATGTAGGCGGAAGGAGGGGTCGAGGCGATGGCCGAGCTGGCCTCACCACAGGTGGGCGCGACCAGGCCTGGGCCGTGCCCCCTGGTGGTGAGCCCAGCTCCTAGCCTCTCTCCGTCTCCTCTTCTGGCTCAGTGGGTCTTCTGGTAAAATAGGATTTTTGCAATATTTTTCAGAATTTTTCCTGAAAGTCGGATTTCTGCACAAAAACAAGACACTAGGGCAATTCTGCTAAAAACAGCGTTAGTCCATGTTAGTTGTATTCAAAACACACAGATTAGAGGAGAAACAATAGCAAAAGTATTCGGGAAAGTAGATACGTTTTGGACGTATCAAGGTCTAGCAAGGTGGTTTGCTTGCATAAAAGAAATAGAATTAGGGTTTAGAAAATAGTTCTTTCAAGGAAAATACTTCACAGAATAATTGTTTGAAATAATCTTTCAAACTTAGTTTTGAAAATGCAATCTTTATAAACACATTTGAAATGCATTCCTTGCAAGTAACTTGCATAGGTTTTGAATAAAAGAAGAAAATAATATTTTGACATTTGCTTTTCTCAAAGAAGTTCTTCAAGAAATAAATAAAGGATTTAAAATAGTTTCAAATAAAGCTTTCAAATAAACTCAAAAAGTTTTTAAATCCTTGTGATAATTCAATCAACACATTCAAACTAAAAGGTAAAAATTTCCCCCAAAATTTGATAAAATCTTGGGGATGTTACACAAAAGAACTCAAAAAGAAAGCGATCGAGAGGCAAACACAAATAGTGGTAGAAATATGTCAAAACAGAACAGCTAACAAAGATAGATTTTTTCGAGGACCTTCTGTTGCTCAAATCGAAAAGTGCAAAACTAATAAAAGTTTTTAAATAACCTGGGGCATGCGCACAAGAAATCGCAAATCAAAAAGATATTCTGAGAATTTTCACAAATTTTTACAGTGCAGCGCAGAAATCTGTTTTAGGACAACAACTTCTCCAAATCTTACCTTCCTCAAATTAGAGGTTCTTCTTGACACAAAAACGAAATAAAAATGATAAGGGGAGTTCATTACAATAGTAATAACTTCCAAGACTCAAATAAAATAAAAAGTACTAAAAAGAAAACATTGGGTTATCTCCCAAGAGTGCTTTTATTTAACGCCTTTGAGCTAGGCGCGGAAAGTGGAAATCAAGTAATATCAAGCGATGAAGCATCAAGTTCATAATTTTTCTCTAAGAATAGAGTCAAAATATAATTTCTTTCTCTTTCTAGGGAAGTGTTCCATACCTTTCTTGAATGGAAATTGATATTTAATGGCGCCTTCCTTCATATCAATGATGGCACCAACTGTTCGAAGAAAGGGTCTTCCCAAAATAATAGGACATGAAGCATCGCATCCAACATCCATAATAAGGAAATCAACGGGAACAAGGTTATTGTTAACCAAATAATAACATCATTAATCCTTCCCAAAGGTTTCTTCTTAGCAACATCAGCAAGAGGAACATCAAAATAATAATTTTCAAGCGGTGGTAAACCAAGCATATCATAAATCTTTCTAGGCATAATAGAAATGCTTGCACCAAGATCACATAAAGCATGGCAATCAAAATCATTCACATTCATATCAATGATGGGCTCCCAACCATCTTCTAACTTTTTGGGAATAGAAACCTTTTGTTTCAACTTTTCTTCCCTAATTTTCATGAGAGCATTTGTAATATGCTTTGTAAAAGCAACATTCATAGAACTAGCATTAGGACTCAAAGCAAGCTTTTGCAAGAACAAAATAACTTCATAGATATTGCAACCATCAACATCAAAATCATTAAAAGAAGTAGAGCTATCATCTCCCATACTCCAAAAAATTTCAGCACTTTTTGTAGAAAAAGTTTTCGCAGTTTTAGGCTTTTTCGCACAAGGAGTAGGAGTTTTCTCTACACCAATCAAAATAAGAGGATTTCTAGCATTTGAAGCAACATTATTATAGGTGGTGATAGTATATACCTTCATATTTCTAGCCATCTCGTCTTCTCTTTCCCACCTGGCATGCAATTCTGCTAACATCCTGACATTTTCATCAATTCTAACCTGGATGGCATTCAAAGTCTTGCTTTCTTTATCATCATTAGGCAAAACTTTTAGTTTTAGAAGTTCAACATCAAGAGCAAGGCTATCAACTTTAGAAGCAAGAACATCAATTTTACCCAACTTTTCCTCCACAGAATTGTTAAAAGCAGTTTCTTACCGATGAAGTCCTTGAGCATGACTTCAAGCTCAGAGGGCGCGCCCCTAGTGTTGTTGGAGGAATTACCATAAGAGTTGCTATAACCATTACCATTGGTAGAAGGATACGGCCTATAATTGTTGGTAGCAAAATTGTTCCTATAAGCACTGTTGTTGAAATTATTATTTCTAATGAAGCTTACATCAACATGCTCTTCTTGAGCAACCAAAGAGGCCAAAGGAACATTAGTAGGATCAACATGAGCTCTATCATTAGCAAGCATAAGCATAATAGTATCAATCTTATCACTTAAGGAAGAGGTTTCCTCAATATAATTTATCTTCTTACCTTGTGGAGCTCTCTCGGTGTGCCACTCAGAATAATTTACCATCATGTTGTCAAGAAGCTTTGTTGCGTCGCCCAAGGTAATGGACATAAAAGTACCTCCAGCAGCTGAATCCAATAGATTTCTTGAATAAAAATTTAGTCCTACATAAAAGGTTTGGATAATCATCTAAGTAGTCAGTCCATGAGTGGGACAATTCTTTATCATAGATTTCATTTTTTCCCAAGCTTGAGCAACATGTTCATTATCAAACTGTCTAAACTTCATAATATCACTTCGCAAAGCTATAATCTTAGCAGGAGGATAATATTTTCCAATAAAAGCATCCTTACACTTAACCCAAGAATCAATACTATTTCTAGGCAAAGATAGCAACCAATCCTTAGCTCTTCCTCTTAAAGAGAAATGAGACAACTTAAGCTTAATAATATCACCATCTATATCCTTACACTTTTGCATCTCACATAGCTCAACAAAATTATTGAGATGAGCTGCAGCATCATCAGTACTAACACCAAAAAACTGCTCTTTCATAACAAGATTCAACAAAGCAGGCTTAATCTCATAAATATTTGCCTCAAGAGCAGGTGGCGCAATAGGAGTGTAGATAAATCATTGTTATTGGTGCTAGTAAAATCACACAACTTTGTGTTCTCAGGAGTACCCATTCTAGCAAAACTAAAAGCAGACAAGTAAAAATAATAACTATAAATGAACTAATTTTTTTGTATTTTTGATAAAAAGATGCAAGTAAAAATAAAATAAAGCAAAACAATAACAAAGTAAAATATTGGAAGCGATAGACTCCCCTTGCAGAAATCCTCTTTCTCCCCGGCAACGGCGCTAGAAAACTTGTTGATGGTGCGGTGTTGATGTAGGAGTTTTGTAGATGACCGCCCAGTTGGAAACCCCAAGAGAAGGTTATGATGAGCACAATAGCAAGTCTTCCCTCCGTATGAGATAGAGGTTTATCGAACCAGTAGGAGAAAGAACCAACTTCCGAAGGTTGATGCTCGCTAGCTTCACGGCAGCTCCGAACAATGTATGTATGGCGCCTTGTCCAGGGTGTAGCTTTGCACCAGCAGCAACGTGGAACCTGCACACAACACAACCAAGTACTTTGTTCCAACTTACAGTGAGGTTGTCAATCTCACCGGTCTGCTGTGAACAAAGGATTAAGCATATTGAGTGGTAAAAGATAGTAATTTGCAAGAATATAAATAAAGTGAGTAAATGGTAAACGGTAATAACAATGTAAAAGAATGGACCGGGTCCATAGTTCACTAGTGGTGTCTCTCCATAAGATAAATAACATGTTGGGTGAACAAATTACAGTTGGGCAATTGATAGAATAAAGCAAGCATACAAATGTCATGAGGATCAATATGAGATTCACTTGGGCATTACAACATAATACATAGACTGTAATCCAACTGCATCTATGACTAATAATCCACCCTCCGGATGTCATTCGAGCAATCATTGGGTATTAAGTTGCAAGCAACAGATTATCGCCTTAAGCAAAGTGTGTAATGTAAACAATATAAATATCCTTAAACACAAGATTGTTGTTTTCTCCCTAGTAGCAATAGCACATCTACAACCTTAGAGATTTCTGTCACTCTCCCAGATTACTAGAGGCATGAACCCACTATCGAGCATAAATACTCCCTCTTGGAGTCAGTAGCATCTACTCGGCCAAGATATCTACCAGCAACGGAGAGCATGCAAGATCATAAACAACATAGAGATAACATAAATATGATAATTTAGCAAATCAGCTTGACATAGTATCAATATTCATCGGATCCCAACAAACACAACATGTAGAATTACACAACAATGATCTTGATCATGATAGGCAGCTCACAAGATCTAAACATGAAGCACATGGAGGAGATGACAACCATCTAGCTACTGGTATGGACCTGTAGTCCAAGGTAGACTACTCAAGCATCACTCTAGAGGCAGGCATGGTGATGAAGAAGGCCTCCGGTGGTGATTCCCCTCTCCGGCAGGGTGCCAGGAAGATCTTCTGGACCCTCCCGATCTCGCATTGACGACGACGGCGGCTTGCAGTATGTTTCAAGGAAAAATGATCGGGGTGTAGGTTTTCCCGTCGAGGGGAATATATAGGCGGAAGGGCGGCATCAAGAAGTGGACCAGGGGGTGGCCCGCGCCATGGGGTGGTGCGGCCGCCTCCTGGCACCCCTCCGTCTCTGCTTTGGACTCCGTGACGCTTTGGGAAAAATAGGAACTTTGGCTTTTGTTTTGTCCAATTCTGAGAATATTTCCTGTGTAACTTTTCTGAAACACAAAAACAGCAGAAAACAAGGAACTGGCACTGTGGCATCTCGTTAGTAGGTTAATTCTGGAAAATGCATAAAAACGCCACGAAGTGTAACAAAACACAGAGCAAGTGGTGTATAAACAAGTATGGAGCATCAAAAATTATAGATACATTTGAGACGTATCAGTAACTAATCTTGATCAATGACTTGCTAGATGCATGTGATCTCCGTGGCTTGGCTCCTTGGGGGATTAGGGTTTGTGCCGCTCAAATCTGTTGAGACTCAACTTTCTGCAAGTTTCTATTGGTACTTAATTACTACGCATTTTCTTGAGGGGCATGGCTAGATCTTCTAAGAGTTGGGTCTGTAGATGACACTATCCTAAGAGAATATATCGGTAGTCAGTTATGAACGCATATCCCACATAACAGTTGCCTTATCTATGTAGAGCTCTTCCTAGTACGATATGATATGTGGCAATGTGTGTTTTATCCCTAGGGTCTTGTAGATGAACAAGTTGTATGATTATTGAACACATTATATAATCATTATTACCGTTATTCACTGCTCATAATTGAAGGAACAAAGATGGCACCTAGAGGGGGGGTTGTGAATAGGCGACTTAAGAACTCTTACAGATTTGGCTCTATCCTAATGCGGAATTAAGCTAAGCGGATACTTTTCAAGCACAAATCCTAAATATACTAGGCTCACCTATGTGCACCAACAACCTATAGTTCAACAAGATATATCAAGTACAAGTATAATGTAGCAATTCAAACTTTACACAAGATACAACAAGACAAGTATGAATTGCAGAATGTAAAGGGGACAAGAGATAACCGATGTATTTGCCGAAGTTCGGATATCCACCAATATCCTACTCTTTGTTGGAGAGGCCGTGGCAAACAAAGCCCACACGATCCCTCACCGGATCTAGCCTTATTCTCCCTTGAGCTCTCCACACCTAGCGAGAGCCCTTTCACTATGGATAGCTTCTTCCTCCTCCCCGGAGATGGCAAGCTCCACAATTCACTTGGGCCTCTTTCACAATCTCCAAGAAGAGGTCACCAAGCCAACAACCACCAAATCCTCTAGGAAGCGGTGGCTTCCAAGAGTAACAAGCTCTTGGACTTTCACTTGATTGAATCAATGTATAGGGCTCAAACCAATGCAACACATGCAAAGCAAGAATACGAACGCTCAAGTCCCACTCTCTCACAAATCTCACCAAAAGCAACAATACTATGGAGATATGAGTAGAGGAGAGGAACAATGGAGGAGGCAACAAATGTCTCCAAGATCTAGATCCAAAGGCTCCTCTTCACAAAGAAGAGAGATATGAAGATTTGAGTAGGTGGAACTATAGATCTAGATATCCTCTTTCATTTCCCTCAAAGATACATGGATTTGAGTGGGGGAATCAAGAGGAATCAAAGGATTGAAGCTCAGCAATGGAGGGGCTCAAAGAGATGTGAAATTTGTGACGTTCCTAAGGTGGAAGAAGGCCTTTTATATGGGCCCCAAAATCTTCCCGTTTGGGAAAAATCTATCAAATTGGACGTGTCTAGGGTTGGACGAGGTGACATGTTGGAGAAGTGTACATGTTTAGCCCAGTCTGAACCTGTGTCCGACTGGGCATCTGCAAGGAAATGACTCGAGATGATTGCCCGGACAAGGAAAGTCATGTCCGAACCTGCATTTCACCGTGTCCAAGGTGATGTTCGAGACTGTCCAAAACTGTGTCTAAGACAATACGAAGATGCAACCAAGGACCAAAAGCAATGGCAAGGGAAATGAGGCAAACCTTGGAGATTTAGGAGAGGCTTTTTAGTGGGAAAGGATAGGATGTGTATGTGGAATTCAAAACCCAAAGATCAAGCAAAAAGGATGACGCAAGATATGCAGAAGGTTGGAGCACTCTACAAATTATGCGATCAAGCTACTCACCCGAAAGCCTCCCTTGATAGTATGGTATCGAACCTATAACCCGGTCTCCCAACAACCACCTTGAGACTGGTAAAATAGAAAACCTATCAAGGTCACACCTTCACCTTGTGCATTCCGCTTGATCTTGATGATGTCGTGCATGCTCTCCCCAAGGTGGAATACCTTTCTTTATTGCGCTTGCTTGATGAAGTGTCTCAGTTTTCTCTCCCATACACCACGATGGGAAAGCTTCAGGTATGTAATATCTCCAGGATGCTCATCTTAAGCTTTCACTTCTTCAACCTTATGAACATCTCCACTTGATATCACCCTCTCATGAGCTACATGAAATCTTCCCATTTTGATACAAGCTCATGTGATTTTCACCTAACCCTCATAGACATGCCAAACATATACTTTATGGGTTAGTTCATAAGGCTCAATTGACAAAGCTTATAATACCATGAGGTCACTTGTCTTCACGTGGTACACCAATGCGCTTGAGAGTAGGTCTTCTAGAATCCAAAATTTTGTATTCCACTTGATCTTCTTCATTCTTTATCACAATATATTTAGATACATAATGAGATCTTCTCTTCACTTCATTCTCTTGAGATTATAATCCACCATGGCTTAACACATAATCCAAAGCATGATAACCCTTTGAGTTCCACACAAGAATTCAAACTTTATTGAACTTCATCTTAATGCTCTGAAGTTCTCTTTATTTTCTTCTTATTGATCATATAATATTCACCTCTTCAACTCAATGATCTGCATGCCAGTACTCAATCTATATCACTATCTTCGTGCCATACAACCTTGAATCCAACACATGGTTGATACGTCTCAAACGTATCTATAATTTTTGATGCTCCATGCTTGTTTTTACACCATTTGCTTAGTGTTTCGTTACACTTCGTGGCATTTTTATGCATTTTCTGGAACTAACCTATTAACGAGATGCCACAGTGCCAGTTCCCTATTTTCTGCTATTTTTGTGTTTCAGAAAAGTTACACAGGAAATATTCTCGGAATTGGACGAAACAAAAGCCGAACATCCAAAAATTTACCAAAGCTTCCAGAGAACCAAAAAGGAGACAAAACGGAGCCAGGGGGTGGTCTCACCACCAGGGGGCGCGGCCCAGGGCCTGGCCGTGCCGCCCTATGGTGAGCCCCACCTGGTCCACTTCTGACGCTGCCCCTTCGCTTATAAAGACCCCCCGACGGGAAAAACCTAAACACCCGATCTATTTTCCAGAAACACATCGCGATCCGCCGTCATCGTTGACCCAAGATCGGGAGGGTCCAGAAGCTCTTCCCGGCACCCTGCCAAAGAGGGGAATCATCACCGGAGGTCTTCTTCATCGCCATGCTTGCCTCCGGCGCGATGAGTGAGTAGTCTACCTTGGACTATGGGTCCATAGCAGTAGCTAGATAGTTGTCTTCTCCACCATGTGCTTCATGTTTAGATCTCGTGAGCTGCCTTACATGATCGAGATCATCGTTATGTAATTCTACATGTTGTGTTTATTGGGATCCGATGAATATTGGTGTTATGATTGAGTTGATGTGCTGAATATTATCTTATGTTATCTCTATTTTGTTTATGATCTTGCATGCTCTCTGTTGTTAGTAGCTATCTTGGCTGAGTAGATACTAGTGACTCCAAGAGGGGGTATTTATGCTCGATAGTTGGGTTCATGCCTCTATTTAATCTGGGGGAGTGACAGAAACCCCTAAGGTTGTAGATATGCTATTGCCACTAGGGAGAAAACAACATTCTTATGCCCAAGGGCATATGCTTTGTTTACATTACATACTTTGCTTAATACAGTTATCTGTTGTTCGTAACTTAATACTTGTAAGGTTCTCGGATTGATTCCCCGCGAGTGGATTATTAGTCATAGATGCAGTTGGATGGCGGTCTATGTATCTTGTTGTAATGCCCAGAGTAAATCTCATAGTGATCCTCTTGACATATCACATTATCTTTATTCTATCAATTGTCCAACTGTAATTTGTTTACCCAGCATGTGTTATTTTATCTTATGGAGAGACACCACTAGTGAACTGTGGACCCCGGTCCTATTTCTATTATATTGCTATCACCTGTTTACTTTACTTGCATTATTTATTTTCTCGCATATTACTATTGCTTTCCACTCGATACGCTCATTCCTTTGTTTACAGCAAACCGGTGAGACTGACAACCTCATCGTAAGTTGGGAGCAAAGTATTTGGTTGTGTTATGTGCAGGTTCCACATTGCTACTAGTTGAAGACGCGCTAACAAGTGTCGTAAACGGCGCCCTTGTTGGAAGTCACTAGGCTAGCAAGCATCACCTTCTGGAGTTTGGCTTTTTCCTGGATACGATAAACCTTGGTTTCTTACTGAGGGAAAAGCTTCCTGCTGTGCTCATCATACCTTCCTCTTGGGGTTCCCAACTGGACGGTGATTTACATCAACACACCGTGCCGCATCAAGACTCTTTTCTGGCACCATTGCCAGGGAAAAAGAAGACTTCTGCAAGGGGAGTTTCGCACGCACATCCTTTACTTTGTTTTAAGTTTTGCTTTACTTTATTTTTACTTGCTTCGTTTTATCAAAAACACAAAAAATTAGTATCCTTTATAGTTGTTACTTCATTACTTCTAGTTCATTATGTTGTTCCCTAAGTACGTTTTGGAGGACCTCTCAGTAGGTAGTGGTTCTATTATTGGGAAAAGTAACATCGAGGAGTTCTTTAATCATATTAGTATGCATAAAGATGTTGAGGAAAAATCTTTGGCTGAGCTTGCTCCTAGTTATGAAGTTGCTTCTGCTTATTTAGTTCACATGTTGGAAGCTAGGTTTGCTAGCCTTAATCCTATTATGCAACACATGTTTCTTAAGCTTCATGATATTGAAGACCCCGAAAAGAAAGCTTTTATCTTGGAAACTTTGCGCATAGAATTTAGAGATGCTGCCATTGAAGCTAGGAAAGTTCTTAAGCGTTTTAATAAGCTTGGATCACATATAAAGGTTGTTAGTACAAATAATGAAGGAACCGAAATACCAATACCCAGCAAACTCTTGGGATTGTATGAAGCTTTTGAAAATAATTTTGATTGGATCTGTCCTGCAATTTTTTTTAATGAATTGAGTGAACCAAAGCGTGATCACAAAGGGTCTTCAAAAACTTATGTGGATGAAATAAAATGCCTTATTGAAAAGACTTCTGCAGTTGATCTTAATGCTTCTTTAAAAAATACTTGATTTCCACCTTACTGCGCCTAGCTCAAAGGCGTTAAAGAAAAGCACTCTTGGAAGATAACCCAATGTTTTACTTTTAGTTCTTTTTATTTTATTTGAGTCTTGGAAGTTATTACTACTGTAATGACCTCTCCTTATCATTTTTTCGTTTTTGTGCCAAGAGAAGCCTCTAATTTGAGTGAGGTAAGATTTGAGGATGTTGCTGTCCTGAAACAGATTTTGTTGTTGCACCGTAAAAATTCGTGAAAATTCTCTGTATATCTTTTTGACCTGAGATTTCTTGTGCATATGCCCCAGGTTATATCCAAACTTTCATTAGTTATACACTTTTTGATTTGAGCAACAGAAAACCCTCTAAAAATTTGACCTTTGTCAGCTGTTCTGTTTCGATAGATTTCTGCCAATATTTGTGTTTGCCGCTCTATCGCTTTCTTTTTGGGTTCTTTTGATCACAGAACTTTTGGGGAAGTTGCTACAGTAGCATATGCTTTATATGTGGTGGTTTTGAGTTGAAACCTAAAGCAAAAAGGATTGATTCATTGCTATGCTTACACTAATGTTGCTAATAGAATTGTGTTTAGTTTTGTATGAAGGAAGTTTTCAAGTGTAGAGATTGGAGAATGATAAGATGAGTTGAAGAATGGACAAAAGCTCAAGCTTGGGGATGCCCATGTCACCCCAATAAATATCCAAGAGGTACAAGCGTCAAAGCTTGGGGATGCCCCCGAGGCACCCCTGCTTCATCGGCAAAAATCAGGTCACCTTTCAACACACTATATTTTTATTGCTTCATGCACTATGCATTTTTCTTAGAGCGTCTTGTTTTTAGTTTTCAGTTTTGTTTAGTTTTGTTTGCTGCAATAAATGGTTGGACCCTACCAAATTTCTTTTGGAGAAGTTGCCTTGCTTTTCATTTGCCAACACTCTGTTTTTCACTCTTATCGTTTCAACGAGTGTTCTCTTTTTCTGCTACTGCATTTAGCTTTTGTTTTTCGCCTTGACTTTTGTTTAGATCTTATTATATCTTTGCATCAAGGTGTATTTTGACCTCTGGTCCATGTTGGTTTTCATCAAAAGAGTTATTTCAAAAAAAAGTTCGAATGGTGTTGGAAAAGAGAAAAAGCTTTATGCAAAAAAGTGGTACAAAAAGGAGCTTGTGTAGACTACGGCCTAGGCTTTTGCATGTCATGCTTGATGTCTTTTTGATAGTATGCTTAGTGGTTTTGCTGTAGTATGACTTGTCTCAAATGACTGAGATTGCTTATTGAGCCTTTGAAAAAATCATGCGTTGTTTTAATTATTTGGAAGCATTATTTTGGTTTTCTCCTTGATACTTTATTTGGGTTGACTTGGCGCATGCTCACACATGTTAGACTCATACAAAGTCGCCCTAAGCCTCTATGATCATTTGGTTTTTGACTTTTGATGCCATCTTATGCTTCTTTTAATGTCGCTTTGTCGCTTGGCATGATTATGGCCGTTATTGCTCTCTTAGTTGGTCGCTCCCAGTCTTTTGCTAGCCCTCATTTTGTACTGAGTATGAGCTCTACTCGTGCATTTAACTCATAAAAACCAAGTTGTTCCAATGTGTCCACCATACATACCTATTAGCAATTTGCTATTCCAAAGTACATTTGACTTGCTTTTATCTATCCTTCAAATTAAACTCTTTTTGGTGTTATGCGAAAATTGGTCAGTAAAGCTCTCACGAACCTGATGGCACACTTTACTTTTCTCGTTTTAAAATTTGACATTGTGGCTCTCTTATGTTGAGTTGTTATGCTTGCAAGTTGTAAGTTGGAAATTAGCCCAGCCATGCCGTCATGGGGCAAGCTTTCAACATTGCACTATCTTTCATTTGAGTTGATATCGTGATCTTTTGTTTATGGATACTCGCGATGTGAAATAAGTTGGGAATCTTGTGAAATCATGGAGTTTTTATATGTTTTAGGGAAACGCCTGGGCCGCTAATCTAAGCCATGCATCATTGATGGTGGAAATTTACAGCATGCCCATAGTGGACATTCGACGATGCATCTTAAAATAAAAAGCTATACCAATGGTAAATAAAAGAGATGTCGAGGTGTTCATTGTCTGTTTGTCTTGTCATTTTGATGTGGGCTTGTTCCATGTCATCGGGCAAGAGGTACCCCATTGGCGGTTCTCGATGATACACATATATTTATAATGACAAGAGCCTGCTTGGGACTCTAATTCGAGTAGCATGAGGTTTGGGTATTTGTACTTCACGGGACACGAGGTATTCAACTTATGATTTGTCAAGCATATGCATCATAAGTGTATTCGCATTAACTTTAACCATTCAAGATGCTTATGATGGGGGCAATGAGAGCTCAAAGCTAGTAAGTACCATAATTTTTGAAGGTTTATAAAACTCGCAATCACTGCTCCCCTCTGCGAAGGGCCTTTATTTTACTTTTATGTTGAGTCACCACCTTCTATCTTTATGCACCATCTAAGAGAGCATAGTTATCATTCTTAGTATAATGTGCATTGTCCCAAAGTTTTCATTGATTGATTCATGATGTTGGTTTCACTTGTTCTTAAATTATTTGTATATAGTCGCCCTCTTAAACTTAAAGGTGTACTATGCATTTATGTTTTGCTATTCCATGAAGGACAAGCTGAAAACCATTTGTATGTTTTTCCATATGATTTAAACACACATTTGACTTTTATTGTTTCATTTTCATGATCTTTTGTTTGTGTTCTTTTTCATGTTATAACATGATTGCTAAGTTTCTTCTATCAAGATTATATCTTTCACGCCCATGTTTTAAGTTCTTTTGATCCCAGCGCACAACGCTTACATAGATGGTCAAGATTGTGTAGGTGCATGTCACCTTAAAAATTATTTCTTTTGTTATCACTTACCTACTCGAGGATGAGCAGGAGTTAAGCTTGGGGATGCTGATACGTCTCAAATGTATCTATAATTTTTGATGCTCCATGCTTGTTTTTACACCATTTGCTTAGTGTTTCGTTACACTTCGTGGCATTTTTATGCATTTTCCGAAACTAACCTATTAACGAGATGCCACAGTGCCAGTTCCCTGTTTTCTGCTGTTTTTGTGTTTCAGAAAAGTTACACAGGAAATATTCTCGGAATTGGACGAAACAAAAGCCGAACATCCAGAAATTTACCAAGCTTCCAGAGAACTGAAGAGGAGACGGAATAGAGCCAGGGGGTGGTCTCACCACCAGGGGCGTGGCCTAGGGCCTGGCCGCCCCGCCCTATGGTGAGCCCCACCTGGTCCACTTCTGACGCTGCCCCTTTGCCTATAAAGACCCCCCGACGGGAAAAACCTAAACACCCGATCAATTTTTCAGAAACACATCGCGATCTGCCGCCGTCGTCGACCCGAGATCAAGAGGGTCCAGAAGCTTTTCCCGGCACCCTGCCGGAGAGGGGAATCACCACCGGAGGTCTTCTTCATCGCCATGTGAAAGGACACAGATGTCGCCTAGAGGGGGGGGGGGTGAATAGGCGATATCAAATTTTACGAATGGCTTGAACAAAAGCGGAATTAAACTAGCGTTTATTTTGTCAAGCACAAAAAACCTAAATAAACTAGGCTCACCTATGTGCACCAACAACTTATGCTAAGCAATACAAGTAACAAGGTGATAGCAAGATATATGACTTCAAGCACGAAGGCTATCACAATGTAAAGTGCATAAGTAAAGAGCTCGGGTATAGAAATAACCGAGGCACGCGGAGACGATGATGTATTCCCGAGTTCCTCCCTTGAAAGGGAGTACGTCTCGTTGGAGGGGTGTGGTATCGCCACAAAGGCCTAACCAACGCCACAAAGGCCTCACCCTATTCTCCGGTGTGAGCTTGCGCCACAAAGGCCTAGCTCACTCTTCCACTAAGGGGTTCCTCAAGGCGGAACCGGGCCTTTACACAAAGCTTGGGGCACGCATCCACAACTTAATTGGAGGCTCCCAAGAATAGCCACCAAGGCACCACAAAGCCGTCTAGGGTTCCAAGAACCCAAGAGTAATAAGCTCACAAACTTTCACTTACTCGAATCTCCGGGGAGAACTCAAACCGATGCAACTTATGCAATGGCAAGAGCACACAAAGTGCTCAAATCCTTCTCACTCAAATCCTACCAAAGCAACTAATGCTATGGAGAGATATGAGAGGAAGAACAAATGGAGGAAAACCACACAAGTCTCCAAGATCTAGATCCCAAGATGTTCCCCTCACTTAGAGGAGAGATTGATTGGTGGAGTTGTAGATCTAGATCTTCTCTTTCAAATCCCTCAACAAGATTCAAGAAATATGGGAGGGATAGAGAGTAATTGCAAGCTCTTGAAGGTCAAAACAATGGAGGAGAGAGAGACGGAGTAGCTAACAGCCCAAGGAAGAAGAAGGGGGCCTTTTATAGCCCCCCCACGAAATATGGCCGTTGCAGCCTTGGAGGGGCGGATTATCCGGCCAAAATATGGCCGGAATATCCGGCTGGCCGGATTATCCGGCCCCTGGCCGGATTATCCGCCCCCCTATACTGCATGACGCCGAGCCAGGTCCTTAGCAGAAATTCCGAACCGAAATTTTCGCTCCAGGCCGGATAATCCGCCCCTCCCTGGCCGGAATATCCGCCCCCCCCTACTGGGTGACGCCGAGCAGAAACTGCAATACGAAAACGGTGATAACTTTTTCATCCGGACTCCGTTTTCGATGATCTTGGGCTCGTTGGAATCACCACAACGAGCTCTACAACTTCATCCATAGAAACATCATAGTCCAACAAGGGAGTATAAAACCAAATGATGAAAGGTTTGACCTCTCTTTGAAAGCAAACCGGAAAAACCTCCAAACATCAAAAACGCAATAAGAGCTTCATGCGAAATCCGTTTTTTGATGAGCTAGAGCTTGACATGGAAATAACCACAAGCTCTAGAACCTCACATGGATAAAACCCAAATAAGAACCAAGAAAGATGATGCCAAGTATGCAAAGGTTTGAGCTCTCTTCGAACGATACAATTAAGTTACTCACTCGAGAGCCCCTCTTGATAGTACGGCTACCGATCCTATAACCCGGTCTCACAAATAACATCATGAGACCGGTAAGAAAGAAACCCTAACACTATCATACCTTTGCCTTGAGCATTCCACTTGAGGTGGATAAAGACGATCTTGATCTTCTCAAGTTGGACCACCTTTCTTGATTGAGCTTGCTTGGTGAAGTCTTGCGGATTGCTCCCCCATACTCCACTATGGAAGAGACTCTCTTTAAGCATATCTTCATATATCCATAAACACAATATAGATGGCAAGCTTCAAGCATATGTTCTCTTCTAGTTGCTCATCTTGAACTTGCGCTTTGACTTGATCAATCCTCGAATCAAATCTTCTTTCTCCATAATGATGGTGTCTTGAGGATACACATGAGAGCCCACTCAATCTTATTCTTCAAGACACACTTAACATAAGCTCAACTCCCTTAAGACCAATCTTTGGATCACTCCTTGAATAACACCTTGGTCAACACATAATCTTCTTCTTACAATCTTGACTCCAACAAATGGTTCAAGCATTGTCTATGGACAAGTCCTACACATATAACTCAATGCAACCATTAGTCCATAGGGATTGTCATTAATTACCAAAACCACACATGGGGCTCGATATGATCTTTCAATCTCCCCCATTTTGGTAATTGATGACAATCTCTTTGAGAGGGTTTATATAATGAATTCAAAGAACCAAAATGGTTGTACTAACATCAAATACTACAAAAGTATGTGATGTTAGTAAAACCACCATATATAGAGCAAACTCCCCCACAATCTATGCACGTGTGAATGATCTTGATTTCATTGCATATATTGCCAACCAAGGTTGTTGGTGGAGTTTCCACTATATACTCAACCATGCAAAGCATGCAAGGCAAATGCTTAAGAACAAACCAAAGCATAAAAGCCAATTCCCTTTAAACCCTCGAAACTTCTCCCCCATTGGCATCCATTGCCAAAATGGGCGAAAAAAGCTTAGAAGGCCAATATAGTGAGAGTTCCTCCAAAATGGTGTGCATATCCAAAATAAATGAGTGAAAACACATGCACATATACAAAGGCAAATATATGAAGGAAACCAAACTATATTGAGGATCAAAGATTGCAAAAGAAATAAGATAACACGATGGATAAACTTCAACAAATGAAGAGAGCAATCAAACAATCCAAAGAACAAACTAAACAAAGATTTTATGATAAGATTGAAAAGGTGCTCTAAATAATATGAGGAAGCTCCCCAAGGTGTGTGCACAAAATATTCTATTGAGTTGAAGTATAAGGTGCACACACATGAAATCATCACTCCCTCAATATTATTCAACACAAAATGATACCAAGTGAAATTAAATACTATGCTAACCACAAAATGGTGCTTTAAATGAAATGAGGAAGCTCCCCAAGGTACGTGCAAAAATTGGAATGTTTGTATTTGAATATAATTTGCACAACATGGAATCCTCACTCCCTCAATAACATTTAAAACGCAACCATTTGCAAGAGATCATAGAGAAGAAATTAAGCTTAACACTTGCATCAAAGAAATGGTTGAGCAAGAAGTACGGGATAACATATAAAAGGCTCAACCAAGGAATGTGTGAGAGAAATGACACAACATATTATAAGACTAATACAAGGATTGGCATAGAGCATCCACATAGTCTTCAATGAATGATGTTGCTTAGCATTCCATCCCAACACATAAGGTTCAAAAAAGATATCAAATAATGAGATATCATCTCTCATGTGTATAAGATTCTAAGTAGACAATATCACAAAGATAATTATCACAAAGAACCATGTACACACAAAATAGATACTAAGAATAGAACATGATATCCAAAATGAAGGCATGCAATATACCAATGAGATTTTTGCTTTTAAAGGATGGCCAAAGGCACAATTTATCTTATTGTATATTGACAAACTTCAACCACCAACATGTCAAAGACATCACAAATATCAACAAGGGAAAGAAGATAGTTGGGATGCTTTGATAAAAACAACAAGTATCAAAATGAAGGATACCAAATGGAAGAAATAAATTTGCAATTTCATCAATATTGCACATGTGAGCTTATTGAGGAATTGATATGCAAAAAGATTGCTAAGTTGACATATATGGGATAGGAGAATCACGAGCATGATTTTTATATGTTCCCAATAATATGTCCTCATCTCAACTTGCTCACATTTGCAATAAAGAGGTTTCATTAGAATCCTTGCAAAAAGTACAACATTTGCAAATAAAGATTTCAATGCCATAAAACAACCTACACAAGGTTGGATACTAGAGAAGTATGCATGAAGAAGATACTTGTTACCGAGATATAATGGTAGGATGTAGTAGATAGGAGTTCTTCAATAATCCTAGCTTGCCTCAAATTATCATTTAGTCACCACTTCATCTTTATTATTGAGACAAGCACCAATATATCTCCATGTACCTAAAACAAAGTTCAAGTACAAGATGGTCCCCAAACTCATTGGGTCCAAAGTAGTTAGAAACTACAACATATAGGACAAACTCCACATAAATATGTGCATATATATATGAAATTGAATTTCATGCACATCTTAGCCGATTTAGGATTTGATGGAGCTTCTCCTATATATTTGATCAAAGAAAGCAAAAGCATGCCATACAATATACATTTAGTAAATATGCATGCACAAGACTTTCAAGAGCCAAAGGAGATACAATTTAGACAAAACACCAAGAAGGACAAGCGAGCACACAAAATTGTGAAGCTACAAAAGGTTGTCCAAATTATATCGAAGAATCAAATCAACACAAGATTGACTCCAAAGTTCAACTAGTGAACCAAGCAAAAGCCAATGAGCATAAAATATAACTAAAACACACATGCTCAAAGACATATCTCATTTTAAGAGTAAGAAATAAATAATAAGGAATGAGATCACCAACTCCCAAAGAGAGCAAGGTTCAAACAAACAAACCAAACTCTCCACACTTTTTATGATGGCACACTAAGTACCAAAAAGAAAAGATTTGTCTTCCAACAAAAAACCAATACCGATTGAAATAAGCACAAAGAGTGTGTTATAACAAATATAGGAGAGCTCCCCCGAGATTAGTGCATTATTAATGATTTTGCATTTGAATACAAAATGCACACAAGTGGGATCATCACATCTACCTACATATAAATAACACAAAACAAGTTCAACAAAATCAAATGGAATAACAAAAGTCATGGAAGACAATGGGAGCTAAAACAAATACATTTTGGCTAGAGATAAGACAATTAAAAGCAATAGCCAATGTAAAGATGATCAATATACATGTCCCACATGATATAGTACCAATTGTCCAAGAACAAGAGGTATTTGGATTTATTTCCCGGTGGTAGTGTACATATAAATCCAAGATCATCTTCACAACAAAGAAGCATATGTAAAAGGATAAGAATTAAAAACCATGCAAAAGAAGATATTCTTGATAGACTCAAATAGTTAAACAATCGCGCAAGGCAATGATTAGGATAACTTGAAGCAAATGGTTTTCCAACTTTGATGTAGAATTCCACATTTTAGGAAAACCCTACCAAGAAAGTATCTCACAAACAAGATCCAAAACAAGAGGAATAAAATAATTTGGCAAATTGGAATTTGTTTGAGAAAACATGCCACATAGAAGCAAGATAATTTACAATATCAACACTATGTGACACAACCTCAAATATACACATTATATTGGTTTGTAGTATGCACAAAGCATATTACTCCCCCATAATGTGATAAAACATTTATTTTTCACAAGAGTCAAATAAAATCCGACAAGATGATTAATGGACATTATAGAATTTGAATTTCTCATGAGAATGACATACCACATAGAGACTAGATAATCTTTAAATATCAACACTAAGTGGTATTCCTCATGTACACACATTTTTAGGATTGTGAAGTGCAAAGCATATCACTCCCCCAAAATGGGATAGTCCAGTAATCTCTCACAAGAGCCAAGTAAGATAAAACGAGATGCAATAGGCTCAACAAGAACAACCGTACATGGTGTGCAAACCAACATGCACATACTTGATTACTCAAAATGAAGCAAGTAGGAAGCACAACATATACAAACACATGCAAGATACAAAACTCAACACATGCAAAGGGGCGAGTAACTTTCAAGGTAGATAAGTTGAATACATGTTACCGCAAGGAGGAACATTGGATATATGATAGAAATAAGATAATCCAAATGACTTGACTTGAGAAAATATAATTGATGAAGATCCCTTAATTCTTCATGATATAGCCAAGTCTCCAATGCCCTCCATCAACACCTATTGTTCAAGTAATGGCTTGTTGGTCCCCAACCAAGTTGGGTCCTAAGAAGTTAGAAACAATAGGTTTGGCAACCCAAATGGTTCTTTTCTTGACACCACTTTGAGCACCAACAAATTTGGCAAACACATTGCCAACCTTATCCTTGCAAAGTGAATAAGCATCTTCAATTATGATAGGGTTGGATGAGTTACCACTAGTGCATGAAGAAGATAGGTGACCCTTCTCATGGCATATGTAGCAAGTTCTTTTCTTCACCTTCTTCTCACTTGATTTCTCCACAAGGGGAGCATTAGCTTGATTTTTCTTGGGAAGTGACCTTTCTTCAACTTGAGGTTGAGCATGGGCTTGAACTTGAGGCCGCTTCCCTTGTTGCTTCTCACTAAGTGCCTTTTTCTTCAAAGGGCAAGATCTAACATGGTGCCCTTCAATTTTGCACTTGAAGCAAACAATCTTGGCCAAATTCTTGACTTGTTCTTGGCCCTTCTTCTTGTTGTATATTTTGGACTTCTTCTTGTTGTTAGAGATAAATCCAAGTCCACTCTTGTCATTGGGGGATTGTTGCACACTCAAGATCTTGTTGAGTGTGGACTTCCCTTCATGATGTTTTTCCAAGTCTTTCTTCAATGAAGTAACTTGGGCCTTGAGCTCTTTGATTTCCTCTACATGGTTAGTGACAACACAAGTACTAGTGAAAGTAGAGGCTACATTGTTAGAGCAACAAGGCAAGGAGGGTAATTCATCACTAGATGTAGAAATAGTATGAGTGGATGAATTACTAGTACTAGCACATGGCAATATTGCATTTTGGGAAATAGTGCTAGTTCCCACATGAGGCACACAAGATGTTACCTTTATAGATATAGCCTCATGAGCTAACTTTAGGCGAGCATGGGACACTAGAAGATCCTCATTAGAGCTAGATAGCTTTTCATGAATTTCTTCCAATTTCCCATACTTGCTAGTTAGCAATTCAAGTTGAGCCCTTAGCTCAACATTCTCCTTCAAAATAGATGCTTCACAAGAAGTAGAGTTAGTAGCACATGCATCATTATCATTATGAATAGGAGAAGACAACTTGGCAAGAGCGAGGTCACGTTCTTTAGTGAGTTTAGAAATAATTTCATTACATGACTCCTCAATGGATTCAAGCTTCTCCTCAAGAGAAACCCGAAGCTCTTGCTCTTCCTCTAGAGCATATTTTAAATCATGGATATCATTGGCATACTCACGCTCAAGAGAAAACATTTTATCAATTTGTTCTTCCTTCATCTCAATGAGTTTCGTGCTCTCAATAGCACAACTCATGATTTCAAAGAAGTTGGGCAAAACATTTTTATGGTTATGCAAAGCATCAAAGACCACCTTACCCTTCTTGTTTAAATACTCAATATAGTCTTCTTCATTTTCCTCATCCTCACTATTGTCCTCAACATCATTATGATTTGAAGACCTAGCCATAAGGCATATGTGGGAACCGTGAGAAGAAGAAGATGAAGAAATACTTGAAGCTCCATTCAAGACCTTGTCTTGGCCCAAAGACTCTTTGGTTTCCTCTATATGGTTAGCATCACAAATACTAGAGGAAATAGAAGCATTTGTATCATGGCAACAAGACAAAGCAAGCATATCATCATGAGATTTATTCAAGAAATTTACACATGATATGCAAGGACTATCAACACAAGCATGTAAAACATTTATGGGGCTACAAGTGTTTAAGTCCAAAAATAAAGCATTGCAATGAGATAGAGATGAAGAATCATCAAAAGTAAGCATACTATCACCATTGCAAGTTTTATCACCACTCACCATATCATTACCTTGTGTCTTGCCACACTTTGGTGAAGTGGATGAAAGTTCATTGCGGCCGGAAGTGGAAGGAATACAATCATCCTCAATAATCTTGGACACTCCATATTTTTCTTGAAGCTTTGTCCATATCTCATGAGCGCTCCAAAAAGGCGTGATGGAGAAGGTAACTACATCGCTCAAAGCATTAACAATCACATGAGTAGCTTGAGCATTGAGATACAAGTTTTTCTCATCCTCTAAAGATAGATTTTGAGTATCCTTTGGAGGAGAAAAACCCGCATCTACAATTTGCTCCATAGATGGGTCCATGACCCGAAAATAATTAAGCATGTGAATTTTCCAAGTATCATAATTTGTGCCATCAAATATAAAAGTGTTATTGTGCACTAATCCCCTAGCCGACATCTTTGCTCTCAAGGCGGTGAAGCCTAAAATGAGAGACCGGGCTCTGATACCAATTGAAAGGACACAGATGTCGCCTAGAGGGGGGGGGGGTGAATAGGCGATATCAAATTTTACGAATGGCTTGAACAAAAGCGGAATTAAACTAGCGTTTATTTTGTCAAGCACAAAAAACCTAAATAAACTAGGCTCACCTATGTGCACCAACAACTTATGCTAAGCAATACAAGTAACAAGGTGATAGCAAGATATATGACTTCAAGCACGAAGGCTATCACAATGTAAAGTGCATAAGTAAAGAGCTCGGGTATAGAAATAACCGAGGCACGCGGAGACGATGATGTATTCCCGAGTTCCTCCCTTGAAAGGGAGTACGTCTCGTTGGAGGGGTGTGGTATCGCCACAAAGGCCTAACCAACGCCACAAAGGCCTCACCCTATTCTCCGGTGTGAGCTTGCGCCACAAAGGCCTAGCTCACTCTTCCACTAAGGGGTTCCTCAAGGCGGAACCGGGCCTTTACACAAAGCTTGGGGCACGCATCCACAACTTAATTGGAGGCTCCCAAGAATAGCCACCAAGGCACCACAAAGCCGTCTAGGGTTCCAAGAACCCAAGAGTAATAAGCTCACAAACTTTCACTTACTCGAATCTCCGGGGAGAACTCAAACCGATGCAACTTATGCAATGGCAAGAGCACACAAAGTGCTCAAATCCTTCTCACTCAAATCCTACCAAAGCAACTAATGCTATGGAGAGATATGAGAGGAAGAACAAATGGAGGAAAACCACACAAGTCTCCAAGATCTAGATCCCAAGATGTTCCCCTCACTTAGAGGAGAGATTGATTGGTGGAGTTGTAGATCTAGATCTTCTCTTTCAAATCCCTCAACAAGATTCAAGAAATATGGGAGGGATAGAGAGTAATTGCAAGCTCTTGAAGGTCAAAACAATGGAGGAGAGAGAGACGGAGTAGCTAACAGCCCAAGGAAGAAGAAGGGGGCCTTTTATAGCCCCCCCACGAAATATGGCCGTTGCAGCCTTGGAGGGGCGGATTATCCGGCCAAAATATGGCCGGAATATCCGGCTGGCCGGATTATCCGGCCCCTGGCCGGATTATCCGCCCCCCTATACTGCATGACGCCGAGCCAGGTCCTTAGCAGAAATTCCGAACCGAAATTTTCGCTCCAGGCCGGATAATCCGCCCCTCCCTGGCCGGAATATCCGCCCCCCCCTACTGGGTGACGCCGAGCAGAAACTGCAATACGAAAACGGTGATAACTTTTTCATCCGGACTCCGTTTTCGATGATCTTGGGCTCGTTGGAATCACCACAACGAGCTCTACAACTTCATCCATAGAAACATCATAGTCCAACAAGGGAGTATAAAACCAAATGATGAAAGGTTTGACCTCTCTTTGAAAGCAAACCGGAAAAACCTCCAAACATCAAAAACGCAATAAGAGCTTCATGCGAAATCCGTTTTTTGATGAGCTAGAGCTTGACATGGAAATAACCACAAGCTCTAGAACCTCACATGGATAAAACCCAAATAAGAACCAAGAAAGATGATGCCAAGTATGCAAAGGTTTGAGCTCTCTTCGAACGATACAATTAAGTTACTCACTCGAGAGCCCCTCTTGATAGTACGGCTACCGATCCTATAACCCGGTCTCACAAATAACATCATGAGACCGGTAAGAAAGAAACCCTAACACTATCATACCTTTGCCTTGAGCATTCCACTTGAGGTGGATAAAGACGATCTTGATCTTCTCAAGTTGGACCACCTTTCTTGATTGAGCTTGCTTGGTGAAGTCTTGCGGATTGCTCCCCCATACTCCACTATGGAAGAGACTCTCTTTAAGCATATCTTCATATATCCATAAACACAATATAGATGGCAAGCTTCAAGCATATGTTCTCTTCTAGTTGCTCATCTTGAACTTGCGCTTTGACTTGATCAATCCTCGAATCAAATCTTCTTTCTCCATAATGATGGTGTCTTGAGGATACACATGAGAGCCCACTCAATCTTATTCTTCAAGACACACTTAACATAAGCTCAACTCCCTTAAGACCAATCTTTGGATCACTCCTTGAATAACACCTTGGTCAACACATAATCTTCTTCTTACAATCTTGACTCCAACAAATGGTTCAAGCATTGTCTATGGACAAGTCCTACACATATAACTCAATGCAACCATTAGTCCATAGGGATTGTCATTAATTACCAAAACCACACATGGGGCTCGATATGATCTTTCACCATGCTTGCCTTCGGCGCGATGAGTGAGTAGTCTACCTTGGACTATGGGTCCATAGCAGTAGCTAGATGGTTGTCTTCTCCACCATATGCTTCATGTTTAGATCTCGTGAGCTGCCTTACATGATCAAGATCATCGTTATGTAATTCTACATGTTGTGTTTGTTGGGATCCGATGAATATTGGTGTTATGATTGAGTTGATGTGCTGAATATTATCTTATGTTATCTCTATGTTGTTTATGATCTTGCATGCTCTCCGTTGTTAGTAGCTATCTTGGCCGAGTAGATACTAGTGACTCCAAGAGGGGGTATTTATGCTCGATAGTTGGGTTCATGCCTCTATTTAATCTGGGGGAGTGACAGAAACCTCTAAGGTTGTAGATGTGCTGTTGCCACTAGGGAGAAAACAACATTCTTATGCCCAAGGGCATATGCTTTATTTACATTACACACTTTGCTTAATGCAGTTATCTGTTGTTCGCAACTTAATACTTGTGGGGTTCTTGAATTGATTCCCCGCGAGTGGATTATTAGTCATAGATGCAGTTGAATGGCGGTCTATGCATCTTGTTGTAATGCCCAGAGTAAATCTCATAGTGATCCTCTTGACATATCACGTTATCTTTATTCTATCAATTGCCCAACTGTAATTTGTTTACCCAGCATGTGTTATTTTATCTTATGGAGAGACACCACTAGTGAACTGTGGACCCTGGTCCTATTTCTATTATATTGCTATCACCTGTTTACTTTACTCGCATTGTTTATTTTCTTGCATATTACTATTGCTTTCTACTCGATACGCTCATTCCTTTGTTTACAGCAAACCGGTGAGATTGACAACCTCATCGTAAGTTGGGAGCAAAGTATTTGGTTGTGTTGTGTGCAGGTTCCACGTTGCTACTAGTTGAAGACGCGCTAACAAGTGTCGTAAACAGCGTCCTTGTTGGAAGTCACTAGGCTAGCAAGCATCACCTTCTGGAGTTTGACTTTTTCCTGGATACGATAAACCTTGGTTTCTTACTGAGGGAAAAGCTTGCTGCTGTGCTCATCATACTTTTTTCTTGGGGTTCCCAACTGGACGGTGATTTACATCAACACACCGTGCCGCATCAATGGTCTTCAAGCATCACCTATGGAACAATCCTTCATAAACAACTCAATAAAACTATCAGTCCATAGGGATTGTCATTAATTAACAAAACCACATACAGGGGCTCCATGCATTTTCAATAATCAGTCTACAAAAGACTTGAGTGGCGGACCATCAATATTAAGTAAGTCACCCTAGGCATCATGTTGTTGAGGGGAACACTGTCTCCCATCGAGAAAGATTGACCTGGCATTAATGACACACATACGTTGTAAACATGTGGTTTGATCTCTAATGTGTCAAGAGTACGTTGACCCTAGTAAACATTAGACCTATTGTTGGATATCACTTTTTCATAGTACATTTAAAATTGTTAGCTCTTCGGTAGCATAGAGACATATGCTGCTATATAATGCGAGTAATATTTTTAAGCAACTTGAATGGTGACTATTCATTATGAGACAAGTATGTTAGAAAATTTCATCTTTTTTAGGCGGTACATATGGAAACCCAAAATATTACAAACACTTAAAACACATTGGGTAAGAATGCCAAATGTGCGAACATTTTGGCTATTCTCAAGGTCTCGACGAGCAACCTCTATGTAGGTTAGTCACTCTCTTGTCAATATGCGACGACTCTGGTCCTTCCACGTGCTCCACATGACATATACAAGGCGTTTTTTGTTTGAGATATTTTTTTCGTGCAGTGAGACCTATCACAAAGCGACAACATGTGCAAAAGCGAGTGTTCTAGTTATGCACAACACAAATCTGCTCATATGTCCTTATGCGTGCACAAGGCGCTTAACCTTCTATCGTGAAGTAACAATCCTTAGAAGAGTGAGATGAGGTTTATGGACTAAATAAGAAGGGATGTGTCCAAGTCACAATTTAGAAATCCTTCTAGTCCATGGAGTGCAGTGTTAACTTCTAGTGTTGAATCTATCTTAAATATAATTTAATCACATACTTCAAATGATGGGCCGAAGGATATGTGCATATATACAAAAAATGTGAATAAGCGGGGACTCATAGATTCTAGACACGTAGAGTAAGCATTTCAAGCTACACAACCAAATATGTTATTAACGCTGAAAGTCAACATACTACTATAGCTAAAACCTTTTTAAAATAGGTCGAATAGATAAGATATTTAACATATCAACTGGTTGTGCTCCTCCACAATTGGTCTGACGTGGTAGCATGGGTTAGAGGCTTTCAACAAATCTGTCGATTGACCAGTCTTCTCGACGAGGACAATAGGGTTGCAAAAAACAAAAACTCATAATTGTGAGCCACTCAAGCTCGATTCACTAGCTCACTTGTTTTTTTGGCTTTAAATATCTTGAATCAACATATATATTATGACATATTTATACATACAACATATTAAAGTTTTTTCCTCCCTCATTTGGGAATGCAGCACTTAAATACGGCGGATAGCTACTTGCCAATATTTTTCATTTAGATTAGGTATTTTTCAATTAGGTTATATAACATTTTCTATTACAGTTAGTATCCGCCTTTGGTCTAAAATTTAAATCAAGATTCTACCGGATTTAATATTTTCCATGCTGCTTTTTTTGTGTGCGGTTCGTGTGGCCTAGCCCATGCAAAACTTAGATGATTATATATAAAGTATCATTTCAATAGTTTTTAGGTAATTTTAAATAGAAAATCATGACTTATCTGAGTTATCTATCTATAGTTCTTAGTATAAAGCAAAAATCCACTATAGGATTATTTAAATTGTCTATCTTCGTATGCAGCCTATCCACATCATCAAAATTGTTTTAGCCATTAGATTTACTAGCTTAGCCCAATAACAGCACACATAGAGAGTCTTTCCATCATACAACATGTATTAGTGCATCCAATTGGTTTTTAATTATCTCATGGTATGTTAATAATTAATTACAGCAAGCATGTATTGTAAAAAAACATATGTGCATACTAGGAGCCACATGCTGTTATTACAAGGTTCCTATGATAATTGAATTTGAAAGAGTCACGATCAGCTACTCCCTCCGACCCATATTACTATTCACTAATATGGATATATCTACCACTAAAATATGTCCAGATACATCTATCTTAGCGAAGAGTATTATGGGTCGAAGAGAGTAATATTTTATATATAAACTTACATTATTTCATGTCAGATAAATTATATCCAAATAATATAATGTTCTAAAACATTATTTTGATATGTATAATTTTTCACATGTCTAATAATAAGATTTCTCATATTCCCATCGCAAGGAGTATCTTAGTATCTTGCATGTGAAAGGGCTACATTGATCGGTCACTCAAAGTATCCCGGTTTAGGATTTGTTTTTTCTCATCCTTCTCGGTTAATATTTATGGATTCTTGTTAGAGTCCGTACACACTACCTCCTTCCGCAGACGATCCCCTCCCAAGAACAGCATTGGGAGGCGGAGATCTACCAGGCAGTCGGCCGCACGCTGCTCCCTCCCTGCCACTGCCAACCTTACCCACTGACATCCGGCCCCACTCAAACATGGCCCCACCGGTCATCGACTGTTCCCACCGGCATGTCGGCCCCACAGCGCCGCTCCGCCCCATCCACGTCACCGCCGAAATAATTATTTTTCCTCCCTTTTACGACCTCGTTTGTTAAGCGTCCTTCCGTTCGCTATCTCCTCTTCCTCTTCCTCCAGCACCCCTCTCCCTCTCTCTCTAGCGTCGGCTCTCTCTCTCTCTCCTCCCCGCTCGCGCGCGGGACGCCGGTCAAAGCCCGATTCGGCGGCGGCGGATCGTCGGGAGGCAGCTCCGGCGATCGCGAGGACAGCAGAAAGCGCGGGTGGTGCTGCCGCCTCCGGCAGGCGGCGAGCAGGGAGCGAGGCATGGGTAGGAGCGGGAGCGTCAAGCGCCCGGCGGCGGCCGCCGCCGCGGCACCTCCGGCGTTCACGGTGAACCCCAGCGACTACCGGCTCATGGAGGAGGTCGGGTACGGCGCGCACGCCGTCGTGTACCGCGCGGTCTTCCTCCCCAGCAACGCGACCATTGCTGTCAAGTGCCTGGATCTCGACCAGCTCAACAACAACATCGTGAGCACCCCGTTTCGTACTCCCTGCTCTCGTAGGGCTTCGGTTCTGGTTTGGTTGGTTCTGGGCGTCCTCCTGCCGTTTGATCTGGCGAGAGATCCGTTGGTTGATTGGAGCGGATCCTGTTGATTTTGGTAGCTTTGGAGATCGCGGTAGCGTTTGGCCTGTCTGGCGTCCTGTTAGGCTCGCATGATGTAGGATTTGCTTTTGCATAATGCTGAACGGTGATTATTTAGCATTTAAATGCACGCTGCTTTGGAGTAGTCGTTGCTAGTAAGGCATACTGAAGCAGTTAATTAAGTCCCCTGTATATGCACGCATTTTAGTTCTTAGAGCGGCTGTACTTTCAGCTGATCCTTTTGCTTGCAGCTGGTTGAGATGGTGAGCTAGTTTTTATAAATTACTCTGGGCACTTCTATTTTGCCAATGTATGAATCTGGGGCTTGCACGGCCATCACAACGACACTGGCAGAACCCTGCAGGGAGATGTAGATTCTTAAAATTACATGCCATTCTGTTCCGGCAGGGACTCGGCTTGTGTTTGTGCTTCCGTTCGTGTTGGCATGCTCATTTATTGAGGACAGAGGTCTTCGGAGAAGGGAACATTGTGGTCTATAAAAATTTATGACTCATAGATTAGACACGACAATCAACTTTTCCGAGTGCTACATTGTATTTTGTTATGCAGTTTGTACCATGGTATTGTTCATTTTGGGAGGTTTTGGAGGATTTGTTATTGGACGTTTCTACATCATAGTAACTATCATGATACAATTATGACAACAAACTCAAGTACTCACTCCGTTGCAAATTATAAGATGTTTTGGATATTTCAATGTAGACTACATACAAACCACAGTGAAATGCGACTAGATACATACCATTTAGAAAAAAGCTAGAAGACTGATATTAGGGTAGCCAAAGCTCAATCATCACCTCCTGTATTTACGACACAACCTTTTTAGCCTTTACTTCTTTTTTTGGGGGTACTACTTTACTGAAGAAAAAGAAAGTAAAGTGGAAATTTATTTTCCAAATTGCAACTGAAGTTTCCCCTGCAATACTTTTCTTCAGTGCACTAGTAGCCATGTATAACTTTTTCTCTGAAAGCAATCCACATCGCAGCCCAAATCATCATCCAGGCAACTTTTTTTTGCATATCTGAAATGTTATCACTGCTTATTGTCAGTATTTTGCATACCTGAAATGTTATCACTGCTTATTGTCATATGCCAGTATATTTCTGTTTTCTGGTTTCGCCTTTCCTAAAGCTATGAAATGAATTTACATCTCAAATGTATATCATTTGCAGGATGAAGTACAAAGGGAGGCTCAGATAATGAGCTTGATAGATCATCCTAATGTCATCAGAGCTTACTGCTCGTTTATCGTGGAGCATAGTCTTTGGGTGATAATGCCATTCATGACGGAGGGTTCATGTTTACACCTTATGAAGATTGCATATCCTGACGGTTTTGAGGAGCCTGTTATTGCATCAATTCTAAAGGAAACACTTAAGGCTCTGGAGTACCTTCACAGGCAAGGACAAATCCATCGTGACATCAAGGTTAGTTTCTAATAGAAGATCCCTTTGTAGATCTTAGAGCCATTCGCTGTTATTTGTCATCACTCTTTAATTTTGCTCAATGTGACATTATGTAGGCTGGTAACATCCTTATTGATAGTGCTGGTATAGTGAAGCTTGGGGACTTCGGAGTTTCTGCTTGCATGTTTGATAGAGGTGATAGGCAAAGATCTAGGAACACATTTGTTGGAACACCATGCTGGTAAATGCATTCTTGTATTTTGATGCTATGGATCAAATTGATACTATAGAGCTTGAGAATGTTTTGACACCTTTTTTTTGTTTCTAATTTTACTTTTAGGATGGCTCCAGAAGTGCTTCAGCCAGGCACTGGATACAACTTCAAGTATGTTAGATTGTTAATTGTGCATATATATATACATACCTTTTTGGTAACGAAAGCATTTTAGAAATCACATTTGCTCTTTGATTTGATGTAAGAAGGAACACCATTGTATCCACCTTAGACTCCTTCTTCGCATTGTATCTTTGTGCACTTATACTTTTCTGCATATCCACTGCCATTATTCTCATCAACAATCATCAACATTGAAGCAAAAATGAAGTTTGCTAGAATTACATTTCTGAAAGTGATACTAACCTGACATTGGTACTTTCTCTCATATGGATCCTTAACTTTCTAAACTCAAGTATGGCGCTTCATCATATGGCCAATGATGGGGCTACCCTTTTCACTAGGAATTATAAGTCCATAATATAATGAGGATAATGTATCAACTAAATATGAACAAAATATTTTATCTCATTAAAGTCCATCCAGCATGTTCCTCGGATTTGGGCCTTTATGTTCATACTTCATATTCCTTGCTTTCGGTACCCTAGAAAAACGAATTTTCATAAAAAAATTCCCGTGAAACTTATATTCATATTGAATTAAATGCTTGTCAATATTCAACACCCCAATGCTTTTTTGGTATGTTATTTAATAGCTGAGATGGACCAATAGCTAATCTCCATCATTTGTGCAGAGCTGACATATGGTCGTTTGGAATCACTGCACTTGAACTAGCGCATGGGCATGCTCCATTTTCGAAGTACCCCCCTATGAAGGTAATGGTTTTGTTTCATCTTGTACAAAATAACATAATTAATCTTTCATGTGAATTTTCTGCTTTGGATATTGTGGTAGTATATGAGTTTGTAATGACTTAATTATCAATACTTATGGGCCAGTGGTTTATTGCAGTCCGCATACTATATAGTAGTCTATAATAGTATACTCTGCACATTTATTTGTATTTGATTGACATTGTCCAAGTCAGACCATCTGGTGGTTCTACTTTGTACTTTTATACTTAATAAGGGGAAATGCATAATTGCATATCCTCATGTTTATAAAAAATGTTCCCTTTCTGCTACAGGTTCTTCTCATGACTCTCCAGAATGCGCCACCCGGCCTTGACTATGACCGAGACAGAAGATTTTCGAAGGTACGTTCGATCCTTCCCGCTAATTATTTGATATGGAGTTTGGATTATTTATGTGGTTACAAAACTACGATACATTATACTCTACTGCTTGCATTTTAGTGACGCATTTTCATCTGCGATCAGGCATTTAAAGAGATGGTTGCAATGTGCTTAGTGAAAGATCAAACAAAGAGGCCGACGGCTGAAAAGTTGCTCAAGCATTCATTTTTCAGAAGTGCAAAACCTCCAGAATTGACAATGAAGGGTATCTTAACTGATCTGCCTCCTCTATGGGACCGTGTAAAGGCACTCCAGGTAATTACTTTCTTCTGCTTTTTTTCTGTCTTAGTAATCAAAACATTGTATTTCATCTGTGACCTTTCGTATTTCCAGCTTAAAGATGCAGCACAGTTGGCTTTGAAGAAAATGCCTTCTTCTGAGCAGGAGGCACTTTCTCTGGTTTGTTATATTAAACCTTCATATTTGTTTTCTGTTTCTGTTTGGTCCATGTATGTTTGAAAGCTATTTCCTGTTACAGATTCCAATTATTCCATGATCTCCAAATGACTTGCGTTAGGACATACTAGATCAACTTAATTATTTATCAACTGAGCAAGGCGTATGCATAATGAGTGTTGTATGTGTCATATGACCCACATTGCATAAACCTTGTAATTAAATGGTGTTTTGTACTACATATCAACTGAGCAAGGCCTAGATCTAAAAAAACAAGGCCTGATACCATGTTTATTTATGACGAATCAAATGCTATCATATAACAAGACCTGTTTGAAAAAGAACAGCTGCCATGTTTTAGTGTCACGATGATAAAGTTCAGAACCTGACATTTTGTTTTGAAATCAAGAATGTCTGTAAAATTGGCTTCTTGTACTAGGGGAGTCAGGACCTTTATGTTCCGTAGATCTTTCTGACCTTCACTCATGTACCTCATACAACTGTTCCATAAGTTTTCTCTCGCTATGAAATTCTGTGGGAGATCACACTTATTCCTATAATTAGTCAACATTTTGGGATTACAAGGTTCATGAAAAGAAGTGATACAGAAGCTGTTTGAGAGAAATATTATCTACACCCTGAACTGCCATTTCTGTCCTTTTCAATAACCATGTTTGTCAAATCATCCTTCAGTTAACGTTTTTTATGCTTTATTTGTTTCCAACAGAGTGAGTACCAACGAGGTGTTAGTGCCTGGCACTTTGATATTGAAGACCTCAAGGCTCAAGCATCACTGGTAAAGTTCACTTGTTCTTTGTTTCCATGTAGCTTACCTTTTTGCTCTAACTTTATTGCCTTATCTTTAAGCTGCGTAAATTTCCAGATTTATGATGATGAACCATCTGAAATAAAAGAAGATGATGATGCTCCAAGAATCATTGATGTTGAAAAGGTATTATATTCATTACTATCTTTTCAATACGCAAGAGCCATTTGACTTTTCTTTGGGAATGTTATAAATTTGGCATGTTGTCCGTTATTCAGTAGAACTCTGCAATAGCTTAAATCTAAATATCACCCTCTTTTTTTTTGTTGACCAAACATAACCATCTCAATTTGTGTCACAACCTTTGTGGTTTCGCATTTTAAGTGTTGCCACCCACGATCAAATTGTTGCCAAGAAATTTGGGGTATCCGTGAAAATTGTTAACTATTGCTGTGTGTCTGTCTGCTGTTCCAAATTAGGGGGAAAAACCAAGACTTAATACCATGTTAACATTTTTACTTGATTCCACATTTACCCTTCTGGATCTTTCTGGGTTGATCTAGACAGATCCAATGCCAGCAAATATAAGAAATGCACCTTGTGATAACTGTATAGAATACCTAGGTGCAACGTAGCTTCATTTTTCTAAGTTCCTAAATTTACTATATGAAGAAAACAAATATTTGATTTCTATTGTAACAGTTCTTTTTTGTTCTGCCAGCAGGATTCATATTCTCGGAACCCTTTGGGACAGTCATCGTCTGCAAATGAAAATAACTGCAGGTTAAGCAAAAAAAACCTGCTATATGTTGTTGAGTTTATTTTGAACTATTTCTTGATATTTTCCATCAGCTGTAAATGAAAGAACTGCAGAAAAGTCAAACTTTTGGTCATCTTCTGGTTATAAATGTATTTAGAACTTAGTTTAAACTGTGTGCTCGTTGATTCTGCATATAACTGAAGAACTGCTGATACAGTTCAGTTAATCAAAGTGGATAGAAGGAACAGTAACCTTAGTGATGTTCACTTTTGCGAGGAAACCTTAATGATGTCAGTCTCCTGATTTTTGGCACATCATTGATTGTGGAATATAATGAACTTCTGTTATATTTCAGTGAACGGATATGTACGCCAAATTCAGATGGGAGTGAAGCTGTCGATTTTGCTGTCAGCAGTTCTGATTGTAGAAGGATGCCAAATGGATATGAAAATTCTAGATCAGAGAATGATTCATTGCCATCTACCTCAAAGCAGGATCCAGAGTCAAAATATTGGAAAAGTAGTGTTGGACAGAAACAACAGAGTTATAGTGGTCCGGTGGGAAGTGGTGTTAATAGCTCGACTACTGAAAGGAGCCACAACTTTGAAAGGTCTGTTAATCTGTTCAACATCTCTCCTCAGAATTCTTATTCTGATTTCTTTTTGTTGAAGAAAACTTTGTTTTTTCTGTGATCCATTTAGCTCAATGACTGACTAGAATCACGGTTTTTAGAGACCTATATCTACCTAATAGTTTTGATGAGCTGGCTTACTTCTGATAAGATCATTTGAGTTACTGCCTATGTTTTTTTACTTGATTTTTTTTTTTTTGGTTTGCAACAAGGATACATTTTCAATTATAGTTTAGAGGGTTACTTGATGTTGCAACCTTAACCAATGTTGCTTACTAGGATCAGTAGAATCGGGCAGGATCATACGTAAAACTGCAACTATGGTCCTTCCTAAATGTAAAGGTTGTACTAAATCTAGATCCTATCTGGTTTTAGATGGATTCAAAATTTAGGGTTGTCAGGTCATAAGATTAAGGACTCGTAATGAGATTCTGACAAATTTCCTTTGAGGTTAATTTTATTCTTCATTGGTATGGCAGGGATGCAAATGCTCCAGTATCTGACAAACATGGAAGTGATACGAGAAGAGCTGCAAATCTTAGTGGTCCATTATCACTGCCAACTCGTGCCTCTGCAAACAGTCTCTCAGCTCCCATTCGATCTTCAAGAGGTACAATTCCATAGACGACCGACCTCCCTGTAGATGTACATTTTTTTGAACTAGCATTATTGTAATGCAGTAGCTTAGATAAGTGCTTCTTTAGTTCCTTCTGTGTAAATGTGGCGTTCCAACATCAATTTTGCTTTGGAGTTGTGTGGATGAATGGTACTTTACGAGTTTCTTTTAACCATTGTAGGATATGTTGATTCATTGGGAGATAAATCTAAACGTAACGTGGTCCATATTAAAGGCCGCTTTTCTGTGACATCTGAGAACGTTGATCTTGCAAAGGTAAGCTGATTTGGTGGATTACTTAAGGTGACATTACTTAATAAGAGTTAATTCGTTTTTTAATATATTTTTTACTTTACAGGTTCAGGAAATTCCATTGAGTAGCATCTCACGCAAATCACCACATGTAAGCTTGTTATGAACATTTGTGAGCAGGCTTCATTCAGAACATAGTTACAGTCTAGATCATTTTAATCTATGGCGGTCGTATATTTGTGATTAATACCTTTCTTGGTCAGGGTATACAGCTAAGAAAATCTGCAAGTGTTGGTGATTGGATTGTGAACGCCAAACCAATGGTAAAATCCTTCTATCTCCCCAGATTTATTTGCTGAGTTTTAAATTCTTAAATAAACCATGAGAAAATATATTCCTTTGTGTGGATAAATGAAGACTATGCACCTTATGGGCACATTGTATTTTACCTTTCAAAACGGAAATTGTTGAGATATGTGACGAATATGTATGACTAGTGCTACACTTAGACTTGTAATTATACGGTAGGTTACGTGTTGGTGTCGAACTCTGTAACCTGGGCCTATTATATACAGGCACCGTGGGTAGCCAAAATAGATTAGACGCAAGTTGTAAGTTAAGAGATAAAAATTTTCTTGGGAATGGTCCGGTGCCCATGGCAGGGGCTGCCTGACCGGCGTGGCCTTTCAAGATCTGATGTGT
The DNA here is from genome assembly GCA_007115705.1 of Dactylis glomerata. Classification (NCBI taxonomy): domain Eukaryota; kingdom Viridiplantae; phylum Streptophyta; class Magnoliopsida; order Poales; family Poaceae; genus Dactylis; species Dactylis glomerata. Next base: position 1,151,311 of record QXEO01000492.1, read on the forward strand.
CTCGGCGGTACTATGATTAGTACATGGGTACGAGCGCCCGTTAAGCATGCCCCACAGATGTAGGCGTTGATTGCTGCCAAATCTCGGTGTCGTGTTGTGATTGCTTATCCGCGTATGATCGATTATGCTCCTTTGATGTTAACAGAAATAAACCCATAAACCCGTATAGCATTTCCTTACCTTTTGTAACTGATCAGATTTTCTTTATGAATGAATCTACAGTCTAACAGTCATCATCTAAAGGAACTCTGCAATAGCTCGGTATCATCGTCGATTCTTATTCCCCATCTTGAGAACCTCGTGCAACAGACTACACTTCAGCAAGTATGAAGGAAGCTTTAACATACTTACGAATGTACATGATGAGTTATATAAGAAGACATTAACGACTGTTCGTATTTCCTTACCTCAGGATCTGATCGTTAACCTACTAAGTAGCATGCAACAGAATGAGAAAGCTGATGGTATTTTTCCCCCTTCTGGCTTTGTGCGCTCCTCACTTCTTTGGTTATATCTTTAAATCTCGTTTTTTTCTCAGGTGCACAGTCTGGAATGTCATCGCAAGTCCAAAGTACGGAGAGTGAGACTGTGGTAAGCAGTAATCTGGTGTATGATTTGTCGTATTGATATGGTTACCCTTACCTGATAATAGTGGTTCTCCAGAAGATTGTTTGTTATCACTGAAACTGTCTTTCCTATTATTTGGCAGGTTGAAACGGCTAATACAGAGAAAGAACGGTCATTACTAGTTAAAATTTCAGAACTCCAATCTAGGTAGGCGCACTCCCTTGTTAAAACGGCGAGTTATGTCCCAAATAATTCCACTAACACGTCTCTGCAACAGCACTAGCATTATTTACATGTTCATCTGGTTCATAATTTGGTGTTATGGTGGCCTTCATGTTTAATCTTGGAGACACTGATTTGTCGCTTGTCGTCAGATAGAATTGATCCTTTTTTATAGTTCTATTTTTTATTCTGAACATCAGCATACACTCTGGAGGAATTTTGAAGTGACCCAACTTATGACTTGATCTCCACATTTAGTAATTTTCCTTTTTTCCTGCAGAATGATTACTTTGACGGACGAACTAATTTCAGCCAAGCTAAAACATGTTCAGGTTGGTACCAATATCTCTTTTAGTTTGTCCACAACATTTTGACACTTGTACTATTGTTCATGGCTACATTAGTCATTTATGAGCTGGCATTTTGTGCTGCCTTTCATGGATCAATGAATATTTGTTCATGATGTTTTTTCCGCATCGTTTTCAGTTGCAGCAAGAGTTAAATGCGTTGTACTGCAGAGAAGAAATAGAAGACATAAATGATGAGGACAACATAGGAACATAACAATTTTCTTCAAGAACATAACATCTGAAATCTTCAGCTGATATGAGCACCTGCTCTTGGCTTTTGCATCTAGATATTGCTAACTGCCCCTGAGGATGAGTTCCTTAAGAGATGCAGTATTCATATAAGCTGTCCTTAAGCCCCTGAGAAAAAAAAAGTTCTTTGAAGGTTGACATGCCCTTTGGCTTGTTGCCATCAGTGTGTATATTAGTTTAGTTTTATTTAGCTTCTTTTCCGGTTTATATTTTTTCAATGGGTTTTGGTGGCCATAAATTGCGGTCCCGTGTATTCCCCTGATATGGCCACACCTATCATTGAAATATTTGTGATTATTCCGTAGGTCGTAGGAGTGCCCGTTGGTTCCAACATTATGCAGAAGATTGCAGAATAAATTGTATTTATCCAGCAGTGGCTTGTATGATTTTGTTACTGAAATATTATCATCACATTTTGGTTTCTGCGGGCCTGCCTGGGGCACGACTAGCAACACTTCAATTGCAGCGTAGGCAACTAGGAAATAAATAGATTGGTGTTATCTACGAACATTGAACAAATAATACAACCCAGATGACAGGGGTCAGGACAGCATATTCAGATTGATGGTCAATCTGATTAATGCTCAATGCAAGAAATTTTGCTAATTCATGATCATGTTTTGACGTTGCAAGTAAGATCCTTTTAATTGTCAAGCACTGTAAGGTATCGTTGCGAACTTGCCCTGGTCCAGACGTCCAGTGAACCTATCCAATCAGGTTAAGGTTTATTAGCGGGTCATTAGTATAGATAGCATATGATGAAAAACAATGTAACAAGTAGCGAACGCATCTTCAATGCCTCGAGAGGAAAGTCTGTCAGTTGCTGAAAAAACAATGAAGCATCGCAATGTTCGTGGCAAAATACAAACCACATTAGCTGGTGTCCTCTTGGATGGCTCAAATAGCTCTACAAGACAGAAAGAAGATTAATAGAAAAAATAATCAACCAAGCTATATTGCAAGAAAAGGGAATGTCTACATTACAACACAATATCCACCCTTGTTAATAAAAGGAAACGACTACATTACAGTTTCAATGCAAAATCCACCCTTGTTTCCGAGCAATAACGGAGGAAGTAAATTTTACAACTACAACAACAGCAGTACAATGTGAGCTTGGCACTTCCTATTGCTAATCTAATTGTTTTGTCTTGTCACCTTCCATGGTTGAGCTGCTAGTACCTTCACCAGCCTCATGTGCTGCATCACGGCCTTGGCTGCGGATCTTTTCTGAGTATTTCGCGAAGGCGGTGGTAAGGGCTGATTTGACATCAGAGCCTTTCTTATTCTTCGACGCGCCTGGCTTTTCTGCTGCATCTGGCGTGCCATTGTTGGTCGATGAAGGCTGACCAGACACTTTCTCTCTGTCGGGAGTATCAGGTACTACAAGGTTTGGGCGCGGTGTAACTCGTTTGAATGGCTCATGAAAAGTATCATAAAGCCGCTTTACCTACAAGAATTGGACAAACTATACATATTAACCGAGCAAAACATGGCCTACCTGTTACCAAGCACAAAAGTAAAACAATGCAAACAAGTGGCACAGTTCTAGCTTCTATCTATGGGATAACGGACATATATGCTGGGTTGCGATGTGAACCACAACAAGATGAAAATGAAGTTAAAATTAGTACCTTCCGCTCACCAATTCCTGGACAACGAGCTAGTTCTTCCATAGAAGCATCCATGATTCGAGAAAGTGACTGCAAATACACGACCCATGCATTTGTTATATTGTGCATTCTTTGATCGATGAACCCATCATGTCGAATGCTACTACTTTTAACAGTAAGAAAGCAAAATATGCTGTATGCAATAAGTATTCCAGTTCTTATTCCATCTTACCCCAAAAGATGAACCAAGTGTGATAACATCTGTTTTGTTAACACGGCGGATGGATGTAAGAGCATGAGTGAACTGCCAAAACCATAACCAAAGCATAAATGATTAATCAACCAACTAAAGATTGTTATTAACACAACATATACTTGGAACAGGAAGTAATGACTGAATTTCTAAATAGTCAGCCCAAAAGGATGATAAAACTTTTCTATTGAAACCAATTGCAATTCTTGGAACATGCTAGTGAGAATCAATACTCCCTCTGATCCAAATTAATTGTCAAAGGTTTACCCAAAATATTTCCTAAAATATGTCTAGGTTCATTGACCCTGCGATAACTAATTTGGATCAAAGGTAGTACAGTTTATGAACTTGCAGAAACTTTTACTCATAAATCATAATATACTCAATGTACTTAATATGTTTTTCTCGATCAGCCAATCAGATAGATCAAACCATGTTGTACTTGTAAGGGTGCATACCCGAGACAAATAGTCATTATCCGTATGCTCGCGGATGCTGTCAGCTGGCTTGTTTTCAAACACTTTTATAGTCTCCAAATACCGGCCACATTCCTCCAGACTACAAGGGAAAACAGTTTGGTCGGATAACATTTCATATTCATTTCCTACCAAATCAGTATCCAGTTTGCATGGAGAGCCATTAGCATTTTTTTAACATAAATATGAATCTAATTTTCATAAGCAAAAGCTCAACAAGTATTAGGCTATTAGCTAATGGTATGATGGACTCTCACTCAGCACTGCAAGTTCCTAGTTATATCTAGTGGCAAAGGAACATAAACAATGTCATCCTATAATTACCATTACACTTACAAGAATCAATGCAACAGCTAGAAACATACTGAACAATGGAACATAATTGAATATGGGTATTACATATTATCAGAATGTTGAGAATAATACCTCCAGCCACACAGAAGGGTGCAGTCATGTAGCAGGGCTGTCCTTGTAACTTCGTGTAAAGGCTTTACTACATCTTCCTAATCAGAAAGTAGATGAGCATGGATTACTAAATTTCTTTTTGTGACATCCTGAACTTCATTCCCTGAGAAATGCAAAATATGTAAGTCAAACGATTCAAACTCACAATATCAATGTGGCACAGGATGACACGGAGTTTGAAATTCTTTTGGAGCTCTCTTATCCTATAGTACAAGTAGTCGGGGTGAAGAAGATGGTACCGGAGACTGCATCCACAAAAAATACAAGGTAAGAATCATGCCGCTACCTCACAGCACACACAAGAAAATACAATTTCTAACAATAGACGACCCAAACCCGTGAAAACCTGTTGCCTAATAGACTGGCGAGTGCACTAGACAAAATTCCAGGCTTATAACAAAAGGGTTCCATATGAACCCGTGAAAATCAGCAGCAAGCAGTCTAGTTCAATTCCTCTCATTAACTGCAAATCGACTGATCAAGCTAGCACAAGAAAATGAACTACGGTTTTAACGGTTTAAAATCAATGCGTTTTATAACACCCCATAAGTAAATGTATCTGTTAGATGCACTGCAATTCCATGTAGATCTAATTCTAAACATTGGCCCTTCAGACCCCAGTGGCCAGTAATAACAACCAAACAAAATGATAGAGCAAGAACCTTATGTACAGTGCGCATGAAGATTGTCCGATCACGTAGTCCGGTACGATATCAGCGAACGCCCACCTCGCATTCCTGATGTGCTTCAGTAATGGGTTCCCTTTCTGCCGAGTAAGAAACGAACAAAGACTTCAACTTTATCACAGAGGAAGGGGAAAACATCAATAAGAAGAAAAATATCAAACCATCAGGCTACTCCATTACCTGCCTATTGCTCACGAGAATGGCGTTTTTGCTCTGTAACGCCGCCGTGGAGGAACCAGCCACAGGCGGCCTGTTCAAAGAAAGCGAACCTCATAGTCAGAGAGGTGAGGCGTCACTGAGACTGAGAGAATCCGAGAAGAAGGCGAGGGAGATGGTACCTCGGAGTGGTGGAGGGTTGCGGAGGCGGTGGGAGCGGGGAATAGAACTCAGAGGACTTGAGGAAGGAGAAGGCCTCGGAAAACGACGACGAAGATGCCGCGGCGGCGGCGGCGGGGAGTGGAGGATTGTAGGAGGTAGGCACCGAGGAGGAGGAGGAGGAGGCAGTACCGAATACCTCTTGGTAGGACGGGATCTTTATGAGGTTCTTGCCGGACTCCGGCCGCTGCCGCCCTTGCTGTCCGTCCATGGCGCGCGGGGGGAGCGTCAGGGGAGGCGACGACCCGCAGGTCCGACCACCGCCTCGCTGCAATGGTGGGACTACCAGGCAATGGTGGGCTCGACTTATTCAGGCCCACATATATGGGCCGGCCACGGATAGCAAAATGTTGGACGCTCTCAAATAAAAGCCCATTGGCCGAAATTATGAAGAAACTAGTCGATCACGTTGGACATGTTGAACAGTCCACTGTACCGTTTTTTTTGTTGACATAATACGGCGCTTTATTGATTAAATAACCACATTACACAGAGTCTCCCGGATACAATCCGGCACAGAACGAAAGACAAAACTAGAGTTTGCAGTCACACATGACTGAGCTAAGAAATGCGCCGCTTCATTAGACGAACGCTTTACATGACGGAAAGAAACCGAAGTAAAGCCACGTGAGACAAACTTGATACCTGATGCCACAATACCAACAGTAGATCTGTCGACTGAAGCCGAGTTCATTCGTTGAACAAGAGAAAGGCAATCGGGTTGGAAGATCACCTTGTCCAGCCCCTCATCCCGAGCAAACTGCACAGCGATCTTGAGTGCCAATGCTTCCGCATGTTCAGGCGAGGTAAGCCCCTCCATCCGATGACGCTTGGCAGATAAGAAAACACCTCTGTGATCTCGCATAATCACACCAGCGCCCAGAGTTTGAGGCCCATCAAAAACTGCTGTATCACAGTTAACAAGAACTGTGTCCGGCGGCGGTGGTGTCCGTTGAACTGACGAGGACACACACCTGTGCGACACACTAGTCTTCGAAAGATGTTGATCAATTAGTTGCATATATGCCAAGCTCTTACCTCCTGTGCGGATGGGGTTGGGCTTCACGTTCGAATTACGAGATTCATTCCGTGCTTCCCAGATATGCCAGAAACCCACCGCCATGGCTGTCGCTTGCTTCTCATTCGCTCTAGCCAGGAAATCAAAAATCCATTGCTTGGTAGAGGCAAATTCTTTTCTCTGTAACTTCAATGGAACCCCAAGCTTTATTTCCCGCCAAACAGTTCGTGCAAACTGGCATGTAAGCATAGAATGGAAAATATCTTCCGTCCTTCCGCAGAAAATGCAAGCACTCTCGGCAGGGATCTGTCGCTTACAGAGTTGCACTCCGGTGGGCAGACAATCATGGCAGAAACGCCACAAATGGATGATCATCTTTCCAGGCGCCTTAATCTTCCAGAGCGCCTTCCAATGTTTTTCATCTGTTAACCAGTTCGAGCTCATCCCTCTGGTTGTCTTGCTCCGGTCATGTACGAACTTGCGTGAACGAGCCAAGTTGTACGCTGATTTTACAGAAAAAACACCATGTTTTGTGTGAGGCCAACACACAAAATCAGGCCCAGCATGTGGCGATATTGGAACATGCAAAATCTGGGCCGCCGTGCTTGGATCGAAGAAAGCGTGAATATTTTCAGTGTTCCATTCCCCCTTCTCCTCATCGATCAAGCAATGAACTGTTGCCGTAGTTGGAATCGGAAAGATAGGTTTTAGATCCACAGATAGAACACGAGGAATCCAATTATCCTGCAAGATCTTCACCAATTTTCCGTCTCCAATACCCCACCGGATACCCTCTGCGAGAAGTTCTCGCCCATATAGAATACTCCGCCATGTATATGAAGATGATCTTGGTTTCGGAGCATTCCAAAAATCCGTGTGTGGGAAATATCGTCCCTTCAAGACTCTAGCACAGAGGGAATCTTGGTCAGTGAGCAGCCTCCACCCTTGTTTTGCCAACATCGCTTGGTTGAAGAGAGCTAGATCACGAAAACCCATACCCCCTAAAACCTTTGGTGTAGAGAGCCACTCCCAAGACCGCCAGTGCATTTTCTTCTTTCCATCCTCAAAACCCCACCATCGATTTGCTATCACCGAGCGCATCTTATCACATGTGGACAGAGGAAGCTGAAAACAACTCATAACAAATGCCGGAATGGCCTGGATCACTGCCTTCAATAGAGCTTCATTACCCGCCCTCAATAGCGGTCTATCACTCCAGCCATTAATGCATTTCCACATCCTATTAAAAAGATAATTGAAGGTGGCAGTAGGAGATCGGCTGATAGAAGTGGGCATACCCAAATATAGATCATTGAGCACTTCACTTTCGACTCCCAACGTGGCTTTAACTTCCACCTTCACCTGATCGGTACAATGATTACCAAAGAAATTGAGGATTTATCAATGTTAATTTTCTGGCCAGAACCTTCACAATAAATCCGAAGAGTATCCTTGAGAGCCCGCACACTCCTATCATCACTCCGAGCGAAGAAGATACTGTCATCTGCAAACAATAAGTGGGATATAGGAGGACCAAGTCGACCATTGCGAATACCATAGAGCTCACCTTGGTCCTCTCTTCGTTGCAGTAAGCATGACAAACCTTCCGTGCATAAGAGGAATAAATAGGGACTGATTGGGTCACCCTGTCGAATACCTCTCGAAGGGATCACTGGTTCCGTTAGCTCTCCATTAACACGAACAGCGTAGCGGACACAAGTAACACATCTCATTACTGTCGCAATCCAAGAAGGATCAAAACCAAGTTTACACAAGCAGCCATGTAGATAATTCCATTCAACCCGGTCGTAAGCCTTCATCATGTCAATTTTGAGGGCGAAGAAAGGTCGTTTGGATCTTTGCTGATGGATGGTGTGCAAACACTCGAAAGCAATCAAGGCATTATCCGTGATCAAGCGGCCAGGAACAAAGGCGCTCTGCTGTTCTGAAATAATTGATGGGAGGATCACCTTAAGCCTATTTGCTAACACTTTGGAGGCGATTTTGTACAAAACATTACACAAGCTGATGGGACGAAAATTCTTCAGATGTTTCGGTTTGGCAACCTTCGGAATCAGGACAATAATTGAGTCACAAAGGCCTTCTGGAATCTCACCCCCAGTTAAAAAACTCCTCACTGCAGCACAAATTTCAGACTTGAAAAACTCCCAGTGAGTTTGATAAAAAAGCGCCGGAAAACCATCCGGTCCCGGAGCCTTCGTAGGTCCCATTTGGAACAACGCATGCTCGATCTCCTCATTGGTATACGGTTTGCACAGATTTGAATTCATTTCAGGTGTCACCTTGGAGGGGATAGCATCAAGAACATCATCAACTGAATCACATGGTTCAACCGAGAATAAATTTTCATAAAAATTATGTGCCAACATCTTCTTCTCTGGCTGTGATTCACATTTGGAGCCATCGTCATGCATCAGTGTGTCAATATGATTAGTACGACGTCGGACCGATGCCCTACCATGAAAGAACGCGGTATTACGGTCACCTTCTCGGAGCCACTCCACCCGAGATCGCTGTTTAGCCATGATCTCTTCACACTCAAACAGATCACATAATTTTTGTTCAATTTCACGTTCTTCACGTAAATTTTCTTCAGATATTTGGCGTCCACGCAAGTGGAACAACTTCTGTTCCAAGTTTTGAATTTGCTTGCGTACAGACCCAAAAGTAGCCTTACTCCAGTCCTTCAGAGTACTGGCCATTCTATTAATGTTCATCCATGTGGAACGGAGAGAGGAAGGACCCTGACTACCCGCTGACCAGGCCCTCTCTAAAACCTCTTTGTAATCTGGAGCACGTCGCCACATAGCCTCGTATTTAAAACTGTGTGACATTACATGAGACCTATTCCCAATAACATCCCTCTCTAATTTAATTTGCACAGCATAATGATCAGAAGAGGTTATTATCAGGTTCTCAACAATGCAGCCATCAAACATCTGCATAAAATCTCCATTTGCAACTGCCCTATCAAGGCGCACTTTGACATGGTGATCGACATCCTGCCTATTAGTCCATGTAAACTTTGGCCCCGCAAATCCGAGATCCATAAGACCACAATCCTGGAGACAATCTTGGAAAGCTGCGATCTGATTCTCGGTGCGATCTCTCGGCCCAATGTGTTCATCCTGACTAAGAACCTCGTTAAAATCCCCGCAACAAATCCACGGACCACTCCAGGTGGCACGAATTGAGCGTAGCTGATCCCAAAATATGTGACATAGATCACGCTTAGGCTCCCCGTACACAAAGGTCGCACGCCATCGATGTCCCTTCTCGGATTTAATATTAGTATCAATGCAACGCTGATTAAACCCCTGGACAGACACATCCAAAGACGCCGACCAAAATAAAGCTAAGCCACCACTTAAACCCACACTACTGACTGCAAAACAACCAGAGTAGCCCAACGACCACATAAAACCTTTAACTCTGGAGTCCCTCATCTTTGTTTCCGAAATAAAGAGGAGGGAGGGACGGTGTGTCTTCACTAGATAGCGAAGCTCGCCAATTGTCGCGTCCGTCCCCAAACCAAGACAATTCCAGCACAAAATGATCATTGCGTGCGGCGGGGCTGTTCAACAGCACCCGCCAGATCCGCCGATCCATCAACACTTACTTTCTGCAGTTTCTTATTTGATTCAAGACTCAAATCTGCCCCAGCATTCTCCCTCTCAACTTGCAAACTTGGCTTCTGATGAATAGCCACTGCCAACGTGGTCACCCCTTCATTCTCTTGGGGAACTAGGCCTTTAACATGATACACGGCTGGTGGCTTACGTTTCTTGCCTGCTAAAGAGCTGTCATTCACGGCAGGGCCCTTATCCTTGTTCTGGTTTTTGGCAAATTTTGCCACACTAGCATTAGCAGGGGGCTGTCGTTTCTTCACCGGAGAAGGCACTTCCTTGACCTGATCATTCCTCCTCGGCTGTTTGACACCCTCACCATTTGCAGACTGCCCAGATCCCTCATAAGAAGAGTTTTGAGAGGCACGACCTGTACCATCAGCTGCAGAACCACTTGATAACCCAGCTCCTTGATATTTCTTTTTCCTATCATCGGGAGCACACAAAGAGTCAGCCGAGTATGGCAGTTTTCCTTCTTCATCTCTCTCCCCTGGATTCTTGCATTCCAAGGACGAGTGGCCAATAACGCCACATGAGAAACAGTATAAAGGCAAATGTTCATATTGAACTTCATAGTAATCATATGCTTTGTGTAGTTGAGAAAAGATCGTAACTCCCCGCAGTAGCGGTTTGTTAACATCCACCTCCACCCTGACACGCATATAGCTTCCCCAACATCTTCCTGAAGCATCTGCGTCCACAACTGGGACACTCCCTTTAATGCCAAGAGGACTAGCAAAAGTTGCACCCCATCGCTTGTGCATATACCTAAACGGTACCTTGATGATCCGCGCCCAGACCCTCAGACTGTTGAAATTCATATCCTTCGGATGCAGATCAACATTGAATTCTTGAAAGAGGACTGCATGCTTGCCCACAACCCATGGCGGGCCATTCAGAACACGATCCTTATCAGCTTTGGACCCAAACTCAGCCACAAACAGATTATCACCTGCAGGATTTAGAACCAGACCACGTGGATTCCCCCACGCCGGTCGCAGCGCCGACGAGATAGTGCTGATATGTAGATTACTCGGAGACATCACCTTGCCGACAAGAGTCCACTTAGAGTGGACCTGGAAGTCATCATCCTCGTCGTCGAGGACCACCGCAGCGGCCTCCGCCGCAGTCAACCGAAGGCGGCCCATCATCTCCGCCATATGATCCGCGGATCCGGCTGCCACCGTCTGTGGGGAGGAAGCAGAACCACTGCCCCCAGAACCAGTCGCCACCATCACAGGAGGCACCATCAACGCTTTAGCCGCCTCATTCGTCGCGGGTGATCCCGTCATCGTCGCCCCCCTCCGATCCCGCAGCAGGCCAAGGGTGGGAAGCAATCTAGGAGAGCCCCGTAATCACCCCGAACCAGCGCTGAGACGGCGGAGAAGGCTTCTAGGGCTCACCAAGGAGAGAAGAGAGGCACGTCGCGCACAGGCACGACTCAGACGGAGATTCTAACCCTAGTTTTGGTTGATCGCCATGAGCGCCGCCAAAACCGTAGGAGAGAGAAACAAAACCTAGATAGTCTATCTGTGTTGGGTTTGCGCCTGGCGAGGAGGTTCTAACTTCTGACGTGGTCCACTGTACCGTTGTGTATGTACCTGTCGATCCTATCCTAGTCCTTAGGAATACCGTCCACTGTACCGTTGTGTATGTACCGTTGTGTATGCGCATGTCTCTGCATGAGCCCCACGATCAGCACCTCTGGTGTATATATGTATCTGTGACTCAGCAATGTAGTACTTAGTTGAGCCATAATATTCAGTTGGCCAAACGCAAACCTGGCTTCGAAAAGAAGATTTTCTTGGCGATGGCAGGCGGCGGCGGTGGCTGGTCCTCCCTCCCCGCCGATCTTCTCAGAGAGGTCTCGGATCGCCTGACCGCCGAAGACGACTACCTCCACGCTCGCCAGGTATGTGGCCACTGGCGAGCCTCCACCTCTCCCCTGTCCGCCTACCGCCCGGGGATCCTCGCTGGTCGCCGGGGGGCCGACACAGGGGACCCGATCAGCGAGTACTCCCTCCACCTCCTTCGCGGCGCCGGGTGGGTCGACATGGCCGTTAAACCGCCGGCCGGCCTCCCCTACTGTCGCGGCGCGGGCCATGGTTGGCTCGTCCTATGGGACGATCTCGGGCGGCTCGTGCTATGGGAGCCCCTCTCAGGCGCCGAGATCCCGCTCCCGCGCCTGTGCCCCGTCGCTCAGGTCTTCCTCTCCGGCGACCCGCTCGCGCCGTCGCACTGGATAGCCGTCGCGACCAAGCGCAGAGTATCGGGATTATGCGGCATCTTCTTCTGGCGGCGCGGCGATACCGCGTGGACCGAGCTGCTCCCGCGCGAGAAACTTAGCTATGCAATCCACAACGTCGAGTTCCACGCAGGGATCATGTACTTCATCTCCCACTTTTCCTGCATCTTCATCTTCGACCTCAAGCTCGGCACAACGTCTGCTCCTTTGATCCGCCACTGCGACAATGTCGCCGACAATGTCGCCGTATCGCAGGCTACTAACGGCAAGCCGTTCCACTCCGTGCGCGTCGTGGCGTGCGGCGGACAGATGATGATCGTATTCCTCTTCGGCAGCCGCCGACCATCTCACATTGAGGTCCACAAGCTATTTAGGACGCCCCCCAATCCGACATGCTATGATCCGTCCCTTTTCGGCGGCAGGGTGACGGACACGGACCTCGCCGGTTACTCGATTTTCCTGGGCCGCGACGACGTCTTCGCGCTTCCCGCGAAGGGGTTCCCCGCGATCGAGGGGAATCGCGTCTACTACATGGCGCACTGCCTCGAGGACACGGTGCTGGGGTTGGTCTTCGATCTGAAGACAGATGCTGTGGAGGAGATCCCGTACCCTCCTCCTCGAGAGGAAGACGGCACTATCTTCTGGCGGCCGTACTCATGGTTTTGTCCTCGGAGGCCTTTCCTCGAGGATTCTGCGTTGCTGCCGCCGCGCCTATAAGATGATATTTGTTGCCGTGAGAGACTTATGTTGTCATTGTTAAATTAAACAAGAAGTCTTCAGTTCTAAATTCTAATAGGGAGTTTACTGAGTTGTTGTTGGCACGACGAAATGTAATGCAATTGTATTTTTGCGTACCTTCGCACAACGGTGGACAAACAGTTGTAATGCATAGATGATGAACAGTGGCTTGCTAGCTTGCAACTAATTTACCATGTAACCTGAGCTGTTTGTATTCTTTTAGTACTACTGTTTTACATTGCAAAAGAAAGAACCAGTATACAAAACGTTAGGCTGCTTAGGTTTTTTGTCAACCTATCCTCTCATCATAGTTAGCTAAGGAAACTATGCTAGAAATTCCCAAAAAATAACCAAACATACAGGCACATCTACAGGTCTCGTGCGGACCAAACTTGCTGCACTTCGCATAAAACTTCTGAAGAGGAGGTCTCATAGATTCATGGAAGCAGAATGTACTTGGAGTTCCACTGACATGATCGGAACAGCCAAACGCTTGGAAGAACTCTATTGAAGTTTCTTTTGAAGGTACTATATTGAAGATTGGAAGGTCCCAGTGCAGATGTAGTTCGCCTTCTTTCAAACTTTCAACAAAATTGTAAAGTTAAAGTATATCCTCTGAGTTGATGGTACATACATATAATATCACCAATTTCAGGAATAAAAATTCAGATGAAGTACCTTCCAATATTTACCTCTTCCAAGATCATACACCAACATCCATGTAAGAATAAGCATATATGTCAGATTATGGAGACTGAAAAGATTCAGCTTACACTAAAATAACTCAAAACCTGCATGACATCAGCATATATTGCCATGAAACCCCCGTAGTTCACCAACACTACAAAAGAATCACAGCATATATCATGATCTTGGAAATAATTCATGTACATGTATTAGCTAGATAATCCAAAGATTCGTACCTCTGTATTGGTCGACACTCAAAGCGACAAATAAAATTACAATTGATTGTGAGGTTGCATTATATAGGGCAGCAGCAGTATTTGGCCTGGTCTCCCCAGAGAATTACAACTGCTTGTTGGCGACATAACAAAGAACATTGTGTATTACTATTAGCATTATGGTTACATGATACAAACTATAGAACATGTAGTGTTTACCTAATAAGTTGTGAAATATAGGTTGTGCTTTGTAAATATACATGCACTCTTGGTTGCTTGGTTTGATTTAGACACCATCACGCATGACACAGTAGTAATTGACCCTACAACCTCTTGTTTGTTGAAAAACAAATGGTATTAGCTTAGGTAATCTACATAGTTTGAAGAATTCTGGTACTTAGAAGAGTATTATAGACCATGTGTGCCACAACTATGCTGAATAGCTGCGCATTATGAGCGAAGATGAACTGTTTAAATATGTACATAGTTGGTTTTTTCAGTTCTTAATTAAATTGATCTATACAGTTGTTACGCAACCTCTCCCTGAAGCAGTGACATTATGAACAGTAGTTATTTTTTCAAAAGGAAAACCAAAATACAGATTTCCTATGTGATACATACCTGCTGGTCTACCATGACGAAATTTAGCTCAGAGATGTTGAGCCTAAGCGCTTGACTTTCCAACATGTGCCTGCTTTCACACATGTTGGAACTGCTGGAAAAAGCAGAATAGATTGGTCGATATGATTGTAAAGAAACTAACTTGCAGAATTGAGCTAAACGCGGAGAAAATAATGGGTTATTAAGGGGTTCAAAAACGGCACTTGGTACTTTTAATTTTATAAACAACTCTCAGCTCATACACGTATGGTCACATAATAAATCGGGAGAGGCACAGATGAATGCTTTGTTATCAAAGAAGTAGTGAAGTAGCACCGTCATCATTAGTTTATTCAGCACAAGACGATGTGGTACCAAAATTAGAATCAACATTAGTGTGTTCAGTTAGCTTTGATGTAAGTTTTTATTGGAATGAGAAGTTTTTATCAGAATGAGAAGATATAGTACAACAGTAAGAACTATAGAAAAAAGCTGACTGTAATCTTAGGAAAAAAGCTAGTACTGAAATTTGAAGAAACAACTAAGGGTATTTGTATTTACCTATTCATTAATAAAATCCGCACGTGCCATGGAATCACCTTTTGTGACGTCAAATACTCTGTGTGAAAACCGGTTGCCTACAGTGATGCAACAAAGATCTGAAATTATAACCAATTCACTGGAACTATCCTACACGTGAAAACTGACTGCCTACAGTGATGCAACGAAGATCTATAATAGTAATAACCAATTCACTGAAACTATCATTCATGTGGCTAAAACGATTCACTGAAACTATAATTCACTGACTACAGTGATGCCGTTCCCCTTGATCACAGGCTGACGGCAAGCGGTTCCACTCCTGCGCGTCATGGCGTGCGGCGGACAGATCCTGATCGTGCTCCTCTTGGGCAGCCGACCGTCTCACATTGAGGTCTACACGCCGTTTAGGATGCCCTCCTGGCCGTTCCATTTCGGCGACAGGCTGACGGACCTCGCCGGCTACTCGATCTTCCTAGGCCGCGACCACGTCTGCACGCTCCCTACAAAGAGTTCCCTGCGATCAAGGGGAATCACATCTTCTACATGGCGCACTGCCTCGAGGAGGCAGTGCTAAGTTTGGTCTTTGATCTAAAGACAGATGTTTTGGAGGAGATCCCGTACCCTGATGGCACTATCTACTGGTGGCCGTACTTGTGGTTTTGTCCTCGGAGGCCTTTCCTCGAGGATTAATGCTTAAGACAAAATCTAATAGATTTCATAAAAAATATCATACTTACAAGAAAGATGCTTATAATTTTTATAGGTGATAAAGGAATGGATGCTTAAAAATGATTTTCATGTTTTTCTCTTTGTTAGCTCATAATATATATTGTTAAAAATCATATAAACTACATAATATTTCAAACACCTATGTTCTGAGTTTGTATCATGTACAAATAATATTGCAAATCCGGGATTCAAAAAAATCAAATATGTAAGAAGTTAGCAAAATGGTTCAAACAAAACAAGAAGATACATGATGAAACCTCAAGCCATAAGGAGAAGGACAGTGTTGGGTGTCCCCATGGGATCAGCCTTCCGATTCCCCACCTCGAGCAATCACACATGTCAATAGGCAAAAACAGATGACAACATATGTGGGCCCCTTCTTCGTCCTCCTCCTAGTTTCCCTTTTTTCATCCTCTTCCCCCGCTGCGAGAACCACCATCAACCCCAAGGCCCTATCTTGATCTCTTCACCACCGCACCTACACCGTTGGTAGCATCACCATCAACACCGCCAGGATTTTGCCTCCCGGCTGGTAGCACCACCACCGCCCACTAGCAGCACCACCTCCTCCTCGTATGTCCCCATGGCTTCATAGCTTCCATCCACGGTACTCCTCCATGAACCCCCACCATGCCAGAGAAGATGCTTGATGTCTATGCATGCGTCTGTTCTTGTAGACAGTGTTGGGCCTCCAAGTGCAGAGGTTTGTAGAACAACAGCAAGTTTCCCTTCAGTGGATCACCCAAGGTTTATCAAACTCAGGGAGGAAGAGGTCAAAGCTATCCCTCTCAAGCAACCCTGCAATTACGATACAAGAAGTCTCTTGTGTCCCCAACACCCCCAATATACTTGTCAGGTGTATAGGTGCACTAGTTCGACGAAGAGATAGTGAAATACAAGTAATATGGATGATTATCTTTACTATTAAAGCGAAAAGCGGTGTCCGGTGTCACACTTTCAGATTCCGATTTTACTCTCAGATAGGACACTAAATTACCCACCAATGCCACTGATGGGTTCGTAGCATAGAAAACAAAAATTTTCCTACGCAAGAACGCATAAACTGGCCAAGATACTCTACGAGATGGTAGCAACGGATACTAACCCTCGACGACCGTAAGCGGGGATTACGTTCCCGCACAAACGTTGACGATGGAGAGTTGGTGAAGATGCACGTAGTCGACGTAGTTGTTCACTTGACGTAGTCGACGTCGTGGTTCACTTGACGATCTCAAGATCGTGTACCCGGCGCCACAAGTGGCAGCGCCCCCGTGCTCGGTCACACGTACAGCTCGACGTCGACTCCTCCACGCCCTCGGTCCAGCGGGGCAGCGGAAGAAGGGATCCGCCGAACACTCCTCCACACACTTCTCCAAGTGTATGAACTATGAACTACAATTCCGGCAGAGCTTCGCTAAGCCAAGACGGAAGTGGGCAGCAACTATGCAAGGGAGGGGAGGATCAAGAAGTGTGTGACAAGGGAGAAAGGGAGGGGTTTATATAGAGGAGGAGGGGCAGCCAAGGGGTGGCCGGCCAAGGGGTCTCCTCCTCTTCATTGTCCCCTCTTCATTCCCATTATGGTGATAACTCCCTCATCAACATGAGGTAACCCCCATTTTAATGCATGACATTCATGCTAATTAAAATTCACACTTATTGATTTAATAAAACATTTTTATTTCTTTAATATTTGTTAATTCATTCAATTAACAAACATTAACAAATACACCCTCGAGTTATTTCGATATCCGAAACAGTTTCGGTGCTTTTCTGAAATAACCCTCATGCTGTCCTGTAATTCAATCGGAGTATCGTATCCACCCAAAAACGACGGCGAACCTTAAGTGTGTCACCCTACGGTTCGTGAATAACGTGGACATGATTGAGACTCCTCTCCGATCAATAATCAACAGCGGGATCTGGAAATCCATGATGACTCCCACTTACTCAACGATGAACTAGTGATCGTGTGAACCAGTAACGAACATAGTTAATTCCTTTTGTCTCGCGATATTATTACTTGTCCGAGATCCGATCATTTGGTATCAACCATACCTAGTTCGATCTCGTTCCCGACAAGTCTCTTTACTCATTCCGTGATAATGCATTCCCGTGACCTAGTCACATGCTTGCAAGCTATTCCAATGCAATATCACCGAGAAGGGCCCAGAGAATATCTTTCCGTCATCCGGATGGACAAATCCCATTCTTGATCCATGAGCCTCAACTAATACTTTCAGAGTACCCAAATCAACCTTTATAATCACCCTATTACGGTGTGACGTTTGATATCATCAAAGTACCCTTCTGGTATCAGTGATTAACATGATCTCATGGTCTAAGGATTAGAACTACTTCGCATGAGTTTGATATAGCAATGAACTTGATGACTTGATCATTTTGCTATTCATACTATGGGTGTGAGTGTTCATCACATCATTCTTCTAATGATATGACCTCGTTATTAACAACATCCAATGTTCATGATCAGGAAACCTTGATCATCAGTTAATCAACGAGCTAGTATAAAAGAGAGGCTTTACTAGGAACCTTTTAGTTTATTAATCACACATGTATTAATGTTTCCGATTAATACAATTCTAGCATGAGAAATAAACATTTATCATAAAAATGGAATATGATAATAACCACTTTATTATTGCCTCTCGGGCATATTCCCTTCAGTCTCCCACTTGCACTAGAGTCAATAATCTAGTTGATACTTGCGTATATAACACTTATGGCTTTCACGTGTTATCCGTACGCGTTGCAGTGGTTAATCTGATCTCCAGATCTGACACTTTCAGTTCTGTGTGTATTTGCATGTCTTTGCGTCTCTACGCATCACTCATTCTCAAATGAGACAGTTGGGTATAAATTTGGTCCTTAGGTGAGACCTTAGTTCCTTTAGCTAAAATCATGTTGTCACTATTGTCGCACAATAGATCTTCACAGTAATAGCCAGCTTGGAACTACACCTAGTTTGATAACAAACTTCTTGACACAAATGCCCTCTTTTGCTACTTCTAAAGCAGCCATATACTCAACCTTTGTTGTAGAATCCATCACAATGTCTTAACTTTGGAACTCATCCAAATCCATCATGGAACTTCCTTCCATTACATTGTGCCACCTAATGTATAGCTAAAATTGAGATAAACTTAATTTGTATCTTGTGACAAACTTAGTATCAATGTAACACTTTACAATGAATTATGTGTCACTTTGTCATACATAATATATATCCTTAGTCCTTCCAAAGCACATAAGAATATCTCTACTATTGTCCAGTGATCATCTTATGACATTTATCACTCGGGTATATGCTCATAACATTTAGAGCATAGGACATATCTGGATATGTACATATCATGGTATACATGATCGATCAAATCATTCATGTAGCTTCACTCATC
The DNA here is from genome assembly GCA_007115705.1 of Dactylis glomerata. Classification (NCBI taxonomy): domain Eukaryota; kingdom Viridiplantae; phylum Streptophyta; class Magnoliopsida; order Poales; family Poaceae; genus Dactylis; species Dactylis glomerata. The sequence goes on from QXEO01000492.1 coordinate 1,170,405, forward strand.
AAGTATTAAAAACACCTGAATCTTGTTTCAACCTCTTCCATGCGACAAGAACTTTTCTTGTCGTTTCCATATTGAACTTCATTCAATATTTCATCTATGTACTTTGGCACAACCATATTGGTACCTCGATCTATCTATATAGACATCGAGACCCAATATTTTGGTTTTGCCTAAGTCTTTCATTGAAATCTAATTTTAATGAAATTCTTAACCTATGCCAATAAAAGATACATCATTTCCAATTAACAATATTTCTTCTACATAATGTACTGAAAATATGTCTCAGCGCTCCCACTTAATTTCTTGCAAATGCAAGCATATTCATCGTATCTGATGAAACTAAACCTTTTAATTATTTCATCACGGTGAATATTCCAACTCCGCGATGCTTGCTTCAACACATGAAGTTTGCATGCCTTTTAGCATCCTTTGAATTTACAAAACCCATTGGACCATGTCATGTACATGTCCTAGGTAACCATTCTATTAGAAGAATGTTGTCTTGTTTGTTCAACTAACATATACCAAACTTGGCATATGTAGTGGTTGCTACAGTAATCCTTCCAGACAAAATATCGCTATGAAAGATCAAATCTTGTCATAGTCAACTCATTGAACACAATCGTAAACTCTTTTAATGATGTGTCGACTATTTCAAAGATGTTAAACATCCATGTCTGTCTTTATAGATCCAAATACGTTCATTAGGCTTCATGCCTTTTGAGGGTCTTCCAAGTTCATAAACTTGGTTTCTCGTGTATGGAACTATCATGGATTTTATGGCTTCTAGCCATTTGACGGAGTCAGGGCCCATCATTGCTTCTTTGCATGCAGTCGGTTCATCATTGTCAAACAATAATGATTCATTCTCAAATCTAACTATTTGATTGTTACCCGACTCACGCGGTTCAATAGGAACTTTGATCTATGTGACCACAACCTTTGAGGTATGACAGCCATGCGTATTGTGGCCGCCTCTGGGACACTTCCCAGCGCTGCGCTACTCAGCACATATATCTTAGGTTAAACAACCTAATCAAAGTTCTATTGTCCTCCCACTTGTCTTTTTGCGAAAAATTCCTTCTCAAGAAACTTGACGTTTTCGGCGACAAACACTTTTGTCTTAGGTGTTCTGGAGGAATACCCAACATTTACTTTGGGATAACCTATAAAGACGTATTTATCCGACTTTGGTTGTAAACATTTTACATATGCATAGCATACCAAAATTTTAGAAAAGACAACTTGGGTTTTATCCCATGCCATATCTCATATGGTGTCATTTCAATGGATCATGATGGCGCTCTTTTCAGTGTAAAAAGCGGTAGTCTCTAAAGCTTTATCCTTAAAATATAATGACAGTTTTATAGACGACACCTTTGATCTAACGATATCAAACAAAGTTCGATTTTATCTCTCGAACACTCCATACTCCTATGGTGTTTCGGGAAATACAAGTCTATGGAACGATTCCTCAACTTTGAGGTGTTTGCTAAACTTGTAACTCAAATATATTCCTTTATGATCAGATCATAAATTCTTTATTCTCTTGTTACAATGATTTTCCACTTCATCTAGAAATACTTTGATCATTTTTCAAATATTTCATACTTCTTCCTTATTAAGTAAATATACACATATATCTACTCAAATCATCGGTTAAAGTAAATGAAGTTCAAGAATTCACCACACACGGCTACACATAATGGACTATATACATCAACATGTACAATATCCAATAAGTTAGTCGTCCGTTCTTCTTTGGCCTTCAAACGGAGTTTTAATCATCTCTAGTAAATTTTCACAAGCGTCAATTGATTCAAAATCAAAAGACTCCAAAATTCCATCAACATGGAGTTTCTTCATGTTTACTTTCCAATATGATTTAAACGATGGTGTCACTCATAAGTGATCTTCTAATCATTTGTCTTGCGACATTTTTAGCATCAGTGTTATGGATGTGATTTCTTCAACAAGATAAGCGTTCATCCATCTTTTATGAATGCGGTAATAATTTGAACAACCATTGTTCTCATAATACCAGAACAAAATAACAATTATTCAAACAAATCTTGAAGGCTAGGTTTAATTCCAACGAAACACAATAACACTTTATTTGTTTTCGATGAGAATCATCCCATATTCATTTGCTAGTTAATTAGGCCGTTGTAGTTCTTGTATTGCATTGTTCTGTATGACATTTCATACCAACCAATTTAGTATCAAATACCCAAGAACCACATTGTTTTAACAAGCAACGAATACACCCATAACATGTATATCTTCTATATACCTGAGCTGGACATTTCCAGTCTTTTCTTTTCCGCCAGAATAAATTTTGGATTCTCTTTTAGCAATTCTTTTCCTTCCAGAAGAATCTATCAACATCAATAGTGGCACCATACACATGGCACATAGTTCAAGGCATGATTAGTCAAACACTAATACCCTTGGACTCGCACTTTGAAGTAGATCACCATTATCAAATATTTGGCGTTCTTCCAAATTCCATTCTTTAGTAATCTTTTAGTGTAGTAAACATTTTACCTACATCTTCCATTCATCCTATCATGACAACTTTCATGATCAAGCTACTATAGCTCATGAGGACGAATTGCGAGTATAATATTAGTTCCTAAACCTTTTAGGAGATCTGGACACCTGGCGTCTCTAATCTTCGCAAATTCTCATACAATACGAGAACATGTGTCTTACTAAATTATACTCTATCACTTTGCAACCAAACATTGTTTCAGATATCACAATATCTTCCACACATGATAGTTTATGAAACAATTCTTTCAACTCCTAGATAACCTTGATACTAAAAACAACTTTTGAATATCAAGGATCATGGAGGCAAGTGTGATACTTAGATACTAACACTGGAATTGTTACTCTTGATTTAATACTACTTATTAAATTTTATCGAGTAACAAGGGTTTGCTAAAAGTTTGCAACACGACTTTAAACTTTAGATTGACATTCAAACAATACGATACCAGTTCGTAAAGTTAACATCCAGAATTCTATAGTTCTATTATCTCAATTATAGCTAATCGCAAGGTAGTAAACGGATGCCAATAACTACAACAAACTATGCAAATTCACTTTGATTTAGTTCATGATAAATAGAGTTCTATAATTCAAAATTACTAAATGAACTCCCACTTAAAAACAACATCCCTCTTAGTTTTCTTAAGTGATTACACGAACCAAATTCACTATACCGCAACCGATCATCACGTGCAACGGCATAGTTTCAAAGGCGAACATCACCATGTTCATCATATCAACCATATGACTCATGCTTAACCTTTCGGTTCGTGTTCCGAGGCCATGTCTGTACATGCTAGGCTCGCCAAGTAGAACCATAACATTTGCGTGTGTAAATCTGTCTTACACCCGTCATATGTGAACGTAGAGTCTATCACACCCGATCATCACGAGGTGTCTCAAAACGATGAACTTTCGTGACGGTGCATGTTATGGGAGAACACATTTTATCTTGATATTTATGTGAGAGGGATCATCTTATAATGCTACCGCGCGATCAAATCTAAGCAGAATAAGATGCATAAAAGGATAAACATCACATGCATATATAATGTGATATGATATGGTCCTTCATGCACTCGATCTCCATCTTGTGCGTCATGGCATGATCTCCATCATTCCACCAGTGTAGCACCAAGGTCCATGGTGCGCCACCTTGGTTGTGTTCCTCCATTACAATATATCACTTGGATATATATATATATACGGCACGCAAGCCATTTAAATGTAAAGACAACCATATGGCTCCTGCCGGTTGTTTATAACTTACAAAAAGGATCATCGCATACAATTTGTAACATAAACAACTTGACCATATCACATCACATGCCCTGCAAAAACAAGTTAGACGTTTCTAATTTGTCTTGCATATTTTACGTGGTTTGAGGCTTTCTAGGAAGAACCGTTCTTACCTACGAATAAGAACCACAACGGTGATAAAAATATTATTAACAACTCTTTGTAAAATAGATCATAACTATAGTGGGAGAAACGTGCACCCGCAAAGCCACATATGCCGAAGCATGTCAAGTGTGGGACAAGTCTCGTGAACGTGGTCACGTAAGGTTAGTCTCGGGCAGCTTCAATCCCACTATGCCACTATGATCCAAAATACCAAAAAATTGCAATAACATGATCATCAACGCCCACATCCACATGTGTTCTAACCGTGCATACCAACTGCGCATAGAGATGGCTCTGATACCACTGATGGGTTCGTAGCATAGAAAACAAAAATTTTCCTACGCAAGAACGCATAAACTGGCCAAGATACTCTACGAGATGGTAGCAACGGATACTAACCCTCGACGATCGTAAGCGGGGATTATGTTCCCGCACAAACGTTGACGATGGAGAGTTGGTGAAGACGCACGTAGTCGACGTAGTTGTTCACTTGACGTAGTCGACGTCGTGGTTCACTTGACGATCTCAAGATCGTGTACCCGGCGCCACAAGTGGCAGCGCCCCCGTGCTCGGTCACACGTACAGCTCGACGTCGACTCCTCCACGCCCTCGGTCCAGCGGGGCAGCGGAAGAAGGGATCCGCCGGACACTCCTCCACACACTTCTCCAAGTGTATGAACTATGAACTACAATTCCGGCAGAGCTTCGCTAAGCCAAGACGGAAGTGGGCAGCAACTATGCAAGGGAGGGGAGGATCAAGAAGTGTGTGACAAGGGAGAAAGGGAGGGGTTTATATAGAGGAGGAGGGGCAGCCAAGGGGTGGCCGGCCAAGGGGTCTCCTCCTCTTCATTGTCCCCTCTTCATTCCCATTATGGTGATAACTCTCTCATCAACATGAGGTAACCCCCATTTTAATGCATGACATTCATGCTAATTAAAATTCACACTTATTGATTTAATAAAACATTTTTATTTCTTTAATATTTGTTAATTCATTCAATTAACAAACATTAACAAATACACCCTCGAGTTATTTCGATATCCGAAACAGTTTCGGTGCTTTTCTGAAATAACCCTCATGCTGTCCTGTAATTCAATCGGAGTATCGTATCCACTCAAAAACGACGGCGAACCTTAAGTGTGTCACCCTACGGTTCGTGAATAACGTGGACATGATCGAGACTCCTCTCCGATCAATAATCAACAGCGGGATCTGGAAATCCATGATGACTCCCACTTACTCAACGATGAACTAGTGATCGTGTGAACCAGTAACGAACATAGTTAATTCCTTTTGTCTCGCGATATTATTACTTGTCCGAGATCCGATCATTTGGTATCAACCATACCTAGTTCGATCTCGTTCCCGACAAGTCTCTTTACTCGTTCCGTGATAATGCATTCCCGTGACCTAGTCACATGCTTGCAAGCTATTCCAATGCAATATCACCGAGAAGGGCCCAGAGAATATCTTTCCGTCATCCGGATGGACAAATCCCATTCTTGATCCATGAGCCTCAACTAATACTTTCAGAGTACCCAAATCAACCTTTATAATCACCCTATTACGGTGTGACGTTTGATATCATCAAAGTACCCTTCTGGTATCAGTGATTAACATGATCTCATGGTCTAAGGATTAGAACTACTTCGCATGAGTTTGATATAGCAATGAACTTGATGACTTGATCGTTTTGCTATTCATACTATGGGTGTGAGTGTTCATCACATCATTCTTCTAATGATATGACCTCGTTATTAACAACATCCAATGTTCATGATCAGGAAACCTTGATCATCAGTTAATCAACGAGCTAGTATAAAAGAGAGGCTTTACTAGGAACCTTTTAGTTTATTAATCACACATGTATTAATGTTTCCGATTAATACAATTCTAGCATGAGAAATAAACATTTATCATAAACATGGAATATGATAATAACCACTTTATTATTGCCTCTCGGGCATATTCCCTTCAGCCACTAATAAGTAAAAAATGATTCGTTACCACATCTTAAAACACCTGAAACGTTTTCTTGTCCCGCACCGAACTGGCAGCAAACATAGCGCGTCCCCTCCCGCCCTCCCCAATCTTTTCTCTCCTAATCTAACTAAAACAGGCCCGATTTTGGGTCAGGGCTGCGACCTTCTGTTCCCCACGACAAACCAGCGACGAGAAGCACCTAGGCAGGTCGTCCACTACCCTTGCCACCGCCCCACCTATGCTGGACCCGCCTGGAAGGGGAGAGGAACCATGTGGAAACAGGTGGTCGTCGATGTGGTTGCCATCGGTGATGGGATCGTCCCGGGTAGGTTCCTGTGGCCCAGGGCGCGGCGATGCATCCGCAGCTAGAAGAACCACACAGAAGAAGAACAACTCAGACCGCACGTCGCTCAAGCGGCTCGGGGGAACCTAGCGCGCCGCCGCCAGGGCCCCTCCGGCTCCCTCAACTCTGACGCTGCCGCAGGCCTCGCCGCGGCGGCCCCTTCCTCCAAAGGTGGTCGGGAGTTCTCGCTTTGGACGCGGAGACCTGCAGCGCTCGGGATGCAGAGATCAATGGCAAGTGAGGTGCATCTTGGAGGCGGGGCTGCAGCTTCGGTCTCGGCTTGGCGACGCAGGGTGTTGCTTGTGCAGTCTGCGGTGGTGGGTTTGGTGCGAGCCGGCGGCGCCGAATGTGCAGAACGGTGGTGGTGGGGCGCGCGAGCATCGGATCTGGCCTGCACTCGGCTGGTTATGTGGGGAATCGCAAGAGAACTAAAGGGAAAGCGGGAAAGGTGCTGCGCGTCCCGCCGTCGCCGATGGAGGCGAGCTCGGCCACGCTCCTCCAGGTGCCGCCGTCCGCCATCAAGGCAGCACGCATAGCCGCGCGGAGCAGTAGATCCGGAGCCAAAGAGCGTGCATCCGCCCGCAGGGGGACTGCAGCCAGAGCTGAGTGCAAGCATGGCGGTCGGAGCTCGCCGAGGGATGCCTCTGGGCTCTGGCTAGAGACGAAGGTGGGAGGTAATGGACTGAGGAGCGATGGCTGCCTTCATCACGCCGTCGCCGAGCGCGTGGTGGTACTGCCCATCTCTGAGTGCCTTCTGGCTGCTCTGCTACTGGAAGATTTGAGCCAGGTACCAGGACACGTGCGAAAGATTCATGTACTGAAAGAATCGAATCTGCATTGCTCCTTCTATCAGCTGGGCTAAAGAATGTATGCTTTTGTCTGCATCGTCTCATGCACCCAACGAATTCACAAATCCTTGATTCAAATCCACCTCTCATGTACTGAGGATTTTAATTTTTGTTCATACCTGAGTTGAAATTACTTCCACTATCTACTGACAATGTAATACTATATGAAGATGGTTTTTCTTGGCACCATTGGAATTTCACCAGTAGCCTTTTTTCTCCACTGTTTTCTTTTTTCTTATACAAAAACCGGTCGAGACCAGTAAGATCGTACGTACCTTTATTTAGACAAGATATATACTATGATGTACATTAAAAAGATTGCAAATTAGGTGACGACTTTTTTTTCTATTCCGAGAGGATTGATGTACAGGACACAGATCCTCTGACATGCCAACCCTGCAGTGCCCCTGACGTTCTGTCACTGACGTGTGGGCCCCACGCCTAGTGGGCCCCACCTATCAGCAACACAAAGTCAGAGTTGGGCACGTCAGAGGATCCTCGTCCATCAATAAATCATGCTTCTCTCACTCATCCTGGTTACATTCGAGATGCATGGGCAAGCCAATGAGGTTTTTCTTGCTTGCTTTTTTTTTAGGAATCTTGCGTGCTTTTCAGAAGAGGTAGATGTGGAGATGAGTGCAGTTGAGTCAGTAATTTACGCTTAGCGGTGCATCCATTGGTAAAGGGCATTTTACCCGGTAGACCAGGAGCATGTCCTGTGAGAAAAAAAGGTTGCATATTTATGTTTTCATACACATTATTGGAATGTACTCAGCTTTCGGCCGTTTCCTTTCAAGCTTAATACAATGACTAGGTTCTCAAAAAAGAAAACATATTGGAAAAATTAACCATAGTATTTTGTTAAAAATTAGATGCGGAGCTGCATACAAAAAAAGAATGTCAATAGAAAAAAAATGCTAATTACTCGTAGCTGTTCAAAACAATAGTGTAAAGTCTACATAGATGTATATATAAAATAATAATTTCAGTAGAAAAATGCCGCTTGAGGTAGAATCTAATCCCTAGGAGAATAATGAAACCCTTTCAAAACATTATTCTGAAAATGTTATTAAAATATCTAAAATTATTTAGATTTGAGTACTTGTGCATTTAGTAAATCATTGACATAAAATAGGCTACATGAGGAGCATGTTATAATGCACAAAGATGGAAAAAATGACAGTAATTAGATGTTGCTTTTAGCCCGTAGCAACGCACGGGTATTTAGCTAGTAAGTAGTAAATGCAATCTGAAATAAATATCACTGCGAGCAAACATGTAACAGAACTGAATGTAAACGGTGTTTCAATGCTTAGAAACAAGGCCTAGGGATCATACTTTTACTAGTGGACACTCTCAACAAAGATAACATAATTGAAAACATAAATATCTATCTTCACTATGCTGCTCTAAACTGTTCTCCAATGGATAACGAACACTAATCATGTGTAGGGCTACGAAGCACTCCTCAAAGTTTGCATTTCTCCAAACTAGATTGCTCCACACTATCACCTTGAGCGCACTAGATGGTTCTAACAAACACCAACAATTCATAGAGACATTAGCCAAAGAGACACACATAATGCGCACACTGTCATCCTTCACATCATGGAACAAGGTATCTCCGGAGATTACAATAATAAAGCACTGGAGTAGCATAATATATGAAGAATAGCATCTACCAATTTAACTAGATACAAAGCTCATGAGCACATATAGATCACATCATGAGAGAGAGAGGTGAACCACATAGCTACAGGTAGAGCCCTCAGCCCCGGGAGAGAACTACTCCCTCCTCATCATAGGAGACAACAAAGTTGATGGAGATGGCGGTGAAGACGATAGAGATGGCGGTGGAGTCGATGGAGATGGCTCCGGTGGCACTTCCCCATCCCGGCAAGGTGCCGGAACAAAGACTTCTGTCCCCCGAAATTGGTCTTCGACGGCGGCGGCGCTGTGGAACTTTACTGGGAGAAACACCGATTGATTTAGGGTTTTCGCGTTGGAGGCTCTTTATAGGCGGAGGGGCGATGTCAGAGGGTGGCCAGGGGCCCCACACCATAGGGTGGCGCGCCCAAGGGGGGACCCGTGCCACCAGGTGGTGTGGTTGCCCTGGCCCCCCTCCGACTCTTCTTTGGACTCCGTCTCGTGTCGGGGGAAAATAGGACCTTCAGGCTTTGTTTCGTCCAATTCCAAGAATATTTCCTGTGTAACTTTTCTGAAACACAAAAATAGCAGAAAACAGGGAACTAGCACGGTGGCATCTCGTCAATAGGTTAGTTCCAGAAAATGCATAAAAATGCCACAAAGTGTAACAAAACACAAAGCAAATGGTGCATAAACAAGCATGGAGCATAAAAAATTATAGATACATTTGAGACGTATCAAGCATCCCCAAGCTTAACTCCTGCTCGTCCTCGAGTAGGTAAGTGATAACAAAACAATAATTTTTGAGGTGACATGCACCAACACAATCTTGATCAAACGATGTAAAGCATTGAGTGCTGAGATCAAAGTACTCTAAACATGGGCATAAAAGACATAATCTTGACAATAGAACTTAGCAACCATGTTATAACATGAAAAGTAACACAAACAAAAGATCATGAGTAATAATGCATTGAAAGTCAAGTATGTGTTTCAAGCATATAGGAAAACATAGCAAAGTGGTATTCAACTTGTCCCTCATGGAGTAGCAAAATATAAATGTATAGGACACCTTCAAGTTTAAGAGGGCGACTAGATACAAATAATTTGAGAACAAGCGAAAACATAATCATGAATCAATCAATAATAAATTTTGGGACTATGCAGATTATACTCAGAACAACAACTATGCTCTCTTAGACGGTGCATAAAGGTAGAAGGTGAAGACTCAACATAAAAGTAAAAGAAAGGCCCTTCGCAGAGGGAAGTAGTGATTGCAAGTTTTTATAAATCTTCCAAAAATTATGGTACTTACTAGCCTTGAGCTCCCATTGCCCCGATCATAGGCATCTTGAATGGTTAAGGTTAATGCGAGTACAAATATGAGGCATATGCTTGACAAATCATAAGTTGAAAATCTCATGTCCCGTGAATACGAGTACTTAAACAATGCTAATCGACTTAGGTCCCAAGCAAGTTCTTGTCATTGTAAGCATACATGTATCATTGAGAACTCGAACGGGGTACCTCTTGCCCGATGATATGGAAACTAGCCCACATCAAAATGACAAGACAAACAAACAATGGACACCTCGGCATATCTTTTATTTACCATTGGGTATAGCTTTTTATTTTGAGATGTGTCATCAAATGTCCACTATGGGAATGCTGTAAATTTCCACCATGAATGATGCATGGCTTATATTAGCGGCCTAGGCGTTTCTCTAACACATATACAAACTCCATGAACTCCACAAGTTTCCAATTCCTTTCACACAGATAAGCATCCATAAACAAAAGATCATAATATCAACTTAAATAGAAATAAGCGCAATGTTGAAAGCTTGCCCCATGACAGCATGGCTGAGCTAACTCCCAACTTACAACTTGCAAGCATATAATCAACATATAAAAGAGCCACAATGGTCAAGTTTATTAAGTGCAAGAAAGTAAATGTGCCGTCAGGTTCGTGAGAGCTTTACTAACTAATTTTCACATAACAAAAAATTTAATTTGAAAGATAGATAAAAGCAAGACGAATGTACTTGGAATAGCAAATTGCTAATAGGTAGATATGGTGAACTCATTGGAAAACTTTGGTTTTGGGAGTTGGATGCACGAGAAGTATTCCCTCTCAGTACAAAAGAAGGCTAGCAAAAGACTGGGAGCGACCAACTAAGAGAGCAATAATGGCCATAATCATGCATAGCGACAAAACATTATTAACCAAAGCATAAAGTGGTATCACAAGTCAAAAACCAAATGATCATAGAGGCTTAAGGCGACTGGTTAAAGTCAAACATGATGTAAGCATGCGCCAAGTCAACCCAAATAAAGCATCAAAGGAGAATACCACAATAATATGCTCCCATATAATAAAAACAACGCATGATTCTTTCAAAGGCACATTAAGAAATCTCAGTCATTTGAGACAAGTCATGCTACAACAAAAATACTAAGCATATAATTAAAATAACATCAAGCATGACATGCAAAAGTCTAAGCCACAGTCTAAACAAACTCCCATTTGTACCACTATAGGCATGAAACTTTTTTCTCTTTTCCAACACCAACCAACCTTTTTGAAACAACTCTTAAAGATGAAAACCAACATAGACCAGAGGTCTAAACACACCTAGATACAAAGAACTAACAAGTTTTGAACAAAAATCAAGGTGAAAAATGAAAGCTAAATGCAGTTATAGAAAAACAGAACACTCGTTGAACGATAAGAGTGAAAACTAGAGTGTTCTTGGCAATGAAAAATGGAGCGTCTCTCTCTCCAAAGCAAACATGATGTGACCCAACCATTTATTATAGAAAAAAACAAAAGAAAACTGAAAGCAAAAATAAAGATGCTCCAAGAACAACACATAGCATATGAAGCAATAAAAATATAGTGTCTTGAAAGATGACCTGATATTTTTGTTGATGAAGAAGGGGTGCCTCGGGGCATCCCAAGCTTTGACACTTGTACTTCTTGGATATTTCTTGGGGTGAAATGGGCATCCCCAAGCTTGAGCTTTTGTCCATACTTCATCTTATCTCATCATTCTCCTTTCCCTACACTTGAAAACTTCCTTCATACAAAACTTCACACAATTCTTGTTAGCAACATTAGTGTATGCAAGATAGTAGATCCACATTTGGTTCAGTTTCAACTCAAGTATAGCACATATTAACACATAATATACTGTAGCAACTTCCTCAAAAAGTTCCATGATCAAAAGAACTCAAAAAGAAAGAGATCAAGAGGCAAATGCAAATAATGGCAGAAATCTGTCAAAACAGAATAGCTGGTAAAGATCAATTTTTTTCGAAAATCTTCTGTTGCTAAAATCGAAAAGTGCAAAACTAATGAAAGTTAGATAATAACCTGGGGCATGTGCACAAGAAATCACAGATCAAAAAGACATTCTGAGAATTTTCACGAATTTTTACGGTACAGCGTAGAAATCTGTTTCAAGACAGCAACTTTCCCAAATGTTACTTTCCTCCAATTAGAGGTTCTTCTTGGCACAAAAACAAAATAAAAATGATAAGGAGAGGTCATTACAGCAGTAATAACTTCCAAGACACAACAAAAAGAAAAAGTACTGAAAAGAAAACATTGGGTTATCTCCCAAGAGTGCTTTTCTTTAACGCCTTTTAGCTAGGCGCAAAAATTTGAGAAGATGCTCACATAAGCGCCGAAAAAAACTTGAAGCAAGAGAGAGCATCAAAAAGCAAATACGAAACAAGTTTAAATCTAAACCACTTCCTATGAAAAAGAGTCTTGTAAAGAAACAAGTCCTGAAAGCACAAATCAACAAGCATAGGAAGGCAAAACAAGTGCAATTTCAAGAATTTCAACATAAAGAGGGGAAACTTAATATTACTGATATGCATAAAACCATGTTTCCCTCTCTCATAATAACTTTCAGTAGCATCATGAATAGAATTAACAATATAACTATCACATAAAACATTCTTATCATGAGCCATATGCATAAAAGAATTAATACTCCCCACATGAACATAGTCATTCTTAGCAATCATAGTAGGAGCAAATTCAACAAAATAGCTATCTTCCGGAGTGCGTTTAGTTGTAAACACATCATCATTGGAAGAAACATGGATAGCACTAATAGAACAACAATTATTAACCTCATCATTTTCAGAATTGGTACCATAGAGATTTTCAATATCAAAAGTAGAGTGCTTTTCCCAATCGTGATCACTACTATAGGTAACCGACATAGGAACATCATCGAGTTCAGACTCATCAGCAAAAACTATAATAGGAGCAACATGCTTAGGGGAAGATACCGTTTCTTCTCTCCTTTTACTCCTCCTCTTCTTCTTGTTCTTCTTCTTCTTCCCTTCTTTAGGAGGGAGAGGCTTGAAAGGAAGCTTCTCCACATACCCTGGTTTATTGACAGAAACGATAGAAGAAACTTTGGAGGATTCCTCCTTCTCATTAATAAGAACAAAACACATATTAGTCCTGTCATATTTTGGTAAAGCATCATCTTTTATAACATTTTGTAAGTAAGTATTTGCATGGCAATTATCAACACAATAAAGATGACAACCATGCAGGATGCTATTTATATTAAAAGCACTCATATCTAACAAAGAAGTTTTTCTTGATAACACTTCACACCCCAAAAAAAAAGTACGCTCATCATGCTGATTGGGAGTGATCTTGTCATCGCAATACAAACTTGCAGTACTCATTGGATTAGAAAGGCTACTATCATATCCTGAGCATTGAAAATTGAAATGACCCACTTTATAGCAAAGTTCACAAATAAAAGGATAGAGGGCACAAACCTTTTCACCAAGCTCATTTAGAGCCTTGTCCCACATTCTAGTTTCTTCACTCCTATGGTGGATACAATAATCTTCTTTGATGTGATTCTTTTCACAAGTTCTAAGTGCTCCACAAAAATTAACATGCTTATAAGAAATAGTACTTTCAGAAGTTTGAGCATGTTTATTGCAATCATCAATAACAATTTCACTTTCCATGCAAGTGTCTTTAAAAGGTTCATGATACACGTCCCAATTTCCTTTAGGAACATTAATATGAGAAGCAAAGGTTCTAAAGCAATCAACCATAATTTGAGGATCAAGATCATATTTAGCACTAAGCTCTTGAAAATCAGCAGTTTCACCGAAAGGCTTAATGCAATCATACTCATAGTTTATACCTGATTCTTTACCTTTGTCACAATCCCAATCTTCGATATTGCTTTAAATTGTTTCAAGCAGATCCCACTTGGCTAAAACCTCCTTGCTTGTGAAAGACCCCTCAAAACATGCATCTAGATAGTCCTTGTAATGTCCTGAAAGCCTTGCATAAAAATTATTAATAACAAAATTACGGGGGAGCTCATGAATGGGACATTTGAGCATTAGTGACTTCAGTCTTCCCCACGCTTGGGCAATGCTTTCTCCATCATGAGGATGAAAATTATAAATATAATTCCTATCTTTATGAATCTCACTAGAAGGATATAATTTAGAATAAAAGAGAGGTACAATTTCCTCCCAGCCAATAGATCGGCCATCCTTCAGCGTCTTATACCATTCCGAGCTCTGCCCTTTAGTGATAAAGAGAATAGCTTCCTCTTAACTTGACTTGATGAAATACCTGCACACTTGAACAACTCGCATAATTCATGTATAAAGAGCAAATGATCACCAGGATGGACAGTTCCATCCCCTAAATAGCAGTTATTCATAGCACGTTCAACAATTTTCATAGGTATTTTAAAAGGAGATACTTTCATCATGAGGATCACAGGCATCATTAGAATTATCATATATGGGAGATAAAGTATCATCAGAGCGAATTTTCTCCTCTAAAGCTGGGGAACTAAAAATATCATGCTTATCAAAACCAGCTTCCCCAAGCTTAGACTTTTCTATAGCATTAGCAATAACGGTGTTCAAAGAATTCATACTAACAACATTGCTATTAGCATGCAAATAAAGCTCCAAAGGTTTTCTAATTTTCTCTTCAAACACTTCATGTCCTAACTCAGGAAAATACTATAAAGCTCTTTGTTTTCCATTAAGCCTAACTAGTGAAAATAAAAACAAGAAACAAAAAGATATAATTGCAGAATCTAAAGGAAATAACTTTGAGCACCCACACACCAGCAACAGTACTAGAAGATGGATGTGAGTACCTTTTACCTTACCTCCCCGGCAACGGCACCAGAAAAGAGCTTGATGTCTACGCACGCGTCTGTACTTATAGACAGTGTTGGGCCTCCAAGTGCAGAGGTTTGTAGAACAGCAGCAAGTTTCCCTTAAGTGGATCACCCAAGGTTTATCAAACTCAGGGAGGAAGAGGTCAAAGCTATCCCTCTCAAGCAACCCTGCAATTACGATACAAGAAGTCTCTTGTGTCTCCAACACACCCAATACACTTGTCAGATGTATAGGTGCACTAGTTCGGCGAAGAGATAGTGAAATACAAGTAATATGGATGATTATAAGTAGTAAATATCTATCTCCCTAGGGATCATACTTTCACTAGTGGACACTCTCAACAAGGATAACATAATTGAACACATAAATATCTATCTTCACTATGCTGCTCTAAACTGTTTTTCAATGGATAACGAACACTAATCATGTGTAGGGCTACGAAGCACTCCTCAAAGTTCGCATTTCCCCAAACTAGATTGCTCCACACTATCACCTTGAGCGCACTAGATGGTTCCAACAAACACCAACAATTCATAGAGACACTAGCCAAAGAGACACACATAATGTGTACATTGTCATCCTTCACATCATGGTACAAGGTGTCTCCGGAGATTACAATAATAAAGCACTGGAGTAGCATAATATATGAAGAATAGCATCTACCAATTCAACTAGATACAAAGCTCATGATCACATATAGATCACATCATGGGAGAGAGAGGTGAACCACATAGCTACCGGTAGAGCCCTCAGCCCCAGGGGAGAACTACTCCCTCCTCATCATGGGAGACAACAACGTCGATGGAGATGGCGGTGAAGACTATGGAGATGGCGGTGGAGTCGATGGAGATGGCTCCGGGGGCACTTCCCCGTCCCGGCAGGGTGCCGGAACAGAGACTTATGTCCCCCAAAATTGGTCTTCAACGGTGGCGGCGCTGCGGAACTTTACTGGGAGAAACGCCGATTGATTTAGGGTTTTTGCGTCGGAGGCTCTTTATAGGTGGAGGGGCGATGTCAGAGGATGGCCAGGGGCCCCACACCATAGGGGGCGCACCCAGGGGGACCCACGCCACCAGGTTGTGTGGTTGCCCCCTGGCCCCCCTCCGACTCTTCTTTGGACTCCGTCTCGTGTCGGGGGAAAATAGGACCTTCGGGCTTCGTTTCGTCCAATTCCGAGAATATTTCCTGTGTAACTTTTCTGAAACACAAAAATAGCAAAAAACAGGGAACTGGCACTGTGGCATCTCGTCAATAGGTTAGTTCTGGAAAATGCATAAAAATGCCACGAAGTGTAACAAAACACAAAGCAAATGGTGCATAAACAAGCATGGAGCATCAAAAATTATAGATACGTTTGAGACGTATCAATGCTACCGCAACTTCACTGATGCAGTAGAAATGATTTACTTTGTAGCCTTGGAGACACCACTTGTAGCTACCCGCGACCTTGCTTACAGCTTCGGGCAGGTCCTTGAAGCTTGAGCGGTGACCCTTTGTAGCACGAACGGCAGCCGCTTGCAGCACCTCCGGTGGAGCTTGTAGCTCCGATGACATGTACTTGCAGCTCAAGTGGTGACCCTTTGTATCACGAACGATGGACACTTGCAGCTCCATGGACGCCCCCTTGCAACTCCAGTTATGCCGCTTCTAGCACCATCGGTATTGAAAGGACATAGAGGATAACCTAGAGGGGGGGAGGGGGATGAATAGGTTTCTACAGATTTTAGTTATTCTTTTCACAAGTTTTACCATTTTATCTCAATAGGAAAATACAAAACTTTGTGTGTGGCGTTGCTGAATGTGTGGTGGAGAATAAGGAATAGAAAAAATGCTGGGGAATGGGAGGTTTGCCATGATTCAGTTATCCATCAGATCAAGTTTTTGGCAAGGGAATTTGATAAACTCCATGGAAAAGAGAAGCTACAGAAGGATGTGCACACACCTAGATGGCAAAAACCTGATAGATGGAAGTGCAGCGATAAGGAATAATACTGGCGGATGGGGCTTTGTTATTAGAGATGAGAATGGGGAGGTGATGGGCGCAGGTTCTGTCATATTACACATGTACATGATGCTCTCCATGCAGCGGCGATAGCTTGCTTGCAGTCTTTGGCATATGCACAGCACTGGGGCATGACAAAGGTTCACATTGAAACTGACTCCCAAGTGCTGGTACAGGCAATCTCCAGCAATGAGCATGATCTAGCAAAGAATGGTGCAATATTCCGTGAAATTAAGTTTCAGGCTTTAAAAAAATTGTTTTCCAGATTTCTTATTGCCCACGGGTTTGTAATAAGGTTGTGGACGCTTTGGCGTTTAGGTCAGGAACCCTCAACTTTTTGGCCGGGCTCTTCTCCTGAATGGGCGCAAGTTCTGGTTGCCAACGATATTGTTGAGCAACTCGGTTAATGGAAATCCATGTTTTAAAAAAAGTTTTAGGCTATGCGGATAACAAAGCTGTTCAACCGTTTGCCTAGGTATGTTTTTTCTTAATTTATCGTGCCTAGGTAAATCAGATAGGGTGTTCCACTGTTTGATAGCTTCATTGTTCTCATAAACCATGGATAGAGACGATGAGTTCATCTTCCAACAATGATGGAGAAGGAATTCAATACATATGGCGATGATAAGGAGCACATGAAAATTAAAAAAATAATCATTTCTTTATTTTATCAATTTAGGATCCAGAAGAAGTAAATACAATGGTGGAGGACGAATATTCTTCGATGTGGGGTGAACTTAAAAAACATAAGAAAAATTGATACATGCATATTATTCTTCTCTGCTTCATACATGAAACTGCTATTATTGATGAAATATCCATGAAACTGTCACAACATAAGAGAGTTAGCCGTGAAAGCAATTTTCACATTTTCCCTAGTGAAAAACTAACAATTGGTTCCACCGAAAAAATAGACAATATGTCGAATCTGATATAACAGAGATGATTATACTTTAAACATATTATTATCGGTATAAAGGTAACTACACAACATACTTGGCGTTTTTCAGCGCATTACGCGCCATTGTGGCATGAGCTCCGACTCTGGACGTGATGCTTGGCGAGTTGGATGACACAACATCGAACAATCTCTTAAGCTTCATCGGCATGTGGGCATTTTGTAGATGCCGCATCGTCCGTGCAAATATTAAGTGGACCGACGCATAATCACGCATAACACTTGGCGGCCGGTGCGGGTTAGTGGGCGAACTGTCCAGCAACTTGTCCACTTACATCCTGACTCACACTACCATCTCGGTACGCATAATTGTCTTAAATATTGCTGAGCAAATATATGTTGCGTCGACGCCATGGAGTTTAAGGCGTACCATCACCTTACAATTAGCAGTGTTATAATCAAGGTGAGGCAACCAGCGATCCGTTAACCATTAATCTTCTCCTTTGTTGGGACCTCATCGCTTACAAGCTTATTTGCTAGATGCCTGCTTATTGGCCCAATTCGATTCTCACCGACCTACTTGTCCTAACTACTCACATGCTTTAAGTAACTTTATATGAGCATCTTGACGCCGGTGTAGCTCACGCATATACATTCTTCCGACATCACGGGAATAAAATCGAGAGTAACACGAGAATAAAATCAGACACAAAAAAATCCCCTTCCGGGACAACAATCTCCTTGAGTTAAAGTGACTGAAACTGACCCTTTTCTGAAACTTCAACACAAAATGGATCGGATCTGTAAAAATTTCACGATCTGACCCTTTTGCACGGCGCCCAACCCCTGGGCGCCATGGTTATATTGCATGGCGCCGCAGACTAGGGCGCCATGGTCGCATGACGCCATGACTTTATTGCAGTTTTTGGCGCCATGCAGGACCATGGCGTCGTACCCCATGGCGCCATACAATGTAACCATGACGTCGTATCCCATGGTGTCATGCAAAAAAGGTCAGATTGTGAAATTTTTCCAGATTCGGTTTATTTTGTGTTGAAGTTTCCGAAAAGGGTCGATTATAGCTATTTTCACTCTCCTCGATGACATCTCAACGACATGCCGGTTCAGTTCGGCGCAGTATCCGTGACGCGTCAGGACATGGCGTCTCTCTGCGCTACTTCTGCAGCTGCAGCTGCACATTCACCTTCAAATCCCAAGGGATGGAACGACGTGCGCCTGCGCCAGTCGGTAAATCGTCATCCATGGCAGGGCACGGCGGGGGAGGATCAAAAGCTGCCGCTGCGACGATGGCATCAAGAAAGGTGCGTGCAGGCTAGATGCTGCTGAATGCTGATCCATTCGGACAAACGCCCAGCTCTCCTGCGACGTACCTTTGACCAATAGAGTACAATTCAACTGTACTGTGAGTTTGTAACCCAGTTTGTAACCAATAGTTGTATACCTCCACCTCCTCTTGTAATCTGATGTATAAGTTCGTCGCGAAATTTGATACTACACTAGCTAGTCAAATGATATACTCGAGCAAAAACTGCCTGGAGAAGCGATGTTACCATAATTTACGGCGATGCAAGTAAATTTGGTTATCTTAGTACGCGTTATCTTAATAGTTCAACCCCGGGAAGAGGTCGATAATGTTAACTCTGGAAAAAGGTCGGCAACGCAATTATTTGGAACCTCACGGCTAGTGGTGGATACACTATATCCTTGGCCTACAATGCGCAATTTTTTGGATCCACCAAGACTTGCATGAGCGAGGTAGTTTGGAAAGCTTAGGCATAGCCAAAAAATCAAATGCTCTCTTGGTTGGCTATCTAAAATAGTCTTAGGACGACGGATTACCTCGAGAAGCGAGGTTGAGACAATTGTGTCTTTTTCCCACTTTGCAAGCAAACTCAAGAAATGGTGGCGCACTTTTTCTCTCGTTGTCGACACACCAAGAGGCTTCGGGGGATGGTCAATAAGTGGCTTGGGTTTCAACATATTTGAATTCAAGATTGGACCATGTGGATCGCTCCATTGAGTCTTGTTGGACAAAGATGTCTTGCAACGCCACCCCAAGCCGCAACGCAACGGCCTCCCTTGCTATGCTCGTGAGTTGGATAATTTGGAAATAAAAAAACAAGAGTTATTCAGAACAATCCGCACTACGGCATATTCCGCTAGAGATCATCAAGAATGAGGTCAAGTTTTGTAATGGAGTATTCCCATCATAAGATCGTTTTCTTTTATTATCTCATGTCAACACTGCTCTCCTTAATTACTGGATATAGGAAATCTTTTATCGCCGTTTAAAAAAAATCTTGTATTTACTAGGGATCATAGAAAATTGAGCATGAATTTAGCACTTGGTATAGTAGTTCTGTACTTTCGTTAGCATTTGGTAGTATGAATTGCCACGAAAAGAAGAGTGAAGAATTCACGCGATCCCTTTGAACAGGGAACACGGAAGCAGCAAAATGATGATCCGCTAAACCAAAAGTCCAAAGAACCCAATAAAACGTGTCAGCCAAAATCAATCATGCTGTCCGGCCGCTTTGACAACCGGAAGCATGCATGGACCGAGCTCCGACAGGAGGCTCTGTCTCCTCATCATGTCAAAGGTTCCCCGAAAGTCCAGCATCGGAAGTCTCCTGCTAGCTCTTCGTTTAATTAAGATATATATAAACCCTACTACAAGTCCTTGCGTTTTACGGCACATGACGGCTTCCACATGACGACTCCGATTATACTGGCGTGCCGCCGATCTCCAGTTGTGGGGGAATTGTACATTTGTACTCTTTGCTCAACGGAGACGGACACACACTTCAAGTTAATTATCTGTACTCCGTATTTGACTTCAAGACATTATTGATCTTAGGATACTGCTTAAACATTTTTTTGTACTATTTGATTTTCATATTGAATTTAGATCATCAAATAAATCAGGATATAAATTCACCAATGAATGCACACTTATTTGTGGATGGAGAGAGAAGTGTAAAATCTGACTATAATAAAACTCAATTGATGGCTCCGCGAGAAAACGGTTTCATTCCCAACTGTAAAACTTCACATCCTCTTGTAATCACATGAATAAATTTTATAACTTATTACCACGAGAGTAGGCTTTAGTTTTAGCATGGCTTGTTCCATGTTTTGGGGGAAAACACTTCAAAAATCTTCTTATTAATCAATGAAAATGATAAGTATTTTGCCTTATTTCAAAAAATTATATAATTAAGTTTGTCAAGAAATTAAAATAAAAAATGTGCTAGTCATCAAACGATAAACTTGAGAACTAACCATTTAGAGAAACGAGAAACGATGTTAGCATAAACTACGGCGATGTGAGGAAAACACCATATGCAGTGATCGCCACATCTCGTGTTAGAATACTCGGTACACCGCTTGGTTTCCAATATTGTATTTTGTTAGAATTTAGTAGTCTAAATTTCCACGAAAAGAAGAGAAAAAAATCATGTATCCACACAGAAATACTTGCCTTTCCATAGGAGCAAGAATCATTTGTTCCCCAAACCCTTTTAAACAGGGAACACGCAAGCAACAAAAGGCCGATCTTGCTAAGCAAAAAGTCTAGAGACCCCAATAAAACGTGTCAACCAAAATCAATCACGCTGTCTGGCCGCTTCCATGACCAGAAGCATGCATAAATCGAAGTCAGACTTTATGTCATGAATAATTTCAGACCGACTTCGGCTAGAGAGCGGCCACAGTAACTTGTCGGCGGCTCGCTCTTACGGCAGTAGTGGTTGTTAGGTGGTTCAAGAATCTCAATATTATTTTTTGTTACATTTAGAATGCATTCGCCTTCTTATAAACTTATAGAATATATTTGGATCTTCCCGCCAAAAAAATTAAGTTGGACTTCGAGTATTGACAGGTCTCATCATGTAAAGGTTCACAAGTCCAGCGTTGGAAGTTTTCTGCTAGCTCTTCGTTTAATTAAGATATAAGCCCTACTAAGAGCATCTCCACCGGCATCCCCAACTGCCTCTCAAAAGGGTCCCGACTCATTTATTAGGCTTGGTGTTGAAAATGAGCCCACACTCGCGGCCCCAAAAGCTTGCCGGCACACCCGCAACCCCAATAAATGAGTCGGCGCTCTCGCGCCGACCCCTACGTGGCAGGATCCTCTCGGGAGCGCTGACAGCCTGCGGTAGCTAGGATCTAATCGGTCGGGCCGGCTTGCCAACGACTAGCGGCAGGTCAAAGTAGTTTATAACCATAGCAGGGGTTCGCTCGTCGCCATGAATAGAGCGACGATTCCCCAGGCGACAGTGAGTTCGACGGCCACGCGGGATCCCACATGGCGACGCCAGGTATTCCGCGCCACCGCTTCAATGCGTCGAGCACGCCGCCTCGCTCTACAAAAATCCTCGTTCTTTGTCGCCCTATTCTCTCGCCCGCGCTCACCTTCTTTGTCTCGCCGTCCCTCACCTTCTTCCACCTCGCCCTCGGCCGAGCTCCGATGGCGCACAACTACGAGGCAAGCGGACGAGCCGAGCCTCTACCTGCTGCAGGCGAGGTCCTTCAACGAGGCCCAGCCGATGGATGAGACGACGGCCCTCGTGTGGTCGATGGAGGAGAGCGGCGTCCCCGTCGACCTCACCAAGGACGACGACGCCATGCCACAGGTAAAGGAGGAGTAGGATGCCAACGGCAGTGGTTCAGGCAACCGCGGCTCATGCGGCGGCTAGGTCTACTTTTGTAAATTTTAGTTAGATTTGATGTAAATCGTCTAAATCTTCTTAAATATCATTGAATTGACGGTTTTCACAAATTTTGCAAAAAATTGGGGCCTATGTTCTGAGGACGCCGGTGTAGGAGCCTGGCACCAATTATAAGGAAGGGTCTGCCGGTGGTCCTAAAACAGGCCAGCGACGCTCTTACTGACTATAAATTTGAAGACACCAATAGAGATGCTCTAATCCTTGCCTTTTGCGGCACAGACATGCCGGCTTCCGCACGAGGACTCCGATTACACTGGCGTGCTGCCGACCTCCAGTTGCGCCGGAATTATACTCTTTCAATCACCGCTGACAGGCACACTTCCACTTAATTTTGCTGTATTTGTTTGACTTTCAAGCATTATTGAATCCAGGATAGTGCTCAGACATTTTCTGTATTTGAATTTCATACTTCAAGCTGAGTATTGACTTTGAAGCTGGTGTTTGTATCGCTGCTCCGGCTCCGAAGATTTCTTTTTTGAGGGCCCTGAAGATTTTTAGATCGCCACATAAATCAGGATATAATTCCTATCATGCGGTGCACCGATGGATGCTGCCCAACTTGCGAATTGTGCGTGCAACCTGTGACTGTGAGGCTGTCCGCCGTTCGCCAACCTACACACAGTTCATCAGAGACAGAGATACTCGTGCCAGCGAAAGGCTGGAACAACAAGAGCACACCTGTGCTTGCTGCAGCGGGCGGCTGGTCCTAGCTCCACACAACTAGAGCTAGCTGTGCCTTGCATAAATCTCGTGAAAGAAATCAATAAAATTCTCAAACAACATACTACTAGTTGCTGCGGCACAATAGAAAACCGAAAAAGGCATGCCAAACGCAATCATCGAAAGAGTCATCCGCGGTTCGCGAGAAGGCGGTAGGTCCCAATCATCACCAGATGCTGAACCAACCATTGTTTATATCAGCAAATTGCAGGCATCAACACATAGGAATTTCCATTCCATTCCATCAGATTCTGGAACCCAACACACCCTAAGTATGTTTCTGAGGAATTTCGTGCGAATTTCATATAGCACGTCTGAAATTTTGAGAATACTGCGCGGCTCTCGCGTGAATCAAACGGAGCAAGAAGGAGACGCTTATATCGCTTTAGATTAAGCTCGAGACAAAACACCATCTTAACGCGACACCTGTAATCAGCCAGAGGTCAAAGTTGCAACCAGAACTCGTATACTCAAAGCACTGGGGACGATTTGGTTGTAGCCTGCGCTTCATTTCGCTTATGTAATCATCAGTCATGGCGTGGTATATAAAACAAAAACAAATTGGTGCCACACTCAGCGGCGCGCAGCCGATAACGTAATCCGCGGCGAGCGCCTCGGGGGTGCCGCCGGCCGGCCGGACTGCCGGCGAGGGCCGGGGACCATCGACGGTGGACTGGCCGTCCTGGCTAAGCGTTAAAGCCGGGATTGATGGAAGGGTTGGTGCTGCATAGTCAATTGGCGCTAATCAGCTGGTGAGAGTATAATTGAGCCATTGTTTAGCATTCTTACCTGAAATTGAGCAACTTTGGTAAGACGGTGCTGACTGTTGAGCGCACTGTTCTGTGATTTTCTTCAAATATTCTACCGGATGGAATATTGGCAGTGGAATCTCACCTTCGATTCAAATGCCACATGTGGACAGGACAGAGAACTATGAAATCTAGGGTGGGCGGCCTACCAGGCTACCAGTTCATGGCATTATCTTTGAGCTCATGCTTGGAGAAAACCATGTGGTGGAACTCTCCAAGGTTTTGTGCTACGATACTATTTCTCCTCCAAACCTAGTCGTACATCTGTGATTTGTAAAGGTATAATTAAGCATGTGGTAGCCAGTCTTTTATCTACAGCTTCTTCTTTCAAATATTTTTCTTTTGAGTGCACAACTTGTGCCATCCTTTGCAATTGCCTTGCGACTAGCTAGACTACAATGTACAACCCCAAATTACAATCGAGAAGACAAAAAATAGGTTCTTTTAAAAGTTGAGCGATCACCATCAAGTGTCGATGGAAGACGCGGAAGCAAAACCAGAATAGATTAATCACCGGTCCTTGTCGGCGCTGGCGTCGCTTCCCCGCCCGTTCGCCGACGCCGTGTCGTCCACCGGCACCACGCCGCCGTCCTTGCGGCTCCTGATCTTGATCAGGCCGTACAGCTTCTTGAACTCCCTCATCGGGGCGTCCTTCCCGAACCCCCCGCCGCCGGCTCCCGGCGACACGATCGCCGCCGCGTTGTTGGAGTCCGACGCCGTGCTGGGCTCGTCGAGGTGCCCGGACAGCCTGGAGCTCAGCCTGGGCGGCCGCGCCGCCGCGGAGCTCGTCCGGTTCGCCACCGGCGCCGCCACGTGCTGCAGGGCGCTGATGACGGTGCGGAGCGCGCGGCTCGGGGAGCCGCGGTTGGCGAGCATGATCTCGCCGAGCTCGGCGGGGCTGAGGCGGGCGCCGGCGTGGAAGCCCTCCTCGACCTGAGGGTAGAGCTTGTGGTCCTTGAGGCCGAGGTAGTTGCTGGCGAGCGCCTTGAAGCCCTCGAAGTCGCACATGGTGAAGCTGATGTGCACGTCCAGCCTGCCCGGGCGCAGCACGGCCGGGTCCACGCCCTCCTTGCCGCCGCTCATGGTGAAGACCATCACGCGCTCCTCGCCGCAGCACGAGGAGAGCCCGTCCATGAACCCCAGCACCCTGGCGGCCCTCGCCGCGGGCGTCTCGCCTCCATGACCGCCGCCGCCGCGGAGGTAGCGGTCGAGGTCCTCGACGAGGATGAGCGAGCGCGGGGCGGTGTCGAGGAGCATGGCGCGGAGGTCGTCGGTGGTGGAGGAGCGGGAGAGGTCGACGTCGTAGACGTCGTAGCCGAGGAATTTGGCCATGGCGGCGGCGAAGGTGGACTTGCCGGTGCCGTGCGGGCCGTAGAGGAGGTAGCTCCGGCGCCAGACGCGGCCGAGGCGGTGGTAGTAGGCGCGGCCCTTGAGGAAGGTCTCGAGATCGGCGCGCACGCGGGACTTGAGTTCCGGGTCCATCGCCACCGTGTCGAGCGTGGCCGGGTGGGTGAAGGGCGCGGACGCCCAGCGCGCGCCGTTGGAGCCGGTGTTGGCGTAGAGGCGGAGCTCGCGGCGGCGCAGCTCCATCTCGTCGGCGACGGACTCGACGTGCTGCAGGTACGGCCGCAGGACCCTCGTCCGGTCGTGGCGGCGCACGCGCAGGACCAGGCGGTCGGAGCCGGCGTTGGTCCAGGCGAGGCGCGCGCCGAGGAAGGCGTCGTGCGCGGTGTGGCCGGGGCCGAGCTGCAGCGAGAAGTCGTTGGTCTTGGTCGGGGAGGAGAGCACGCAGGCGGCGTCCGCGTCCTCCAGCGACGGCAGCGACGACACGTAGGCCGCCGCCTTGCGGAAGAGCGGGTTCTCTGCGGCGTCGTTGACGCCGCCGGCGGCGACGGCGAAGCGCGGCACCTCGTAGTACTGGTAGGCCTGGAACCACTCGTCGGCCCACCGCCACAGCCGCGCCAACGCGTGCGCCGCCGACTTGTAGGACAGCACCGCCCGCAGCGCCACCGCGGCCAGCGCCACGTACGCCACGATTTGGACCATCGCCCCGGCGCCGTCGAGCGGCATCGTATCGCGGCTGTGCCCCACGAGGAGGAGGAGTCGCGCGCACGGTTGCGCGGGTTTGATCCGGTCGCGCCGGTTGGTTTCGATCGGGGGAGAGAGAGAGAGATTGGGATGGTGGGTTGGCGGGGTTTTATGTATAGAACCGGAGCGACGGCGGGTCAAAGAAAGGCGGGGGTACACGGTAGAATAGACGACGCCGTGGCTGGCGTAGCGGGGAAGGATTTCTCTATTCCTTTCTGAATTTGTGAATTTGATACGGCCTCCTTTTTGTGGTGGTTTGAAACTGTTTGGACTCGTCGCGTTATCTCTTCCTTTTTTTTCTACCCCTTCTCGTCGGCGTGAATATTTGGTGTGGCGGAGGAGATCGGAAGGCGTACGTGGTTGACAAGTTCCTGCGTGATTTACCACACGTTTGATGCGATCGAATCTCTGATGATCCTTTCTACTCCTGACGTGTCAGCTCCCGCAAACATCTCTCGTCGGGAGCTATATTAGGATGTGAATTCTCAGAATTAAACCCCAGGATTACCCGGATCAGAAGGGTGCCTGGACAAAACTGGCAGGAGCAATGATGGGGGATGATCTCGTTTTGATCGGTGTATGATACGGCTGTGCCAGCAGAAACCAAACGAATGGAATGTTCCGTAGCTGGCCCAGAAGCTCCTTTGGAAGGGTCGTTATGGACGATACTGATTCCGACGCGTCCGCGCCGCGTATAATCAGCCTTCCCTAAACAGCTCGATTCCTTCATCGGGTAGGCTGGCTGTCGTCTGGCCTAGCGCTAACGCCTAACAGGACGATCAGTATCTGTCGTCGTCGTTGGGTATAACCGATCGATCACCAATGCTATTTGGATAAATCATACAGTAAACGCAGTCAGTACTAGTAGTAGTCTGACTCGGCATATGCATCACAAACTGGGGAAATGTAAGAGGGTGTGGGCGCACATATGCGGATCCACGTACGTTCCATTCCACGCAAGTTGCGATCGACCATGAACATAATGTTGGTCACGGCCGCTCGTTGTCAAGCTTTCCCTTTTCGGGGTGCCTGATTGTGAAGCCAAATGCCGAGAAAGCAAGTCAAATTCCATGTACATCGTTCTGCAAAAGGAACATTCCTCTGCCAGAAATGTCTTTCGGGGTAGTGGTAGATGCTACGGATACCACAAGAAGCAAGGTTGAAAGCAAGGTTGGCTGCTACGCCCGCTGGGCTAGTTCATTCTTTCCTGCATTGTGATCTTTCTGATGATCACTTCTTTGTACACCAAACACGCATATACAGTACTTATTTATGGAAAGTCTCTAGAGAGAGAACGTTCTCTCATTTTGGGTCTCCAACAGGTGAACAGCTCCGCCACGAATTCTCGAATTGGTCCATT
Organism: Dactylis glomerata; assembly: GCA_007115705.1. Taxonomy (NCBI): domain Eukaryota; kingdom Viridiplantae; phylum Streptophyta; class Magnoliopsida; order Poales; family Poaceae; genus Dactylis; species Dactylis glomerata. The sequence continues at coordinate 1,198,019 of QXEO01000492.1, forward strand.
CTGTGATTTCTGTCACCCGCGTATAGTCTTGTGAGTGGACAAGAACAAAACATACTGCCTCCGTTTTTATTTACTTTTGCGTTCTGGATTTAGCCACTAAGTCAAATTTAACATTGCAAAGTTTGACCAAGAAAAAAAGAAAATATATCAATACTCATAATACCTTTTTTTGCGGGTATATTCATAATAACAATTACATATAATATAATAATATACTTTATGACGGTTATAATACATTGGACTTTATATTAGAGATGTTGATTTTTTTCATAAATATTTGGTCCAAGTTTACAAAATTTGACTTTGACCAAACCTAGAACATGAGCTAATGGTGAACGGAGGGAGTACACGTAAGGGAGGGTTACCCCTACCAAATTAGAGAGTGCTATAAACTATTATAATTATAAGTGATTTTAACATCGACTTCTCTTTAAGGCGGACCTGGGGAAATCTTACAATAAAAAATAGGTATTTATGTTTTTGTGTTGAAGATGAAAGGTTTTACAACTATGTTTATACAATGGACAAAAAATCTCGTCCAAGGAGGTAACGTAAATGTCATGGTGAATGACAATGCGGGCTTCTAAATTTTCAACCCGGAAAGGTTATTAGAAAAGGTGATCCGTCTACACCTCTTTAATTTAATAATGCTGTTGATGTCCAAAAAACCATGACTAAAGGTTGTATTAGTGGTTTAGTTCCTGAAACATATGATGCAGGATTACCTATACTACTATATACCAACGATGCCATTTTTATGTTTGAAAATATTCTAGATAATGCTAGAAATTTCAAAATTATTTCATGTACTTTTGAAAACCTAGCTGGTTAAAAAAACTCTAGAGAAGTGAGGTTTTTTGTGTTGGGAATGTTGTAGAGAGGCAATACATACTCACATGGAAATATTGAAATATCCGTTTTAGATACCTTGGTATGCCTTTACCTTATAAGAGATATAATATTAATTCATTGGACCTCAGCTGAGCAAAAGGTGGAAAAGAAAATCCCTTGATTGCAGGGTGGGTTTGTGTACGTAGGAGGAGAGAATTGTTTTAACCAAAAACATGTCTAGGTAGTATACCTAGCTGCATGTTTTCTTTTTTAGGACTGCGAAAGGGGTTATGAAGGTATGCTCTCGCAAGGAAAAATTGGAGTAAGAAGATCTTGTAAAGTGGGATGATGTGTCCCAACCTAGACATAAGGGATTTCATTGTTACTAGTTTAAATCTTTAGACTATTACTCGCTTGTGTGTAAGTGGCTTTGGAAGTTTGAAATAAAGATGTTGATAAAATTATTAGATTTAAATACTTGTGTAATGAAACTCACTCGATCTGGATTGATTAAAGCTAAAGATATAGTTTATAGCTGTTGTAAGGGAATTTTAGGAGTTGGTGCTAAAACTAGGTTTTCAGAATGTGCTGGTGGGGGATTAACCTTTGTGTCTTATTCTACAGGCTTTATCATCTATGTTTACTCAAAATGTACCTATTACTAGAGTGTTTGTAGTTTTCATCTGTAAATAAGATTAGGAAATCTCCTTATGTTAAATATCTAAGGGTGTAGAGCAAGCTATCTGATTTATGCAGTCCGGTGTCATTGCCCGATGCTCCATGCTTGTTTTACACCAATTGCTTTGTGTTTTGTCTACACTTCGTGGCATTTTTATGCATTTTCCGGAACTAATCTATTAACGAGATGTCACAGTGCCAGTTCCTGTTTTATGCTATTTTTGTGTTTCAGAAAAGGTACACAGGAAATATTCTCGGAATTGGACGAAACGAAGCCCGAAGTTCCTATTTTCCCCGACACGAGACAGAGTCCAAAGCAGAGACGGAGGTGGGCCAGGAGGTGGCCACACCACCTGGTGGCGCGGGTCCACCCCTGGCCACGCCACCACCTGGTGTGAGTCCCCCTGGTGCCCTCTGACATCGCCCCTCCGCCTATATAAAGCCTCCGGCACGAAAACCCTGAATCGATCGGCGTTTTCCCAGATAAATTTCCGCAGTGCCGCCGCCGTCGCAGACGAAGTTCGGGGGACAGTGTGCGCATTATGTGTGTCTCTTTGGCTAAGGTCTCTATGAATTGTTGGTGTATGTCTGGAACTATCTAGTGCACTCAAGGTGATAGTGTGGGATAATCTAGATTGGGGAATGCGAACTTTGAGGAGTGCTTCGTAGCCCTACACATGATTAGTGTTTGTTATCCATCGAAGAATAGTTTAGAATAGCATAGTGAAGAATGATATTTATGTGTTCAATTATGTTATCTTTGTTGAGAGTGTCCACTAGTGAAAGTATGATCCCTAGGCCTTGTTTCTAAGCATTGAAACACCGTTTACATTCAGTTCTATTACATGTTTGCTCGCAGCGATATTTATTTCAGATTGCATTCACTACTTATAATCATCCATATTACTTATATTTCACTATCTCTTCGCCGAACTAGTGCACCTATACATCTGACAAGTGTATTGGGTGTGTTGGGGACACAAGAGACTTCTTGTATCTTAATTGCAAAGTTGCTTGAGAGGGATACCTTTGTCCTCTTCCTCCCTGAGTTTGATAAAACTTGGGTGATCCACTTAAGGGAAACTTGATGTTTTTCTATAAACCTCTATACTTGGAGGCCCAACACTGTCTACAACAATAGAAGCGTGCGTAGACATAAGATGTTCATTACAATTTTTGTGGTAGAAATGAGAACCTTACTCATCTTTTTTATTGCCTTCTTGCTCGATATAACGAAGTTTAGTTGGTTGTGCCCTGGGGATTGGGGCAAAACCTGAAAAAATAATATTTATGTCTGAATTAGGATGCATAGTTCATTTTTTAATATGGCTATTTTTATGGTTGGTGATGCTGTATGGAATTTATGGAAGACGGGAAATGATGCATGTTTTCTACAGAAACTAACTGGGGATCATGTTGATGTTATACTTTCTCCATGTACCTTGTTGGATGGTTGTACTATTCTACAAAAATAAAATGCCAACGGAACATTGCAGCCGGTCTTCGAGCTTTTACGCAAGGTGGTGAATGAGCTATTCGGGGGACGTCATGCTTGGCCATCTGCGGCGAGTAGGATCTGTGACGGCCGATTTTTGATATATCCATGTGGGGAGGGAGAGAATTATTAACTATGCTATGTTTGCAGACTATATCTTTGTACTAGAGTACTCTTAACCAGCCAAAAACTTGAGAAACGTTTTATATATTATGTTTTAGTGATGAACCTTATGTTCATAATTCTATTAGTTGGCGTTAGGATAAAGTATGATTACGTGCATTGTATTTGATGCAATATGAGTAGTTTCTCTCTTCGTTCGTTTATTTGTTTTGCTATCTTGTCGTAATGTACTCCAATTTTGTAATTTAATTGGTGGCTTTGCAGACCTTTTCATACAAAGGGGATGTTAACACATATTACATACTCTAAAACTAATATATCACAAATGCTTAAAATTATATTGCTAAATGGAATCTAACCACGTCGACACGTGTATCATCGTTAGAGTCCCTTGCGTACGGGTGAACCTTGGGATCGGGCCTAAAGACTACAGAAACATATTTCAGTGGGTCGATGTAAGATAATGCGTCATATATGGACAACCTGGTGTTTATAGTTTGAAATATACACTGAATTCAGGGGGAGTTGCACTGGCACAATGACCTCTAATCTCCCCGAAGCTCTCTGAGCTCCATGGCGCCAAAACGGATGCGGGGTCCGTCCTATCGGGGTTTCTGGGAGAGACGTGTGTGTCGTTCCTATCGGAATGCGGTCAATGGCCTAAATGGTGTAGTTAAGTTCTTCATTCGAAACTAGCATTGGACTATATATAGGTTATTTAAGGTATGTTACCTGTTAAAAGGTATGATTTGCTTCACAGGTGCTGTTGTTGTATCGCTTCTCATGGTTTCAAACTAGCTAGCCACGCTCTATGTAAGCTGGCAAACTATGATTTCGAAGGCCGATGGAGTCAGCGCTACACCTCGGCAACTTACAGGGAACACTACGACAAGGCAACGTCAGCTACGCCTACAAAGATTTTCCACGCAGGACCGTCCACGCTTCGGGACACCACCATCCTTTGGTGCAAAGCAAAGAGGGGAGGACCGCGCTCCTGGGAATCTGGGGTACAGCCTATAGATACGAAAATAACAGACGGCGCGCACGGCACACCGCACGTGGCTAGTACTAATCACCAGTCAAACCGAGACCAGCCTAGGCTCCTAGTCCTAGTGCTTAGTTTTCTATGCCAGCCTCTTGATGAGTTCTGGACGATGCCCCAAGAGGCAAGAGCGGCTGTTGAACTTTGATGGCACGCTCCGATCGAAATGAATGCGAATTGCTAACGTACCTGAACCTAACAGAGCCAGCGGCGAACTGATCGACAGGACAATCCAGACATAGCGAGGTTGCTCTTGAAGTGGTCATGCGTCCGCCGGCGGTAGGTATCAGGCCTGGCTAGGCACGTTGCTTGCACGGCTGCGTGGAGTTTTCAGGCGGAATTATCGAGCTGCACAGTACAGATTGTGGATAAGTGCTGCTGGTGCTAGGGATCAGTGATCACTGCGTGTTTTGTTGTGTTAGTCAAAAGGGAGCAGGGAAATGAGCGCACGGTTTTGGGTTAATTAGGAAGGAAAGAATGATTCCCGTGTGGTTAGCCGATTCGAGGGAGATCCTCATCCTCTCCCGAAAAGAGCACACGGGGATTAGAAAGAGGCAGCTGCGTGCGCGCCGCGGACGAAGCACCACCGCGGCGTACGGGCGGCGCCACCGCGTCCCCCGTCCTGCCAATGGAGCACGGCCGCGCGGAGAGGCAGCGGCGGGACACGGACGGCGGAGCGGTCCAACGCAGGCACTGAACGCGTCCGCGAGCGCGAGCGCAAGTCGGAGTCGCTGTCGCGCTAGCTCGTCCGTCGTCCCCGGAAGGGATCGCGCTCCACACTTGGAACTAAATAAGTCAGCCGCGTGTTTGGACTACGAACCTGCATAGCTCACGGGGATCATGTAATGAGCCGCTCGTAAGAGCAGTTTTTTCGCTTTCGCAATTTGACGGCCGGTGCTTTTTTTTTTATTGGGAATGCATATATCTCGGCTATGTGACACTATCCGACGCTCATTTACAATCTACTCCCTCCATTTCAAAATATAAAATGTTTTTAGGTTTGTAAAATAAATGTATCTAGACACCTTTTAGTGTGTCTATTCGAGTGAACCTACGCACTAAAAGATGCCTAGATACATTTACTTCACAAAGCTAAAACATCTTATATTTTCAATCGGAGGAAGTACTAGTAAGCTTGCACGTGCAACACACATCTCCTACTATCTCATATCAAATCAAAAGTTCTTGGCTCATTTGAAGTCTCAATTCGTGCCATGGATGCAAGAGACATATCTAAACCACCTGAGCTCAAATCCAGACCATGTAAACATCCTATTATGTCTATATATATGTATATATATGCAAAATAGTGTGCTACCACGGATGGTAGTTACACACCCACATCCGACCTTTATCATCCTATAGAGCTTTTTCCACCGCTGATTGACTTAACGCCGTCAGCACACGCCACATTCCCCCTCCGACGACCGTGTCCATTCATTTTGAAAGAAATATCTCCACCAACCATTCCCCACCCCACCTTCCCCCGTCGGCCCGTGCCCAGCGCCCTGCCGCGTCGGCCGGAGGAACCACCACGCCGCCGCCCCCACCCTGAATCCCATCGCCCGTTGTCACCCCCGCAGGCTGCAACACCCACCATGAATCATCGCTCGGTGGAGGGGATGGGGCCGAGGCGGGCCGCACACAGGGGAATAGCAGGGTCGGAGCTCCACGCTGGGAAGGCCGACAAGGGGTGGTGCGCCTAAGATGCAGGGGAGAGGTGCGTCCATGGGAAGGGCATGCCGCCGGCCGAGCGGGAGGGACGCCGGTCCAGCGGAAGGGCAGCGCCGCTGGGTCATTGGAGTGGTCGGCCGCCCCTGGCCAGGGATGGGTTGCCGCACCCAGATGCCGCCTTTTGCTCTAAATCCCCTCCCCGCGTCGACTACCGTGGCCAAGCACGCTGCTGGGAGGTCGGGTGGCTGGCCGGAGAGCGAGAAAGAGAGGCCGCGTCCACCTCCCGATAGCGTTGGTCTTCCTCGCCGATGTCAGAGTCGCGTGAGGCACCGCCCGTGCGCGGGCGTGGTCTACGGCGTCGCCAGCATCGTCGGTGCGGAGCCGCCGCTGCAGTTCCGTGCAGTGAGCGCACCTCCACGCGCGGGGCTTCGTCGTGGTGCTGTAGGCGGGGCATGGTGACCTGCTACGGTTCGTTGAAGATTTGCAGGGAGCCGGCAGAGAGATGCGGCGTCATGAGGCAGGCAGGCCGGCGTCCAGAATGCTCTGCACCGCGTCGACGGCGTCGTCCGGCTCCATGGGCAAGGGCCCCGATCCAACCTACCTCCCTGTTTTCCCCTTCACGTTTTTTTCCAGTTTTTTTTTGTATGATGCCGATCTGTGATATCACTGAACAAACATGTCTGATCCTCCAATTTTTGTGTTTGAATTTTCTGAATGGATCAATGGATCTGCGGCAGGCTCTCCCGTCCATGGACGGGGAGATTTCTTTTGCATTTTGTGGTTGTTACGGCGGCTAACGGAAGCCAACTGCGGCACGGATCACGGAACTGCATCCAATGCTTCTTTAAGGCGTGTCCGTGTCGGTATATATAGATCTATTCTAAAACTGGTTGTAGAATAAGAATCTACAACCAGCGGCTCTATATAGGAGGCGATCTGGGTGGCAAAAGAAAAAAATGCTCCGTCACCAATTTACACCTATCCCGTTCCCCACCTTCTTCACCCCACAGCACCGGCGCGCCCCCTGCTCCTCCCATCGCCGACAAGCCGCCTTCCACCCACCACCGCCGCGGCCCCACGATCTCCATCGCCGGTGGCCTCCGGTGACCTTTGTTCCCCATGCTGCGGACTGGCTCCCCATCTCCCGGTCGCCGCGCGAACCATGCGCCACCCCACAGCAGGTCACCGGCCACCTACCCCGTCGCCACGCCTTGAACTTCACCCGGTGCTGCCCTCACCTTCCCCGCCCTTCCCTCCTGGTCGCCTGCGCCATCGATGATTGCCGTCAGGGCGCTGTGCAGTGATTCCGTGACTCGCTCCCCTGCTCGCCCTGCAAACGGCGCGGCCTGCCTACTCCCCACTTCGCCGGAACTCCTGCTTCCGCTGCCTTGAGCCCGAGCTCATCCTGCTGCCCGCGCCACCCTCCGCCTACGAGAGGCAGAGCCCATCCTGCTCGATCCGCCACCGCTGGCTAGGCTGGGGCCTCCCCCAGCTCCTCCTCCTGCTGTCTCCGTCTCTCCGATGCCTCCCGGGAGCACCCAAACCACACCGTCGAACCTGCCTCCCGTGCGGTCGCGCGCTAGGACGGCTGCCTGCCGCTGTTCCGCATTGAACTGCCGAGATGCTCCTGGTTGAACTTTGCCGAGCGTCCGATTAAACTTCTCCGTGGGATGGTTCTGGACAATCCTCGTGCTTATGCTAGCAGGGGCCGTCGTTGCTGTCTCGGTTCAGACTTGGAACAGATTGATCGAGTTTTATCGCTGCTGCTGAGTGCTGATCGATTCTTTACCTACTCACCAACTCGTAGTCGCTACACAGTAGTAATGGGTGTCGGGTGCCATTTCAGCAGGATAGTACAAGGAATAATTTTTTGTGCAGCTTGCTTCTGATGCAGATTTGTTTTACTGTAAAGAACTCAAGTATTTTGTTGAAGTATACTGTATCTAGCGATATGTATGCACTTCCCCAATAGCTATATTTTGCACTTTGGCCGCTCCCTGGACCCTTGTGCATGCCTGCGATATGATCTGAAGATTGATATTGAGTTAGGAAAATAAATGGTATGTCGTTCCCTATTCCATGTTATGCTCAAAAGAACTAATACTGATCGCTGCTCCTGCCGCTCTCTCGCTCGTGCTAGTAGCTACATCTGCTCTCTCCCCATCGTTTTAGCTACAGTCTGTTGCTCCTCTCTTGCTGTAATTTCTTTTGCAATTATTGCTCCCAGGCTGTCCGCTGATGCTCTGTCACCTATTTCTGTTGGCAGATGAGCTATTCAGATTTCAAAACAAAAAACTCTTTATCTACATGTGCGAGTACACGACAATACAGTTTCTTACGGCTCAGAAGTACAACCGCTCGACCAACTGCAGTTCAGCCGCGCTTTTTACATTTGTAAAAAATCAGACAAAAAACTAAAAATCTTAGCACTTCAGGTGCATTTACGAGGGAAAGTTCATGCATAGTACATTGGGCAGTTTATGTGTGCTAATGAGGGAAGTACAGGCTCACGTCACTCCGGGCAGTTCAGGAACACTAACACGTTTAGATAGATCATGTTAGGTTATGCAGAAGTTTAAGAAGTGCATGGGCAGTTCAATGTGCTCTTACGCGACGGTATAGTAAGTGCACATACATTTAAGTTGGACTTATGAGACAAGTGTGCGGGAAGTTTAGGTGAACTTACACGGAGTTCAGAAAGTGTACGGGGCAGTTTGGGTGCACTTACGCGGCAGTTCGGTAAGTGCACGGGCAGTCATATGCGCTTACGAGGGGAGTGTGCGCTAACCAAAGCAGTTCAAGTGCGCTATTCGAGGCAGTTCAGGTGGGCTTACAAGGGAAGTACATGTGGTGGCTAGAGGTAGTTCAGGTGTACTAACAAGGCATTTTAGAAAACTCAACAACGATACGCGATTCAAAGCAGTTCAGGTGCACTAGCGTGGTAAGTTCAGGAACGCTACTGTGGGAAGTTCAGGCACATTAACGAGGGAAGTACAGGTGGGCGGAACTTCGGGAAGTTCAAGTGCACTAACGAGGCAGTTTAGAAAACTCGACCGCGGTATGTGACTCCAAGCAGTTCAGTTGCACTAGCTCAAAAAGTTCAGGACCGCAACTCTGGGAAGTTTAGGCACACAAATAAGGGAAGTACAGGCTAGCGAAACTTCAAGAAGTTCAGGCGCACCAATGATGCAGTTCAGTAACTTGAGTCGGCAGTTCAAGTGAATGAACGCAGCAGTTTAGAGAAAGTGACCTATATGCATGAGGCATGACTCAGGGCAGTTTAGGCGCACTGACGAGACAGTTCAGGAACGCAACTCTGAGAAGTTCGGATGCACTAAACGCATTAATTCACCTTGAACACGCTAGAATTTTCACTTTTGTCGGATTTCTTTTTTACCACTATGGAAATTTATGTTTATTCTAAGCAAAAGTTAACTTTGAACAAGAGGAAAGTTCAATTGCAAGAAATTAAAAAGTTAAATTTTGTCAACATTCAATTTAATCATAAAATAAGTTCAGTTACACATCCAGAGCAGTTCAACCGCATGTGAGAAGCAGTTCAAGTACTCTGTTTTTTTCCGAGCGGAAATCCTATCCATTAAAATCGTTTTTATATGTCTCCGTTTGCACAAGTAAACCATATAAATACTTTATATACAATGATATGAGTCTAATTTCACTTGTACATGGCGTCATGCCCCCACTCAACCACCATAGCCATGCCAAATTCAAATCGCTCGCATATGGGCGTCATTCCTATTATTTACTATTCTTGAAAATGATTTCTAAACCTTGCAAAATTTGGAAACATCACCTTGACCAAAAAGTTGCGCAATTTTAATATCTTTCAAACGGTATATCATTTACTTCATTCCGACTAGTCGTTTAGAAGTAATTGCAAAAACAGTTCATGCAAAATCGAGAAATCCGGAAATCCGAATCACCTATAGTCAAAACTGCTCTTAAATGGTAAGAAATCCACAAAAATGACCAAAACGAAAAAGTTGTGCCTAATCCATAGCTTTCTAATGCCATATCATTTGCATCAATCGGATAAACGGTTTGAAAATGGAGAGCAAAATACTGCTCGATATGAAAAAATCCGCGAAATAGTTTTCTACCATATTTAAAATTACTTTTAAATCATCCAGAATTTCGAAAAATACCTAAAATGAATAAGTGTCGCAATTTTCTTACGAATCCAACGGTATATCATATGCATCATTCCGATGAACGGTATGAAAACCGCAATAAAAATACTCTCCGAATATACAAATAGATGCGAAAATCTGATTATTAGTTTTTGAAATAACTTAAAAAATGTACAGAATTTCGGAAAACTTCCAAAACATAAAAGTTTCGGAATTTGTAAGCTTTCCAACGATATATCATTTGCGTAAATCCGAGAAACGGTTCAAAAATTATAATCAAAATACGTAAATTGCATGTACAATAGCGAGAAGTTCAAGCTACTATAGCGAGAAGTTCAAGCACGTGTACAGGAAAGTTTAGAATCGGTTGTAGATCCTTAATCTACAACCGGTTGTAGAATAGCTGAGCTATATATATAGCTATTCCCGCTCTGCGGGATATTCACCGCCTCAATATTTTCCTTCAACGATTCTTCAAAGAGCTTAAATTTAATCTAAACCCGAACACATCAAGGGATGAGATGGCTTCGTACCCCTTCCTAATTAAGTTACGAAAGCAATCTCAGCCCTTGATGTGTTTATGTTTCGGTTGAGGTTAGAAAAGGGGAGGGGGGCAATGTGTCATCTTATCACACATACAAAAATTGAGTTGTGGCGCCACGTTCAAAACTGCGTAAATAGACTTTTTATCTTGTTATTTTGAATGTTTGTTTTGTCTAAAATTTGAGTGTTCTCAACTTGAATCCTGCCGAGGGATGTGTTGTGCTCGGTTGGAAGTAGGTATGTATAGCTGCCCGATCTAGCTCGCTTTATAGTTAAAATCGGTTAGGTTGGTTATACCATCTTTTTAGCGGGTTAGTTCAGCTTTAAACTAGTCCTTCGATAGTTTTGTTTCTGCAAGGATTATATGCGGTATACGGATCCGGGCGCTTGTATAGTTTCGTTTCTACACGCCCGCTTGCATAGTTATATCACTCGTACATGTTGTTTGCACAAAAGTAATAGAACCGCACGATTCACGGTTAAAACACTGCTAAATAGGCGATTAAAAAATGAGCATATAAGAAGGTCGTTGCAGTGGTAATTCATTCATCGATAATTCCTCAAATCGACTTGGGGAGACATGCCAATCCTATTAAAGAAGGTTATTATCAATTCATTACCATAAGCCTAGAATATTTTGACAGAACAACAAAATATAACACGCAAGAAGCTTGAGTAAAAAAATAAGTTACTTCCTCCGACCACTATTACTTGCCCCTCGTATGGATGTATCTAGACAGTAAAATATGTCTAGATACATCCTATTAAAGATAAGTATTAGTGGTTGGAGGGAGTACTACTTTAGTTGACTATCATAGTCACTAGATGGAGTTCTTCTCATCTCCTTGAATTTGCACATATATATACCTCAGATCATATTTCAGATGATTCTTACCATTAACTTTGAAACGGTTGTTCATCGTTGCCTGGAAAATAATAAAACCATAGAATATGGATGTTTTATGTTTGTATACACTATTCGTGTTACACATCATAGAAGTGGGATAGCCTTCCGAGCTTATGTTTGCTTTTTTTCGGGAAAGATTCAAATCTATTCCATGAGTTCACAAGAAGTACAAGGCAACCCAAATATAATAAAAATTACATTGAGGTCCTTGGACCACCTAACGACCACTACTTCCGCCGGAGCGAGCCGGTGACGTGCCGCTATAGCCGCTCTCTACCGAAGTCGGTCTGACGTTATTGATGGTAGTCGGGAAGTCTTCGTGCACGTTCCCGAAGGACCAGCAGCAAGAGACGAAGTCGTCGCTCTTAAACCTTTGAATTGATCCGAAGCTTCTAACACTAAACTTATAACATACATAGACTGGACGAGATCCACCAGTCCATGAAAACAACGACCAAACAAATCCTCGCCCTCCTCAACGCCACCGGCGAGATCACCGTCGATGTGGATGAGGAGACGGGTATACCTTATTCTTATCCTGCACAATGCAGCAATAGCCACCATAACAACGATGCCGATTGATCATAACGCCTACCCCCTCCCGCCACCAGAGCACCAAGCTGAGGAGGCGGGGACCCGTTGATTCCTAGTCGTAGACGGCGAGAATGAGGCAGATGGCGGCGGTTGCTAGGGTTTCCACCCTAGTCGTCGCCTCTTTTTCTTTTTGCGGGAAGAAAACGATATGTATGAATGTTCAGCCCCAAGCTTATGTTTGCTTAATTATGCCCTATGTAAAGCGCTATCAAGGAAGGATCAAGTATAGTTCCCGTGGAGGCAAGAGTATCTAGACTTGGAGTGGTTCACAATCTCTGAGCTACTCTCTACGCGGCCATTGCTTACGAAAAGAAACTCTTCTTCAGTTTATTCTAATCCTGCGTCGCCATCCAGCAGCTACGATGTGGACATGTGATGTCTGAAGTATACGTTCTAGTCTCACCTGCACCGCTACTTGGAATACATGTAAGTTCCGGCCGCGCGCGCCACCGAACCGACGCCGAAGCTTTCAGGACGAAAACGGTGACCAGCTCGCCGCCATCACTAGGGGTGGCAGAGGAGGTGTTTCGAGACTGGACGGCACACAGGTTGATGTCAATGGAGCTCTCAGGACATGAATATTGCCCGGGATTTCAGTTCTGATCCTCTCGCATTTAACTTTATACAATGGAATTAAGTGAGGATCTATCCTGGCTCCTGACCCCCTCCAACAACCAATCGATGTACACACGATTTCGGCATCAATTTTGATTCACTAGTTTGGGATCGACAGATTAATAACATATTGGCGATTTTGGTTAAACCCTAAACCTTAATCTCTGCCGAAAGCTCGTGTTTATTCAGGAATATATGCTCGCTCGCACTTTAACCAAACTTGTTTGTCTACCTGCACAACGTTGCCGTAAAAAATAGCACTGCATTTGGGTTTTCTTGAGTCTTGCCACATCCCTTATCTGAAAGCGACCCACGCTATACATGTCATCTTCTCTTTCACTTCATGTAATTCTGCACTGCAATTGGAAAGGAAGATAGTTTTGGTATCTATTCGATCTATGCTAATGCTACTGCATGTGCACACTCCACACACGGCTATGTCTAGCTAGCTTTCCGTGCCTTTCTCCAGCAAAACAGGGAGAGCTTTGCAGCTGGAATTGCATTTGGACACACCGGAAAGCCTAGAATGGAATCGAAGCCTTTCCTAGCCAAAGTCCAGCGATTTGCTCCTAGATTGATGCCTACGCTGCCACTGCAAAAAAGTTGCTTAAAGGCATTGAGTAGACAGAATCTGCCCAAACCATCTACAGAGAAGAGAATGGAAAGTGATGCTTGCTACTACGATAGATTGACTAATCTGATCTCTGTGAACACTGAAGAATCATCAACACATGCATTTCCCGTATTCAATGTGCTTTATTCGTGCTGACGATGAGAGTGTTCAGTATGTGAGCGAGAGCATCTCACAGCATGCCATATTGCCATGGGCCGCTGTTTCACTTCAAAAAGAGGCCTTTGAATCTTACGTGTTAAGAAATCAAAAAGTTTAAAACTATCATCCTTGGATAGCTAGAAATCCTAGAATTATCAGGCCTCTCCAAGAAATATTGGCCATGACGACCTACTGACCAATACAAGCAGACCACAAAACCCTTCCTAGTGAGGCGCTACAGCGAAGGCACATAAGACAACCTCAGCTGTTACTACCGCAGCAGAGAAAATAGCACGCATATATTTAACTCATCGAAGCCTTTGATAGGAAGATTAAGACATATATTTTCTCCAAAAAGGTTAAATAAAAAAGATACCTTGCACACGGGAAGATGTAGTCGTTGGAATATAGAAGCAGGGAAGTGGCGAAGGCACTCACTCCATATGACAAATCTGCCTGCGGTATCTGCATGCCAAAAGGGGGTCTTACACCCATTCCCAAGAGTGATGGTAGTGGCGGCATAGAAAATGCTCATGTCCTCCTAGGAGCAAGGGTTCTCATAACCCACCCAAATTTTCGTAGGGTCCGTCCACTCAAGCCATGGCCACCGTAATCGGAGAGCCGTAGAGAACTTATTCATGTGCAAGATACCAAGCCCACCATAGGTCTTTGGCTGGCAACCGGCCTCCCAATTAACCTTGCATTTTGCCCCGTTTGTAGTTTCTTTGGCCGCCCAAAGGAAAGCTCTCTCCACCTTATTGATATATTTTAATGTCCCCGGTGGTATGGTGAGCGGCGTCAAGTGGTAGATGGCTTGGAAAGCCAATACCGACCTAACAAGAGTCGTGCGGCCGCCCATATTGATATTTTTCCCATTCCACGTGGGAATCTTGCTAGCACATTAATCCTCAAGATGTTGAAAGTCCCTTTTACGAAGGCACCCAACCGAAAGGGGGAGCCCTAGGTATCTCATAGGGAAAGAGGCACGGGTTGCCGGAATCCCCTCAAGCACGACATCAAGATCAATGTTCCCACATCTAATCGGCGCAACGGAGCTCTTGGAGAAGTTGATACAAAGGCCGGTAACAATACCAAAGCTTTATAGAATGGCCGCAATATTTTGGATGTCTTGCTTGATAGGGGCAATAAGCACGGTCGCGTCGTCCGCATACAATGAGGAGCGCAAAATAGGGCCGCGCCCCCGCAACTTGTGGAGGAGCCCATGCGTGATAGCTCCCTCCAAGATTTGCAAAAGAGGGTCGATGGCAATCACAAAAAGCAAGGGGGGAGCGGGTCTCCTTGCCTTAGCCCACGCCCGTGCCCAATTGGAACACCGGCGATCCCATTAAGCAACACCCGTGAAGTGGCGGTGGAGAAGAGAGCGGAAACCCAATTCCGAAAGCAAGGTGGGAAACCTCTACGTTGGAGGAGGTCAAGCATGTACTCCCAACTAATGGAGTCAAATGCCTTCCGGCCGATATCAAACTTGAAGAGGAGGTCAACCTCGATGCCCTATTTACTTCGGAACACCTAGATGCCCTATTTACTTCGGAACACCTATTTACTTCGATTACCGGAAGATTACCCGAATAATCAGAACGGTGCCTGGGCAAAACTGGCAGGAGCAATGATGGGGCTGATCTCCTCGATCGGTAAAATGATACGGTTGTACTATACCAGCAATAGCCAAGCGAATGGAATGTTCCGTAGCTGTCCCAGAAGTTCTTTTGGAAGGGCCTTTATGGACGATACCGACTCCAACGCGTTAGCGCCGCGTATAATCAGCCTTCCCTAAACAGCTTGCTTCCTTCATCGGGTAGGCTGGCTGTCGTCTGGCCTAGCGTTAACAGGATGATTAGTATCTGTCGTTGGGCATAAACCGATCACCAGTGCTAGTTTGGATAAATGATACA
The DNA here is from genome assembly GCA_007115705.1 of Dactylis glomerata. Lineage (NCBI taxonomy): Eukaryota > Viridiplantae > Streptophyta > Magnoliopsida > Poales > Poaceae > Dactylis > Dactylis glomerata. The sequence continues at coordinate 1,213,357 of QXEO01000492.1, forward strand.
GTATACACAGTCAGTACAGTACTTGTAGTAGTCTGACTCGACATATGCATCACCAACTTGGAAAATGTAAAAAGGGTGTGGGCACATATGCGGATCCACGTACGTTCCATTCTAGTAATTCCACACAAGTTGCGACCATTGAACATAATGTTCGTCTCGGTCGCTTGTTGTCAAGCACTCGAGCTTGCCTTTCCGGGGAGTCTGATTGTGAAGTCAGATGCCGAGAGAGAAAGAAAGAAAGTCAAATTCCATGTATATCGTTCTGCAAAAGGAACATTCCTCTACCAGATATGTCTTTCGCAGTAGTGGCAGATGCTGTTGTGAAAATGGCTATAATTGACCCTTTTTGGAAACTTCAACACAAAATAAATCGGATTCACAGTCTGACCCTTTTTGCATGGCGCCATGGGGTACATCATCATAGTTACATTGTATAGCGCCATGGAGTACAGCGCGATGATCCTGTATGGCGCCAAAAACTGCAATAAAGTTACGGCATCATGTGACCTTGGCGCCCTAGCATGCGGCGACATGCAATATAACTATGGCGTCTTGGAATTGGGCATCGTGCAAAAGGATCAGATCATAAATTTTTTACAAATCCGATTCATTTTACGTTAAATTTCAAGCAAGCTTGAAAGCAAGGCTAGATGCTACGCCCACTGGACTAGTTCATTCTTTCCTGCATTATGATCTTTCTGATGATCACTTCTTTGGTCACCCAAAATGCATATACTTATTTCTGGAAAGTCTATAGAGAACGTTCTCTCATTTTTTTGTCTCTAACAGGTGAACAGCTCCGCTACGAATTGTCGAATTGGTCCATTCTGTGATTTCTGTCACCCGCGTATAGTCTTGTGAGTGGACAAGAACAAAATATACTGTCTCCGTTTTTATTTACCTTTTCGTTCTGAATTTAGCCATTTAGTCAAACTTAAACATTGCAAAGTTTGACCAAGAAAAAAAGAAAATATATCAATACTCATAATACCTTTTTTTGTGGGTATACTCATAATAACAAATACATATAATATAATACTCCCTCAGACCTATAATACTTTTCGCTAATACGGATGTATCTAGACACATGTTAGTGATAGATACATCCGTATTAGTGAAGAGTAATATGGGTCGGAGGGAGTATTATACTTTATGACGGTTATAATACATTGGACTTTATATTAGAGATGTTGATTTTTTTTCATAAATATTTGGTCCAAGTTTACAAAATTTGACTTTGACCAAACCTAGAACATGAGCTAATGGTGAACGGAGGGAGTACACGTAAGGGAGGTTTACCCCTAACAAATTAGAGAGTGCTAGTATAAGTGATTTTAACATCGAGTTCTCTTTAAGGTGGACTTCGAGAAATCTTACAATAAAAAATAGGTATTTATGGTTTTGTGTTGAAGATGAAAGGTTTTACAACTATGTTTATACAATGGACAAAAAATCTCGCCCAAGGAGGTAACGTAAATGTCATGGTGAATGACAATGCGGGCTTCTAAATTTTCAACCCGGAAAGGTTATTAGAAAAGGTGATCCGTCTACACCTCTTTAATTTAATAATGTTGTTGATGTCCAAACAACCATGACTATAATTTCTGAAACATATGATGGCATGATGTTGGATTACCTATACTACTATATACCGACGATGCCATTTTTATCTTTGAAAATATTCTAGATAATGCTAGAAATTTCAAAATTATTTCATGTACTTTTGAAAACCTAGCTGGTTAAAAAAACTCGAGAGAAGTGAGGTTTTTTGTGTTGGAATGTTGTAGAGAGGCAATACATACTCACATGGAAACATTGAAATATCCGTTTTAGATATCTTGGTATGCCTTTACCTTATAAGAGATATAATATTAATTCATTGGACCTCAGCTGAGCAAAAGGTGGAAAAGAAAATCCCTTGATGGCGGGGTGGGTTTGTGTATGTAGGAGGAGAGAATTGTTTTAACCAAAAACATATCTAGGTAGTATACCTAGCTGCATGTTTTGTTTTTTAGGACCGCGAAAGGGGTTATGAAGGTATGATCTCGCAAGGAAAAAGTGGAGTAAGAAGATCTTGTAAAGTGGGATGATGTGTCCCAACCTAGACATAAGGGATTTTAGTGTTACTAGTTTAAATCTTAAGACTATTACTCTCTTGTGTGTAAGTGGCTTTGGAAGTTTGAAATAAAGATGTTGATAAAATTATTAGATTTAAATACTTGTGTAATGAAACTCACTCGGTCTAGATTGATTAAAGCTAAAGATATAGTTTATAGCTGTTGTAAGGGAATTTTAGGAGTTGGTGCTAAAACTAGGTTTTCAGAATGTGCCGGTGGAGGACAAACCTATGCGTTCTATTCTACAGGCTTTATCATCTATGTTTACTAAAAATGTACCTATTACTTGAGTGTTTGTAGTTTTCATCTGTAAATAAGATTAGGAAATCCCCTTATGTTAAATATCTAAGGGTGTAGAGCAAGGTATTTTATTTATGCAGTCGGGTGTCTTTGCCTGATGAACTTGACAATGTGAGATGGAGTTTAACTAAATATGACATGTTTTCATTTTAAATATGTATATACTTACTTGATTGTTGGAAATGGTCATATATATTTTATAAGTTGATTTGAGTATGAAGTCTCCTCTTGAAATCAAGCTCTTATTTGTCTACTTCTCAAGAATAGATTGATGACAAGGACAATCTAGCTCAAAAAAGTTGGAAATGTGATGATCATTACGATTTTTGTGGTAGAAATGAGAAACTTAATCATCTTTTTTTATTGCCTTCTTGCTCGATATAACGAAGTTTAGTTGGTTGTGCCCTGGGGATTGGGGCAAAACCTGAAAAAATAATATTTATGTCAGAATTGGGATGCATAATTCATTTTTTTTAAATATGGCTATTTTTATGGTTGGTGATGTTGTATGGAATTTATGGAAGACAGGAAATGATGCATGTTTTCTACAGAAACTAACTGGGGATCATGTTGATGTTATATTTTCTCCATGTAGCTTGTTGGATGGTTGTACTATTCTAAAAAATAAAATGCCAAGGGAACATTGCCTCCGGTCTTCGAGCATTTACGCAAGGTGGTCAATGAGCTATTTGGGATACGTCATGCTTGGCCATCTGCGGCGAGTAGGATCCGCAACGGCCGATTTTTGATATATCCATATGGGGGGGGGGGGGGGGAATCATTAACTATGCTATGTTTGCAGACTATATCTTTGTACGAGAGTACTCTTAACCAGACGAAAAGTTGAGAAACGTTTTATATATTATGTTTTAGTGATGAACCTTATGTTCGTAATTCAATTAGTTGGCGTTAGGATAAAGTATGATTACGTGCATTGTATTTGATGCAGTATGAGTAGTTTCTCTCTTCGTTCGTTTATTTGTTTTCCTATCTTGTCCTAATATACTCCAATTTTGTAATGAAATAGGTGGCCGTGTTGCCCTTTTCATAAAAAAGGGATGTTAACACGTAATACATACTCTAGAACTAATATATCACAAATGCTTGGAATTATATCGCAACATGGAATCTAACCACGCCGACACATGTATCATTGTTAGAGTCCGTTGCGTAGGGGTGAGCCTTGAGAACGGATCTAAAGACTATAGAAACATATTTCGGTGGGTCGATGTAAGATAATGCGTCATATCTGGACAACCCGGTGTTTATAGTTTGACATATACACTAAATTCCGGGGGATTAATGCACCAACACAATAACCTATAATCTCCCCGAAGCTCTCTCTGAATATCGTGAGCTCCATCGCGCCAAAAAGGATGTGACATTCCAGCGTTGCATAGCCTGCAGGAGGCCGGACAAGCCGACCTTTTTTTTTCGCGAATTGCCAGACAAGCTAACCTAGAAAGGCTTTTGGCAGTGACATGTGGGACCGTCCTACCGGAATGCCGAGTCAATGGCCTAAACTGTGTAGTTAAGTTTTTTTGTTCGGAACTAGTAGCATTGGACTATAGGTTATTTGAGGTATACTAGGTGTATAAATTAATGATTTCCTTCAAACGTTTTGTTGTTGTTGTATCGCTTCTCATGGTTTGTAAGCAACCACGCTTTAGGTAAGTTGGCTAAATAGGATCTAGAAGGGCGATGGAGTCAGCGCTACACCTTGGCAACGGACAGGAAACACGACACGACGGCATAGCAACGTCCGGAAATGACCATATGCAACTAGTTGCACACGCATCCTATTTTGCATGCCGCATTTTTAAGTCTCCCAAAAATATACGATAAATCATAGACATAGATTATATTGTATCTTGTGCATTTACAAATTTTGATCTTAAAATATGATACTTTGTGGTCCGTAAAAAAAGACAAATGATCCGTGAATAACACAAGATACTATTCACTTATGTTTTCTCTTTTTCGCACAGGTCACATATTGTCATATTTTGAGATGAAATTTTTTAGGTGCACAACATACAAGATAACTTGGGTCTATGAATTATTTCATATTTTTTTGACACCTGAAAATGCGACATACAACTATGGGGTGCACCCGCAACTAGTTGTGGAATATCAGCTCTCAGCAACGTCAGCTAGCTACGCCTACAAAGATTTTCCACGCAGAACCGTCCACGCTTGTGCAAAGCAAAGAGGGGAGGACCGCGCTCCCGGGAATCTGGGGTACAGACTATAGATACAAAAACAGACGACAAGCACCGCACGTGGCTAGTAGCAATCACCAGTCAAACGGAGACCAGCTAGGAGTAGCTTACTTTTCTATCTCTGCCAGCCTCTTGATGGTGGATCTCGATTCGTCATCCAGTCCCAGTTGCGAGTCAGTGAGACATAGTTACCGTTGAAAACCGAGCCACTTGGTGGGCGATAGCGGCAGTCTACGTCGTTACCTTGATGAGGGCATCGTTTGTGCAATGAATGTCGAACCCCTCGTGCCACTCCGGGGGAAACCCTAAGATTTGGTTTTCCGAATTGGACGATGATGGCATTGTGGTGTCGTTTCTCTCTTGGGAGCATCGTTTATGGAATTGCGCTGGATGTAGAGACTAATGGAGGAGAGGTCAAGTCATCCCTGCCGTACTAGTGCTACACTCTGTCATGCCTGTTGATGGCACGGTGATGATGATGCCAGAAAACTTGATTGTGTGTAATAAATGACCGGCCAGTTGGAAACCCCAAGAGAAGGTTTGATGAATATAGCAGCAAGTTTTCCCTCAGTTATGAAACCAAGGTAGTCAATCCAGTAGGAGGGAGATGAACGACCGAAGGTGATGCCCACTAGCTGCGTGATGCTCTAACAAGGGCGCCGTTAACGATAACTTGTTAGCGCGTCTTCAACCAGTAGCAACGTGGAACCTGCACACAACACAACCAAATACTTTGCTCCCAACTTACGATGAGGTTGTCAATCTCACCGGTTTGCTTGAAACAAAGGGTATGAGTGTATCGAGTGGAAAGTGATAATAGTATACGAGTAAAGTAAACAGTGCGAGTAAAGTAAACAGGTGATAGCAATATAAAGGAAATAGGACCGGGGTCCACAGTTCACAAGTGGTGTCTCTCCATAAGATAAAATAATACATGCTGGGTAAACAAATTACAGTTGGGCAATTGATAGAATAAAGACAACGTGCATATTCGAGAGGATCACTATGAGATTTACTCTGGGCATTACAACAAGATACATAGACCACCATCCAACTGCATCTATGACTAATAATCCACTTGTGGCCAATCAATCCGAGAACTCCACAACTATTAAGTTGCGAACAACAGATAATTGCTTTAAGCAAAGTGTATAATGTAAACAAAGCATATGCCCTCGAGCATATGAATGTTGTTTTCCCCCTAGAAGCAACAGCATATCTACAACCTTAGAGATTTCTGTCACTCCCCCAGATTAAATAGAGGCATGAACCCACTATCGAGCATAAATACCCCCTCTTGGAGTCACTAGCAACTACTCGGCCAAGATAGCTACTAACAACGGAGAGCATGCAAGATCATAAACAACATAGAGATAACTTAAGATAAAATTTAGTACTTCAACTTAATCATAACACCAATATTCATCGGATCCTAATAAACACAATATGTAGAATTACATAACGGTAGTCTCGATCATGTAAGGCAGCTCACGAGACCTAAACATGAAGCACATGGTGGAGAAGACAACCATCTAGCTACTGCTATGGACCCATAGTCTAAGATAGAGTACTCACTCATCATGCCGGAGGCAAGTATGGCGATGAAGAAGACCTCCGGTGGTGATTCCCCTCTCCGGCAGGGTGCCAGGAAGAGCTTCTGGACCCTCCCGATCTTCGGGTCGACGGCGGCGGCGGATCGCGATGTGTTCTGGAAAAGTGATCAGGTATTTAGGTTTTTCCCGTCGGGGGGTCTTTATAGGCGAAGGGGCGTCGTCAGAAGTGGACCAGGGGCCCACACCATAGGCCGGTGTGGGCCAGGGGTGGGCCGCGCCCCCTGGTGGTGTGGCCATCCTCTGGTCCGGCTCTGTCTCCTCTTCGGTGTTCTAGAAGCTCTGTGAAATATCTGGACGACTGGCTTTGGTTTCGTCCAATTCTGAGAATATTTCCTGTGTAACTTTTCTGAAACACAAAAATAGCAGAAAATAGGAAACTGGCACTGTGGCATCTCGTTAATAGGTTAGTTCCAGAAAATGCATAAAAACGCCACGAAGTGTAACAAAACACTAAACAAATGGTTTAAAAACAAGCATGGAGCATCAAAAATTATGGATACGTTGGAGACGTATCAGCATCCCCAAGCTTAACTCCTGCTCGTCCTCGAGTAGGCAAGTGATAATAAAAGAAATAATTTTTGAGGTGACATGCACCTACACAATCTTGATTATGTATGTAAGCGTTGTGCGCTGGGATCAAAAGAACTTAAAACATGGGCATAAAAGATATAATCTTGATAGTAGAAACTTAGCAACCATGTTATAACATGAAAATGAACACAAACAAAAGATCATGAAAATAAAACAATGAAAGTCAAATGTGTGTTCAAATCATAAGGAAAAACATACAAATGGTTTTCAGCTTGTCCTTCATGGAGAGCAAAACATAAATGCATAGGACACCTTCAAGTTTAAGAGGGCGACTAGATACAAGTAATTTAAGAACAAGTGAAACCAACAATATGAATCAGTCAATGAAAACTTTGGAACAATGCACATTATACTCAGAATAACAACTATGCTCTCTTAATAGTGCATAAAGGTAGAAGGTGGAGACTCAACATAAAAGTAAAAGAAAGGTCCTTCGCGGAGGGAAGCAGTGATTGCAAGTTTTATAAACCTTCAAAAATTATGGTACTTACCGGCTTTGAGCTCTCATTGCCCCCATCATAAGCATCTTGAATAGTTAAAGTTAATGCGAGAACACTTATGCTGCATATGTTTGACAAATCATAAGTTGAAAACCTCGTGTCCCGTGAAATACGAATACCCAAACCTCATGCTACTCGACTTAGAGTCCCAAGCAAGCTCTTGTGTTTGTAAATATATGTGTATCATCGAGAACCGCCAACGGGGTACCTCCTGCCCGATGACATGGAACAAGCCCACATCAAAATGACAGGACAAACATATAATGAACACCTCAACATCTCTTTTATTTACCATTGGCATAGCTTTTTATTGTGAGATGCGTCGTCGAATGTTCACTATGGGCATGCTGTAAATTTCCACCATGAATTATGCATGGCTTAGATTAGCGGCCCAGGCGTTTCTCTAACACATATAAAAACTTATTTCACATCGCGAGTATCCATAAACAAAAGATCACGATATCAACTCAAATGAAAGATAGTGCAATGTTGAAAGCTTGCCCCATGACGGCATGGCTGGGCTAATTCCCAACTTACAACTTGCAAACATAACAACTCAACATAAGAGACCACAATGTCAAAGTTTTAAAACGAGAAAAGTAAAGTGTGCCATCCGGTTCATGAGAGCTTTACTGACCAATTTTCACATAACACCAAAAAGAGTTTAATTTGAAGGATAGATAAAAGCAAGTCAAATGTACTTTGGAATAACAAATTGCTAATAGGTATGTATGGTGGACACAATGGCAAACTTGGTTTTTAGGAGTTGGATGCACAAGTAGAGCTCATACTCGGTACAAAATGAAGGCTAGCAAAAGACTAGGAGCGACCAACTAAGAGAGCAATAATGGCCATAATCATGCATAGCGACAAAGCGACATTAAAAGAAGCATAAGATGGCATCAAAAGTCAAAAACTAAATGATCATAGGGGCAGTGGCGACTTTGTATGAGTCTAACATGTGTGAGCATGCGCCAAGTCAACCCAAATAAAGCATCAAAGGAGAAAACCAAAATAATGCTTCCAAATAATTAAAACAACGCATGATTTTTTCAAAGGCTCATTAAGCAATCTCAGTTATTTGAGACAAGTCATGCTACAGTGATGCATGGTAAATAACCAGCCCGTTGGGAACCCCAGGAGGAAAGTGTGATGAATATAGCAGCAAGATTTTCCCTCAGCTAAGAAACCAAGGTTTATCGTTCAGGAGAGGAGCAAACAAATGACTGAAGGTGATGCGGACTGGCTTAGCGACAGCTTCGGGAAATTTATATATGGCGCCTCGTCCAAGCTTTGCATTGCGAGCAGCAGCGTGGAACCTGCACACAACACAACCAAGTACTTTGTTCCCAACTTGTGATGAGGTTGTCAATCTCACCGGTTTGCTTAAAACAAAGGGTATGAGCGTATCGAGTGAAAAATGATAATAGTATGCAAGTAAAGTAAATAGTGCAAGTAAAGTAAACAGGTGATAGCAATATGATGGAAATAGGACCGGGGTCCACAGTTCACTAGCGGTGTCTCTCCATAAGATAAATAACACAAGCTGGGTAAACAAATTACAGTTGGGAAATTGACAGAATAAAGATAAACGTGATATGTCAAGAAGATCACTATGCGATTTACTCTGGGCATTACAACAAAATACATAGACCACCATCCAACTGCATCTATGACTAATAATCCACTCTCGGGGATATCATCCGAACACCCCATGAGTATTAAGTTGCAAACAACAGATAATTGCATTAAGCAAAGTGTATAATGTAAATAAAGCATATGCCCTCGAGCATATGAATGTTGTTTTCTCCCTAGTAGCAACAACACATCTACAACCTTAGAGATTTATGTCACTCCCCCAGGTTAAATAAAGGCATGAACCCACTATCGAGCATAAATACCCCCTCTTGGAGTCACTAGCAACTACTCGGCCAAGATAGCTACTAACAACGGAGAGCATGCAAGATCATAAACAACATAGAGATAACATAAGATATATTTCAGTATAGCAACTCAATCATAACACCAATATTCATCGGATCCCAACAAACCAAACATGTAGAATTACATAACGGTGATCTCAATCATGTAGGGCAGCTCATGAGATCTAAACATGAAGCACATGGTGGAGGAGACAACCATCTAGCTACTTCTATGGACCCATAGTCCAAGGTAGACTACTCACTCATCGCTCCGGAGACAAGCATGGCGATGAAGAAGACCTCCGGTGGCGCTTGATGGGGGCACGGTGATGATGAAGCCAAAAAACTTGATTGTGTTTGATGGTGCTAGAAAACTTGTTGGCTTGTAGTAAATGACCGGCCAGTTGGAAAACCCCAAGAGAAGGTTTTGATGAATATAGCAGCAAGTTTTCCCTCAGTTAAGAACCAAGGTATGTCGATCAGGAGAAGAGCAGACAAAACGACCGAAGGTGATGCTTGCTAGCTTGCAACAGCTTTGGACAATTTATAGGGCGCCTCATCCAAGCTTTGTTTGCTAGCTGCAACACGAAACCTGCACACAACACAACCAAATACTTTGTTCCCAACTTGCGATGAGGTTGTCAATCTCACCGGTTTGCTTGAAACAAAGGGTATGAGCGTATCGAGTGGAAAACAGTAGAAGTATGCAAGTAAAGTAAATAGTGCGAGTAAAGTAAACAGGTGATAGCAATATGATGGAAATAGGACCAGGGTCCACAGTTCACTAGTGGTGTCTCTCCATAAGATAAATAACACATGCTGGGTAAACAAATTACAGTTGGGCAATTGATAGAATAAAGATAACATGATATGTCAAGAAGATCACTATGCGATTTACTCTGGGCATTACAATAAAATACATAGACCGCCATCCTACTGCATCTATGACTAATAATCCACTTGTGGCGAATCAATCCGAGAACTCCACAAGTATTAAGTTGCGAACAACAGATAATTGCATTAAGCAAAGTGTGTAATGTAAACAAAGCATATGCCCTCGAGCATATGAATGTTGTTTTCTCCCTAGTAGCAACAGCACATCTACAACCTTAGAGGTTTCTGTCACTCCCCCAGGTTAAATAGAGGCACGAACCCACTATCGAGCATAAATACCCCCTCTTGGAGTCACTAGCAACTACTTGGCCAAGATAGCTACTAACAACGGAGAGCATGCAAGATCATAAACAACATAGAGATAACAAAAGATATATTTCAGTATAGAAACTCAATCATAACACCAATATTCATCGGATCCCAACAAACCAAACATGTAGAATTACATAACGGTGATCTCAATCATGTAGGGCAGCTCATGAGATCTAAACATGAAGCACATGGTGGAGGAGGCAACCATCTAGCTACTGCTATGGACCCATAGTCCAAGGTAGACTACTAACTCATCCCTCTGGAGGCAAGCATGGCGATGAAGAAGACCTCCGGTGGCGATTCCCCTCTTCGGCAGGGAGCTGGGAAGAGCTTCTGGACCCTCCCGATCTTCAGGTCGACGGCGGCGGCGGATCACGATGTGTTCTGGAAAATTGATCGGGTGCTTAGGTTTTTTCCGTCGGGAGGTCTTTATAGGCGAAGGGGCATCATCAGAAGTGGCCCGAGGGGCTCTCACACATAGGGGGCGCGGCCAGGCCCTTGGCCGCGCCGCCCTGGTGTGTGGGGCCCTCGTGGCCCCCCTCCAACTCCTCTTCGGATCTCTGGAAGCTTCCAGGAAAAATAAGACTTCAGGAACTTGTTTCGTCCAATTCCGAGAATATTTCCTGTGTATCACTTCTGAAACATAAAAACAGCAGAAAACAGGGAACTGGCACTGTGGCAACTTGTTAATAGGTTAGTTCCAGAAAATGCACAAAAGTGCCACGAAGTGTAACGAAACAGTAGGCAAATGGTGTAAAAACAAGCATGGAGCATCAAAAATTATAGATACGTTGGAGACGTATCAAGCATCCCCAAGCTTAACTCCTGCTTATCCTCGAGTAGGTAAGTGATAACAAAAGAATAATTTAGGTGACATGCACCTACACAATCTTGATCATATATGTAAGCATTTGTGAGCTGGGATCATAAGAACTTAAAACATGGGCATGAAAGATATAATCTTGACCATAGAAACTTAGCAACCATGTTGTAAACATGAAAATGAACACAAACAAAAGATCATGAAAATGAAACAATGAAAGTCAAACGTGTGTTCAAATCATAAGGAAAAACATACAAATAGTTTTCAGCTTGTCCTTCAAAGAGAGCAAAACATAACTGCATAGGACACCTTCAAGTTTAAGAGGGCGACTAGATACAAATAATTTGAGAACTAGTGAAACCAACAATATGAATCAATCAATGAAAACTTTGGGACAATGCACAATATACTAAGAATGACAACTATGCTCTCTTATGGTGCATAAAGAAAGAAGGTGGTGACTCAATATAAAAGTAAAAGAAAGGCCCTTCGTGAAGGGAAGCAGTGATTGCAAGTTTTATAGACCTTCAAAAATTATGTTACTTACCGGCTTTGAGCTCTCATTGCCCCCATCATAAGCATCTTGAATGGTTAGAGTTAATGTGAGAACAATTATGATGCATATGCTTGACAAATCATCAGTCAAAAACCTTGTGTCCCGTGAATACAAGTACCCAAACCTCATGCTACTCAACTTAGAGTCCCAAGCAAGGCTCTTGTCATTGTAAGTATATATGTATCATCGAGAACCGCCAATGGGGTACCTCCATGTTCGATGACATGGAACAAGCCCACATCAAAATGACAGGACAAGCAGACAATGAACACCTCGACATCTCTTCTATTTGCCATTTCTTTAGCCTTTTATTGTGAGATGCGTCGTCGAATGTCCACCATGGGTATGCTGCAAATTTCCACCCTGAATTATGCATGGCTTAGATTGGCGGCCCAGGCGTTTCCCTAACATATATACAAACTCTATGATCCCCACAAGATTCCCAATTCATTTCACACCGCGGGCATCCATAAATAAAAAATCACGATATCAACTCAAATAAGAAGTGCAATGTTGAAAGCTCGCCCCATGACAGCATGGATGGGCTAGTATCCAACTTACAACTTGCAAGCATAACAACTCAACATAAGAGACCACAATGTCAAATTTTTAGGAACAAGGAAAAAGTAAAGTGTGCCTTCCGGTTCGTGAGAGCTTTACTGACCAATTTTCGCATAACACTGGTAAGAGTTTAATTTGAAGAGAAGTTAAAAGCAAGTCAAATTTACTTGGAATAGCAAATTGCTAGTAGGTATGTATGGTGGACACTTTGGAAAACTTTGGCTTTTAGGAGTTGGATGCACGAGTAGAGCTCATACTCAGTACAAGGCAAGGGCTAGCAAAAGACTGGGAGCGACCAACTAAGAGAGCAATAATGGCCATAATCATGCAAAGCGATAAAGCAACATTAAAAGAAGCATAAGATGGCATCAAAAATCAAAAACTAAATGATCATAGAGGCTATTGGCAACTTTGTAAGAGTCTAACATGTGTGAGCATGCGCCAAGTCAACCCAAATAAAGCATCAAGGAGAAAACCAAAATAATGCTTCCATACAATAAAAACAACGCATGATTTTTTTCAAAGGCCCATTAAGCAATCTCAGTTATTTGAGACAAGTCATGCTACAGCAAAACCATTAAGCATACTATCAAAAAGACATCAAGCATGACATGAAAAAGCCTAAGCCGCAGTCTACACAAGCTCCTTCTTGTACCACTTTTTTGCATAAAGATTTTTCTCTTTTCCAACACCATTTGAAATTTTTTAAGACACCTCTTTTGATGAAAACCAATAAAGATAAGAGGCAAAAATACACCTTGATGAAAAGATATGATAAGGTCTGAACATAAATCAAGGCAAAAACGAAAACCAAAAGCAGTAGCAGAAAAAGAAGAACACTCGATTTTTGGTAAGAGTGAAAACTAGAGCGTTCTTAGCAAATGAAAAGCAAGGCAACTTCTCCAAAAAAAATTGTTGGGTCCAACCATTTATTACAGCAAACAAACTAAACTAACTAAGAAAACTAAAACAACTGACGCTCCAAGAAAAACACATAGTGCATGAAGCAATAAAAATATAGTGTCTTGAAAGGTGACCTGATTTTTGCCGATGAAGAAGGGGTGCCTCGGGGCATCCCCAAGCTTTAACGCTTGTACTTCTTGGATATTTCTTGGGGTGATGCATGGGCATCCCCAAGCTTGAGCTTTTGTCCATTCTTCAACTCATCTCATCATTCTCCAATCCCTACACTTGAAAACTTCCTTCATACAAAACTAAACACAATTCTATTAGCAACATTAGTGTAGCATAACATATAATCAACCTCTTTTGCTTCAGGTTTCAACCTAAAACCACCACTTATAGAGTATATAATACTGTAGCAACTTCCCCAAAAGTTCCGTGATCAAAAGAACTAAAAAAGAAAGCGATAAAGTGGCAAACATAAATAATGGCAGAAATCTGTCAAAACAGAACAGCTGACAAAGGTCGAATTTTTTAGGGGTTTTCTGTTGCTCAAATCAAAAAGTGTTAAACTAACGAAAGTTTGGATATAACCTGGGGCATATGAACAAGAAATCACAGGTCCAAAAGATATACAGAGAATTTATACGAATTTTTATGGTGCAGCACCGAAAACAGTTTCAGGACAGCAACATCCCCAAATCTTTACTTCACTCGAATTAGAGGCTTCTCTTGGCACAACAATAAAATAAAAAGGATAAGGAATGGTAATTATAGTAGTAATGACTTCCAAGACTCAAATAAAATAAAAAGTACTGGAAATAAAACATTGGGTTATCTCCCAAGAGTGCTTTTCTTTAACGCCTTTGAGCTAGGCGCAGAAAATTGCGAATCAAGTAATAATGAAAGGGGCTTCAGGATCCACTATAGGAACAAATAAATGAATACTATCCAATTGAGGTTTTGAGTACCCCTTGTAGTCACGCCTTGGTACACTATTTTCATCAAAAAGATTTTCAGGACAAATCCAACTAGAGTTAGTTACCAAGGCATTATGAATTCCTACAAGCTTACAAGGTATTGGCATTCTAGAATCTTCATTGGGTGTACCAACAATTTCAACAGGCGAGCCAAGCTTATTAAACTTCTTAAAAACTTTCCTAGCCTCAATTGCAACATCTCTAAATTCTATGCGCAAAGTTTCCAAGATAAAAGCTTTCTTTTTGGGATCCTCAATTTCATGAAGCTTAAGCAACATGTATTGCATAAAAGGATTAAGACTAGCAAACCTAGTTTCTATAATGTGAACTAAATAAGCAGAAGCAACTTCATAACTAGGAGCTAGCTCAACCAAAGATTTTTTCTCAACTTCCTTATGCATACTAATGTGATTAAAGAACTCCTCAATGTTACTTTTTCCAATAATTGAACCACTACCTACTGAGAGGTCCTCCAGAACATACTTAGGGAACAACATGATGAACTAAAAGTAAAGGAATAACAACTACCAAGGATTCTATTTTTTTGGGTTTTTGATATAAAACGATGCAAGTAAAAATAAAGTAAAGCAAAACTTAAAACAAAGTAAAGGATGTGTGTGTGCGAACAACTCCCTCGCAGAAGTCTTCCACTTCTTCCCCGGCAACGGCGCCAGAAAACTTGATCGGGGCACGGTGATGATGAAGCCAGAAAACTTGATTGCATTTGATGGTGCCAGAAAACTTGTTGGCTTGTAGTAAATGACCGGCCAGTTGGAAAACCCCAAGAGAAGGTTTTGATGAACATAGCAGCAAGTTTTCCCTCAGTTAATAACCAAGGTATGTCGATCAGGAGAAGAGCAGACAATACGACTGAAGGTGATGCTTGCTAGCTTGCGATAGCTTCGGACAATTTATAGGGCGCCTCGTCCAAGCTTTGCTTGCTAGCTGCAACGTGGAACCTGCACACAACACAACCAAATACTTTGTTCCCAACTTGCGATGAGGTTGTCAATCTCACCGGTTTGCTTGAAACAAAGGGTATGAGCGTATCGAGTGGAAAACAGTAGAAGTATGCAAGTAAAGTAAATAGTGCGAGTAAAGTAAACAGGTGATAGCAATATGATGGAAATAGGACCGGGGTCCACAGTTCACTAGTGGTGTCTCTCCATAAGATAAATAACACATGCTGGGTAAACAAATTACAGTTGGGCAATTGATAGAATAAAGATAACGTGATATGTCAAGAAGATCACTATGCAATTTACTCTGGGCATTACAACAAAATACATAGACCGCCATCCAACTGCATCTATGACTAATAATCCACTTGTGGCGAATCAATCTGAGAACTCCACAAGTATTAAGTTGCGAACAACAGATAATTGCATTGAGCAAAGTATGTAATGTAAACAAAGCATATGCCCTCGAGCATATGATGTTGTTTTTTCCCTAGTAGCAATAGCACATCTACAACCTTAGAGGTTTCTGTCACTCTCCCAGGTTAAATAGAGGCATGAATCCACTATCGAGCATAAATATCCCCTCTTGGAGTCACTAGCAACTACTCGGCCAAGATAGCTACTATCAACGAAGAGCATGCAAGATCATAAACAACATAGAGATAACAAAAGATATATTTCAGTATAGCAACTCAATCATAACACCAATATTCATCGGATCCCAACAAACCAAACATGTAGAATTACATAACGGTGATCTCAATCATGTAGGGAAGCTCATGAGATCTAAACATGAAGCACATGGTGGAGGAGACAACCATCTAGCTACTGCTATGGACCCATAGTCCAAGGTAGACTACTCACTCATCGCTCTGGAGGCAAGCATGGCGATGAAGAAGACCTCCGGTGGCAATTCCCCTCTTCGGCAGGGTGCCGGGAAGAGCTTCTGGACCCTCCCGATCTTCGGGTCAACGGCGGCAGAGGATCGCAATGTGTTCTGGAAAATTGATCGGGTGCTTAGGTTTTTTTCGTTGGGGGGTCTTTATAGGTGAAGGGGCATCGTCAGAAGTGGCCCGAGGGGCTCTCACACATAGGGGGCGCGACCAGGCCCTGGCCGCGCTGCCCTGGTGTGTGGGGCCCTTGTGGGCTCCCTCCAACTCCTCTTCGGATCTCTGGAAGCTTCCGGGAAAAATAAGACTTCAGGAACTTGTTTTGTCCAACTCCAAGAATATTTCCTGTGTATCACTTTTGAAACACAAAAACAGCAGAAAACAGGGAACTGGCACTGTGGCGACTTGTTAATAGGTTAGTTCTGGAAAATGCACAAAAGTGCCACGAAGTGTAACAAAACAGTAGGCAAATGGTGTAAAAATAAGCATGGTGCACCAAAAATTATTGATACGTTGGAGACGTGTCAGCGATTCCCCTCTCCGGCAGGGTGCCGGGAAGAGCTTCTGGACCCTCCCGATCTCGGGTCGACGACGGCGGCGGATCACGATGTGTTTCTGGAAAATTGATCGGGTACTTAGGTTTTTTCCGTCGGGGGGTCTTTATAGGCGAAGAGGCATCGTCAGAGGTGGCCCGAGGCACCCTCACACATAGGGGGCGCGGCCTTCCGTCGGGGGGTCTTTATAGGCGAAGAGGCATCGTCAGAGGTGGCCCGAGGCATCCTCACACATAGGGGGCGCAGCCAGGGGCTGAGCCACGCCGCCCTGGTGTGTGGGGCCCTCGTGGCCCCCCCTCCAACTCCTCTTCGGATCACTGGAAGCTTCCGGGAAAAATAAGACTTCAGGAACTTGTTTCATCCAATTCCAATAATATTTCCTGTGTAGCACTTCTGAAACACAAAAACAGTAGAAAACAAGGAACTGGCACTGTGGCGACTTGTTAATAGGTTAGTTTTGGAAAATGCGTAAAAGTGCCACAAAGTGTAACGAAACAATAGGCAAATGGTGTAAAAACAAGCATGGAGCCTCAAAAATTACGGATACGTTGGAGACGTATCAGCATCCCCAAGCTTAACTCCTGCTCATCCTCGAGTAGGTAAGTGATAACAAAAGAATAATTTTTGAGGTGACATGCACCTACACAATCTTGATCATATATGTAAGCATTTGTGAGCTCGGATCATAAGAACTTAAAACATGGGCATGAAAGATATAATCTTGACAATAGAAACTTAGCAACCATGTTATAACATGCAAATGAAAACAAACAAAAGATCATAAAAATGAAACAATGAAAGTCAAACGTGTGTTCAAATCATAAGGAAAAACATACAAATGGTTTTCAGCTTGTCCTTCATGGAGAGCAAAACATAAATGTATAGGACACCTTCAAGTTTAAGAGGGCGACTAGATACAAATAATTTGAGAACAAGTAAAACCAACAATATGAATCAATCAATGAAAACTTTGGGACAATGTACATTATACTAAGAATGACAACTTTGCTCTCTTAATGGTGCATAAAGATAGTGATGAGGGTTAACTCGACAAATGTCCTAGATGAAGGACTTAGGATCGGGGAGATAGGGCGTCAGATGAACTCGAAGGTAAAGTTAGTCGAAATAGGTGTGTGTCGAAAGTAAACTTGGGTGTTCAACCTTGCTTGCTTTCAATCTGCCCTCCACCGTCCCCTCCTGGCCCCATTATATAGGTGGCCAGGTCTCGAGGATCGGGTAGGGTCCGATACATATTACAATGTCGACATACGGTAGGAACTCATATTCGACTATCATTACAATTGGGCCTAGCTTAATGGGCCTCAGGGGTACTCAACTAACGGGCTCTATTAACTATACCCTTGTCAGTAGCCCCTGAGATTCTACTAGAATTGCAGATTTGGGTTGAATCTCTAATCTTCAAATCTTTGACTCGATCAATTCTTCGACTTCTTCTTATCTTCAAATCTTTGACTTGGTATTTCGACTTATATTCATGATAATTTGCTAGCAAGGGGTTTTGATGAACAAGCCTGACAACTCTGACAGATCAAGAGGTTAGTTAACTGCCGGAACAGATACTTGGCACCTACTTCAAATTCAATCCCCTTGGACTTGAATTCGGGATACCGGTCAAACCCACTCTTTTGCCGCATTTAGGACTTACAAAGAATGAATCCCAGTGAATCTCACGGTACCCAGTGCGTCCACCAGGAATTTCTTCGCGTCGTAGACACGGATACATACCAGCAGAGTGCATCCATATGCGTATACCAGGCCACACAGGACGGATCCCGGGGTCTTACCTTCGTGATAAATCACGGCATTCGAGTTTCGTTGCGATAACGCAACTCAAGAATCTTATGTCGCAGCCAAGTTTTTTGACTGATAAAATCAATGTATTTCAGTTTTTCAAATTAATCTTCTTCGCTCCTGATGGGAGTAATCTCTTTGCACTTTTGTCGACTATGTAGTCAAAGTTTGTATACTAATCCTTCTTTATCTCCATTATTAATTATCTCATCTTCTATCGGGTGCGCGCTCAGCGCTCCCGATGGGAGTAGCTGCTACTCCAAGTTGATGGCGCCAGAAAAGAGCTGCTGGTGCCGAGTTGATGTGTAGCAAACATTCCTTGTGCGTGGTGAATGACCAGCCCGTTGGGAACCCCAAGAGGAAGGTATGATGTGTATAGCAGCTAGTTTTCCCTCAGTTAAGAAACCAAGGTTTAATATCGGTCAGGAGAGGAGAGACAATAACGACAGAAGGTGATGCAGAACCTGCACACACACAAACAAATACTTTGCTCCCAACTTGCGATGAGGTTGTCAATCTCACCGGTTTGCTTGAAACAAAGGTTATGAGTGTATCGAGTGGAAAACAGTAATAATATGCGAGTAAAGTAAACAGTGCGGGAAAAGTAAACAGGTGATAGCAATATGATTAAAATAGGACCGGGGTCCATAGTTCACTAGTGGTGTCTCTCCATAGATAAAATAACATGCTGGGTAAACAAATTACAGTTGGGCAATTGATAGAATAAAGATAAACGTGATATGTCAAGAAGATCACTATGAGATTTACTCTGGGCATTACAACAAAATACATAGACCGCCATCCAACTGCTTCTATGACTAATAATCCACCCTCGGGGATATCAGTCCGAACACCCCAAAAGTATTAAGTTGCGAACAACAGATAATTGCATTAAGCAAAGTGTGTAATGTAAACAAAGCATATGCCCTTGAGCATATGAATGTTGTTTTCTCCCTAGTAGCAACAGCACATCTACCACCTTAGAGGTTTCTGTCACTCCCCAAGGTGAAATAGAGACATGAACCCACTATCGAGCATAAATACCCCCTCTTGGAGTCACTAGCAACTACTCGGCCAAGATAGCTACTAACAATGGAGAGCATGCAAGATCATAAACAACATAGAGATAACAAAAGATATAATTCAGTACAGCAACTTAATCATAAACACCAATATTCATCGGATCCCAACAAACCAACATCATAGAATTACATAACGGTGATCTCAATCATGTAGGGCAGCTCATGAGATCTAAACATGAAGCACATGGTGGAGAAGACAACCATCTAGCTACTGCTATGGACCCATAGTCCAAGGTAGACTACTCACTCATCGCTCCGGAGGCAAGCATGGCGATGAAGAAGACCTCTGGTGGCGATTCCCCTCTCCGGCAGGGTGCCGGGAAGAGCTTCTGGACCCTCCCGATCTTCGGGTCAACGGTGGCATGATGTCTACACACTTCTATTCTTGTAGACACTTGTTGGGCCTCCAAGTGCAGAGGTTTGTAGAACAGCAGCAAGTTTCCCTTAAGTGGATCACCCAAGGTTTATCGAACTCAGGGAGGTTAGAAGTCAAAGCTATCCCTCTCAAGCAACCCTGCAATTACGATACAGAAAGTCTCTTGTGTCCCCAACACACCCAATACACTTGTCAGATGTATAGGTGCACTAGTTCGGCGAAGAGATAGTGAAATACAAGTGGTATAGATGATTATAAGTAGCAAACGTGTTGTGAAATAAATATCGCTGCGAGCAAACAAGTAACAAAATAGCAAGTAAACGGTGTGCAAAGCTTGGAAACAAGGCCTAGGGATCATACTTTCACTAGTGGACACACTCCCAACAATATAACATGACTGAACAAATAACTTCTCTTTGCTAAGGCACTCTGAATTACTCTCCTATTGAATAACACTAATCATTGTGTAGTGGCTACAGAAGCACCCCTTAAAGTTCATCAAGTACTTGACAAACACCACTCATAGAGATATTCAAATCAGATCACAATTCAAGATAGAAATCATTGCAACTTAGACCAAGTACTAACACGGTGCACACACTGTCAACATTACACCATGAAAGGAGGAATAGATCACTCAAACTATCATAGCAATAATTATTCTCATAATCCACAAGAGATCACAATCATAGCCTAAACCAAGTACCACCATGATGCACGCACTGTCACCGTTACACCATAGCAGGAGGAATAGATTACTTTAATAATCACCACTAGAGTACACAAAATATCTGAATAATAACATGTACTTGTTCAACATGATACAAAGCTCATGATCACATAAAGATCACATCATGGGAGAGAGAGGTGAACCACATAGCTACCGGTAGAGCCCTTAGCCCCGGGGATGAACTACTTCCTCCTCATCATAGGAGACAACAAGGTTGATGGAGATGGTGGTGAGGTCGATGGAGACGGTGGAGACGGCGATGGAGACCGATGGAGATGGCTCCGGGGGCACTTCCCCATCCCGGCAGGGTGCCAGAACAGAGACTTCTGTCCCCCAAAATTTGTCGGTGGTGGCGGCGGAACTGCGGAACTCTTCTGGAAAATTGCCGAATCCTCCAGGGTTTTCCGTCCCGAGACTTTATATAGGCGAAGGGGCGATGTCAGAGGGCTGCCAGGGCCTCCTAACACAGGGGTGGCGCGGCCAGGGCCTGGGCCGCGCCAGCCCTATGTGAGGGAGGCCAGTGGCCCCTCTCCTTCCTCTCTTCGGATGTCTGGATGCTCCCGGGAAAAATAAGACTTCTGGCTTTGGTTTTGTCCAATTCCGAGAATATTTCCTGTGTATCACTCTGAAACACAAAAACAGCAGAAAACAGGGAACTGACACTGTGGCATCTTGTTAATAGGTTAGTTCCGGAAATCGCATAAAAACGCCACGAAGTGTAACGAAACACAAGGCAAATGGTGTAAAAACAAGCATGGAGCATCAAAAATTATAGATACGTTTGAGACGTATCAGCATCCCCAAGCTTAACTCCTGCTCGTCCTCGAGTAGGTATGTGATAACAAAAGAATAATTTTTTAGGTGACATGCACCTACACAATCTTGATCATATATGTAAGCGTTGTGAGCTGGGATCATAAGAACTTAAAACATGGGCATGAAGATATAATCTTGACAATAAGAACTTAGCAACCATGTTGTAAACATGTAAATGAACACAAACAAAAGATCATGATAATGAAACAATGAAAGTCAAACGTGTGTTCAAATCATAAGGAAAGACATACAATTGGTTTTCAGCTTGTCCTTCAAAGAGAGCAAAACATAAATGCATAGGACACCTTCAAGTTTAAGAGGGCGACTAGATACAAATAATTTAAGAACAAGTGAAACCAATCATCATGAATCAATCAATGAACTTTGGGACAATGCATATCACACTAAGAATGACAACTATGCTCTCTTAATGGTGCATAAAGGAAGAAGGTGGTGACTCAACATAAAAGTAGAAGAAAGGCCCTTCGCAGAGGGAAGCAGTGATTGCAAGTTTTATAACCTTCAAAAATTATGGTACTTACCGGCTTTGAGCTCTCATTGCCCCCATCATAAGCATCTTGAATGGTTAAAGTAAATGCGAGAACAATTATGATGCATATGCTTGACAAATCATAAGTTGAAAACCTCGTGCCCCGTGAATACGAGTACCCAAACCTCATGCTACTTTACTTAGAGTCCCAAGCAAGGCTCTTGTCATTGTAAGTATATGCATATCATTGAGAACCGCCAATGGGGTACCTCCGTGCCCGATGACATGGAACAAGCCCACACCAAAATGACAGGACAAGCAGACAATGAACACCTCAACATCTCTTTTATTTGCTATATTGTTTAGCTTTTTATTGTGAGATGCGTCATCGAATGTTCACCATGGGTATGCTGCAAATTTCCACCATGAATTATGCATGGCTTAGATTGGCGGCCCGGCGTTTCCCTAACACATATACAAACTCCATGATCCCCACAAGATTCCCAATTTATTTCACACCGCGGGCATCCATAAACAAAAGGTCACGATATCAACTCAAATAGAAGTGCAATGTTGAAAGCTTGCCCCATGACAGCATGGCTGGGCTAGAATCCAACTTACAACTTGCAAGCATAACAACTCAACATAAAAGACCACAATGTAAAAATTTTAAGAACAGGAAAAAGTAAAGTGTGCCTTCCGGTTCGTGAGAGCTTTACTGACCGAATTTCACATAACACTGGTAAGAGTTTAATTTGAAGAGAAAATAAAAGCAAGTCAAATTTACTTGGAATAGCAAATTGCTAGTAGGTATGTATGGTGGACACTTTGAAAAACTTTGGCTTTTAGGAGTTGGATGCACGAGTAGAGCTCATACTCAGTACAAGGCGAGGGCTGGCAAAAGACTGGGAGGGACCAACTAAGAGAGCAATAATGGCCATAATCATGCAAAGCGACAAAGCGATATTAAAACAAGCATAAGATGGCATCAAAAGTCAAAAACTAAATGATCATGAAGGCTAATGGCGACTTTGTAAGAGTCTAACATGTGTGAGCATGCGCCAAGTCAACCCAAATAAAGCATCAAGGAGAAAACCAAAATAATGCTTCCATACAATAAAAACAACGCATGATTTTTTTTCAAAGGCTCATTAAGCAATCTCAGTTATTTGAGACAAGTCATGCTACAGCAAAACCACTAAGCATACTATCAAAAAGACATCAAGCATGACATGCAAAAGCCTAGGCCATAGTCTACACAAGCTCCTTCTTGTACCACTATTTTGCATAAAGCTTTTTCTCTTTTCCAACACCATTCAAACTTTTTATAAACACCTCTTTTGATAAAAACCAATAAAGACCAGAGGCAAAAATACACCTTGATGAAAAGATATAACAAGATCTGAACAAAAACCAAGGTGAAAATGAAAACCAAAAGCAATAGCAGAAAAAGAAGAACACTCGGTTTTTGATAAGAGTGAAAACTAGAGTGTTCTTGGCAATTGAAAAACGGAGCATGTCTCTCTCCAAACACATGATGTGATCCAAATATTTATTGCAGCAAACAAAACTAAACTAACTAAGAAAACTAAAACAACTGACGCTCCAAGAAAAACACATAGTGCATGAAGCAATAAAAATATAGTGTCTTGAAATGTGACCTAATTTTTGCCGATGAAGAAGGGGTGCCTCGGGGGCATCCCCAAGCTTTGACGCTTATACTTCTTGGATATTTCTTGGGGTGCTGCATGGGCATCCCCAAGCTTGAGCTTTTGTCCATTCTTCAACTCATCTCATCATTCTCCAATCCCTACACTTGAAAACTTCCTTCATCCAAAACTAAACACAATTCTATTAGCAACATTAGTGTAAGCATAAAATATATTCAACCTCTTTTAGCTTCAGGTTTCAACCCAAAACCACCACATATAAAGTAAATACTACTGTAGCAACTTCCCAAAAGGTTCCACGATCAAAAGAACTCAAAAGAAAGCGATAAAGTGGCAAAAACAAATATTGGCAGAAATCTATCAAAACAGAACAGCTGACAAAGGACGAATTTTTGAGGGATTTTCTGTTGCTCAAATCAAAAAGTGTTCAACTAAGAAAAGTTTGGATATAACCTGGGGCATATGCACAAGAAATCGCAGGTCCAAAAGATAAACAGAGAATTTATACGAATTTTTACGGTGCAGCACCGAAAACAGTTTCAGGACAGCAATATCCCCAAATCTTTACCTCGCTCAAATTAGAGGCTTCTCTTGGCACAAAAACGAAATAAACAAGATAAGGAGCGGTCATTACAGTAGTAATGACTTCCAAGACTCAAATAAAAGAAAAAGTACTGAAAATAAAACATTGGGTTATCTCCCAAGAGTGCTTTTCTTTAACGCCTTTGAGCTAGGCGCAGTAATTTGCAAAGATGCTCATGTGGGCGCTATATAAGAGCTTGAGGCAAAGGCGCCATATAGGAACTTAAAGCAATAGAGTGCATCAAAAAGAAAGTATGGAACACATTTAAATCTAAACCACTTCCTATGAAAAATAGTCTTGTAAAGAGACAAGTCATAAAAGCGCAAAGCAAAAAGCATAGGAAGGCAAAACAAGTACAACTTCAAGATTTGCAACATAAAGAGGGGAAACTCAATATTATTGAGATCCATCAAACCATGTTTCCCTCTCTCATAATAACTTTCAGTAGCATCATGAATAGAATTAACAATATAACTATCACATAAAGGATCTCTATCATGAGCCACATGCATAAAAGAATTAATACTCCCCACATGAACAATTGTAGTAGGAGCAGATTCAACAGAATAATTATTCTCATCACCATAATCATCAAAAATAGGAGGCATATTATAATCATAACTATTTTTCTCCTCAAAAGTAGGTGAATTGAAAACATTATACTCATCGTCATAAACTAGAGGCTTAGTATCATCACAAGATAGAGAACTACTATGTCGCAAAGCATATTCATCAAACATATCATCATAAGAAGGAACATGGATAGCACTAATGGTTCAACAATTATTAACCTTAGAATTGGTACCAAAAAGATTTTCAATATCAAAAGTAGAGTGCTTTTCCCAATCATGATCACTAACATAGGTAACAGGCATAGGAACATCATCCCAATCAGAATTATCATAATCTATAGCAGGATCATAAAGCTTAAGGGAAGATACCATGTCCTCTCGCCTCTTACTCCTCTTCTTCTTCTTCTTCTTCTTCTTATTCTTCTTACTCTCTCCTTTAGGAGGGAGAGACTTGAAGGGCATCTTCTCCACATATTCTTTAGGAGGGAAAGGCATCTTCTCCACATAATCTGGTTTGCTGACAGAAACAACAGAAGAAACTTTGGAGGATTCCTCCTCTCTATTAATAAGATAAAAACATCTATCAGTCCTGTCATAGCTTGGCAAAATATCATGCTTTATAAGATCTTGTAAGTAAGTATTTGCGAGGCAGTCTTTAGCACAATAGAGATGACAACCAAGAAGGGTGCTATTAATATCAACATCATTCATGTCTACTGCTACTCGGTGATGGCGCCAGAAAAGAGCTATGGCGTTTGTTGACGTGGGAGCAGTAAGTCCTTGTGCGTGGTGAATGACCAGCCCGTTGGGAACCCCAAGAGGAAGGTATGATGAGTGTAGCGGCTAGTTTTCCCTCAGTTAAGAAACAAAGGTTTATCGATCAGGAGAGGAGAGACGGCGACGACTGAAGGTGTTATGGAACCTGCACACACACAGACAAATACTTTGCTCCCAACTTGCGATGAGGTTGTCAATCTCACCGGTTTGCTTGAAACAAAGGTTATGAGTGTATCGAGTGGAAAACAATAGTAATATGCGAGTAAAGTAAATAGTGCGGGAAAAGTAAACAGGTGATTGCAATATGATTAAAATAGGACCGGGGTCCACAGTTCACTAGTGGTGTCTCTCCATAGATAAAATAACATGCTGGGTAAACAAATTACAGTTGGGCAATTGATAGAATAAAGATAACGTGATATGTCAAGAAGATCACTATGAGATTTACTCTGGGCATTACAACAAAATACATAGACCGCCATCCAACTGCATCTATGACTAATAATCCACCCTCGGGGATATCAATCCGAACACCCCAAAAGTATTAAGTTGCAAACAACAGATAATTGCATTAAGCAAAGTGTGTAATGTAAACAAAGCATATGCCCTTGAGCATATGAATGTTGTTTTCTCCCTAGTAGCAACAGCACATCTACCACCTTAGAGGTTTCTGTCACTCCCCCAGGTGAAATAGAGGCATGAACCCACTATCGAGCATAAATACCCCCTCTTGGAGTCACTAGCAACTACTCGGCCAAGATAGCTACTAACAACGGAGAGCATGCAAGATCATAAACAACATAGAGATAACAAAAGATATAATTCAGTACATCAACTTAATCATAAACACCAATATTCATCGGATCCCAACAAACCAACATCATAGAATTACATAACGGTGATCTCAATCATGTAGGGCAGCTCATGAGATCTAAACATGAAGCACATGGTGGAGAAGACAACCATCTAGCTACTGCTATGGACCCATAGTCCAAGGTAGACTACTCACTCATCGCTCCAGAGGCAAGCATGGCGATGAAGAAGACCTCCGGTGGCGATTCCCCTCTCCGGCAGGGTGCCGGGAAGAGCTTCTGGACCCTCCCGATCTTCGGGTCGACGGCGGCGGCGGATCGCGATGTATTCTGGAAAACTGATCGGGCCCTTAGGTTTTTCTCGTCAGGGGGTAAATATAGGCGAAGGGGCGATGTCAGAGGAGGGACCACGGCCCCTCACGCGGGCCCGGCGCGGCCAGGGGTAGGGCCGCGCCGCCCCTGTGTGTGGGGGCCACGTGGCCCCCCTCCGTCAGGTCTTCGGATGTTTGGGAGCTTCCCTGTAAAATATGACTTCAGGAACTTGTTTCGTCCAATTCCGAGAATATTTCCTGTGTATCACTTCTGAAACACAAAAACAGCAGAAAACAGGAAACTGGCACTGTGGCACTTGTTAATAGGTTAGTTCCTGAAAATGCATAAAAATGCCACTAAGTGTAACGAAACAATATGCAAATGGTGTAAAAACAAGCATGGAGCATCAAAAATTATAGATACGTTTGAGACGTATCAAGCATCCCCAAGCTTAACTCCTGCTCGTCCTCGAGTAGGTAAGTGATAACAAAAGAATAATTTTTGAGGTGACATGCACCTACACAATCTTGATCATATATGTAAGCATTGATGAGCTGGGATCAATAGAACTTAAACATGGGCATGAAAGATATAATCATGACAATAAGAACTTAGCAACCATGTTGTAAACATGCAAATGAACACAAACAAAAGATGATGATAATGAAACAATGAAAGTCAAACGTGTGTTCAAATCATAAGGAAAAACATACAAAAGGTTTTCAGCTTGTCCTTCAAAGAGAGCAAAACATAAATGCATAGGACACCTCAAAGTTTAAGAGGGCGACTAGATACAAATAATTTAAGAACAAGTGAAACCAATCATCATAAGTCAATCAATGAGCTTTGGGACAATGCATATCACACTAAGAATGACAACTATGCTCTCTTAATGGTGCATAAAGAAAGAAGGTGGTGACTCAACATAAAAGTAAAAGAAAGGCCCTTCGCAGAGGGAAGCAGTGATTGCAAGTTTTATAACCTTCAAAAATTATGGTACTTACCGGCTTTGAGCTCTCATTGCCCCCATCATAAGCATCTTGAATGGTTAAAGTTAATGCGAGAACAGTTATGATGCATATGCTTGACAAATCATAAGTTGAAAACCTCGTGTCCCGTGAATACGAGTACCCAAACCATGCTAATTTACTTAGAGTCCCAAGCAAGGCTCTTGTCATTGTAAGTGTATGCATATCATTGAGAACCGCCAATGGGGTACCTCCGTGCCCGATGACATGGAACAAGCCCACACCAAAATGACAGGACAAGCAGACAATGAACACCTCGACATCTCTTTTATTTGCTATATTGTTTAGCTTTTTATTGTGAGATGCGTCGTCGAATGTTCACCATGGGTATGCTGCAAATTTCCACCATGAATTATGCATGGCTTAGATTGGCGGCCCGGCGTTTCCCTAACACATATACAAACTCCATGATCCCTACAAGATTCCCAATTCATTTCACACAGCGGGCATCCATAAACAAAAGATCACGATATAAACTCAAAAGGAAGTGCAATGTTGAAAGCTTGCCCCATGACAGCATGGCTGGGCTAGAATCCAACTTACAACTTGCAAGCATAACAACTCAACATAAAAGACCACAATGTCAAAATTTTAAAACAGGAAAAAGTAAAGTGTGCCTTCCGGTTCGTGAGAGCTTTACTGACCGAATTTCGCATAACACTGGTAAGAGTTTAATTTGAAGAGAATATAAAAGCAAGTCAAATTTACTTGGAATAGCAAATTGCTAGTAGGTATGTATGGTGGACACTTTGAAAAACTTTGGCTTTTAGGAGTTGGATGCACGAGTAGAGCTCATACTCAGTACAAGGTGAGGGCTAGCAAAAGACTGGGAGCGACCGACTAAGAGAGCAATAATGGCCATAATCATGCAAAGCGACAAAGCGACATTAAAAGAAGCATAAGATGGCATCAAAAGTCAAAAACTAAATGAACATGAAGGCTAATGGCGACTTTGTAAGAGTCTAACATGTGTGAGCATGCGCCAAGTCAACCCAAATAAAGCATCAAGGAGAAAACCAAAATAATGCTTCCATACATTAAAAACAACGCATGATTTTTCAAAGGCTCATTAAGCAATCTCAGTTATTTGAGACAAGTCATGCTACAGCAAAACCACTAAGCATACTATCAAAATGACATCAAGCATGACATGAAAAAGCCTAAGCTACAGTCTACACAAGCTCCTTCTTGTACCACTATTTTGCACAAAGCTTTTTCTCTTTTCCAACACCATTTGAAATTTTTATAAACACCTCTTTTGATGAAAACCAATAAAGATCAGAGGCAAAAATACACCTTGATGAAAAGATATGACAGGATCTGAACGCATCTCAAGGCGAAATCGAAAACCAAAAGCAGTAGCAGAAAAAGTAGAATGCTCGATTTTGAATAAGAGTGAAAACTAGAGCATTCTTTGCAAATGAAAAACGAGTACATCTCCTCCAAAGGAAAATTTGTTGGGGTCCAACCATTTATTGCAGCAAACAAACAAACTAAACAAACTAAGAAAACTAAAACAACTGACGCTCCAAGAAAAACACATAGTGCATGAAGCAATAAAAATATAGTGTTTTGAAAGGTGACCTGATTTTTGCCGATGAAGAAGGGGTGCCTCGGGGGCATCCCCAAGCTTTGACGCTTGTCCTTCTTGGATATTTCTTGGGGTGATGCATGGGCATCCCCAAGCTTGAGCTTTTATCCGTTCTTCAACTCATCTCATCATTCTCCAATCCCTACACTTGAAAACTTCCTTCATATAAAACTAAACACAATTCTATTAGCAACATTAGTGTAAGCATAAAATATATTCAACCTCTTTTAGCTTCAGGTTTGAACTCAAAACCACCACATATAAAGTATATACTACTGTAGCAACTTCCCAAAAAGTTCCATGATAAAAAAGAACTCAAAAGAAAGCGATAAAGTGGCAAAAACAAATATTGGCAGAAATCTGTCAAAACAGAACAGCTGACAAAGGACGAATTTTTGAGGGATTTTCTGTTGCTCAAATCAAAAAGTGTTCAACTAAGAAAAGTTTGGATATAACCTGGGGCATATGCACAAGAAATCGCAGGTCCAAAAGATAAACAGAGAATTTATACGAATTTTTACGGTGCAGCACCGGAAACAGTTTCAGGACAGCAATATCCCCAAATCTTTACCTCGCTCAAATTAGAGGCTTCTCTTGGCACAAAAACGAAATAAACAAGATAAGGAGCGGTCATTACAGTAGTAATGACTTCCAAGACTCAAATAAAAGAAAAAGTACTGAAAAGTAAACATTGGGTTATCTCCCAAGAGTGCTTTTCTTTAACGCCTTTGAGCTAGGCGCAGAAAATTACGAATCAAGTAATATCAATAGATGAAGCATCAAGCTCATAATTTGCTCTAAGAATAGAGTCAAAAAGTAATTTCTTTCTTTTCCTAGGGAAGTGTTCCATACCTTTCTTTAGTGGGAATTGATGTTTGATGGTGCCTTCCCTCATATCAATGATGACACCTACAGTTCGAAGAAAAGGTCTTCCCAAAATAATAGGACATGAAGCATGGCATTCAACGTCCATAACAAGAAAATCAACGGGAACAAGGTTATTGTTAACCACAATAAGAATATCATTAATCCTTCCCAAATGTTTCTTCTTAGCAACATCAGCAATAGGAATATCAAAATAACATTTTTCAAGCGGTGGTAAATCAAGCATGTCATAAATCTTTCTAGGCATGATAGAAATACTAGCACCTAGATCACATAAAGCATGGCAATCATAACCATTAACATGCATATCAATGATGGGTTCCCAACCATCTTCTGACTTCTTGGGAACAGAGGCTTTTTGCTTCAACTTTTCATCCCTAATCTTTATGAGAGCATTGGTAATATGCTTAGTGAAAGCAATATCTAAAGAACTAGCATTGGGAGTCAAAGCAAGCTTTTGAAAGAACAAAATAACTTCAGATATATTGCAGCCATCAACATCAAAATCATTAAAAGAAATAGAGCTATCATCTCCCACACTCTGAAAAATTTCAGCACTCTTTTGAGAAAAAGTTTTGGCAGTTTTAGGCTTTTTAACACAAAGAGTGGGAGTTTTCTCTACACCAATCAAAGTAAGAGGGTTGCTATCAGTAGGAGCAACATCATTAGAGGTAGTAATGGTACATACCTTGGTCTCTCTAGCTATCTCATCTTCTCTTTCCCACATGGCATGCAATTCCGCTAACAATCTAATATTTTCATCAATTCCAACTTGGATAACATTAGCGGTAGCAATAACATTGCTCACTTTCACATCATTAGGAAACACTTTTAATTTCAGAAGTTCAACATCATGAGCAAGGCTATCAACTTTAGAAGCAAGAATATCAATTTTGCCTAACTTTTCCTCAACAGACTTATTAAAAGCAGTTTGCTTACCGATGAAGTCCTTGAGCATTACCTCAAGCTCGGAGGGCGCAGCCCTAGTGTTGTTGTAGGAACTACCATAAGAATTACCATAACCATTACCATTGGTAGAAGGATACAGCCTATAATTGTTACTAGCAAAATTGTTCCTATAAGCATTGTTGTTAAAATTATTGTTTCTAATGAAATTCACATCAACTTGCTCTTCTTGAGCAACCAAAGAGGCCAAAGGAACATTATTAGGATCGACATGAGTCCTATCATTAGCAAGCATAGCCATAATGGTATCAATCTTATCATTCAAGGAAGAGGTTTCCTCAACAGAATTTACCTTCTTACCTTGTGGAGCTCTCTCGGTGTGCCATTCGGAATAATTTACCATCATGTTGTCGAGTAACTTTGATGCGGCGCCCAAGGTAAGGGTCATAAAAGTGCCTCCAGCAGCTGAATCAAGTAGGTTCCTTGAAGAAAAATTCAGTCCTGCATAAAAAGTTTGGATAATCATCCAAGTAGTCAGTCCATGAGTGGGGCAATTCTTTACCATAGATTTCATTCTTTCCCAAGCCTGAGCAACATGTTCATTATCAAACTGAGTAAACTTCATAATATTGCTGCGCAAAGCTATAATCTTAGCAGGAGGATAGTATCTACCAATAAAAGCATCCTTACACTTAGCCCATGAATCAATACTATTCTTAGTCAAAGACAGCAACCAATCTTTAGCTTTTCCTCTCAAAGAAAAAGGAAACAGCTTGAGCTTAATAATATCACTATCAACATCTTTATATTTCTGCATCTCACATAGCTCAACAAAATTGTTGAGATGAGCTGCAGCATCTTCAGTACTAGCACCAGAAAATTGCTCTTTCATAACAAGGTTCAATAAAGCAGGCTTAATCTCATAAAAGTTTGCAGCAGTAGCAGGTGGTGCAATAGGAGTGCAGATAAAATCACTATTGTTTGTGCTAGTAAAGTCACACAACTTGGTATTTTCAGGAGTACCCATTTCAGCAAAACGAAAGTAAACAAGTAAAAACAGCTACCAAGGATTCTAATTTTTTTTGGGTTTTTGATAAAAAGCAATACAGGTAAAATAAATAAAGTAAAGCAAAACAATAACAAAGTAAAGAATGTGTGTGTGAAAACTCCCCTCGCAGAAGTCTTCTCTCCTCCCCGGCAACGGCGCCAGAAAAGAAGCTGCTACTCAGTGATGGCGCCAGAAAAGAGCTGTGGCGTTTGTTGACGTGGGAGCAGTAAGTCCTTGTGCGTGGTGAATGACCAGCCCGTTGGGAACCCCAAGAGGAAGGTATGATGAGTGTAGCGGCTAGTTTTCCCTCAGTCAAGAAACAAAGGTTTATCGATCAGGAGAGGAGAGACGGCGACGACTGAAGGTGTTATGGAACCTGCACGCACACAGACAAATACTTTGCTCCCAACTTGCGATGAGGTTGTCAATCTCACCGGTTTGCTTGAAACAAAGGTTATGAGTGTATCGAGTGGAAAACAATAGTAATATGCGAGTAAAGTAAATAGTGTGGGAAAAGTAAACAGGTGATTGCAATATGATTAAAATAGTACCGGGGTCCACAGTTCACTAGTGGTGTCTCTCCATAGATAAAATAACATGCTGGGTAAACAAATTACAGTTGGGCAATTGATAGAATAAAGATAACGTGATATGTCAAGAAGATCACTATGAGATTTACTCTGGGCATTACAACAAACTACATAGACCGCCATCCAACTGCATCTATGACTAATAATCCACCCTCGGGGATATCAATCCGAACACCCCAAAAGTATTAAGTTGCGAACAACAGATAATTGCATTAAGCAAAGTGTGTAATGTAAACAAAGCATATGCCCTTGAGCATATGAATGTTGTTTTCTCCCTAGTAGCAACAGCACATCTACCACCTTAGAGGTTTCTGTCACTCCCCCAGGTGAAATAGAGGCATGAACCCACTATCGAGCATAAATACCCCCTCTTGGAGTCACTAGCAACTACTCGGCCAAGATAGCTACTAACAACGGAGAGCATGCAAGATCATAAACAACATAGAGATAACAAAAGATATAATTCAGTACAGCAACTTAATCATAAACACCAATATTCATCAGATCCCAACAAACCAACATCATAGAATTACATAACGGTGATCTCAATCATGTAGGGCAGCTCATGAGATCTAAACATGAAGCACATGGTGGAGAAGACAACCATCTAGCTACTGCTATGGACCCATAGTCCAAGGTAGACTACTCACTCATCGCTCCGGAGGCAAGCATGGCGATGAAGAAGACCTCCGGTGGCGATTCCCCTCTCCGGCAGGGTGCCGGGAAGAGCTTCTGGACCCTCCCGATCTTCGGGTCGACGGCGGCGGCGGATCGCGATGTATTCTGGAAAACTGATCGGGCCCTTAGGTTTTTCTCGTCAGGGGGTAAATATAGGCGAAGGGGCGATGTCAGAGGAGGGACCACGGCCCCTCACGCGGGCCCGGCGCGGCCAGGGGTAGGGCCACGCCACCCCTGTGTGTGGGGGCCACGTGGCCCCCTCTGTCAGGTCTTCGGATGTTTGGGAGCTTCCCTGTAAAATATGACTTCAGGAACTTGTTTCGTCCAATTCCGAGAATATTTCCTGTGTATCACTTCTGAAACACAAAAACAGCAGAAAACAGGAAACTGGCACTGTGGCACTTGTTAATAGGTTAGTTCCTGAAAATGCATAAAAATGCCACTAAGTGTAACAAAACAATATGCAAATGGTGTAAAAACAAGCATGGAGCATCAAAAATTATAGATACGTTTGAGACGTATCATCTACCAAAGCAATCTTTCTAGATATCTCTTCACAATTCAAAAACAAAGTAAGCTCATCATACTGATTGGAAGTAATCTTATCATCACAATACAAATCTGTGGTACTCGTTCGATTAATTGGGCATTGAAAATTAAAGTGCCCCTTTTCATCGCAAAATTCATAAAGAAAAGGATAAAGCTCACAAACCCATTCACCAAGCACATCTAGATCCTTGAGCCACATACTGGTTTCTTCATTTGCGTGGGTGATGCAATAATCTTCCTTGTTGTAACTCTGTTCACAAGGTCTATGTACTCCACAAAAATTAACATGCTTATAAGAAATAGGACTTTTAGAAGTATGAGCATGTTTATTGCAATTATCAATAACAATATCACTTTCTATGCAAGTATCCTTAAAAGGTTCATGATACACGTCCCCATTTCTTTTAGGAACATTCATATGGGAAGCAAAGGCTTTAAAGCAATCAACCATAATTTGAGGATCAAGACCATATTTAGCACTAAGCTCTTGAAAAGTAGCAGTTTCAGCGAAAGACTTAATGCAATCAAACTCATAATTCATACCTGATCCTTTACCTTTATCGTTTTCCCATCCTTCAGCATTCTCTTGTATACGGCCAAGAAGTTTCCACTTAGCATCTTCCTTCATATGAGTGAATGATCCAAAGCAAGAAGCATCCAAATAATCCTTATCAGGAAGAGTAAGCCGTGCATAAAAATTATCAATAACAATATTACGGGGAAGATCATGAATAGGACATTTATGCATTTGTAACTTCAATCTTCCCCAAGCTTGGGCAATGCTTTCTCCCTCATGCGGATGAAAATTATAAATGTAATTTCTATCTTTATAAACCTGACTAGAAGGATAGAATTTAGAATAAAAGAGATGCACAATTTCCTCCCAGTCAATAGATTGACCATCCTTCAGTGTTTTATACCATTCCTCAGCTCTACCTTTTAGCGAAAAAGAGAATAGCTTCTTCTTAACTTGGTTCATTGAAATACCTGCACACTGGAACAACTCGCATAATTCATGTATAAAAAGCAAATGATCACCAGGATGGACAGTTCCATCTCCTAAATAGCAGTTATTCCTAACACGTTCAACAATCTTCATAGGTATTTCAAAAGGATGAGGAGCACAAGCATCATTAGAAACATCACATATGGGAGATAAAATATCATCAGAGCAAACTTTCTCCACTAAAGCTGGGGGACTAAAAATATCATACTCAACAAAACCAGCTTCCCCAAGCTTAGACTTTTCTATAGCATTAGCAATAACGGTATTCAAAGCATTCGTACTAATAACATTGCTATGCGAAATAAGCTCCAAAGGATTTTCAATTTTCTCTTCAAATCTAAAATCAGGAAAAAGACTAAAGAACTCTTTGTTTTCCATTAAGCCTAACTAGTGAAAATAAAAACAAGAAACAAAAAGATGTAATTGCAGAATCTAAAGGAAATAACTCTGAGCACTCACACAGGAGGATGCGAGTACCTTTTACCTTACCTCCCCGGCAATGGCGCCAGAAAAGAGCTTGATGTCTACACACTTCTATTCTTGTAGACACTTGTTGGGCCTCCAAGTGCAGAGGTTTGTAGAACAGCAGCAAGTTTCCCTTAAGTGGATCACCCAAGGTTTATCGAACTCAGGGAGGTTAGAAGTCAAAGCTATCCCTCTCAAGCAACCCTGCAATTACGATACAGAAAGTCTCTTGTGTCCCCAACACACCCAATACACTTGTCAGATGTATAGGTGCACTAGTTCGGCGAAGAGATAGTGAAATACAAGTGGTATAGATGATTATAAGTAGCAAACGTGTTGTGAAATAAATATCGCTGCGAGCAAACAAGTAACAAAATAGCAAGTAAACGGTGTGCAAAGCTTGGAAACAAGGCCTAGGGATCATACTTTCACTAGTGGACACACTCCCAACAATATAACATGACTGAACAAATAACTTCTCTTTGCTAAGGCACTCTGAATTACTCTCCTATTGAATAACACTAATCATTGTGTAGTGGCTACAGAAGCACCCCTTAAAGTTCATCAAGTACTTGACAAACACCACTCATAGAGATATTCAAATCAGATCACAATTCAAGATAGAAATCATTACAACTTAGACCAAGTACTAACATGGTGCACACACTGTCAACATTACACCATGAAAGGAGGAATAGATCACTCAAACTATCATAGCAATAATTATTCTCATAATCCACAAGAGATCACAATCATAGCCTAAACCAAGTACCACCATGATGCACGCACTGTCACCGTTACACCATAGCAGGAGGAATAGATTACTTTAATAATCACCACTAGAGTACACAAAATATCTGAATAATAACATGTACTTGTTCAACATGATACAAAGCTCATGATCACATAAAGATCATATCATGGGAGAGAGAGGTGAACCACATAGCTACCGGTAGAGCCCTTAGCCCTGGGGATGAACTACTCCCTCCTCATCATAGGAGACAACAAGGTTGATGGAGATGGCGGTGAGGTCGATGGAGACGGTGGAGACGGCGATGGAGACCGATGGAGATGGCTTCGGGGGCACTTCCCCGTCCCGGCAGGGTGCCGGAATAGAGACTTCTGTCCCCCAAAATTCATCGGTGGTGGCGGCGGAACTGCGGAACTCTTTCTGGAAAATTGCCGAATCCTCCAGGGTTTTCCGTCCCGAGGCTTTATATAGGCGAAGGGGCGATGTCAGAGGGCTGCCAGGGCCTCCTAACACAGGGGTGGCGCGGCCAGGGCCTGGGCCGCGCCAGCCCTATGTGAGGGAGGCCAGTGGCCCCTCTCCTTCCTCTCTTCGGATGTCTGGATGCTCCCGGGAAAAATAAGACTTCTGGCTTTGGTTTTGTCCAATTCCGAGAATATTTCCTGTGTATCACTCTGAAACACAAAAATAGCAGAAAACAGGGAACTGGCACTGTGGCATCTTGTTAATAGGTTAGTTCCGGAAATCGCATAAAAACGCCACGAAGTGTAACGAAACACAAGGCAAATGGTGTAAAACAAGCATGGAGCATCAAAAATTATAGATACGTTTGAGACGTACCATGGTGGCGGATCACGATGTGTTCTGGAAATCTGATCGGGTACTTAGGTTTTTTCCGTCGGGGGGTCTTTATAGGCGAAGGGGCGATGTCAGAGGTGGAGCCAGGCTCCCTCACACAGGGGTGGCGCGGCCAGGGGCCTGGCCGCGCCGGCCCTGTGTGTGGGGCCCTGGTGGCCCCTCTCCGTCTCTCCTTCGGATCTCTGGAAGCTTCCGGGAAAAATAAGACTTCAGGAACTTGTTTCATCCAATTCCGAGAATATTTCCTGTGTATCACTTCTGAAACACAAAAACAGCAGAAAACAGGAAACTGGCACTGTGGCACTTGTTAATAGGTTAGTTCCTGAAAATGCATAAAAATGCCACGAAGTGTAACAAAACAATAGGCAAATGGTGTAAAAACAAGCATGGAGCATCAAAAATTATAGATACGTTTGAGACGTATCAAGCATCCCCAAGCTTAACTCCTGCTCGTCCTCGAGTAGGTAAGTGATAACAAAAGAATAATTTTTGAGGTGACATGCACCTACACAATCTTGATCATATATGTAAGCATTTGGTGAGCTGGGATCAATAGAACTTAAAACATGGGCATGAAAGATATAATCATGACAATAAGAAACTTAGCAACCATGTTGTAAACATGTAAATGAACACAAACAAAAGATCATGATAATAAAACAATGAAAGTCAAACGTGTGTTCAAATCATAAGGAAAAACATACAAATGGTTTTCAGCTTGTCCTTCAAAGAGAGCAAAACATAAATGCATAGGACACCTCAAAGTTTAAGAGGGCGACTAGATATAAATAATTTAAGAACAAGTGAAACCAATCATCATGAATCAATCAATGAACTTTGGGACAATGCATATCACACTAAGAATGACAACTATGCTCTCTTAATGGTGCATAAAGGTGGTGACTCAACATAAAAGTAAAAGAAAGGCCCTTCGCAGAGGGAAGCAGTGATTGCAAGTTTTATAACCTTCAAAAATTATGGTACTTACCGGCTTTGAGCTCTCATTGCCCCCATCATAAGCATCTTGAATGGTTAAAGTTAATGCGAAAACAATTATGATGCATATGCTTGACAAATCATAAATTGAAAACCTCGTGCCCCGTGAATACGAGTACCCAAACCTCATGCTACTTTACTTAGAGTCCCAAGCAAGGCTCTTGTCATTGTAAGTATATGC
Organism: Dactylis glomerata; assembly: GCA_007115705.1. Lineage (NCBI taxonomy): Eukaryota > Viridiplantae > Streptophyta > Magnoliopsida > Poales > Poaceae > Dactylis > Dactylis glomerata. The sequence continues at coordinate 1,251,615 of QXEO01000492.1, forward strand.
ATATCATTGAGAACCGCCAATGGGGTACCTCCGTGCCCGATGACATGGAACAAGCCCACACCAAAATGACAGGACAAGCAGACAATGAACACCTCGACATCTCTTTTATTTGCTATATTGTTTAGCTTTTTATTGTGAGATGCGTCGTCGAATGTTCACCATGGGTATGCTGCAAATTTCCACCATGAATTATGCATGGCTTAGATTGGCGGCCCGGCGTTTCCCTAACACATATAAAAACTCCATGATCCTCACAAGATTCCCAATTCATTTCACACCGCGGGCATCCATAAACAAAAGATCACGATATCAACTCAAATAGAAGTGCAATGTTGAAAGCTTGCCCCATGACAGCATGGCTGGGCTAGAATCCAACTTACAACTTGCAAGCATAACAACTCAACATAAAAGACCACAATGTCAAATTTTTAGAACAGCAAAAAGTAAAGTGTGCCTTCCGGTTCGTGAGAGCTTTACTGACCAAATTTCACATAACACTGGTAAGAGTTTAATTTGAAGAGAAAATAAAAGCAAGTCAAATTTACTTGGAATAGCAAATTGCTAGTAGGTATGTATGGTGGACACTTTGGAAAACTTTGGCTTTTAGGAGTTGGATGCACGAGTAGAGCTCATACTCAGTACAAGGCGAGGGCTAGCAAAAGACTGGGAGCGGCCAACTAAGAGAGCAGTAATGGCCATAATCATGCAAAGCGACAAAGCGATATTAAAAGAAGCATAAGATGGCATCAAAAGTCAAAAACTAAATGATCATGAAGGCTAATGGAGACTTTTTAAGAGTCTAACATGTGTGAGCATGCGCCAAGTCAACCCAAATAAAGCATCAAGGAGAAAACCAGAATAATGCTTCCATACAATAAAAACAACGCATGATTTTTTCAAAGGCTCATTAAGCAATCTCAGTTATTTGAGACAAATCATGCTACAGCAAAACCACTAAGCATACTATCAAAAAGACATCAAGCATGACATGAAAAAGCCAAAGCCGCAGTCTACACAAGCTCCTTCTTGTACCACTATTTTGCACAAAGCTTTTTCTCTTTTCCAACACCATTTGAAATTTTTATAAATACCTCTTTTGATGAAAACCAATAAAGATCAGAGGCAAAAATAGACCTTGATGAAAACATATGACAAGGTCTGAACGCAAATCAAGGCGAAAACGAAAACCAAAAGCAGTAGCAGAAAAAGTAGAACGCTCGATGAACGATAAGAGTGAAAACTAGAGCGTTCTTTGCAAATGAAAACGAGTACATCTCCTCCAAAGGAAATTTGTTGGGGTCCAACCATTTATTGCATCAAACAAACAAACTAAACCATCTAAGAAAACTAAAACAACTGACGCTCCAAGAAAAACACATAGTGCATGAAGCAATAAAAATATAGTGTTTTGAAAGGTGACCTGATTTTTGCCGATGAAGAAGGGGTGCCTCGGGGGCATACCCAAGCTTTGACGCTTGTACTTCTTGGATATTTCTTGGGGTGATGCATGGGAATCCCCAAGCTTGAGCTTTTGTCCATTCTTCAACTCATCTCATCATTCTCCAATCCCTACACTTGAAAACTTCCTTCATACAAAACTAAACATAATTCTATTAGCAACATTAGTGTAAGCATAAAATATATTCAACCCTCTATTTGCTTCAGGTTTAAACTCAAAACCACCACATATAAAGTAAATACTACTGTAGCAACTCCCCAAAAAGTTCCATGATCAAAAGAACTCAAAAGAAAGCGATAAAGTGGCAAAAAAAATATTGGCAGAAATCTGTCAAAACAGAACAGCTGACAAAGGACGAATTTTTGAAAGGTTTTCTGTTACTCAAATCAAAAAGTGTTCAACTAACAAAAGTTTGGATATAACCTGGGGCATATGCACAAGAAATCGCAGGTCCAAAAGATAAACAGAGAATTGATACGAATTTTTACGGTGCAGCACCGAAAACAGTTTCAGGACAGCAATATCCCCAAATCTTTACCTCACTCAAATTAGAGGCTTCTCTTGGCACAAAAACGAAATAAATAAGATAAGGAGCGGTCATTACAGTAGTAATGACTTCCAAGACTCAAATAAAAGAAAAAGGTACTGAAAAGAAAACATTGGGTTATCTCCCAAGAGTGCTTTTCTTTAACGCCTTTGAGCTAGTCGCAGAAAATTGCGAATCAAGTAATATCAAGTGATGAAGCATCAAGCTCATAATTTGCTCTAAGAATAGAGTCAAAAAGTAATTTCTTTCTTTTCCTAGGGAAGTGTTCCATACCTTTCTTAAGTGGGAATTGATACTTGATAGTGCCTTCCCTCATATCAATGATAGCACCTACAGTTCGAAGAAAGGGTCTTCCCAAAATAATAGGACATGAAGCATGTCATTCAACGTCCATAACAAGAAAATCAACGGGAACAAGGTTATTGTTAACCACAATAAGAACATCATTAATCCTTCCCAAAGGTTTCTTCTTAGTAACATCAGCAATAGGAACATCAAAATAACATTTTTCTAGCGGCGGTAAATCAAGCATTTCATAAATCTTTCTAGGCATGATAGAAATACTAGCACCTAGATCACATAAAGCATGGCAATCATAACCATTAACATGCATATCAATGATGGGTTCCCAACCATCTTCTAACTTCTTGGGAATAGAGGCTTTTTGCTTCAACTTTTCATCCCTAATCTTTATGAGAGCATTGGTAATATGCTTAGTAAAAGCAATATTTAAAGAACTAGCATTGGCAGTCAAAGCAAGCTTTTGCAAGAACAAAATAACTTCAGATATATTGTAGCCATCAACATCAAAATCATTAAAAGAAATAGAGCTACCATCTCCCACACTCCGAAAAATTTCAGCACTCTTTTGAGAAAAAGTTTTGGCAGTTTTAGGCTTTTTAACACAAGGAGTGGGAGTTTTCTCTACACCAATCAAAGTGAGAGGGTTGCGATCAGTAGGAGCAACATCATTAGAGGTAGTAATGGTACATACCTTCATCTCTCTAGCCATCTCATCTTCTCTTTCCCACCTGGCATGCAATTCCGCTAACAATCTAATATTTTCATCAATTCCAACTTGGATAGCATTAGCGGTAGTAACAACATTGCTCACTTTCACATCATTAGGAAACACTTTTAATTTCAGAAGTTCAACATCATGAGCAAGGCTATCAACTTTAGAAGCAAGAATATCAATTTTGCCTAACTTTTCCTCAACGGACTTATTAAAAGCAGTTTGCTTACCGATGAAGTCCTTGAGCATTACCTCAAGCTCGGAGGGTGCGGCCCTAGTGTTGTTGTAGGAATTACCATAAGAATTACCATAACCATTACCATTGGTAGAAGGATACGGCCTATAATTGTTACTAGCAAAATTGTTCCTATAAGCATTGTTGTTAAAACTATTATTTCTAATGAAATTCACATCAACTTGCTCTTCTTGAGCAACCAGAGAGGCCAAAGGAACATTATTAGGATCAACATGAGTCCTATCATTAGCAAGCATAGCCATAATGGTATCAATCTTATCATTCAAGGAAGAGGTTTCCTCAACAGAATTTACCTTCTTACCTTGTGGAGCTCTCTCGGTATGCCATTCAGAATAATTTACCATCATGTTGTCGAGTAACTTTGATGCGGCGCCCAAGGTAAGGGTCATAAAAGTGCCTCCAGCAGCTGAATCAAGTAGGTTCCTTGAAGAAAAATTTAGTCCTGCATAAAAAGTTTGGATAATCATCCAAGTAGTCAGTCCATGAGTGGGGCAATTCTTTATCATAGATTTTATTCTTTCCGAAGCTTGAGCAACATGTTCATTATCAAACTGAGTAAACTTCATAATATTGCTACGCAGAGATATAATCTTAGCAGGAGGATAGTATCTACCAATAAAAGCATCCTTACACTTAGCCCATGAATCAATACTATTCTTAGTCAAAGACAGCAACCAATCTTTAGCTTTTCCTCTCAAAGAAAAAGGAAATAGCTTGAGCTTAATAATATTACTATCAACATCTTTATATTTCTGCATCTCACATAGCTCAACAAAATTGTTGAGATGAGCTGCAGCATCTTCAGTACTAGCACCAGAAAATTGCTCTTTCATAACAAGGTTCAATAAAGCAGGCTTAATCTCATAAAAGTTTGCAGCAGTAGCAGGTGGTGCAATAGGAGTGCAGATAAAATCACTATTGTTTGTGCTAGTAAAGTCACACAACTTGGTGTTTTCAGGAGTACCCATTTCAGCAAAACGAAAGTAAACAAGTAAAAACAACTACCAAGGATTTTAATTTTTTTGGGTTTTTGATATAAAAACGATGCAAGTAAAATAAAATAAAGTAAAGCAAAACAATAACAAAGTAAAGAATGTGTGTGCGAAAACTCCCCTCGCAGAAGTCTTCTTTCCTCCCCGGCAACGGAGCCAGAAAAAGAGCTGCTACTCCAAGTTGATGGCTGATACGTCTCAAATGCTTTGTTTTACACCATTTGCCTATTGTTTCGTTACACTTAGTGGCATTTTTATACGCTTTCCGGAACTAACCTATTAACGAAGTGCCACAGTGCCAGTTCCCTGTTTTCTGCTATTTTTGGTTTCAGAAGTGATACACAGGAAATATTCTCCGAATTGGACGAAACAAGTTCCTGAAGTCATATTTCATCGGGGAGCTCCCAAACATCCGAAGACCTGACGGAGGGGGGCCACGAGGCCCCCACACACAGGGGCGGCGCGGCCTAGCCCCTGGCCGCGCCAGCCCCATGTGAGGCCACGTGGTCCACCCTCTGACAGCCCCCTTTCGCCTACATATACCCCCTGACGAGAAAAACCTAAGCCCCGATCAGTTTTCCAGAATACATCGCGATCCGCCGCCGCCGTCGACCCGAAGATCGGGAGGGTCCAGAAGCTCTTCCCGGCACCCTGCCAGAGAGGGAATCGCCACCGGAGGTCTTCTTCATCGCCATGCTTGCCTCCGGAGCGATGAGTGAGTAGTCTACCTTGGACTATGGGTCCATAGCAGTAGCTAGTTGGTTGTCTTCTCCACCATGTGCTTCATGTTTAGATCTCATGAGCTGCCCTACATGATTGAGATCACCGTTATGTAATTGTATGATGTTGGTTTGTTGGGATCCGATGAATATTGGTGTTTATGATTAAGTTGCTGTACTGAATTATATCTTTTGTTATCTCTATGATGTTTATGATCTTGCATGCTCTCCGTTGTTAGTGGCTATCTTGGCCGAGTAGTTGCTAGTGACTCCAAGAGGGGGTATTTATGCTCGATAGTGGGTTCATGCCTCTATTTCACCTGGGGGAGTGACAGAAACCTCTAAGGTGGTAGATGTGCTGTTGCTACTAGGGAGAAAACAACATTCATATGCTCAAGGGCATATGCTTTGTTTACATTACACACTTTGCTTAATGCAATTATCTGTTGTTCGCAACTTAATACTTCTAGGGTGTTCGGATGATATCCCCGGGGGTGGATTATTAGTCATAGATGCAGTTGGATGGCGGTCTATGTATTTTGTTGTAATGCCCAGCGTGAATCTCATAGTGATCTTCTTGACATATCACGTTATCTTTATTCTATCAATTGCCCAACTATAATTTGTTTACCCAGCATGTTATTTATCTATGGAGAGACACCACTAGTGAACTGTGGACCCCGGTCCTATTTTAATCATATTGCAATCACCTGTTTACTATTCCCGCACTGTTTACTTTACTAGCATTTACTACTGTTTTCCACTCGATACACTCATAACCTTTGTTTCAAGCAAACCGGTGAGATTGACAACCTCATCGCAAGTTGGGAACAAAGTATTTGTCTGTGTGTGTGCAGGTTCCACGTTGCCGCTGGCCGAAGACGAGTCAACAAGTATCGCTAATGGCGCCCTTGTTGGAGTGTTACTAAGCCAGTCCGCATCATCTTCAGTCGTCACCGTCTCCCTTCTCCTGATCGACATACCTTGGTTTCTTAACTGAGGGAAAACTAGCCGCTACACTCATCATACCTTCCTCTTGGGGTTCCCAACGGGCTGGTCATTCACCACGCACAAGGACTTACTGCTCCCACGTCAACAAACGCCACAGCACTTTTCTGGCGCCATCACCAAGCAGCAATGGCGCCAGAAAAGTGCTGCTGGTGCCGAGTTGATGTGTAGCAAACAGTCCTTGTGCGTGGTGAATGACCAGCCCGTTGGGAACCCCAAGAGGATGGTATGATGTGTATAGCAGCTAGTTTTCCCTCAGTTAAGAAACCAAGGTTTAATATCGGTCAGGAGAGGAGAGACAATAATGACTTAAGGTGATGCGGAACATGCACACACACAAACAAATACTTTGCTCCCAACTTGCGATGAGGTTGTCAATCTCACCGGTTTGCTTGAAACAAAGGTTATGAGTGTATCGAGTGGAAAACAGTAATAATATGCGAGTAAAGTAAACAGTGCGGGATAGGTGATAGCAATATGATTAAAATAGGACCGGGGTCCACAGTTCACTAGTGGTGTCTCTCCATAGATAAAATAACATGCTGGGTAAACAAATTACAGTTGGGCAATTGATAGAATAAAGATAAACGTGATATGTCAAGAAGATCACTATGAGATTTACCCTGGGCATTACAACAAAATACATAGACCGCCATCCAACTGCATCTATGACTAATAATCCACCCTCGGGGATATCAATCTGAACACCCCAAAAGTATTAAGTTGCGAACAACAGATAATTGCATTAAGCAAAGTGTGTAATGTAAACAAAGCATATGCCCTTGAGTATATGAATGTTGTTTTCTCCCGAGTAGCAATAGCACATCTACCACCTTAGAGGTTTCTGTCACTCCCCCAGGTGAAATAGAGACATGAACCCACTATCGAGCATAAATACCCCCTCTTGGAGTCACTAGCAACTACTCGGCCAAGATAGCTACTAACAACGGAGAGCATGCAAGATCATAAACAACATAGAGATAACAAAAGATATAATTCAGTACAATAACTTAATCATAAACACCAATATTCATTGGTTCCCAACAAACCAACATCATAGAATTACATAACGGTGATCTCAATCATGTAGGGCAGCTCATGAGATCTAAACATGAAGCACATGGTGGAGAAGACAACCATCTAGCTACTGCTATGGACCCATAGTCCAAGGTAGACTACTCACTCATCGCTCCGGAGGCAAGCATGGCGATGAAGAAGACCTCCGGTGGCGATTCCCCTCTCTGGCAGGGTGCCGGGAAGAGCTTCTGGACCCTCCCGATCTTCGGGTCGACGGTGGCGGTGGATCGCGATGTGTTCTGGAAATCTGATTGGGTACTTAGGTTTTTTCCGTCGGGGGGTCTTTATAGGCGAAGGGGCGATGTCAGAGGTGGAGCCAGGCTCTCTCACACAGGGGTGGCGCGGCCAGGGGCCTGGCCGCGCCGGCCCTATGTGTGGGGCCCTGGTGGCCCCTCTCCGTCTCTCCTTCGGATCTCTGGAAGCTTCCGGGAAAAATAAGACTTCAGGAACTTGTTTCGTCCAATTCCGAGAATATTTCCTGTGTATCACTTCTGAAACACAAAAACAGCAGAAAATAGGAAACTGACACTGTGGCACTTGTTAATAGGTTAGTTCCTGAAAATGCATAAAAATGCCATGAAGTGTAACGAAACAATAGGCAAATGGTGTAAAAACAAGTATGGAGCATCAAAAATTATAGATACGTTTGAGACATATCAGTAGCCCCCGAGGCTATGTTTGGATACTTGTAGTCAAGCATAGGCTCAAAGTCCATTTCTTCTTCCTTCTGTTAATGTCCACTATTTGCAAGCCCCCGAGTCCAAGTTGAGGTTTTCATATCGTGCAACCACAATCTTCTCTTCATGTTTCTCTCTTTTTTTTCCTCTTTGGTATTGTCGTCTACTGTGTGCAGAATTTAACTCCTGTTGTAAAATATTTTGACGGGCCTTGCTTTAGCACGGGGGCCTGATAATACGTGCTTATAAATAAAGCACCCTCTAACAAGGGAAAAAACCCTAATCAGATTCCTCCTCCGCCGCATCATCTTCTCCCTCCATCTAGGGTTTTCCTTTTTCCTTTGCCCACATGGCCGATGCAGACGGCTCCCGTCTGAACCTTGGCTCTCCGGTGGCGCCCCGAGGCCGAGGTCGCCCTCGTGGAAGCAAAAACAAGAACAACACCACTCCGGCCGCAGCAGGATCATCATCAGCCGCTCCGGCTAAGCGTCGCCCCGGCTGCCCACCTGGTAGTAAGAACAAGCCCAAGGTGACTGGCGCTGCTCCAGGTCCACTCGCTCCTCCTCCTGCTACTTCCGTTGCTCCTGCTGCGTCTCCCCGAATCTTTTCTTTCCTCTGCATTGCCATGGCGCAGTGCCGCAAGATTCAGCGCCTACCACTGAATTTCACCAAGTTCATGGATGGGCGCGAACTGCGAGAGACGGTTCTCCGCAAACAGTCTGGCAGCGGTATCCCATACGAGGTGGAGGTGTGGTATGATGGCGACGGCGAGCAGTATTTTAAGGGTGGCTGGTCGCAGTTTGCAGAAGACCACAACATCCACCAAGGCTTCTTCATGGCCTTTGATGCGTGGTGAATGACCAGCCCGTTGGGAACCCCAAGAGGAAGGTGTGATGAGTATAGTAGCTCGTTTTCCCTCAGTTAGAAACCAAGGTTTATCGATCAGGAGAAAAGCAGACAAATGACAGCTGAAGGTGATGCTTGCTAGTTTGCGATAGCAGCGGACAATTTATATATGGCGCCTCGTCCAAGCTTTGCTTGCTAGCTGCAACGTGGAACCTGCACACACATAAACAAATACTTTGCTCCCAACTTGCGATGAGGTTGTCAATCTCACCGGTTTGCTTGAAACAAAGGTTATGAGTGTATCGAGTGGAAAACAGTAGTAGTATGCGAGTAAAGTAAACAGTGCAGGAAAAGTAAACAGGTGATTGCAATATGATTAAAATAGGACCGGGGTCCACAGTTCACTAGTGGTGTCTCTCCATAGATAAAATAACATGCTGGGTAAACAAATTACAGTTGGGCAATTGATAGAATAAAGATAACGTGATATGTTAAGAAGATCACTATGAGATTTACTCTGGGCATTACAACAAAATACATAGACCGCCATCCAACTGCATCTATGACTAATAATCCACTCTCGGGGATATCAATCCGAACACCCCAAAAGTATTAAGTTGCGAACAACAGATAATTGCATTAAGCAAAGTGTGTAATATAAACAAAGCATATGCCCTTGAGCATATGAATGTTGTTTTCTCCCTAGTAGCAATAGCACATCTACCACCTTAGAGGTTTCTGTCACTCCCCCAGGTGAAATAGAGACATGAACCCACTATCGAGCATAAATACCCCCTCTTGGAGTCACTAGCAACTACTCGGCCAAGATAGCTACTAACAACGGAGAGCATGCAAGATCATAAACAACATAGAGATAACAAAAGATATAATTCAGTACATCAACTTAATCATAAACACCAATATTCATCGGATCCCAACAAACCAACATAATAGAATTACATAACGGTGATCTCAATCATGTAGGGCAGCTCATGAGATCTAAACATGAAGCACATGGTGGAGAAGACAACCATCTAGCTACTACTATGGACCCATAGTCCAAGGTAGACTACTCACTCATCGCTCCGGAGGCAAGCATGGCGATGAAGAAGACCTCCGGTGGCGATTCCCCTCTCCGGCAGGGTGCCGGGAAGAGCTTCTGGACCCTCCCGATCTTCGGGTCGACGGTGGCGGCGGATCGCGATGTGTTCTGGAAATCTGATCGAGTCCTTAGGTTTTTCTCGTCGGGGGGGGGTCTTTATAGGCGAAGGGGCGTCGTCAGAGGTGGAGCCAGGCTCCCTCACACAGGGTTGGCGCGCCAGGGGCTGGGCTGCGCCACCCATGTGTGTGGGGCCCTGGTGGCCCCTCTCCGTCTCTCCTTCAGATGTCTGGAAGCTTCCAGGAAAAATAAGACTTCAGGAACTTGTTTCGTCCAATTCCGAGAATATTTCCTGTGTATCACTTCTGAAACACAAAAATAGCAGAAAACTGGAAACTGGCACTGTGGCACTTGTTAATAGGTTAGTTCCGGAAAATGCATAAAAATGCCACTAAGTGTAACGAAACAATAGGCAAATGGTGTAAAAATAAGCATGGAGCATCAAAAATTATAGATACGTTTGAGACGTATCAAGCATCCCCAAGCTTAACTCATGCTCGTCCTCGAGTAGGTAAGTGATAACAAAGAATAATTTTTGAGGTGACATGCACCTACACAATCTTGATCATATATGTAAGCATTGGTGAGCTGGGATCAATAGAACTTAAAACATGGGCATGAAAGATATAATCATGACAATAAGAACTTAGCAACCATGTTGTAAACATGTAAATGAACACAAACAAAAGATCACGATAATGAAACAATGAAAGTCAAACGTGTGTTCAAATCATAAGGAAAAACATACAAAAGGTTTTCAGCTTGTCCTTCAAAGAGAGCAAAACATAAATGCATAGGACACCTCAAAGTTTAAGAGGGCGACTAGATACTAATAATTTAAGAACAAGTGAAACCAATCATCATGAATCAATCAATGAACTTTGGGACAATGCATATCACACTAAGAATGACAACTATGCTCTCTTAATGGTGCATAAAGAAAGAAGGTGGTGACTCAACATAAAAGTAAAAGAAAGGCCCTTCGCAGAGGGAAGCAGTGATTGCTCATGTGCTAGAGCTTTTCATTTGTAAAACAGAGATAAAACTTGGGTTTTGAGAGGTGGTTGCTTTTGTCAACGACTAGCAATGGGGTTCTTACTATCTTCCATACAAAAATGAAGCAAGTTTTTGAGAGAGAGATTGGCACTTTTGTGCTCTTTTTATAAAACTTGGCACTCCTCCCCACCTTTTTCCTTTCACATACCATGGCTAACCGATTCCATCGGGTGCCCACCATCATTCACATTCTTTGGAGGAGTGCCTTTTTTCTATTTTTCTCTTTTTTTTTCTTTTTGGAATAAGCAATATGGAAGATAGCAAATCCGACCACTACGTCCCCATGAGCTGAAAACAGTGTCACAAAACAAGAAGTGTTTTGAAGGTTTTTGAAAGGTAGCACATGGAAATTTTACTTTGGAATGGCTTACAAATACCATGTATAGGAGTTTATAGTGGACACAATGGAAAACTTTGGCTTTTAGGAGTTGGATGCACGAGTAGAGCTCATACTCAGTACAAGGCGAGGGCTAGCAAAAGACTGGGAGCGACCAACTAAGAGAGCAATAATGGCCATAATCATGCAAAGCGACAAAGCGACATTAAAAGAAGCATAAGATGGCATCAAAAGTCAAAACTAAATGATCATGAAGGCTAATGGCGACTTTGTAAGAGTCTAACATGTGTGAGCATGCGTCAAGTCAACCCAAATAAAGCATCAAGGAGAAAACCAAAATAATGCTTCCATACAATAAAAACAACGCATGATTTTTTCAAAGGCTCATTAAGCAATCTCAGTTATTTGAGACAAGTCATGCTACAGCAAAAAAACTAAGCATACTATCAAAAAGACATCAAGCATGACATGAAAAAGCCTAAGCCGCAATCTACACAAGCTCCTTCTTGTTCCACTATTTTGCACAAAGCTTTTTCTCTTTTCCAACACCATTTGAAATTTTTATAAACACCTCTTTTGATGAAAACCAATAAAGATCAGAGGCAAAAATACACCTTGATGAAAAGATATGACAAGATCTGAACGCAAATCAAGGTGAAAACGAAAACCAAAAGCAGTAGCAGAAAAAGTAGAACACTAGAACGATAAGAGTGAAAAACTGAGTGTTCTTGGCAAATGAAAACGAGTACATCTCCTCCAAAGGAAATTTGTTGGGGTCCAACCATTTATTGTAGCAAACAAACAAACTAAACAAACTAAGAAAACTAAAACAACTGACGCTCCAAGAAAAACACATAGTGCATGAAGCAATAAAAATATAGTGTCTTGAAAGGTGACCTGATTTTTGCCGATGAAGAAGGGGTGCCTCGGGGGCATCCCCAAGCTTTGACGCTTGTACTTCTTGGATATTTCTTGGGGTGATGCATGGGCATCCCCAAGCTTGAGCTTTTGTCCATTCTTCAACTCATCTCATCATTCTCCAATCCCTACACTTGAAAACTTCCTTCATACAAAACTAAACACAATTCTATTAGCAACATTAGTGTAAGCATAAAATAAATTCAACCTCTTTTAGCTTCAGGTTTAAACTCAAAACCACCAAATATAAAGTATATACTACTGTAGCAACTTCCCAAAAGGTTCCATGATCAAAAAGAACTCAAAAGAAAGCGATAAAGTGGCAAAAACAAATATTGGCAGAAATCTGTCAAAACAGAACAGCTGACAAAGGACGAATTTTTGAGGGATTTTCTGCTGCTCAAATCAAAAAGTGTTCAACTAAGAAAAGTTTGGATATAACCTGGGGCATATGCACAAGAAATCGCAGGTCCAAAATATAAACATAGAATTTATACGAATTTTTACGGTGCAACACCGAAAACAGTTTCAGGACAGCAATAACCCCAAATCTTTACCTCGCTCAAATTAGAGGCTTCTCTTGGCACAAAAACGAAATAAACAAGATAAGGAGCGGTCATTACAGTAGTAATGACTTCCAAGACTCAAATAAAAGAAAAAGTACTGAAAAGAAAACATTGGGTTATCTCCCAAGAGTGCTTTTCTTTAACGCCTTTGAGCTAGGCGCAGAAAATTGCGAATCAAGTAATTATGAAAGGGGGATCAGGATCCACAATAGGGATAAAGGAATGAATACTATCCAATTGAGGTTTTGCATATCCCTTGAAGTCACACTTTGGTACACTATTTTCATCAAAAATATTTTCAGGACAAATCCAACTAGTATTTGCTACCAAGGCATTATGAATTCCTACAAGCTTACAAAGTATTGGCAATTTAGATTCTTTATTGGGTGTACCAACAATTTCAACAGGCGAGCCAAGCTTATTAAACTTCTTAAAAACTTTCCTAGCCTCAAATGCAACATCTCTAAATTCTATGCGCAAAGTTTCCAAGATAAAAGCTTTCTTTTCGGGATCCTCAATTTCATGAAGCTTAAGGAACATGTATTGCGTGAAAGGATTAAGACTAGCAAACCTAGCTTCTAACATGTGAACTAAATGAGAAGCAACTTCATAACTAGGAGCTAACTCAACCAAGGACTTTTCCTCAACTTCCTCATGCATACTAATGTGATTAAAGAATTCCTCAATGTTACTTTTGCCAATAATTGAACCACTACCTACTGAGAGGTCCTCCAGAATGAACTTAGGGAACAGCATGAAAAATTAAAGTAAAGTAAAAACAACTACCAAGGATTCTATTTTTTTTGGGTTTTTGATAAAAAGAAATGTAGGTAAAATAAATAAAGTAAAGCAAAACAATAAAACAAAGTAAAGAATGTGTGTGCGAAAAACTCCCCTCGCAGAAGTCTTCCACTTTTCCCCGGCAACGGCGCCAGAAAAAGAGCTTGATGCGTGGTGAATGACCAGCCCGTTGGGAACCCCAAGAGGAAGGTGTGATGAGTATAGTAGCTCATTTTCCCTCAGTTAGAAACCAAGGTTTATCGATCAGGAGAAAAGCAGACAAATGACAGCTGAAGGTGATGCTTGCTAGTTTGCGACAGCAGCGGACAATTTATATATGGCGCCTCGTCCAAGCTTTGCTTGCTAGCTGCAACGTGGAACCTGCACACACACAAACAAATACTTTGCTCCCAACTTGCGATGAGGTTGTCAATCTCACCGGTTTGCTTGAAACAAAGGTTATGAGTGTATCGAGTGGAAAACAGTAGTAGTATGCGAGTAAAGTAAACAGTGCGGCAAAAGTAAACAGGTGATTGCAATATGATTAAAATAGGACCGGGGTCCACAGTTCACTAGTGGTGTCTCTCCATAGATAAAATAACATGCTGGGTAAACAAATTACAGTTGGGCAATTGATAGAATAAAGATAACGTGATATGTTAAGAAGATCACTATGAGATTTACTCTGGGCATTACAACAAAATACATAGACCGCCATCCAACTGCATCTATGACTAATAATCCACTCCCGGGGATATCAATCCGAACACCCCAAAAGTATTAAGTTGCAAACAACAGATAATTGCATTAAGCAAAGTGTGTAATGTAAACAAAGCATATGCCGTTGAGCATATGAATGTTGTTTTCTCCCTAGTAGCAATAGCACATCTACCACCTTAGAGGTTTCTGTCACTCCCCCAGGTGAAATAGAGACATGAACCCACTATCGAGCATAAATACCCCCTCTTGGAGTCACTAGCAACTACTCGGCCAAGATAGCTACTAACAACGGAGAGCATGCAAGATCATAAACAACATAGAGATAACAAAAGATATAATTCAGTACAGCAACTTAATCATAAACACCAATATTCATCGGATCCCAACAAACCAACATCATAGAATTACATAACGGTGATCTCAATCATGTAGGGCAGCTCATGAGATCTAAACATGAAGCACATGGTGGAGAAGACAACCATCTAGCTACTGCTATGGACCCATAGTCCAAGGTAGACTACTCACTCATCGCTCCGGAGGCAAGCATGGCGATGAAGAAGACCTCCGGTGGCGATTCCCCTCTCCGGCAGGGTGCCGGGAAGAGCTTCTGGACCCTCCCGATCTTCGGGTCGACGGTGGCGGCGGATCGCGATGTGTTCTGGAAATCTGATCGGGTCCTTAGGTTTTTCTCGTCGGGGGGTCTTTATAGGCGAAGGGGCGTCATCAGAGGTGGAGCCAGGCTCCCTCACACAGGGTCGGCACGGCCAGGGGCTGGGCCACGCCACCCATGTGTGTGGGGCCCTGGTGGCCCCTCTCTGTCTCTCCTTAGGATGTCTGGAAGCTTTCGGGAAAAATAAGACTTCAGGAACTTGTTTCGTCCAATTCCTAGAATATTTCCTGTGTATCACTTCTGAAACACAAAAACAGCAGAAAACAGGAAACTGGCACTGTGGCACTTGTTAATAGGTTAGTTCCGGAAAATGCATAAAAATGCCACTAAGTGTAACAAAACAATAGGCAAATGGTGTAAAAACAAGCATGGAGCATCAAAAATTATAGATACGTTTGAGACGTATCAGCCTTCGACTTCCACATCGGCACGTCGAAGTTTGACGTGAAGATCTACGATGGCACCCTCTACCAGAAGAAATATGAGGCTGAAGTCCACTTCTATTAGGTTCTATCTTTTATGTAATCTTGTTTAATAATGGCATTGTTTGCCATGTTATCTGTAACGAATATTTTCACTTCGCTTTGATGTCTTTACTAGTACCATGAAAACAAGTCATTGTTCTGAGGTACGCTTGAGATATATCGGGTTCTTTGCGAACCAATTGGTATGAAGAGTTTTTATCGGGTTGTCTATACAACCTTATAGTGAAAAATACCTTCAAATCGCAATAAAAATTCCTTTCGTACGACCCGAGGGTTGAAGCCCTCGAGCAGAGAAGTAGAGATATTTGTACAACTTTGTTGAGTTCAACCCAAAGAACCCGACCTGTGGCCTCATGTTCTGGGTTCAGAAGGGTAACTCAAATTTAATGATATCAACAGAGTTGTTTTACACGTAAAAACGTCGTAGCTGCTCTGCGTTGCACGGATTGCTCTCGTCTTTTCCTGTCTTCTTGTCTTGTAGCCGATATGCTCCCCCTGGTATTACTTCTGTGACGATATAGGGTCCCACCCAAGGGGACTCCAATTTGCCGTGGCTGTCTTGCCTGAGTCGCAAAACTAGGTCTCCCACCACGAAGGATTGTGGACGAACTCGACTACTATGGTAGTTTCGTAGGCTCTGTTGATACTGCGTAGCCCTTTCTAATGCTTTATCTCTTGCTTCATCTAGTGCATCGACATCATCTTGCAATGCTTCTATTGATGTTATCTCGTCATATGCTGTCACTCTTGGAGCCTCGTGTGTAACCTCAACTGGAAGCACGGCTTCTGCGCCATGGACCAGGAAGAAAGGAGTTTCTTGAGTTGCTGCATTAGGCGTAGTTCTTAGACTCCAAAGAACGGAGGGCAATTCTTCTACCCAAGCGCTCTTGGCTTTCTCGAGAGGTGCTAAGAGCCTCTTTTTTATCCCACTACATATCAGGCCATTGGCTTTTTCGACTTGTCCGTTTGTCTTCGGGTGCGCCACAGATGCGAATTTTAGCATGATCCCTAATCCTTCGCAGTAACTCTTGAATTCCTTTGAAGTGAAATTTGTCCCGTTGTCTGTGATGATGCTATATGGTACACCAAAACGGAAAACTATTGACTTGATGAAGCTGATTGCTGCTGTAGAATCTTGAGTTGTCACCGGGGCCGCTTCCACCCATTTGGTGAATTTATCGACTGCCACTAGCATGTAGATATGCCCTCCTGGCCAGGATTTGTGCAACTTTCCCACCATATCTAGGCCCCATTGTGCAAAAGGCCAAGATAATGGTATTGTTTGTAGCTCCGCTGCTGGTGCATGCGGTCTAGATGCAAACCTTTGACATGCTTCACACTTTCGAACTATATCTTTTGCGTCCTCGATGGCTGTTAGCCAATAGAATCCTGCTCGGAAAGCTTTTGCCGCTATTGCTCTGCTGCTAGCATGATGGCCGCATACTCCATCGTGTATATCTTTTAGTATTGTTTGTCCTTCCTGGGGCGTTACACAACGCTGCAAAACGCCGGTAATACTCTTCTTGTATAATTTTCCCTGCAACACGACAAACGCTTTCGATCTTCAAGTTATCCTCTTGGCCTCCACTGCATCTTCTGGTAATTGTTTATTTATCATGTATGCAAGGTATGGCTGCATCCATGTTTCTTCTATCATCATGACCTCCTCCGGTTCTGCCGTAGCCCCCGAGCCTGCTGCAGTAGTCGAACTTTTTGTACTTTTTATTGATCTCTCCACTATTTCTTCCTAAAATACTCCGGACGACACGGGTAAACACTGTGACCCGATATTTGCTAAATTGTCGGCTTCTTCATTGCTGTTCCTGCTTATGTGCGAGACTTCGCATCCATCGAACGTTCCTTCTAGATAATGGTACAAATTTTTGTAGGCCATCATGTTGTCATTGATTGTGTCACATCTGTTCATAACTTGCTGGACAACAAGGTTGGAATCTCCAAATATTTTTAGGCGAGTTGCTCCACATGCTTTAGCCATCTTCATTCCGTGCAACAAAGCCTCGTACTCTGCTTCATTGTTAGAAGCCTGTGGGAAGCTCATCCTTAAGACGTACTTCAATTTATCGCCATGAGGTGATATCAACACTACTCCTGCGCCTGCGCCTTGGACTCTTTTAGAACCATCGAAATACATTGTCCAAATACTGGATAAGTCTGGTGGTCCTGTGCTCTGTAGCTCCAGCCACTCTGCCGTAAAATCTGGCAAAATTTGCGACTTGATCGCCTTCCTTTTTTCGTACGTGATGTCCATGGGAGACAACTCGATTCCCCACAAAGAGACACATCCTATTGCTGAAGGATTATTCAATATGTTCGACAATGGCGCCTCATTGACCACTATAATTGGGTGCACCGCAAAGTACTATCGTAGTTTTCATGCGGTTGTGAAGACACTGTATGCCAACTTCTGATAGTGCGGGTACCTTTGTTTTGTTGGAGATAACACTTCACTGATGAAATATACTGGCCTCTGGATGCCATGGGCTTTTCCTTCTTCGCTTCTTTCGACTACTAATACTGTACTCACCACCTGATGGGTTGCGGCGATGTACAATAGTAGTGGTTCTTTTTCTTTTGGTGCGACCAGCACTGGTGGCGTGGAAAGCACTTTTTTCAACTATGCAAACGCTGCGTCTGCTTCTTCTGTCCACTCAAATTTATCGTCTGACTTCTTCATAAGTGCATAAAAAGGAAGCGTCTTCTCCCCTAGTCGAGCAATGAAGCGACTTAGTGCCGCGACGCGTCCTACAAGTTTCTGTACATCGTGTAGTTTCGTGGGTTTCCCCATTGTCAAAATTGCTTGAATCTTCTCTGGGTTCGCCTCGATTCCTCGTGCTGATACCAGGAACCCTAAAAGTTGTCCTGCTGATACGCCGAAAGAGCACTTTGTCGGGTTAAGCTTAAGCTTGTACCTGCTCAGGTTGTCGAAGGTTTCTGCCAAGTCGCTGATTAGAGATTTCTCCTCTCTTGTAGTGATGACTACATCATCAATGTAGACTTGTATGTTGCGCCCTATTTGGCTTCCGAGGCAACTTTGCATCATCCGTTGATAAGTTGCTCCTGCATTTTTTAGGCCGAACGGCATCACTTGGTAGCAAAACACCCCATATGGTATGATGAAGGCCGTTTTTTCTTCGTCTTCTTTCTTCAATTTGATCTGATTGTAACCAGAGTATGCGTCCAAAAATGAAAGCCTCACACATCCCGCTGTTGAATCGATTATCTGATCGATGCGGGGTAGAGGAAAGGGATCCTTTGGACAATACTTATTGAGAGATGTGTAGTCGACACATACTCTTTGTACGTCTGTGTTCTTCTTGGGTACTATGATTGGGTTCGACACCCAACTCGAAGTTTTGATTTCTCTGATAAATCTGGCATTTTCTAGCCTGTGCAATTCTGATGCTATCGCCTTCCTTTTAGGTTTATCGAATCGTCGCAATGGCTGCTTGACTGGCTTTGCCTTGGGATCTACATTTAATGCGTGCTCGATGAGTTCCCTGGGAACCCCTGGCATGTCTGATGGACACCAGGTGAAGATTTCCCAGTGCTCACGGAGGAACTCGACGAGCGCGCTTTCCTATGCGGGATCCAAGTTCACCGCAATTGATGTCATCTTGTTTGCGTCTGTAGGATGGACCTGGATTTTCTTTGAGTCCTGAGACGTGTTGAAAGCCTGATCTGGCAGGGATCGTCCAACGTCGAGTAGTACATTGTGATCCGTTTCTCCTTTTAACCTCTCGTATTCTACTGTCATGCCGAAGGTTTGCGCCATCCTGTTGAATTCTCTGTCGCATGTATTGGCTACTTCAAAGCTCCCTTGTACTGTAATTGTTCCTTTAGGCCCTGGAATTTTTAATGTAAGATAAGCGTAGTGTGGTAACCGCCATGAATTTTGCAAATACTGGGCGCCCTAGGATTGCATGATATTGTGACGGCCAGTCCATCACTTCAAATTCCAGCTTCTCTTTTCGGTAGTTTCCGCTACTGCCAAAGCAGACATCAAGTTCTATTCTTCCCAAAGGGTAGTTTGTGGCTCTTGGTACTATTCCGTGGAAAGAGCAATCTGTTGGCTTCAGACTCGCCAGCGAGATGCACATTGCCTTTAGGGTTCTAGCATATATTAAGTTTATGCCACTCCCTGCATCCATGAATACTCTCCCGATGTCGTACCCTCCTATTTGTGCCTTTAAAACCATAGGTGAGTGACCTGGCCTGGGAACTTTCCTCGGGTGGTCTGGTCTGCTGAACTTGACTGGTTGTTCTGACCACCATAGGTATTCTGTGGTAGCCGGTGGTGATGATATTGCTAGGTTGACTTGCCTGGATATGCTCTTTCGCTCTTTCTTCGACTTGGGCACTGGTTGAATCATGGCTGATATGTACACTTTTGAATCTAAGTGCTTTGCTAGCCTTTGCATTTGATATCCTTGACTTCTGTGTCTTTATCCTTGCCTCCCTTCTTGTTTTGAGCCCATGGTGCTTTGCAACCTTAGGAATGTTCTGCAATCCTTCATCTGGTGGTTGGAGACCCTTTTCCCGTCAAGATACACGTAGTGGATTCGATAAGGTCCGTATAGCATATCCTCGGCCGAAGGACCAGAGTATCTCGATTTTTCTACTCCTTTTGCCTGAAACCTCCTACTTTCATATCCTTCCTCTTCTTCTAGTATGTAACCCGCGGCTACCTGATTTCGCCTTCCTTGGTTATCCTTGCCGCGGTGTCATCTTCTCTTTCTACTTATTCTGTCGGCTTCTGGCGAATGTCCTCTTTTGTTGTTATACGCGTCCTCTCTATCAGTGAATTTGTTGGCTTGTTCCATTAGCTCGGCTACTGTCGTAGGTCTTGTTCTTCCTATTTCTTCCATGAGATCTGAGCGACGAAGTCCGGCCGAAAAGGCGTCTATTGCTCGTTCATCAGAGACGTCCTCTGCTGAGTTTTTGATTATACTCCAGCGTTGTATATAAGAATGTAGCGTTTCGCCTTTCCTCTGCACACATGTTTTGACTTCCTCCGGTGATGCTAGGCGCTTGTAGGTGGAACAAAAATTTCTTGTGAATTGACTTTCTAGTTCCCCCCAACTTCCAATGGATTCGTTGGGTAGGGTATTCAGCCAGGACCATGCGGCGCCGATGAGGTGCAGCTGCAAACTTTGCATTGCAGTCGCCTTTGTTCCCCCTAATATCTGTACTGCCTGCAGATAATCCGATAACCATAGGGTAGGTTCTTGCGACCCATCATACTTAGGTTGGTCGTGCGGTAATTTGAATCCTTTCGTTAGATAGAAGGTGGTGACTCAACATAAAAGTAAAAGAAAGGCCCTTCGCAGAGGGAAGCAATGATTGCAAGTTTTATAACATTCAAAAATTATGTTACTTACCGGCTTTGAGCTCTCATTGCCCCCATCATAAGCATCTTAAATGGTTAAAGTTAATGCGAGAACAATTATGATGCATATGCTTGACAAATCATAAGTTGAAAACCTCGTGTCCCATGAATACGAGTACCCAAACCTCATGCTACTCAACTTAGAGTCCCAAACAAGGCTCTTGTCATTGTAAATATATGCGTATCATTGAGAACCGCCAATGGGGTACCTCCATGTCCGATGACATGGAATAAGCCTACATCAAAATGACAGGGCAAGCAGACAATGAACACCTCGACATCTCTTTTATTTACTATTTGTTTAGCTTTTTATTTTGAGATGCGTCGTCGAATGTCCACTATGGGTATGCTGCAAATTTCCACCATAAATTATGCATGGCTTAGATTGGTGGCCCAGGCATTTCCCTAACACATATACAAACTCCATGATCCCGCAAGATTCCCAATTCATTTCACACCGCGGGCATCCATGAACAAAAGATCGCGATATCAACTCAAATAAGAAGTGCAATATTGAAAGCTTGCCCCATGACAGCATGGTTGGGCTAGTATCCAACTTATAACTTGTAAGCATAACAACTCAATATAAGAGACCACAATGTCAAAATTTTAAGAACAAGAAAAAGTAAAGTGTGCCTTCCGGTTCGTGAGAGCTTTACTGACCAATTTTCGCATAACACTGGTAAGAGTTTAATTTGAAGAGTAAATAAAAGCAAGTCAAATTTACTTGGAATAGAAAATTGCTAATAGGTATGTATGGTGGACACTTTGGCAAAACTTGGTTTTTAGGAGTTGGATGCACGAGTAGAGCTCATACTCAGTACAAGGCGAGGGCTAGCAAAAGACTGGGAGCGACCAACTAAGAGAGCAATAATGGCCATAATCATGCAAAGCGACAAAGCAACATTAAAAGAAGCATAAGATGGCATCAAAAGTCAAAAACTAAATGATCACAAAGGCTATTAGCGACTTTGTATGAGTCTAACATGTGTGAGCATGCGCCAAGTCAACCCAAATAAAGCATCAAGGAGAAAACCAAAATAATGCTTCCAAACGATAAAAACAATGCATGATTTTTTCAAAGGCTCATTAAGCATTCTCAGTTATTTGGGATAAGTCATGCTACAGCAAAACCACTAAGCATACTATCAAAAAGACATCAAGCATGACATGAAAAAGCCTAAGCCGCAGTCTACACAAGCTCCTTCTTGTACCACGTTTTTGCATAAAGCTTTTTCTCTTTTCCAACACCATTTGAAAATTTTTAAGACACCTATTTTGATGAAAACCAATAAAGATTAGAGGAAAAAAATACACCTTGATAAGTAAATATAAGAAGATCTGAATGCAAATCAAGGTGAAAACAAAAAACCAAAAGCAGTAGCAAAAAAAGAAGAACACTCGGTTTTTGATAAGAGTGAAAACTAGAGCGTTCTTAGCAAATGAAAAGCAAGGCAACTTCTCCAAAAGAAATCTGTTGGGGTCCAACCATTTATTGCAGCAAACAAAACTAAACTAACTAAGTAAACTAAAACAACTGACGCTCCAAGAAAAACACATAGTGCATGAAGCAATAAAAATATAGTGTCTAGAAAGGTGACCTGATTTTTGCCGATGAAGAAGGGGTGCCTCGGGGGCATCCCCAAGCTTTGACGCTTGTACTTCTTGTATATTTCTTGGGGTGATGCATGGGCATCCCCAAGCTTGAGCTTTTGTCCATTCTTCAACTCATCTCATCATTCTCCAATCCCTACACTTGAAAACTTCCTTCATACAAAACTAAACACAAATCTATTAGCAACATTAGTGTAGCATAACATATAATCAACCTCTTTTGCTTCAGGTTTCAACCCAAAACCACCACATATTAACTATATACTACTGTAGCAACTTCCCCAAAAGTTCCGTGATCAAAAGAACTCGCAAAGAAAGCGATAAAGCGGCAAACACAAATATTGGCAGAAATCTGTCAAAAAAGAACAGCTGACAAAGGTCGAATTTTTTAGGGGTTTTCTATTGCTCAAATCAATGAAGGTTTGGATATAACCTAGGGCATATGCACAAGAAATCGCAGGTCCAAAAGATATACAGAGAATTTATACGAATTTTTACGGTGCAGCACCAAAAATAGTTTCAGGACAGCAACATCCCCAAATCTTTACCTCACTCAAATTAGAGGCTTCTCTTGGCACAACAATGAAATAAAAAGGATAAGGAGAGGTCATTACAGTAGTAATGACTTCCAAGACTCAAATAAAAGAAAAAGTACTGAAAATAAAACATTGGGTTATCTCCCAAGAGTGCTTTTCTTTAACGCCTTTGAGCTAGGCGCAGTAATTTGAGAAGGTGCTCACATAAGAAATATGAATTGAAGCAAAAGAGAGCATCAAGGAGCAGATATAAAACACATTTAAGTCTAACCCACTTCCTATGCATAGGAATCTTGTAAGAAAATAAATCAAAGAAGCACATAGTAACAAGTATGGGTAGATAAAACAAGAGCAACTTCAGAACTTTCAATATAAAGAGAGGTGTTTTAGTAACATGAGAATTCCAACAACCATATTTTCCTCTCTCATAATAATTTTCAGTAGCATCAAACCCAACAATATAAATATCACACTCACCCTCTTTTGTTAAGCATGGAGGGTGATCAATTAAGGTATTAGTTATAGAGTTACTCTTATTGGGAGGTAGACATGGGTAACTCCATTCTTCCTCCTCTTGATCATCACTATCCTCCTCTTTTTCATCTAATGAGCTTTCAGTTTCATCCATTTCTTCTTCCATAGGCTCCTTCAAGGCATTAGTCTCTTCCGTTGGAGAGCATCTATTAAGATATTTAAGAATATAGCCATTTCCTTCCTTGTAATTATCAAAGCAAAATGTGAGTATATCATAAACCTCATATTTATAAGGTGCATCATCCGTATTTTCAAGCAAATAAGCAAGTTCGAATGCACCCTTCCAAGCAATAAATTCTTCAATTTGTTCCACATCATAAAAGTCATAATTTCCATTAATATAAGAAGATATGGTAACATCATTATTATACTCACATTGAAAAGGGAGGTGTTTATACCTCCTACAGCAACAAGATCTATCAAAGCAATAGGTAACATTATAAGTAGAGCACACGTTTCTAGCAATGATATACAATCTATTGATTTGTTCCCATAAGTATTTTCCTTTTTGTGACAAGCGGTGTTCCTCATAATATTTTTGTTGTTCTTCCGTGAACCCACCTTGCCAAAAAGATTTAGTTTCAAAGAAACCAACCATTGATAGAAAACATGATAAAGCAAGACAATAACAGACCAATAAAAATAACAACTATAAAAAGAACTATTTTTTTTGTATTTTTGATAAAATGATGCAAGCAAAAATAATATAAAAGCAAAACTTAAAACAAATTAAAAGATGTGCGTGCGAAAAACTCCCCTCGCAGAAGTCTTCTACTTCCTTCCCGGCAACAGCGCCAGAGAAAGTGCTTGAGGCGTGGTAAATAACCAGCCCGTTGGGAACCCCAAGAGGAAGGTGTGTTGAATATAGCAGCAAGATTTTCCCTCAGTTAAGAAACCAAGGTTTGTCGTTCAGGAGAGGAGCAAATAAATGACTGAAGGTGATGCGGACTGGCTTAGCGACAGCTTTGGACAATTTATATATGGCGCCTCGTCCAAGCTTTGCTTTGTGAGCAGCAACATGGAACTTGCACACAACACAACCAAGTACTTTGTTCCCAACTTGCGATGAGGTTGTCAATCTCACCGGTTTGCTTGAAACAAAGGGTATGAGCGTATCGAGTGGAAAATGATAATAGTATACGAGTAAAGTAAACAGTGCGAGTAAAGTAAACAAGTGATAGCAATATGATGAAATAGGACCGGGGTCCATAGTTCACTAGCGGTGTCTCTCCATACGATAAATAACACATGCTGGGTAAACAAATTACAGTTGGGCAATTGATAGAATAAAGATAAACGTGATATGTCAAGAAGATCACTATGCGATTTACTCTGGGCATTACAACAAAATACATAGACCGCCATCCAACTGCATCTATGACTAATAATCCACTCCCGGGGATATCATCTGAACACCCCATGAGTATTAAGTTGCGAACAACAGATAATTGCATTAAGCAAAGTGTGTAATGTAAATAAAGCATATGCCCTCGAGCATATAAATGTTGTTTTCTCCCTAGTAGCAACAACACATCTACAACCATAGAGATTTCTGTCACTCCCCCAGGTTAAATAGAGGCATGAACCCACTATCGAGCATAAATACCTTTCTTGGAGTCACTAGCAACTACTCGGCCAAGATAGCTACTAACAACGGAGAGCATGCAAGATCATAAACAACATAGAGATAACATAAGATATATTTCAGTATAGCAACTCAATCATAACACCAATATTCATCGGATCCCAACAAACCAAACATGTAGAATTATATAACGGTGATCTCAATCATATAGGATAGCTCATGAGATCTAAACATGAAGCACATGGTGGAGGAGACAACCATCTAGCTACTGCTATGGACCCATAGTCCAAGGTAGACTACTCACTCATCGCTCCGGAGGCAAGCATGGCGATGAAGAAGACCTTCGGTGGCGATTCCCCTCTCCGACAGGGTGCCGGGAAGAGCTTCTGGATCCTCTCGATCTTGGGTCAACGACGGCGGTGGATCGCGATGTGTTTCTAGAAAATTGATCAGGTACTTAGGTTTTTTCCGTCGGGGGGTCTTTATAGGTGAAGGGGCATCGTCAGAGGTGGCCCGAGGCACCCTCACACATAGGGGGCACGGCCAGGGGCTAGGCCGCGCCACCCTGGTGTGTGGGGCCCTCGTGGCCCCCCTCCAACTCCTCTTCGGATCACTGGAAGCTTCCAGGAAAAATAAGACTTCAGAAACTTGTTTCGTCCAATTCCGAGAATATTTCCTGTGTAGCACTTCTGAATCACAAAAATAGCAGAAAATAGGGAACTGGCACTGTGGTGACTTGTTAATAGGTTAGTTTCGGAAAATGCATAAAAGTGCCACGAAGTGTAATGAAATAGTAGGCAAATGGTGTAAAAATTAGCATGGAGCCTCAAAAATTATGGATACATTGGAGATGTATCATACAGCAAAACCACTAAGCATGCTATCAAAAAGACATCAAGCATGACATGCAAAAGCCTAGGCCGCAGTCTACACAAGCTCCTTCGTGTACCACTTTTTTTTGCATAAAGCTTTTTCTCTTTTCCAACACCATTCGAACTTTTTATAACCAACTCTTTTGATGAAAGCCAACACGGACCAGAGGTCAAAATGCACCTTGATGAAAAGATATAACAAGATCTGAACACAAATCAAGGTGAAAATCAAAATCTAAACGCAGTTCTAGAAAAAGAAGAACACTCGTTGAAATTATAAGAATGAAAAACGAAGTGTTCTTGGCAAATGAAAAGCAAGGCAACTTCTCCAAAAGAAATTTGTTGGGGTCCAACCATTTATTGCAGCAAACAAAACAAAACAAAACTGAAAACTAAAAATAACTGACGCTCCAAGAAAAAGCATAATGCATGAAGCAATAAAAATATAGTGTTTTGAAAGGTGACCTAATTTTTGCCGATGAAGAAGGGGTGCCTCGGGGGCATCCCCAAGCTTTGACGCTTGTACTTCTTGGATATTTCTTGGGGTGCTGGTCATCCCCAAGCTTCAGCTTTTGTCTATTCTTCAACTCATCTCATCATTCTCCAATCCCTACACTTGAAAACTTCCTTCATACAAAACTAAACACAAATCTATTAGCAACATTAGTGTAAGCATAACATTGAATCAACCCTTTTTGCTTCAGGTTTCAACTCAAAACCACCACATATAAAGCATATAATACTGTAGCAACTTCCCCAAAAGTTCCGTTATCAAAAGAACTCAAAAAGAAAGCGATAAAGCGGCAAACACAAATATTGGCAGAAATCTGTCAAAACAGAACAACTGACAAAGGTCGAATTTTTAGAGGGTTTTCTGTTGCTCAAATCAAAAAGTGTTCCACTAATGAAAGTTTGGATATAACCTGGGGCATATGTACAAGAAATCGCGGGTCCAAAAGATATACAGAGAATTTTCACGAATTTTTACGGTGCAGCACCGAAAACAGTTTCAGGACAGCAACATCCCCAAATCTTACCTCACTCAAATTAGAGGCTTCTCTTGGCACAAAAACGAAATAAAAAGGATAAGGAGCGGTTATTACAGTAGTAATAACTTCCAAGACTCAAATAAAAGAAAAAGTACTGAAAGTAAAAACATTGGGTTATCTCCCAAGAGTGCTTTTCTTTAACGCCTTTGAGCTAGGCTCAGTAATTTGAGAAGATGCTCACATAAGAAATATGAATTGAAGCAAAAGAGAGCATCAAGGAGCAAATATAAAACATATTTAAGTCTAAACCACTTCCTATGCATAGGAATCTTGTAAGAAAATGAATCAAAGAAGCACATAGTAATAAGTATGGGTAGATAAAACAAGCGCAACTTCGGAACTTTCAATATAAAGAGAGGTGTTTTAGTAACATGAGAATTCTAACAACCATATTTTCCTCTCTCATAATAATTTTTAGTAGCATCATGAACAAACTCAACAATATAAATATCACACTCATCCTCCTTTATTAAGAATGGAGGGCTATCAAATAAGGTATTAGTTAAAGAGTTACTCTTATTGGGAGGTAGACATGAGTAGCTCCATTCTTCCTCCTCTTGATCATCACTCTCCTCTTCTTTTTCATCCAATGAGCTTCCAGTTTCAGCACTTTCTTCTTCCATAGGCTCCTTCAAGGCATTAGTCTCTTCCGTTGGAGAGCATCTATTAAGATATTTAAGAATATAGCCATTTTCTTCCTTGTAATTATCAAAGCAAAATTTAAGTAAATCATAAACCTCATATTTATAAGGTGCATCATCAGTATTTTCAAGCAAATAAGCAAGTTCGAATGCACCCTTCCAAGCAATAAATTCTTTAATTTGTTCCACATCATAAAAGTCATAATTTCCATTAATATAAGAAGATATGGTAACATCATCATTATACTCACATTGAAAAGGGGGGGGTGTTTATAGCTCCTACAGCAACAAGATCTATCAAAGCAATAAGTAACATTATAAGTAGAGCACACGTTTCTAGCAATGATATACAATCTATTGATTTGTTCCCATAAGTGTTTCCCTTTTTGTGACAAGCGGTGTTCCTCATAATAATTTTGCTGCTCTTTTGTGAACCCACCTTGCCAAAAAGATTTAGTTTCAAAGAAACCAACCATTGATAGAAAGCATGATAAAGCAAGACAATAACAGACCAACAAAAATAACAACTATAGTAGGAATTAATTTTTTGTATTTTTGATAAAAATGATGCAAGCAAAAATAAAGTAAAAGCAAAACTTAAAACAAAGTAAAGGATGTGCGTGCGAAACTCCCCTTGCAGAAGTCTTCTTCCTCCCCGGCAACGGCGCCAGAAAAACTTGCTGATGGCGCGGTGATGATGATGCCAGAAAACTTGATTGTGTGTAATAAATGACCGGCCAGTTGGAAACCCCAAGAGAAGGTTTGATGAATATAGCAGCAAGTTTTCCATCAGTTATGAAACCAAGGTAGTCAATCCAGTAGGAGGGAGACTGATCTGTTGAGATTATAGGGGGGTTTTTCTAGTCGTCTCCACAGGGATCAACACAAATGAGACTATTTCCTAATTTCCAGAAGCTAAGCAGAAAAGTGGGGTTTTTGGTGTTGTAAACAGAAAAGTAACAGGAGGTTTTGAGCAGGGAAGTTTTAACATAACAAGTTCAAGGATTTCTTGTTTGTCAGACAAGAAAGCATTGAACAAACTAGCAAATTTTAGACAGGGATATGTTTTTGGGACTAGGTGCAGAGACTAGTCTTACACCTACAGATCAAGCAAGTGCAACACAGTTTTCACAGTAATCTTAGAGTTTACAATGGAGTGTGTCACTCAAACCATAGCAAAGGTCAAAGACAAGTTTCAAACTGCTTTACAACGCAAGATCAACACAACAGATCACAGAGCATGAGGGAAAGGAAGAGAGATTTGCTGTTTGTCACCGAAGGCTTGCCGTGGCAGAGAAAGTAGAAGAATTGTTGTCGCGGCAGAGGATGCAGAGGTTGAGGGAGAGCTGGGCCTTCAGATCCTTGGGGCTATGTTCATCCTGTGTTCTTGAGGTTCCTGAGGGAGTTCTTGGAGTTCTTGGTGGACGCCATGGATCCAGTCTTGTTACAACAGAGGAGAAGAGGGATAAGGGTGGAAAAGTTTTGGTGTTGGACTATGGAGGAGGAAGGTTTTTGGTGGAGTGGTGGATGGATGGAGTGGCTGTGGATGCGAGGTGAGAGATGGAGATGGTGGGAGTGAACCTGGACCTCTCCTTTTAAAGACTTTTTGTGGCATTCTTGCTGCGGCGTAGAGGAGTAGTGGGAAGTTGGTGGCGGCAGCGGCTTTTCTGCTTTTGCCGTTTTTCCTGTCTTCTTGTGCCGTACCAGCCACTTTCTGCCGTGCTTGCTTTTCTTGCTCCTCAAGATGTACTCCTCCATTCCTGGTGGCTTGGTCTTTGGTTTGAATTACTCTGACTTGTAGATTTAAGTGCCTTGGCGCACTGATCTGTGACAAAGGATCAAATGATGTAAAATGTTGGTGCAACACTGGTAGAAATGAGGTAAAACAGACAAGTTTTATGGTTGCAAGGTTCAGATATATGTGTAAATCTTAGAGTGATCAAAACCCCCAGACCAAAACCTTTGCTTGTCCTCAAGTAAAGAATGGTGCATTGTACCAAACAAAATGTAACAGAGCATGATGAGGGACATTGCTGACTCAATGCAGATAAATCTTGCAATTGCCAATTCAAAAACAAGTTTCACAAGAGAATTTGAGTATGTCTAGATCAAACAACATGGACACATGAGTATAAAGTAATTGACTCTGAAATTGAAAACTCAAGATCCAGTACATAGCCCAATATGTAATGCAAATTTAGTGCTTCACCTATTACAGTTCCCAGGAACATAATAGGCTAATGCATAGACAAGTTAGTTAGTTAGTAACTTAGCTTGATGGGTCAACTTAGTTAGTGCTTCACACACTACAATCCCAGGATCATAGGTGCTAGTGCTTTAGGTTTTTACAACAAGTTTTACTTAGCATCATCAGGTTAGTGCTTCACACACCACAATCCAGAGATCATGGTTGCTAATGCTAAACTTTTTCCTTTCTGTTAGTATGTTAGTGCTTCACAAATCACAATCCAGAGATCATGTTTGCTAATGCAAAAAATGCAACAGATGCAATTGGTTAGGGGCTAAGAAATGGATCATGAACTTCATTCTTAGGGCAATTAACAAATATACTGATGTTTCACAGGTTCTTTGAGTAGAGACATACAAAGGTTCTGATTTGAAACTTGGCTTTGAAAATAGGCATTTGCAAGAGTTATAAGCAGATTCAAAGCAAAGTTCTTCATAGCATGCAAAGTGATATTTTCAGGTTCAAGCAACAAAATTTGATTTGTTTCTTAACAGAGCACTTTCACACAAGATCAAACAATAGTATAGTATATTCTGATTCAGATTTTAACAAATGTGTGGAAATGGAAAGTGTTCACCTGATGGTTTTCCTGCTTCTCTGCCTTGTCAATCAACAGCAATCTTTCTCCTCGTCCAAGTTATCACTGAAACAACAAAAAGAAACAAACACACAAGGCAAAAACATAAAAAGGTGAAAGGGAAATATATGATACAAGGGATACCAGGTTTCCTCCTGGAAGAGAGCTTGTTTAAAGTCACTAGCTTGACTGTAGCTTCATCATCACTGGTTTGCATGGGTAGAGGATGCATTGGAGCCATCCTCTGGTTCATCATCTTCTTCAACTTGGTTTTCAATCAAATCTCCAATCCTGTAGTGCTTCAACCTCTGGCCATTTACTTTGAATGTTCCCTCAGCTGAGCTATAAACCTCAAAGGCACCATGGCCGAGGTCTCTCTTGATCACACAAGGGCCAAACCATCTGGACTTGAACTTCCTAGAGAATAAGTGTAGCTTGGAATCATACACCAGCACTGACTGCCCTTCCTTGAATTCCCTTCTCAGAATGTGGGAGTCATGCCATTTCTTGGTCTTCTCCTTGTAAATCTTTGCACTTTCATAGGAATCATTCCTGAGCTCTTCAAGCTCACACAACTGCAGTTTCCTCATGTTTCCTGCTTTGCCAATGTCCAAGTTCAGCTTCCTGATTGCCCAATGCGCTCTGTGCTCCAATTCGACTGGCAGATGGCAAGCCTTGCCATAGATAATTCTGAAAGGTGACATGCCAATGGGTGTCTTGTATGCTGTCCTGTAAGCCCACAAAGTGTCGGGCAATTTCATTGACCAATCTCCTCTGGTCTTGGACACAACTTTCTCCAAGATTTGCTTGATTTCCCTGTTTGACAACTCCACTTGGCCATTGGCCTGCGGATGATAAGGAGTTGTCACTCTGTGATTCTTCACTCCATACTTGGTCAGAAGCTTCTCAAACTGGTCATTGTTGAAGTGAGCACCACCATCACTGATTACAACTCTTGGCACTCCAAATCTTGGGAAAATGACAGTCTTGAACATTCTACAAACTGCCTTGGCATCAGCATTAACAGTGGGAATGGCTTCAACCCATTTTGACACATAGTCAACAGCAACTAAAATATGCTTATAGCCTTGAGAAGATGGCAAGGGTCCAACAAAATCAACTCCCCAAACATCAAACAATTCCACTTCCAAGATTCCTGTTTGGGGCATTTCATTTCTCTTTAACATCTTTCCTGCTCTTTGATAAGGATCACACTTCATTATGTACTCATGAACATCTCTGAACATACTTGGCCAAAAGAAGCCAGCTTGCAAAATCTTGGCTTGAGTCTTGAACACTCCAGCATGTCCTCCATACAATCCTGAATGGCATTGGAACATCACATCACTTTTTCATCAGAGGGAACACACCTTCTCACAATGCCATCAGCACAATGTTTGTACAGAAAAGGTTTATCCCAATAGTAACTCTTGACATCATGGAGGAATTTTTTCTTTTGCTGGTAGGAGAGATCTGCTGGCACAATATCACAAGCTAGGAAGTTCACAAAGTCAGCATACCAAGGTGAAGTGGCACTGACTGCCATGAGCTGTTCTCCTGGCATCAAGTCTTGAATCTCTCTGTTTTCATCAATGTTGATTCTGGACAAGTGATCAGCAACTGAGTTCTCTGACCCTTTCTTGTCTCTAATTTCTATGTCAAACTCTTGGAGCAGAAGGATCCATCTGATGAGCCTTGGTTTAGCATCCTTTTTGCTCACTAAATATCTGATTGCTGCATGGTCTGTGTAGACAATGCACTTGTGTCCAACCAGGTATGGTCTAAACTTATCAAATGAGAACACAACAGCAAGCAGCTCCTTCTCTGTGGTGGTGTAATTGATCTGAGCATCATCCAAAGTCTTGCTTGCATAATGTATAACATGCACAGCTTTGTCTTTCCTCTGGCCAAGGACTGCTCCAACAGCAAAGTCACTTGCATCACACATAAGTTCAAATGGCAGTGTCCAGTCAGGAGGTTGAACAACAGGGGCTGTGATGAGAGCATCTTTCAATTGGTTGAATGCTTGCAAACAAGTGTCATCAAACACAAACTTCACTTCATGATTCAGGAGATTGGTGAGTGGCTTGGCAAGATAGGAGAAGTTCTTGATAAACCTCCTGTAGAAGCCAGCATGGCCCAGGAAGCTTTGAATTCCCTTCACATTTTCAGGAGGAGGTAGCTTGGCAATCACATCTACCTTTGCCTTGTCCACCTCAATTCCTCTAGCAGACACAAGGTGGCCCAACACAATGCCTTCAGAGACAAGGAAGTGACATTTTTCCCAGTTCAGAATCAAATTTTGCTCAGAGCATCTGTGAAGGACTAAGGTGAGGTTCTTCAAGCAAGCTTCAAAGTCTTTTCCATACACAGTGAAATCATCCATGAAAACTTCCATAATCTTCTCAATGTGATCAGAAAATATGAACATCATGCATCTCTGGAAGGTGCCTGGAGCATTGCAAAGGCCAAATGGTAGCCTTTTGTAAGCAAAGGTTCCATATGGGCAGGTGAATGTTGTCTTGTCTTGGTCAGAAGGGTGGATTGGAATCTGCAGAAATCCAGAGTAACCATCAAGGTAGCAGTAGTACTTCTGGCCAGCAAGTCTCTCTAGCATCTGGTCCATGAATGGCAGAGGGAAGTGATCTTTTCTTGTAGCTTTGTTCAATTTTCTGAAGTCATTCACCATCCTCCATCCTGTAACAGGTCTTGTGGTCATGAGCCTTCCTTCTTCATTTTCAACAACAGTGTAGCCACCTTTCTTAGGCACAATGTGGATAGGACTCACCCACTCACTGTCAGAGATGGGGTATATCATTCCAGCCTTTAACAATTTCAGAACTTCCTTCTTTACTACATCTTGCATAGCAGGGTTTAGTCTCCTCTGTCCTTCTCTTGTTGGCTTGCTGCCTTCTTCCAAGTGGATCCTGTGAGAACACACTTTCTCACTAATGCCAATGATGTCATCAATGGAATATCCAATGACATTCTTGTACAGCTTCAGAATAGACAGAAGACTTTCTTCTTGCTCACTTGAAAGGGCAGAACTAATAATCACAGGGTGTAACTTTTCCTTCTCCAAGAATGAGTATTTCAGATGGGAAGGCAATTCTTTGAGCTCCACAACAGAATGGTGGGCTAGATGAGCTGGTTCTCTTGCACTTGACACAGGTACAATTTCACAAATTTTCACTTCACAGAGCTGCTGTAGATTGGTGGTTTCAGCAGTAACAAAGACTTGAGCTTCAGGCTCTTCTTGCTCAGGTTCTGGCAAAGTTTCTAGCACACTTCTTTCAACAACATCAATGGAATGGCAATGTTCAGGAACATTGGGTAAGTGAGTGGCATGTTTCATGCTGAATTCAGCTTGCTCTGATCCAAATTGTAATTTGAGGGTTCCACCTTTGACATCAATGATGGCACCAGCAGTTGCCAAGAATGGCCTGCCTAGAATCATTGATTCAGCATTGTTTTCCATCTCTAGCACAACAAAGTCCACAGGATATGCAAAGTTGCCAACTTGGACTGGCACATCTTCAAGGACTCCTACTGGTTTTCTCAAGGTTCTATCAGCAAGTTGAAGTGTCATTGGGGTAGGCTTCAACGTTCCCAGCTGCTGAATCTGGCTTGCAGCAGAGGGTAACACACTCACAGAGGAACCTAAGTCACAAAGGGCTGTGAAGGTTTTTCTTCCCACTACACAGGGAATGCTGAAACTTCCAGGGTCTTGTAGCTTCTTGGACATGTGGTTCAAGATCACAGCACTGCAATCTTCTGTCAAGGCTACTAAATCAGGGCTGTCCAAACTCCTCTTCCTTGTGATCAGATCTTTGAAAAACTTTGCATATAGGGGAATGTGCAACACTGTATCCAAGATGGGGATGGTGATTTGCACTTCCTTCATGGTCTCAAGGAATTTAGAGTATTGCTTCTCCTCCTTGGTCTTGTCCAATCTCTCTGGAAATGGCACTTTCAACAACAAAGGCTTCTCTGTTGGTTCTGTGGCAGAGATCGGTGCCTTAGCAGGGTCTTCTGTCTGGGCAGGCTGTCCTGTTGATTTTTCCTGCCTTGGCAGAACAATTTCTGGAGGTGTTTGTTGCTGCACGGTGGGTCTTCTCTGTGGAGCAACATAAGTGACATTTGGTGGGGTTTTGAGTAAGGGTTCAGTGTTCACCCCACTCCTAGTGGTGACTGCATCTACAACTTCAGTAGTGGAAAGGGCACCACACTGTTTTGGGTTCTTCTCTGCTTGAGCTGGCAGTTTTCCTTCAGCTTGTTTTCCAATGTTGTTGGTCTGGATTCCAGCAGTGAGTTGCTGCATAGTCTTGTAGAAAAGTTCAGATTGCATTTTCATAGTTTCTTGCATTCCACTAAACATTTCCTTCTGTAGCTTCATCATTTCTCCAAGCTCAGATTGGCTGCTACTGCTGGATGAAGTAGTTTGCTGATGTACTAGGTGGTGTTGTTGTTGTGGGTGTTGCACTTGACCTTGGGGTCTGAAATTTTGTTGTCCAGGCTGATGGTAACTCTGCTGGGATGCTTGGGCATAGTGCTGCTGCCCTGGTGCTGGGTAACTTTGCTGATTATTGCTCTTGTAAGAAAGGTTGGGGTGGTTTCTCCAAGAGGGGTTGTAACTTTGGGAATATGGCCCTTGATTCTGGGCATAGTTCACCTCTGATATCATGGCTTCAGGAGGTGCAGACAAGGTACATTCCATGAGAGAATGGCCTTCTTTTCCACAAATTGCACAGGCAGAAGTAACTTGGTTGACAGGAACCAAAGCTTGGTTGTTTCTTTCTGTCATAAGCTGGGCAAGCTGAGTTGTTAAACTCTCCAACTTAGCTTCCAAAGCATTCTGGCCACTTGACTGAATCTGCAGCTGATTGTTGGGGTGGACAGCTCTTTCATTTGTCCAGGAGAAGTTGTGTGATGCCATGCTCTCAATCAACTCAGTAGCTTCATCAAGGGTCTTGTTCATGATTCCACCTCCAGCAGCTGAGTCAACAAATGATCTGGTTTGCTCTGTCAAACCCTTGTAGAAGGTTTGCAAGATGAGCCATTGCTCCTGGCCATGGTTGGGACACATCCTGATGAGACCTTGGTATCTCTGCCAAGTATCATACAGGCTTTCTCCTTCATATTGCACAAATCTTGTTATCTTGTCTCTGCACTCAGCTGCTTTGGTTGGAGGGAAATATCTCTCAAAGAAGGCTTGAAGAACATGTTCCCATGTGTCTCTGCAGTGAATAGGAAGAGAGTGGAACCAAACTTTTGCAAGTCCAGACAGTGAGAAGGGAAACAATTGCATCCTGATGGCTTCAGGAGGAACACCATTGTGCTTCAAAGTGTTGCAGTACTCCAGAAAGTTTCTGATATGCTCATGGGGGCTCTCCAAAGCAGAACCTTTGAAGGGATTATGTTGCACCATATTGATCAGAGCTGGCTTGATTTCCCAGTTGTTTGCTTGTATTGCAGGCATAATCACATCTGCATTGTTGATCTGGTCCTTGGGAATCCACAAATCTCTCAACTTCTTATCACCCATGCTGAAATCTGAGGATGACGATTCCAAATCTGAGACAGAGGTTTCCAAATCTTCAGCAGAAACTTCAGAAGCTGCTCTCTTTCTTGCAAACAAAGTCCTCTCTGGCTCAGGATCAAATGGGGCTAGTGGAGAATCTTCAGAGGACTGCATCAACTGAATTCCCACGGAGATTAGATGAAATCATTGTTCTACACACAATCACAGACAAGAACTTGATCAAGGGTTAGTGAACTAAATCCCCTAATAAAAGTTCTAAGCTTGATCACAGACAAATCATTAAAACAGACAATCAAAGATTGCAAATTGGAACAAGTATTTACACAGCTTAGTCTACTGTAATCTAAGGAAACAATCAAAAGTTGATCCCCGGCAACGGCGCCAATTTTGATCTGTTGAGATTATAGGGGGGTTTTTCTAGTCGTCTCCACAGGGATCAACACAAATGAGACTATTTCCTAATTTCCAGAAGCTAAGCAGAAAAGTGGGGTTTTTGGTGTTGTAAACAGAAAAGTAACAGGAGGTTTTGAGCAGGGAAGTTTTAACATAACAAGTTCAAGGATTTCTTGTTTGTCAGACAAGAAAGCATTGAACAAACTAGCAAATTTTAGACAGGGATATGTTTTTGGGACTAGGTGCAGAGACTAGTCTTACACCTACAGATCAAGCAAGTGCAACACAGTTTTCACAGTAATCTTAGAGTTTACAATGGAGTGTGTCACTCAAACCATAGCAAAGGTCAAAGACAAGTTTCAAACTGCTTTACAACGCAAGATCAACACAACAGATCACAGAGCATGAGGGAAAGGAAGAGAGATTTGATGTTTGTCACCGAAGGCTTGCCGTGGCAGAGAAAGTAGAAGAATTGCTGTCGCGGCAGAGGATGCAGAGGTTGAGGGAGAGCTGGGCCTTCAGATCCTTGGGGCTATGTTCATCCTGTGTTCTTGAGGTTCCTGAGGGAGTTCTTGGAGTTCTTGGTGGACGCCATGGATCCAGTCTTGTTACAACAGAGGAGAAGAGGGATAAGGGTGGAAAAGTTTTGGTGTTGGACTATGGAGGAGGAAGGTTTTTGGTGGAGTGGTGGATGGATGGAGTGGCTGTGGATGCGAGGTGAGAGATGGAGATGGTGGGAGTGAACCTGGACCTCTCCTTTTAAAGACTTTTTGTGGCATTCTTGCTGCGGCGTAGAGGAGTAGTGGGAAGTTGGTGGCGGCAGCGGCTTTTCTGCTTTTGCCGTTTTTCCTGTCTTCTTGTGCCGTACCAGCCACTTTCTGCCGTGCTTGCTTTTCTTGCTCCTCAAGATGTACTCCTCCATTCCTGGTGGCTTGGTCTTTGGTTTGAATTACTCTGACTTGTAGATTTAAGTGCCTTGGCGCACTGATCTGTGACAAAGGATCAAATGATGTAAAATGTTGGTGCAACACTGGTAGAAATGAGGTAAAACAGACAAGTTTTATGGTTGCAAGGTTCAGATATATGTGTAAATCTTAGAGTGATCAGAGACAAACGACCGAAGGTGATGCCCACTAGCTGCGTGATGCTCTAACAAGGGCACCATTAACGATAACTTGTTAGCGCGTCTTCAACCAGTAGCAACGTGGAACCTGCACACAACACAACCAAATACTTTGCTCCCAACTTACGATGAGGTTGTCAATCTCACCGGTTTGCTTGAAATAAAGGGTATGAGCGTATCGAGTGGAAAGTGATAATACTATGCGAGTAAAGTAAACAGTGCGAGTAAAGTAAACAGGTGATAGCAATATAAAGGAAATAGGACCGGGGTCCACAGTTCACTAGTGGTGTCTCTCCATAAGATAAAATAATACATGCTGGGTAAACAAATTACAGTTGGGCAATCGATAGAATAAAGACAACGTGCATATGTCGAGAGGATCA
Organism: Dactylis glomerata; assembly: GCA_007115705.1. NCBI lineage: Eukaryota > Viridiplantae > Streptophyta > Magnoliopsida > Poales > Poaceae > Dactylis > Dactylis glomerata. The sequence goes on from QXEO01000492.1 coordinate 1,289,406, forward strand.
CTATGAGATTTACTCTGGGTATTACAACAAGATACATAGACCGCCATCCAACTGCATCTATGACTAATAATCCACTTGTGGCGAATCAATCCGAGAACTCCACAAGTATTAAGTTGCGAACAACAGATAATTGCATTAAGCAAAGTGTGTAATATACACAAAGAATATGTCCTCGAGCATATGAATGTTGTTTTCCCCCTAGTAGCAACAGCACATCTACAACCTTAGAGGTTTCTGTCACTCCCCCAGATTAAATAGAGGCATGAACCCACTATCGAGCATAAATACCCCGTCTTGGAGTCACCAGCAACTACTCAGCCAAGAGAGCTACTAACAACGGAGAGCATGCAAGATCATAAACAACATAGAGATAACATAAAATATATAATAAAATTCAGTACATCAACTCAATCATAACACCAATATTCATCGGATCCTAATAAACACAACATGTAGAATTACATAACGGTAGTCTCGATCATGTAAGGCAGCTCACGAGACCTAAATATGAAGCACATGGTGGAGAAGACAACCATCTAGCTACTGCTATGGACCCATAGTCCAAGGTAGACTACTCACTCATCGCGCCAGAGGCAAGCATGGCGATGAAGAAGACCTCCGGTGGCGATTCCCCTCTCCGGCAGGGTGCCGGGAAGAGCTTCTGGACCCTCCCGATCTTCGGGTCGACGGCGGCGGTGGATCGTGATGTGTTCTGGAAAAGTGATCGGGTATTTAGGTTTTTCCCGTCGGGGGGTCTTTATAGGCGAAGGGGCGTCGTCAGAAGTGGACCAGGGGGCCCACACCACAGGCTGGCGCGGGCCAGGGGTGGGCCGTGGCCCCTGGTGGTGTGGCCACCCTCTAGTCTGGCTCCGTCTCCTCTTCGGTGTTCTGGAAGCTCCGTGAAATATCTGGGCGACTGGCTTTGGTTTCGTCCAATTCCGAGAATATTTCCTGTGTAACTTTTCTGAAACACAAAAATAGCAGAAAACAGGGAACTGGCACTGTGACATGTCGTTAATAGGTTAGTTCCGGAAAATGCATAAAAACGCCACGAAGTGTAACGAAACACTAAATAAATGGTGTAAAAACAAGCATGGAGCATCAAAAATTATGGATACGTTGGAGACGTATCACCTGTTCGCTGGTGCTACGCACGACTGATCTTTCATGGTGGTGTCGACAATAATTCTGACAAGGGTATTGCGGAGCTCTATCCTGAAGGTGGACCAGTGGATGGATGGTGGTGACAACTTCTAAAGCGAGGGCACAAGGTGCTCGTCATGGGTCTGCTACACCGGATGTGTGCTCATGTGTTTACCATAGGATGACTCAGTGGATGCCCCCAGTGATTAGCTGGTGAGGAGTTGCTTCTGTTTATTAGGGTAGAGGCTCTGATGGCAGTTTACTTCACACATTGTTGGGTTTGTAGGTGTTATGTGGTGGTTTTGAATTTTGTGATGTTAGTCTTGACAGACTTTGTTGTTTAATTTTGATAAAGAACGACGTATACATCTTTTCGATATAGAGCCTGAGCTCCCCATTTTTTTTAAGTTTTTTTTAGATAATGCGGAGGGCTAAGAGAAGCTGTGTCTTCTCTATCATTATTACATGTCCTTTGTATCTATCGTTGGGTATACCGATCGCCAGTGCAAATCATAGGTATACGCAGTCAGTACTAGTAGTAGTCCGACTCTGCATCACCAACTGGGAAAACTTAAAAGGGTGTGGGCGCATATGCGGATCCACGTACGTTCCATTCAACGCAAGTTGCGACCATGAGCATAATGTTCGTCACGGTCGCTCGTTATCAAGATTTTCCTTTTCGTGAAATCAGTTGCCGAGAGAGATAGAAAGAAAGAAAGAAAGTCAAATTCCATGTATACCGTTCTGTAAAAGGAACATTCCTCTGCTATGTCTTTCGCAGTTGTGGTAGATGCTACGGACACCACAAGAAGCAAGCTTGAAAGCAAGGTTGGCTGCTACGCTCACTGGACCAGTTCATTCTTCCCTGCATTGTGACCACTCTGATGATCACTTCTTTGGACACCAAACACGCATATACTTATTTATGAAAAATCTCTAGAGAACGGGTTCTGTCATTTTTGTCGCCAACACGTGAACAGCTCCGCAACGAATTGTCGAATTGGTCCATTTTGTCACCCGCGTATAGTCTTGTGAGTGGACGGCAACAAAATTTACTGCCTCCGTTTTTATTTACTTTTGCGTTCTGGATTTAGTCATTAGTCTTAAACATTGCAAGTTTGACCAAGAAAAAATATCAATACTCATAATACCTTTTCATTGCGGGTTATACCATAATAATAAATACATATGATATAATAATATACTTTATGACGGTTATAATACATTGGACTTTATATTAGAGATGTTGGTTTTTTTCATAAATATTTGGTTAAATTTTACAATTTTTTTTTACTTTGACCAAACCTAGAACACGAGTTAATTAAGAACGGGGGAGTACACGTAAGGGAGGGTTACATCTAAAAAATTAGAGAGTGCAATAAAATATTATAACTATAAGTGCGATTATAACATCTTGAGTTCTCTTTAAGGTAGACCTGTGTTGGAGATGAAAGGTTTTGCAACTATGTTTATACAATGGACTAAAACTCTCGTCCAAGGAGGTAACGTAAATGTCATGGAGAATGAAAATGCGGGCCTCTAAATTTTCAACACGGAAAGATTTTAAGACAAGGTGATCCATGTGCACCTCTTCAATTTAATAATGTTGTTGATGTCCAAACAACCATGACTAAAGGTTGTATTAGCGGTTTAGTTCCTGACACGTATGATGCAGGTTTACCAATACTACTATATACCGATGATACCATTTTTGTGTTTGAAAATATTCTAAATAATGCTAGAAATTTCAAAATTATTTTATGTACTTTTGAAAACCTAACTAGTTAAAAAAACTCGTGAGAAGTGAGGTTTTTCGTGTTGGGAATGTTGTAGAGAGGCAATATATACTCACATGCAAAGGTTGAAATATCCGTTTTAGATATCTTGGTATGCCTTTACCTTATAAGAGACATATTATTAATTCATTGGACCTCAGCTAAGCAAAAGGTGGAAAAGAAAATCCCTTAATGGCAGGGTGGGCTTTTGTACATAGGAGGGGAGAACTGTTTCGACCAAAAACATGTCTAGTAGTATACCTCGCTGCATGTTTTCTTTTTTAGGACCACGAAAGTGTTATGAAGCTATGCTCTTGCACAAAAAAATGTGGAGTAAGAAGATCTTGTAAAGTGGGATGATGTGTCCCAACCTAGACATAAGGGGTTTCAGTGTTACTTCATCAAATCTTAAGACTATTACTCTCTTGTGTGTAAGTGGCTTTGGAAATTGAAATAAAGATGTTGATAAAATTATTAGATTTAAATACCTATGTAATGAAACTCACTCGGTCTGGATTGATTGAAACTAAAGATATACTCCCTCCATTTCAAATTATAAGATGTTTTAGATTTGTGAAGCAAATGTATCTAGACATGTTTTAGTGTGTATATTCGAGTGAACCTACACACTAAAAGATGTCTAAATACATATGCTTCACAAAGCTAAAACATCTTATATTTTGAAACGGAGGGAGTAGTTTATATTGTTGTAAGGGAATTTTAGGAGTTGGTGCTAAAACTAGATTTTCAGAAAGTGTCGGTGGTAACCTATGTTTTTTATTCTCTAGGCTTTATCATCTATGTTTACTCAAAATGGACCTATTACTAGGTGTTTGTTGTTTTAATCTGTAAATAAGATTAGGAGATCTCCATATGTTAAATATTTAAGGGTGTAGAGCAAGCCATTTCATTTGTGCAGTCAGGTGACATTGCCTGATGAACTTGACAGTGTGAGCTGGACTTTAACTAAATATGTCATGTTTTCATTTTAAATATTTATATACTTACTTGATGTCGGAAAGGGTCAAAAATTTGATTTCGAGTATGAAGTCTCCTCTTGAAATCAAAGCTCTTATTTGTCTACTTGTCGAGAATATATTGATGACAAGGACAATCTAGCTCAAAAGAGTTGGAAAGGTGATGTTCATTATGATTTTTTGGTAGTACTGAGAACCTTAGTCGTCTTTTTTTGATTGCCTTCTTGCTTGATATACCAAAGTTTAGTTGGTTGTGCCTTAGGGATTGGGACAAAACCTGAAAATATTTTTTATTTATGTTAGAATTGGGATACAAAGTACTTTTTTTTCATTTTTTAGATTGGTTGGTGATGCTGGTCTTCTATGGAATTTATGGAAGACAAGAAATGAATAGAAACTAACTGGGGATGTTATATTTTCTCCATGTAGCTTGTTGGATTGTTGTACTATTCTACAAAAATAAAATGTCAAAGGAACATTGCAGCCGGTCTGTGAGCGTTTACGAAAGGTGGTGAATGAGCTATTCGGAGTCATCATGATTGGCCATCTACGGCGAGGAGGATTTGCGACGGTCAATTTTTGATCTATCCATGTGGGGAAAAAAAGAATTCATTAACTATGCTAGCCAGCCGAAAACCTAAGAAACGTTTTGAATATTATGTTTAAAGTGATGAACCTTATGTTCGTAATTCTATTAGTTGGCGTAAGGATAAAGTATGATTATGTGTATTGTATTTGATGCAATGTGAGTAGTTTCTCTCTTAGTTTGTTTATTTGTTCTGCTATCTTGTCCTAACGGACTCCAATTTTGTAATGAAATTGGTGGCTGTGTAGCCCTTTTCATAGAAAAGGGGTGTTAATCTAACCACGTCGACACATGTATCATCGCTAGAGTCTTTTGCATAGGGGTGAGCCGAGTACGGGCCTAAAGACTAACAGATACATATTTCAGTGGATCCATGTAAGATAATACGTTATATATGGACAACCTGGTGTTTACAATTCGACATATACACTGAATCTAGGGGAGTGCGCCACCATAACCTCTAATCTCCCCGAAGTATGTGCCAGCGTTGCATAGCGTGCGGGAGGCCAGACAAGCCGACCTTTTTTTTTTGCGAATTGGCAGACAAGCCAATCTAGAAATGCTTTTGGCAGTGACATGTGGGACCGTCCACGCTTGGGGACACCCTCCTTTGGTGCAAAGCAAAGAGGGGGAGGACCGCGCTCCCGGGAATCTGGGGTACAGCCTATAGATACGAAAACAGACGGCGCGCACCGCACGTGGCTACTAATCACCAGTCAAACGGAGACCAGCTCTAGCTTACTACTTTTCTACTCTTGATGAGTTCTGGACACGGTTGTTGAACTTTGATGACACCCCCCGATCGAAATGAATGCACGCTGCTACGTAATCCTGCCTGAACCTAACCGAACAGAGGCAGATCTAGGCGAGCTGACAGGACAATCCAGACATGGCGAGGCTGCTCGTTGAAGTGGCCATGCGTCCGCCGGCTGTACGTATCAGGCCTAGCTAGGCACGTTTCTTGCACGGCTGAATTATCCAAGTCCACAGCACAGACAGTAGATTAGATTAGTACTGACTCAGGGATCAGTGATCACTGCGTGTTGTGCTAGTCAAAAGGGAGCAACGGAATGGCAGCACGTTTTCGACTTTTGGTTATTAGGAAGAAAAGAATGATTCCCGTGTGGTTTACCGATCCGAGGGAGATCCTCCTCTCCGGAAAAGAGGAGCGGACGCGCACGCGTACGAGGATGGAAAGAGGCAGCTGCTGCGCGCCGCGGACGCAACCCCGGTGGAAGCGCCACCGCGACGTCGTACGGGCGGCGCCCCCGCGTCCCCGGTCCTGCCAATGGAGCACGGGCGCGCGGAGAGGCAAAGGCGACATTCAGACGGCGGAGCGGTCCAACCTAGTCACGGAACGCGTCCGCCCAGCGGGGCCGGCGGGGTCGCTGTCGAGCTCGTCCCCCGGAAGGAATCGCGCGGCCCGCTCCCTTGGGCGACACGGCGCCATGCACAGATGCACGTCCCTGTTGGCGCCACGGGTTGGCGCGGTACTTTGCTGGTTGTTCGGTCGTCCGCGCGCTGTACTTTGCTGGTTGTTCGGCCGTCCATATACCAAGCTTAAGTAGAAGGGGTCGACACTTGGAACTAAACAAGTCAGCCGCGTGTTTGGACGACGAACCGGTGCTGAGCTCACGGGGATCACGTAAAGACTAAAGAGCCATTTTTTTTTTAGAAATGGGGTGTCCCCGGCCTCTGCATCAATCGATGCACACAGCCGTTTTATTGACAAGTTTCAAACGTTTACAAGTATCAAGCAACGGAAGAGTGAAAACCAGCTAGCCATCGCCTAACAACGGCTCGGCTGCAAGCCAACTAAAATGGAATACATGGCATATCTAAGCTTCTTCAATTCTATTAGTATGCCGCCAACCACCCTGGCTGAAGATAGCCCGAACGACCGCCATCAGTCGTGTGCATCCAGAATCCATATACCCCCGCTGGTCTTCTGGGAGAAGTAGAGCCCAAGTGGTAATCCAATGCGACGTTCTGTTGATAACCTGCATAAAGGGGGAGACATTTGCATTGTTAAATATAATATCATTTCGACAATTCCATATTGCCCATACCAAGGCACAGGCACCAATTCTTATCCGTGCCTTGACAGATTTGCTAATCCCGTTCAGCCATTTTCCAAACATATTATTTATATTGCTAGGGGGGGGGGGCATATTGAAGGTGAAGTGAACAACTCTCCATATAAGGGATGCGAATTTGCAATTGAGGAAGAGGTGTTCTATGGTTTCTTCCTCATCACAGAAAGCGCATTTTTTGCAACCATTCCAGCTTCTTTTGGCCAAGTTGTCCTTGGTTAGGATCTCTTTTCTATTTAGGAACCACATGAAGATTCTAATCTTTAGTGGTACCTTAATTTTCCACAAGTATGTCCTAAGAAATCTTGCATTCCCGTTAAGCAATTCCGCGTATAGAGATCTAACCGAGAACTGACCGGATTCCGTCAGCTTCCATATGAAAGTGTCTTTTTCATCGGTGAGCTGAATATCCATGAGCCTCTCTACGAGGTCGAGCCATGAAAGCCATTTATCGCCGTCAAGATTTCTTCTAAAAGAGATGTTCAGGCCATTCTCGGTGAAAGAGCTCGCCACAGTGACATTTTTATGGTTCACGATGGCATAGAGATTAGGGAATTGATTCGCTAATGGAGCGTCACCAAGCCAGGTGTCTTCCCAAAAGCGAGTTCCTTCACCGTCACCGACGCAGAATGAACCATATTTGAAGAATGTATCTTTCTGGTTCATGAGCCCTTTCCAAAAAGGGGAGTCCGTGGGTTTGGCTTGGACTTCAGCTAGGTTTTTGTTTTTGAGGTATTTGTTACATATCAACTCTTGCCACATCCCTTCCTCATTAATGATTTTGAACAGCCATTTGCTCAAAAGGCAACTGTTTTTGATGTCCAGAACTTCAATACCCAGACCGCCTTGGTCTTTTGGTCGGCATATCATATTCCACTTTGATAGCCTGTATTTCTTTTTGTTCTGGTCGCATTGCCAAAAGAAGCGGGATCGGTAAAAGTCTAACCTCTTTCTTACCCCTACGGGTATCTCAAAGAAGGATAGAAGGAACATTGGCAGGCTGGTTAGAACCGAGTTTATGAGAATTAGTCTATCTCCATAGGAAAGGATCTTGCCTATCCAAGATGCAAGCTTCTTCTCGAATCTATCTTCGATAACCTTCCATTCTTTAATTAGTAATTTTCTGAAATGGATGGGGATACCAAGGTATTTGAATGGGAGGGCGCCTATTGCGCATCCGAAGATTTCCTTGTAATCGATCTGGTGGTTTTTCGCTTTTCCGAAGCAAAAAAGTTCACTTTTGTGGAACTTTATCTTGAGGCCGGAGAGTTGTTCGAATATGCAAAGAATAAGCTTCATATTTATTGCTTTGTCAATATTGTGTTCCATGAAGAGGATAGTGTCATCCGCATATTGGAGTATCGATACCCCTCCTTCTACAAGGTGAGGTATCAGTCCTCCAACTTGGCCATCATATTTAGCTCTATTGATGATGATGGCAAGCATGTCGGCTATGATGTTAAAAAGCATGGGAGAGAGAGGGTCCCCCTGCCGAAGCCCTTTGAGAGTTTGGAAATAGTGGCTGACCTCGTCGTTCACTTTTATTCCCACGCTACCCCCCTGAGTGAATTTGGTTATCCAATCACACCATTTGATAGGAAAACCTTTCATTCGCATCACTTGCTGGAGGAAGGGCCATTTGACCTTGTCATAGGCCTTCTCAAAATCGATTTTGAACAGGACACCATCTAGCTTTTTGGTGTGAAGTTCATGAAGGGTCTCATGCAATATAACCACCCCTTCCAAAATATTTCTGCCCGGGATGAACGCAGTTTGGGTAGGGTTGATGATTTTCTGGGCTATCCCAGTGATGCGGTTAGCACCTACTTTAGTGAAAATTTTGAAGCTCACGTTGAGGAGGCAAATAGGTCTATATTGTTCTATACGGCTTGCATCTTCTTTTTTGGGAAGAAGTGTAATGATGCCAAAGTTTAGTCTGAACAGGGGCAAGTCGCCTTCCTGCAACTGATAGAACATGGCCATCATGTCCTCTTTTATAGTGTCCCAGAACACTTGATAAAATTCAGCTGGGAAGCCATCGGGGCCAGGAGCTTTATTCTTCTTCATTTGCATCACCGCTTCCTTCACCTCTATTTCGGTGAGGTCTGCGGAAAGTGCATTCTTTTCTTCGAGGGATAGTTGGGGGATATCCTCGATCCTATCCTCAAGAAGGCTGAAATTATTTTGAGGAGGCGCCCCAAACAGACCCTTGTAGTATTCACTAATGAATACTTTAAGGTTTTCAGCACCAATGACTGTGCCCTCATCTTGCTCAAGTTGGAAGATTTTTTTCTTTCTATGCTTGCCATTGGCAATGAGATGGAAATATTTAGTATTTTCCCCCCCCTTCCTGAATGTGCTTTACTTTAGCCCTTTGAGCCCATTTGGTCTCTTCATCTCTTCTTAATTTGGCCAGATGCTCCTCTGATGCCTTTTTTAAAGATCTTTCGGGTTCACTAAGGGGAAAGGTTTCTGCTTTAATATCAAGGCTATCGATGATATTAAGCAGACGATCTTTTTCTTTCTTATATTCTCCGCTGATGTTGCGGGCCCATCCTCAGAGAAATTGCCTCAGGTGGCGAATCTTCTTCTGCCATGATTCAATTGGCGTGGATTCATTCTGGACAGATCTCCATTCGTTTTTTTACCATATCTATGAAGCCCTCTTACTTGAGCCAAGATAGCTCGAAGGAGAAGGACAAGCTTTTTCCTCCGTGTGCTTCGCTATTTCACTCTCGCTATTTCACTCACGGCCGATGCTTTTTCATCTTACATTATCCAGTTCTCACTTATGATCTATTCACAGCTCGCATGTCATCGCGAAAGCAAACTCAACGGCCCCGATTTTCTTCTTCTTAATTGCAACACATTATTCCCTACTCCGTGCGCTATTCACCACCTCAATATTTCACAGATGTACAGTAATCTCAGTGCTCTCAAGACATTTCACCCTTTTTATTTCTTCCACGATCTTTGTCTGGCCCTCCTCCCAGCACGGAGGCATCATCCAAACCGGTGGACGCGACGTACGAGGGCCACCACCTACATCCATCGCGCAATGTGGAGGTGTTTGCGGCTCCGTAACAGAAGTGATGCTTGTAGCTGCAAACAACGACGTGATCGGAACTAATGACTACGAGCATAATCGCTTCAAAACTAGCAAGCGCGGAGGCGTCCAGTTAGAGCGTGGACGTCGCTGCCGTTCATCGCCTAAGTCCCTAATTTTTACATGTAACTCAGGGCGGGTGGTAGGGGGAGGGGGGCACTGCCTTTTTCAGCTCCGTCAATAGTTCCACATGTAGTTGAAGCCGCCAGTGGTCCTACCATGCTTTTCCCTGCCACTCGCACTGGAGTAGCCGGTAAGCGTAAATTATATGTATATATACATTGTGGTTGGATATACAATGTAAATTACACTTATATATAGTGTAACTTAGATATAGTTTTTTTTTTACTTTTATTGAAATAGAAAAATAGTTGATTGTCCGTGCAAGCTGTCATCTTATGACCCAAAGAAAAATTAAGTTATGGCGCACGTTCAGAAAATGGCCGACTGCGTAGATAGACATTTTCTTTTGTTATTTTTGCATGTCTGATCTATCTAAAATTTCGGTTATCCCAACTTGAATTCTGCCTGAGGGTGTCTTGTGCTTGGTTGGAAGTAGGTATGCAGAGTGACAGCCGATCGAGCCTGCTTTGTAGTTAAAATCGGTTAGGTTATTTGTATCATCTATAAAGAGGATTATTTCACTTTTAAACTAGCCCGCATGCAATCTTGTTGCAAAGGTTCACACTTCGGATCCAAATCGCTTGTATTTCTACATGGCGGCTTGCATAGTTGTATCACTCATACATGTCGTCTACACAAAAGTACTACAGTGTAGAATCTTACGATTTTTGCCGCCTATGAATCGTAAGATTCTACTCCGTATTACTCACGAACCTACTATAGAAGGCTATCAATTCATTACCGTAAGCCTTGAAAATCGAACAAAAGATAAAGCACGCAAGAAGCTAAAATACTAGTTACTTGAGTTGACTATGATAGTCACTAGATGGATTTCTCGCATCTCCTTTTACCTCAGTGCTTAGGTCAGATGGTTCTTAGTAGGATAGCCTTCAAAAGCTTCTGGTTTCTTAATTGCGCCGTGAGTAGAGCGAAATCAAGAAAGGATGAAGTATAATTTCCGTGGAAGCAAGAGTATCTAGAAACTCTTCTTCAGTTTATTCTAATTCTGCGTCGCCATCCAGCAGTTAAGATGTGGATGTGTGATGTCTGAAGTATACGCCCAGTCTCACCTGCACCGCTACTTGGGATACAAATCTGCGTCCGGATGCGTCCCCGGCCGAGCGCGCCACCGAATCGACGCCGCAGCTTTCAGGACGAAAACGATGACCAGCTCGCCGCCATCACTAGGGTGGTGGAGGAGGTGTTTCGAGACTGGACGGGTCGCACGCAGGTTGTTGCTGTCAATCGGGCTCTTAGGACATGATGAATATCCCCGGGATTTCAGTTTTGATCCTCTCGCATTTATACAATGGAATTATGTGAGCGTCTCTCCTGGCTCCTGACCCCTTCCAACAATCAATTGTTCGACACACGATTTTTGCATCCATTTTGATTCACGGTTTGGAATCGATTTTGGTTAAACCCTAAACCCTAAGGTTCAGCCGGCCCGAAAAGTCGTGTTTATTGATGAATATTTTTTTCAACAAAGTATTGAAGAATATATGCTTTTTACACTTCAACCAAACATTCTTGCCTACTTGCATAACGTTGCCGTAAAAAATAGCACCGCACTTCGGTTCTCTTGCGACATCCACGGTTATCTGAAAGCGACCCGCTATACATGTCCTTTATTTTTTTTCTTTCACTTAATGTAATTCTGCGCTGCAATTGGAAAAGAACTTAGCTTTGGTATCTATTCGATCTGTGCTAATGCTACTACATGTGCACACTCCACGCACCTCTAGGTTTAGCTAGCTTTTCCGTGCCTTTCTCCAGCAGAACAGGGCGAGCTTTGCAGCTGGAATTGCATTTGGACACACCGGAAAGCCTAGAATGGAGCCGAACCCTTTCCTAACCAATGTTCAGGGATTTGCTCCTAGATTGATGCCTACGCTGCCACATCAAGAAAGGCAGCTTTAAGGCATCGAGTAGACAGAATCTGCCCAAACCTCATGTGCGTGAAGACTGAAGAATCCTCAACGTACGCGTATGCACCTATGCTTTATTCGTGCTGACGATGAGAGTGTTCATAATCTTTTTCAAAGATACGTCCTGGACAGACGTATCGGTCTCATAGAAGAACAGCGCGGTCGACACAGATGTCGAGAACGCAACTCCACACTGTCTATTAGGACAGCAAAAACACACATACAACTACTCGTGAACCCTCCACCTATCCACGGAGGCTAGCTCGGCTCTGAAGAGACCGGCATCTCTCCACATCTCGCCCTGTCGGGGGGATAACCCCCGGTAGGGTCAAGAGACTAGAAAGTCAACCATAGACTTTGTGTATTCCGGCCAGGCCCTTTCTTGATAACCCGGCATAAGTCAACCATAGACTTTGTGTATCCCGGCTAATACTTGGATATGCCGGTATAGCCGGAATATTGGTATATGTGTGCCGGCATACTTAGATATGCCGGCCTAACCATTTGGTGTGTTGTGCAGGAGTAGGGGAGGCCGGATTACCCGACCCTCGTAGGTCGTTGGTCCGGCATATATGTCCTGGGTATGGCCAACGGTCATATCCGGGATACTTAAGTCAACCAAGGTGTCACATCCCTACAATCAAGGAAGAAAACATCCAAGCATGGTAGCAGAGTAAGATGGCAGGGTGCACAGTGGAGGTTACCTACCCTCACTGTGCACAAGTACGAGCTCACCGCACAGAGGTAAGGCCACAGTTCAAGAGGTACAAGGTACAGGGATATGGCGTCCCATCGAGAGCAATCAGGGGCGAAGTCAAGGGTCTCTGCCATCGTCACCAGCTCCTGTTTGGAGTGTAGCCCGTGTCTTGTGGTCTTGTATGACCGTTGTAACCCTGGCCACCACTATATAAGGTGGCATAGGGAGCCCTGGTAAAGGGTTGGTCACTCGGTGTTCCTACACTTAGCAGTTCATCTTCCTTCTCTAGCAGAGAGCTTGGAAGCACCATTGTTGTGTACTACATCGACCCAAATATACAATCAGTAGAGCAGGAGTAGGGGTGTTATCTCCTTACGAGAGCCCCGAACCTGGGTAGATCTGTGTTCCTTTCTGTCGTGCTCTTTAGCCCGTTCCCCTCTCCCGAATCCTCCAGCATCTAGTTCGGCCCCCATTTAAGCCATCCTATGGCATATGTTGTTTCACCACGACGACATTTGGCGCCCACCGTGGGGCAGATCGATATGCTGGGCGTAGTGTTCATTCGGACGGGGTCTGTGATAGCAGCTTCGGGAGTGCGCGTGGTCTCTGGCCTCGTCCAGAGCCTAGGCTCGCTCAGTTTCGTCAGTGACAACGCCGGTTGTCTCGGTGGCCGGCCGTTCCCCAGGGATGGCCGGATTATGTCTTTCGGTTCCCACGAGGTGTACGTGGGGACTGAGAGAATTTGCAGGAAGGAGGTGCTGGTGGCGTCGGATCCTCCGTCACATCGGCTGGCTCACGCTGGGCGTAGCGCTCGCTCAGTAGAGCCGGCTGAGGTGATGATGGCTGGCACATCCGTGCCGCCGGCGGAAGATGCCGGCAAAACAGCAGCGGCCGGAGCTTCTCCTCCGGAGCCGCCGAAGGTCAAGAGGTCGGCGCGTCCTCCGTTGGAGCGTGCGGAGAACCTGGCCGGCACTTCCGGTGTGCCGGCTAGGGGCGAGGTTCTTCTTCCCATCATCGACCGGCTTCTCGAGCCGGTGCGATCCGGCGTTGATCCGGAGCAAACAAGGGAGGTCCTGGAGGGATCTCGTCAGGCCCTCGTCGACGAGGCCCTGGCCATGAACCAGGAGCGCGAACGGTTTAACCGGCAACTCCGTGAGTATGAGGCAGCCCATGGTTTTACTCCTGTAGTAATCCGGCCTAGCCGGATAGAAGAGGTTAGAACTAGAGGCAGAAATCTTAATGCTGAGATAGGAAAAGATGCTAGAGATAAGAGTCATACCGCAACTAGTACTGTGCCTAAGGTAGTCTATAGTTCGCCAGTAAAGAACCTTAGAGCGGCGGCCGAGGTAGCTAAGGATTTATCTTGTTTATCCGGCGAAGCACTGCGTGAGCAGCAAGCCCGGCTTAACCAACTTTTGTCTGAAGCTACAAAGCAGCAGGAGGCCTTTAAGAAGGCAAACCCGGGTGCCGGGGCGTCTCAGTACATTGTGTCGGCGGGAGGTGCCGGCGCGAGGTCGAGGGGCCAAGCCTCGTCCCCGCATCCCAGCGCCCGGCGTGCCGGAAGTGTGACCTCTGGCCGCCGGGACAAGCAGATCCAGGTGTACGATCCGGCTGTCGCCGGAAAGCAGGCGATGGTGCAGAAGAATGTCGGCCAAGCTGACAAGTATGTCGGCAGCAAGAAGCCCGGCCAGAGTGTGCCGGCCGGGCATGAAGCAGGCGCGGCCGGTGGTGGCCGGAGTAACAGTGCAGCCCGGCGTCAGCAACAGGGCGCCGGAGGTGCAGCGCAGCAGCAGGGTGCAGCTCAGCCGAGATATCGGGAAGATGATGGGAATTCCGCCCTAGCCAGGGCGGGATATCAGCAGCAAGATCAGCCCGGTCAGCAAGCTGATCAGTGCCAGCCGGAGCAGCAGCAGCAGATGATCGCAGGCCCAATAGCATCCCGGCTTGGACCTCGGTCCTTGGAAGCCAATGATGCACGTTTCAAGCTGGACAAGATCCACCAATCAGAGTTGGTGGAGAGGCAAGGAGCTCCGGGCCCTATGTGTTTCGGACCCCGGATTATGGGGGAGCCGGTGCCTTACTTCTTCCAGCTCGCGCGTGGCGCGAGGACATATAATGGCAGTACGAAGCCGGAAGATTGGTTGGAGGATTACTCCACAGCGGTGAACATCGCCGGAGGAAACCTCAGATGGGCGGTACGATATGTGCCGCAGATGTTGGAAGGTCCAGCCAGGATATGGCTAAATAATTTGCCGGCCGGGAGTATCAACGGCTGGATTGATTTCGAAGAGCAGTTTGTGTCGAACTTTACCAGTACATACAAGAGGCCCAACCGTCCGCAGCAGCTGGCTAACTGCCGGCAAGGAGTGAATGAGACTGACCGTGACTATCTGACCAGGTGGTGCACGTTGCGCAATTCCTGCGAAGGAATCAATGAGCAGCAGGCCATCATGTGGTTCGCTCATGGGTGCCGGCATGGCACCATGCTGTGGCAAAAGCTTCGGAGGCAAATGCCGGCCACGCTGGCCGAAACAATCAAGATCGCTGATAGTTATGCTCTGGGAGATCCCATGCAGCCCAGTCTCGATTCACAAGGACAGGGGCAAACCCAGGGGAACACCAGCAATGCCGGGAGATCAGGGCAATATTATCGCACTGATAACCGGAACAAGAGAAGAGATGAAAGGCCGGATCACCGGTATGGGGCAGCACAAGTTGCAGCTGTGGAGGAAGAGCAAGGGGGCGCCGGCAGTAGCCAGCGTCCGAGATATGAGGACTATCAGCAGCCTCAGCAGCAGCCGCAGCAGCAAGCACAGCCGTTCCAGAAGAAGAATGTCTGGACCAACAAGAATGCCGGCGGAGCCGCCGGCCAGAAGAAGCAGTGGCCGAAGTATACTGTGGGTCTTGCCATGGACAAGCCTTGTGTGTTCCACACATTCCAGCCGGGAAAGCCGGCAAACCATTTGACAAGGAACTGTTCGTGGCTGGACGACATATTAGCAGGTCGTGCAGGTCCCTGGGGACCGGCTAGACCCTCTGTCCTGGCAGCTCCATCGCCGTTGACAGGTGCCAATACGATTGCAGTCCCACCTAGGCCGGTTAATCCCGGGAATCAGAGCAACGCCGGAAATGCCGGCGTAAATCAAGTTGACCAGAGCTATAATCCGGAATATAACGCCGGAGGCCCAGGAGCGGGCCGGAATGAGTACAAGGAGTATGATCAGAGCTATATGGTCTTTGAGACCGAGAGAACAGACAAGCAGAGCTTGTACCGGCGGTGTCTGGAGGTGAATGCCGTTATGTCGGCTGTGCCAAAGCTGATGTACTGGTCTGACCAGGCTGTTGGTTGGGACAGGGCAGATCATCCCCGGATCATGCCAAATCCCGGCGGATATGCTCTGGTGATGGATCCGACATTCGTCGGGCCGGCAAATAACGTGAGATTCAGCAAGGTCCTCATTGATAATGGAAGCAGCATCAACATCATGTATCGGGATACGATGGAGAAGCTGGGAATCAAGGAAAATATGCTGGAACCGAGCAAGACCACGTTCCACGGCATTGTGCCGGGACTTTCGTGTGCGCCGATGGGCAAGATCCGGATGGATGTCATGTTTGGCAGCCGGGATAACTGCAGGGTGGAAAACCTCATGTTCGAGGTGGTTGATCTGGAGAGCCCCTACCATGCTTTGCTGGGTAGGCCGGCACTGGCAAAATTCATGGCCTCTACGCATGTGGCGTATCTGAAGATGAAGATGCCGGGACCCAAAGGAGTGATCACCATCATTGGTGATTACAAGCGTTCGATGGCATGTGCCACCGCCGGATCCAATCTGGCCGAGACTCTGATCATTGCAGAGGAGAGGAAGAGGCTCAAGCGAGCAGTGGAGATTGCTGAGGCGGTCGTGGCCGGCAAATCTATGCCGGGCATGACAAATCCCGGTGGCAGCGTTTCTTTTCAAGTGAGTAAGGAAGTCAAAAAGGTGCCTCTGGATGAAGCTTTCCCGGAGCGCCATGCCCTGGTTGGGGCAAGTTTGGATCCCAAATAGGAAAGCGAGCTCATCAGCTTCCTCCGTGAGAATCGGGATATCTTTGCATGGTCTACTTCGGACCTGCAAGGTGTGCCGAGGGAGCTGGCTGAGCACGCATTGCACGTGAGACCCGATGCTAAGCCAGTGAAGCAGTCGCTCCGGCGGAATGCCGGCGATAGAAGGAAAGCCATATGGGAGGAAGTGGCCAGGCTCTTAGCCTCTGGCTTTATCAAGGAAGTACTTCATCCGGATTGGGTGTCTAATCCGGTTTTGGTGGAAAAGAAGAAAGATGAGCCTGCCATAGTGAAAGTATGGCGGATGTGTGTTGATTACACCAACTTGAACAAGGCATGTCCTAAAGATCCATTCCCGCTGCCTCGGATCGATCAAGTGATTGATTCCACAGCCGGATGTGAACTGTTATCTTTCGTAGATGCTTATTCTGGTTTCCACCAGATCCCTTTGTATGAGCCAGATCAAATAAAGACATCCTTTATTACCCCGTACGGGGCTTATTGCTATCTCACTATGCCGTTCGGTTTAAGAAATGCCGGCGCAACTTACCAAAGGTGTATGCAAAAGTGTTTGCACGATCAGATAGATAGAAATGTGCAGGTATATGTCGATGATATCGTCATAAAAACCAAGGAGAGCAAGACTCTCATAGATGATCTCCGGGAAACCTTTGGGAACCTGAGGAGATTCCGGATGAAGTTGAATCCGGCTAAGTGCACCTTTGTTGTGCCGGCGGGCAAGTTGCTCGGTTTCCTTGTTTCCAGCCGGGGTATTGAGGTGAATCCCGGCAAGATTCGTGCCATAGAAAGGATGAAGCCGCCGACAGATTTGAGGGAAGTACAGAAGTTCACTGGGTGCCTCGCATCCCTGAGCCGCTTCATAAGCCGGCTGGGAGAGAAAGCTCTGCCGTTATATCAGTTGATGAAAAAGTCCGACACATTTGTCTGGACAACGCAAGCAGATGCAGCTTTCAAGGAATTGAAACAGTTGTTGTCAACATCGCCGGTATTAGCGTCTCCGATGCCCCGGGAGCCAATGTTGCTCTATATAGCGGCAACCAACCGAGTTGTCAGTGCTGTGGTGGTAGTAGAGCGAGAGGAAGGAGGCAAAACCGTGCAGCGGCCGGTATATTATCTGAGTGAAGTCCTCTCCACCTCAAAGCAAAACTACCCCCACTATCAGAAGATGACCTATGGTGTCTATATGGCGGCCAAGAAGCTCAAGCATTACTTCCAAGAGCATCCAATCCGGGTAGTGGCCGAGGCCCCTATCTCGGAAATTATAAGCAACAAAGATGCCAGCGGCCGGATAGCAAAGTGGGCAATAGAGCTTTCACCATATACACCGCAGTACGATAAGAGGGATACAATCAAGTCCCAGGTCTTGGCTGATTTCTTTATTGACTGGGCCGAGATACAGTATGAGCCACCATTGCCAGATGCAAATTATTGGAGGATGCATTTCGATGGGTCCAAGACAATCCATGGCTTGGGTGCCGGCATAGTTCTCAGTTCACCAAAGAATGACCAGCTGAGATACGTCCTGCAGATTCACTTTGCAGCATCAAATAATGTGGCGGAATATGAGGCACTTGTGCATGGCCTGAAGGTGTCTAAGGACATAGGAATTCGCCGGATTATGTGCTTCGGTGATTCTGACTTAGTGATTCAGCAGTGTTCCGGCATATGGGACGCGCATGATGCTAACATGGCATCATACCGTTTCCTAGTGCAGCAGTTAAGTGGTTACTTTGAAGGTTGTGAGTTCCGGCACGTTCTCCGGGCTCAGAACGATGCAGCCGATGCATTATCCAAGCTGGGGTCTTCCCGAGATTCAATCCCGCCCGGCATTTCGCTGGAGCATCTGAGGAAGCCATCGATCAAACCCTCGCCGGAGTCATCCTCCATTTATGTCCCGCCAGGTCCAGATGAAGCAGTTCCAATGGAGATAGATGCCGGAGCCAGGACGGATAACCCGGGGACTGTTTCCTCAGTCCCGGGGACTGGGCCGGCATATGCTGTTAGTACAGTATTCCGGAGCAAAACTAAAGGCAAGGGTAAAATGTGCCAAGAGGTTGTGCCGGTATACCCGGGGACTGCTCCGGCATACCCGGGGACTGATTCTTCAGTCCCGGGGACTTCGCAGCCCATGGAGATCGATTATGGGTCGGGCGAAATGATGGAAATAGATCAGGCAGTGTTCACTGTCAGGGAAGTGCCCTCATGGGCACGTCCTATCATGAACTTCATGGTGGATGGTCAAGTGCCGGCGGATGAAACCGAGGCCCGCCGGGTTATAAGGAGATCCAAAGCGTATACCATCATCAACAAAGAAATATACAAGAGAAGTACCACCGGAGTATTGCAGAGATGTGTCGAATCTGCGGAGGGTCTGGAGATGCTCCGGGAAATTCACCAGGGGGAGTGTGGTCACCATGCTTCGTCCAGGGCATTGGTGGCAAAGGTATTCCGGCATGGCTTCTATTGGCCAACGGCACTGCAAGAGGCATAAAACTTGGTCCGGAAATGTAATGGGTGTCAAAGATATGACCACCAGATTCATCAGCCGGCATCTGCCCTGAAAACTATCCCAATAACCTGGCCCTTTGCTGTTTGGGGCCTGGATATGGTCGGGGCTTTTAAGCCGGCCAGAGGGAAGATGACCCATATCCTGGTCATGGTGGACAAGTTCACCAAGTGGATTGAAGTGAAGCCCATAAGCAAGTGTGATGGTCACACAGCAGTGAAATTCTTAAAGGATATAATCTTGAGATATGGTGTTCCTCATAGCATCATCACTGACAATGGGTCAAACTTTGCCCAAGGGCCATTTGCCAGATTTTGTGAGGAAGTGGGAATCCGGCTGGACGTTGCGTCGGTTGCCCACCCTTGTGCCAATGGCCAAGTAGAGAGATCGAATGGGCTAGTATTATCCGGCATAAAACCCCGGCTAATAGAGCCCCTGGAGAAAACTCCGGGATGTTGGCTAGATGAGCTGCCAGCAGTGCTGTGGAGTTTAAGAACAACTCCGAATAGATCAACAGGCTACACACCATTTTTCCTGGTGTATGGAGCAGAAGCTGTGCTTCCAACAGATGTAATACATGATGCACCAAGAATAGTGCTATATACTGAGGAAGAGGCTAAAGAAGCCAGAGAAAATGATGTTGATCTGCTAGAGGAAGCAAGGGAAATAACTCTGTCAAGAACAGCAGTGTATCAGCAGAACCTCAGACGCTATCATGCGCAGAAGGTAAATCCAAGGAGATTTCAAGAGGGAGATCTAGTACTCCGGCTAAAGCAAGGAACAGAAGGCCGGCATAAGTTAACTCCTCCATGGGAGGGGCCATTCATTGTGAGCAGAGCTCTGCACAATGATGCCTATTATCTTATAGATGCGCAGGACCCCAAGAAGAATAAGGCGGACAGGTCCGAAGAAGAAACCAAGAGGCCATGGAACATAGCTCTACTGCGCCCCTTTTACTCCTGAGCAACACAATGTATGTATTTCCATATTTTCCTTTGTATGCCGGCGTGTTGTGCCGGCACAAGACTAATGAATGAAATGCCGGCATCTCGAAGAAGCCGGGTAACTAGCTCCGAGGTATATTTGTTGTTTATTTACAGTTCTTTATTATATGCCGGCTGGCTTTATTTGAATGTTTCCTATGTCGGCCTAGTAATGTGTCGGCACCAAAGGCAACTCTTTGACTCAGCTGCTGTCCGAAACCCGGCTTCATGGCTAGCAAGAGTAGATGCCGGAGATTGTCTACACATGGAAAACGGCTAAGGAAATACAAAGCAAGCGAACCGACATTTTCGTTAAAGCTAAAGTTAAAATTTAAAGTGTCGGATGATTTGAAGTCTAAGTCTCAAAGTTAAAGTACTGTATGTTCGAGGAAGCAACCTTGAGACTCATACGTCGAAAGCCAATTGAGGTAGACAAGTAGCCAAGGTTGTGAAATTGAGGAAACAGGAAAACAACTCGGTGACTTAGCCAAAAGATGATCCGGCATTAGTAACAAGCAAACCAAGATAAAACTTGTTCAGGTAGCAAACCAAAGGAAATTAAGCGTGTATATTACATCTGCACCCGGCATACCGGGGATCTGATAAAACTTAAAGTTTTTATGCTGCAAAGTCAAGGACCAGGGGCAGAAGCAGAGGCGCCGGCTGGTGGAGCAGTGGCGGTGGAGATGTCGGCTTCAGGAGTGCCGGACCCAGCAGATGGAATGGAGCCATCACCTCCGCCCGGGGCAGATGCCTGTTTCGGGACATCAGTGTCGGCCTCTTCAGCTTCATCTTCATCCTGGCTGGAGTCGGAGCCCTCAGCAGCGGCGGATGTCCCGGCATCGTCCTTCTTCTCCGGCTCACGGATATCCCGAACGAAGGCGTCGGTGTCGGCATAGTCCACATAGCTGTGGGCCAGCTCCCGTCGGCGCCGGATGTGTTCCGGATCCGTGGTCCAGATGGATCCTTCGCGCACAGTGCGCAAAGTCTCCAAGTCAGCCTTTTCATACCAGGACAAGAAGTAGCTGAGAGCTTCGTCAGCTCCAACCCTCGCGCCGGAATCTCGCCACTCCCGGAGGCGAACCTTGGCCAGCTGCAGATCGTTGCCGAGGTCGACGGGATCAGTGGGAGTCCTTTGTCCCGGCCAGAGGGCAGAGAATGCCTCCTGGGCGCCATATAAGAGTTCTTCGGTGTAGAGTGTCATGGCGTTTTTCCGGGACTGCAGAGCCAGCAGCTGCTCCGACATGTCCCAGTTGGGCGAGTCAACCGGAACACCCCGGCTTTCTCGGTCCAACTGCAAAGCCCTCTCAACGTCTTCGACGGAAGCGGGAAACATGTCTGAGGAATAGAAACAATGTTAGCAAAAGGAGAATATGTCGGCATAGATGCTATGCCGGAGAGAATTACACCATGTCGGGAAGGATAATGGGAAAGGATTAGAAGCTTACTGGCAAGGTCGGCATTCAGCTGTGCAACTGTAACCTCCCATTTGGTGGCCTGCTCCTTCAGGCTATCCAGTTCAGCGTGGGCGTCGGAGGCATCAGTCTCGGAGGTGACAAGCAGGGACTGGGTTTTCTTCAGTAGGCCCTCCCTCTGTTCCTTTTCGTCCAGAAGCTCGGTGATCCGGCCCTTCAGCTGCTCAACCTCGGCCTTGTGACCGGCATCCCGGTCGTCCAGTTGCTTGGCTACATCCACTGAGGACACACAGTCCTGGTGGTGTGCTTCCAGTGCAGCTTTCTCGTCTGAAAAGATTTGAAGTCAAAACAAGGATTTGAAGAAAGAAAACAGTGAAAAGATTAAAGGATTTGAAGTACAGAAGGATTAGTTCAAGGTTAAGAGGATCCGGCATACCAGTAAGCTCCTTCACTCTCTTGGCAAGCTCGGTGACTTGGGCTTCGGCACCAGCTGCCAAATGTTAGACAAAGATTAGGTGTCGGCATATTAAGATGTGCCGGCCAAAGGACTATTGAGAAGGGCAAGGTATGTCGGCTGAAATTACCTTTCTGGGACAGTTCCAGCTGGAGCTTGCTGTGTGCGTCGGAAAGCTTCCGATGCTCGCACACCAAGTCATGGAACATGTCGGCACGGGCGTTATTCATGCGCTGCAAAAGTATTAGGATTTGAAGGGATATGAGATAACTAAAGCATGCCAGTACAGTTGAAGATTATATGAACTATTTATGCTATAGGAGATCCGGCACAGGTGCTGCGCACCTATCCCGGCTCTCGGTGACTAGGATTTGAAGCTCGAATCGAGCTTATATCTCGGTCAAGAGGATTTGAAAAATAATTGAGATGTGAAATTGTAGAGACCCGGCACAGGTGCTGCGCACCTATCCCGGCTCTCGGTGACTAGGATTTGAAGCTCGAATCGAGCTCATATGTCGGAAAGTTAATTGCAAAAGCAGCTAAGTGCAAAAGGTCTTGGAAAATCCCGGATGTCCGTATCCCGGACAGCCGACATTTTCGGGGACTGGGGATATCTATATGTAAAGGACTTACGTTGGTGGCATCGGCCAGGCGATGAAGTCGTTGCTGAAGACTGAGAAGTTCGCAGGCAATAGGAATGGGCTTCGCGGCCAGGATATCAGCTGGGTTGCCGGTGGCCGAAGCTTCGGCCTGTTTCTTCTTCTTGGATTCAGCTGTGTCCAGGGAGTCGGCGTCATTCCATTTCGCGCAGCGCTCCTTAAGAGAGCCGAGGCTCTGGTCACTTTTCGTCAGAAGAGGGACGATGCCCTCGAGTTCTGGTGTGTCGAAGAAGCTGGCCCGGTAACCAGGACGGGTTGCTGCCCTGCCAAGATGCAGGGCCAGAGCAGAGCTGGTCCGGGACGCTGCTTTAGGAGGAACAGTGGCGGCGGAAGGCGTGCCGGACTTGCTAGGCTGGAACTTGAGAGTGCCGGACTTGGCCTGGGCGGTGGTCTTGGCCGGGGCAGTGGCTTTGGCCGAGGCAGTGGCCTTGGTCGGCGCAGGAGTCTTCTCAGAGGATGGAGTCTCGGGTGCAGGCTATTCCGGCGCGGCCGGTGAAGCTTGGCCAGCTGGGGCAGGTTCCGGAATAGTCCGGACTTCCGGCACAGCAGGGCCCTTTCCTTTAAAATCTATGCCGGCGCTCTTGTCGCTTGCGCCGGCGTCGTCAGTTGTGCCGGCATCGCTGGTGGGCGCGCCGGAGTCTGGGGCTTCTTGGTGGGCTCCTGTGTCCATGTGGACATCAGGAGCCGGAGGTTCCTGTTGAGCCCCCGAGTCCATGTGGACATCGGGGGCAGAGGTGTCTTGTTCCGGCGGAGGAACGTCCTTCGCCGGGGAGGAGGTCTTGTCGGGCGCAGGCGAGGATGCCGGCGCCGGGGAGGTCGTGTGGCTGGCAGAGGGTATGTCGGAGGTAGCAGTGGCCGCGGGCTTGGTAACTTTCGGGTCGCCACTCGAGCCAGAAGCTTGTTCCGGCGCAAGAGGAGCTCTGAAAGAGAAAAAACGCCAAGTCAATAATGCAAGCAAGAGATATGTCGGAAATGAAACAAGCAGAAGGAACTTACCCCACGGCGACAGGTCTCGGTTTCTTCAGTATGGGCACGCCGACCTTCTGCCTCTTCGACTTCTGAGGTGTGTCGGGCTGGGGCTTCACCCCTCGCTTCCGGCCGGCACGTCCGCCGGTGGAAGGAGGTCCCTGGTTCAGAGGGGCGGTGTCGATAACCATATCGTCCGGGATAGCTGAGGACGGCATTGGAAACTCGTAAGCAATAGGTGTTTCTGGAAAGGCATATGCAAGTGGCATCGGGTCATAGTACAGCAGGATCTCCTCGTCAGAATCAATCTCACTCCGGTCTTGAGTATAATGCCGGGATGAAGAGCCCTTACCCATGGCAGCTGTAGCACGGGTGCTCCTGGGAAGCTTATCCCAATGATCCGGATCTTCAACATCCGCAACAGTGCGGTCCGCCGCGATCTTGATCCGGGAGTTCTCCATGGCTTGGAAGCTGAATTTCTGTATAAACAGCAAAGTCAAGTATTCAGACAAGGAAATATGCCGGTGGAAGAGGTATGTCGGATCAATATGATATGTGTCGGCAAACAGACATGTGTCGGCTTAAGTATCTATGTGCCGGACATGGACTTTATGTATCGGATAAGATGGTTTACCGTTGGGGCGGGCCTATCCCGGCTGTATGGTTCTAGCCCCCATGCAAAAGTGGCCTGAGAGGACTTGCAGACATCCTTAATCCGGCGCAGAATGTCGGCCGGAGTCAGCTCGTGTGTGGAGTGCCGGGTGGGGTCCATTGGCCCGCTCATCTGGCAGATCTTGTGCGACCGGCGCTGCAGAGGGGAGACGCGCCGGCTTATATAGCAGGCCACCAGGTCTTGAGGAGTAAGACCGGCATCCCGGAGCTCGCCCTTAACCCGGTGAAGCGCATTCACCGGCATCACCGAGTTCTTCGGGTTGTAGGTCCAGTTCGTCATAGCCAAGGGTGGCTCGTCCACAAATGGCGGCAGGTTGAGCAGATCCTCGTCGGTGGTGTTCTTGACGTAGAAGAAGCTTTTCTGCCACTTCTTGCAAGATTCCAGGAGCTCCACCTTGGGGAAGTCCGAGCCCTTTCGGGACATGATGGTGGCCGCGCCGCAGAGGGTCATGGGGCGGTCCTTCTTTTCCTGGGCCGTCTCCGGCGGGTCGTCCTTGCTCCGGGGCGGCTCTTGGACGACTTGCTTCCGCAGTTGGAAGTACTTCGCCCAGCCTTGAGTAAGGGGCTCTATGCCGGCATAGCCCTCGCAAAAAGCAGCGAAGGCGGAGAGGATCATCATGGCATTGGCCGGGATATGATGAGGTTGTAGGTCGTAGGTGTTGAGGAAGTCCCGGAAGAAGTCCGATGCCGGCAGGCCGAAGCCACGCTCGAAGTGGGCGATGAAGACGACGCGTTCGCCAGGTTCAGGTGCCGGCACAGTTTCTCCTGCTGGTAGCCGGCATGCTACGCCCTCCGGGACTCTCCTGGTGGAGGTGACCCAGGATATGTCGGCCGGAGTAACCTCCGACCCCTCCCAGCTGGAGCGTCCTTGGGCTCGGGCCGAGGTATCTTCCTCAGAGGCCGAGGTGCCCGTCATGCTTGAAGATGCCATCTTAGTGGCCGGGACAAGGCGTGAGAGCCGGAGTCCCGTGATGTTATTCCTATCAAGGCCAGAGAAAAGAGGGAGGTTAGTCTCTCCGGCATACCACTCTCCCCAAGGTTAGCAGAAATCAAAGATCTACCGAGCCAGTTAAAACAGGAAACAAATAAGGGTAAAAATTCTAAGGAAGAACACCTGTGAGCGCTGTTAGCAATGCTAGTCGAATCCAGAGAGGAACTGCACTAGATCTATGTGGATATGGCTACCAATGCGAAGCTATGAAGAAGCATCAAATAGGAAGAACAGAGGGAGAGAGGAACTCACCGGAGTTTGGCCGACGGCGAAAGAACGACGACGGCGAGCGTACAGAAGAAGATCCAATCTCCCTGCAATGCTGCAGAGAGAAGAGGCGGCGGCGGCGGCGTCGTCAATGGTGATGCCGTGCGTCGTCGAGCGTCGGCGCCGGAGTAGAGCGGGTCGTCGGCGGCGCTCCTTCTCTGTCCCTCGGTCCGGCGGCGAAGCGCAAGGGGCAGGAGAGCAGAAGAGGAAGAAGGCACTGTGGCGGGGGTAAAAAGAGCAAGTTTACCCCCACCCCATATTTATACCGAAGAGGCAGGGTCGTGGGGATCGTGGGTAGTGTTCCACTCCCCCGACCGTTCCTGCAGAGAGTCGCCACGTGGCGGCACAGAGTGGGGCGGCAGTTCTGGTAACCGTGCCATGACGCAATGATGGCGAGGAGAAACTGCACTGAGAACCGTCACATCGTGGGTGACCGTTCGAGGTGGCAGGACAGTTACAAGTTTCGATGCAAAGCTGTCAGGCATGGCTTCTCGAGGAAGACTCGTCTATATGTCGGATTAACTGCCCGATGTATATGTTCCGTCCGGAATACCCTCGGGACCGGCCGGAATAAGTTTTGGAACAGGAACAGAGGCCGGGATATAATCTGATCACCGGGACATAATGAAGAAAGGTATGTTGAACCTGTCGAGGCTCCACAGCTATGACTGGGGAACCTCGGCAGCTTCGGGGACTAGTGTCGGGGGGATAACCCCCGGTAGGGTCAAGAGACTAGAAAGTCAACCATAGACTTTGTGTATTCCGGCCAGGCCCTTTCTTGATAACCCGGCATAAGTCAACCATAGACTTTGTGTATCCCGGCTAATACTTGGATATGCCGGTATAGCCGAAATACTGGTATATGTGTGCCGGCATACTTAGATATGCCGGCCTAACCATTTGGTGTGTTGTGCAGGAGCAGGGGAGGCCGGATTACCCGACCCTCGTAGGTCGTTGGTCCGGCATATATGTCCTGGGTATGGCCAACGGTCATATCCGGGATACTTAAGTCAACCAAGGTGTCACATCCCTACAATCAAGGAAGAAAACATCCAAGCATGGTAGCAGAGTAAGATGGCAGGGTGCACAGTGGAGGTTACCTACCCTCACTGTGCACAAGTACGAGCTCACCGCACAGAGGTAAGGCCACAGTTCAAGAGGTACAAGGTACAGGGATATGGCGTCCCATCGAGAGCAATCAGGGGCGAAGTCAAGGGTCTCTGCCATCGTCACCAGCTCCTGTTTGGAGTGTAGCCCGTGTCTTGTGGTCTTGTATGACCGTTGTAACCCTGGCCACCACTATATAAGGTGGCATAGGGAGCCCTGGTAAAGGGTTGGTCACTCGGTGTTCCTACACTTAGCAGTTCATCTTCCTTCTCTAGCAGAGAGCTTGGAAGCACCATTGTTGTGTACTACATCGACCCAAATATACAATCAGTAGAGCAGGAGTAGGGGTGTTATCTCCTTACGAGAGCCCCAAACCTGGGTAGATCTGTGTTCCTTTCTGTCGTGCTCTTTAGCCCGTTCCCCTCTCCCGAATCCTCCAGCATCTAGTTCGGCCCCCATTTAAGCCATCCTATGGCATATGTTGTTTCACCACGACGACACGCCCTCGGCAAGGATCTTTTGAATAACTGACCCCGAAGAGAGGGTCGCACCCTCAAACACAATATCGTTACGGTGCTTCCACAAGCACCAGCACACCAGCGCGACGCATGTCCAGAAGTCTCGCAGGTCGTCTTTCCTCCCATGCCAGGATCGCAACTAATCTACAAATGTGGCCATCTGTGTTGGAAGACGGTCCACTCTGCCCCACCAACGTAGGCAGGCAGCCACACCGACCTCGCCAGCAGACAGCCCAACAACAGGTGCGCGATGGACTCCTAGGTCTGATCACAGAACGGGCAGGCTGGGGGTCGCGGCAACCCACGTCGCTCCAGTCTGTCCGCATTCCAGCACCTATCACGCATCACCAGCCACAGAAAGAACCTACACTTGGCCGGAGCACGGGACTTCTAGACCTGTAGTGCGCCCGCCATGGCTACTTCTCCACGGAACATGCCAAGGTAGCATGACTTCGCTGAGTAGGATCCCTTGCCACCCCAGCTCCACCGGAATGCATCTGCCACACCCTCAGTAATAGCGAGTCCCTCCACACGGTCTACGACAGCCAGCAGCTCCTCAATCGCAGGTGCATCGAGGTCAGGGGGATGTCATCCAGCCATCCACCATCGAGGGCGTCTTTGACCAACCTTGCTCTCGAGAGCCTTCTCGGAATCAGCGCAAAAAGATGTGGCACTAAATCCTTTAGGCGCCCATCCGGTAGCCAGCTGTCCAACCAAAAGAAGGTGGCGGAACCATCGCCTACTACCGAGTAGGTTGCGGCTTCGAAGATCTCCGTTACCGTCGGGGGAACTTGGATGTCAAACTCTTTCCACGACCGAGAGGCCTCCACTCGACTCAACTAGAGCCACCGCGCCCGAAGCGCAAGGTTCATCTTTCAAAGGTTTGGGATACCGAGACCACCGAACTCCTTCAGCATACAGACCCTGTCCCACACCACAAGACAGTGGCCGTCGTGCACATCCTTACGACCTTTCCACAAAAATCCGCGAAGAATCTTTTCGATCGCTAGCAGAGTCTCGACCTGGACATCGAGGGACATCATGGCGAAGATGGAGACAACTGCTAGCGTCAATCTGATTAGCTCTAGCCGGCCAGCGCGGTGGAGCATGGAGGCTCGCAAACCAGGAAAATGGTTTGCAACTGCATCCACCAGGTACTGGAGCTAAGCCGCCGTTGGCTTCCTAAGGCCAAGAGGTAGGCCTAGGTATCTGAGCGGGAAGGGTAGCATCGGGCATCCCAGCTCCTAATCCACATGGGCTGCCACATCCACCGAGCACCTGATTAGATATGCCAAACATTTGCTGAGGTTAGTGCGTAGCCCCGATGCCACCCCAAAGTCACCAACAATCGTAGCGAAAGCCCTTGGTCATCCACGCGCGGTCTGAGAAAGGTGACCACATCATCTGCATAAATAGACGTACGCTGGCAGAGACCCGTGCCAGCCAGGGGCATCAACAAACTCTCTTGCATCGCTTTCTATAGCATGAAGTGAAGGACCTCCATAACCAAGATGAACAGCTAAGGGGAAAGGGGGTCCACTTGTCGCAATCCACGCCTATTGGCCACTCGATATCCCGGGGACCCGTTAAGGAGAACACGGGTGGAAGCCATCGAGAGAAGGGCACATATGCATGCCAAAAGCCTATCTCCAAATCCCATCTTCCTGAGGACCTCGAGCAGGAAGGACCAGTCCACCGTGTCAAAGGCCTTCGTGATATCAAGCTTCAACAAGATCGCCGGTTGTTTGGAAGCATGCAACTTGCGGGCTATCCCTTGAATCATCATGAAGTTATCATGGAGGCAACGTCCACGCACAAAGGCACTCTGGTGAGATCCCACCAACTTTGGGAGAAGGGGGGCTAGTGATATGTCTCAAACGTATCCATAATTTTTGATGCTCCATGCTTGTTTTTATACCATTTGCTTAGTGTTTCGTTACACTTCGTGGCATTTTTATGCATTTTCTGGAACTAACCTATTAACGAGATGCCACAGTGCCAGTTCCCTGTTTTCTACTATTTTTGTGTTTCAGAAATGCTACATAGGAAATATTCTCGGAATTGGACAAAACAAAAGCCAGACGTCCAGATATTTCACAGAGCTTCCAGAACACCGAAGAGGAGACAGATCCGAGCCAGAGGGTGGCCACACCATAGGGCGGCGCGGCCTAGGGCTGGCCCGTGCCCCTGGTGGTGTGGGCCCCCTGGTCCACCTCTGACACTGCCCCTTTGCCTATAAAGACCCCCCGACGGGAAAAACCTAAAGACCCAATCACTTTTCCAAAACACATCGCGATCCGCCGCCGCCGTCGACCCGAAGATTGGGAGGGTCCAGAAGCTCTTCCCGGCACCCTGTCGGAGAGGGAAATCGCCACCGGAGGTCTTCTTCATCGCCATGCTTGCCTCCAAAGCGATGAGTGAGTAGTCTACCTTGGACTATGGGTTCATAGCAGTAGCTAGATGGTTATCTTCTCCACCATGTGCTTCATGTTTAGATCTCGTGAGCTGCCTTACATGATCGAGATCACCGTTATGTAATTCTACATGTTGTGTTTGTTAGGATCCGATGAATATTGGTGTTATGATTGAGTTGAAGTACTGAATATTATCTTTTGTTATCTATATGTTGTTTATGATCTTGCATGCTCTCCGTTGTTAGTAGCTATCTTGGCCGAGTAGTTGCTAGTAACTCCAAGAGGGGGTATTTATGCTCGATAGTGGGTTCATGCCTCTATTTAATCTGGGGGAGTGACAGAAACCTCTAAGGTTGTAGATGTGCTGTTGCTACTAGGGAGAAAACAACATTCATATGCTCGAGGGCATATGCTTTGTTTACATTATACACTTTGCTTAATGCAATTATCTGTTGTTCACAACTTAATACTTGTGGAGTTCTCGGATTGATTCGCCACAAGTGGATTATTAGTCATAGATGCAGTTGGATGGCGGTCTATGTATCTTGTTATAATGCCCAGAGTAAATCTCATAGTGATCCTCTCATCATATGCATGTTGTCTTTATTCTATCAATTGCCCAACTGTAATTTGTTTACCTAGCATGTGTTATTTTATCTTATAGAGAGACACCGCTAGTGAACTGTGGACCCCGGTCCTATTTCCTTTATATTGCTATTACCTGTTTACTTTACTCGCACTGTTTACTTTACTCGCATACTATTACTATTTTTCACTCGATACGCTCATTCCTTTTTTTCAAGCAAACCGGTGAGATTGACAACCTCATCGTAAGTTGGGAACAAAGTATTTGGTTGTGTTGTGTACAGGTTCCATGTTGCCGCTCACAAAGCAAAGCTTGGACGAGGCGCCCTATAAATTGTCCAAAGCTGCCGCGAAGCTAGTGGGCATCACCTTCAGTCGTATTTTGTCCTTCTACTGGATTGATAACCTTGGTTTCTTACTGAGGGAAAAACTTGCTGCTATATTCATCACACCTTGCTCTTGGGGTTTCCAACTGGCTGGTCATTTACTTCATTAATTACACACCAACAAGTTCTCTGGCACTATTCATCACCGCGCCATCAACAAGTTTTTCTGGCGCCATTGCCAGGGAGGAAGAAGACTTCTGCAAGGGGAGTTTTGCACGCACATCCTTTACTTTGTTTTAAGTTTTGCTTTTACTTTATTTTTACTTGCATCATTTTATCAAAAACCCAAAAAAATTAGTATCCTTTATAGTTATTACTTTATTGCTTTTAGTTCATTATGTTGTTTCCTAAGTACATTTTGGAGGACCTCTCAGTAGGTAGTGGTTCAATTATTGGAAAAAGTAATATTGAGGAGTTCTTTAATCATATTAGTATGCATAAATAAGTTGAGGAAAAGTCTTTGGCTGAGCTTGCTCCTAGTATTGAAGTTGCTTCTGCTTATTTAATTCACATGTTGGAAGCTATCTTTGCTAGCCTTAATCCTTTTATGCAACACATGTTCCTTAAGCTTCATGAAATTGAAGATCCTAAAAAGAAAGCTTTTATCTTGGAAACTTTGCGCATAGAATTTAGAGATGTTGCCATTGAGGCTAGGAAAGTTTTTAAGATATTTAATAAGCTTGGCTCACCTATAGCGGTTTTTGGCACACCCAATGAAGATTTTAGAGTACCAATACCTTGTAAACTAGGAGGAATTCATGATGCTTGGGAAAAGAATTCAAGTTGGATCTGTCCTAAAAATCCTTTTGATGAAAATAGTGTACCAAAGCGTGATCATAAAGGATCTTCAAAAACTCATTTGGACACAATTCAATTCATTGTTGAAAAGACTCCTATAGGGGATCCTAATGCTTCTTTTATTATTACTTGATTCGCACTTTCTGCGCCTAGCTCAAAGGCGTTAAAGAAAAGCACTCTTGGAAGATAACCCAATGTTTTTACATTCAGTTATTTTTCTTTTATTTGAGTCTTGGAAGTTATTACTACTGTAATGACCTCTCCTTATCATTTTTATTTTGTTTTTGTGCCAAGAGAAGCCTCTAATTTGAGCGAGGTAAGATTTGGGGATGTTGCTGTCCTGAAACAGTTTTCGGTGCTGCACCGTAAAAATTCGTGAAAAGTCTCTGTATATCTTTTGGACCTGTGATTTCTTGTGCATATGCCCCAGGTTATATCCAAACTTTCATTAGTTGAACACTTTTATTTTGAGCAACAGAAAACCCTCTAAAAATTTGACCTTTGTCAGCTGTTCTGTTTTGATACATTTCTGCCAATATTTGTGTTTGCCGCTTTATTGCTTTCTTTTTGAGTTCTTTTGATGATGGAACTTTTGGGGAAGTTGCTACAGTAGTATATGCATTATATGTGGTGGTTTTGAGTTGACACCTGAAGCAAAAAGGGTTGATTCTATGTTATGCTTACACTAATGTTGCTAATAGATTTGTGTTTAGTTTTGTATGAAGGAAGTTTTCAAATGTAGGGATCAGAGAATGATGAGATGAGTTGAAGAATGGACAAAAGCTCAAGCTTGGGGATTCCCATGTCACCCCAAGAAATATCCAAGAGGTACAAGCGTCAAAGCTTGGGGATGCCCCTGAGGCACCCCTTCTTCATCGGCAAAAATCAGGTCACCTTTCAATATGCTATATTTTTATTGCTTCATGCACTATGCGTTTTTCTTGGAACATCAGTTGTTTTAGATTTCAGTTTTGTTTAGTTTTATTTGCTGCAATAAATGGTTAGACCCCAACAAATTTCTTTTGGAGAAGTTGCCTTATTTTTTATTTGCCAAGAACACTCCATTTTTCATTCTTATAATTTCAACGAGTGTTCTCTTTTTCTAGAACTGCGTTTAGCTTTTGATTTTTGCCTTGATTTGTGTTCAGATCTTGTTATATCTTTTCATCAAGGTGTATTTTTCCTCTGGTATATATTGGTTTTCATCAAAAGAGGTGTTTATAAAAAGTTTGAATGGTGTTGGAAAAGAGAAAAAGCTTTATGCAAAAAAAGTGGTACAAGAAGGAGCTTGTGTAGACTACGGCCTAGGCTTTTGCATGTCGTGCTTGATGTTTTTTTGATAGTATACTTAGTGGTTTTATTGTAGCATGACTTGTCTCAAATAACTGAGATTGCTTAATGAGCCTTTGAAAAAATCATGCGTTGTTTTAATTATCTGGAAGCATTATTTTGGTTTTCTCCTTGATGCTTTATTTGGGTTGACTTGGCGCATGCTCACACATGTTTGACTCATACAAAGTTGCCATTGCCTCTATGATCATTTAGTTTTTGACTTTTTATGCCATCTTATGCTTCTTTTAATGTCGCTTTGTCGCTCTGCATGATTATGGCCGTTATTGCTCTCTTAGTTGGTCGCTCCCAGTCTTTTGCTAGCCCTCATTTTGTACTGAGTATGAGCTCTACTCGTGCATCTAACTCCTAAAAACCAAGTTGTTCCAAAGTGTCCACCATACATACCTATTAGCAATTTGCTATCCCAAAGTACATTTGACTTGCTTTTATCTATCCTTCAAATTAAACACTTTTTGGTGTTATGTGAAAATTGGTCAGTAAAGCTCTCACGAACCGGATGGCACACTTTACTTTTCTCATTTTAAAATTTTGACATTGTGGTCTCTTATGTTGAGTTGTTATGCTTGCAAGTTGTAAGTTGGAGATTAGCCCAGTCATGCCGTCATGGGGCAAGCTTTCAACATTGCACTATCCTTCATTTGAGTTGATATCGTGATATTTTGTTTATGGATACTCGCGGTGTGAAATGAATTGGGAATCTTGTAGGATCATGGAGTTTGTATACGTGTTAGAGAAACGCCTGGGCCGCTAATCTAAGCCATGCATAATTCATGGTGGAAATTTACAGCATGCCCAAAGTGAACATTCGACGACGCATCTCACAATAAAAAGCTATACCAATGGTAAATAAAAGAGATGCCGATGTGTTCATTGTCTGTTTGTCCTATCATTTTGATGTGGGCTTGTTCCATGTCATCGGGCACGGAGGTACCCCGTTGGCGGTTCTCGATGATACGTGTATACTTACAATGACAAGAGCTTGCTTGTGACTCTAAGTAAAGTAGCATGAGGTTTGGGTATTCGTATTTCACGGGACACAAGGTTTTCAACTTATGATTTGTCAAGCATATGCAGCATAAGTGTTCTCGCATTAACTTTAACCAATCAAGATGCTTATGATGGGGGCAATGAGAGCTTAAAGCCGGTAAGTACCATAATTTTTTAAGGTTTATAAAACTTGCAATCACTGCTTCCCTCCGCGAAGGGCCTTTCTTTTACTTTTATGTTGAGTCTTCACCTTCTACCTTAATGCACCATTAAGAGAGCATAGTTGTCATTCTGAGTATAATGCGCATTGTCCCAAAGTTTTCATTGATTCATTCATATTGTTGGTTTCACTTGTTCTTAAATTACTTGTATCTAGTCGCCCTCTTAAACTTGAAGGTGTCCTATGCATTTATGTTTTGCTCTCTCATGAAGGACAAGCTAAAAACCATTTGCTATGTTTTTCCATATGATTTGAACACACATTTGACTTTCATTGTTTCATTTTCATGATCTTTTGTTTGTGTTCATTTTTATGATATAACATGGTTGCTAGGTTTCTTCTATCAAGATTATATCTTTCATGACCATGTTTTAAGTTCTTTGATCCTAGCGCACAACGCTTACATATATGATCAAGATTGTGTAGGTGCATGTCACCTCAAAAATTATTTCTTTTGTTATCACTTACCTACTTGAGGACGAGCAGGAGTTAAGCTTGGGGATGCTGATACGTCTCAAATGTATCCATAATTTTTGATGCTCCATGCTTATTTTTATACCATTTGCTTAGTGTTTCGTTACACTTCGTGGCATTTTTATGCATTTTTCGGAACTAACCTATTAACGAGATGCCACAGTGCCAGTTCCCTATTTTCTACTGTTTTTGTGTTTCAGAAATGCTACACAGGAAATATTCTCAGAATTAGACGAAACAAAAGCCAGACGTCCAGATATTTCACGGAGCTTCCAGAACACCGAAGAGGAGACAGAGCCGAGCCAAAGGGCGGCCACACCATAGGGCGGCGAGGCCTAGGGCTGGCCCACGCCCCCTGGTGGTGTGGGCCCCCTGGTCCACCTCTGAGGCTGCCCCTTCGCCTATAAAGACCCCCCGACGGGAAAAACCTAAAGACCCGATCACTTTTCCAGAACACATCGTGATCCGCCGCCACCGTTGACCCGAAGATTGGGAGGGTCCAGAAGCTCTTCTCAGCACCCTGCCAGAGAGGGGAATCGCCACCGGAGGTCTTCTTTATCGCCATGCTTGCCTCCGGAGCGATGAGTGAGTAGTCTACCTTGGACTATGGGTCCATAGCAGTAGCTAGATGGTTGTCTTCTCCACCATGTGCTTCATGTTTAGATCTCGTGAGCTGCCTTACATGATCGAGATCACCGTTATGTAATTCTACATGTTGTGTTTGTTGGGATCTGATGAATATTGGTGTTATGATTGAGTTGATGTACTGAATATTATCTTTTGTTATCCCTATGTTGTTTATGATCTTGCATGCTCTCCGTTGTTAGTAGCTATCTTGGCCGAGTAGTTGCTAGTAACTCCAAGAGGGGGTATTTATGCTCGATAGTGGGTTCATGCCTCTATTTAATCTGGGGGAGTGACAGAAACCTCTAAGGTTGTAGATGTGCTATTGCTACTAGGGGAAAACAACATTCATATGCTCGAGGGCATATGCTTTGTTTACATTACACACTTTGCTTAATGTAATTATCTATTGTTCGCAACTTAATACTTGTGGTGTTCTTGGATTGATTCACCACAAGTGGATTATTAGTTATAGATGCAGTTGGATGGCGGTCTATGTATCTTGTTGTAATGCCCAGAGTAAATCTCATAGTGATCCTGTCATCATATGCACATTGTCTTTATTATATCAATTGCCCAACTGTAGTTTGTTTACCCAGCATGTGTTATTTTATCTTATGGAGAGACACCGCTAGTGAACTGTGGACCCTGGTCCTATTTCCTTTATATTGCTATCACCTGTTTACTTTACTCACACTATTTACTTTACTCGCATACTATTACTATTTTCCACTCGATACGCTCATTCCTTTGTTTCAAGCAAACCGGTGAGATTGACAACCTCATCGTAAGTTGGGAACAAAGTATTTGGTTGTGTTGTGTACAGGTTCCACTTTGCCGCTCGCAAAGCAAAGCTTGGACGAGGCACCCTATAAATTGTCCAAAGCTGCCATGAAGCTAGCGGGCATCACCTTCAGTCGTATTTCGTCCTCCTACTAGATTGATAACCTTGGTTTTTTACTGAGGGAAAAACTTGCTGCTATATTCATCACACCTTGCTCTTGGGGTTTCCAACTGGCTAGTCATTTACTTCATTAATTACACGCCAACAATTTCTTTGGCACTATTCATCACCGTGCCATCAGCTAGCCGGTTCGCAATCACCTTAGCTACCCACTTGGCGATGCTGTGAATCAGGCTGATCGGTCAGAAGTTCTTCACCTCCTCAGCTCCCAGCCATTTGGGAAGGAGAGTGATGAGCACACTATTTACCGCTCCAATTCCACGACTGTCGACACGCGATAGTGAATTGAACGCAGCCATGACGTCCACTTTGATAATGTCCCAACATACCACAAAGAAACAGCTGAGAAACCATCCAGACCAGGGCATTTGTCCAGGGGCATGCCATTGATAGCATTCCACACTTCTTCCATAGTGAACTCCCCATCGATCATGCTCAGGTTGATGGAGGGGATCCCCAAGTAGTCCAAATCTAAGGAAAAGGGGCGGTATGCCGAGGTGCCCAGCAAATCCTCAAAGAAGGAGTCCACGACTTCTGACTTATCCATGTGTTCCATCACTCAACGATTGTCCACTAAGAGGTGATCAATGAAGTTCTTGCGTCTCCTATGGCTTGCATGCGCGTGGAAGAAACGAGTACAAGCGTCACCTACCCGGAGCCAAAGGAGACCCGACCATTGCCGCGCCAAGGTCCGCTCGGAGATGCAAGTCCTAGCAACTTCTTCTTGAGGAGGCGATGAAGAGCACGCTCCTCAGGGGACAACAACCGGGAGTCCATAGCAACATCGAGGTGGAGAATCACCTCAGTGGCTAGGAGGATCTGCATCTTTATGCTGCCAATTGATACGTCTCAAACGTATCTATAATTTTTGATGCTCCATGCTTGTTTTTACACCATTTGTCTTGTGTTTTGTTACAATTCATGGCATTTTTATATGATTTCTGGAACTAACCTACTAACAAGATGCCACAGTGCCAGTTCCCTATTTTTTGCTGTTTTTGTGTTTCAGAAAAGCTACATAGGAAATATTCTCGGAATTGGACGAAACAAGTTCCAGAAGTCCTATTTTTCTGGGAAGAGGACCGAAGACCGAACGAGAGCCGGAGGGGGGCCAGGGCCAGCCTCACCATGAGGGGGTACGGCCCAACCCCTGGCCACACCCCCTATGGTGAGACCCCCCTGGTCGCCTCCTGACGACGCCCCTTCGCCTATATAAAGCCTCGGGATGGAAAACCCTAAAACAATCGGCAATTTTCCAGAAAGAGTTCCGTAGCTCCGCCGCCACCGCCGACGAATTTCAGGGGACAGAAGTCTCTGTTCCGGAACCCTGCCGATATGGGGAAGTGCTCCCGAAGCCACCTCCATTGGTCTCCATCACTGTCTCCGCCGTCTCCATCGACCTTACCAACATCTCCATCAACCTTGCTGTCTCCTATGATAAGGAGGGAGTAGTTCTCCCCCGGGGCTGAGGGCTCTACCGGTAGCTATGTGGTTCACCTCTCTCTCCCATGATGTGATCTTTATGTGATTGTGAGCTTTGTATCTAGTTGAATTGGTAGATGTTATTATTCAGATATTATGCTACTCCTATGCTTTATTATTGTACTCTCCGGAGATACCTTGTATCATAGTGTGAAGGTGACTAGTGT
Source organism: Dactylis glomerata (assembly GCA_007115705.1). NCBI lineage: Eukaryota > Viridiplantae > Streptophyta > Magnoliopsida > Poales > Poaceae > Dactylis > Dactylis glomerata. Next base: position 1,326,892 of record QXEO01000492.1, read on the forward strand.
GCGCATCATGTGTATCTTTTTGGTTAATGTCTCTATGAATTGTTAGTGTTTGTTGGAACCATCTAGTGCGTTCACGGTGATAGTGTGGGACAATCTAGTTTGGGTACATATGGACTTTAAGGAGTGCTTCGTAGCCCTACGCATGATTAGTGTTCGTTTTCCATTGGAGAATCATTTTGAGTTGCATATTGATGATAGTATCTATTGGTTCAATTATTTTATATTTGTTGAGAGTGTGTCCACTAGTGAAAGTATGATCCCTAGGCCTTATTTCCAAGCTTTGCATACCATTTCCTTTCAGTTTTGTTACATTTTTGCTCGCAGTGATATTTATTTTAGATTACATTTACTACTTATAATCATCACTACTACTTGTATTTCACTATCTCTTCGCCAAACTAGTGCACCTATCCATCTGACAAGTGTATTGGGTGTGTTGGGGACACAATAGACTTTCTGTATCATAATTGCAGGGTTGCTTTGAGGGGTAGCTTTGACCTCTTCCTCCCTGAGTTTGATAAACCTTGGGTGATCCACTTAAGGGAAACTTGCTGCTGCTCTACAAACCTCTGCACTTGGAGGCCCAACACTGTCTACAAGAACAGACGCGTGCGTAGACATGAAGCTCTTTTCTGGCACCGTTGCCAGGGAGGTAAGGTAGAAGGTACTCACATTCTTTGGTTACTAAGTCTTTTAGTTGCTGATGAGTGCTCGGAGTTATTTCCTTTAGATTCTGCAATTATATCTTTTTGTTTCTTGTTTTTATTTTCACTAGTTAGGCTTAATGGAAAATAAAGAATTCTTTAGTATTTTTCCTATGTTTGGTTATGGAGTGTTTGAAGAGAAAATTGAAAACCTTTGGAGCTTAATTTGCATGCTAATAGTGTTGTTAGTATGAATGCTTTGAACACCATTATAGAAAAGTCTAAGCTTGAGGAAGCTGGTTTTGTTAAGCATGATATTTTTAGTTTCCCAGCTTTAGTGGAGAATATTTGCTCTGATGATATTATATCTCCCATATGTGATGTTTCTAATGATGCTTGTGCTCCTCATCCTTTTAAAATACCTACGAACACTAGTAGAAAAAAGGGCTTCCGTTCGACCCCTTTAGTCCCCAAACAATTTGGTCCGCGACTAATATGAGCATTAGTCCCGGTTCAAATAAAAATGTGGGCCAGGAAGCATTAGTCCCGGTTCAAATGTAGGCTTTAGTCCCGGTTTGAGCCACCAACCGGGGCTAAAGGGTAGGGACCTTTAGTCCCGGTTGGTGGTTCAAACCGGGACTAAAGCCTATCCTTTAGTCCCGGTTTGTGGCTCAAACTGGGACTAAAGGTCCGACGCCCATTTTTCCTCTCATTCCTACCACCCCCCCCCCCCCGCGCAGAAAAAACATCTAAAACAAATAAACAAAAATGATAAAAACTTCAAATTTCAAAATCCTTTGACATGCATGTACCTCACGCAACCAACTTTTATGGAAAATTTGAAAATTTGAATTTTGATATTTTTTGCAAAAAAAGGTTGTTCCAAATTAAAACGGCTATAACTTTTGCATACAGACTCGAAAAAAAACGTATAATATATGAAAAACTATCTACACAAAATTTTACATCCGATTTCGACCGCCTACGGCCGTTTGCACAATTTTTTGTTTCTCAAAATTCCAAAGGCAAATATGAAAGCAGGAAGATTTTAGATTTTGTCAGAAATAATGAGGAAAAATGAATTTGTTTTCACATTTTTTCATTTCTTTTGTTGTTTCTTCTACTCTTTGGTCATTTGGAAGTTTTTTATTAATTTTAGAATTTTAGAATTTTAGAATTTTAGAATTTTTTAAGTTTTTTAATTATTTTTTGAATATTTTGAGTTTAAAAAATAATAATTAAATTATACATAAAGATTATTTGGAATTCATTGATGCTTATTATTACTTAATCATTGTTGCTTATTTTGTGAATTATTTGGAATTCAAAAAATTAAAATCATATGTTACCAAAGTGTATGGGTTAATAGAATTGATAGCATAGCATTATCAAAAAGTCGCGAGCGCAGTGTTGGAAGGTAGTAGGGAAGGAATAGAGAAGTTAAGCGTGCTAAGGGTGGAGTAGTGTGAGGATGGGTGACCGACCGGGAAGTGAGGATCATAAGTATATAATTTGACATGAGAATAGAGGTGATTAGAGATTAAGTGGAGAGTGAAGACTGTTAAACAATTCAAATATTCAAAAATATGGAAATTTTAAAAAAATTGAAAAAAATTTGAGCTTTTTTTCAATAATTCTACCAGAAATTATATCGGATCCCTTTAGTCCCGGTTGGAGCCACCAACCAGGACTAAAGGGTCCTCCAGCCTTCTGCATACGACCCAGACCACGTGGAGGACCTTTAGTCCCGGTTTGTGAGCAACCGGGACTAAAGAGGAGGGGCTTTAGTCCCGCTTTGCTAGTCCCGGTTGGACATCCGGGACTAAAGCCCCTTACCAACCGAGAATAAAGCCCCTTTTTCTACCAGTGGAAGATTATTGAATGTGCTATGGATAACTGCTATTTAGGAGATGTAACTGTCCATCCTGGTGATCATTTGCTCTTTATACATGAATTATGCGAGTTGTTCAAGTGTGCAGGTATTTCGATGAACCAAGTTAAGAGGAAGCTATTTTCTTTATCACTGAAAGGCAGAGTCGCGGAATGGTATAAAACACCGAAGGATGGTCGACCTGTTGAGTGGGAGGAAATTGTACCTCTCTTTTATTCTAAATTCTATCCTTCTAGTGAGGTTTATAAAGATAGAAATTATATTTATAATTTTCATCCGCATGAGGGAGAAAGCATTGCGCAAGCGTGGGGAAGATTGAAGTTACTAATGCACAAGTGTCCTATTCATGACCTTCCCCGTAATATTGTTATTAATAATTTTTATGCAAGGCTTTCAGGATATTACAAGGACTATCTAGATGCATGCTTTGATGGGTCTTTCACAAGCAAGGATGTTGACACCAAGTGGGATCTGCTTAAAACAATTCAAAACAATATTGAAGGTTGGGATAGCGACAAAGGTAAATGATCATGTATGAATTACGAGTTTGATTGCATTAAGTCTTTTGCTGAAACTACTGATTTTCAAGAGCTTAGTGCTAAGTATGGTCTTGATCCTCAAATTATGATTGATTGTTTTAAAGCCTTTGCTTCTCATAATAATGTTCCTAAAGGAAATGGGGACGTGTATCATGAACCTTTTAAGGACACTTGCATAGAAAATAATATTGTTGTTGATGATTGCAATAAACATGCTCGAACTTCTGAAAGTTCTATTTCTTATAAGCATGTTAATTTTTGTGGAGTACATAGACCTTGTGAACAGAGTCACAACAAGGAAGATTATTGCATCACCCACAAGAATGAAGAAACCAATATGTGGCTCAGGGCTCTAGATGAGCTTGGTAAAAAGGTTTGTGAGCTTTATCCTATTCCTTGTGAACTTTGCGATGACACGGGTCACTTTAATTTTCAATGCCCAAGCCAATATCATGACTCTTTTAATCGAATGAGTACCGTAAATTTGTATTGTGATGACAAGATTACTCTCAATCAGCATGATGAGCTTACTTTGTTTTTGGAGTGTGAAGAGATATCTAGAAAGATTTCTTTGGTTGATATGAGAGATGTTGATATTAATAGCACCCTTCGTGGTTGTCGTCTCTATTGTGTTAAAGATTGCCTCGCAAATACTTACATACAGAATCTTATAAAACATGATCTTTTGCCAAGCTATGATAGGACTAATAGATGTTTCTATCTTATTAATAGAGAGGAGGAATCCTCCAAAGTTTCTTCTGTTGTTTCTGTCTAGTAAACTAGATTATATGGAGAAGATGCCTTTCCCTCCTAAAGGATATATGGAGAAAATGCCCTTCAAGTCTCCCCCTCAAGGAGAGAGTAAGAAGAGTATGAAGAAGAAGAAGAAGAGGAGTAAAAGGCGAGAGTACACGGTATCTTCCCCTAAGCATTATGATCCTACTATAGATTATGATGATTCTGATTGGGATGATGTTCCCATGCCTGTTACCTATGTTAGTGATCATGATTGGGAAAAGCACTCTACTTTTGATATTGAAAATCTTTTTGGTACCAATTCTAAGGTTAATAATTGTTGTACCATTAGTACTATCCATGTTCCTTCTTATGATGATATGGTTGATGAATATGCTTTGCAAAATAGTTGTTCTCTTGCTTGTGATGATACTAAATCTCTAGTTTATGATGGTTATGATGATGAGTATAATATTTTCAGTTCACCTACTATTGAGGAGAAAATTAGTTATGATTATAATATGCCTCCTGTTTTTGATGATTATGGTGATGGGAATAATTATTCTGTTGAATCTGCTCCTACTACGATTGTTCATGTGGGGAGTATTAATTCTTTTATGCATGTGGCTCATGATAGGGATGCTTTATGTGATAGTTATATTAGTTCTATTCATGATGCTACTGAAAGTTATTATGAGAGAGGGAAACATGGTTTGATGAACCTCAATAATATTGAGTTCCCCCTCTTTATATTGTAATTCTTGAAGTTGTACTTGTTTTGCCTTCCTATGCTTTTTTATGGCGCCTACATGAGCATCTTTGCGAATTACTGCGCCTAGCTCAAAGGCGTTAAAGAAAAGCACTTTTGGGAGATAACCCAATGTTTTATTTTCAATACTTTTTCTTTTATTTGAGTCTTGGAAGTTATTACTACTGTAATGACCTCTCCTTATCATTTTTATTTCATTTTTGTGCCAAGAGAAGCCTCTAATTTGAGCGAGGTAAGATTTGGGGATGTTGCTGTCCTGAAACAGTTTTCGGTGCTGCACCGTAAAAATTCCTGAAAATTCTCTATATATCTTTTGGACCTGCAATTTCTTGTGCTTATGTCCCAGGTTATATCCAAACTTTCATTAGTTGAACACTTTTTGATTTGAGCAACAGAAAACCCTCTAAAAATTCGACCTTTGTCAGCTGTTCTGTTTTGATAGATTTCTGCCAATATTTGTGTTTGCCGCTTGATCGCTTTCTTTTTGAGTTCTTTTGATCACGGAACTTTTGGGGAAGTTTCTATAGTAGTATATGCGATATGTGTGGTGGTTTTTGGTTGAAATCTGAACTGAAAAGGCTTGATTCATTATTATGTTTATGCTAACGTTGCTAATAGAATTGTGTTGAGTTTTGTATGAAGAAAGTTTTCAAGTGTAGGGATTGGAGAATGATGAGATGAGATGAAAAATGGACAAAAGCTCAAGCTTGGGGATGCCCATGCAACCTCCAAGAAATATCCAAGAGGTACAAGCATCAAAGCTTGGGGATGCCCCCGAGGCACCCCTTCTTCATCGGCAAAAATCAGGTCACCTTTCAAGACACTATATTTTTATTGCTTCATGCACTATGTGTTTTTCTTGGAGCGTCAGTTTTTTTTGCTTTCAGTTTTCTTTTGTTTTGTTTGCTGCAATAATTGTTGGATAACATTATGTTTTGGATAGAGACTTACTCCGTTTTTCATTGCGAAGAACACTCTAGTTTTCAGTCTTATCGTTCAACGAGTGTTCTCTTTTTCTGCTACTACGTTTAGCTTTTGTTTTTCGCCTTGATTTGTGTTCAGATCTTGTTTTATCTTTGCATCAAGGTGTATTTGGACCTCTTTTCTATGTTGGTTTTCCTCAAAAGAGTTGTTTCAAAAAGTTCGAATGGTGTTAGAAAAGAGAAAATGTTTCATGCAAAAAAAAGTGGTACAAAAGGGAGCTTGTTTAGATTGCGGCTTAGACTTTTGTATGCCATGCTTGATTGCATTTTGATAGTATGATTAGTGATTTTTGCTCTAGCATGACTTGTCTAAAATGACTGAGATTGCTTAATGAGCCTTTGAAAAAAATCATGCGTTGTTTTTATTATGTGGAAGCATTTATTTGGTTTTCTCCTTTGATGCTTTATTTGGGTTGACTTGGCACATGCTTACATGTGTTGACTACAAAATAAGTTGCCTATAGCCTCTATGATCATTTGGTTTTTGACTTGTGATACCACTTTATGCTTCTTTTAATGATGTTTTGTCGCTATGCATGATTATGGCCGTTATTGCTCTCTTAGTTGGACGCTCCCAGTCTTTTGCTAGCCCTCATTTTGTACTAAGTATGAGCTCTACTCGTGCATCCAACTCCTAAAAACCAAGTTTGCCATTGTGTCCACTATAAATTCCTACGCATGGTATTTGTAAGCCATTCCAAGTAAATTTTTATGTGCTACCTTTTAAAACTTTCAAATACTTCTCATTTTGTGCCACTGTTTTTAGCTCATGAGGACATAGTGGTCGGAATTGCTATCTTCCATATTAAATGGAGTACCCTTCGACTAAGCAGTTTCATCTGCTCGTCATTAATTTTGCAAGGGAGCTGGTCAGACCATTGTAATCTATTTTTAAAATAGAAAGAAAAAAGAGCACTCCTCCAAGGTATGTGAAAGTTGGTGGGCACCCGATGGAATCGGTTAGCCATGGTTTGAGAAAGGAAAAAAAGGTGGGGAGGAGTGCCAAAGCTTTATAAAAGAGCACCAATGTGCCAAATTTTCAAAGAAATCGGAACTGCTTTCACTTGTTTATTATGGAAGATAGCAAGTCCCCATTGCCAGTCATTGACATGAAATAACCACCTCTCAAAATAAATTTTTATCTTTGTTTTACAAATGAAAAGATCTAGCACATGTTAAATCACTGCTTTCCTCTGCAAAGGGCCTCTCTTTTACTTTTGTGTTGAGTCTCCATCTTCTACCTTTATCCACCGTCCAAGAGAGCATAGTTGTCATTCTGAGTATAATGTGCATAGTCCCAAAGTTTATTATTGATTGATTCATGATTATGGTTTTGCTTTTCTTAAATTACTTGTATCTAGTCACCCTCTTAAACTTGCTACTCCATGAGGGACAAGCTAAAAACCATTTGCTATGTTTTCCATATGGTTGAAACACACACGTGAATTTCATTGTTTCATTTTCAAGATCTTTCCTTTGTGTTTCTTTTCATGCTATAACATGGTTGCTAAGTTTCTATTATCAAGATTATGTCTTCATGCCCATCTTTTAAGTTCTTTGATCTCATCACTCAATGCTCTACCTTGTTGATCAAATTGTGATGGTGCATGTCACCTTAGAAATTATTATTTTGTTATAACTTACCTACTCGAGGACGAGCAGGAGTTAAGCTTGGGGATGCTGATACGTCTCAAACGTATCTATAATTTTTGATGCTCCATGCTTGTTTTTATACCATTTGCCTTGTGTTTCATTACACTTCGTGGAGTTTCTATGCGATTTCTGGAACTAACCTACTAACAAGATGCCACAGTGCCAGTTCCATGTTTTCTGCTATTTTTGTGTTTCAGAAAAGCTACACATGAAATTGAAAGGAATATGCCCGAGAGGCAATAATAAAGTTGTTATTATATTATTCCGTGTTCATAATAGATGTTTATTTTTCATGCTAGAATTGTATTAATCGGAAACATTAATACTTGTGTGATTAATAAACTAAAAGGGTTCCTAGTAAAGCCTCTCTTTTATACTAGCTCGTTGATTAACTGATGATCAAGGTTTCCTGATCATGAACATTGGATGTTGTTAATAACGGGGTCATATCATTAGAAGAATGATGTGATGAACACACACACCCATAGTACGAATAGCAATACGATCAAGTCATCAAGTTCATTGCTATATCAAACTCATGCGAAGTAGTTCTAATCCTTAGACCATGAGATCATGTTAATCACTGATACCGGAAGGGTACTTTGATGATATCAAACGTCACACCGTAATAGGGTGATTATAAAGGTTGATTTGGGTACTCTGAAAGTATTAGTTGAGGCTCATGGATCAAGAGTGGGATTTGTCCATCCGGATGACGGAAAGATATTCTCTGGGCCCTTCTCGGTGATATTGCATTGGAATCGCTTGCAAGCATGTGACTAGGTCACAGGAATGCATTATCACAGAATGAGTAAAGAGACTTGTCGGGAACGAGATCGAACTAGGTATGGTTGATACCAAATGATCGGATCTCGGACAAGTAATAATATCATGAGACAAAAGGAATTAACTATGTTCGTTACCGGTTCACACGATCACTAGTTCATCGTTGAGTAAGTGGGAGTCATCATGGATTTCCAGATCCCGCTGTTGATTATTGATCGGAGAGGAGTCTCGATCATGTCCACGTTATTCATGAACCGTAGGGTGACACACTTAAGGCTCGTTGTCGTTTTTGAGTGGATACGATACTCCGATCGAATTACAGGACAGCATAAGGGTTGTTTCTGAAAAGCACCGAAACTGTTTCGGGATATCAAAATAACTCAAGGGTGTATTTGTTAATGTTTGTTAATTGAATGAATTAACAAATATTAAAGAAATAAAAATGTTTTACTAAATCAATAAGTGTGATTTTAATTGGCATGAATGTCATGCATTAAAATGGGGGTTACCTCATGTTGATGAGGGAGTAATCACCATAAAAGGGAATGAAGAGGGGACAATGAAGAGGGAGGAGACCCTTGGGCCGGCCACCCCTTGGCTGCCCTCCTCCTCTATATAAACCCCCCCCTCTCTCTCCCTTGTACACACACTTCTTGATCCTCCCTCCCTTGCATAGTTGCTGCCCACTTTCCGTCTTGGCTTAGCGAAGCTCTGCCGGAATTGTAGTTCGTAGTTCACCCACTTGGAGAAGTGTGTGGAGGAGTGTCCAGCGGATCCCTTCTTCCGCTGCCCCGCTGGACCGAGGGCGTGGAGGAGTCGACGTCAAGCTGCACGTGTGTGCGAGTACGGGGGCGCTGCCACTTGTGGCGCCGGGTACACGATCTTGTGATCGTCAAGTGAACCACGACGTCGACTACGTCAAGTGAACGACTACGTCGACTACGTGCGTCTTCACCAACTCTCCATCGTCAACGTTTGTGCGGGAACGTAATCCCCGCTTACGGTCGTCGAGGGTGAGTATCCGTTGCTACCATCTCGTAGAGTATCATGGCCAATTTTGTGTTCATGCGTAGGAAAATTTTTGTTTTCTATGCTACGAACCCATCAGTGGTATCAGAGCCATCTCTATGCGTAGTTGGTATGCACGGTTAGAACACATGTGGATGTGGGCGTTGATGATCATGTTATTGCAATTTTTTGGTATTTTGGATCATAGTGGCATAGTGGGATTGAAGCTGCCCGAGACTAACCTTACGTGACCGCGTTCACGAGACTTGTCCCACACTTGACATGCTTCGGCACATGTGGCTTTGCGGGTGCACGTTTCTCCCACTATAGTTATGATCTATTTTACAAAGAGTTGTTAATAATATTTTTATCACCGTTGTGGTTCTTGTTCGTAGGTAAGAACGGTTCTTCCTAGAAAGCCCCAAGCCACGTAAAATATGCAAGACAAATTAGAAACGTCTAACTTGTTTTTGCAGGGGCATGTGATGTGATATAGTCAAGTTGTTTATGTTACAAATTGTATGCGATGATCCTTTTTGTAAGTTATAAACAACCGGCGGGAGCCATATGGTTGTCTTTACATTTAAATGGCCTGCGTGCCGTATATATATATCCAAGTGATATATTGTAATGGAGGAAGACAACCAAGTTGGCGCATGATACGTCTCAAACGTATCTATAATTTTTGATGCTCCATGCTTTGTTTTACACCATTTGCCTATTGTTTCGTTACACTTAGTGGCATTTTTATACGCTTTCCGGAACTAACCTATTAACGAAGTGCCACAGTGCCAGTTCCTTGTTTTCTGCTGTTTTTGGTTTCAGAAGTGATACACAGGAAATATTCTCCGAATTGGACAAAACAAGTTCCTGAAGTCATATTTCATCGGGGAGCTCCCAAACATCCGAAGACCTGATGGAGGGGGGCCACGAGGCCCTCACACACAGGGGCGGCGCGGCCTAGCCCCTGGCCGCGCCAGCCCCGTGTGAGGCCACGTGGTCCACCCTCTGACAGCCCCCTTTCGCCTACATATACCCCCTGACGAGAAAAACCTAAGGGCCCGATCAGTTTTCTAGAATACATCGCGATCCGCCGCCGCTGTCGACCCGAAGATCGGGAGGGTCCAGAAGCTCTTCCCGGCACCCTGCCGGAGAGGGGAATCGCCACCGGAGGTCTCCTTCATCGCCATGATTGCCTCCGGAGCGATGAGTGAGTAGTCTACCTTGGACTATGGGTCCATAGCAGTAGCTAGTTGGTTGTCTTCTCCACCATGTGCTTCATGTTTAGATCTCATGAGCTGCCCTACATGATTGAGATCACCGTTATGTAATACTATGATGTTGGTTTGTTGGGATCCGATGAATATTGGTGTTTATGATTAAGTTGCTGCACTGAATTTTATCTTATATTATCTCTATGATGTTTATGATCTTGCATGCTCTCCGTTGTTAGTGGCTATCTTGGCCGAGTAGTTGCTAGTGACTCCAAGAGGGGGTATTTATGCTCGATAGTGGGTTCATGCCTCTATTTCACCTGGGGGAGTGACAGAAACCTCTAAGGTGGTAGATGTGCTGTTGCTACTAGGGAGAAAACAACATTCATATGCTCGAGGGCATATGCTTTGTTTACATTACACACTTTGCTTAATGCAATTATCTGTTGTTCGCAACTTAATACTTCTAGGGTGTTCGGATGATATCCCCGGGGGTGGATTATTAGTCATAGATGCAGTTGGATGGCGGTCTATGTATTTTGTTGTAATGCCCAGAGTGAATCTCATAGTGATCTTCTTGACATATCACGTTATCTTTATTCTATCAATTGCCCAACTGTAATTTGTTTACCCAGCATGTTATTTATCTATGGAGAGACACCACTAGTGAACTGTGGACCCCGGTCCTATTTTAATCATATTGCAATCACCTGTTTACTTTTGCCGCACTGTTTACTTTACTAGCATTTTACTACTGTTTTCCACTCGATACACTCATAACCTTTGTTTCAAGCAAACCGGTGAGATTGACAACCTCATCGCAAGTTGGGAACAAAGTATTTGTCTGTGTGTGTGCAGGTTCCACAAACACCTTCAGTCGTCGCTGTCTCTCCTTCTCCTGATCGATAAACCTTGGTTTCTTAACTGAGGGAAAACTAGCCGCTACACTCATCATACCTTCCTCTTGGGGTTCCCAACGGGCTGGTCATTCACCACGCACAAGGACTTACTGCTCCCACGTCAACAAACGCCACAGTAATTTTCTGGCGCCATCACCAACCAGCAGCTAATTTTCTGGCGCCGTTGCCGGGGAAGGAAGAGAAGACTTCTGCGAGGGGAGTTCTTCGCACACACATTCTTTACTTTGTTATTTGTTTTGCTTTACTTTATTTATTTTACATGCATTGCTTTTATATCAAAAAAACCAAAAAAATTAGAATCCTTGGTAGTTGTTATTTCTTTGCTCTTAGTTTATCATGTCTAGTTTAGTTGCTACTACTATGTCCCCCGCGGACATGATCTTTACCTTTAAGCAGAGAGATGAGGAAAGCTTTAAAGAAGCTTGGTCTAGAATTTATGAATGGCATGGAAAAACTGAACCTAAAATGACTTTGAGTTTGCTTCTTAGTAGCTTTTACTTTGGACTTTCTCTTCGTTATAGATATGCTTTGGATGCTACTGCAGAAGGAGATTTCCTTCATTGTGATGGAGATCACGCCTTCAATATTATAAGAAAGTTGATTACAATTTATAGCATGCCAACTTATTTCGATTCCTCTCTTGTGAGCATTTTAAATAGACTTAATACTCTTGAGACTCAAACTGCTAGTTTAAATTCTTGCTACAATACTTTGCGCCAGCATTTTGATTATGTGCCAACAAATACTGAACCTTCGAGCTGGTATCCTACAATAAAAATCACCATTAGTGGTGAAACTTTTCATGCTCGTTGTGATATTATGTCTGAATTTTGTCTCATGCCAAAGGATGTTTATGAATCCTTGAGCCTTTGGAAGCTTTCTGAGGGAGGAGAAGAAATTTTTCTTACTAACAATGCCACCATATCTCCCCTTGGAATAGCTGAAGGAGTCTTTACAAAAATCCTAGGAAGAATGATATCTACTGATTATCTTGTTATTGAATGTGTAGGAAAAGGACAAATCACACTTGGAAGATCCATTCTGAAGCTCCTTGGAGCCGTTATCGATGTGGGAAAAGGCAATATAACATTTTCTACTCCACCTTGCAATAACCATGTCTTTCCTAGAGTCAAGAGCAAAGGTAAGAAAGCAAGACGTAAGGCACGCGCTGATCCTAGCACTCCATCTATTGATATTACTTGATTCGCAATTTTCTGCGCCTAGCTCAAAGGCGTTAAAGAAAAGCACTCTTGGGAGATAACCCATTGTTTACTTTTCAGTACTTTTTCTTTTATTTGAGTCTTGGAAGTCATTACTACTGTAATGACCGCTCCTTATCTTGTTTATTTCGTTTTTGTGCCAAGAGAAGCCTCTAATTTGAGTGAGGTAAAGATTTGGGGTTATTGCTGTCCTGAAACTGTTTTCGGTGCTGCACCGTAAAAATTCGTGAAAAATCTCTGTATATCTTTTGGACCTGAAATTTCTTGTGCTTATGCCCCAGGTTATATCCAAACTTTTCTTAGTTGAACACTTTTTGATTTGAGCAACGGAAAATCCCTCAAAAATTCGTCCATTATCAGCTGTCCAGTTTTGACAGATTTCTGCCAATATCTGTTTTTGCCACTTTATCGCTTTCTTTTGAGTTCTTTTTGATCATGGAACTCTTGTGGAAGTTGCTACAGTAGTATATACTTTATATGTGGTGGTTTTGGGTTGAAACCTGAAGCTAAAAGAGGTTGAATATATTTTATGCTTGCACTAATGTTGCTAATAGAATTGTGTTTAGTTTTGTATGAAGGAAGTTTTCAAGTGTAGGGATTGGAGAATGATGAGATGAGTTGAAGAATGGACAAAAGCTCAAGCTTGGGGATGCCCATGCATCACCCCAAGAAATATCCAAGAAGTACAAGCGTCAAAGCTTGGGGATGCCCCCGAGGCACCCCTTCTTCATCGGCAAAAATCATGTCACCTTTCAAAACACTATATTTTTATTGCTTCATGCACTATGTGTTTTTCTTGGAGCGTCAGTTGTTTTAGTTTTCTTAGTTTGTTTAGTTTGTTTGTTTTCTGCAATAAATGGTTGGACCCAACAAATTCCCTTTGGAGGAGATGTACTCGTTTTCATTTGCAAAGAATGCTCTAGTTTTCACTCTTATTCAAAATCGAGCATTCTAGTTTTTCTGCTACTGCTTTTGGTTTTCGTTTTCGCCTTGATATGCATTCAGATCTTGTCATATCTTTTCATCAAGGTGCATTTTTGCCTCTGAACTTTATTGGTTTTCATCAAAAGAGGTTGTTTTAAAAATTTCAAATGGTGCTGGAAAAGAGAAAAAGCTTTGTGCAAAATAGTGGTACAAGAAGGAGCTTGTGTAGACTGCGGCTTAGGCTTTTTCATGTCATGCTAGATGTCTTTTTGATAGTATGCTTAGTGGTTTTGCTGTAGCATGACTTGTCTCAAATAACTGAGATTGCTTAATGAGCCTTTGAAAAAATCATGCGTTGTTTTATTGTATGGAAGCATTATTTTGGTTTTCTCCTTGATACTTTATTTGGGTTGACTTGGCGCATGCTCACACATGTTAGACTCTTCCAAAGTCGCCATTAGCCTTCATGATCATTTAGTTTTTGACTTTTGATGCCATCGTATGCTTCTTTTAATGTCGCTTTGTCGCTTTGCATGATTATGGCCATTATTGCTCTCTTAGTTGGTCGCTCCCAGTCTTTTGCTAGCCCTCACCTTGTACTGAGTATGAGCTCTACTCGTGCATCCAACTCCTAAAAAGCCAAGTTTTCCATTGTGTCCACCATACATACCTATTAGCAATTTGCTATTCCAAGTAAATTTGACTTGCTTTTATTTTCTCTTCAAATTAAACTCTTACCAGTGTTATGCGAAATTCGGTCAGTAAAGCTCTCACGAACCGGAAGGCACACTTTACTTTTTCCTGTTCTAAAAATTTGACATTGTGGTCTTTTATGCTGAGTTGTTATGCTTGCAAGTTGTAAGTTGGATTCTAGCCCAACCATGCCGTCATGGGGCAAGCTTTCAACATTGCACTTCCTATTTGAGTTGATATCGTGATCTTTTGTTTATGGATGCCCGCTGTGTGAAATGAATTGGGAATCTTGTGAGGATCATGGAGTTTTTATATGTGTTAGGGAAACGCCGGGCCGCCAATCTAAGCCATGCATAATTCATGGTGGAAATTTGCAGCATACCCATGGTGAACATTCGACGACGCATCTCACAATAAAAAGCTAAACAATATAGCAAATAAAAGAGATGCCGAGGTGTTCATTGTCTGCTTGTCCTGTCATTTTGGTGTGGGCTTGTTCCATGTCATCGGGCACGGAGGTACCCCATTGGCGGTTCTCAATGATATGCATATACTTACAATGACAAGAGCCTTGCTTGGGACTCTAAGTAAACTAGCATGGTTTGGGTACTTGTATTCACGGGACACGAGGTTTTCAACTTATGATTTGTCAAGCATATGCATCATAATTGTTCTCGCATTAACTTTAACCATTCAAGATGCTTATGATGGGGGCAATGAGAGCTCAAAGCCGGTAAGTACCATAATTTTTGAAGGTTATAAAACTTGCAATCACTGCTTCCCTCTGTGAAGGGTCTTTCTTTTACTTTTATGTTGAGTCACCACCTTCTTTCTTTATGCACCATTAAGAGAGCATAGTTGTCATTCTTAGTTTGATATGCATTGTCCCAAGGTTCATTGATTGATTCATATTGTTGGTTTCACTTGTTCTTAAATTATTTGTATCTAGTCGCCCTCTTAAACTTTGAGGTGCCCTATGCATTTATGTTTTGCTCTCTTTGAAGGACAAGCTGAAAACCATTTGTATGTTTTTCCTTATGATTTGAACACACGTTTGACTTTCATTGTTTCATTATCATGATCTTTTGTTTGTGTTCATTTGCATGTTTACAACATGGTTGCTAAGTTCTTATTGTCATGATTATATCTTTCATGCCCATGTTTAAGTTCTATTGATCCCAGCTTATCAATGCTTACATATATGATCAAGTTTGTGTAGGTGCATGTCACCTCAAAAATTATTCTTTTGTTATCACTTACCTACTCGAGGACGAGCAGGAGTTAAGCTTGGGGATGCTTGATACGTCTCAAACGTATCTATAATTTTTGATGCTCCATGCTTTGTTTTACACCATTTGCCTATTGTTTCGTTACACTTAGTGGCATTTTTATACGCTTTCCGGAACTAACCTATTAACGAAGTGCCACAGTGCCAGTTCCCTGTTTTCTGCTATTTTTGGTTTCAGAAGTGATACACAGGAAATATTCTCCGAATTGGACGAAACAAGTTCCTGAAGTCATATTTCATCGGGGAGCTCCCAAAAATCCGAAGACCTGACGGAGGGGGGCCACGAGGCCCCCACACATAGGGGCGGTGCGGCCTAGCCCCTGGCCGCGCCAGCCCCGTGTGAGGCCACGTGGTCCACCCTCTGACAGCCCCCTTTCGCCTACATATACCCCCTGACGAGAAAAACCTAAGGGCCCGATCAGTTTTCCAGAATACATCGCGATCCGCCGCCGCCGTCGACCCGAAGATCGGGAGGGTCCAGAAGCTCTTCCCGGCACCCTGCCGAAGAGGGGAATCGCCACCGGAGGTCTCCTTCATCGCCATGATTGCCTCCGGAGCGATGAGTGAGTAGTCTACCTTGGACTATGGGTCCATAGCAGTAGCTAGTTGGTTGTCTTCTCCACCATGTGCTTCATGTTTAGATCTCATGAGCTGCCCTACATGATTGAGATCACCGTTATGTAATACTATGATGTTGGTTTGTTGGGATCCGATGAATATTGGTGTTTATGATTAAGTTGCTGCACTGAATTTTATCTTATATTATCTCTATGATGTTTATGATCTTGCATGCTCTCCGTTGTTAGTGGCTATCTTGGCCGAGTAGTTGCTAGTGACTCCAAGAGGGGGTATTTATGCTCGATAGTGGGTTCATGCCTCTATTTCACCTGGGGGAGTGACAGAAACCTCTAAGGTGGTAGATGTGCTGTTGCTACTAGGGAGAAAACAACATTCATATGCTCGAGGGCATATGCTTTGTTTACATTACACACTTTGCTTAATGCAATTATCTGTTGTTCGCAACTTAATACTTCTAGGGTGTTCGGATGATATCCCCGGGGGTGGATTATTAGTCATAGATGCAGTTGGATGGCGGTCTATGTATTTTGTTGTAATGCCCAGAGTGAATCTCATAGTGATCTTCTTGACATATCACGTTATCTTTATTCTATCAATTGCCCAACTGTAATTTGTTTACCCAGCATGTTATTTATCTATGGAGAGACACCACTAGTGAACTGTGGACCCCGGTCCTATTTTAATCATATTGCAATCACCTGTTTACTTTTCCCGCACTGTTTACTTTACTAGCATTTTACTACTGTTTTCCACTCGATACACTCATAACCTTTGTTTCAAGCAA
The DNA here is from genome assembly GCA_007115705.1 of Dactylis glomerata. Lineage (NCBI taxonomy): Eukaryota > Viridiplantae > Streptophyta > Magnoliopsida > Poales > Poaceae > Dactylis > Dactylis glomerata. Next base: position 1,343,522 of record QXEO01000492.1, read on the forward strand.
ACCGGTGAGATTGACAACCTCATCGCAAGTTGGGAACAAAGTATTTGTCTGTGTGTGTGCAGGTTCCACAAACACCTTCAGTCGTCGCTGTCTCTCCTTCTCCTGATCGATAAACCTTGGTTTCTTAACTGAGGGAAAACTAGCCGCTACACTCATCATACCTTCCTCTTGGGGTTCCCAACGGGCTGGTCATTCACCACGCACAAGGACTTACTGCTCCCACGTCAACAAACGCCACAGTAATTTTCTGGCGCCATCACCAACCAGCATCGCACCATGGACCTTGGTGCTACGCCGGTGGAATGATGGAGATCATGTCATGACGCACAAGATGGAGATCGAGTGCGTGAAGGACCATATCATATCACATTATATATGCATGTGATGTTTATCCTTTTATGCATCTTATTCTGCTTAGATTTGATCGCGCGGTAGCATTATAAGATGATCCCTCTCACATAAATATCAAGATAAAATGTGTTCTCCCATAACATGCACCGTCACGAAAGTTCGTCGTTTTGAGACACCTCATGATGATCGGGTGTGATAGACTCTACGTTCACATATGACGGGTGTAAGACAGTTTTACACACGCAAATGTTATGGTTCTACTTGGCGAGCCTAGCATGTACAGACATGGCCTCGGAACACGAACCGAAAGGTTAAGCATGAGTCATATGGTTGATATGATGAACATGGTGATGTTCGCCTTTGAAACTATACCGTTGCACGTGATGATCGGTTGCGGTATAGTGGATTTGGTTCGTGTAATCACTTAAGAAAACTAGGAGGGATGTTGTTTTTAAGTGGGAGTTCACGTAGAATTTGATTTAACCTGAACTCATTCTATTATGAACTTAGTCTAAGTTAACTTTGCAAATAATTTGTAGATCATGGCACCACCTGCTCTGAATTTCAATGCGTTCATGGAGAAATAAAAACTAGCCACCAACGGTAGCAACTTCACCAATTGGGCACTTAACTTGAGGATCCTCCTCAATGCCTCTCAAAAGGGCTATGTGCTTGAGGCACCGCTAGGTAACCCGCCTGCAGAAGATGCTCCCGATGAAGAGAAAAATGTTTTTCTGACTCGCAAGGAGGACCACAGTTTAGTTCATTGCGGCATACTGTATGGACTTGAGCCGGAGCTGCGAAAACGTTTCGAGAACAGCAACGCTTATGATACAATGGGAGAGTTGAAATTGATCTTCGACTCTCATACTGCCGTGGAGAGTTATGATGCTTCAGAAAAGTTCTTTAGCTGCATGATGGAAGAGAACAGCTCTGTTAGCGAGCATGTACTCAAAATGTCTGGGTACGCCGATAAGCTCATCTCTTTGGGAATAACGATTCCCAATGAGTTGGGAATACATCGGGTTCTCCAATCTCTCCCACCTAGCTTCAAAGGCTTTGTGATGAACTACAACATGCAGGGCACGAGGAAGTCTCTCCCCGAGCTTCTCTCAATGCTTAAGACTGCAGAAGTGGAGATCAAAAAGGAACATCAAGTGTTGATGGTCAATAAGACCACTAGTTTCAAGAAAGGTAGAAAGGATAATAAGTCCAAGGGTAGAAACAAGAAGGACGGCAAATCTGTTGCCGGTTCTGAGAGGAAACCCAAGGCTGGTCCTAAACCTGAAACTGAGTGTTTCTACTGCAAGGAAACAGGGCACTGGAAGCGCAACTGCCCAAAGTATCTGGCGGATAAGAAGAACGGGAAGATTAACAAAGGTATATATGATATACATGTTATTAATGTGTACCTTACTAGTAGTCGCAATAGCACCTGGGTATTTGATACCGGTTCGGTTGCTCACATATGTAACTCGAAACAGGGGCTAAAGAATAGGCGGTAACTTGCGAAGGATGAGGTCACGATGTGCGTCGGCAATGGATCAAAAGTTGATGTGATCGCCGTCGGGACGCTAACTCTACATTTACCATCTGGATTAGTTTTAAACCTGAATAAATGTTATTTGGTGCCTGCGTTGAGCATGAACATTATATCCGGATCTTGTTTAATGCGAGACAATTATTCATTTCAATCTGAGAACAATGGTTGTTCGATTTATATGAATAATATCTTTTATGGACATGCACCTGAGAAGAAAGGTTTATTTCTTTTGAATCTTGATAGTAATGAAACACATATTCATAACGTGAATGCCAAAAGAATTAAGTCAAATGATGATATAGCCGCATACATGTGGCACTGCCGTTTAGGTCATATTGGTGTTAAACGCATGAAGAAACTTCATTCGGATGGACTTCTGGAATCACTTGATTATGAATCATTTGAAACATGCGAGCCATGCCTTATGGGCAAGATGACTAGAACGCCGTTTTCCGGTTCAATGGAACGGGCGACAGACTTATTGGAAATCATACATACCGATGTATGTGGACCTATGAGTGTGCAGGCGCGTGGTGGATATCGTTATTTTGTTACTTTCACTGATGACTTAAGTAGATATGGGTATATTTACTTAATGAAACACAAGTCTGAAACGTTTGAAAAGTTCAAAGAATTTCAGAGTGAAGTAGAAAATCATCGTAACAGAAAGATTAAATTTCTACGATCTGATCGTGGAGGAGAATATCTTAGTTACGAGTTTGGCGCACATATGAGAGAATGTGGAATAGTTTCACAACTCACTCCCGCTGGAACGCCACAACGAAATGGTGTATCCGAACGTCGTAACCGTACCTTATTGGATATGGTTCGGTCTATGATGTCTCTTACCGATCTGCCACTATCTTTTTGGGGTTATGCGCTAGAAACAGCCGCTTTCACTTTAAATAGGGCTCTATCTAAATCCGTTGAAACGACACCGTATGAATTGTGGTTTGGAAACAAACCTAAGCTGTCATTTCTAAAAGTTTGGGGATGCGATGTTTATGTGAAGAAACTTCAGCCTGATAAACTCGAACCCAAAGCGGAAAAATGTGTCTTCATAGGATACCCTAAAGAAACAATTGGGTACACCTTCTATCACAGATCCGAAGGCAAAGTGTTTGTTGCTAAGAACGGATCCTTTTTGGAGAAGGAGTTTCTCTCGAAAGGTGTGAATAGTAGGAAGGTAGAACTCGATGAGGTTATTGAACCTCCTCTTCATGAATTGGCGAGTGGCGCAGCGCCGGAAACCGTTCCGGTGGTGACTTCACCAAATGAAGTGGGAGCTAATGATGAAGATCATGAAACTCCAAAAGAGGATACTACCGAACCTCGCAGGTCGACAAGAACACGCACCACTCCTGAATGGTACGGTGATCTTATCGTAAATGCCATTGTTGAGAACGATGACCCTGCGACGTATGATGAAGCAATGATGAGCCCAGATTTCAACAAGTGGCATGAAGCCATGAAATCCGAAATGGAATCCATGTATGAAAACCAAGTATGGACTTTGGTGGAACTTCCCAATGACCGAAAGGCCGTTGAGAATAAATGGATTTTCAAGAAGAAAACAGACGCTGATGGTAATGTGACCGTCTATAAAGCACGACTTGTCGCAAAAGGTTTCCGACAAATTCAAGGAATTGACTACGATGAGACTTTATCACCCGTAGCGATGCTGAAGTCTGTTAGGATTATGTTAGCAATTGCTGCATTTTTCGATTACGAAATTTGGCAGATGGATGTGAAAACCGCGTTCCTTAATGGTAACATTGAGGAAGAGTTGTACATGGTACAGCCCAAGGGTTTTGTTGATCCTAAGGATGCTAACAAGGTATGCAAACTTCAGCGATCCATTTATGGACTGAAGCAAGCATCCCGGAGTTGGAATCTCCGTTTTGACGAAGTTATCAAAGGGTTTGGATTTGTCAAAACTTATGGAGAAACTTGTATTTACAAGAAAGTGAGTGGGAGCTCTGTAGCATTTCTAATATTATATGTGGATGACATATTGCTGATTGGAAATGATACGGAACTTTTGAAGAGCGTAAAAGATTACTTAAACAGTAAGTTTTCAATTAAAGACCTTGGTGAAGCGGCGTATATTTTAGGCATCAAAATCTATAGAGATAGATCAAGACGCTTAATTGGGCTATCACAAAGTACATACCTTGACAAGATTCTAAAGAGGTTTAGAATGGAAGATAGTAAGAAAGGGTTCTTACCTATGTTGCAAGGAAAGATCTTGAGTAAGACTCAAGGTCCGGCTACAGCTGAAGATAGAGAAGAAATGAATAAGATTCCCTATGCCTCTGCCATAGGCTCTGTCATGTATGCCATGTTATGTACAAGACCAGATGTGGCACATGCTATTAGTTTGACTAGTAGGTACCAATCTGATCCAGGTTTGGAACACTGGACAGCGGTCAAGAATATCTTTAAGTACTTACGAAGGACTAAGGATATGTTTCTCGTATATGGCGGTGAAGAAGAGCTCGTCGCAAGTTGTTACGTCGATGCTAGCTTCGACACTGATCCGGATGACTCTAAGTCTCAATCCGGGTACGTATTTGTTATGAATGGAGGAGCAGTAAGCTGGAGGAGTTCCAAGCAAAGCGTGGTGGTGAGATCAACAACAGAGGCGGAATACATTGCTGCTTCAGAAGCAGCAGAGGAAGCAGTTTGGATGAAGGAGTTCATATCCGAACTGGGTGTGGTTCCGAGTGCATTGGATCCAATGGTTATCTATTGTGACAACAATGGTGCCATAGCCAATACTCAGGAACCAAGGTCTCACAAGAAATTCAAGCATGTAAAGCGCCGATTTCACTCCATCCGTGAACATGTCGCGGATGGTGATGTAAAGATTTGCAAAGTGCACACGGATCTGAATGTGGCAGACCCGTTGACTAAAGCTCTCCCCAAGGCAAAACATGATCAGCACCAGAACTCAATGGGTGTTAGATTCATCACTATGTAATCTAGATTATTGACTCTAGTGCAAGTGGGAGACTGAAAGGAATATGCCCGAGAGGCAATAATAAAGTTGTTATTATATTATTCCGTGTTCATAATAGATGTTTATTTTTCATGCTAGAATTGTATTAATCGGAAACATTAATACTTGTGTGATTAATAAACTAAAAGGGTTCCTAGTAAAGCCTCTCTTTTATACTAGCTCGTTGATTAACTGATGATCAAGGTTTCCTGATCATGAACATTGGATGTTGTTAATAACGGGGTCATATCATTAGAAGAATGATGTGATGAACACACACACCCATAGTACGAATAGCAATACGATCAAGTCATCAAGTTCATTGCTATATCAAACTCATGCGAAGTAGTTCTAATCCTTAGACCATGAGATCATGTTAATCACTGATACCGGAAGGGTACTTTGATGATATCAAACGTCACACCGTAATAGGGTGATTATAAAGGTTGATTTGGGTACTCTGAAAGTATTAGTTGAGGCTCATGGATCAAGAGTGGGATTTGTCCATCCGGATGACGGAAAGATATTCTCTGGGCCCTTCTCGGTGATATTGCATTGGAATCGCTTGCAAGCATGTGACTAGGTCACAGGAATGCATTATCACGGAATGAGTAAAGAGACTTGTCGGGAACGAGATCGAACTAGGTATGGTTGATACCAAATGATCGGATCTCGGACAAGTAATAATATCGTGAGACAAAAGGAATTAACTATGTTCGTTACCGGTTCACACGATCACTAGTTCATCGTTGAGTAAGTGGGAGTCATCATGGATTTCCAGATCCCGCTGTTGATTATTGATCGGAGAGGAGTCTCGATCATGTCCACGTTATTCATGAACCGTAGGGTGACACACTTAAGGCTCGTTGTCGTTTTTGAGTGGATACGATACTCCGATCGAATTACAGGACAGCATAAGGGTTGTTTCTGAAAAGCACCGAAACTGTTTCGGGATATCGAAATAACTCAAGGGTGTATTTGTTAATGTTTGTTAATTGAATGAATTAACAAATATTAAAGAAATAAAAATGTTTTACTAAATCAATAAGTGTGATTTTAATTGGCATGAATGTCATGCATTAAAATGGGGGTTACCTCATGTTGATGAGGGAGTAATCACCATAAAAGGGAATGAAGAGGGGACAATGAAGAGGGAGGAGACCCTTGGGCCGGCCACCCCTTGGCTGCCCTCCTCCTCTATATAAACCCCCCCTCTCTCTCCCTTGTACACACACTTCTTGATCCTCCCTCCCTTGCATAGTTGCTGCCCACTTTCCGTCTTGGCTTAGCGAAGCTCTGCCGGAATTGTAGTTCGTAGTTCACCCACTTGGAGAAGTGTGTGGAGGAGTGTCCAGCGGATCCCTTCTTCCGCTGCCCCGCTGGACCGGGGGCGTGGAGGAGTCGACGTCAAGCTGCACGTGTGTGCGAGTACGGGGGCGCTGCCACTTGTGGCGCCGAGTACACGATCTTGTGATCGTCAAGTGAACCACGACGTCGACTACGTCAAGTGAACGACTACATCGACTACGTGCGTCTTCACCAACTCTCCATCGTCAACGTTTGTGCGGGAACGTAATCCCCGCTTACGGTCGTCGAGGGTGAGTATCCGTTGCTACCATCTCGTAGAGTATCTTGGCCAATTTTGTGTTCATGCGTAGGAAATTTTTTGTTTTCTATGCTACGAACCCATCAGAAATATTCTTGGAATTGGATGAAACAAGTTCTAGAAGTCCTATTTTTCCCGGAAGAGGACCGAAGACCGAACGAGAGCCGGAGGGGGGCCAGGCGCCAGCCTCACCATGAGGGGGCGTGGCCCAGCCCCTGGCCGTGCCCCCCTGTGGTGAGACCCCCCTGGTCTCCTCCTGACGATGTCCCTTCGCCTATATACAGCCTCGGGACGGAAAACCCTAAAATAATCGGCAATTTTCCAGAAAGAGTTTCATAGCTCCGCCGCCGCCGATGACGAATTTTGGGGGACAGAAGTCTCTGTTCTGGCACCCTGCCGAGATGGGGAAGTGCCCCGGAGCCACCTCCATCGGTCTCCATCGCTGTCTTCGCCGTCTCCATCGACCTCATCGCCATCTCCATCAACCTTGCTGTCTCCTATGATGAGGAGGGAGTAGTTCTCCCCCAGGGCCGAGGGCTCTACCGGTAGCTATGTGGTTCACCTCTCTCTCCCATGATGTGATCTTTATGTGATCGTGAGCTTTGTATGTAGTTGAATTGGTAGATGTTATTATTCAGATATTATGCTACTCCTATGCTTTATTATTGTACTCTCCGGAGATACCTTGTATCATGGTGTGAAGGTGACTAGTGTGCACATCATGTGTATCTTTTTGGTTAATGTCTCTATGAATTGTTGGTGTTTGTTGGAACCATCTAGTGCGTTCACGGTGATAGTGTGGGACAATCTAGTTTGGGTACATACGGACTTTGAGGAGTGCTTCGTAGCCCTGCGCATGATTAGTGTTCGTTTTCCATTGGAGAATCATTTTGAGTTGCATATTGATGATAGTATCTATTGGTTCAATTATGTTATATTTGTTGAGAGTGTGTCCACTAGTGAAAGTATGGTCCCTAGGCCTTGTTTTCAAGCTTTGCACACCGTTTCCTTTCAGTTTTGTTACATGTTTGCTTGCAGTGATATTTATTTCAGATTACATTTACTACTTATAATTATCACTACTAGTTGTATTTCACTATCTCTTCGCTGAACTAGTGCACCTATACATCTGACAAGTATATTGGGTGTGTTGGGGACACAAGAGACTTTCTGTATCATAATTGCAGGGTTGCTTGAGAGGGGTAGCTTTGACCTCTCACTAGTGGAAAACCGACCTAATATTCTAGGGCATTAGTCCCGGTTGCAATATGAACCGGGACTGATGCCCTGGGCCCCACTAATTTTTCTGCCGTAGGACCCCAGAAACCATTAGTCTCGGTTCATTTTTAACCTTTAGTCCCGGTTCGTATCACGAACCGGGACTAAAGTCTCTGGGATAGAATCCGATCGTTGCCAGACTCATTAGTCCCAGCTGGTAATACCAACCGGGACTAAAGACCAACCCTTTAGTCCCGGTTGGTAATACCAACCAGGACTAATGACTTCCCTATATAAAACAGCTCCTTCTTCCTCCCCGAGCCAGCCACTCCCCCTCTCCACTCTCAAGTGTTCTTCATGCAACAAACCTAGCTCGAGTTCATCCTCTTTGACCACCATTTTTTGTCACAAATTGATATCCCCACTTGAATCTAAGTGGACTAAAAGGTGAGGAACTTTGTGCTTTTGTGTTTCATTGGTAATTTAGCTCATTTAATGCTCTAAAAGTAGAGAGATTTGTGATTTTTTATGGGAGCAATTATTTAGATGTTCATTTGATTATGTGTACAAGTTGGTGAAGATAGAGGTAAAAATAGAGGTAGAGGTAGAGGTAGAGATAGAGATATAGATAGAATTAAAAAAAATAGAAGTAGACATATCTAACATAGAAATAGAAATAGAGATAGAGATAGAAATAGAAAAATATAAATAGCGATAGAAATAGGGATATATGCCATAGGGCGGAGCTTCCGAAGATGTCGTAGGGCGTGAGCACCGACGACATCTTTGAGAAGCTCCGCCACGGGAGATTTCCCAACCCTTTACGCAACACTGTTAGAGGAGATGGAGTCTTTCACGGGCTTGCAGGTAATTTTTTCTGAGGCAGAGCTTCCGAAGATGCCGTAGGGCATGAGCACCAACGACATCTTCGAGAAGCTCCACCACGGGAGATTTCCCAATCCTTTACGCAACACTGTTAGAGGAGATGAAGTCTTTCACAGGCTTGCAGGGAAATTTTTCTGAGGCGGAGCTTCCGAAGATGCCGTAGGGCGTGAGCACCAATGACATCTTCGAGAAGCTCCACCACGAGAGATTTCCCAACCCTTTCCTCCATAACTGTTAGAAGAGATGGAGTCTTTCACGGGCTTGCAGGGAAAAAAATTCGAGGCAGAGCTTCCGAAGATGCCGTAGGGCGTGAGCACCAACGACATCTTCGAGAAGCTCTGCCATAGGAGATTTCCCAACCCTTTCCTCCATCCATGGGGATGAAACTCTTCCTGCCTTCGAGCTGTGCTTGCCATGGCGTATCGATGCTCCTTTTATAGGCAGGGCGCCGCTTCTACTTTTGTCTTGTTCCTCCGATAGGGGCATCGTGCGCTACATGCTTTATCTCATCGATCAGTGCATCAACCCATGCATACTTAGCCTGCCAATAGCTTTAGTCTCGGTTGCACCCACCGGCCGGGACTAAAGGTTACCCACACGTCCTTATCCCACCGACGGTTTTGTTAGATGACACAAAAACCACCTTTAGTCCCGGTTGTACCAACCAGCCGGGACTAAAGTTTTGTTAACTTATTCTTACTTATCAAACTAAAATTAGAGAAAGAAATAGAAATTGTATATTTGATTTGTGTTTGATATGTACTTATATAATGTAGATGAGCCGAGCATGGATGTACGCCGGTCGACGCTCTGGAGATTTCATTAAAGGCGTGCATTCTTTTCTCAAGGTGGCTGAGGCAACCAAGCGGAATGGTTTTATGTGTTGTCCATGCGGTGGTTGTCAAAATGAGAAGGATTACCCCTCCACAAAGACCCTTCACATCCACCTGTTCCAGTTTGGTTTCATGTCTGGCTATAATTATTGGACCAAGCATGGGGAGAGAGGGGTTATGATGGAAGACAACGATGAAGAAGAGAATGATGACAACTATCCTGAGTTCCCTAAAACCACCGATACCGCAATGGAAGATAATGAAGAAGAAGAAGAAGGTGAAGAACGGGCATCAGATGTGCCCGCTGATGATCTTGGTCAGGTCATTGTTGATGCACAGATTGACTATGAAAGTAAAAAGGAGAGGGAGAAGTTGGAACGCATGTTAGATGATCACAAAAAGGATTTGTACCCAAATTGCGAAGATGGCCAGAAAAAGCTAGGAAGTACGCTGGAATTGCTGCAATGGAAAGCAGAGAGTGGTTTATCTAACAAGGGATTTGAAAATATTTAGAAGTAATCTTTGGAAAGGGTCCTGGCAGTCTGTCTGTTCCGAATGACGCTAGCGGACATGCACCCATGTGGAAGAAGAAATCTATATTTTGGGAGCTTGAGTATTGGAAATTCCTAGAGGTCCGCTCTGCAATCGACGTGATGCACGTGACAAAGAATGTTTGCGTGAATCTACTAGGATTTTTTGGCTTGTATGGGAAGACAAAAGATACACCAGAAGCACGTGAGGACCAGCACCGTATGAAAAGAAGAGACGGCATGCATCCGGAGGATTCTAAGGGTCCTGCGAGCTACGCTCTTACCAAAGAAGAGAAAGAAATCTTTTTTGAATGCCTGAGCAGTATCAATGTCCCATCTGGATTCTCATCAAATATAAAGGGAATAATAAATATGGCAGAGAAAAAATTCCGAAACCTAAAGTCTCATGACTGCCACGTGCTTATGACGCAATTGCTTCCGGTTGCACTGAGGGGGATTCTACCGGAAAATGTTCGAGTACCGATTGTGAAGCTATGTGCATTCCTCAATGCAATTTCGCAGAAGGTAATCAATCCAGAAGATCTACAACGGTTATAGAATGATGTGGCCCAATGTCTTGTCAGCTTTGAGTTGGTGTTCCCACCATCCTTCTTCAATATTATGATGCATCTCTTAGTTCACCTAGTCGAAGAGATTACCATTCTCGGTCTAGTATTTCTGCACAATATGTTCCCCTTTGAGAGGTTCATGGGAGTCTTAAAGAAATACGTGCATAACCGTGCTAGGCCAGAAGGAAGTATCTCCAAGGGCTATCTAACAGAGGAGGTCATTGAGTTTTGTGTTGACTTTGTTCCTGACCTGAACCCGATTGGTCTTTCTCAATCACGGCATGAGGGGAGACTAAGTGGAAAAGGCACGCTAGGAATGAAATCAGCATACTGTATGGACGGACATTCTTTGAGTGAAGCACACTACACAGTTTTATGAAATTCCACGTTGGTGGAGCCGTATATGGAGCGACACAAGAATATTGTATGCTCGGAAAACCCTGGGCAGTCTAACTCCTGGATTATAAAGTTGCACATGGCGACTTTGGGTGGTTGGTTGCAAACACTTCTCATAAATGATGCCACTGTTGGATATGAGTTGTCCTTGTTGGCCAAGAAATCATCTTCAACTATATTGACTTTCCAGGGTTATGAGATAAATGGGAATACATTTTACACGGTCGCCTAAGATAAAAAGAGCACCAATCAAAATAGTGGTGTCCGCTTTGATGCATTACACGACAATGGGACAAAGGACACATATTATGGTTACATAGAGGAGATATGGGAACTTGACTATGGACCATCTTTTAAGGTCCCTTTGTTTCGGTGCAAATGCCTACATGGACGAACCATTCGTCCTAGCCAACGATGTCGCTCAGGTTTTCTATGTGAAGGATATGTCTACAAAACCGAGAAAGAGAAAATATAAGAAAACGAATACATCACACGATGAGCCAAAGCGACACATTGTTCTCTCAGGGAAAAGAATCATCGTGGGAGTGGAGGACAAGACAGATATGTTAGAAGATTATAACAAGTTTGATGAAATTCTGCCCTTCAGAGTGAACACTGACCCAACCCTCATCTTAAACAAAGAAGATACTCCATGGTTACGGTGCAGAAGGAAACCCCAACACTAGATGGGGATGTTGGTGATGTGTAATAATGTATTAAACCTTTGATGTAAATGTATGATTTTGGGTTAGTTATTCAAATTCGAACACTTTTCATATTCCAAGTTTTGTCAGATTCTAAAATATGCAAAAAAAAAATTAATCAATAGTTTTGAATAGTTAGAATAATTGATTTTGAAAATAGAAAATAGTTTTGAATTAGTTATTCAATTTCAAACACTTTTCATATTCAAAGTTTTATCAAATTCTAAAATATACAAAAAGAATTTTAATCAATATTGTTTTAATTGAAAATGGCAAAATAGTTAATTGTTTGAATAGTTAGAATAATTGATTTTAAAAATAGAAAATAGTTTTGAATTAGTTATTCAATTTCAAACACTTTTCATATTCAAAGTTTTATCAAATTCTAAAATATGCAAAAAGAATTTTAATCAATATTGTTTTAATTGAAAATGGCAAAATAGTTAATTGTTTGAATAGTTAGAATAATTGATTTTAAAAATAGAAAATAGTTTTGAATTAGTTATTCAAATTCAAACACTTTTCATATTCAAAGTTTTATCAAATTCTAAAATATGCAAAAAGAATTTTAATCAATATTGTTTTAATTGAAAATGGCAAAATAGTTAATTGTTTAAATAGTTAGAATAATTGATTTTGAAAATAGAAAATAGTTTTGAATTAGTTACTCAATTTCAAACACTTTTCATATTCAAAGTTTTATCAAATTCTAAAATATGCAGAAGTTATTGAATTTGAAATTCAAAATTCATATTTTCAAATGAAATCTGAAAAAAATCTGTGCATTGGCGCCCATTTATTACACCTTTAGTCCCGGTTTGTTTAACCAACCGGGACTAAAGGTCTGGAACTCGGGCGTGAACCGCTGGAAAGTCTTTAGTCCCGGTTGGAGACACCAACCGGGACTAAAGGGGGGTATATATAGCGCTGCGCCGCCCCCTTCTTCTTCCCCCAGCACTTAGCAGTTTCTAGCGCGCGGAGGAGTCGATTGTCCAACGTTGCGGTCGCCCGAATTCTCGACCGCCACCGCCGAATCGCCGAGCGCCGCCGCCGTCGACCCCCTGCAGCAGCGCCGCCGCTCGAGCCCCCTGCAACAGAGCCGCCGCCCGAGCCTAAATAGTTAGAAATTTATTTGTTAGGGTTAGAAATAGTTAATAGTTAGGAAATAATTAGAAATAGTTAGAAATTTATTTGTTAGGGTTAGAAATAGTTAATAGTTAGAAATGTTAGAAATAGAAATAATTAGAAATAGTTAATAGTTAGAAATGTTAGAAATAGTTAATAGTTAGAAATGTTAGAAATAGTTAATAGTTAGAAATGTTAGAAATAGAAATAATTAGAAATAGTTCATAGTTAGAAATTCATATGTTAGAATTATTAGTTAATTAGTGTTAATTAGAATTAGAGTAGTTAGAAAATATTAGTTAGAATTAGAGTAGTTAATTAGTGTTAAATAGACTAAGAGTAGTTAGAATTTGTGTTAGAATTAGTGTTAGAATTAGAGTACTTAGAATATATATTAGTTAGAATTAGCTGAGTGGCCCGCGCAATTGCGCGGCTAGATTTGTGATGAGTTGTTTTCATAACTAATTTGTTGTCTTTCATATATTTCATTCATTAGCTTGTCTTTTTTTTGCGATTCTATAGATTTGCTGTAAATTATTGAATATATTGTATTCTCGTGATAACATTTGATACACATTGAATCAGTCATATTATTCAGGTATCATCATCTTATATAGATCTTCATCAATTATATGATAATTAAGTAGAATAATTCTTAAGAAATATATTTGCATATACAGAAATAACAACTATAAATGCTTTAACAACAACACAATTTTTAATGCTTTTGCTTCTACATTTAAAAAATAGATATAGCCATTTGCTACCTCGCAGACATACCGATGCACAATTGAACTTCATAGTTTTTTTTTTGTCCAACTTCTATTCTTCATCTGCTACATTAATCTATGTTCTGAGCAAAACCATAATTTAATTATACACTGGTTGCTATTATAATTGTGAATTCTTTGGGAGCGTTGTATCAACCTCTCAACAATACTATTCTTGTTAAACAGAAATGGGGAGAAGATACTATAGTCTTAGGTGAAAAGATCTAACGACATTCCAGTACAAATAGACATAGTCGCTTGATCTGATCCATGTTACAAAATCACGTACAGTCCACCTTGAATCCAATATGGAATCGCTGTGTCAACTTGCGCAACGTGGCGCGTTGAATGCGACTCTCTAACCGCATGACGCGCTGTCCGCTGCGGCGCTGCCTTCTCCACCCCGAATTACCTATACATTTTTTAGCCTTCCTATCAAAGTAATTTATCAGACAAAGACTAAAATCTACTACAGAAATATTCAATATTTGACACATGCTAGAAAACAAAAGTCAGTTAGCACTGGGCGCACTGGTCGCACTGACTAATCCAGAGAATAAATTGTCCTAGACCGAGTAAAGTATTTGTTAAGGTCATTTTACATATATAAATCCCAAACTGATATATATTTAGAACAAAACTAATACACAGCTGGGTGCAATAATATTTCCATGGCCGACCATTATTATGTTTTATGTTCAGTTCAAAGGAGAAAAGAGGACGTACAAAAAAAATCATACTGCTTCCTTTTCTTTAAGGTCCAAATCTTACGTCGTGGTCACCTCATAAATTCCTGCAATAACCTGAGCGTCAATATCTGTATAGACAGCTTGTAATATGAATCGATCTGTGTACAAAATTTGTTAAACTCATCTCATACGGCACAAGGCAAAATATTTTGACAACACAAGCTAGGACGTGACAAACCAATATGTAAAATTTTAGTACATCACCAATTCAAGGAGTCCAAATCTGTTGCGGTGCATTTGTGTCATCGATCACCTGAACCGCTGAGCGCAATACTTGTCATAGACAGCTCGCGAGGAATCGATCTGTGTACAAATTTGTTAAATTCATCCCATACGATGCAAATCAAGAAATAATATTTTCAATACATCACCCAGGCAATGAATCCAGAGCCCTTGCTGAGCATGCCTTCGTGCCGTCTGCCTGCCGCCTGTGCAGCTATTGTCGATGCCTCTGTGTCCTGTCGCCTGGTCGAGTGCTCCAAGATGACGTCCTCCTCTCCGATGCTCACGCGAGCCCATGGTCAGAGACCGCCGCGCTTCATCTGGTTGACATGGCTGACATCTGTTGCGGGGGTCAGATCGGGATTGCCTGCCATGAGCCTAGGAAAGGATCGGGATAAATTACCGATTGAAAACCGTGTACGCTATTTCAAATTGGATTCCAACTCTTCTAAAACGTGTAGTACAAAAGGCACATGGAAAGAGAACGACACCATCACTTCCGTAATCAACTTTTGTATTGCTTCCAAACTCTTCCTAACCAATAATCCGATAGACGTGGATCCTTTTTTTTTCTTCTTTCAGATCCTAGCCGTTCCTTTCTAGCTCTATCTCATGTCAAATCTTAGCCGTTAGTTGTTAGTTGTTTTAATAATATAATAGATTTAGGTTTAGATAATAGAAATGCTAGTTAGTTAATATGCTAGTAGTTAGAATTTAGTGTTAAAATACTAGCTAGTTAGCAATACTAGTTAGTAAAATGCTAGTTAGTAAAATGCAAATTTAGGGTTAGATAATAGAAATGCTATTTAGGTTAGATAATAGAAATGTAAAATGTTAAAAATGAATAGTAATAGAAATGCTATTACTATTCATTTTTAACATGTAAAATGTTATTTATGTTAGTTAGTAAAATGCAATTACTATTAGTAACAGTAATAGAAATGCTATTACTATTAGTAATAGTAATAAAAATGAATAGTAATAGAAATGCTATTACTATTAGTAAAATGCTAGTTAGTAAAATGCAAATTAAGGGTTAGATAATATATATGTTAGATATGTAGATATGTTAAAAATGAATAGTAATAGAAATGCTATTTATGTTAGATATATAGATATGTTAAAAATGAATAGTAATAGAAATGCTATATAGATTTTATTTATGTTAGATTTTATTTAGGTCAGATTTTATTAGAAATAGAAATGCTATTAGAAATAGAAATGTTAGATTTTATTTATGTTAGATTTTATTTATGTTAGATATATAGAGTTAGAAAGTGAATAGATAGAAATGTTAGAAATATTGTTAGTAATATTGTTAGCAATAGTAGTAATAAAAATATGGAGTAATGTTGTTGATCTATGTTATGAATTTCAGTTATGGATTTGGGTGCCGGAAGAGAAGGTGAAGAAGAGATATTGAATATTATAGGAGAGGGTACCACCCATGCACAAGGAGAGGGTACCACCCGTGCAGAAGGAGACGGCTCAGAATTTTTGAACAAGTCTGGTGACGGAATGGAGGAGGAGCAGCTGCATGAATTGGAAAATGATGATTGCTAGGACGGCTCACAAGGGACTCGACGTGACTTAATAACACGGTCTAGCAAGGTATATATATATATATGAAGACTAGCTCTATTCATGAATCAGTAGATGATGATGCATTATGTGGTATATATATTAACGAGTGTTTTCTTATTTTAGACCTCTGAATCTTCTAGAAAGAAGCGAGGCCCGGCCAAACGGCTGGCATCAAATCAGCATTACACGATTGGGCGTCTCTCAAATGAAGGCGAAACGTTGGAATCCAAGAGTGTCACAAATGCGTTCACTAGTCAATGTGGATGTCTTGTCAGGGACATGGTGCCGATAAGCATTCAGTATTGGTATAAGCCCAAGGCGGCAAAGGGAGAGCCAGCACAGCCAGAGCCAGAAGAGGGTACAGCAGTCAATTATGTCACCAAGGTCTTGAAAGACAGACTTTGGGATTCCCTCATTCCACATTTCAGTCTGCCGGTCACCGAGTCCCTGGAAGAAGCAGAGAAACAGAAGGAGAAAGTCAGGGAGTGGGCTCTCAAGAAGATGGCTGCACAGTTCAATAACCACAAGAAGAGGTTATGGAACGCCTATGTCAACGCCGATCGACAAGCTCCAGAATTTACTGGCCCCAATGAGTTCCTGCGGGATCACTGGGACGCATTTGTGGAGTACAAGGAGTCCGAGCTGGGTAAGCTAAGGAGTAAGAAAAATTAGTTAAATGCCACGAAAAAGAAATATCACCATAAGTTGGGTCCAGGTGGCTATAAAAGGGCCGAGCCTAAGTGGGATATGCAAGAGGCCGCCCTACGAGAATAAGGCATCGAACCAGAAACAGAACAATGGCCCAGAAGGTCAAGAAATTGGGCACTTGCCCACAGGGCTATCTATGATGAGAGAACAGGGAAATTAGTCGAAGAGAAGAAACAAATTGCTGAACCCCTGGGAGCACTTGTCAAGACAATCGCCGAGGTTCAAGAGGGGACGTTCAAGCCGGACAGAGAGAACGACGAGCTGACAAAGGCCCTCGGGAACAAAGAACACACAGGACAAACACGGGGTCTGGGTTCTGTCATTCCGTGGAGGTCTGGGTTTGCCGAAGAGAGCCGGACTTATAGAAGCCGAGAGAGAGTGAAGAAGCAAAAGGCGCAGGAGGAGGCCTCACAGATAGAGAGCATAGAAAGGCAACAGGCTGAGCTGAGAGAGTTGTATTTACTGCAGCAGAAGGTACTGGAGGAATTAAAGTCACAAGGGGCAACTCAGCATCAGCAACACCTAGAACATGCATCAGGTGACCGATCTCAGCGGAGAAGCAGCGTGGCTTCCACGGAGGTACCGATGGATCACTACCCCGTGGATGATATCACCAAGAAGATAGACTGTGAGCTGCATATTCCCATGAAGAACATATCGATGAAGGTGGCGGTTGGCTATGTGTTGCCATCTGGACCTGGACAAACCTGGCATGGCTGTGAGATTCGAGCTGGCTATGCTAAGGTCAGGGTGGATGCAATTGAAAGGGGGTATGAGTCCGTCAATCTTGATGTCGCTGGACCTGAAGAGGAGGAAACACTGGAAGAAGTATTGGGTGGTATAATTCGTTGGGATAAGAAACACATCGTGTTTCCAGGCTCGGCGCCAAGGCGGCCACCCTCTCCTCCGAGTCCTCACAATTCACCACCTCTCGACGACGACAGGGACGACTACCACCATACCCCGAGTCCACATCGATCTCCACCTCAATGTCAGCCGCCTCCGCCACCTCCGCCGCCTCTGCCCACTCGTAAGTCCCAGAGTTATGGCAAGTCCGCTGCTATGTCCATTAGCAATGTCTCTCCGAAGAAACGGGCCTAGAAAGCTAAGGCGGTGCCGCCTCCTCCTATCGAGAAGACTACTGAAGAAATTGAGGAGGAGGACAGAGCCAAAGTGAAAAGGAAGCTTGCAGCCCTACGCCCGACCCCTACACCAAAGCAGGTATATACTCTGGAACAGAAGGAGTGGGCCATTGATATGCTTACCCAACCTTCGCAATATGAATTGCGTAAGCCAGATGACTACAAGCGTTGTTTGGATAAGCAGGTAGATGCAAAAAAAGAAGCTAATAAGACAAGCGCAACTGCAAGAGGGAAAAGAGACGTTGCCCAGCTTGGAGCACAGACCAAAAAATCGATCTCCCTGCTAAAGGTCTTTGCTAGTGATGCTGGTGGGAGTGTTGCTCAACCCAATCCCGCCGACTTTGCTGCTGAAGCTGGTTTGACTCTTTCTCAATTGATACATGAAGATATCCCAAAGGCGCCTATAGCACGGCAATATGAAAAGGGGAAGAGTCTGGTCCCACCTGAGATTGAAATAAATCTACCAACACAAATACAAAAATTGCATAAGTGGTACCGGCAAGCCGCAAAGGGCACGCAAGAATTTCTCCTTATGAAAATCACAGAGGGCCATTTCTTAGGTGAAGACTTGGTGCATATTGAGTTTGATGAATTCTTTCAGCTATTCAATCAAGACGCGCTCGACAAATCTCTCGTCAGTGCCTATGTTCTGTAAGTGATTCATTATTTCTATAAGTCTCTAGCTCAACTCGTTCTTTGCATGTAATTATCCCTCACTACGCTGTTTATTATGCAAAATGAAGAGTATGGAATGTAAGAAAAGGAATGTCTTCCAAGTTGGATTTATTGATCCAAATCGAGTTAACGGAGCGATGATACAAGACAAACGCAAGGAGACGGAGGATATCTTGCTAGAGGTCCTACTTACGCAGGAATACCGAGCTAGAATACTGTTCCCGTATAACTGCAGGTGAGTGTTACTATCTTATACACAGTTACTTTTCCTTACTCGATGTTATAAGTGTAATTGATGAGTTAATAACTTATATAATTCAACTTGCACGCAGTTACCACTGGATATTGCTAAAGATTGAACCTGACTATGGAAAGGTTGAAATCTTTGACTCGTTGGATAAAAAACTTAATGAATACCAAAGCATCATTGATATGATGAATAGGTAAATTTCAATCATTACGATATTATATCGGTCTTTTTCGTTCATCTATAACTCATCTATTCATTTTGTTTGCTCGGCAGTGTTTGAAAACGGTTTATAAGCATAGCAAAAGGTGAATGGAAAAATGAGCTGAGGTACCGTACGATCGAGGTAAGTCGTACGAGCTAGGTCCACATATCCCTTTACTTCTAGTTTCAAATACCATTAAGTATATCAATCTTGATATGTCACTGACTAAAATCTATTCTCGTAAAGTGTGCGAGGCAGCCATCGGGGACTAATCTATGTGCATACTACACTTGCGAGAACCTTCGTGCGGAGGTCACTAAAGGAATTGATTTTCAAACAGTAAGTAAACAATATATTGACAAATTCATTTATTGGCATCAATTTTGTTATGACGATGATTCATATTCATATTGATCTTCTTCTTCGTAGTTCGAAGCAAAGCGGAATCGGCTCTCACCGACTGAACGCATAGTAGGAATTCAAGAGGAATTAGCCAGATTTCTGCTTGAACATATCATTAACCCAAAGGGTGAATTTCATGTCAGTTTCGATTAGACAATTTGTGTAATTAAACACAAGTCGTGATCTTATGTGTGTGAACAAGTCGTGATCTTATGTGTGTGAACAAGTTGTATGTATATGCTCGGCGGACCAAATATATTATATATGTATCGGCTTGTATATTATGTTGTAATGTTGTACAAGTAAACCCTAAACCCCTAAATAACAATTGAAATCCAGAAAAATTAAGAAGCAGCAGAGGCTGCCACGTGTGGACTCTTTAGTCCCGGTTCGTAACACAAACCGGGACTAAAGGTCCTACGCCCACGAGCACCCAGCCCCTGTCACGTGGTCTCTTTTTAGTCCCGGTTCGTATAGCAACCGGGACTAAAGATTGGGCTCCAGTCCCGGTTGGTTAGTCCCGGTTGCACAACCGGGACTGAAGGCCGAAACCAACCGGGACTGATGCCCTGTTTTCCACTAGTGTCTTCCTCCCTGAGTTCAATAAACCTTGGGTGATCTACTTAAGGGAAACTTGCTGCTGCTCTACAAACCTCTGCACTTGGAGGCCCAACACTATCTACAAGAACAGACGCGTGCGTAGACATCGCCAATGAACTTTGAGCTCCAACTGGAGAGGCTCTTCACAGTAGCTCACAGTTTCAGGTCGAGCCACTTGAAAGGGTTCGGCTCTTCTGGCAACGACATCCATGCTCCCTAGACCACCTCCAGGAAGCCATCCACCTTCGGCCAAAAAGACTAAAACTGAAATTTCCATCCTCGGTGGAGATCCAGTGCAAGGCTCAACACCAGGGCACAGTGGTCTGAGTGGCTTGTGGACATGGCGGAGAGGAAATCATCTGGGTAGAGATCCTCCCAGTCCACGCTCGAGAATACCCTATCCAGTTTCTCCAGAGTAGGCTGTTCCCTCTCATTAGACCAGGTGAAACGTCGTCCATTGAGATAGAGTTCTTTGAGCTCGAGGGCCGACAGGGCCCTCCTGAACCAGCCCATCATGGTACGGTGCAGGCATCCACGACTCTTATCAGCCTGGTTCACAATGAGGTTGAAGTCCCCGGCGACTAGCCACTAACCCACGTGCAGGTCACGGATATCATGCAGCTCCTGCAGGAAGGCGTGTTTATCCACATCCCGCTGGGGACCATACACCCCTATGAACCACCAAATCTGGTCCACCCCGATGGATATGCGCGATGTGATCACATTCGCGGTGTAGTGGGGGTGGGAAACCAAGACCCGCGCAGACTGCCAAGCCAACAGGATCCCGCCACGAGTGCCATCGGCAGGTAGGAAAAAGAACATATCAAAGGAGGAGCCAAGGCACTCCCTCACCACACGGTCCGAGATGACCACCATCTTTATCTCCTGAATACACACCACGTTGCCATGCGCCGATGTTTCGCTTCAAAAGAGGCCTTTGAATCTTACATGCTAAGAAATCAACAAGTCTGAAAGTCTCATCCTTGGACAGCTAGAATTATCAGGCCTCTTCAAGAAATATTGGCCATGGCGACCTACTGACCAATGCAAGCAGACCACAAAAGCCTTCCTAGTGAGGTGCAACAGCGAAGGCACATAAGACAGCCTCAGCTGTTACGTACCACAGCAGAGAAAGTAGCACGCATATATTTTAATGCATCGAAGCCTTTGACAGGAAGGTTAATTAAGACATATACTTTCTCCAAAAAAGTTAAATTAAAAAAAATACCGATCAACTTGCATGGGAAGATGGAGTCGTTGGAATTTGAAGGCATGGAAGTGGCGAAGGCACTTACTCCATCAGTGGCGAAGGACGAAAATTATTTGAGGTAGGGCAAATTTTAAAAAGCTCATATGGAGATAAATATAGTCTCAAATTATTAATGACATATATCATTGTAATGCAACCATTTAATATGATAAAATAGAAACATATTTTAATATGGATAAAACTTTTGAAATATCAATAATTCTATCGATTTAGACTTCTGAATATCCCTAGCTCAATGTAACTCATCATCAAGTCATCAAAAACCAAGCTCAGCGCGGTCTTGATGATCTTTATCATCAAGAAAGTACTATCAATTTTTTCATCATCATTGGTAAAAGTAATGCTAGCACAATGAAGCGATAAACCGCAGGAAACTTGACATGCCTTTCAAATGTCAAGACAATCTCTTGAGTGTTCAATTCTCAGATAATGTATAATAAATAGCTAAGATTATTCTATATCAACGCGGATTTGCTACCACCGGTGGTAGCTATGCATGCATGTATCATCCTTGGATTGTGAGAGCATACTATTCCTACCGCATGCAATGTAGAGAGCATGATCATGTTGGTGATAATGAATGAAAAGATTCTGTTTGTTGCATGCATATGTTGCTTTTGAAAGGATACTTGGAAAGGCAACCGCGGATGGCTAGTGCACGTGGTGATCTCGGACATGCCATGCCAAGTTGCCTACCTAAGTAACCTAGTGCGCGTGGTGATCTCGGACATGCCATGCCAAGTTGCCATGCCAAGTTGCCTACCCAAGTAACCTAGTAGACATGTCATACCAAGTTGCCATGCCAAGTTGCCTACCCAAGTAACCTAGTAGACATGCCATGCCAAGTTGCCTATCCTAAACGCTGACCCAGCACACACACAAAAATGATCCGATTGTTTTTCCCTATTATCTGGTCTGTCGCATTGCTGCCAAGTTGCCTACCCAAGTAACCTAGTGCGCATGGTGATCTCGGACATGCCATGCCAAGTTGCCTACTCAAGTAACCTAGTAGACATGCCAAGTGAAACCGAGTTTGCCTATCGAAGTCACCTGATAGCCATGTCATGCAAAAATGTCGTTGCTTCCGTCTGTTAATTCTTATGCTCCCGGTAGGAAATCTCATGCTCTCTATAACAAATCTAATGGTGGATGCTAGGTGTATAGCTACCACCGGTGGTAGCAGGCTATTTTGCTCATATTCATAATTATCCATTATAAACCACTGTAAGGCGAGCAATCTTATTCACGTTAAACCTAGAAAATAAACCTCCTAAGTCAAGATAGTCAAGACAACAGAAATTCTTAAGCAATTGCTACGATGACTCATTAAATTGATGGTCAAAGCCTGTGATAAGAGAACCCATAGGAAGTGTTAAAAAATATCCTCAAATCCTACTTATATATCCCACGTAGAAATTGTTGAGAGTTAAATTTTGTTAAATTCAGATATATATATTGTAATGAAAAAAGTTGGTTTCGCAACTAGACTAGACATAGTACGTGTTTTTAGTTCGAAATCGATTTTGTGCAGTGTTCACTGAAATAAGAATAACTTTCTCATACGGAGTCCATTTTTGATATATGACCACTCAAAATATCCAGAAAAAACATATGCATCTAAAGATTTTTGCCAAAACTTAAGGTAGGGCGGCTGCCCTACCTTGCCCTAATGGGAGCTTCGCCCTGACTCCATATGACATATCTGCCTGCCGATGCAAAGTATTTTGTTAGGATAACCACGGTGTGACGGGTCACAAAGATAGTCGGCGAAAAGCTCACAATAAAAAATCCGGTTAGATAACATGTTTAGTGCTGCTGATGCGACAGAGGTCGCTGTTACTTATCAAAACAATTTATATGTGTTGGAGTTCGCTAATGTTATGTCATTACCATAGTCTCTTATCTAACTTAAGAGTAGAAGCTTTCCCTTTCTCCCCTACTAGCTCCGCTCCCACCTTGAGAGTCGCCTCCTGCTCGCCAGCCCCCCTCTCCCCCTCCTCCGGCGGCTCTGCCAGCCTGAGTGACTGGGAGAGGGAGGCGTGGCCCCCTTGTATAGCTGGTAGTTTAGGTTCCCGTGTATTGCTTAGGTTTGGCGTTGTGTCGCCCGGTGGTACTCTGTCGGCGTTTGCGAGCGGCATCGGTGGGAAGCCAGGGAGGATCTTGGTGGCGGCATGGGCGTGGTGCCCCTGGCTGCTCCTACTTCTCCTCCTGGCGCCGCCTCTCAATAAGCTCAAGACTAGGCCGATTCAAGATCTGGATCTTGGATCCCTGGTGGCTGCCTCCTCGGTTCCTCTTCAAGGTCTTACAAAACCAGCTCTTCCCCTTCCGGCCTGCCGTGGTGGCGAGGGGAAGGGGGGCTGTGGTTTCTGCTGGCCTTGGAGGAGGACTTGCCTGCGTGCAGCAGAGGAAGCCCCTTATCCCAGGTTTGTGGGCTCGCTGGCAAGGTGGCCGGCGGTGTTTGCTGCCTGGGGGTGGAGGGCGCTTGCCTCTGGCCCTGCTGTTTCGTGCTCTCCTGAGGGAGGGCATCTTCTCCGGCCCGGTTTTCTATGCCTGCCTCCTTCCGGCTCTGGCAGGCTTGGTGAGTTCGACGGCGGCCGTTTTCTCAACGGTGCTGGTGAAGTTCTCTCCCCTGTTCCACCCGTGCAGCAGGGTGCGTGCTGCTGGTTTTTTTTAGCAGGTTCTGGTGTTGGGAGCTCTGGTTCTCGAGCATCTTCACGATGGCGGATGAATGCTGTCAAACAATCAAGGTCCTGCGATGACCTATCTGCAAGCCGACGAATGATTTCGGCAACGAAACCTCCATGGTGAGGCCCTCTTCGAGATCTCATCCCGCGTTCATCGTCAGTGCGGAAGCAAGTGGTTTTGTCCCCGCTCCCGTACTCGACGGCGGCGACTGCGATCTCTCGCTCGACGGTGGTGAAAGAGAAGGACCTGATTGCTTTCTAAAATCTTTCAGCAAGGCCCTTTCTACAATTACTAGGGATCCATGTGTAATTTCTATTTCTTTTGGGGTCCTTTGTAAAACTTGTACTACCACCGCTTATCAGTAACGTGA
Organism: Dactylis glomerata; assembly: GCA_007115705.1. Taxonomy (NCBI): domain Eukaryota; kingdom Viridiplantae; phylum Streptophyta; class Magnoliopsida; order Poales; family Poaceae; genus Dactylis; species Dactylis glomerata. The sequence continues at coordinate 1,367,912 of QXEO01000492.1, forward strand.
AGCTTCCTGGCCCTTCGGGGCACCCCTGTTCAATTTTTTTTTATCTAACTTAAGAGCATGGGAGGCCCTACCGCATGAAAAAAGTAATTTTCATCTTCGTCATAGAGTATCCAGGAGAGAAAATCGAATTGGGATTGTTCTACTATTATTCTGACTTCTTTACTTGTACTAGATGACCCGTTGCGCCACTGGCGCAAAGGCAAATTCGAAACAGCACTAGAGCCACAAAAAGTAAATTATTCTAATTTAAATAAAAATAGTAGTCTCCAAAGCTTAATGGTACGCAAGATTTTAGATACAGGTCCAAGCACCTTGATGTCACCAATGGATTTTTGTCCAGCCATGAAGTAATTGAAAATCAGTCTGGTTAACTGAATTCACTGGCACATGATCTATGTTGTTATCCATGATTAATATTCGTAGCCATGAATTTTAAAAAATTAAACAATATGCTACTGGCGCAACTGAAAGCGAGATAGTATTGTATCCGTAAATTATCCATATTATTATCCATGATTGAGATTAATCATGAGACATTGACACGTATAATGTAATCAATGGCAGGAATATCTTAACTGCTGACTAAGGTAATCAATGGCAACTGAAGATTGTGTGTATGGGCATACATATTTGAAAAACAGAGAAAAGAATGAAAAAAATAGATCCTTGGATACCCAATGAAAATAGAACATGCACTGATAATTTTGGTTCCCCATCCAAAATCTGCTCTCTTTCTTTCACTCACACATCAGATAACACAGAAACAAGCAGGCTAACACTTATCATTCAGAGAATTTTGTACCCAGTTTGCTTCAGGGAAGTTCTTGTGGTGATGGTCTGAGCACTGGTGTGCTCGAGCGATGGTCGCGTTCTTGTGGGCCTCTTGCAGCTTGCCTTCACTCGACCCTGTGTTTCCTGTCGCCGCTGGTGGATGGCCATGGACTACTCGTTCCTCCCCAACTCCTTGTGATCTCTGGTGCACATGAATACTCCAAACACATGCAGCTGACCACTATTATATCATGCACATATTCAGTAATTCAGTTGCATACCAAAAGGGCGCAACAACATAGTAAAGAGCTGCATAAGATTAAAATCAGAGTGCACAGGAGAAGAATCCAGGATATTTCTGATCCATGGGAATGAGAATACCTGATCATGAAGTAAAGGAAGACTATTTTTTCTACATAAGGTCCAGAACTCAATGCATTTATGGCACGGTCTTATCTGAAAAACCAAGATCGCAATAGTGCATTTGAACTCTGCAAATGCAGTAAAATCCATAAACAACCATGAACAAATAACATGTACCAAATTAGTAATAATGTCACTGTGGTCCACAAAGATGTATGCAGTGACATAATTCACTAATAAAAGGTACAATTTAAGCTGACATACAGATGTGCTAACTTGTTCTATCGAAGGAAAATATGTGCTATTATTAAATTGGATTGTACCCTAAAGGCAAGTATTAATACACGATCAGAGAAGCTGTGAGAACCAACTTAGGGGTCTTTATGAAAATCCAATATCTATGGAACCATTTACGTAAAACCAATGATATAGAGATATCTGTGTCATACTAAAGGCAATTGACATAGTGTGATTACCAATATAAAAGACAAGCGCAACACATAAATGCGTTAGGGAACCACAACCAGTAGAACAAAAAATTGTGCTAAGATCCTGAAATGAGCTAACTGATAACTGAGAAGCAGGGCTCCTTTTTCATCAGCCTAAATTAAAACATAATCCTCCGTCAAGGCAACATCTCCACTTCACCAGAAAATTAAAACCGATCTAGTTGAGGGGAAAGGAAAGGACTAAAACAAAAAGGAGTACTCACTTGGTAATACACGTATGGAAATACATGCCAGTAAAGATCTCTTTGACACGAAAGAAAGAAAGGAAAGACCGAAATAAAAAGGAGAATTGGGCAATAGCCTGCAAAATTTCTTCTCAGTTTAGAGCAGCAAAATTATCAACCAGAAAGTTAGACAAACAACTGTGGTATTATTAATGTTCAGTGATAGTAGTCCACCAAGAATTGGAAGACACCAAACAAAAAGAGAAGATGCAAGCTCTGTTCCTCTAAGAATTTAGTCAACAATATAAACATAAATTTAAAAACATAGTTTTTAAGATAAAGGGAAATATGCATAAAATTAAAAAGATAAATCTTAAACAAAAATATGAGCAAGCGTCTTCTATTAATTAGTACAACATGCAGAAAAACATATACTGCTTCATAGGGCCAAACTATCTGCAAATAAACCAAAACACTTGCAAAGGCAGAAAGTATCAAGAGTATATACGCGATTACTGCCGTGCTAAGGTTCTCACATCTCTGTTGGAGCCTATTTGCTGTCATCCATTGTTCCCAACAAATCCTACCAAGAAAAAGACCAAAATAAATTACCGTGGGCAGTGACTACATGAGTAGATAATCAAATAAGAAATATGGAAGTTAACTAAAGCTCTGTTACTGGGGTGAAGATCTTATTGAAGGAACTTAAATAGAAGAGTGGGTAATTTAATTAACAGTACAAACAGAAATTTTTTATTTAAGAAGTGCAGAGTATATGTTAGAAAGAGACAACATCCAGCCAAAACTAAAATAAGAGTATTATGCAAGTATGTATCAGATAACTATAGGAATTCAAATATTGTTAAAGCTAGTGTGGATAACCAACTGGCTGTAGAATATGGTCTGGTATATCAGGTTGGTAGTAACTACATTGATCTCTCTCAATTTCACTTCTCTTGGGAACATAAATTACTGGTCTGTAAGTTTTTAGCTTGGATGTCCTGCTGATGTCTGAATTTAAAACGATATGAAAAAATCTCAAAGCAGGTATCAATTTATAAAGGGATGCATCCTCTGAATGAGGACGGCATAGCAGCTACCTCAAAAATACCTCCCCATTGCCCACCATGGCACCTACCCGCTGCTACTGAAAGAGAAAGAAAAGGAATGAATTAGAGGGTGGGGTACTTCCTTACCAAATAAGCATGCAGAAAAATAAGAACTGCAAACCTACCCTGATAGTGACAGAGGCAAAAGAATATGAGATCACTGACATGTTTAAGTGAATATTTAATTATTTGAATAACTTTCTTAGTAGTCAGAAATAATAAGCAAGAACAAGACACATGAGCATAGAAGTTTTAAACCAAGCATGCAGATGCTTGAGCATACAAGTTTTAAATCATCGCCAGTGACATATGCAACATGACAAAGGACCATAACCTGTCATATAGAATATCGGGTGTCTACACCACACAAAAAATTGAATATCAATCCATCCACTTACCAACTATTACTTGTGACTTCAGAGTGTACAGCTAAAACGGATTGATCATGGAATAGAACAAAAATCAGATGCCATCACAGCATCAGAGTGTAGAGCAGCTTTTCAGCCTAATGTAGCCTTCTTCTGCATGCTGCAACGGTAATCCACTAAGAATTGGAGATATGCCATCACAGTACTGGGTAACACATGTGAACATCTGAATTGCTATTTGTTCATAGCATTGACGTCAAATTTCACACATTGGCTTGCTAAATAACCCATTAGGTAATCTCTCCACATTATTCTGTCTACCCACACAAGCATGAAGTATGGTAGTAGCTGCAAAGAAAAAGGATTATTAAGAGCTCCTAGCTCGAGAAAAAACCAACTAAGAATCATAGCATGATACAAAAAGTCCAGTGAACAAAAAACTGTACTAAAATAACAATCAATCCAATCTGACTGATCACAAACTAATGTGTAAAATGTAAGTCAGATTGAGGATGATTACAGGTGCAAACAATCACAAATTGTAAGAGGATAATTAACATAATTAAATAAAGTTCTTAGTGTATCATGATACAGATCAAGTCCAGAAACTTCCGCGCTTACAGTCCTCTTGTGTATAGCTCAACGAGCAATTTAGGCATGTATAACTATGCGAGGTACCACAGATTATGTATAACAATTTATTCATTGTCCACCCAGAATTAAATCCTAAAGAGCCTAAAGAGGTAGAGTAAAGCATTGGAAATTGGAAATCCTAATCTGATATGCAAGAGAACTATTTTTGAAGATGCACATATGACCCACCTAAAATGAAAAATGTATTGAAATTTGAAGATAGCTCACATAAGTGTCACGAAAAAATACACAAAAAATATTTGTATTCATCAAATACTGAGAGACAACAGTGGTACAAGAGTATAAATGCCCGCCTGATGATAATAAAGGAGACCCAAATTCCAATAACCTGTTTATGTCAATGCTGTACCAAAAGAAAGATGAAATGTCTAGTCAAGACAATAAAACCCATCATAACCAACAGAGAGCTAAACAAAAAGACTGATCCAAAGGACCCACAGCTCGTTGTTGTGGAAAGCTGTATATGCCTACAGATTAAGTGCAAGTTGAATTTTTTAGCAACATTCTTACATGCCTGCAGGCTGCCAACATCACAAGAAGTGTATAAGTCACACCAAGTAATAATATATACACCAAGGCAGATGAGTCTGACAGTGAAATGCAGTTACATATGCTAAAATTAACATAACCTAAGTAAAAGGGAAGACAATGACAAAAGAGTGCATGTATCCACTGTCTTCTCCATCTTTTTAATACACCTCCTATGTAATGAACTCAGCACATCTCCGGGCCACCTCTTTCACCTCGACCAGTAACATCATGATTAAATCTCTGGGTCACCTCTTTCAAGACACGTCTTAACCAGTGACTCGGTGAAGATAGAGCATTTGTAAAAATAAGGAACTAATGCAACATATATCTATTTTATGATAGCAAACATGCAGATTTGATTCCCATTATTCGAAATGAAGGTCTCATTATATATCAAGTTTTCTATGTGCATTGGTTAACTCTGGAATAATGCGTACACAAATGATTCAGCTTTAATTGGTCAATACCCAAAGCATATAGAGATAAGCATTATTACCAAAATGGTTATGTGTGCAGCTTGATGACTTAGCAGTTTACTGCTATAGACTTTAGATTAACCAAAACAGTGCAGGAAGACAGTGTAGCTACAAATCAGCATTTTAAATCTTCAGTTCTGTGCTCTTAGTTAGTGTAACACACTACGAACGGGAGAATGGTCAGAGCAAATATCAGCAGTTTATATATGCACTTTTAGTTGACTGAAAAGGTAGCAGGATTGAGGTGAATGAAGATCATACCCTCTGATTAATTTGTGTTACAACAACAATGCTCGGATTGAAACGGCATAAGACATACCTGAAAGACAAAAAATACATTTAGCGTTCTAGAATAGTGGAGTGCCATGAAATCTTTATATCAGAACATCCATTTGAAGAAACCAAACAACCTGTAGAACGAATTGGTTGTGGTGTAACACATCGTGTAGGAAAAGTTTTTTAACAGTGATTTATGGACCATAACTGAGTCAACATGTAGTAGCAAACTGTCAAAAGAAATATGGCAGCAATCGTATAAAAAATGTGAGTAAATATGTTACTGCAGATTTTAAATATGACAATCCTTCTCCTGTCTACAAATTGTTTAACACATAGATGGAAAAAGGAGATAAGTAACAACCATACTGAAATAAGTTCAGCAGGGGAGGAATAGATGAGCTTACTTGTACCAGCCATGGACAATATGAACAGAAACGTCACCTATCACCATCGGTAAGAATCTTCTGTACACCTAAACCCTAGTTGCAAAAAAGAAATTAATTCAAGATATAATAGAATTATACTGGATCTCAAGCGGGTGGAGGGAGTCGGTTATGGGTTGTGTCCTGGAAGAGGAAGCTCGTTAGGGGCCAGGGCGCCATGGGCCATGGCCATGGACGACATGGAGCAGCCTTCCTCACCTGTTGTTCCTGTGGGGGAGAAGATGTGAAGAGGATGCAGCAACCTACCTCACGGGAGCAGATGCCGAGGATATGAACGAGGGAGAGGGCGGCTCCCCTCTGCCCTCAAACTGTGGAAAACGGAGAAGACAGAGACGGTGCCGCCATCGCCGCCGCTAGCAGCCGCCGCCGCCGCTCGTCTGCTCCCTCCGCTGCTGCCGCTCTTTTGCTCCCAGGCCGTCGCCGCTGCCGCCATCTTGGGGGACGAGGGGTGTAGGGGAGGAGGCGAATTGGGAGAGGACCAGAGGAGGGGGGAGGCGGGGATTGGAGCCATGGAGGAGGCGGAGATTGGAGGAGGAGGGGAGGCGGCTGATTGGGGGAAAGAGAGGAGGCGGCGACCGATTGGGGAGCTAGGTTTTCACCCGGTTTTTATACGTAGGCACCACGGTCAATATGCTTTACGACGCCCACGAGAAGCTCTCGCTGCGACTACAACTGGGTCAGTAATCATGTGGCCCTACATGTCATGGAGCAAGCCAAGCAGCAGAAAAGTGAAGAAAAAATTACAGCATCCAGCGGTTGTGGTTGACGCGGGGTGAAACCAAATACTGTTTCCTTAGGATCGAACGGCCATCGAACGAAAAACTGCGAGGATAGCATGAGGAGCCGGGTAGACTAGCGTGAGGAGAGATAGCTAGCTTCTGGTATGGAAAAGCAATTTCTTTTTCCATAAAAAATAGAGCACACACAAAAATTTAGGCATGCGTCCTACCAATATTCAACAGGGCAAAATATGCCGACCGTTAACCTAGAGAGCCTTGAAAATACTCACTCTTCGGTAGGGTGCGTGTTGCCATTTTTGAAATCCTAGGTGACAAGGCGCCTCGATGGCTTCTCATGTACAAACTATAGAGCTTCTTTGGCCGTAATCAGGAGTGACATCATCGAGGGGATTCAAATGGTTATCGGACCTCCTAATAGCATGGCTTAGTTCCGCTAAAATCGTTCTCATCATGAAGGAAGGAGCTAGAGAGATTGCTGACTATAGACATCTTGATCTGCTCCATAGAAAATAATATGGCTAAGATGCTAGTCATGGTTGACCCTATTCATGAGCTTGCTAATTTCCAATGCCTAAGTTTTTTCATAAAGAAGAGGAGTATCCATGATAACTTTATGCACGTCTAGAATCCAAGTCCAAGTGCGCTGCCTCCACCGCACAAACACCCAAAGTCTCCTCCTCGAGCTTGATAACCCGATAGACATACTAAGACGCTTAAGCTTCATAGATGGATTTTCCCAAAGTTATTTCCCATTTCCACTTAGAGCATCTATAACAGATATGGTAAACGTGATTTGTGGTAAATTGCAAAATATTTTGCAGTATCTAGCGGCGGAGGGCCCCATCATTTTTATTTTTTCCCTTTTTTGCAGCTACCGTGCCTACCCGACAGCGCGCTCGCCCGCCGCCTCACCCGCCAGCCCGCCGATGGCCGCGAGGCAAGGTCGCCCGACACCACCACCTACCTCCCTGCTCTGCCCGTTCAACGAATTTGCTTTGATTTTGTCAAAAACAAGTCACAATCGGGGCGACTAGGTGTAACACGACGGTGATTTGGCCGGTCTCCAGACCATGCAATGAAATTTCAATAGAATGGATAGTTAGATTAGATACTGCTCCGGCGACGTTTGAGCTAAAGTTTCCCCCATAACTGCACATCTAGAGTTGCTCATCCAAGCTAACGACCATTTGAGAAGCAATGAACAATAGTTGATCAACTAGATTAATATTAATAATTTGGTTCAATTTTGAGCAAATTTAGAAATATGTCAGACTATGGGACAAAAGTTAACTTCGTAACGTCTCAAGATGGGATCAATTGTGCAGTCACTTGGGGCGGTGTGATTGGTAGTCTGCACCTCTTTTTTAGCTTCCTGGGGGTAGGCGCTGGGGGTTAGGATCGCATCATGCGATGCAGAAACCACTTTTGGCATTTTGTTTGTTTTCTCACGATACACTATTTCGCACGAGAGAGGAAACGGTGACTGCAGTGTTTGGTTGCTTGGAGTGAACCATTTTATGCAACGCTCACGCTGTTTGGTTGCAACACAGGTCAGCGATCTGGTAACCTCTTCTTTCAAGAGGTGAACATACTCAGCACATAGCACACAAAACTGAACGACCTTAAACTAACAGTTCATCATGGTTACGGATGCATCACGAGCTACCCCAAAAACTAACAGCTCATGATGCATCACAAGTTCATCATCGGAGTGGTATGAGTACCACCTCTCAAAATATTACAGGTCTGGCATGAAGTTTTTCATCAGTTCCTAGCTAGTGGAATGAATATTAGGCGAGCAAAGCTGACATAGCAGCAACATAAGACAGGTGAACTAAGCATGGTTGTAGCATACCTGTGCTTTATTTGTGCTAGTCCTGGATCAACTGCTAGCACACACAGTACAAGATGAAATATCAAGAATACAAAGGTCTTTATTACAACGCTTGATCCACATATAAAATAGTTCTTTTACAACTCAAATGGCACAAGCCACAACTTATTACATCTCAAGAGAAAGACTGTAGAGGAATAGAATAACACGACTTGTATTACTCTGGTGCAAAGGCACGCATATATATAGTACAATGGGAGGCCTCCATACCCTCAATACAAAATAGAGGAGGGGCCTAATCACTAAAGTACTATACACACATATCTACTCTCAACACCCCCCCGCAGTCGAAGCGTCGGCAGAGCGGACGCAAAGGCTGGACCGAAACTCCTCGAAGGACGCCGTAGGTAATCCTTTAGTCATGATATCCGCGAACTGCTGGGAGGTGGATACGTGTAGAACACGTATACGACCAAGAGCCACCTGTTCGCGAACAAAGTGAATGTCAAGCTCGATGTGTTTCGTCCGGCGGTGATGAACGTTGTTGGCGGAGAGATAGACGGCGGAGACGTTGTCGCAGTAGACAACGGTAGCCTTGTCGACAGGACAAGAGAGCTCCTGAAGAAGCTGTCGAAGCCATGAACACTCGGCGACGGCATTAGCAACAGCCCGATACTCCGCCTCGGCGCTGGAGCGAGAGACCGTAGGCTGTCGCTTGGACGACCACGAGATGAGCGATGGTCCAAGGTAAACGCAGTACCCCGAGGTGGAGCGCCGCGTGTCTGGGCAGCCGGCCCAGTCCGCGTCCGAGTAGGCGACGATGTCCGTGTCGGTGGAGGCGTGCAGCGAAAGACCAAGGTCCAGGGTGCCGCGAATGTAGCGGAGTATCCGCTTCACCGAGGTCCAATGAGCATCACGGGGAGCGTGCATATGGAGACACACCTGCTGAACGGCATACTGTAGCTCCGGTCTTGTGAGAGTGAGGTACTGAAGCGCACCAACAATGGACCGGTATAGCGAGGCATCAGGCGCCAGAGAGCCATCCGTGGCAGAGAGCTTGGCCTTCGTGTCGACGGGCGTGGAGACAGGGGTGCAGTTAAGCATCCCGGCGCGATCGAGGAGCTCGTGGGCGTACTTCTTCTGGTGAAGAAAGAAGCCATCCGGTCGGCGCACAACCTCAATGCCGAGGAAGTAGTGCAGAGGTCCCAAGTCCTTGAGCGCGAACTCGGCACAAAGACGGTCGGTGAGCTGCTGCAGGAGCCCAGGTGTGCTAGCTGTGAGGATAATGTCGTCGACGTAGAGCAGCAGGTAAGCCGTTGTGTCTCCCATATGGTAGACAAACAGCGATGCATCGGAGCGTGTGGAGCGGAAGCCAAGTTGATGGAGAAACGCTGCGATGCGCTGGTACCACGCACGTGGAGCCTGCTTGAGCCCATATAATGAGCGCGAGAGCAGACACACATGATCCGGATGAGCGGAGTCGACGAAGCCGGTGGGCTGCTGGCAAAACACTTGCTCCTCAAGATGACCATGGAGAAAGGCGTTGGAGACGTCCATCTGGTGAACAGGCCAGCGGCGAGACACGACGAGCTGGAGCACGGTGCGAATGGTCCCGGGCTTGACAACCGGGGCGAAGGTCTCAGCAAAATCAACACCGGCTCGCTGACGGAAGCCGCGAACGACCCAGCGCGCCTTATGCCGTTCAAGAGTTCCATCCGGATGGAACTTGTGCTTGAAGACCCACTTCCCGGTGATGATGTTGGCATGGCGCGGTCGAGGAACCAGCTGCCATGTCTGGTTGCGCTGCAGGGCGTTGAACTCGTCCTGCATGGCCACGAGCCACAGCGGGTCGCGGAGGGCTGCTCGAACGGAGGCGGGCAGCGGGGAGGGCGCCTCCCCCCCGTTCGATGGAGGTGCCCCGCCGTCGTGAGGCAGGACGCTATTGCCACTGGCCCAGAAGGCGGAAGGCGCCGGGGGCGGCGACGGAGCTGTCGCGGCGTTGCAGACATACGCGTCCGCGGGGTACCGTGTCGACGAGCGGAAGATGCCGGCGCGTGCACGGGTGACTGGACCCGTCGGTGCAGGCGCGGCAGCACCCGAGTGGCCACTCGAGGGTGATGCGGTCGACGAAGCGGCGCCCGAGCTGGAGCTCGAGGACGACGCAGGCGGTGTCGGCGGGGCAGCACCCGAGCCGGAGCTCGAGGGTGCAGCGGAGGAAGGCGACGGGGCGACGCCCGAGCTGGGGCTCGAGGGCGACGCGGGCGGGGTCGGTGGGTCGGCGCCCGAGCGTGGGCTCGAGGGCGACGACAGTGGGGTCGACGAGGAGGCGCCCGAGGTAGAGCTCGAGGGCGCGGTCGACGCAGCCGGCGCGGAAGCGCGACGCCGCGGGGTACCACCCGCGGAAGGAGGAGAAGACGCCACCTGTTCCTGTGCAAACGGAAAGCAACACTCATCAAAGTACACGTGCCGCGACGTGATGACCCGATGGGACACGGGATCATAGCAGCGATAGCCCTTGGTGTTAGCCGGGTAACCGAGAAAGACACACGGAATGGAACGGGGGGCGAGTTTGTGAGGGGCGGTGGCAGCGACACTGGGGTAACAATGACAACCGAAGATCCGAAGATCATCATAAGAGGGAGGGGAACCAAAAAGAAGGTGGTGTGGCGTGTAGTTCCAACGGGTACGACACGGACGGAGGTTGACAAGGAGGGTGGCGGTGGCGAGGGCGTCGGGCCAAAAGGAAGGCGGGACGTGACCGTGGAAGAGAAGGGTGCGGACGCAGTCGTTGAGGGTGCGGAGCACACGCTCGGCACGACCGTTTTGCTGCGAGGTATAGGGACAAGTTAGGCGGAAAATAGTGCCATGAGAGGACAAGAGATTACGGACGGCAATGTTATCGAATTCTTTTCCGTTGTCAGTTTGTAACACGTGAATAGGACGGCCAAACTGAGTAGTGACATATGCGTAAAAGGCGATGAGAGTAGTGGCAACATCTGACTTTTTGCGTAGAGGAAACGTCCACACAAAGTGAGAAAAATCATCGAGAATGACGAGATAATAAACAAAGACAGAATTACTCAGAATTGGAGAGGTCCATACATCACTATGAATTAATTCAAACGGAAAAGAAGCAACTGTGGAGGAATTGCTAAACAGAAGACGAACATGTTTGCCGACACGACAGGCTTCACAGCTATGTGCAGCCTTTTTATTACAGGAAAACGAGAAACCCCTCATTATTTGATGAAGCGTGTTGGCACTAGGATGTCCAAGACGAGCATGCCAAAGATCGACGCCAGCGGAGAAAGCACGAGGACCGGCGCCGGGGGTGGAGGACGCCTGGACTGTATACAGGTCGCCGGGACTCTCACATCTGTGGAGCACCATCCGGGTACGGGCGTCCTTAACAGAAAAACCAGAGGCGTCAAATTCAACAGTCACAGAGTTGTCACGAGAAAGAGCTTTAACAGAAAGTAAATTCTGAATGAGATGAGGAGAAACAATGACATTATTGAGAGACAAAGGTCGAGAGGAAGAAGGAAAACTAGTGGAGCCAATGTGAGAAATAGGAAGACCAGCGCCGTTACCGACAATGATGCGAGACTCGGTGGAGGTGGGAGAAGAATGGGAGAGGTTACCCGGGTGAGCTGCCATGTGGGTGGATGCACCTGAGTCTAGGAACCAGTCGCCGCCACCGGCGTAGGCGCCTGGCGGAGGGGCCTGCTGAAGCACGGCGTAGAGAGTCGGGTCCCAGGCGGGCTGCTGGGGCGCGTAGGCCGGTGCGCCGCCGTAGGCCGGAGCGTAGCCGTAGGCCGGAGCGTAGGGCGGTGGCGCGGCATGGTAGGCCGGGGCGTACTGCGGTGTCGCAGCAAAGAAAGCCTGGTGGTTCGGCGGGCGCGGGCCGAGAAGACCGGGGACGGGCGGGCGAGGCACCGGCATGGTGTAAGCATGAACGACCCCCGTCCACGGGTTGTGGCCACCGCCCCATGGGGGCGTCGGCTGCTGGTTGCCCCCGCCGATGTTGACGCCGCCACCACCACCGTTCCCGCCGCCATTGCCACCGCCGTTACGGCCACCGCCGCCACGACGATGGCCACCGTTGCGCTGCTGCTGCTGGGAGGCGGGGAAGGGCGCCGCGGGCGCCGGTGGACGCGGCGGCTGTTGGAAGGGCGCAGGGGCTGGCGGGGCCAGAGCGCGGTACCCAGTGGCAAAGGCGGTGTGGACAGCGCGGGCGCGGAGGTTCTTCAAGCGACGCTCCTCGAGCTGAAGATAGGCGACGGCGCGCTCGAAGGTTGGCTCGGCCATGAGGGTGAGGTTGGAGGCGGCATTCCCGAGGTCCTCGTTGAGGCCGGCGGTGAGGGTGGAGAGGAGGAGCGCGTCGCCGATCGGGAAGCCGAGGTCCAGGAGCTCATCGGAGATTGCCTTGAGACGCAGGCAGTAGGCGTCGAGGGTCTGGTCATGCTGTGGTGTGCCGAAAAATTCCTGCTGCAGGAATACGACTCGCTGGAGCTTGTTGTCGGTGAAGAGCCCGTTGATCTTTGTCCACACTGTATGAGCGTCGTCGCCCTCACGAACGACGGTCTTGAAGATGTCCGGCGAGATGGTGAGGAAGAGCCAGCGGATGATGGTGGCATCGATGGCGAGCTAGTCGGTGTCGCGGTGATCGAGGAGGTTGACGGAGCCATCAATGTGGTCGCGCAGGTTGTACTCGCGGAAGAGGAGGTAGAAGTACGTCTTCCACGTGTAGTGGTTCTTCTCGGCAGCGGAGAGCTTGACGGGGACGTGGTCGGCGATTTGCACGGCGCGGATCACCGCCGGAGTCGGGGGAGCGGAGCCATCGAAGGAGGAGCCGAAGGGGTTGTCCGTGGAGATCGACGACATGGCGGCTAGGGTTTGGTGGGTGGGTGGTGGCTAGGGTTTGGTGGGTGGGGAGGAAGAGGAAGAGGGCGCGCGGCGGGAGAGGGCGGCGTGGTGAGGTGGGGAGAGGACGCGGCGGCAAGGGAGCCGGCGGCGGTGGGAAGGGGCAGCGGCGGTGGCGCGCGGGGAAGGCAGCGCAGCGGCGGCTAGGGTAGGATCGTGGGGGAAACTGATACCATGTAGAGGAATAGAATAACACGACTTGTATTACTCTGGTGCAAAGGCACGCATATATATAGTACAATGGGAGGCCTCCATACCCTCAATACAAAATAGAGGAGGGGCCTAATCACTAAAGTACTATACACACATATCTACTCTCAACAAAGACTAAACAAATGAACTACAAGTCTTCTTTCTTTGAGGCTCCACTGCCAGATGTGTTGGACGAAGACTCATGACCAAGGCGCAGCAGTCTTCAATCTTCATAATAGTAACCTGCAACATGATATGTTGCAGCCACAGAGGGTCAATACTTTGAATGTATTGGCAAGATGTCACTTTGGTGGACTCAATGTGACGAGGGTTAACTCAACAAATGTCCTAAATGAAGGACTTAGGATCGGGGAGACAGGGCGTCGGATGAACTCGAAGGTAAAGTTAGTCGAAATATGTGTATATCGAAAGTAAACTTGGGTGTTGAACCTTGCTTGCTTTTAATCTGTCCCACACCGTCCCATCCTGGCCCCTATATATAGATGGCCAGATCTCGAGGATCGGGTGGAATCTGATATAGATTACAATATTGACATACGGTAAGAACTCGTATCTCGACTATCATTACAATTGGGCCTAGCTTAATGGGCCTCAGGGGTACTCAACTGACATGCTCTATTATCTATACCCTTATCAGTAGCCCCTGAGATTCTACCAGAATTGCAGATTCAGGTTGAATCTGTAATTGACAAGGGTATAGTTACTAGAGCCCGTTAGTTGTGTACCCCTGAGGCCTGATAAGCTAGGCCCAATTGTAATGGTAGTCGAATACGAGTTATTACCGTATGTCGATATTTGTAATCTGTATCGAACCCGAACCGATCCTCGAGACCTGGCCACCTATATATAGGGGCCAGGAGGGGACGGTGGAGGGCAGATTGAAAGCAAGCCAGGTTGAACACCCAAGTTTACTTTCGATACACACTTATTTCGACTAACTTTACCTTCGAGTTCATCCAACGCCCTATCTCCCCGATCCTAAGTCCTTCATCTAGGACATTTGTCGAGTTAACCCCTCGTCAATTGGCGCCGAGCGTGGGGACTCTGGGCGTTGGAGTCATGAATTCGACGGCTTTTTCGCTTTTAGCCAACAGCAGTCTAGAAGTCGACGGAAGTCAAGAAGTAGAGTTATCCATCGGAAGCTTGAGCATCTTCATCGGGCCGTCGGGTTCGTCCCGCCTTTCAGATTCGACGAAACCAGATTCACTGGCAAGAAAGCCCGAAACAAGGGAAGCGTTGGAGTCATCAGGCTCTTCCAATGAGGTAAACTCACTGGTCAGCTTAGAGAAAGCGTCAATCACAGAAGGCAACGAAATCAAAGAAAATTCTGACTCAGAAGAGAAAGCGTATCAGACACACAACAACACAAAGGACTTCGCCGGAAGAAGCAATGGCGTCTCCAAAGTACATCAGTTATGCGTCATTATCACTGAAGCAGAAGATGGAAACAACAGCGAAGGAAGCAAAAAATTCGACAGGCAAGTCGACAAAATGAAAAATCACAACAAAAAGGAAAAAGAGAAAGTCCATGTCTCGGCTGGTGAATGGAGGATAATTACATCAGCCATTAATCATGGCACAGAAGTACCCGAGGGGTCGCGAAGAGAAGTTCTAATGGGATATCAATATGCGCTATACCAACACAAGAAGAAATTAAGGGAGGAAAGAGACATGATGTTTCGAGACAATAATAATGAATCAAGGGAAGAATATTGGGAAGATTATAGTGAAGATTCAGAATACAGCAGAGGTAGGCGTGGAGATCCAAAGCATAACAGGGGGGTGTCAGCATACGGCAGAGAAGAAGGGTACTCAAGGAGCCCGACCCCGTAACCAGAGGAGGAGGAAGACGATCTGATACAAAAAACGCCAGAAGCAGCATTAGCAGCGGCACAAGCGTATCTGCTAGCCACAAGACCAGAGCATGGAGACCCGCGAGAAGATATGCACCGAGCCGCGATACGAAGCCTCGGAATAGTAGAAGGAAAGATCAAGGATCAAGGCCCAAAGCAGAAGTCGACAAGCTACAAGGGAAGACACAAGGAAAAATTCAGATATAATGGCTCAGATGATGATTATAGTGAGTCATCAGAAGAGGAAAAGCGACGAAAAAGGAAGGAGGACGCAAGAAGCATAATAGCACAAGCTCGAGTAGATAAATCACGGCATGCATGGAGGGAAGAAAACTACGAAGACGATGATAAAGATATGGGTGCGTTATGCTTTACCCGTAGGGTTCGCAAAACACGAGTACCAAAAGGATTTAAGTTACCCCATGATCAGAGCAAGTACGACGGGTCACAGGAACCCACCTTATGGCTATCAGATTATCTACAAGCAGTGCAGATATTAGGAGGAACAAAGGCGACTGCAATGCAAAGTTTGCAGCTACACCTCACCGGAGCCGCCCGGTCTTGGTTGAACACCCTACCCGACGAATCCATTGGAAGCTGGGGGGAACTCGAAAGTCAATTCGCAGGAAATTTCCGTTCCACCTACAAGCGCCCAGCATCACTGGAAGAAGTTAAAGCATGTGTGCAGAAAAAAGGCGAAACGCTAAGATCTTATATACAACGCTGGAGTATAATTAAAAACTCAGCAGAGGACGTCTCCGATGAACGAACAATAGATGCTTTTTCAGAGGGACTTCGTCGCTCAGATCTTGTGGAAGAAATAGGGAGAACAAAACCCACGACAGTAACCGAGCTAATGGAACAAGCCAACAAATTCGCTGATGGGGAGGACGCGTACAACAACAAAAGAGGACGTTCGCCAGAAGTCGACAGAATAAGTCGACAAAGGGGAAGATACCGCAGCGGAGGCAACCAAGGAAGGCGAAATCAGGTAGCCGCAGGATATATACTAGAAGAAGAGGAAGGATACGAAAGCAGGAGGGTTCAAGCAAAAGGAACAGAAAGATCAAGGTACTCCGGTCCTTCGGCTGAGGATATGTTATACGGACCTTGTCGAATCCACTATGCGTACCTCGACGGGAAAAGGGTCTCAAATCACCAGATGAAGGATTGCAGAACATTCCTAAGGTTGCAAGGTGCAATGAGTTCAAGCCAAGAAGGAAGACAAGGAGAAAAGCGGAGAAGTCAAGGATATCAAACTCAAAGATTGTCAAGACATCTAGAGTCAAAAGTATACATATCAGCTATGATTCAACCAGTGCCCAAGTCGAAAAAAGAACGGAAGAGCATAACCAGGCAAATAAACCTAGCAATATCATCACCACCAGCCACAACAGAGTACCTACGATGGTCAGAGCAACCAGTCAAGTTCAGTAGAGCAGACCACCCACGGAAAATTCCTCGACCGGGCCACTCGCCTATGGTTCTAAAAGCGCAAATAGGAGGATACGACATCGGAAGAGTGTTCATGGATGCAGGGAGTGGCATAAATTTAATATATGCTAAAACACTGAAGGCTATGTGCATCTCACCAACAAGTCTAAAACCAACAGATTGCTCTTTCCACGGGATAGTACCAGGAGCAGCAAACTATCCTTTGGGAAGAATAGAACTTGATGTCTGCTTTGGTAGCTGCGCAAACTATAGAAGAGAGAAACTGGAGTTCGAAGTCATGGATTGGCCGTCACAATATCATGCAATCCTGGGGCGCCCAACATTTGCAAAATTCATGGCAGTACCGCACTACGCGTATCTCACGCTAAAAATTCCAGGACCCAAAGGAACAATCACAGTACAAGGGAGTTTTGAGGTAGCCAACACATGTGATAGAGAATTCAATAAGATGGCGCAAACCTTCGGCATGACAGCAGAATACGAGAGGCTAAAAGGAGAAACAGATCATAATGTGCTACCCGACGTTGGACGATCCCTGCCAGATAAGGCTTTCGACACAACGCATGACTCAAAGAAAATTCAGGTCCACCCTACGGATCCAAACAAGACGACATCAATTGCGGTGAACTTGGATCCCGCATAGGAAGGCGCGCTCGTCGAGTTCCTCCGTGAGCGCTGGGAAATCTTCGCCTGGTGTCCATCGGACATGCCAGGGGTTCCCAGGGAACTCGTCGAGCACGCATTAAATGTAGATCCCAAGGTGAAACCAGTCAAGCAACCACTGCGACGATTCGATGAACCCAAGAGGAAGGCAATAGCGTCAGAATTGCACAGATTAGAAAGTGCTGGATTCATCAGGGAAATCAAAACTTCGAGTTGGGTGTCGAACCCAGTAATAGTACCCAAGAAGAATACAGACGTACAAAGAGTATGTGTCGACTACACATCTCTCAATAAGCATTGTCCAAAGGATCCCTTCCCTTTACCCCGCATCGATCAAATAATCGATTCAACAGCGGGCTGCGCAAGGCTTTCCTTTTTGGACGCATATTCTGGTTATAACCAGATCAAGCTAAAGAAAGAGGACGAGGAAAAAACGGCCTTTATTACACCGTATGGGGTGTTTTGCTACCAAGTGATGCCATTCGGCCTAAAAAATGCAGGAGCAACCTATCAAAGGATGATGCAGAGTTGCCTCGGGAGCCAAATAGGGCGCAACATACAAGTTTACATTGATGATGTAGTCATCACCACAAGAGAGGAGAAGTCTCTAATCAGCGACTTGGCAGAAACCTTCGACAACCTGAACAAGTTCAAGCTCAAGCTGAACCCGACAAAGTGCTCCTTCGAAGTTTCAGCAGGGCAACTTTTGGGATTCTTGGTATCCGCACGAGGAATAGAAGCAAATCCAGAGAAGATTCAAGCAATTCTAACAATGGGGAAACCCACGAAACTCCACGACGTACAGAAGTTAGCAGGACGAGTCGCGGCATTAAGTCGTTTCGTTGCTCGACTAGGAGAGAAGGCGCTACCTTTTTACGCACTTATGAAGAAGTCAGACGACAAATTTGAATGGACAGAAGAAGCAGACGCAGCGTTTGCGCAATTGAAGAAAGTGCTTTCCACGCCGCCAGTGCTGGTCGCACCTAAAGAAAAAGAGCCACTACTATTGTACATCGCCGCAACCCATCAGGTGGTAAGTACAGTCCTAGTAGTCGAAAGAAGTGAAGAAGGCAAAGCTCATGGCGTCCAGAGACCAGTATATTTCATCAGCGAAGTGCTATCTCCAACCAAACAGAGGTACCCGCATTATCAGAAATTGGCATATAGTGTCTTCATAACTGCACGAAAACTACGACAGTATTTTACTGTGCACCCAATTATAGTGGTTAACGAAGCACCACTATCGAACATATTGAACAATCCTTTAGCGACGGGGCGTGTCTCTTTATGGGGAATAGAGCTATCTCCCATGGACATCACGTACGAGAAGAGGAAGGCGATCAAGTCGCAAATTCTGCCAGATTTTACAGCAGAGTGGCTCGAGATGCAAAGTACAGGTCCACCAGATTTATCGAGTACCTGGACAATGTATTTCGATGGTTCCAAGCGAGTCCAAGGCGCAGGCGCAGGAGTAGTATTGATATCACCTCATGGCGACAAACTAAAGTATGTCCTAAGGATGAGTTTCCCACAGGCTTCTAACAATGAGGCAGAGTACGAGGCTTTGCTGCACGGAATGAAGATGGCTAAAGCTTGTGGAGCAACTCGCCTAAAGATATTTGAAGACTCTAACCTTGTTGTCCAGCAAGTTATGAACAGGTGTGACACAATCAATGACAACATGATGGCCTACAAGAATTTGTACCACTATCTAGAAGGAACGTTCGATGGATGCGAAGTCTCTCACGTCAGCAGGAACAGCAATGAAGAAGCCGACACTTTAGCAAATATTGGATCACAATGCTTACCTGTGCCATCTGGAGTCTTTTGGGAAGAAATAGCGGAAAGGTCAATAAAAAGTGCTAAAAGTTCGACTCCTACGACAAGCTCGGGGGCTATGATAGAACCAGAGGAGGTCATGATGATAGAAGAAACATGGATGCAGCCGTATATTGCGTACATGATAAATAAGAAGCTACCAGAAGATGCAGTGGAAGCCAAAAGGATAACTCGAAGAGCGAAAGCGTTTGTCGTGATTGAAGGGAAACTATACAAGAGAAGTATTACAGGCGTTTTACAATGCTGTGTCACATCCCAAGAAGGGCAAACGATATTGAAAGACATACACGGCGGAGTATGTGGCCATCACGCCAGCAGCAGAGCAATAGCGGCAAAAGCTTTTCGAGCGGGATTCTATTGGCTAACAGCCATCGAAGACGCAAAAGATATAGTTCGAAAGTGTGAAGCATGTCAAAGGTTTACATCCAGACCACATGCACCAGCAGCAGAGCTACAAACAATACCATTATCTTGGCCCTTTGCACAATGGGGACTCGACATGGTGGGAAAATTACACAAATCTTGGCCAGGAGGGCATGTCTATATGCTAGTAGCAGTCGATAAATTCACCAAATGGGTGGAAGCAGCTCCAGTAACAACTCAAGATTCCACAGCAGCAATCAGCTTCATCAAGTCGATAGTTTTTCGTTTTGGTGTACCACACAGCATCATCACAGACAATGGGACAAATTTTACTTCAAAAGAATTCAAAAGTTACTGTGAAGGATTGGGCATCAAGCTTAAATTCGCATCGGTGGCACACCCGAAGACAAATGGGCAAGTCGAAAAAGCCAATGGCTTGATAAGCAGTGGAATAAAAAAGAGGCTTTTAGCGCCTCTCGAGAAAGCCAAGAGCGCTTGGGTAGAAGAATTGCCCTCCGTTCTTTGGAGCCTAAGAACTACGCCCAATGCAGCAACTCAAGAAACTCCTTTCTTCCTGGTCCATGGTGCAGAAGCCGTGCTTCCAGTCGAAGTTACACACGAAGCTCCAAGAGTGACAGCATATGACGAGGCGACATCAACAGAAGCATTACAAGACGACGTCGACGCGTTAGATGAAGCAAGAGACAAAGCATTAGAAAGGGCTACACAATATCAACAAAGTCTACGAAACTACCATAGTAGTCGAGTTCGTCCACGATTCTTCGTGGTGGGAGATCTTGTTTTGCGACTTAGGCAAGACAGCCATGGCAAATTGGAGTCCCCTTGGGTGGGACCTTACATCGTCACGGAAGTAATACCAGGGGGAGCATATCGACTACGAGACAAGAAGACCGGGAAGGACGAAAGCAACCCGTGGAATGCAGAACAGCTACGGCGTTTTTACGCGTAGACTAAGTATAGATATCAGCATATTCGAGATAACCTTCTGGACCCAGAACATGAGGCCATAGGTCGGGTTCTTTGGGTTGAACTCGACAAAATTGTACGACTCTCGTGTTACTTCTCCGCTCGGGGGCTTCGACCTCTGGGTCGTACGGAAAGTTGTTATGACAAGATGGAGGGATTTTTTCTTCGCTATAAGGTTGTTTTCACAACCCGATAAATACAAAAAAAAAACTTGGTTCATAAAAAGAACCCGATATTATCTTCACATTTATTGGTTCGCAAAGAACCCGACATATGGAAAGCATATCTCAGAACATAACTTGTTCTCATGATACTAGTAAAAATTAATCGACACAAAGTACGAATCTTTATTGATATCATTGCAGGAAGGACATTGTCAAACGAGATTACATGGATAACAGATCCAAATAAAAGAGGGCTTCAAGCCTCGTACTCCTTCTGGCAAAGAGTGCCATTGTAGATCTTCACGTCAAACTTCGACGTACCGACGTGGAAGTCGAACGCCATGATGAAACCTTGGTGGATGTCGTGGTCCTCAGCAAATTGCGACCAGCCACCTCTGAAGTACTGCTCGCCGTTACCGTCATACCACACCTCCACCTCATAGGGGATGCCACCGCCAGATTGTTCACGAAGAACCGCCTCTCGTAGTTCGCGGCCATCCATGAACTTCGTGAAATCCAGCGGCAAGCGCTGAATTTCACGGCACTGCGCCATGGCAATGCAAAGAAAGGAAAAGATACGGGGGGGTGCAGCAGGAGCAGCAGGCGCAGCAGGAGGAGGAGAGGCAGGACCTGGAGTGGCACTGGTCACCTTCGGTTTGTTCTTGCTACCAGGTGGGCGGCCGGGACGGCGCTTCGCCGGAGCATCTGAAGAAGTTCCTGCGGCGCCAGAAGTTCCCGCGGCGCCAGCAACCTTTGGTTTATTTTTGCTACCACGAGGGCGACCCCTACCTCGTGGGGCCATCGGGGATCCAAGGTTCATACGAGAACCTCCAGCGTCGGCCATGAAGCACGACAGAAAAACCTCGCAAAAGCCCTAGATGGAGGAAGAAGAGGATGCGGCGGAGGAGAAGTTTAATTAGGGTTTCCTACCTTAATCACCAGGCGCTTTTATTTATAAGAGCATACTATTGGGCTTTTGGGCTGCATCAAAGTCCGTGAAACACAATTTACAATGGGAATTAAATTCTGCGCACAGCAGACGATAATATCAATGAAGAAAAAGAAAAAAAAAGAGAAGAAGGGGAAGGACTATGCGATATAGAAACCGCGACTTAGACGCGGGGGCTTGTCTACAGTAAGATATTTACAGAAGAAAGAGGAACTGAACTTTGAGCCTATGCTTGACTACAAGTTGCCAAACATAGCCTCGGGGGCTACTCCCATCGGGAGCGCTGAGCGCGCACCCGATAAAGATGAGGTGATCGATATTGAAGATAGAAAAGGGTAAGCATACAAAATTTCGACTACGTAGTCGACAAATCGAAAATTGGAGATTACTCCCATCGGGAGCGAGTTTTTCTTTGGTTGCAGAAACCCGAATATTTTTAGTCAAAATTTGACTGCGACATAAGATTCTCGAGTTGTGTTATCGCAACAAAACTCGAATGCCGTGACTTGTCACGAAGGTAAGACCCCAGGATCCGTCATGTGTGGCCCGGTATACGCACATGGATGCGATCTGCTGGTATGTATCCGTGTCTACGACGCGAAGAAAATCCTGGTGGACGCACTGGGTACCCTGAGAACCACTGGGACTCATTTTTTGTAAGTCCTAAATGAGGCAAAAGAATGAGTTTGACCGGTATCCCGAATTCAAGTCCAAGGGGATTGAATTTGAAGTAGGTGACAAGTATCTGTTCCGGCAGTTAACTGACCTCTTGATCCGTCAGAGTTGTCAGGCTTGTTCATCGAGACCCCTTGCGAGCAAATTATCATCAATACAAGTCGAAAGACCAAGTCGAAGATCCGAAGATGAAGTCGAAGAATTGATCAAGTCAAAGATTAGAGATTCAACCTGAATCTACAATTTTGGTAGAATCTCAGGGGCTACTGACAAGGGTATAGTTACTAGAGCCCGTTAGTTGTGTACCCCTGAGGCCCGATAAGCTAGGCCCAATTGTAATGATAGTCGAATACGAGTTATTACTGTATGTCGATATTTGTAATCTGTATCGAACCCGAACCGATCCTCGAGACCTGGCCACCTATATATAGGGGCCAGGAGGGGACGGTGGAGGGCAGATTGAAAGCAAGCCAGGTTGAACACCCAAGTTTACTTTCGATACACACTTATTTCGACTAACTTTACCTTCGAGTTCATCCAACGCCCTATCTCCCCGATCCTAAGTCCTTCATCTAGGACATTTGTCGAGTTAACCCCTCGTCACTAATCTTCAAATCTTCGACTTGATCAACTCTTTGACTTCTTTATATCTTTAAATCTTTGACTTGGTCTTTCGACTTATTTTCATAATAATATCTCGCAAGGGGTTTTGATGAACAAGCCTGACAACTCTGACGGATCAAGAGGTCAGTTAACTGCCAGAACAGATACTTGTCACCTACTTCAAATTCAATCCCCTTGGACTTGAATTCGGGATACCGGTCAAACCCATTCTTTTGCCGCATTTAGGACTTACAAAGAATGAGTCCAAGTGATTCTCAGGGTACCCAGTGCGTCCACCACGATTTTCTTCGCGTCGTAGACATAAATACATACCAGCAGAGCGCATCCATGTGCGTATACCAGGCCTCACAGGATGGATCCCGGGGTCTTACCTTCGTGATAAATCACGGCATTCGAATTTCATTACGATAACGTAACTCGAGAATCGCATGTCGCAGTATAATTTTGACTGAAAATATTCGGGTTATACAACCATAAATAAAAACTTGCTCCCAATGGGAGTAACGATGTTTCATCGAATCTTCCTTCGCTTTCCGTTCTTCAGTGCTCATTAATAAACATCGTCGGGTGCGCGCTCAGCGCTCCCGATGAGAGTAGCCCCCAAGGCTATAGTCGAACAAAACTTTTTTTCGAGTATAGGCTCAAATATAGTTTACTCCATCATCATGCTTCAACTCGAAATAGCTTAGTGATAATTTCATTGGGGGCGCACTCAGCGCTCCCGATGGTACTAGCCCCCGAGGCTATAGTCAAATGTTTTCGGGTATAGTCTCCTCGATTGTTTTTTGTATTGTCGGCGCCAATCTTGTGTCTTCTTTATCTAGAATTCACCATATTCGATATTTGTTGACTACATGCATCCATCGAGTTGATTTTTGACTTTTTATCTTCTTCATGATGTCAGTGGCCAAATTTCCCTTTACGTCACTTTGGTTGAGCGCGAATCGTTTCGTGGGTAGCGCGGTAATTTTTTATTTCCCCGCCCGTTAGTGGGCTGCCGCTTCCTCTCCTTACGCCACGTCTCAGCTCACATTCCTTCTCAGAGAAGGTATATAGGGGGAGAGTGGGGATTTGTACTGTTTACCAGCTCTTTGTCTCCGCCACCGCTGCCATTGCCAATCCTTGTGCCCTGCTCTTCGCGCGCATAGCCCCCGGGCGTAGATTCATAGATGCACGTGAAACACCAGGCAGTGAAGAACAGCATGGCCAAGGGGAAGGCAACGAGCTCTGCGACTAGCTGGGTGCCCTCTGCTATCACACAGAAGGAGCTGGACAAGGCCAAGACCAATGGTCTCGTCTCCAGCAATGACTCCATCAAATTCTCGAGCACCGAACGGATCCCCAAGCCCCCGAGTGGCTATCGGGTGATGTTTCTTTCTTTCCTTCTCCGCGGACTCTCTTTTCCTGCCCATAAATTCCTTCGTGGGCTTCTTTATGTTTATGGTGTGCAGCTTCACCAGCTCACACCTAATTCTATCCTCCACATTGCCTGCTTCGTGACTCTTTGTGAGTCATTCCTGGGGATCGAACCCCATTTTCTTCTTTGGAGATCCATCTTTCGGCTCCACCAGCGTTCCCTTGGCGAATAAGCCTGAACTGGGTGGGGCTGTCATCTCTGTGCGCCCCGAGGCTCAGTACTTGGAGTTTTCCATGTCTGCATCAGTCCAGGGTTGGAGGACCAAATGGTTTTACATCAAAGACCATAAGGCCTCCTCCGAAGACGAGTATGGCCTAGCCCCCTTTGATGCCTCCAAAGAGTTGAAGAAATTGGCATCGTGGGATTTGCCTCCCACAGATGCTGAGATGGAGGATATTGCTCCGCTGTTGACCCGCATCCAAGCTCTAAAAGGAGGTAAAGGAGGTGCTTTGTCGGGTATTCAACTCATGGCATTCTTTGTGCAACATCGAGTTCAACCCCTGCAGCATCGTCTTTCCAAACTTTGGAATTATTCTAGCTTGGTGGATTCTTCTCGTATCTCTGGAAATCTAATGGAGAAGCAGGAAGTCGACAAGCGAGTCAGGAGCCTCACTAAGCTCACCAAGGACCATGCAGTTGCAGAATTGGCTGCTGATTATTTCGACTCTGTGCATCCCCTACCCAAGGTACATATTTTTGCATTATATACTTGTTGTCGAATTCATCGGCTTCCAGCTGTGTTTATGCTTGTATCGATTACTTTTCTGACTTGTTCATTTGTAGGACCACCAATTCCTTGTTTCATGCCCTCCTCTTCCAGAGGAAGGGCCTCTTCCGGCTGATCTGACCTCTACTGTTTTTGAAGCCCCCGAGGCTAAAGAAAATCAGGATAGAGATGATGCCGAAGGATCGGAAGAAGATACCAGCTCGACGACATCGCCTCCTCCTACGCTTTCTGAAGATACTTGTGCAGACAAGAAGAGGAAGCGTGTCGACGAGCTTACTTCATTGAGTACCTCCGTGCAGAGAACTGCGGCTAGTGAAGCCCCTGTTCTAGAAGAAGATGTTGAATTTTTCGACCTCATGGCATCGTAAGTGTTCTGCGAGTTCTGTGGTTTCGCTGTACTTGCTTTCTTCCTTTCGGGTTGTATGAAACCTGTTTCCTCTTGCAGTGATGACGAGGAGCCGAAGAGGGATGCTGCGGCTACTCCTTCTACTCAAGATGTAATTACTGATGAGCCTCCCGTACAAGATACTGAACCAGCTGTGCAAGCGCCGAGGGATACCAGAGCTTCTACCAAGAAGATTACTGCTTCTCGAAGTACCAAATGGTCAAAGAAATCCCAGGAGGCTGAAGTTTCCCTTGAAGCACACGAGCCCACGGGCCCCCCTGACAATGTGAGTGGTTGTACTGTACTTATCTTTTTTGCGCCTTCCATATACTTATGTGTTCCTCCCTTGTCAGGCATTGATGAAAGAAATTCGTCGCCTTGGGCACTAAATATACTGAATACTTGAAGGTTGCGAAAGCTTCCGAAGGTGAATTCTTTGTCCGATCTTTGCTTGTCTTGTATGCTTTTCTTTGCTTTTTGTTTGACTTCTCCTTTCCTTTCTTTGCTAGACTGCAGATGCTTTAGCATCAGCCAATGCTCGCATTGCATCACTGGAAGCCGAGCTCAGTGCTTCGCGGAGAGCTTTTGATGTTCCGACTGCTGCCAAGGCAAATGCTGAGAAGTTGCTGATACGTCTCCAACGTATCTATAATTTTTGATGCTCCATGCTTATTTTTACACCATTTGCCTAATGTTTCGTTACACTTCGTGGCACTTTTATGCATTTTCTGGAACTAACCTATTAACAAGTCGCCACAGTGCCAGTTCCCTGTTTTCTGCTGTTTTTGTGTTTCAGAAAAGCTACACAGGAAATATTCTCAGAATTGGACGAAACAAGTTCCTAAAGTCTTATTTTTCCCGGAAGCTTCCAGAGATCCAAAGAGGAGACGGAGAGGGGCCACAGGCCACCCTCACACTAGGGCGGCGCGGCCTGGCCCCTAGCCGCGCCCCCTATGTGTGAGGATGCCTGGGTCCACTTCTGACGATGCCCCTTTGCCTATAAAGACCCCCCGACGGGAAAAACCTAAGGACCCAATCAATTTTCCAGAAACACATCGCGATTCGCCGCCGTCATCGACCCGAGATCAGGAGGGTCCAGAAGCTCTTCTCGGCACCCTGCCAGTGAGGGGAATTGCCACTGGAGGTCTTCTTCATCGCCATGCTTGCCTCCAGAGCGATGAGTGAGTAGTCTACCTTGGACTATGGGTCCATAGCAGTAGCTAGATGGTTGTCTCCTCCACCATGGGCTTCATGTTTAGATCTCATGAGCTGCCCTACATGATTGAGATCACCGTTATGTAATTCTACATGTTTGGTTTGTTGGGATCCGATGAATATTGGTGTTATGATTGAGTTGCTATACTAAAATATATCTTATGTTATCTCTATGTTGTTTATGATCTTGCATGCTCTTTGTTGTTAGTAGCTATCTTGGCCGAGTAGTTGCTAGTGACTCCAAGAGGGGGTATTTATGCTCAATAGTGGGTTCATACCTCTATTTAATCTAGGGGAGTGACAGAAACCTCTAAGGTTGTAGATGTGCTGTTGCTACTAGGGAGAAAACAACATTCATATGCTCAAGGGCATATGCTTTGTTTACATTACACACTTTGCTTAATGCAATTATCTGTTGTTCGCAACTTAATACTCATGGGGTGTTCGGACGATATCCCCGGGAGTGGATTATTAGTCATAGATGCAGTTGGATGGCGGTCTATGTATTTTGTTGTAATGCCCAGAGTAAATCGCATAGTGATCTTCTTGACATATCACGTTTATCTTTATTCTATCAATTGCTCAACTATAATTTGTTTACCCAGCATGTGTTATTTATCTTATGGAGAGACACCACTAGTGAACTGTGGATCCCGGTCCTATTTCCATCATATTGCAATCACCTATTTACTTTACTAGCACTGTTTACTTTACTCGCATACTTTCACTATTTTCCACTCGATACGCTCATACCCTTTGTTTCAAGCAAACCGGTGAGATTGACAACCTCATCGCAAGTTGGGAACAAAGTACTTGGTTGTGTGTGTTCAGGTTCCGCGTTGCTACTGGCTGAAGACGAGTCAACAAGAATCGTAAACGTCACCCTTGTTGGAGTGTTATTAAGCCAGTCCGCATCACCTTCAGTTGTACTGTCTGCTCTTCTCCTGATCGACATACCTTGGTTTCTTACTGAGGGAAAAGACTTGCTGCTGTGCTCATCATACTTTCCGCTTGGATTTTCCCAACTGCCAGGCCACAATAATCATTAACTACATGCCAGACATCAAACCCTTTTCTGGCGCCGTTGCCGGGGAAGAAGTGGAAGACCTCTGCAAGGGGAGTTTTTCGCACACACATCCTTTACTTTGTTTATTTGTTTTGCTTTGCTTTACTTTATTTTTTACTTGCATCGTTTTATCAAAAACCCAAAAAAATTAGAATCCTTGGTAGTTGTTATTTCTTTACTTTAGTTCATTATGTTGTTCCCTAAGTATGTTTTGGAGAACCTCTCAGTAGGTAGTGGTTCAATTATTGAAAAGGATAATATTGAGGAGTTCTTTAATCACATTAGTATGCATAAAGAAGTTGAGGAAAAATCTTTGGTTGAGCTAGCTCCTAGTTATGAAGTTGCTTCTGCTTATTTAGTTCACATGTTAGAAGCTAGTTTTGCTCATCTTAATCCCTTTTTGCAATACATGTTCCTTAAGCTTCATGAAATTGAAGATCCTGAAAAGAAAGCTTTCATTTTGGAAACTATGCGCTTAGAATTTAAAGATGTTGCCAATGAGGCTAGAAAAGTTTTTAAGAAATTCAATAAGCTTGGCTCACCTGTAATAGTTGTTGGCACCCCCAATGAAGACTTTAGAGTGCCAAGACCATATAAACTTTCAGGAATTCATGATGTTTGGGAAAATAATTCTAGTTGGATTTGTCCTGAAAATCCTTTCGATGAAAGTAGTGTACCAAAGCGTGATCATAAAGGATCTTCAAAAACTCATTTGGACATAATTCCCTTTATTGTTGAAAAGACTCCTATTGTGGATCCTAATGCTTCTTTCATAATTACTTCATCTCTTGATGTTACTTGATTTGCAATTTTCTGCGCCTAGCTCAAAGGCGTTAAAGAAAAGCACTCTTGGGAGATAACCCAATGTTTTATTTTCAGTACTTTTTCTTTTATTTGAGTCTTGGAAGTCATTACTACTGTAATGATCACTTCTTATCCTTTTTATTTCATTGTTGTGCCAAGGGAAGCCTCTAATTTGAGTGAGGTAAAGATTTGGGGATGTTGCTGTCCTAAAATTGTTTTTGGCGCTGCACCGTAAAAATTCGCATAAATTCTCTGTATATCTTTTGGACCTCCGATTTCTTGTGCATATGCCCCTGGTTATATCCAAACTTTCATTATTTTAATACTTTTTGATTTGAGCAATATAAAATCCCTTAAAAATTCGACCTTTATCAGCTGTTCTGTTTTGATAGATTTCTGCCAATATTTGTGTTTGCCGCTTTATCGCTTTCTTTTTGAGTTCTTTTGATCACGGAACTTTTGGAGAAGTTGCTACAGTAGTATATACTTTATATGTGGTGGTTTTGGGTTGAAACCTGAAGCAAAACGAGGTTGATTATATGTTATGCCTACACTAATGTTGCTAATAGATTTGTGTTTAGTTTTATATGAAGGAAGTTTTCAAGTGTAGGGACTGGAGAATGATGAGATGAGTTGAAGAATGGACGAAAGCTCAATCTTGGGGATGCCCATGCATCACCCCAAGAAATATCCAAGAAGTACAAGCTTCAAAGCTTGGGGATGCCCCCGAGGCACCCCTTCTTCATCGGCAAAAATCAGGTCACCTTTCAAGATACTATATTTTTATAGCTTCATGCACTATGTGTTTTTCTTGGAGCGTTAGTTGTTTTATTTTTCTTTATTAGTTTAGTTTTGTTTGCTGCAATAAATGGTTGGACCCCAACAAATTTCTTTTGGAGAAGTTGCCTTGCTTTTCATTTTCCAAGAACGCTCTAGTTTTCAATCTTATCAAAAATTGATTGTTCTTCTTTTTCTGCTACTGCTTTTGGTTTTTATTTTCGCCTTGATTTGCATTCAGGTCATCTTATATTTGTTCATCAAGGTGTATTTTTTCCTCTAATCTTTATTGGTTTTCATCAAAAGAGGTGTTTATAAAAAGTTTGAATGGTGTTAGAAAAGAGAAAAAGCTCTGTGCAAAAAAGTGGTACAAGAAGGAGCTTGTGTAGACTGCGGCTTAGGCTTTTTCATATCATGCTTGATATCTTTTTGATAGTATGCTTAGTGGTTTTGCTGGAGCATTACTTGTCTCAAATAACTGAGATTGCTTAATGAGCCTTTGAAAAAAAATCATGCGTTGTTTTAATTATTTGGAAGCATTATTTTGGTTTTCTCCTTGATGCTTTATTTGGGTTGACTTGGCACATGCTCACACATGTTAGACTCATACAAAGTTGCCAATAGCCTCTATGATCATTTAGTTTTTGACTTTTGATGCCATCTTATGCTTCTTTTAATGTTGCTTTGTCGCTTTGCATGATTATGGCCATTATTGCTCTCTTAGTTGGTCGCTCCCAGTCTTTTGCTATCCCTTGCCTTGTACTGAGTATGAGCTCTACTCGTGCATCCAACTCCTAAAAACCAAGTTTTCCAAAGTGTCCACCATATATACCTATTAGCAATTTGCTATTCCAAGTAAATTTGACTTGCTTTTATTTTCTCTTCAAATTAAACTCTTACCTGTGTTATGCAAAAATTGGTCAGTAAAGCTCTCACGAACCGGAAGGCACACTTTACATTTTCCTGTTCTTAAAAATTTGACATTGTGGTCTCTTATATTGAGTTGTTATGCTTACAAGTTGTAAGTTGGAGACTAGCCCAGCCATGCAGTCATGCGCAAGCTTTCAACATTGCACTTCTCTTTTGAGTTGATATCGTGATCTTTTGTTTATGGATGGGCGGTGTGAAATGAATTGGGAATCTTGTGGGGATCATAGAGTTTGTATATGTGTTAGGGAAACGCCTGGGCCGCCAATCTAAGTCATGCATAATTCATGGTGAAAATTTGCAGCATGCCCATAGTGGACATTCAACGACGCATCTCAAAATAAAAAGCTAAACAAATGGTAAATAAAAGAGATGTCGAGGTGTTCATTATCTGCTTGTCCTATTATTTTGATGTGGGCTTGTTCTATGTCATCGGGCACAGAGGTACCCCGTTGGCGGTTCTTGATGATACGTATATACTTACAATGACAAGAGCCTTGCTTGGGACTCTAAGTAAAGTAGCATGAGGTTTGGGTACTTCTATTCACGGGACACGAGGTTTTCAACTTATGATTTGTCAACCATATGCATTATAATTGTTCTTGCATTAACTTTAACCATTCAAGATGCTTATGATGGGGGCAATGAGAGCTCAAAGCCGGTAAGTACCATAATTTTTGAAGGTTATAAAACTTGCAATCACTGCTTCCCTCCGCGAAGGGCCTTTCTTTTACTTTTATGTTGAGTCACCACCTTCTATCTTTATGCACCATTAAGAGAGCATAGTTGTCATTCTTAGTATAATGTGCATTATTCCAAAGTTTTCATTGATTGATTCATATTGTTGGTTTCACTTGTTCTTAAATTATTTTTATCTAGTCGCCCTCTTGAACTTGAAGGTGTCCTATGCATTTATGTTTTGCTCTCTTTGAAGGACAAGCTAAAAACCATTTATATGTTTTTCCTTATGATTTGAACACACATTTGACTTTCATTGTTTCATTTTCATGATCTTTTGTTTGTGTTCATTTGCATGTTATAACATGGTTGCTAAGTTCTTATTGTCAAGATTATATCTTTCATGCCCATGTTTTAAGTTCTTTTGATCCCAGCTCACAATGCTTACATATATGATCAAGATTGTGTAGGTGCATGTCACCTCAAAAATTATTTCTTTTGTTATCACTTACCTACTCGAGGACGAGCAGGAGTTAAGCTTGGGGATGCTGATACGTCTCCAACGTATCTATAATTATTGATGCTCCATGCTTGTTTTTACACCATTTGCCTAATGTTTCGTTACACTTCGTGGCACTTTTATGCATTTTTCGGAACTAACCTATTAACAAGTCGCCATAGTGCCAGTTCCCTGTTTTCTGCTGTTTTTGTGTTTCAGAAAAGCCACACAGGAAATATTCTCGGAATTGGACAAAACAAGTTCCTAAAGTCTTATTTTTTCTAGAAGCTTCTAGAGATCCGAAGAGGAGACAGAGAGGGGCCACAGGCCACCCTCACACCAGGGCGGCGCGGCCTGGCCCCTAGCCATGCCCCCTATGTGTGAGGATGCCTGGGTCCACTTCTGACGATGCCCCTTCGCCTATAAAGACCCCCCAACGGAAAAAACCTAAGGACCTAATCAATTTTCCAGAAACACATCGTGATCCGCCGTCGTCGTCGACCCGAGATCGGGAGGGTCCAGAAGCTCTTCCCGGCACCCTGCCGGAGAGGGGAATCACCACCGGAGATCTTCTTCATCACCATGCTTGCCTCCAGAGCGATAAGTGAGTAGTCTACCTTAGACTATGGGTCCATAGCAGTAGCTAGATGGTTGTCTCCTCCACCATGTGCTTCATGTTTAGATCTCATGAGCTGCCCTACATGATTGAGATCACCGTTATGTAATTCTACATGTTTGGTTTGTTGGGATCTGATGAATATTGGTGTTATGATTGAGTTGCTATACTGAAATATATCTTATGTTATCTCTATGTTGTTTATGATCTTGCATGCTCTCCGTTGTTAGTAGCTATCTTGGCCGAGTGGTTGCTAGTGACTCCAAGAGGGGGTATTTATGCTCGATAGTGGGTTCATGCCTCTATTTAATCTGGGGGAGTGACAGAAACCTCTAAGGTTGTAGATGTGTTGTTGCTACTAGGGAGAAAACAACATTCATATGCTCAAGGGCATATGCTTTGTTTACATTACACACTTTGCTTAATGCAATTATCTATTATTCGCAACTTAATACTCATGGGGTGTTCGGACGATATCCCCGGGAGTGGATTATTAGTCATAGATGCTGTTAGATGGCGGTCTATGTATTTTGTTGTAATGCCCAGAGTAAATCGCATAGTGATCTTCTTGACATATCACGTTTATATTTATTCTATCAATTGCCCAACTGTAATTTGTTTACCCAGTATGTGTTATTTATCTTATGGAGAGACACCATTAGTGAACTATGGATCCCGGTCCTATTTCCATCATATTGCAATCACCTATTTACTTTACTCGCACTGTTTACTTTACTCGCATACTTTCACTGTTTTCCACTCGATACGCTCATACCCTTTGTTTCAAGCAAACCGGTGAGATTGACAACCTCATCGCAAGTTGGGAACAAAGTACTTGGTTGTGTGTGTGCAGGTTCCGTGTTGCTACTGGCTGAAGACGAGTCAACAAGAATCGTAACCGGCGCCCTTGTTGGAGTGTTATTAAGCCAGTCCGTATCACCTTCAGTGGTACTGTCTACTCTTCTCCTGATCGACATACCTTGTTTTCTTACTAAGGGAAAAGACTTGCTGCTATGCTCATCATACTTTCCGCTTGGAGTTTCCCAACTGCCTAGCCACAATAATCATTAACTACACGCCAGACATCAGTCGCATAAGTCAGCACTGGCTAAGGCGAAGAAAGCGGAGAAAGCCTTGGCTGATGCTAACAAAGAACATCTCCAGCGAGAGCAAGTCATGGCTAAGCGGCTGCACACGATGTCTGCTGCTACTGGAGGTACATACTTGTCTTGTCTTCTTCTTCTACTGCTTTACTTGCTTTCTTGCACTTGCTGATATTTTCCTTTTCTGCTATTTTTCTATCCCCTTTGTTGTACAGAATGTACCAAGGTGTCTTTGTCGACTCTGCAACTGGGCGATGATCCTCTTATGGACGCGGTTAGCTTACTCAAAGCAAACTGGATATCTGTCCAGGAGATCTTTGAGTTGGCGAACCATGTTCTTACACGGATGTTCATCGGATCGTGGCCCAAGCAAAAGGCGGAGGTTCCGAACGATGACTTGAAGAAACTCGCCCAAGCCTTCGATACTACTGATGACCCCGTCCTCCAGCTGAAGGATCTTTCTTTGAAGCGGGGTGCTGAGGGAGCCATTGCATTTTCCTATGCGCATGGTGCAGATTTCGATTGAGAAAAGGTTAGCTCTCCTCATGGCCGCACCTGCTCAGAGCTAAAGGCCTTCTTCGAGAAGGCGAAGAAGTTTGCACCCGCCGTTGTGTTGATTATTTCTCCTTCAGTGGCTTCTATGGCTTCTTCTGCGCCAGCTTCCTCGACTCTAGCGACGGCTGATCCCGCACCTCCTTCAACTGCTGGCGCTGCTTCTGCCATTCCTTCCTCTGCCACAGAGCAGGGTGCTGAGGTGGCGTAGACTCGGCCTCTCTCATAACCATGCACTCTGTCATGTTCCTCGCAATCCTCTGCCTGGAAGTTTTTCGCTGCTACCCGACGCTTTTAGATCCAGCCAGCGTGTTCATCGGCTGATAGAACTAAACTTAGTGGCAGGTGCCAATTTTGCTCTTGGGTGGATGCATAAGTGGCATCCAAGACTCAATTATAGTTCTATGTCGTCGATCTATCCTTCAGGTAGAGCTAGTCTGCGAGTACATCTGGAGAATACCTTGTAGCCTGCTCGAAGGATTATAGCTAGGCTGCTGCAGGAGGATGCCACGTTTTTCCGCGAGTATCACTATTTAGATCCTTTAGGTGTAGATGATTCTGATAACCCGATGTTGTAATACTCGTGTATATGTGGAACGCGAGAGTTTCTTATTCTGCGACTGTATGTCTAAAATTTGTTTTCAGAGCGTTTCGTATCATTCATGCGTTTGCTGCATTTTTCTTTTGAGAGACTCATAAACTCGAATATGAGGAACGTTTTGTCTTTATTATACTTGTAATGTAAGATACATGGGGTGACCCAAGAGATCCGGCCTATGACCTATGTTCTGGATCTAGAGGGCATTGCCCTGGGATAACTCGTGGCTTTTACATCCTTATTCTTCTACTCTACTTTGTTGTTCTTGATACTTATGTCATCGTGGCCTTCTCTTCTTCTTCTATAGCTTTGTCTTCTCCTGACACTTCTACTCGTGGTTTCTTCATCTCTGGCTCCATAGTACATCCTTCGGGTAGCTTATCGCCTTCCGTAGTCGTGATTTTCGCCTTCTCTGCATAGTTGGCTATCATGCCAAAGTTTTGCGCCATCTTGTGGAACTCCTTGTCGCACAGGTCTGATACCTCAAAGCTTCCCTTTACTGTGATGATTCCCTTTGGTCCTGGCATCTTGAGTACTAGATACGTGTAGTGAGGTACTGCCATGAATCACGAAAATGCGGGTCGCCCGAGGATCACATGATACTGAGATGGCCAGTCCATGACTTCGAAGTCTAGTTTTTCTCTTCTGTAGTTTTGTCGGTTGCCGAAGCAAACGTGGAGTGATATCCAACCTAGTGGATAATTGGCACTTCCTGGCACGATCCCATGGAAGGAACAGTCTGTTGGCTTCAGGAATTCTAGTGATATATGCATTGCTCCGAGCGTTTTTGCATATATCAAATTGATTCCACTTCCCACGTCCATGAATATTCTATCGACATCGTACATGCCGATTTGAGCTTTGAGTACCAGGGGCGCGTTTCCTGGCTGAGGTACTGTTATAGGGTGATCTTCTCTGTTGAACTCGATTGGTTGTTCTGACTAGTGTAGATATTCCGTTGTAGCTAGAGGCGAAGTAACTGCTAGATTGACTTGTTGGGTAATGATTTTTTCTTCTTTGTTTGACTTGGGCACGGGTTGTATCATTGCTGTAATGTGCCCCTTAGATGGAACGTACCCTCCGTCGTCGTCGCGTCCCTGGCTTGGCTGGTCTTGTCCTTGAGGAGCTCCATTGTTCCCTTGTTGATTTGTGGGAGGTTTGTTGTTTCCTTCGTATCCTTGTCGCTTTGCTTCGGTTTGCTTGCTTAGTGCTGCTTCTTGTAGTTTTAAGAATGTTGTGCAATCTTTCATTGCATGCCTAGACACTCGCTTTCCATCGACAAACGCTGAGTGTATATGACAAGGCCCGTTTAACATGTCTTCTGGCGATGGGTTGTACTCTCTGGATTCTCTTGTGGGAAACTTTTTGTAGTCCTCTTTTCCGTAGCTTCGATATCCTGAGCTTCTGTGATCACTCCCTTGGTAGCTGTTGTCCTTATATTCCGCGGCTACTTGGCTGTGGGAGCCATAGTTACTCTAATTGCGGGATCTTCTTCTTTGGCTTCCATATCTGTTTCTTCTATCATCCTCTGGCGATCGCGTCCGCTTGTTGTTGCATGCGTCTTCTCCATCTGCAAATCTGTTTGCCATGTCCATGAGGTCTAACACTGTTTTTGGCTTGATTCTTCCCATCTCTTCGACTAGGTCTCCTCACCTTAATCCAATTATGAATGCGTTTATTGCTCTTTCGTCTGAAACTTCAACTGCTGAGTTTTTGATAAGACTCCATCTTTGGATGTATGCCCTTAGGGTTTCTCCGCATTGTTGCACGCATGCTTTGACTTCTTCTATCGATGCCGGGCGCTTATATGTCGACCTGAAGTTGCTTGTGAATTGCTTCGTGAGATCTTCCCAACTTCCAATAGTTTCTTTCTCTAATTTGCTCAACCATGACATTGCTGCGCCAGTGAGGTGTAGTTGCAAACTTTGCATAGCTATTTCTTTAGTTCCTCCCAATATTTGTACTGCTTGTAGATAGTCTGAGAGCCATGACTGTGGTTCTTGTGATCCGTCGTACTTTTGTTGATCATGAGGTAGTTTGAACCCCTTGGGTACTGGCGTAGTGTGAACCCTGCGGGTAAAGCACGATGCTCCCATCTCCTTTTCATCGTCTTCATAGCTGTAGTTTCTGTTTGGAGATCGAGATCTTTGGGTTCCTCCGTGCTTTGGGCTCCCGTGCTATTTTGGTGATGGCGATCAAGATCGTCGACTACTGCTTCTGCGCCGAGGACTATTGTGATGGCGAGGTGATCATGGCTTGTGTGTTTCCTTGTTGTGATATGCTGCTACTTGGTGATGGCGCCCAAAAAATTAGCTGATGGGGCCGAGTGGATTTGTAACAGTGAGTCCTTGTGCGTGGTGATGACCAGCCCGTTGGGAACCCCAAGAGGAAGGTATGATGAATATAGCGGCTAGCTTTCCCTCAGTTAAGAAACCAAGGTTTATCGATCAGGAGAGGAGAGACGGCGAGGACTGAAGGTGTTATGGAACCTGCACACACACAGACAAATACTTTGCTCCCAACTTGCGATGAGGTTGTCAATCTCACCGGTTTGCTTGAAACAAAGGTTATGAGTGTATCGAGTGGAAAACAATAGTAATATGCGAGTAAAGTAAACAGTACGGGAAAGTAAACAGGTGATTGCAATATGATTAAAATAGGACCGGGGTCCACAGTTCACTAGTGGTGTCTCTCCATAGATAAAATAACATGCTGGGTAAACAAATTACAGTTGGGCAATTGATAGAATAAAGATAACGTGATATGTCAAGAAGATCACTATGATATTTACTCTGGGCATTACAACAAAATACATAGACCGCCATCCAACTGCATCTATGACTAATAATCCACCCCCAGGGATATCAATCCGAACACCTCGAAAGTATTAAGTTGCGAACAACAGATAATTGCATTAAGCAAAGTGTGTAATGTAAACAAAGCATATGCCCTTGAGCATATGAATGTTGTTTTCTCCCTAGTAGCAACAGCACATCTACCACCTTAGAGGTTTCTGTCACTCCCCCAGGTGAAATAGAGGCATGAACCCACTATCGAGCATAAATACCCCCTCTTGGAGTCACTAGCAACTACTCGGCCAAGATAGCTACTAACAACGGAGAGCATGCAAGATCATAAACAACATAGAGATAACAACAGATATAATTCAGTACAGCAACTTAATCATAAACACCAATATTCATCGGATCCCAACAAACCAACATCATAGAATTACATAACGGTGATCTCAATCATGTAGGGCAGCTCATGAGATCTAAACATGAAGCACATGGTGGAGAAGACAACCATCTAGCTACTGCTATGGACCCATAGTCCAAGGTAGACTACTCACTCATCGCTCCGGAGGCAAGCATGGCGATGAAGAAGACCTCCGGTGGTGATTCCCCTCTCCGACAGGGTGCCGGGAAGAGCTTCTGGACCCTCCTGATCTTCGGGTCGACGGCGGCGGCGGATCGCGATGTGTTCTGGAAAACTGATCGGGGTTTAGGTTTTTCTCGTCAGGGGGTATATGTAGGCGAAGGGGGCTGTCAGAGGTGGAGCCACGCGGCCTCACACGGGGCTGGCGCGGCCAGGGGCCAGGCCGCGCCGCCCCTGTGTGTGGGGTCCACGTGGCCCCCCTCTGTCAGGTCTTCGGATGTTTGGGAGCTCCCCGGTGAAATATGACTTCAGGAACTTGTTTCGTCCAATTCCGAGAATATTTCCTGTGTATCACTTCTGAAACACAAAAACAGCAGAAAACAGGAAACTGGCACTGTGGCACTTGTTAATAGGTTAGTTCCTGAAAATGCATAAAAATGCCACTAAGTGTAACGAAACAATATGCAAATGGTGTAAAAACAAGCATGGAGCATCAAAAATTATAGATACGTTTGAGACGTATCAAGCATCCCCAAGCTTAACTCCTGCTCGTCCTCGAGTAGGTAAGTGATAACAAAAGAATAATTTTTGAGGTGACATGCACCTACACAATCTTGATCATATATGTAAGCATTGATGAGCTGGGATCAATAGAACTTAAACATGGGCATGAAAGATATAATCATGACAATAAGAAACTTAGCAACCATGTTGTAAACATGCAAATGAACACAAACAAAAGATCATGATAATGAAACAATGAAAGTCAAACGTGTGTTCAAATCATAAGGAAAAACATACAAAAGGTTTTCAGCTTGTCCTTCAAAGAGAGCAAAACATAAATGCATAGGACACCTCAAAGTTTAAGAGGGCGACTAGATACAAATAATTTAAGAACAAGTGAAACCAATCATCATGAGTCAATCAATGAACTTTGGGACAATGCATATCACACTAAGAATGACAACTAAGCTCTCTTAATGGTGCATAAAGAAAGAAGGTGGTGACTCAACATAAAAGTAAAAGAAAGGCCCTTCGCAGAGGGAAGCAGTGATTGCGAGTTTTATAACCTTCAAAAATTATGGTACTTACCGGCTTTGAGCTCTCATTGCCCCCATCATAAGCATCTTGAATGGTTAAAGTTAATGCGAGAACAGTTATGATGCATATGCTTGACAAATCATAAGTTGAAAACCTCGTGTCCCGTGAATACAAGTACCCTAACCATGCTAATTTACTTAGAGTCCCAAGCAAGGCTCTTGTCATTGTAAGTATATGCATATCATTGAGAACCGCCAATGGGGTACCTCCGTGCCCGATGACATGGAACAAGCCCACACCAAAATGACAGGACAAGCAGACAATGAACACCTCGACATCTCTTTTATTTGCTATATTGTTTAGCTTTTTATTGTGAGATGCGTCGTCGAATGTTCACCATGGGTATGCTGCAAATTTCCACCATGAATTATGCATGGCTTAGATTGGCGGCCCGGCGTTTCCCTAACACATATAAAAACTCCATGATCCCTACAAGATTCCCAATTCATTTCACACAACGGGCATCCATAAACAAAAGATCACGATATCAACTCAAAAGGAAGTGCACTGTTGAAAGCTTGCCCCATGACAGCATGGCTGGGCTAGAATCCAACTTACAACTTGCAAGCATAACAACTCAACATAAAAGACCACAATGTCAAAATTTTAAAACAGGAAAAAGTAAAGTGTGCCTTCCGGTTCGTGAGAGCTTTACTGACCAAATTTCGCATAACACTGGTAAAAGTTTAATTTGAAGAGAATATAAAAGCAAGTCAAATTTACTTGGAATAGCAAATTGCTAGTAGGTATGTATGGTGGACACTTCGGAAAACTTTGGCTTTTAGGAGTTGGATGCACGAGTAGAGCTCATACTCAGTACAAGGCGAGGGCTAGCAAAAGACTGGGAGCGACCGACTAAGAGAGCAATAATGGCCATAATCATGCAAAGCGACAAAGCGACATTAAAAGAAGCATAAGATGGCATCAAAAGTCAAAAACTAAATGATCATGAAGGCTAATGGCGACTTTGTAAGAGTCTAACATGTGTGAGCATGCGCCAAGTCAACCCAAATAAAGCATCAAGGAGAAAACCAAAATAATGCTTCCATATAATAAAAACAATGCATGATTTTTTCAAAGGCTCATTAAGCAATCTCAGTTATTTGAGACAAGTCATGCTACAGCAAAACCACTAAGCATACTATCAAAAAGACATCAAGCATGACATGAAAAAGCCTAAGCCGCAGTCTACACAAGCTCCTTCTTGTACCACTATTTTGCACAAAGCTTTTTCTCTTTTCCAACACCATTTGAAATTTTTATAAACACCTCTTTTGATGAAAACCAATAAAGATCAGAGGCAAAAATACACCTTGATGAAAAGATATGACAAGATCTGAACGCATATCAAGGCGAAATCGAAAACCAAAAGCAGTAGCAGAAAAAGTAGAACGCTCGATTTTGAATAAGAGTGAAAACTAGAGCATTCTTTGCAAATGAAAACGAGTACATCTCCTCCAAAGGAAATTTGTTGGGGTCCAACCATTTATTGCAGCAAACAAACAAACTAAACCAACTAAGAAAACTAAAACAACTGACGCTCCAAGAAAAACACATAGTGCATGAAGCAATAAAAATATAGTGTTTTGAAAGGTGACCTGATTTTTGCCGATGAAGAAGGGGTGCCTCGGGGGCATCCCCAAGCTTTGACGCTTGTACTTCTTGGATATTTCTTGGGTTGATGCATGGGCATCCCCAAGCTTGAGCTTTTGTCCGTTCTTCAACTCATCTCATCATTCTCCAATCCCTACACTTGAAAACTTCCTTCATACAAAACTAAACACAATTCTATTAGCAACATTAGTGTAAGCATAAAATATATTCAACCTCTTTTAGCTTTAGGTTTAAACTCAAAACCACCACATATAAAGTATATACTACTGTATCAACTTCCACAAGAGTTCCATGGTAAAAAAGAACTCAAAAGAAAGCGATAAAGTGGCAAAAACAAATATTGGCAGAAATCTGTCAAAACAGAACAGCTGACAAAGGATGAATTTTTGAGGGATTTTCTGTTGCTCAAATCAAAAAGTGTTCAACTAAGAAAAGTTTGGATATAACCTGGGGCATATGCACAAGAAATCGCAGGTCCAAAATATAAACAGAGAATTTATACGAATTTTTACGGTGCAGCACCGAAAACAGTTTCAGGACAGCAATAACCCCAAATCTTTACCTCGCTCAAATTAGAGGCTTCTCTTGGCACAAAAACGAAATAAACAAGATAAGGAGCGGTCATTACAGTAGTAATGACTTCCAAGACTCAAATAAAAGAAAAAGTACTGAAAAGTAAACAATGGGTTATCTCCCAAGAGTGCTTTTCTTTAACGCCTTTGAGCTAGGCGCAGAAAATTGCGAATCAAGTAATATCAATAGATGAAGCATTAAGATCAACAGCAGAGATCTTTTCAACAATGAAGGAAAATATGTTTAACTGAGTTTTTGAGACTCCTTTACGATCACGCTTTGGCACACTACTTTCATCGAAAGGATTTTCAGGGCAAATCCAACTGGAATTCTTTTCCCAATCATGAATTCCTATAAGTTCATAAGGTATTGGTATTTTAAAATCATCAGGCGTACCAACAACCTTAACAGGCGAGCCAAGCTTATTAAACTTCTTAAAAACTTTCCTAGCCTCAATTGCAACATCTCTAAATTCTGTGCGCAAAGTTTCTAAGATAAAAGACTTCTTTTCGGGATCCTTAATTTCATGAAGCTTAAGGAACATGTATTGCATAGTAAGATTAAGACTAGCAAACCTAGCTTCTAACATGTGAACTAAATGAGCAGAAGCAACTTCATAACTAGGAGCTAACTCAACCAAAGACTTTTCCTCAACTTCCTTATGCATACTAATGTGATTAAAGAACTCCTCAATGTTACTTTTGCCAATAATCGAACCACTACCTACAGAGAGGTCCTCCAGAACGAACTCAGGGAACAGCATGATAAACTAAAGTAAAGA
Source organism: Dactylis glomerata (assembly GCA_007115705.1). Taxonomy (NCBI): domain Eukaryota; kingdom Viridiplantae; phylum Streptophyta; class Magnoliopsida; order Poales; family Poaceae; genus Dactylis; species Dactylis glomerata. Next base: position 1,409,672 of record QXEO01000492.1, read on the forward strand.
AATAACAACTACCAAGGATTCTAATTTTTTTGGGTTTTTGATAAAAAGCAATGCAGGTAAAATAAATAAAGTAAAGCAAAACAATAACAAAGTAAAGAATGTGTGTGCGAAAACTCCCCTCGCAGAAGTCTTCTCTCCTCCCCGGCAACGGCGCCAAAAAATTAGCTGCTACTTGGTGATGGCGCCCAAAAAATTAGCTGATGGGGCCGAGTGGATTTGTAACAGTGAGTCCTTGTGCATGGTGATGACCAGCCCGTTGGGAACCCCAAGAGGAAGGTATGATGAATATAGCGGCTAGCTTTCCCTCAGTTAAGAAACCAAGGTTTATCGATCAGGAGAGGAGAGACGGCGACGACTGAAGGTGTTATGGAACCTGCACACACACAGACAAATACTTTGCCCCCAACTTGCGATGAGGTTGTCAATCTCACCGGTTTGCTTGAAACAAAGGTTATGAGTGTATCGAGTGGAAAACAATAGTAATATGCGAGTAAAGTAAACAGTACGGGAAAGTAAACAGGTGATTGCAATATGATTAAAATAGGACCGGGGTCCACAGTTCACTAGTGGTATCTCTCCATAGATAAAATAACATGCTGGGTAAACAAATTACAGTTGGGCAATTGATAGAATAAAGATAACGTGATATGTCAAGAAGATCACTATGAGATTTACTCTGGGCATTACAACAAAATACATAGACCGCCATCCAACTGCATCTATGACTAATAATCCACCCCCAGGGATATCAATCCGAACACCCCGAAAGTATTAAGTTGCGAACAACAGATAATTGCATTAAGCAAAGTGTGTAATGTAAACAAAGCATATGCCCTTGAGCATATGAATGTTGTTTTCTCCCTAGTAGCAACAGCACATCTACTACCTTAGAGGTTTCTGTCACTCCCCCAGGTGAAATAGAGGCATGAACCCACTATCGAGCATAAATACCCCCTCTTGGAGTCACTAGCAACTACTCGGCCAAGATAGCTACTAACAACGGAGAGCATGCAAGATCATAAACAACATAGAGATAACAAAAGATATAATTCAGTACAACAACTTAATCATAAACACCAATATTCATCGGATCCCAACAAACCAACATCATAGAATTACATAACGGTGATCTCAATCATGTAGGGCAGCTCATGAGATCTAAACATGAAGCACATGGTGGAGAAGACAACCATCTAGCTACTGCTATGGACCCATAGTCCAAGGTAGACTACTCACTCATCGCTCCGGAGGCAAGCATGGCGATGAAGAAGACCTCCGGTGGCGATTCCCCTCTCCGGCAGGGTGCCGGGAAGAGCTTCTGGACCCTCCCGATCTTCGGGTCGACGGCGGCGGCGGATCGCGATGTGTTCTGGAAAACTGATTGGGTTTAGGTTTTTCTCGTCAGGGGGTATATGTAGGCGAAGGGGGGCTGTCAGAGGTGGAGCCACGCGGCCTCACACGGGGCTGGCGTGGCCAGGGGCCAGGCCGCGCCGCCCCTGTGTGTGGGGGCCACGTGGCCCCTCTCCGTCAGGTCTTCGGATGTTTGGGAGCTCCCCGGTGAAATATGACTTCAGGAACTTGTTTCGTCCAATTCCGAGAATATTTCCTGTGTATCACTTCTGAAACACAAAAACAGCAGAAAACAGGAAACTGGCACTGTGGCACTTGTTAATAGGTTAGTTCCTGAAAATGCATAAAAATGCCACTAAGTGTAACGAAACAATATGCAAATGGTGTAAAAACAAGCATGGAGCATCAAAAATTATAGATACGTTTGAGACGTATCATATGCCTCCTCTTCTTTTGCTGATAGCTTGTTGCCCACCATCTTCAGTCCGTTCCGTGCTGCTCTGTGCATATGTTCCCTCGAGTCTCCTAGACTTGGTCGAGTTGTAAATAGATACGCTTTAGCTGCCACCAATGTTGCTTTTGGAGTTTTTGGTATGATGTTTCCCTGTTTGTCGACCGATAGGAAGGACGAGTCGAGATTTTTGGAAATGCTTTGCCTTTCTAAGTACTCGAGGTTTTCGTACCTTGAACCATGTCGACAATTCCTTTTTGCATTGGTATGTCATGCGTCGCTTCGTGCTCTACGAGCGGCGTTACTAGCTGCAATGGCCGAGTCTTTTCTTTTTTGTATCTCTATTTTCTCCTTTGCTAGTTATTTTGCCTGTTGCCTTAGGGCGTAGTGATACCCCAGGAGCATATCCTTGCTGGACTTTGATGGTATCGGTGTGCCATGCTCTATGGCTGTCCTTATTACTCTCCATTCGTCGACTGATAGTCGAATTTTTTCCCTTGTTGCAAGGGAGTCTGCTGTTTGCCCTTCTGCTAGATGATTTACTCCTCTATCGATATTTGCTGGGTTTAGCACTGGATTGTTGTTTTCATCGAATTCTTCTGAATTGTCTCCTACAATGGCGAGCACCTGGCACTGTTTGCCGATTTTGTTATTAAAGCTTGAAAAGATCGAGTCATCATCTTTAGGAAGCTCTAACCCTGTCTTCCACGTATCTGTTGACTTGTCTGAGATATCATCATGGCAAATCACGAGATCTTCGAGTTGGACCCCTAAGTCGAAATTTTCCATTGTTTCGTCGCCTTTTGTGATTTTTTCCTCTTGTACTTCTCCTAAGCTGACCGCGAGTTTACCTCGCTGGAAGAGCCTTCAGAATATTCCATCATTGCTACTGTTTCGGGCTCACTTGCCGACGGATCTGGTTTCACCGGATCTGAAAGGCGAGTCGAACCCAAAGGCCCGATGAAGATGCTTGGACTTCCGATTGTCAACTCCACCTCTTGACTTTCATCGAGTCTTGTGCTGCTATTGGCTAAAAGCGAAAAAGCCATCGAATTCATGATTCCAACACCCAGAGTCCCCGTGGTCGGCGCCAATTGACGAGGGTTAACTCGACAAATGTCCTAAATGAAGGACTTAGGATCGGGGAGATAGGGCGTCAGCTGAACTCAAAGGTAAAGTTAGTCGAAATATGTGTATATTGAAAGTAAACTTGGGTGTTGAACCTTGCTTGCTTTTAATCTGTCCCACACCGTCCCCTCCTGGCCCCTATATATAGATGGCCAGGTCTCGAGGATCGGGTGGGATCCGATATAGATTACAATATCGATATACGGTAAGAACTCATATCTCGACTATCATTTCAATTGGGCCTAGCTTAATGGGCATCAGGGGTACTCAACTGATGGGCTCTATTATCTATACCCTTGTCACAATGGCACCTACACTTATATGCTTTTGGCGAGGTGGGGTTTGACTAAACTAAAGCAAGCTTCCTAGCTAACTCTTGTAAAACTCAAGTTTTCCCTAGCAAAACCTTTGTTTAGAACAACTTTTACTACCCAAGTTTACCCATCAAGTTTTAACTTAAGTAAATTGGGATGAGAAGATTCTTGAATAGCTTCAACATCATGTCACTCAATTTGTCCATAACCGGGGACAAGGCTAAGTACTTAGTTTCAACAATCTGCAGAGGTGGTGCACTTTTCCCATGGGACTTAGTTAACCCATTTTGCCATGAGACCCATTTTGCCTCAAATGGCCAAGTGAAAACTAAGACGAGACCTTTCAGAAGCATTCCCTCAGACCAAACTGGACGCGTTCCATCCTATCAATATCTACCACCCTCTGTCCGTCTGGCTAGAGTTCTTGCAGCTTAATTGGTCAAGATAGAGCCCATATGTCTTGTGGTTGCACTGGAAGCTTTATGACTTGAATGTCTCCAATGCCTTTGCTCCTGGGTGGCCGTCCACAAGTGAGATACACCTGGTGGTTCAGAGGTTCGATGACATGACCCCAGGGAACCACTCAACATAACCCATACCAGCCACATTCCACCCAGGTGGTTTATTAACTTAGTTTGTTTTCTTCATTTTTGCAAAACAAGTTTTCTCAACACTTAGCCAAAATATGTGATAACCCTTCCCACAACAAATGCATAACAAAACCCTATAACAGCAGCAATTCTAATGGGATATGCAAAATCTAGACCAAAGCTAGACAAAAGGACTTAGCATAAAATCATAGCGACTAAGACATAAATTCATAAAAAAACCTACACATGCATCACCTAATAGAAAAGCTACAAATGACAACTACTAATAGGACTAGGGATATGGTGACACTTGCCTTGGTGAGGAGAGGAGTTGGTGCACTCGTCACAAAGACACTCGTTGCACTCAGTACAATCTACACATGAAATGATACATTCATGAGCACATAGTATTCAATCATAAAAACACTCAAAAGAGAAAATATGTATGCAATATGGATTTTAAACACCTAAAAGACACTTTATTTTGTTTTCTGGTTGGTTTCTATATGCATGATGACATGATCAAAAATTTAGAATTATTTATAAAACTTGGATCAATTTTTAACACACATGGAATTACACATACACAATAATTTTACAAGAGTAGAAGAAATATTACTAAAAATATTCTACACATGCTACATTATAGAGAGGACATATTTTGATCAAAACCAAAAAGAATTACTATAAAATAGAATTTGTAACCATTTTTATTAGCAAAATACTTAAATAAAGCAATCTATAATAAAATGGTTTTAGCAGTGGCAAAAGTGAAATTTTATGTTAGAATTAGGTTCCTCTTATTTTTCTGAATCCAGGGAGGTTATTTTTGGATTTGTAAAACTCTAGATATGAAATTTTGAAGTTTAAACATGTTTCTGATATTTTAAAATGAAAAACAGATCCGATTTAATCAGGTGTTGACACGCGGCATGACCTTATTGGCTAACACCGTTTCGTGCGGATCGTCAAACTGGAGCGTTGGATCTAACTTACGATGAACGCCTCAGATCTAAGGATACCAGTTCGGTTAGTGATTCAAAATGGGCCGCAGGATCTAGATCTAACGGCCTAACCACGAACCCTAACCCTAAGCCGCCGGAGACTCACCGGAGACAGACCCGTGCGGCGGCGGCGCTACGACAACGGATGGAATGGGTACAGGAGGGGCAAGGGGGCATGGTGCGATTACCTGTGTGTTCCCGATGGTGAGGCAGAGTCGATGGCGAGGTGGTGGAGGATGATGTGGTCGACGATGGTCGGAATCACTCACCGAAGTTTTATCCCACGGCGGTAAGGTCCGGTCATGGACGATGGCGTTGTTCTGGAGTGAAAAGGAACCCGAGACCTTGTCAAGGAAGTGAGCCAGAGAGAAAGGAGGCTTCTAGCAAAAAGAAGAGAGCGGGAGAGGCTCGGGGCTTACCGGCAATGGCGATGCACGGCGATGATGTCTGTGAGATGGCCGGCGTGCTAGCGAGCAGCCTGGCAGCGGGGAAGATCTGAGAGGAGGTGGAGGTGAATGAGGAGAGGGAGGGCCTCTTATAGGCATGGGCGGGTGTCGAAAGAGGCAGGAGATTGCCAGATTGAAGCAGCTCGCGGACGTCGCGCTCGGCAATCATGGCCGAGATCCCCGCGCGGTGATGGAGGAGAAGGATGACATGTGGGCCCCGCTATCAGCAAAAGAAAAGGGAGGGAGAGGTTACCAGTTCGGGGAGTGGCGATGCTGGGCCGTGGGCCAACTCTTCCTCTAGGCCGAAAGGTTCCCCCCGGCCTTTTAACTCTTTTTTTTCTATTTCTTTTCTATTTTTCCTTTGAAATTTTTGCAAAACATTTCCAAAATGATTTTAAACAACTTTTTGACTTTTGCAAATTATTTCCCCTGTTTGTTTGAACTTCAGGGAAACATTTTGATTCAAAGAATAGTCAAACTTTGGTGAAATTGAACATAAAATGACAAAAGAGGATGCATATGCATGATATGAGGTTATGATTTTATATGTGCAAAATGTTTAAATTCTTTCTAAAATTTGGGATGTTACAAGTCTAACCCCCTTAAGATGAATCTCGCCCTCGAGATTCGGGTTGGCTAGCAAATAGGTGCGGATGGTCTTCTCGGAGTTCATCTTCTCGTTCGCAAGTTGCTTCTTCTTTAGTATGGTGACTCCATTGAACTTTGCAAAACTTGATTGTCTTGGTACGAGTAACTCTTTCTAATGTCTCCAAGATTTTGATGGGCTTCTCCTCATATGTGAGATCACTTTCTAACTAAACCTCTTCCAATGGTATTGTGTCTCTTAGTGGGGTCTTTGCCATCTTTGGATGACACTTCTTCCATTGGCTCATAAGAAACACATTGTGTACTGCAGACAAAGATTCTGGCAGTTCTAGCTCATATGCAACTTTTCTTTGCGAGCCAAAACTTTGAATGGTCCTACAAAGCGAGGTGCTAGCTTTCCTTTGACTCCAAATCTTTTCACTCCATGAAGTGGTGATACTCGAAGGTATGCTCTATCGCCCACCTCATAGGTCACCTCTCTACGCTTTGAATCAGCATAGCTCTTCTGCCTGGATTAAGCTATCTTGAGTCTATCCCTGATTAATCGAACCTTTTCCTCGGCAGCCTTTATTATGTCTGGCCCGAAAAGACTTCGTTCACCAATACCACTCCAAAGCAATGGTGTAGTACATTTTCTTCCATATAGAGCCTCAAAGGGTGCCATTTCGATGCTAGATTGATGGCTATTGTTGTAAGAGAACTCTGCATATGGTAAATTATCATCCCAGCTAGATCCATAGTCCAAGGCACAAGATCTCAACATGTCTTCTAGAATTTGATTCACTCTTTCTGTCTGCCCATCAGTCTGGGGATGAAATGTTGTGCTGAACTCTAGTCTAGTGCCTAAGGACTCATGGAGTTGACACCAAAAGTGTGAGGTAAATTGAGTACCTCTATCAGATACAATGCTCTTAGGAACTCCATGTAAGCATACTATCCGGTTCATGTATATCTTGGCTAGTCTAGCACTGGTGTAAGTGGTCTTCACATGAATGAAGTGAGCCACTTTAGTTAAACGATCAACAACTACCCAGATGGAGTCATATCCAGACTTGGTCCTTGGCAACCCTGTGATAAAATCCATACCAACATTATCCCACTTCCACTCTGGTATAGGCAATGGCTGCAATAACCCTGCTGGTTTCTGGTGTTCTGCCTTGACCCTATTACATACGTCACACAAGGCAATGTACTCAGCGATATCCCTTTTCATATTGCTCCACCAGAATCTTCCCTTCAAGTCCATATACATCTTGGTGTTTCCAGGATGAATGGAATAGGGTGAATCATGTGCTTCTTGCAGGATCAGCTTTCTGAGTTCAGGGTCTTGTGGTATACAAACACATTTCTCAAACCATAAGACTCCTTGCTCATCTTCGCGAAATCCTTTCGCTTTCCCTTTATTCATATTGTTCATTATTTCTTTTATCTCTTTATCTAGCTTCTAGGCTTCTTTGATTTTGTCCATTAGTGTAGGTTGGACTTCGAGTGATGCCAAAAATCCCTCTGGCACAATTTCCAGTCGGAGCCTTTTAAACTGTTCACATAATTCTTCAGGCAATTCCCCGGCTGTGAGTCTATTTACGTAGCTTTTACGACTTAAGGCGTCAGCTACAACATTTGCCTTTCCTAGATGGTATTGTAGACTCATATCATAATCTTTTATGAGTTCCAACCATCTCCTTTGTCTCATGTTTAGTTCCTTCTAAGTAAATATATACTTCAAGCTCTTGTGATCGGTGAACACATCACAATGCTTTCCCATCAGATAGTGTCTCCACACTTTTAGAGCATGAACAACAGACGCTAGCTCCAAGTCATGGGTGGGGTAATTCCTCTCGTGATGTTTGAGCTGGCGTGAAGCATAACTCACCACTTTTCCATTTTGCATCAGAACGCTACCAAGCCCTTGACGAGAAGGGTCACAGTAAACTTGGAAATCCTGCTGTATATCTGGCAGGCATAGAACTGGTGCACTTACTAATCATTTCTTCAGTTCTTGGAAACTAGCTTCACATGGATCTGTCCATTCAAACTGCTTATCTTTCTTCAATAGTTTAGTCATTGGTTTTGCGATCTTGGAGAAATTTTCTATGAATCTCCGGTAGTATCCCGCAAGGCGTAAGAAACTCCGGATGTCTCCCACATTTTTGGGTAACTCCCATTCGGTAACGGATGCTACCTTGCTTGGATCCACCGCGACTCCTTCTGCGGAAACTATATGTCCAAGAAATCCCACCTTGTTCAGCCAGAACTCACACTTGCTAAACTTTGCATACAGTTTATGCTCCCTAAGCTTCTCCATGATTAAGCGTAAATGCTTCTCATGTTCTTTATCATCCTTGGAGTAAATCAGGATGTCATCAATGAATACCACAACAAATTTATCCAAGTTCTCCATGAACACCTTGTTCATCATGGTCATGAAGTATGCCGGAGCATTTGTTAATCCAAAGAACATGACGGTGTACTCATATAGACCATATCTGGTGGTAAAAGCTGTCTTGGGTATGTCTTATTCTCAGATCTTCAGTTGGAAATATCCTGATCGGAGATCAATCTTAGAGAATACTTTTGCCCCTTCAGTTGGTCGAACATGTCATTGATGTTGGGCAACGGGTATTTGTTCTTGATTGTCACTTCGTTCAGCAAACGGTAGTCCACAACCAATCTCTTGCTAGAGTCCTTCTTCTCCACAAACAGAACAGGGGCTCCCCATGATGATGAACTCTATTGGATGAAACCCTTGTCCAACTGTTCCTTGAGCTACTTCTTCAACTCTTTTAGTTCTTCTATATCCATCTTATATGGCCTTTTTGCTATGGGTCCTGTTCCAGGCAGTAAGTCAATGATAAACTCGATATCTCTGTCTGGTGGCATTCCTGGTAACTCTTCCAAGAAAACATCGGGATACTCCTTCACGACTGGCACTTCATCCATGCTAACTCCCTTAAGAAAATTAATCTTAGGCCTTTTAGCTCGAAGGTCGGTTTGACACGAATGCGTTTCTTTTTAGGGGTTGTGAGGGTGATGGTTTTGTTTGCGTAGTCTATGACTCCTTCAAAAGCGGCCATCCAATCCATGCCTAGGATGACATCTAGTCCTTGTGAGTCTAGGACAATGAGGTTAGCTGGAAACTTGTGCTTTCCAACTTCTAGGACTAGATCTCTGAAACCAACATTTACTATCAACTCTCCCCTCGGAAAGCTTACCCTTATAGGACAACCTATTATTTCAGTAGGTATTTTGTTTTTAACCACAAATGCTTTTGAGATGAATGAATGAGATGCACCAGTGTCAAAAAGAACAAGTGTAGAAAACTTATTGAGCAGATACATACCATATACGGCGTCAGTCTCATCATAAATCTCCTCCACATTGATGTGGTTAACATGCCCTTTCTAGAATGGATTGGGCTTGTTTCCTTCATCCTTCCTCTGCGGGCAATCATTTGAATAATGCCCAGTCTTGTGACATTTATAGCATTCCACCTGACTAATATCCTTCTTCTTAGGGACATTGTTGTTCCTGCCATTGTTGTTGCCATTGCCATGGCCATTAGTTCTGGTGGAATTATGATTGTTGTGATTCCTGTGGCCATTATGGTGGTGGCCATTCCCCTTGTGGTGCTGGTGCCCATTTCCACCATTATTGTTGTGGTGGTTTCCTCCATTCTTGTGGTAACTAGAACTCCCACTGCCACTATGGAAGCTTCTCTTATGCACATGCTCTTGGTACTTGCTGGCATGATGCTTTCTCTTCCTGTTTTCAGATTGCTTCACCTTGCTCTCAAGAGTTATAGCTTGATCTAGCAGAGACTGAAAGGTAGGAGTGTAAGCAACAGATAGAGGGATTGACAGTTCATTGTTGAGGCCCTCTAGGAACTTCTCCTTCCTCCTTGCATCGGTGTCAACGTCATCTGGTGCATAGCGGGATAGATTGGTGAACTCATCAATGTGCTCAAACACGCTGCGGTACTTTTGCCTGAGATCATGAAACTCTTTCTTCTTCAGACCCATCACACCAGAAGAAATGTGCGCAACCTGGAATCCTTCCTAGAATGAATCCCAAGTGACTCCTTCAATAGGGTGAGTGATCTGGTAAGTATCCCACCAGCTTGCTGCCGGTCCTTCCAACAGGTGAGCTGCAAATCTGACCTTCTCGGCATCAGTGCAACCTGTTGTCACTAGGTCCTTGTTAACAGAATGAAGCCAATCCATGGCCTCTAATGCTTCAGTAGCATGGGAGAACTTGGCAGGGCGAAGCCTTAAGAACCTTGCAAGCATGTCGACCTGAGGGGGTGGTGGCGGTGGAGTTGGTGAAGGATTGTTATTATTGTTGTTGTCGGGGATATAACCCCGGGTATACCAAAGTACCCCAATTAATAAACTTATATATGTTGTATAACTATTTTATATGTGCAGGATATTAAAGAAGCATGTAGACAGCAGCTCCAGGCCGGAATATATGCTCCTGGGCCGGATTAACCATGCCCAGGCCGGCATATGTTGAGGCTGGGCCGGCATATTACTTATCCGGCATGGGCCGGGATAGCAGCTCCGGCTGGGCCTGTGTCCTCCCAGCGCCGGTTGGGCCACCTGCTCCGGATCCAATATGCCGGCTAGGCCACTTTGAGCACTGTTCCGGCTGGGCCAGGCAGGGATCCCTGGCCCAGGCCGGATTACTCCCAAGGAAGGCCGAGATATACATTCCCAGGCCGGATTATTCCTCCCCAGGGCCGATATTCACTCCCTCCGGGACATATTCCTCGTCCGGTATCGACTCCGACACTTTGTGCCAGTCCTGGGACGCCACCGGGCTCGGACTGGCACATCCTCCATCATCGTATGCTGGTCTTGGGACGCTCCTTAGCTCAGACCAGCATATCTCTCCTCTCCTAGTCAGTCTTATCCTCAGGAGGAGGATAAGACTGATGGCATGGTGATCCTGAAGACAGCAGCTAGAAGACGAAGGCAAGGACTCCAAGTACAGACATCGATGGGACTAGCCCACGACCGTGACGCATCGCACAGTACCAAGGGCGGTACTGTGCTGATGCAGACTACAGTGTGACAAGACCCCAGTAGTCATCTCAGCTACAGTGCATGCATAGTGTATTGTGGGGCATCCCTTGTCCCCTGGGCTCCCTATATAAGGGGCACCAGGGGGATCGATCACCCCAAGCCTCCTTCGGAGGCTCATTCCTCCAACTCCACGGGAGCTCTCTTCTTCCTTAGTAGCACTAGCTGTTTAGCTCCTGCCCAGTGCAGCCTCAGATAGGCAAGATACAGCTCAAGGAGCACCATTGTAGCTCTCAGGTGAAGCTCATATAGATCAGACATGCAGGAGTAGGGGTGTTACCTCCTCACGAGGGCCCCGAACCTGGGTAGCTCGATGTGTTAGCAGTGACTTCTGTGCTCGGTCTCTACCGAGTCATCCCTCTCCCGGATCCACCAGCGTACAGTCGGCCCCCATTTAAGCCATCCTATGGCATATGTTGTTTCACCACGACGACATTTGGCGCCCACCGTGGGGCTGATCAAGGCGCTGGTAGGAGTACATCCGGACGGGATCTTCTTCATCTGCTCGGGGGCTCGACATCAGCAACGCCTCCGAGCACAGCAGGTCTTCTTCAACTCCCGGGCTGACCTCAACTCGCCCGGGCCAGCATACGGCTGTCCCGGATCTACATCGGCATCTCCGGGCCGGCGCTCGGCTTCCTCCGGCCAGCATATCCTGAGTCCCGGCCAGCATATCCTGAGTCCCGGCCAGCATATCCTGAGTCCCGGCCAGCATATCCTGTGTCCCGGCCAGCATATCCTGTGTTCCGGCCAGCATATCCTGCGTTCCGGCCAGCATATCCTGTGTCCCGGCCAGCATATCCTGCGTCTCGGCCAGCATATCCTGTGTCCTGGCCAGCATATTTTATGTCCTGGCCGGCATATTTTATATCCTGGCCAGCATATCTTATGTCTCGGCCGGCATATTTTGTGGTCATCGTGCCAAGGATCGTTCTGCCTCGAGCATCTGCAGGTACTTCAAACTTCCCCAACGGTGCATGCAAGTAAGTATTTATGCTGGTTTACTCCATATCCTGGTCAGCTTATCTGAAAATCAGTGTCTCCTTGATAGAAAAAATAGCTCGGGGGCTAGGCTAAAGCCCTGCAAATTGCTTTTTAAGTACTGTTTCAGTATATCTTAGTTTGCATGCTAGCATATCAGCTTTCCAGTTTCCTCCTGTATGTCTGTTTATATGCCAAATTGCTACATATGCCTGCTACAGATAGTATCCTTAGTATCAGTTTGTATGTCAATAGTCTTATGCAAAGTTTCATCTGGGCATGTTATATGCCGGTTTTATATGCCAGCAACAAGATGTTATGTCAAGTTATATGTCTTTGCATATGCCAATTGGTATATCTGCTACAGTGCTATAGTCAGTATGCCAGTTAACATATCAAGTTCAGTATCTACTTATATGCCAAATGCTTTATCTCATATGCTATGTGTTATATGCCGGCTGTCATATGCCAAGGCTCATATGCCAGTTTTTTATATGTTGAATGCCATGTGCTAGCTGTTACAAGTTTATAGTCAGATCAATTATATGCCTATCTCAGTACCAGTTTATGCATACTATAAATCAAATCTCATATGCCAGTTACAGTATACTTGCATTTATATGCCGGCACATGAGCGCCAAATATCTGTTGTGATATGCCAAGTTTGCTTATATGCCAGTTGCAGTATGTCTACATGTATATGCCGGCACATGAGTGCCTTATCTTTCTTATCAGTTGCCAAGTTTGCTTATATGCCAGTTGCAGTATGTCTACATGTATATGCCGGCACACGAGTGCCTTATCTTTCTTATCAGTTGCCAAGTTTGCTTATATGCCAGTTACAGTATAGTTGCATTTGTATGCCGGCACATAAGTGCCTAGTTCTTCCTTGTGAGTTACCAATTTAGCATATATGTCAAACTGCTATATCTCAGTCTGTATGCCAAGTGCTTTGTTTCAAGAGTTGTGTACCGAGTGCAATGGGCTATATGCCAAACTCCATATGCTAGATTGCAAATATGCCAAATGCTATGACCATTGCTATGTCTTTTAGAATGACTACAGAACAGGTTGGATGTCTCATTATATATATGTCTATTACCCGGCTATGACTCTCCATATTGCCGTTACAGAGGAGAAATTACTATTATATCACCAGGGTTTCAGTTTATATCTCAGGGTCTCAGGTATTTCAGAGTATGCCGGCATATCATGGCAAAGAGCAAAATTTCAGTATACCGGCATATGTTATATTTTGTATCCTGGCCGGCATATTTTATGTCCCAGCCAGCATATCTTTATATCCTGGCCAGCATATCTCAAAGTCTCAGGTCTCAGGTATTTCAGTTTGTTAGCACATCAGGTTATTAAGTGATATCTTGAGTCATATGTGTTTCAGTATGCCGGCATATCATGGCAAGAGTAAAGTCTCAGTATGCCGGCATATCATGGCAAGAGTAAGATTTTTAGTATGCCGGCATATCATGGCAAAAGTAAGATTTCAGTATGCCGGCATATCAGTGCAAAAAGTAAGATTTCAGTATACCCGCATATCGTGGCAAGAGCAAAATTTCAGTATGCCAGCATATCCTGGCATCGACCAAAATTCCCAATCACCGTTTATTTCGGTTCGCCAGCATATCAAGGCATCTATCAATAACTCATATCGCCGTTTATTTCGGCATGCCAGCATATCACGGCATTCTATAATCCTTTCAGTTATCGCCAATTCTGGCACAGTAACATATCGAGACATCGATCTCAAAGCTAACAAGCATCATATCTCTTATCATATCCGGTTTCACAGAGTATCCCGGTTTAGCATATTAACCTGTCTTATCATTTTTGCATACTAACAAGTGCCCAGTGATGGCACAGCCCAAGAGGCATAGCAGTATACCGGCATTGTCAAAGCAGACAATGTCGATGAGACATAGCCCGAGAGGCAAAGTGTCGATATAGTGCCCAAGAGGCAAATAGCTCAAAAGGCAAAAGCAGCCTAAGAGGCATATCAGTATACCGGCATTGTCAAAGCAGACAATGCCGATGAGACATAGCCTGAGAGGCAAAGTGTCGATATAGTGCCCAAGAGGCAAAGTAGCCCAAGAGGCATAGCAGTATACCGGCATTGTCAAAGCAGACAATGTCGATGAGACATAGCCCGAGAGGCAAAGTGTCGATATAGTGCCCAAGAGGCAAATAGCTCAAAAGGCAAAAGCAGCCTAAGAGGCATATCAGTATACCGGCATTGTCAAAGCAGACAATGCCGATGAGACATAGCCTGAGAGGCAAAGTGTCGATATAGTGCCCAAGAGGCAAAGTAGCCCAAGAGGCATAGCAGTATACCGGCATTGTCAAAGCAGACAATGTCGATGAGACATAGCCCGAGAGGCAAAGTGTCGATATAGTGCCCAAGAGGCAAATAGCTCAAAAGGCAAAAGCAGCCTAAGAGGCATATCAGTATACCGGCATTGTCAAAGCAGACAATGCCGATGAGACATAGCCTGAGAGGCAAAGTGTCGATATAGTGCCCAAGAGGCAAAGTAGCCCAAGAGGCATAGCAGTATACCGGCATTGTCAAAGCAGACAATGTCGATGAGACATAGCCCGAGAGGCAAAGTGTCGATATAGTGCCCAAGAGGCAAATAGCTCAAAAGGCAAAAGCAGCCTAAGAGGCATATCAGTATACCGGCATTGTCAAAGCAGACAATGCCGATGAGACATAGCCTGAGAGGCAAAGTGTCGATATAGTGCCCAAGAGGCAAAGTAGCCCAAGAGGCATAGCAGTATACCGGCATTGTCAAAGCAGACAATGTCGATGAGACATAGCCCGAGAGGCAAAGTGTCGATATAGTGCCCAAGAGGCAAAGTAGCCCAAGAGGCATAGCAGTATACCGGCATTGTCAAAGCAGACAATGTCGATGAGACATAGCCCGAGAGGCAAAGTGTCGATATAGTGCCCAAGAGGCAAATAGCTCAAAAGGCAAAAGCAGCCTAAGAGGCATATCAGTATACCGGCATTGTCAAAGCAGACAATGTCGATGAGACATAGCCTGAAAGGCAAAAGTGTCGATATAAAGCCTAAGAGGCAAAGTAGCCCAAGAGGCAAAGCAGCCCAAGAGGCATATCAGTATACCGGCATTGTCAAAGCAGACAATGTCGATGAGACATAGCCCGAGAGGCAAAGTGTCGATATAAAGCCCAAAAGGCAAAGTAGCCCAAGAGGCAAAAGTAGCCCAAGAGGCAGAGTAGCCCAAGAGGCATATAGCTCAAGAGGTAAAGTATCGATATAGCCAAAGAAGGCACAATAGCATTTTGAGATAGCCCATGCAGGCTAGCATATCATTTTTTAGTGAGTATGCAGGTTTGGGACTTTGGTATATTTTAGTTGAAGCCTGTGCGCGACTCTGCGAGTCCCCCACAGCCTCGGGGGCTAATGTCGGGGATATAACCCCGGGTATACCAAAGTACCCCAATTAATAAACTTATATATGTTGTATAACTATTTTATATGTGCAGGATATTAAAGAAGCATGTAGACAGCAGCTCCAGGCCGGAATATATGCTCCTGGGCCGGATTAACCATGCCCAGGCCGGCATATGTTGAGGCTGGGCCGGCATATTACTTATCCGGCATGGGCCGGGATAGCAGCTCCGGCTGGGCCTGTGTCCTCCCAGCGCCGGTTGGGCCACCTGCTCCGGATCCAATATGCCGGCTAGGCCACTTTGAGCACTGTTCCGGCTGGGCCAGGCAGGGATCCCTGGCCCAGGCCGGATTACTCCCAAGGAAGGCCGAGATATACATTCCCAGGCCGGATTATTCCTCCCCAGGGCCGATATTCACTCCCTCCGGGACATATTCCTCGTCCGGTATCGACTCCGACACTTTGTGCCAGTCCTGGGACGCCACCGGGCTCGGACTGGCACATCCTCCATCATCGTATGCTGGTCTTGGGACGCTCCTTAGCTCAGACCAGCATATCTCTCCTCTCCTAGTCAGTCTTATCCTCAGGAGGAGGATAAGACTGATGGCATGGTGATCCTGAAGACAGCAGCTAGAAGACGAAGGCAAGGACTCCAAGTACAGACATCGATGGGACTAGCCCACGACCGTGACGCATCGCACAGTACCAAGGGCGGTACTGTGCTGATGCAGACTACAGTGTGACAAGACCCCAGTAGTCATCTCAGCTACAGTGCATGCATAGTGTATTGTGGGGCATCCCTTGTCCCCTGGGCTCCCTATATAAGGGGCACCAGGGGGATCGATCACCCCAAGCCTCCTTCGGAGGCTCATTCCTCCAACTCCACGGGAGCTCTCTTCTTCCTTAGTAGCACTAGCTGTTTAGCTCCTGCCCAGTGCAGCCTCAGATAGGCAAGATACAGCTCAAGGAGCACCATTGTAGCTCTCAGGTGAAGCTCATATAGATCAGACATGCAGGAGTAGGGGTGTTACCTCCTCACGAGGGCCCCGAACCTGGGTAGCTCGATGTGTTAGCAGTGACTTCTGTGCTCGGTCTCTACCGAGTCATCCCTCTCCCGGATCCACCAGCGTACAGTCGGCCCCCATTTAAGCCATCCTATGGCATATGTTGTTTCACCACGACGACAGTTGTTGTTGTTCTGAATGGTTGGCAAGGAACTGGGTCATGACTTGCATAAGTTGCGCTTGGGCTTCCATCATCTGCTGCATCTGTTCCTCATGAGCGCGATGAGGAGGCATCTGTGGGGTTTCAAATAGGCGAGGTTAGACTTAGAGATAGAGTCTAAAGGAATAAAGTTTCCTACCCATATGCATATAAACAATCCTTAAAGCACACATACACAACATACACAAGCATAAGAGAAAACTTTAAACCAACAACTCACAAATAGTTTGGAAGTATGCAAACGTTTGAGTCTAGAAAGGGATACAATGTCTAATGTCATACCACAAGCGGTAACGGGCATAAACGCAAACTCATAGATAAAGTGGGGTAGTCTCTCTAACTACTCTACTCCTCCATGACGACCACTTCCTCAACATCGAAGCCATTCTCCTTGAGCAGCCTCCTGTAGTCCTGAAGGCCTTCAGTTAGTGTGTCAACCTTCTCTTGAAGCTCCCTCTTGTCGGCGCATAGCTTCTCGATCAGATCATGGTCTGCTTCAAGCTCGAAGTTGTTGCACTCTAACTTCTGCTTCAGCTCTCTAACTTCTTTGTTCTTGGCTTGGATCCTCTTCTCTTGGCTCTTCTGTTGCTTCTCTTGAGCCTTGAACTTTGCTTCCATCTCCTTGATCCTTTGTTCCTGCTCTAGGTGTTGTTTGTCCTTCTCGGCAAGCTGGGTGCGTAGCTCGTCATTGCTAAACAACTCGTTGTACCTCTCAATGTTGACGTCCCTGATGAGATACTCTAACTTGGCGAGGTGGATGCGCATGGGGTCTTGTTCATCATCAGGAAGTACGATGGCCAGGCCCTCCTCATCACGTCGACCATAGAGGTGGGAGTAGTGGTTCTGGAGCTCGGAGGAGTGTTGTCCGCAGAGGCGTGCTATCATTTCTTGCATGAGGAGATGGGCGCCCGCCTTCTTGTCGGTGTGGAAAGTCTTGAACTTGATCTTTTCAATCTTTGGCTCTGTCTCACGCCCTGGCTGTGTGATGTGGATGACCCAGACGCCCTTCTTGTGAAACTTGGTCATCTTGCTCCCCTTGATGAACGGGGTAGGCAGGGACAAGGCAGTGACGATGTTGATGAGGCGCTTTCCGAAGCTGAAGTTCTTGAAGCTGGTGGGCTTGGTGATGCGGATGGTTGACATCTTTACGTTGGAACAGGGCAAGTTAGTGAGCAAAAGAAAACTTAATAAAAGTGCTGATAAATGAAGAAAAAGACTTCTAACTTAGAAAGATCAAAACTATTGTTAAATGTTAGTAACAAAAGGAAACAAAACAACTCCTAAGATTTTCCAAAGGGTTTTCGACCAATCCCAGGGTCACGAACCTAATGGCAACACTTTGCTCTGATACCATCCGTAGCGTACCTATGCTTTATTTGTGCTAGTCCCGGATCAACTGCTAGCACACACAGTACAAGATGAAATATCAAGAATACAAATATCTTTATTACAACGCTTGATCCACATATAAAATAGTTCTTTTACAACTCAAATGGCACAAGCCACAACTTATTACACCTCAAGAGAAAGAAACAAATGAACTACAAGTCTTCTTTCTTCGAGGCTCCACAGGCAGATGTGTTGGACGAACACTCGTGACCAAGGCGCAGCAATCTTCAATCTTCATAACAGTAACCTGCAACATGATATGTTGTAGCCACAGAGGGTCAATACTTTGAATGTATTGGCAAGATGTCACTTTGGTGGACTCAATGGAACCTACACTTATATGCTTTTGGCCAGGTGGGGTTTGACTAAACTAAAGCAAGCTTCCTAGCTAACTCTTGTAAAACTCAAGTTTTCCTTAGCAAAATCTTTGTTTAGAACAACTTTTACTACCCAAGTTTACCCATCAAGTTTTAACTTAAGGAAATTGGGATGAGGAGATTCTTGAATAGCTTCAACATAATGTCACTCAACTTGTCCATAATTGGGGACACAGCTAAGTACTTAGTTTCAACACTCTGCAGAGGTGGTGCACTTTTCCCACAGGACTTAGTTAACCCATTTTGCCATGAGACCCATTTTGCCTCAAATGTCCAAGTGAAAACTAAGACGAGACCTTTCAGAAGCATTCCCTTAGACCAAACCGGGCGCGTTCCATCCTATCAACATCTACCACCCTCTGTCCGTCTGGCTTGAGTTCTTGCAGCTTAATTGGTCAAGACAGAGCCCATATGTCTTGTGGTTGCACTGGAAGCTTCATGACTTGAATGTCTCCAATCTCTTTGCTCCTGGGTGGCCGTCCACAAGTGAGATACACCTGGTAGTTTAGAGGTTCGATGACATGACCCCAGGGAACCACTCAACATAACCCATACCAGCCACATTCCACCCAGGTGGTTTATTAACTTAGTTTGTTTTCTTAATTTTTGCAAAACAAGTTTTCTCAACACTTAGCCAAAATATGTGATAACCCTTCCCACAACAAGTGCATAACAAAACCCTATAACAGTAGCAATTCTAATGGGAGATGCAAAATCTAGACCAAAGCTAGACAAAAGGACTTAGCATAAAATCATAGCCACTAAGACATAAATTCATAAAAAAAACGTACACATGCATCACCTAATAGAAAAGCTACAAATGACAACTACTAATAGGACCATGGATATGGTGACACTTGCCTTGGTGAGGAGAGGATTTGGTGCACTCGTCACAAAGACACTCGTTGCACTCAGCACAATCTACACATGAAATGATACATTCATGAGCACATAGTATTCAATCATAAAAACACTCAAAAGAGAAAATATTTATGCAATATGGATTTTAAACACCTCAAAGACACTTTATTTTGTTTTCTAGTTGGTTTCTATATGCATGATGACATGATTAAAATTTTAGAATTATTTATAAAACTTGGATCAATTTTTAACACACATGGAATTACACATACACAATAATTTTACAAGAGTAGAAGAAATATTACTAAAAACATTCTACACATGCTACAGTACAGAGAGGACATATTTTGATCAAAAGCAAAAAGAATTACTGTAAAATAGAATTTGTAACCATTTTTATTAGCAAAATACTTAAATAAAGCAATCTGTAATAAAATGTTCTAGCAGTGGCAAAAGTGAAATTTTATGTTAGAATTAGGTTCCTCTTATTTTTTTGAATCCAGGGACATATTATTTTTTATTTTTGGATTTGTAGAACTCTAGATATGAAATTTTGAAGTTTAAACATGTTTCTGATATTTTAAAACAAAAAACAGATTCGGTTTAATCAGGTGTTGACACGCGGCATGACCTTATTGGCCGATACCGTTCTGTGCAGATCGTCAAACTGGAGCATTGGATCTAACTTACGATGAACGCCTCAGATCTGAGGAAACCGGTTTGGTTAGTGATTCAAAATGGGCCACAGGATCTAGATCTAACGGCCTAACCATGAACCCTAACCCTAAGCCACCGGAGACTCACCGGAGACAGACCTGCGCGGTGGCGGCGCTACGGCAATGGATGGAACAGGTACAGGAGGGGCCAGGGGGCATGTCGCAATCTCCTGCATGTTCCCGATGGTGAGGCGGAGTCGATGGCAAGGTGGTGGAGGATGAGGTGGTCGACGACGGTCAGAATAGCTCGCCAAAGTTTTATCCCGCGGCGGTAAGGTCCGGTCATTGACGATGGCGTCGCTCTGGAGTGCAAAGGAACCTGAGACCTTGTCAAGGAGGTGCGCTAGAGAGAAAGGAGGCTTCTAGCGAAAACGAGAGAGTGGGAGAGGCTCGGGGCTTACCGGCAATGGTGATGCATGGCGACGGTGTCTGCGAGATGGCCGGCGTGCTAGCGAGCAGCCTGGTGGCGGGGAAGATCTAAGAGGAGGTGGAGGTGAACGAGGAGAGGGAGGGCATCTTATAGGCGAGGGCAGGTGTCGAAAGAGGCAGGAGATCGCCGGATTGAAGCCGCCCGCGGACGTCGCGCTCGGCAATCATGGCCGAGATCCCTGCACAGTGATGGAGGAGAAGGATGACATGTGGGCCCCGCTGTCAACGAAAGAAAAGGGAGGGAGAGGTTACCAGTTCAGGGAGTGGCGATGCTGGGCCGTGGGCCGACTCTTCCTCTGGGCCGAAAGGTTCCCCCCGGCCTTTTAACTCTTTTCTTTTTTCTTTTTCTATTTCTTTTTAGTCTTTCCTTTGAAATTTTCGCAAAAAAATTCCAAAATGATTTTAAACAACTTTTTGACTTTTGCAAATTATTTCCCCTGTTTGTTTGAACTTCAGGGAAACATTTTGATTCAAAGAATAGTCAAACTTTGGTGAAATTGAACACAAGATGACAAAAGAGGATGCATATGCATGAGATGAGTTTATGATTTTATGTGTGCAAAATGTTTAAATTCTTTCTAAAATTTGGGATGTTACAATGGTGCTTGCGCAGCCATGTCCTAAGCTAGATCCTCATGTCTACCGGTGTCATGCGAGCAATGGTAGTATCGTCGGCCTTATTGTCCGCAAGGTGGTCAATCGCTGCAATCAGGTTGGAGGTAGAGTACACCTTCTTCCGGTTGACCACAACTGGGCGATCGAAGATGCGCTTCATCCGACGGTAGTTGATGATGGGCTTGTTCATCAGCTCATCGTCCTTCGGGAATTTCTATCAATGAGAAGACATTTGGTTAGTTAAGTGAACCTTAGTAGTATGAACATGTTGAACAGAGAAGTGATATGCAAAGCTCACCATGAGGTGATGCTTGAACTCCTGCTTGTTCACCACGATCGCACATCTTGTGCTATCAAATGTCACCCCTAGAAGCTTCTTAAGCTTGCACACCATCGTCCACTTTGCTTTCCACTTTCTCATGTGGTTGTACGCTTTCCACTTCCTCATGTGGTAATGCTTGTGAAGTCTTTTACATTGTTGCTGACACTTTTCAGATAGCACTCTTTGATGCCATGGCTCAAGCTAATCCCCCTATCGACTTGCTCACAAATCTTGTTTAGGACAAACTCTGACAAACTTGGATTCCACACCTTGTTTGGTCTCGCCTCCACCACAGATGGTGAGTTGTCAGGCACCATCCATGCCATAGATGGAATGTGTTTCATTAGATCGAGAGAAGGCAGGATGACCTACAACACAACAATGAACAATGCCAAGCATGCCAATCGAGTAAATAGGGTTCAACAGGATGACCTACAGCACAACAACGCCAAGCACAACAATGAACAATGGCAAGGCCAAAAATACTCATAGTTAGGGGAGTCGGATTAAGCGCTGATGTTGGGGAGCTTGAAGGAGTGGAGGGCAGCACCACCATGCCAGTGCTAGACGGGGTAGAAGGCAGCACCACCATGCCAGTGCTAGATGGGGTGGAAGGCAGCACCACTGTGCCAGTGCTAGACAGGGTGGTAGGCAGCACCACCGTGCCTGTGCTTGACAGAGTAGAAGGCATGACCTACAGAACAGGCAAATTCACTACTAAATTGACTATGAGGCATAAATCGACTATGGTACTACCTAATCCAAGCATGTGCGAACTAGATCTAAGACACCTACAGATACATCTATCATAGCTAGGGTTTCAGAGTTCTTACCGCCACCATGCCAGTGCTAGACGGGGTAGAAGGCAGCACCACCATGCCAGTGCTAGACGGGGTGGAAGGCAGCACCACTGTGCCAGTCCTCGTCACTACTGCTACCAAGTTCTTTGTCACTACTGCTGCGCAAGATCCAGCCATGGCTTCGAATCTATGAAGGGGACGTGCTCGATTTGGGGGAAATGGCGGGTCTAGATTTCGGTGGTGAGCGCTGAGCTAAATAAGGGGCTGGAAGTAAGCGGGCGGTGACCGAAATTCTCCCGCCGCTTTTCCGCCACACAGCCTGAGCTCGCGCCATCTCCTCCGCCTGCATCCACTCGTACGCCGCGTCCTTGAAATAGCTCAAGACGAGGGTGGCTCTGGAGAAACGCTCGACTCGGACGTTTCTCCTAGGCCTGCCCTGGAGGTGCTTTGAGCAGCGTGTGGGACACAACGCAGGCTTGGGCCAAGAATCCAATCAACAACCTCTTGGCTCCCCAGGGCCTGTGTAAGGGTACATTGCCCATACTTGTGTTTTTGTTGATTGATGACAATTCCTATGGACTAATGTTTTCATTAAGTTTTATTTGAAGGAATATTCATAGGTTTTGCTTGAAGACCATATGTCGGATTCATGTGTTGATGCCACAAAAGATAAAGATAGACCTTGAGTGTGGAATCAAGATAGTCATTGTCAAGAGAGAAGAACTTAAGCTTTGTCTCTAAATTGGTGTCAAACCTCATGAGTTGAGCTATTCGTGACCAATACTTAGGGAATGCAATCAATTGATGTGTTCTGGCTTGATTGAAACATGCGCGTTCTCATCAAGATCAAGCGGAATGCGCTTAAGTTCTCTCACCCTCTTATGGTGTCGGGGGACATTGTGAAAAGGGAAAGGAGATGTGACAAGGGAACTCGAATATGGAGTTTGGAAGAGCGCGAAAAATTAACTCAAAATGGAGTTTGAAAGAGCGCGACAAGGTAGTCTTCCCTTTTCAGTTTTTCTTGAGTATAGGACCCCGCACTATTAAGAGGGGATCGAAGTTAATAGTTGAATCATGGCACAAATCCTTCCCTCTCAATTCCCACACAAATGCCACATATCTTTACTCCGATACACCATTCCAAAAAATTCTGAAACATGTTGTTTTCATATGACCGGTCATACCGAGCTGTAGGCCGGTATGACCAGGCATACACAGAAAATTCTGAACACATGTTGATGTTTTCATATGACCGGTCATACTGGGCTGTAGGCCGGTATGACCGGCCATACATAGAAAATTCAGCTGGTATGATCGGGCTCGAGGCCGGTGATGTCTCACAGGACCCGTTGGGAAACCCCAAGAGGAAGGTATGATGAGCACAACAGTAAGTTTTCCCTCAGTATGAAACCAAAGTTTAATCGACCAGTAGGAGAAAGAAATCACTTCTAAAGGTTGTTGCTAGCTGACTTTGGTAGGGCGCACTATCGGCGCCAGCAGCAATGTGGAACCTGCACACAACACAACCAAACTACTTTGCCCCAACTTACAGTGAGGTTGTCAATCTCACTGGTTTTGCTGAAAAGAAAGGATTAGACGTATAGTGTGGAAAGAGATGTTTGGCAGTGAAATAATATAGTACTTGCGGAAAGTAAACTGTCTTTGTAGTAGATGATATTATCAATGTAAGAGAATGGACCAGGGTCCATAGTTCACTAGAGGCGTCTCTCCATAAAGATATAACATGCTGGGTGAACAAATTACAGTTGGGAAATTGACAAAATAGAGAATGCATAACAATGCATGTACATGTCATGAAGATCACTATGCGATTCATGTGGGCATTACAACATAATACATAGATCGTAATCGAACTGCATCTATGAGTAATAATCCACCCTTAGGATATTATCTAAACAACCTTTGGGTATTAAATTGCAAGCAATAGATTATTGCATTAAGCAAAGTGTGTAATATAAACAATACAATTATCCTTGAACAAAAAAGATTGTTGTTTTCTCCCTAGTAGCAACAACACATCTACAACCTTAGAAGTTATTTTTGCTCTCCTGGATTACTAGAGGCATGAACCCACTATCGAGTATAAATACTCCCTCTTGGAGTCACAAGCATCTACTTGGCCAAAGCATCTACTAGCAACGGAGAGCATGCAAGATCACAAATAACATAGACATGACAAATCAATAATCAACTTGACATAGTACTCAATATTCATTGGATCCGAACAAACACAACATGTAGAATTACATAAAGATGATCTTAATCATGTAAGCAGCTCACAAGATCTAAACATGGAGGCGCAAATTGGAGAAGATAACCATCTAGCTACTGTTCTGGACCCATAGTCCAAAGATGAACTACTCACGCATCACTCCGGAGGCAGGCATGACAATGAAGAAGGCTTCTGGTAATAATTCCCCTCTCTGGCAGGGTGCCAGGAAGAGCTTCAGAACCCTCCCAAACTAGGGTCGACAACGGCGACTTTACGGTACTTTTCGTAGATGGAGGTTTGGGCCTTTAGGGTTTTCCTGAAGATGTGAATTTATAGGCGGAAGGGCGAGGTTGGTGGGTGCTCGAGGGGCCCACACCATGGGGCGGCACGACCAGGGGCTAGGCGCGCCACCACCAGGTGTGGCTGGCTCCTGGCTGGTCTTCGTCTCCCCTTTGGACTCCATCTTCGTGTCAGATAAATAGGCACTTTGGCATTTGTTTCGTCCAATTCTGAGAATATTTCCTTCAGTAAACACCAGGAATATAAAACAACAAAACACAGGAACTGGCACTGTGGCATCTTGTTAATAGGTTAGTTCCAGAAAATGCATAAAAATTCTACAAAGTGTAAAGAAAACATAAAGAAATTGGTGTAAAACAAGCATGGAGCATCAAAAATTATAGATACATTTGCAACGTATCAGCATCCCCAAGCCTAACTCCTGCTCGTCCTCGAGTAGGTAAGTGATACCAAAAATAATTTTTTAGGTGACATGCAGCCAACACAATCTTGATCAAGTCAATGGAAAGCATTGCAAGCTGCGATCAAAGTACTCTAAACATGGGCGTAAAAGATATAATTCTAACAATAGAACTTAGTGAAAGGACACGAATGTCGCCTAGAGGGGGGGGGGTGAATAGGCAATTTAAAACTTTTATGAGTGGCTTGACAAATGCGGAATAAAACTAACATTTAATTTGCCATGCATACAAACCTAAATAAACTAGGTTCACGTATGTGCACCAACAACTTATGCTAAACAAGATAAGCAATTATGTGATATCAAGATATATACATAACTTCAAGCACGAAGGCTATCACAAAGTAAATTGCATAAGTAAAGGAGCTCGGGTATAGAAATAACCGAGGCACACAGAGACAATGATGTATCCCAAAGTTCACATCCTTGTGGGTGCTAATCTCTGTTGGAGCGGTGTGGAGGCACAAGGCTCCCCAAACACCATGGAGGCTCACCGTAATCTCCTCGAGCCCTCCCACCAAGATGGAAGACCCGACCACTATGGGACACTTGAGGGCGGTCACCGAAACCGTACAAAGCTTGGGGCAATCTCCACAACTCAATTGGAGGCTCCCAAGAAATTGCCACTGAGGCACCATAAAGCTTGGGAAGATCTCCACAACTTAATTGGAGGTCCCCAAGAAATCGCCATGGAGGCACCATAGAGCTTGGGAAGATCTCCACAACTCAATTGGAGGTCCCGAAGAAATCAACTAAGCCGTCTAGGGTTCTAAGAACCCAAGAGGAAAAAGTTTCTTACTTTCACCACCAAATCTCCAAGGAGAACTCAAACCGATGCACCAAATGCAATGGCAAAACAGACGAAGTGCTCAAATCCTTCTCTCCCAAATCCTACCAAAGCAACAAATGCTATGGAGGGATACGAGAGGAAGAACTAGGAGGAAATCCACAAAGAACTTCAAGATCTAGATCCAATAGGTTCCCCTCACTTAGAGGAGAAAGTGATTGGTGAAAATGTAGATCTATATCCCCTCTCTCTTTTCTCTCAAAGATATGCAAGAATCATGATAGGAATTGAGAGATGAGCAAGCTTTCCAGGGTCAACAATGGAGGGAGAGAGAGGGTAAAACGAGCTCACCCAAGCTTGAAGAAGGGGAGGGTTATTTATACCCCTCCTGGGATTGTAGCCGTTGCTGTACTGTAAGGCCGAATATTCCGGTCCAAGTTTGGACCGGATATTTTGCCCCCCTCAAAAAACAGCTAAGGACTTTATGCGCGCTGTCCAGATTTGGGGCCGGATATTTCAGCCACCCCCGAAATCGGCTAAGGACTTTGCGTGCGTCATCCAGATTTGGGAGCAGATTATTAGGCCAGATATTTCCATTTTTGGCCAGATAATCCTCCCCCAGATAATTCGGCCAGGAAGAGCAAGCAATACAAAAACAATGATAACTTTTGCATCCGGACTCCGTTTTTGATGATCTTGGGCTCGTTGGAATCACCACAATGAGATCTACAACATAATCCATAGAAACATCATAGTCCAAAAAAGGAGGATGAAACCAAATGATAAAAGGTTTGACTTAGCTATAAAGAGGAACTAGTAAAACCTCCAAATACCAAAAACGTAATTAGAGTTCCATACGAAATCCGTTTTTGATGAGCTAGAGCTTGTCATGGAAATAACCACAAGCTCTAGAACCTCACATGGATAAAAGCCAAATAAGAACCAATAAAGATAATGCCAAGTATGCAAAGGTTTGATCTCTCTCTGAATGATACAATTAAGTTACTCACTCGAGAGCCCCTCTTGATAGTACGGCTTCCAATCCTATAACCCGGTATCCAAACTAACACACGAGACCGGTAGAAGAGAAAACCTATCAAGAACAAACCTTTGCCTTGTGCAATCCACTTGAGCTAGATGATGACAGTCTTGACACCCTCAAGATTGAACACTGCACGAGCTTCATGAAGACATCTCAAAATACTCCCCCATACACCAATATGGGAGAGCCTTGCTTAGCTCAATCTTCATTAATCTATTGCAAGCTTCAATCAAATGATATCTTCTGAGATGGATCATATTGAACTTGCACTTCATAGTCTTCTAGATGTGTTGATCAAACACGACTTCATTCTTCAAATTACAACCTTGAATCCAACATATGGCTCAAACATTATCTATGGACATGTCCTACACATATAACTCAATGTAATCATTAGTCCATAGGGATTATCATTAATTACCAAAACCACACATGGGGGCACATGCTCTTTAAATCTCCCCCATTTTGGTAATTGATGACAATCTCTTT
This sequence comes from Dactylis glomerata, assembly GCA_007115705.1. Classification (NCBI taxonomy): domain Eukaryota; kingdom Viridiplantae; phylum Streptophyta; class Magnoliopsida; order Poales; family Poaceae; genus Dactylis; species Dactylis glomerata. The sequence goes on from QXEO01000492.1 coordinate 1,437,092, forward strand.
GAGAGCATTTATATAATGAATTTAAAGAACTAAGATGGTTAAAATAACATCAATTACTACAAAAGTAAGTGATGCTAGTAGAACCATCATATATAGAGCAAACTCCCCCACAATCTATGCACGTGTGAATGAACTTGAATTTCATTACATATATTGTTAACCAATGTTGTTGGTGGAGTTTCCACTATATATACTCAACCATGCAAAGCATGCAAGGCAAATGCTTAAGAACAAAACCAAAGCATGAAGCCCAATTCCCTTCAAACCCTCAAAACTTCTCCCCCATTGGCATCCATTGCCAAAATGGGCAGAAAGGCTTAGAAGGCCAATAGTGAGAGTTCCTCCTCAAGGTGTGCATGGCCCAAAAAGAGTGAAAACACATGCACAAATCCAAAGACAAAATTTTGGAGGAAATCAAACTATATTAAGGATCAAAGATTGCAAACAAAATATGATGACATGATGGTTAAACTTCCAACAAATGAAGATAGCAATCAAAAGATCCAATTAGCGAAACAAAAAAAGATATTATGAGAAGACCAAAACAATGCTCTAAATAATATGAAGAAGCTCCCCAAGGTTTGTGCACAACATATTCCATTTGAATTGAAGTATAAGGTGCACAAACATGGAATCATCACTCCCTTGATATTATTCAAAGCAAAATGGTACCAAGTGACATCAAATACTATGATAAGCACAAAATGGTGATTTAAAATGAAATGAGGAAGCTCCCCAAGGTATGTGCACAAGATAGAATGTTTGTATTTGAATACAATTTGCACAACATGGAGTCCTCACTCCCTCAATACCATTTAAAAAGAACCATTAGCAAGAGACCATATTAAATAAATCAAGCTTAACACTTGCATCAAGGAAATGGTTGAGCAACAAATAAGGAACCGACATAATAAACATCTCAACCAAAGGAATGTGTGATAGGAATGACAAAGCATATTATAAGACTAGTATAAAGATGAACATAGAGTATCCACATAGTCCTCAATGAATGATATTACTTAGCATTCCATCCCAAAACACAAGGTGATGAGGGTTAACTTGACAAGTTTCCTAGATGAAGGACTTAGGATTGGGGGAATAGGGCATCAGATGAACTCGAAGGTAAAATCAGTCAAACAAGGTGTATATCGAAAGTAATCATGGTGATTGACTTGGCTTGATTTCAATCGGTCCCTGACCATCCTCTCCTGGCCCCTATATATAGGTGGCCAGGTCTCAAGGAATGGGAGGGGTTCAATACATATTACAACTCCGGTATACGACATGAACTCATATTTCGTCTACGATTACACTTGGGCCTAGCTTAACGGGCCTCGGGGGTACTTAAGTAGCGGGCTCTATTATCTATACCCTTGTCAGTAGCCCCCGAGATTCTACCAGAATTATAGATTCGGGTTGAATCTCAAATCTTCATATCTTCGGCTTGATCAATCTTTTGACTTCTTCTCCCTCCACTAAAAATAAACATCTTTAATTATATTATCTTGCAAGGGGTTTTGATGAACAAGCCTGGCAACTCTGACGGATCAAGAGGCCAGTTAACTGCCAGAGCAGATACTTGTCACCTACTTCAAATTCAATCCCCTTGGTCTTGAATCCGGGAAACTGGTCAAACCCATTCTTTTGCCGCATTTAGGACTTACAAAGAACGAGGCCCAGTGGTTCTCAAGGTACCCAGTGCATCCACCAGGATTTTCTTCGCATCGTAGACATGGATAAGTACTAGCAGAGCGCATCCATGTGTGTATACTAGGCCACACAGCACGGATCCTGGGGTCTTACCTTCGCGATATATTTCAATCATGGCATTCGAGTTTTGTCACGATGATGCAACTCGAGAATCATATGTTGCAGCCTTGTTTGACTGTTTCAGCTCTGAAAATATTCGGTTTGTCCAACCTTGACAAATATAAATTCCCTCCCGATGGGAGTGATTGCACTATTCAGATCTTCTTTCGCCTTTTTTTACTCTTTTATAAATTTAATAATTTTCATCGGGTGCGCGCTCAGCGCTCCTGATGGCAGTAGCCTCCGAGGCTATAGTCGAAAACATGTTTTGAGTATAGGCTCAAATAAAATTTTCTTCCTTCATCTGCCACATAGTAGCTTATTTAATAATATCGTCGGGTGCGCGACCAGCGCTCCCGATGGTAGTAGCCCCCGGGGCTATAGTCGAATATTTTTGGGTATAGACTCATATATACTTTCTTATTTCCTCCCTTGCTTCACTACTATCTTCTGCTCGATGATATTCGTTGGGTGCGCGCTCAGCGCTCCCGATAGTAGTAGCCCCCGAGGCTATAGTTGAAAATTATTTTGGGTATAGACTCAAAGATGAGTACTCCCTGCTGTATTGAACCCTGTTGTCATATTCTTCAACAACTCAATGTTTGTGACATCATGGAAAGAGTCACTCTGTGCTTGATTTGACTGAGCACTGACCGTTGCTCATGGGCAACACAGTAATTTCACATTTTTTCCTGCCCATTAGTGGGCTACCGCTTCTGCTTCTTGTGCCACGTCTCAGCCCATGTTCCTTTGTCAGGAAGCTTTATAAGGGGGAGAGTGGGGTTTTTTACTATTTACTAGTTCCTTGCTCTTTCGCCGCCACCATTGCCGCATCTCCTTTGCACTTCTGAGCCTCTCCGTAGCCAACACGCGTAGTTCTTGTATATGCCTATCAAGAGAGTTGCTCACAAGAACCAGATGACAAAGAAGCAGATCACCAATGTGTCCACCAGCTGGGTGCCATCGGAGTTCAAACAATCCGATCTGACCAAGGCCGAGGAGAATGGATTTCTTGTCAGAGGTGATCAAGTCATCTTCCCCAGCACTGAACGCATCCCCAAGCCCCCGAGTTGCTTTCGGGTGATGTTCCTCGCCTTTCTTTTGCGTGGTTTATCCTTCCCTGCCCACGAATTTCTTCACGGGCTTCTCTTTGTTTACGGCGTGCAGCTTCACCAGCTCACGCTAAATTCTATTTTGCACATTGCTTGTTTTGTTACTCTTTGCAAGTCTTTTCTGGGGATCGAACCTCATTGGACTCTCTAGAAATTTCTCTTTCGCCTTCGCCCTAGTGTCTCTTTATCAAAGAAACCTGAGCTAGGTAGGGCTATTGTTTCTGTCTGCATGGAGGCATACTATTTGGAGTTTAACATGGTTGTCTTGGTGCAAGGTTGGAGGAAGAAGTGGTTTTATGTCAAAGATCAGAAAAATTCTCCCTCTGACCATTACATCATTGCTCCCTTTGATGCCAACTAAGATTTGAAGAAATTATCGTCATGGGATTCTCCTCCCAAAGAAGCTGAGATGGAAGATATCAAGCCCTTGCTGACCCGCATCCAAACTCTAAAAAGTGCAAGTGGAGGTGCGCTGTCGAGGACGCGGCTCATGTCATTCTTCCTGCGGAGGTGAATTTAGCCTCTTCAACATCATCTTTCCAAGTTATGGTCATACTCTGGATCAGAGGATTCTTCTCGAGTGTCCAAAGAGGACCTGGATAAGAAGAGCCTCGACAAATGAGTGAGAGCTTTGACTACTCTCAAAAAGGATGATGAGATTTCAGTGTTAACAACTGATTTCTTTGACTCTGAGCATCCCTTGCCCACAGTATATGCTCTTTCATTCTCCAATTTTATTTTCCTTCTTGTATTCCGTTGTTGCTTTCCTTATAGTTTGGCAACTTACTTTTGTGCAGGACCACCAACCCTTTGCTTCCCGTCCTCCTCTTCTAGAGGGAGGACCTATTCAGGATGATCCTGTTTCTGCCACTTTCAAAGCCCCCGAGGCTGACAAAAGCTAGGACAGAGATGATGCCGAAGTTTCTCTAGAAGAAAATAGTTCGACTACGTCGCCTCCTCCTGCAAATTCAGAGGAACCTAGTCTTGATAAGAAGAGGAAGCGTGTGCAAGAGCTTCTTTCTTCGAGTACCTCTGCTCCCAAAAATCTGGCCGGGGAGCCCTCTGCTCCCAATCCTTCTGAAGTCAAAATTTTCAACCTTTTGGACTCGTCAGTCCTGCTGATTCAAATAATTATCATTTTTCTCATTTTCCTTCTTTTGACTAATGCAAAGTTTCTGCTTTTGTTCCCTTTCTAGTGACAATGAAGATCTGAAAAGGGATGCTGCCCCTGCTTCCTTTTTTGATACTTTAGCTGCCAATGATCCACCTTCTCAAGAAGCAGCTATGGTAGTGAAGTTGCCAGAAGCCCCCGTTAAGAAGGGTACCTCTTCTCGTTCTTCCAAACGTCTAAAAAAGGTGAGGAAGGCAAGCGCTTCCCTTGACACCCATCAATCAGTGGGCTCTCCTGATGATGTGAGTACTGCTTCTTATGGCTTTCTCTTTTTTTGCTTGAATATTTCTTATTATGACTTCGTTTAATAGATTCTAATGAAAAAATTCGTCTCTTTGGGTGCTGAGTGCGTCGAGTTCCTAAAGGATGCTCAAGCTTCTCATGGTAAGCTTTTGTTATGTTGTGCCTTCTGCCTGTCTCGTGTGTCTTTCCATGGTTTCTTATTCGTCTTTTCTTTCCCTGTTCCGTGCTGCAGATGCTTTGATGGCGGTAAATGCTCGTATAGCGTCTTTGGAAGCCAAACTCAATGCCTCTAGGAAGGCTTGGGACACTACTACTGCTGCCAAGGTTGCTGCTGCGGAGTCTGCTAAATTAGCAGCAACCAAGGCAAAGAAAGCTGAGAAGGCACTTGCGGATGTAGAACAGGGTCGCGCCCAAAGAGATCTAGCAGTACCCGAATGCCTGGGCAAGATTTCGGCTCTTCTTGGTGGTAAGCATCGCGTTATTTATTTTTAGCTGCTTCTCTTTTTCCCTCAAGCTCCTAATTGCTAATATTTTCTCGTCTTATTTTATCTTTGCCATCTGTGCTGCAGCGGAAAACATTGGACTACCTCTGGCACCTCGACAGCCTGATACCAAAGATCCTTTGATGGCTGCAGTTGATTTGCTAGAGTCTGACTGGAAGTTGATTCAGAAATTTCTTTAGCTGATTCGCCGCGTGTTGTCATGGATGTTCGTCGGGTTGTGGCCGAAGAAGAGGGCGGAGGTGCCAGTTGACCTCAAGAAGCTTGCCAGGTGACACCGTTGAAGATCCTGTTCTTACAATGAAGAGCCAATTAGTGAAGCGGGGTGTCGAATGAGCTATTGCTCTTGCTCAATTGCATGGCGAGGAGGTGAATTGGGAGAAGGTTAGGTCTTCTCGTGCTCATCCCCTCTCGGAATTGCTAGGCTTCTTTGAGAGGGCAAGGAAGTATGCTCCGGGCATCATGTCAATTATCACTCCATCAGCGGCTTCTTTGCCTTCCACACCTTCCTAGTCGACTCCTGCAGCAAGTGCTTCGATGCCTCCGCCAAGCGCTGGTGCTGCCTCTTCCACGCCTTCTACTACCACGGAGCCTGCTACTGAGGTGGCGTAGATTTAGTCTTTCCTTGTAGTCCTTTCTCTTTTGATGTAGCAAACTCGTTCATATTTTGTCTGAGAATATATCAGGAAGCTCTATACTATTTGTGAATATGTCGCCTTTATGGAATGTTGTGCTTGATTGCAATTCTGAGTTGTTTCCTTTTGTATTTTTGCCTTTCAGCATGAGTGTAATGGTGGACCGACAGATCGTAGTTGTGATTCGGCTCCTTTTGATGTGTTTCACTCTGCGATTCCTTCTCCTCCTTGTTCTTCTTGCCGATGCATTGAATACTTGTCGAGGATTTCAGGCCTCAAAAGTTGTTTGTCTTTGATGAAGCGTCAGGCAAAAACTGCTATGAACCAGGCTAGTAATTCTTATGGCTTGATGAAGCAGATATCCATTTTGAAGATAAAGTGTCGGGTCTGGTGGCCAAAATCGTGCATCTCGAGGAATGCGATTCCTTTCTTATTGGTATTATTGAGTCCGTTTGTGAGATGTTACTATGTAAGGTTTCTTGAAGCCCCCTTGTATCTTTGCTCTATTTTTGTGAACTGACACTTTTTGTGCCTCAGGTACTTGCCTGGACCCTATTGGCGAAACACGTCGAGTTTCTGAAAGAATTGTGGCTCTCGAGAAGGCGTCGCAGGGAACTGACAGTTTATGGTCGAATCCCTGGCACCATCGTGCCATTGTACTTCTTCAAGATCGTGCTCAGCATATCGGAGAAGCGGTTGATGGTTGTCAGACATCTTTGACGACCTTGTATTCTGTTATGCTCCCTCGCAACCCTCCGCCGAGGAGTTTTAGACAGTTACTCGAGACTTTCAGGACAAGCCAACGGGTCCATCTCTTGATAAAACTCAACTTGATTGCTGGTGCTAACTTTGCCCTTGGATGGATGCGAAAATGGCCTCCAAGGCTCAATTATGACTCGATGTCTCAAGATTTGCCTCCAGGGCATGCGACGCTTCGGGTCCATACGGATGCCACGCTGCAGCCGGTGAGGAGGATTATCTCAAGGTTGCTGCAGGAGGACGCTAGGTTTTTTTGTGAGCATCATTACTTAAACCCATTCAATGTGGATGATTTAGATCAGCCAATGTCGTAGCTTGTTATTGTATATGTCTTGTATAATGCGAGAGTTTTTGTTTTCTAGGGCTTTTTGATAGAAAAATTATTGTGCTCAAGGTGCTTTGTGTTTAGTGCGTTTGCTGCATTTTCTCTTAAAATTTATAAGACACATAAACTCGAATGGGAGCAACTTTGTCTTTATTTATGCTTATATTGTAAGATACATGGGATTTCCCAAGAGATCCGGCCAGTGACCTGTGTTCTGGATCTAGAGGGCATTGCCCTGGGATAGCTTGTGGCTTTAATAGCCTTGTCTACTCTACTCTTGTTGTTTATGTTGCCAAGGTCTTCTCCTCTTTTCATGTAGCTTCATCTGGGTTTGATAGTTGTACTCGCAATTTCTTCACTTCTGGCTCCACTAGACGTCCTTCGAGTAGTTTTGTGGCTTATGTAGTCGCGCTTTTTGCTTTGTCTTTTGGTTCTCCATAGTTGGCTATCATGCTAAAGTTTTGTGCCATCTTGTGGAATTCTTTGTCACATAGGTCTGATAGCTCAAAGCTTCCCTTCACAGTAATGATTCCCTTTGGTCCTAGCATCTTAAGTACCAGGTAAGTATAGTGAGGTACTGCCATGAATCGCGAAAACGTGGGTCGCCCGAGGATCGCATGATATTGAGATGGCCAGTCCATGACTTTGAAGTCGAGTTTTTCTCTTCTGTGGTTTTGGCGATTGCCAAAGCAGACGTTGAGTGCTATCCAACCTAATGGATAGTTAGCGCTCCCTGGTACAATCCCATGGAAAGAACAGTCAGTTGGTTTTAGGAACTCTAGTGATATGTGCATTTCCCAGAGAGTTTTTGCGTATATAAGATTTATTCCGCTTCCTACATCCATGAATACTCTGTCGATGTCGTATGTCACGATTTGAGCATTGAGTACCAGAGGCGCGTTTCCTGGCTGAGGTACTGTTATGAAGTGATCATCCCTGCTGAATTCTATGGGTTGTTCTGACCAATGTAGATATTCCGTGGTTGCTGGAGGTGATGTTACTGCTAAGTTAACTTGGCGAGTTATGCTCTTTTCCTCTTTGTTCGACTTTGGCACTGGTTGTGTCATCACTAAGATGTGCCCTTTGGATGGGACATATCCTCCGTCATTGTCGTGTCCTTGATTTGGCTGATTTTGCCCTTGGGAGTCTCCATTGTTTGCTTGTTGCGTTGCTGTAGGCGCATTATTTGTGTTCCCTTTGTGTCCTTGTCTCTTTGCTTCGACTTGTTTGCGTATTGCTGCTTCCTACAGTTTCAAGAATGTTGTGCAATCTTTCATTGCATGTTTGGATACTCTTTTTCCATCGACGAACGCGGAGTGTCTATGGCATGGTTTGTTTAGCATATCGTCTGGTGATGGGTTGTACTCTCGAGGTTCTTTTGCCTGAAACTTTTTGCTGCTCCCATAGTCTTCTCTTCCATAATTGCGGTATCCCGAGTTTCTACAGTTATTTCCTTGATAATTATTGTCTTTGTATCCCACGGCTACTTGGCTATGGGAGCCATAGTTGTCGTAATTGTGGGATCTTCTCCTTTGGCTACCGTATATGTTTCCTCTGTCGTCTTCTGGTGATCGCGTTCGCTTGTTGTTGCATGCGTCTTCACCATCTGCAAATCTGTTTGCTATGTCCATTAAATTGGATACTGTCTTAAGCTTGATTCTTCCCATCTCTTCGACTAGGTCTCCTCGTCGTAACCCAAGCATGAAGGCATCGATTCCTCTTTCATCTAAAACTTTGACTGCGGAGTTCTTAATTATGCTCCACCTTTGAATATATGATCTGAGGGATTCATTGCGTTGTTATACGCATGCTTTGACTTCCTCTATTGATGCTGGCCACTTGTATGTTGATTTGAAGTTACCCATAAATTGCTTTGTGAGTTCCTCCCAGCTTCTGATCGTTCCTCTTTCTAGTTTGCTCAACCATGACCTGGCTGCACCGGTGAGGTGTAATTGCAAACTTTACATTGCTATCTCTTTTGTTCCTCCCAGTATTTTTACTGCCTGTAAATAATCCGAGAGCCATGACTGGGGCTCCTGAGATCCATCGTACTTTTGCTGATCATGGGGTAATTTGAAACCTTTGGTACTAGTGTGGTGTGAACCCTGTGGGTAAAGCATGATGCCCCCATCTCTTTTTCGTTATCTTCATAGTCATATGTTTTGGTGGGAGTCCTGGACCTTCGGGTTCCTCCATGCTTCAGGCTTTTGTGTCGCCTTAGTGATGGTGTTCTAGATTGTTGGCCACCACTTCTATGCCGAGGACTATTGTGATGGCGTGGTGACCTCGGCTTATGAGTTCCTTTATTGTGATGTGCCCCCTCTTCTTTTTCTGTTAATTTGTTGCCTACCATCTTTAGTCCTTGTAGTGCTGCCCAGTGCATATGTTCCCTTGGATCTCATGGATTTGGCCTTGTTGTGTGTAGATATGCTTGAGCTGCCACGAGTGATGCTTCTGGTGTCTTTGGTATAATGTTCCCTTGCTCGTCGACTGACAGGAAGGACGAGTCAAGGTTCTTCGAGATGCTTTGCCTTTCTGAGTACTCGAGGTTTTCAAACCTTGATCTGTGCCGACGATGCCTTCTGTTGTTTGTGTATGATGCGTCGCTGCGTACTCTGTGGAGGGCTGCGCTTGCTCAATGGCTGAATCTCTTGTTTTTTGTATTTCGATTCTCTCTTTTGCTAGCTGCTTTGATTGCTGTCATAAGGCATAATGATACCCTAAAAGCATACTTTTACCTGCATCTGACGGTATTGGCACGCTGTGTTCTACGACTATTTTGATTATCTTCCACTCCTCGGCTGATAGTTGAACTTTTTCCCTGTTTGCCAGAGAATCTGCAGTTTCTCCTTCTGCTAGGTGATTTGCTCCTCTGTTTAGATTTGCTGGGTTGAGCACTGGGTTGTTGTTTTCGTCGAGTCCTTCTGAGTTGTCTCCAATAATCACGAGTACACGTGATATTGGTTGTCGAACTTGCTGTTGAAGCTTGAGAAGATTGATTCGTCATCCTCATGAAGCTCTAGTCCTATCTTCTAGGTGTCTGTTGATTTGTCTAAAGCGTCATTGATGACCCACAAGTATACGGGGTGTATCGTAGTTCGATAAATAAGAGTGTCGAACCCAACGAGGAGCAGAAGGTGTTGACTAGTGGTTTTGATCAAGGTTTCACTGTAAATATTAGCAAACGGGTTTTTAGGGGTATTTGGTAATGCAAATAAATAAAGTGCGAGTAAATAAAAGACAGTAGTAATAATTGCAGCAAGTGGCCCAATCCTTTCTTTAACAAAGGACAATCTGGTTGTGTAACTTATAATAACCAAACGTTCTCGAGGACACACGGGAGTTTCTGTCAAGAGCTTTCGCTTCATGCCGCTAAATAATCTTTATTGGTTTGATAAGTGTTATGGGGGTGAACCTGTGCTAGCGCACTACCCTTACTAGGATAAATACACACTTGTGATTATACCCCTTGCAAGCGTCCGCAAATACAAGAAAGTAATTAAGATAAATCTAACCAAAGCCTTAAACTCTAAGATCCTACGCTCCCTGGTGCAATGGTTTCCCAACGGAGGTTTAGGTTTTTGTCACTCCAGGAACCCCACAATTGGTAGCCAAATACACAATGCATCTCACTAGGCCCATAAATGGTGAAGTATCATGTAGTCGATGTTCACATGACACCACTAGTGAAATAGCACCACAATATATAAATATCAAACCATTAAATATTACTCAACAATAATTCACTACTAACATCTTGACTTCTCCCATGTCCTCAAGAACTAAATGAACTACTCACAAGACATCATATGGATCATGATCACTGGTGAAATAATGGTAAATAACAATCTGAACATAAACCTTAATTCAAGGTTCCACTCAATAGCATCAACTACGAGAGTAATCAACACCGGGAAAGTTTCCCCTAAGAATTTAACAAGATGCAACTCAAGATGTTACAGCGGGATGGCGTGGTGATGGTGGAGATGAAGGTGCTGGTGATGGAGATGATGATGATGATCCTGATGAAGTCCGGTGCAATGGTGATGATGATGGCGATGATCTCCCCTCTCTGGGAAGGAATTTTCCCGGTAGATTTCTGCATGCTGGAGAGCTTTTCTCTCTCTGGTGTTTTCCGCCCCGCAGAGGCGGCGGTGTCTATCTCTCAGGCCCCCTTTGACTTAGGTTTTTGGGGACGATGAAATACACGAAGGGGCGAGAGCTAAAGTGGGCCAGGGTGGCTTCACACTAGGGCGGCGCAGCCAGGGGCCAGGCCGCGCCCCCTATGTGTGAGCCTACCCCTGGCTCCTCTCGACTCCTCCTTCTGGCTTCCTGAGTCTTTCGGTAAAATATAATTTTCTGGTATTTTTCTGGAATTTTCCTGATCTTCAAAATATGGTGCCTTGATGGTCCTTTTTCTAGCAGGATCCTGACTCTGGCAGCAAATCCTCCAATGATCATCAAACATGTAAAAACAGAGAAAATAACATAAGTATCATCTCTAAATATGAAATATATCAATGAATAATAGTAAATTATGATACAAAATAGTGATGCAAAATGGACGTATCAACCCCCCCAAGCTTAGACCTCGCTTGTCCCCAAGCGAAAACTAAACTCGGTAAACAAGACCACAGGTTTATGGAGTGAAGTGTCGATAATCAAAATACGGACAAGAAGCATCACATTTACCAAAGCACAAATTATAATAGACAGCAACTTCCCTTTATAAGATATAGACTTGCAATAACTAAAAGGGAATCACATATAAGGATGCACAAGGTAAACTATAATTGGCAATGGCAAACCTTAGTTCTTGGTCAAAGAATGATGAACAAGCTATTCTTTCTTTTGAATGGAGCCTTTTAAAACAGAGCTAATATAGCAAAGACCATATGCTCAACAAAACAAACTTTTTATATTCATAGAAAGCTTTCAAAGATATATTCCTTCAGACAAAAGCATTGTACTAACAAAAGAAGATAGTAAACATGATTAAATGGATCAACATATGAATGAGTGAAACATAACAACTCAAATGCTTGCTAGAGATAGAGGGAAATAGGCTGACTCAACATAAAAGTAAAAGATAGGCCCTTCGCAGAGGGAAGCAGGGATTAAACATGTGCTAGAGCTTTTCATTTGCAAAACAGAGTTAAAAAGTTATTTTGAGAGGTGGTTGCTTTTGTCAATGACTAGCAACGGAGTTCTTGATATCTTCCATACTAAACAAGTGAGAGCGGTTCCGAGATGTTTGATTAATTTGGCACATTGGTGCTCTTTTATAGCTTAGCACTCCTCCCCACCTTTTCCTTTCTCAAACCATGGCTAACCGATTCCATCGGGTGCCAACCAACTTTCACATACCATGGAGGAGTGATCTTTTTTTCTTTTCTTTTTGAGATTATAATGGTCTGACCAGCTCCCTTGCAAAATTAATGACGAGCAGATGAAGCTGCCTAGTCGAGGGGTACTTAATTTAGTATGGAAGATAACAAACCCATCCACTATGTCCTCATGAGCTAAAAACAGTGGCACAAAATGAGAAGTATTTGAAGGTTTTTGAAAGGTAGCACATGAAAATTTACTTGGAATGGCCTAAAATACCATGCATAGGAATTTATAGTGGACTCTTTGGAAATGACTTGGCTTTTGGGATTTGGATGCACGAGAAGTATTCCCTCTCAGTACGGGTTTTTGGCTAGCAAGGCTGGGTAGCAAGCATAAGAGTTGCATGAAACAAACAAACATACATATAATAAGAGCAATCATGCAAACTTCCTTGAAGGTACAACAATTTTGACTTTGAGAATAATATTGCTTATAAGCCAAACATGAAGGGTAAACTGAAGTGATGTGGCTACAAACACTTCTTTATTCTTTTCTACTCAAACCTTAAGGTAATGTTGCTACTGACTAAGCTAGGTTTGCCAAAACCAACTAAATTTACTCATGCTCCCAAAGTGATACCAATACTAATCAACAAGACTAGTCGTATAAGAGAGATTGCAAACTAAAATAAAGTGTCTGAAAGGTAAACGATAAAACTTCTCATTAATATTTCATTACCGCAACTCACACCAAGGGATACATGGATAACTAACTAAGGAGGATACTTCCAAACTGCAAACTATTCTATAAGATAACTTCTTTATTCGTGATATGACTCTACTTGAAAAGTAAATGAGCAAAAGGTAAGGATGTGATACTGCGGCACTCCCCCAAGCTTGGAACAAGCCAAGGGGATGCCTATACCGATGGTGAATTACTCCTTTGGCGGTGGTGGTGAGTCCTTAATGAGCTTCTCAATCAAATCTTTCAAATCATCGATCTTGTGACTGAGGTTATGAATCATCTCTAAATTGTGCTCAATACGGTTCATGAACCTGTTAGCCAGAGAATCCCAGCTCTTGGAATTATTTCCCCATCCTTCTTCACTCTTGGAACTATCTTTCCCTGCACTGTTAGAACGATCTATATCCCAACCAGAGGGCAATCGTGATCTAGGCACCTTCTGAAACTGATGTTCATGTATTAGAGTATGGAAAGGGTTGTTGCTTTGATCTTCTTCCTCGGCCTCACTTTCAACACCTTCCTTCGGCTGAAGGTCTTGGTGGTCATCTTCCGGAGGTGCCTTCTCCTTGTCACCGCTCGAGGAAGCCATGGTGCTCCCAAAACTAAAATCAACACCTGATAGAAACAGCTTGAAACAAAACACGACGAGAAAATGATATATAGACCTCGGGTACTCCGGGGGGTTAGATAAGCGAAAAATAAAACATCGAGGGGAAATCACAGGAGGAAACTGGGATGGAAATGAGTTCCGGGGTGTTCTCATACCAGGGCGGCACGGCCAGGGGTGGGCCCACGCCTCCTGTGTGTGAGGAGCACCCGGACTCCTTTTCCTGCCCGTTTTCGTCTGGTGATTTTCCATATTTAGTAAAAACAGCAAAAATATTAAAGGAAGAGTTCAGCGTGAAACTTTTCTGACTAGAACTATTACCTATTCAAAAATGAACTCTGCAGGTACCTGCAATTTGTCTTGGATGAAGTCTTCTGGAGAAACTGTTTCAATTACATCAACATCTTTATTATAAGAATCTCCAGTAATATAATGTTTGAGTCTTTGCCCATTCACCACTTGTGTAGTGTCATCTTTCAATGAAGCAATCTTTATCGCACCTGAGCGGTACACTTCCACAATAACATATGGTCCTTCCTATTTTGAGAGTAATTTCGCTGCAAAAAATCTGAGACGAGACCTATACAATAGAACTTTCTCACCAACATGAAACTCTCTTTTAAGAATTCTCTTATCATGCCATTGCTTGACTTTCTCTTTGAAAAGTCTGGCATTCTCGTACGCTTCGTTTCTCCACTCATCTAGAGAACTCAAATCAAGTAACCTTTTCTTACCGGGTAGTTTAAAATCTCTATTAAGCTATTTCACTGCCCAAAAAGCTTTGTGTTCTAATTCTAAAGGCAAGTGGCACTAGTGGAAAAAGGGCTATTGGTGGCGCACCATTTTGGCTTATGCGTGGCGCATATGGGATGCGCCACCAATGCCACGCCACTAGTAACAGTTTATTGGTGGCGCATTTGCCATATGCGCCACGCATAATTTGCCTATGCGTGGCGCATATTGCTATATGCGCCACTAGTAGCCTTTGAAAATTCAAAAATTTCAAAAAATAATTAAAAATAAAAAAACCAATTTTTTTTTGAAAATCATAAAAATCGAAATAATGTGAAAAAACTATTGTATTTTAATTTTTTGAGGATTTTATCACATGAGGAACATTTTCAAATCACACCGAATTTCTTGACTTCCCGGTAGGTCACCCATCCTTAGACTACTCCAGGCTGAGCACGCTTAACTTCTTCATTCTATTTGCATGAGCTGTCCCTAACCTACCCAAGTTCTTATTGATATTACTATCATATCAATCCTCTTAAGGCCTATGTGTGCTTGTGTGTATATATATGTGTATATGCATATATATGTGTATATGTGTGTGTATGTATGTATATGTTTGTATATGTGTATATGTATTATGTATATGTGTGTATATATGTATGTATATGTGTATGTATGTCCGCGTATATGTGTGTATATGTGCGTATATATGTATATATATTATATATATGTGTGTATATGTGTATGTATGTCTGCGTATATGTGCGTATATGTGTGCATATATATGGGCGTATATGTGTGTATATGTGTGCGTATATGTATGTGTATGTGTGTATACGTGTGTATATGTATGCATGTGATATATATAGGCGTATATGTGTGTATATGTGTGCGTATATGTATGTGTATATGTGTATACGTGTGTATATGTATGCATGTGTGCATATATATGGGCATATATGTGTGTATATGTGTGCGTATATGTATGTGTGTATATGTGTGTATATATATGCATGTGTGCATATGTATGTACGTATATGTGTGTGTATGTGCTTATATGTGTGTGTATGTGTGTATATGTGTGTATATGCATGCATGTGTGCATATATATGGACGTATATGTGTGTATATGTGTGCGTATATGTATGTGTATGTGTATATACATGTGTATATGTATGCATGTGTGCATATGTATGTACGTATATGTGTGTGTATGTGCTTATATGTGTGTATGTGCGTGTATGCGTGTCTATGTGTGTATTTGTGTGTGTATGTGTGCGTGTATGTGTGCGTATATGTGCGTATATATGTGTGTATGTATACGTATATATGTGTGTATCTGTGTATATGTATGTGTATATGTATGTATATATGTGTGTATATATCTGCATGTGTGCTATATGTGTGTATATAACTAATTAATCCAAAAGTTTAATCCAATATAAATTTTGATCTAAAAATAAAAATAAAAATAAAAATAAAAATTTGAAAATACAAAAGTGTGAAAAAGTCTATTTTCCCTTTTGAATTTTGAGATTCTAAAATTTGTCGAAACGACCATTGGTCGTTGAATTCGGATGTAACTTTTCGTTCTGATACTTTTTCATATAAAAAACTTTTTAATCTGACTTCGTATGCAAAAGTTATGGCCGTTTTACCGAGACATAAAGTTTTTTTGTAAAAAATATCAAAATTTATTTTTATTATTTTTATTACTTACTAGATCACATAACATAACTAAATCTGATTTTTTGAATTTTTTTCAAACCTTTTATCATTTTCTTTTATTTTTTAAAAGACTAAAAAGGCGACCCACCCGGGGGGGGGGTGGGTGGGTGGCGGGTGAAAAAAAATTCCCCAGTTATGCGTGGCGCATTTGCCATATGCGCCACGCATATTTGACCTATCAGTGGCGCATATTGCAATATGCGCCACTAATAGGTCAAATATGCGTGGCGCATATGGCAAATGCGCCACGCATAAGACAGGATATTTTGTCGACGACCTTTTTGGTGGGTCCCGCCAGTTATGCGTGGCGCATTTTGAACAATATGCGCCATTAGTAAGAAAATTATCAGTGGAGCATATTTGCAAATGCGCCACTAGTAAATACTAGTGGAGCATATTGAATAATGTGCTCCACTAATAAAACATCTATCTATAAGCCTTTTTCCACTAGTGTGGCACGCTTTTCCGTAAACCATCTTATAAGGAGACATTCCCATGGGGTTCTTATAAGCAGTTCTATAAGCCCATAAAGTATCATTTAACTTACTACCCCAGTTTTTTCTAGATATATTAACAGTCTTCTGCAAGGTAGACTTAATCTCTCTATTTGAAAGCTCTACCTGCCTACTAGTTTGAGGATGATAAGCAGAAGCAATTCTATGATTAACATCATATCTAGCAAGAGTTTTTCTAAATCCACCATGAATAAAATGAGAACCTCCATCAGTCATAAGATATCTAGGCACACCAAACCTAGAAAAAATAACATCTTTAAGCATTTTTAACGAGGTCTCACCATCAGCACTCTTTGTAGGTATGGCTTCTACCCATTTTGTAACATAATCAACAGCAACAAGTATGTGAGTATAGCCTTGTGAAGGAGGAAAAGGACCCATAAAGTCAAATCCCCAACAATCAAATGGTTCAATAACAAGAGTGTAATTCATAGGCATTTCATTGCATCTAGAAATATTACCAACTATTTGACATTCATCGCAAGATAAAACATACCTTCTAGCATCTTTAAAGAGGGTTGGCCAATAAAAACCTGATTGTAGAACCTTTTGTGCGGTTCTATCTCTAGCATGATGCCCTCCATAAGCGCTACCATGGCATTTTCTTAATATCTCTTGTTGCTCATATTCTGGTACATATCTTCGCATAATACCATCAACTCCTTCTTTATATAAGTGTGGGTCATCCCAAAAGTAATGCCTCAAATCATAGAAGAATTTTCTTCCTTGCTGAGCTGTAAAAGTTGGAGGCAAATACTTGGAAATAACAAAGTTAGCATAATCAGCATACCAAGAAAGGTCTCGCGAAGTTACATTTACAGCAGCTAACTGTTCATTTGGAAAACTATCATTAACAGGAATAGGATCAAAAGAAATATTTTCCAATCTAGACAAGTTGTCAGCCACATGATTTTTAGCACCTTTCCTATCTACGATATGCAAATCAAATTCTTGTAAAAGCAACACCCATCTAATAAGCCTAGGCTTAGCATCCTTATTAGTCATAAGATATCTAATAGCAGCGTGATCAGTATGAATAGTAAATTTAGAATCAACAATGTAAGATCTAAACTTATCACATGCAAAAACAACAGCAAGAAACTCTTTCTCAGTGGTAGCATAATTTTTCTGAGCAGCATCAAGAGTCTTACTAGCATAATGAATAACATTCAACTTATTATCTACGTGCTGTCCAAGAACAACACCAACAGCAAAATCACTAGCATCACATATAATTTCAAAGGGTAAATTCCAATCAGGTGGTTGAACAATAGGAGCAGTAGTTAAAGCCTTCTTAAGAGTTTCAAAAGCTTCCTTGCAATCATCATCAAAAACAAATGGAACATCTTTTTGAAGAAGATTAGTAAGAGGCTTTGAAATCTTAGAGAAATCTTTAATAAACCTCCTATAGAAACCAGCATGACCAAGAATACTACGAATACCTTTAACATCTCTGGGACAGGGCATTTTCTTAATTGCTTCCACTTTTGCTCTATCAACTTCAATACCTCTTTTAGAAATTTTATGTCCAAGGACAATTCCTTCATTCACCATAAAGTGGCATTTCTCCCAATTAAGAACAAGGTTAGTTTCTCCGCACCTCTGTAAAACTTTATCAAGGTTGTGCAAACAGTTATCAAAAGAAGTTCTATAGACAGAAAAATCGTCCATGAAGACCTCCACAATTTCTTCACAAAAACCATGAAAAATAGCAGACATGCATCTTTGAAAAGTAGCAGGAGCATTGCATAAACCAAACGGCATACGCCTATAAGCATAAGTTCCATAAGGACAAGTGAAAGTGGTTTTCTCTTGATCTTCCGTCCTAACAGCAATTTGAGAGAAACCAGAATAACCATCAAGGAAACAAAAGTGAGTCTTCTTAGATAACCTCTCTAACATCTGATCTATAAACGGTAAAGGATAATGATCTTTCTTAGTAACTTTGTTTACTTTCCTATAATCAATGCATATCCTATAACCAACTACTACCCTTTGAGGAATAAGCTCGTTATTCTCATTAGGCACAACTAGCAAGATTGCCCGCGCATTTGCGCGGCTAGATTTGTGATGAGATGTCTACCTCGTAACTAATATTTAATTTGTTCATATTCCACATATAACCATTGCTACCCACAAAACAAAACTTGAAGGCGCGATGCATGAATGAACATATAGTATCATTACTGACAATTTTTAGTTAACAGTCTTAGTGCTTCTGCTCATCATATTGTTTGAGGGAACATATGTTCTACTCTAGTATGATACCAATGAGTAAAGTTCGACACATTTTCACATATGAGGAAATTCCATCTAGGCCTGCGGTAATTCCATATATGTTGGCGATAAAACTAAAATTAAAGAGAAGCTACATTAAAAACAAATATATTTAAGGTCTAGTTTGGCAACATTTTTAAAAAAACTAAAGTATTACAAAACCATAGTACGAACTGCTTGGGCTATCAATACTTCATTTTCAGAAGAAAAAAAAGGTCTAGAGTTGTTTTTTCAATACTTCTAGAATAGCATGTTTTGAGAGATATTAAAGTACTAATACTATAGTTTTCAGTCACCACCAACCACATCAAAGTATTTAAAACTGCGGTATTCTGAGAGACTGTAGTATTGCTAAAATACTTCAAAAATATTTTACTACCAAACCAAAAATACTTTACTACCAAACACAGCCTAATACTTTAGCTTTATAAGGTAAATCTATGACAATTCCTACATCGAGGAAAATTTGACTTGTTAACTCCTTTTATGTCCAGAATATTAAGTGTGACAATATAATGGGAAGCATTTTTTACATGTACAGTGCAATGTTTAGATAGCGAAAGCATCAATCAGAGCTGAGTGGAAGGTAAACTATTTACAGGACAAATATTGTAAGCGATGAAGATAATAAAAATAAAATCCCCAACCGTTGCCTCCAAGACCTAAACAACTCGATCTCTTTATGTCTGACGATCCTGCGCAACCCCTGTGCGGCCGCCCCTTTCGCACTAATAATTTAACTTTTGTAAATACTTCATCAATGCAGCCTAGCTCCAAATCTGAAGAAGAACAAACACACAATAAATCTGCCTTTTGCAGCTTTTACATCAAGCAATTTTTTAAGAATATACCAAAGGCGTACCATACATAGCAAGCATATTATATATGCTCATACTGTACCAAATTTGATAGAGCACTATAGCTGCCATATAAATATGCCCCCTAGATCCTTCGGATCACATTAACATCTGCAAACATGAATACCGGAAAGCATATGTGCAAAATTTCTAAAAAAAATCATAAAAATGCTGGTGTCGACATATGTAGTTGACCACCTCCATAGCTTATTCCTGCCTACGTAACCAAAAATACAGATTCAGTTAAGCGCTGAGCATAAGCATTCAGTAATCCAAGAAAAAAATGTCAGTGCATGTAGTAAAAGTACTTGGCCATCTCATTTTACCTAACACCTAAGCTCATGTTATACTTAAAACATGTTGTGGTCATTCTCCACAAATTCCTGGAATAGCGGAGGAGTAGAGTGCTTCAATCTGAGCCTCAATACCTGTCATATACTGCTTGTCATGAATCGATAAGTGTATAGATTTGTGAAATCCAGCTCAGGTATTGCAAATCAAGATACAATATTTAGCAACTCAACCTAGATCGTGAAAGGTGAAATACATACATGTAGAAGTTTCAATCCATCAATGAATACAAACCCTGTTCGGGAGCACCACCATCTATCTGCTAATGGAGCCCAAGAACCGATCGATGTCTTTGTATCATCCGCCAGCTGCCTATTCTCTTATTATTTTCTGGCCACTCCTCCAGGCCGATAGCATCCTCTCTGATGCCTGCCGCAAGCCTAGAACCAAAGAATCGTGTGCCCCATCTCGTCGCGTGGCCACCCTTAGGCAGAGCAGAGATTGTCTGGTCCGTCAATGTCGTCTCGTCTCATACTCTCATCTGGCGTCATTGCTAGCTTAGGAAAAGAGTTCGCTGGTACGTTTACTAATAGGACTCTCAAATCTAACTGAATCTTGGACGTGTTCAGTAAGTAATTTACAAAAATCTGGAATGTAGAAGGCTTTGGCGGGATCAATCTCTATCACGTATGCTAGCTGATCTCTTAATCCTTATTCTAATGAGTCTTGTTTGCGCACGTCACCGGGATTCACTGCTACTACGGAATTAGTTCGGTTACCTTTTGTACGTCTCCTCTTTTTTTGTGTTCCTATTTATACGCGTGGCTAATCCGATCCATTGGTTTTGCTATGTTTAATCTGCACCGTTGGTTGTTAGTTGTTTTAATAATAATATAATAGATAGTCATACCTCCTTTCTTAGGAACACAATGAACAGGACTAACCTATTGACTATCAGCAATAGGATAAATGATACCAGCATCAAGGAGCTTTAATTCCTCATTTCTTACCACATCCTTCATCTTGGGAATTAAGCGGCATTGATGCTCCACAACCGGCTTTGCGTCTTTCTCCATATTAATAGCGTGCTGACATAAAATGGGGCAAATTCCTTTTAAATCATCAAGAGTATATCCCATAGCTCCTCGGTGTTTCCTCAATATCTCCAATAATCTTTCTTCTTCCTTTCCTGAAAGTTTAGAACTGATAATAATAGGATATATTTTCTTATCATCTATATAAGCATACTTAAGATTATCAGGTAAAGGTTTTAATTCAAAAATAGGATCTTCCTTAGGCGGCAAAGTGGTACCAAGATCCTTCACAGGTAAATTGTGCTTAATCAACGGTTGTTGATGAAGGAAAATGTCGTCAATCTCTTCTCTTTCCTTACTGAAAACATCACTTTCATGATCTTCCATGAATTGCTGCAAAGCATTATTAGGAGCAAGAGCAATAGAAGCAAGCTGTTCAACTCAAAAAATTTCATTAGGCGTTTCATTTACATAAGAAGTCTTAGCAAACTTTAAAAAATTAAACTCATAAGATTCTCCATTAAACTTAGTGAAAATTTTCTCCTTCTTACAGTCTATCACGGCGCCACAAGTATTCAAAAATGGTCTACCAAAAATAATAGGACAGGTTTTACTAGCCTCCTTACCAAGTACTAGAAAATCAGTGGGGTATTTAGTCTTACTGCAAAGAACTTCCACATCTCGAACAATACCAAGAGGCCAAACAGTCTCTCTGTTAGCAAGCTGAACAACCACATCAATATCTTCAAGTACACAAGCTCCAATCTCGTGCATAATTTCTTTGTAAAGCTCTAAAGGAATAGCACTTGCACTAGCACCAATATCACATAAACCATAATAGCAATGATCTCCAATTCTGACAGAAATAACAGGAACACTCGTTTTCCTATGCCTTTTAGGATGTGAGAGAATGTTAGAAGCATCTTCACAAAAGAGAATATATTCATCCCCTACATCTTTAGTAACAAGATCCTTCAATATAGCTACAGGAGACTTAATAGTAATTTGTTCATCAGGCTCTACAGCTTTCTTAGTACTTTTATTAGACACACTTACCAAAGTAGAATACTTTTTTACCTTAGCGGGGAAAGGTGTCTTTTCAAAATAAGGTTCAGGCACAATGCTATCAACAGTACAAACTTCAGTAGCTGCAGTAGGAATATGACTAATGGAATCTTTATAAGGTGCATGATATTTGTTCCAATCTTTCTTTGGAACATCAAGATAAGAGGCAAAGACCTTAAGACAATTAGCAAGTATTTGAGAATCAAGACCATAAGCAATGCTAACACTATGAAAGTCATCGGTTCCCATAAAAGTTTTAATGCATTCATAATCATAGTTTATACCTGACTTTCTACCTTTGTCATTTTCCCATCCTTCAGCATTCTCTTGAATACGGTCAAGAAGTTTCCACTTAGCATCTTCTTTCATATAAGTAAATGATCCAAAACAAGAAGCATCCAAATAATCCTTATCAGGAAGAGTAAGCCTCGCATAAAAATTATCAATAACAATATTATTAGGGAGCTCATGAATGGGGCATTTGAGCATTAGTAACTTCAATCTCCCCCACGCTTGGGCAATACTTTCTCCATCATGAGGCCAAAAGTTATATATCCGATTACGATCTTTATGAATTTCACTTGGAGGATAAAACTTGGAATAAAAGAGAGGTACAATTTCCTCCCATGCAATAGATGGACCATCTTTAAGCAGCCGATACCACTCCTCAGCTCTGCCTTTCAATGATAAAGAGAATAGCTTCCTCTTAACCTGGCTTGGTGAAATACCTGCACACTTGAACAACTCACATAATTCATGTATAAATAGTAAGTGATCACCCGGATGGACAGTTCCATCTCCTGAATAGCTGTTATCCATAACACGCTCAACAATTTTCATAGGTATTTTAAAATGATCTAATTCAGCAGGTGGTGGTGGTGGTGGTTCATCCACATGTGCAGCAGTGGTAGAAGTGTTCCCAAATAAGAAACCAAATGGAGAATTCTCCATAGCAAAATAAAATAAAAATAAAAGACAAAAATAAAAACAATACTCACAGCGACGGTTACCTTTACCAAATCCACTCTTCAATAGCGCTTCACTCCCCGGCAACAGCGCCAGAAAATAGTCTTGATGACCCACAAGTATAGGGGGTGTATCATAGTACTTTCAATAAATAAGAGTGTCAAACCCAACGAGGAGCAGAATGTGTTGACTAGTGGTTTTGATCAAGGTTTCACTATAAATACTAGCAAACGGGTTTTCAGGGGTATTTGGTAATGCAAATAAATAAAGTGCGAGTAAATAAAAGACAGTAGTAATAATTGCAGCAAGTGGCCCAATCCTTTCTTTAACAAAGGACAAGCCGGTTGTGTAACTTATAATGACCAAACATTCTCGAGGACACACGGGAGTTTCTGGCAAGAGCTTTCGCTTCATGTCACTAAATAATCTTTATTGGTTTGATAAGTGTTATGGGGGTGAACCTGTGCTAGCGCACTACCCTTACTAGGATAAATACACACTTGTGATTATACCCCTTGCAAGCATCCGCAAATACAAGAAAGTAATTAAGATAAATCTAACCACAGCCTTAAACTTTAAGATCCTACGCTCCCTGGTGTAATGGTTTCCCAATGGAGGTTTAGGTTTCTGTCACTCCAGCAACCCCACAATTGGTAGCCAAATACACAATGCATCTCACTAGGCCCATAAATGGTGAAGTATCATGTAGTCGATGTTCACATGACACCACTAGTGAAATAGCACCACAACATATAAATATCAAAACATTAAATATTACTCAACAATAATTCACTACTAACATCTTGACTTCTCCCATGTCCTCAAGAACTAAACGAACTACTCACAAGACATCATATGGATCATAATCAGAGGTGAAATAATGGTAAATAACAATCTAAACATAAACCTTAATTCAACAGTTCCACTCAATAGCATCAACTACGAGAGTAATCAACACCGGGAAAGTTTCCCCTAAGAATTTAACAAGATGCAACTCAAGATGTTACAGCGGGATGGCATGGTGATGGTGGAGATGAAGGTGCTGGTGATGGAGATGATGATGATGGTCCCGATGAAGTCTGGTGTGATGGTGATGACGATGGCGACAATCTCCCCTCTCCGGGAAGGAATTTCCCTGGCAGATTTCTGCCTGCCGGAGAGCTTTTCTCTCTCTGGTGTTTTTCGCCCCGTAGAGGCGGCGGTGTCTATCTCTTAGCCCTCCTTTGACTTAGGTTTTCGGGGATGATGAAATACGCGAAGGGGCGAGAGATGAAGTGGGCTAGGGTAGCCTCACACTAGGGCGACGCGGCCAGGGGCCAGGCTGCGCCCCCTATGTGTGAGCCTACCCCCTAGCTCCTCTCGACTCCTCCTTCTGGCTTCCTGAGTCTTTCGGTAAAATATAATTTTTTGGTATTTTTCTGGAATTTTCCTGATCTTCAAAATATGGTGCCTTGATGGTCCTTTTTCAAGCAGGATCCTGACTCCGGCAGCAAATCCTCCAATGATCATAAAACATGTAAAAACAGAGGAAATATCATAAGTATCATCTCTAAATATGAAATATATCAATGAATAACAGTAAATTATGATACAAAATAGTGATGCAAAATGGACGTATCAGTCATCATGGCAAATCATGAGATCTTCGAGTTGATACCTGAGGTCGAGATTCTTCATGGTTTTGTTGAGTTCTGCGATTTTTTGTCCTACAATTTCTGCTGTCGCAAAGCTGACCGACGAGTTTACCTTGCTAGAAGAGCCCACCGAAGATTCGGATATTGCGATTGTTTCTGTTTCACTTGCCAACAGATCCGGTTTCACCGGATCTGAAAGGTGAACCAAACCTAAGGATCCGACGTGGAAGTTTAAACTTCCGATCGTCAGCTCCATATCTTGATCCATGCTCTCGAATATTGGAGTGAAGTGTTGTGGATGAGGTTGGAAATCGATGGTTCCAAAGGATATCTGGTTTTCGTCGACTTCTGGACTGTTGTTGGCTAAAAGCAAAAAGGCCATCGAATTCATGATTCCAACACCCCTTGTCCCCACGGTCGGCGCCAATTGACGAGGGTTAACTCAATAAGTGTCCTAGATGAAGGACTCAGGATTGGGTGAATAGGGCGTCGGATGAACTCGAAGGTAAAATCTGTCAAACAAGGTGTGTATCGAAAGTAAACATGGTGATCGACTTGGCTTGATTTCAATCTGTCCCTGACTGTCCTCTCCTGGCCCCTATATATAGGTGGCCAAGTCTCAAGGAACGGGAGGGGTCTGATACTATTACAACTCCGGTATATGACATGAGCTCGTATTTCAGCTACGATTACACTTGGGCCTAGCTTAACGGGTCTCAGGGGTACTTAAGTAGCGGGCTCTATTAACTATACCCTTGTCACAAGGAATAAATAAGATATCAATTAAGGAGATATCATTTCTCATGTGTATAAGTTTCTAAGTAGACAACATCACAAAGATAATTATCACAAAGAAACATGTACACATAAAATAAATACAAAGAGAAGAACATGATATCTAAACAAGTTCATGCAATATACCAATGAGATTTTTACTTTTAAAGCATGGCCAAAGGCTCAATTTATCTTATTGCATATTGAAGAACTTCAACCACAAACATGTCAATGACATCACAAATATCAACAAGGGAAAGAAGATAGTTGGGATGTTTTGAGAAAAGCAAAAAGTATCATGAATAAGTATACCAAAAGAAAGAACTAAATTTGCACTCTCATCAATATTGTATATGTGAGGAACTTGAGGAATTGATATGCAATAAAATTGCTAGACAGACATATTTGGGAAGGGTGAATCATGAGCATGATTTTATATAGTCCCCAAAATATGCACTCATCTCAAATTACTCACATTTTCAATAAAGAGGTTTCATTAAGATCTTTGCAAATAAAGATTTTCATGCCATGAAACAACCCACACAAGGTTAGATGCTAGAAAAGTATGCATGAATAAGATACTTGTTACCGAGATATCATTGGAATGATGTAGTAGATAGGAGTTCTTAAATAATCCTAGCTTGCCACAAATTATCAACTAGTCACTGCTTCAAACTAATATTGAGACAAGCACAAATATATCTCCCATGTACCTAAAACAAATTCAAGTACAATATGGTCCCCAAACTCATTGGGTCCGAAGTAGTTAGAGACACTACAATATATAGGACAATCTCCACATAAATATGTGCATATAGATATGAACTTGAATTTCATGCACATCTTAGCCGATTTAAGATTTATTGGAGTTTACCCTATATATTGGATCAAAGAAAGCAAAGCATGTCATAGAGTATACATTTAGTAAATATGCATGCACAAGACTTTCAAGAGCCAAAAGAGATAATAATTGGACAAAACACCAAGAAGACCAAGAAGTCACACAAAGGTGTGAAGAACTAAAGGTTGTCCAAATTATATCAAAGAATCAAATCAACACAAGATTGACTCCAAAGTCCACCAAGTGAACAAAGCAAACACCAATGAGCATAAAGGATCACTAAAACACACATGCCCAATGACTTATCACATTTTAAGAATATGGAGCAAAAACAAGAAAAAAGATAGCCATTCTCCCAAAGAGAGCAAGGTTCCAACAAACAAACCAAACTCTCCACTCTTTTTATGATGGCACACTAAGTACCAAAAAGAAAAAGATTTGTCTTCCAACAATAACCAAAACCAATTGAAATAAGCCACAAGAGTATGTTATAGCAAATATAGGAGAGCTTCCCCAAGATTAGTGCATTATTTATTATTTTGCATTTGAATACAAAATGCACACAAATGGGATCATCATCTCTATCTACCTTAAGAATAACACAAAAGAAGTTCAACAAAATCAAATGGAATCACAAGAGTCAAGGAAGACAATGGGAAATAAAACAAATACAATTCTTGGCAAGAGATAAGGTGATTAAAAGCAATAGCCAATGTAAAGATGATCAATATATATACCACATGATAAAGTACCAATTGTCCAAGGACAAGAGGTATTTGGAGTTATTAATTTCCTGGTGGTATTTTACACATAAATCCAAGATCATCTTCACAACAAGAAGCATATGAAAAGGATAAGAATTAAACACCATGCTAAAGAAGATATTCTTGATAGACTCAAATAGTTAAACAATCATGCAAAGCAATGATTAGGATAACTTGAAGCAAATGGTTTTCCAACTTTGATGTAGAATTCCACATTTTAGGAAAACCCTATCAAGAATGTATCTCACAAACAAGATCCAAAACAATAGCAATAAAACAATTTGGCAAATTGGAACTTGTTTGAGCAAACATGTCACATAGAAGAAAGATAATTTGCAATATCAACACTATGTGATATAACCTCAGATATACACATTTTATTGGTTTGTAGTATGCACAAAGCATATTACTCCCCCATAATGTGATAAAGCATTTATTTTCACAAGAGGCAAATAAAATACAACATGAGATGATTAATGGACATTACAGAATTTGAATTTCTCATGAGCATGACATACCACATAGAGACTAAATAATTTAAAATATAAACACTAAGTGGTATTCCTCATGTACACACATTTTAGGGTTGTGAAGTGCCAAAGCATATCACTCCCCCAAGATGGGATGATCCATTAATCTCTCACAAGAGCCAACAAGATATAAACAATATGCAAACGGCTCAACAAGAACACCCGTACATGGTGTGCAACCAACAAGCACATACTTGATTACTCAAAGTAAAGCAAGTAGGAAGGACAACATATACAAACTCATGCAACAGAACAAAACCGATACATGCAAAGGGGCGAGTAACTTTCAATGTATAGAGGTTGAGAATATGTTACCGCAAGGAGGAACAATGGATGTAGGATATAAACAAGATAATCCAATTAACTTGACTTGAGACAATATATTGATGAAGATCCCTTAATTCTTCATGATATAGCCAAGTCTCCAATGCCCTCCAACAAACACCTATTGATCAAGTTTTGGTGTGTTGGTCCCCAACCAAGTTGGGTCCTAAGAGGTTAGTCACAATAGGCTTGGCCACCCAAATGGTTCTTTTCTTGACACCACATTGAGTACCAACAAATTTGGCAAACACATTGCCAACCTTATCCTTGCAAAGGGAATAAGCATCATCAATTATGATAGGGTTGGATGAGTTACCCATAGTGCATGAAGAAGAAAGGTGACCCTTCTCATGGCATATGTAGCAAGTTCTTTTCTTCACCTTCTTCTCACTTGATTTCTTTGCAATGGGAGCATTAGCTTGACTCTTCTTGGGAAGTGGCATTTCTTCAACTCGAGGTTGAGCATGACCTTGAACTTGAGGCCGCTTCCCTTGTTGCTTCTCAACTAGTGCCTTCTTCTTCAAAGGGCAAGATCTAACATGGTGCCCTTCAATTTTGCACTTGAAGCAAACAATCTTGGCCAGATATTTGACTTGTCCTTCGCCCTTCTTCTTCTTGTTAATCTTGGACTTGTTCTTGTTATTGGAGATAAACCCAAGTCCACTCTTGTCATTGGGGGATTTTTGCACTCTCAACATATTGTCTAGTTTGGATTTCCCTTCATGACTCTTTACCAAGTCTTTCTTCAAGAAAGTGACTTGGGCCTTGAGCTCTTTGATTTCCTCTACATGTTTAGTAAAAACACAAGTACTAGAGGAAGTATAAGCTTCATGTTAGAGCAACAAGGAAAGGAAAGTAATTCATCACAAGATGTAGCAATGTTATGAGTGAATGAATTACTAGGACTAGCACAAGGCAATATGGCATTTTGAGAAGTAGTGCAAATGTTCACATGAGGCTCACTAGATGTTACCTTTGACATAATAGCCTCATGAGCTAATTTTAGCCTATCATGGGAAGCTAGAAGATCCTCATGGGAGCTAGAGAGATTTCCATGATTTTCTTTCAATTTCCCACAATTGCTAGTTAGCAAATCAAGTTGAGCCCTTAGCTCAACATTCTCCTTCAAGATGGATGCTTCACAAGAAGTAGAGTTAGTAGCACAAGCATCATCACTAACGGAAAGCGGAGAAGGAAATTTAGTAAGCTCATTTGAATTTGAAGCTTTAAGTTGCTCATGCGGCTCGGTGAGAATGATGGGCTCACACGAAATGACCCTAGAGTCATTTTTAAGAAGCACAACATTCTCAAGGAGTTTAGCATAAGTAACTACAAGCTCTTCATATTTAGTTTCAAAATCATTTGCCACCACAAGAGTTCTATCATAGGATTTCTTTATTTTAGATAACTCTGAAGTAAAGGTATCCTCAAGAGATTCCTTGGTGGTTTGTTCTTCTTCTAGAGATTCTTTTAGATCCACGATCTCATCCGCGTAATCACAGGCATGACCTTGCATTTTAAAACTGATATTCTCATGCTCCTCAATAATTTTATTGCTCTTGGTGGCAATAGCCAAAATTTTATAGAAGTAAGAGCAAGCAATTTTATTCTTATGAATAGCATGAAAAAACATTTCACTCTTGTCAAATAAAGATGCATGATCATCATCTTCTTCTTCATTATCCTCATTCTCATCATCACTAGATATATTGGGTTCCAAAGTAGGAGTTACCTTTGAAGCCCTAGCCATAAGGCAAATGTGGGAAGCAATAGATGGTGATGAATAAATACTTGAAGCACCAAGTGAGATCATGTCTTGGCCAATAGAATTTCTGGTTTCCTCTACATTGTTAGACACACAACAACTAGAGGAACTAGAGGCATTTATATCATGGCAACAAGACGAAGTAAGCATATCATTATGAGATGTGTTCAAGGAGCATACACATGATATGCAAGGACTATCAACACAAGCATGTAAAGCATTTATGGTGCTAGAAGTGTTAAAGTCCAAAGATGAAGCATTGTAATGAGATAGAGATGAACGGTCATCACAAGTAAGCTTACTATCAACATTGCAATATTCATCACCACTTACCATATCGCTACCTTGTGTCTTGCCACACATTGGTGAGGTGGATGAGAGTTCATCACGATCGAAAGTGGAGGGAATACAATCATCCTCAATAGTGTTGGACACATCATATTTTTCTTGAATCTTTGTCCAAAACTCATGAGCATTATAGAAAGGCATGATTTCATAAATAACTGCATTGCTCACAACATTGAAAAGCACATTAGTAGCTCGGGAATTAAGATAAGAGTTTCTCTTCTCCTCTAAAGATAGACTTTGGGAATCCTTAGGAGGAGAG
Source organism: Dactylis glomerata (assembly GCA_007115705.1). Lineage (NCBI taxonomy): Eukaryota > Viridiplantae > Streptophyta > Magnoliopsida > Poales > Poaceae > Dactylis > Dactylis glomerata. The sequence continues at coordinate 1,467,035 of QXEO01000492.1, forward strand.
AAACCCATATTTAAAATTCTCTCTATATTTTGGTCCATACCTCTAAAGTGGTTAAGCATGCAAGTTTTCCAAATATCATAATTAGTGCCATCAAATATAAAAGTGTTATTATACACTAATCCCCTAGCTGACATCTTTGCTCTCAAGGCGGTGAAGCCTAAAATGAGAGACCTTGCTCTGATACCAATTGAAAGGACACGGATGTCGCTGATACGTCTCAAACATATCTATAATTTTTGATGCTCCATGCTTGTTTTTATACCATTTGCCTACTGTTTCATTACACTTCGTGGCACTTTTATGCATTTTTCGGAACTAACCTATTAACGAGTTGCCACAGTGCCAGTTCCCTGTTTTCTGCTGTTTTTGTGTTTCAGAAGTGATACACAGGAAATATTCTTAGAATTGGACGAAACAAGTTCCTGAAGTCTTATTTTACCCGGAAGCTTCCAGAGATCCGAAGGAAAGAAGGAGAGGGGCCACCAGGGGCCCACACATAGGGGTGGCGCGGCCAGCCCCTGGCCCGCACCACCATGGTGTGAGGCCACCTGGTCCCTCCTCTGATATCGCCACTTCGCCTATAAAGACCCCCCGACGGAAAAAACCTAAGTACCTGATCACTTTTCCAGAACACATCGCGATCCGCCGCCGTCGACCCGAAGATCGGGAGGGTCTAGAAGCTCTTCCCGGCACCCTGCCGGAGAGGGGAATCGCCACCGGAGGTCTTCTTTATCGCCATGCTTGCCTCCAGAGCGATGAGTGAGTAGTCGACCTTGGACTATGGGTCCATAGCAGTAGCTAGATGGTTGTCTTCTCCACCATGTGCTTCATGTTTAGATCTCATGAGCTGCCCTACATGATTGAGATCACCGTTATGTAATTCTACATGTTTGGTTTATTGGGATCCGATGAATATTGGTGTTTATCATTGAGTTGCTATACTGAATATTATCTTATGTTATCTCTATGTTGTTTATGATCTTGCATGCTCTCCGTTGTTAGTAGCTATCTTGGCCGAGTAGTTGCTAGTGACTCCAAGAGGGGGTATTTATGCTCGATAGTGGGTTCATGCCTCTATTTAACCTGGGGGAGTGATAGAAACCTCTAAGGTTGTAGATGTGCTGTTGCTACTAGGGAGAAAACAACATTCATATGCTCAAGGGCATATGCTTTGTTTACATTACACACTTTGCTTAATGCAATTATCCGTTGTTCGCAACTTAATACTCATGGGGTGTTTGGATTGATATCCCCGGGAGTGGATTATTAGTCATAGATACAGTTGGATGGCGGTCTATGTATTTTGTTGTAATGCCCAGAGTAAATCTCATAGTGATCTTCTTGACATATCACGTTTATCTTTATTCTATCAATTGCCCAACTATAATTTATTTACCCAGCATGTGTTATTTATCTTATGGAGAGACACCACTAATGAACTGTGGACCCCAATCCTATTTCCATCATATTGCTATCACCTGTTTACTTTACTCACACTGTTTACTTTACTCGCATACTTTACTGTTTTCCACTCGATACGCTCATAACCTTTGTTTCAACTAAACCGGTGAGATTGACAACCTCATCGCAAGTTGGGAGCAAAGTACTTGGTTGTGTGTGTGCAGGTTCCACGTTGTAGCTAGCAAGCAAAGCTTGGACGAGGTGCCATATATAAATTGTCCAAAGCTATCGCAAACTAGCAAGCATCACCTTCAGTCGTTTGTCTCTCCTCTCCAAGAACGATAAACCTTGGTTTCTTAACTGAGGGAAAACGAGCTGCTATACTCATCACACTTTCCTCTTGGGGTTCCAAACGGGCTGGTCATTCACCACGCATCAAGCTCTTTTTCTGGCGCCGTTGCCGGGGAGGAAGTAGAAGACTTCTGCGAGGGGAGTTTTTCACACACACATCCTTTACTTTGTTATTGCTTTGCTTTACTTTATTTATTTTACCTGCATCATTTTATATCAAAAACCCAAAAAAATTAGAATCCTTGGTAGTTGTTTTTACTTGTTTACTTTTGTTCTGCTAAAATGGCCAATCCTAAAAACACCAAGTTGTGTGACTTTACTAGCACAAAAAATAGTGATTTTATCTGCACTCCTATTGCACCACCTGCACCTGCTGCAAACTTTTATGAGATTAAGCCTGCTTTGTTGAACCTTGTTATGAAAGAGCAATTCTCTGGTGCTAGTACTGAAGATGCTGCAGCTCATCTCAACAATTTTGTTGAGCTATGTGAGATGCAGAAATATAAGGATGTTGATAGTGATATTATAAAGCTCAAGTTGTTTCCTTTTTCTTTGAGAGGAAAAGCTAAAGATTGGTTGCTGTCTTTGACTAAGAATAGTATTGATTCATGGGCTAAGTGTAAGGATGCTTTTATTGGTAAATACTATCCTCCTACTAAGATTATATCCTTGCATAGCAATATTATGAAGTTTACTCAGTTTGATAATGAACATGTTGCTCAAGCTTGGGAAAGAATGAAATCTATGATAAAGAATTGCCCCACTCATGGACTCACTACTTGATGATTATCCAAACTTTTTATGCATGACTAAATTTTTCTTTGAGGAACCTACTTGATTCAGCTGCTGGAGGCACTTTTATGTCCCTTACCTTGGGCGCCGCAACAAAGCTACTTGACAACATGATAGTAAATTATTCTGAATGGCACACCGAGAGAGCTCCACAAGGTAAGAAGGTAAATTCTGTCGAGGAAACCTCTTCCTTAACTGATAAGATTGATACCATTATGGCTATGTTACTAATGATAGGATTCATGTTGATCCTAATAATGTTCCTTTAGCCTCTCTGGTTGCTCAAGAAGAGCATGTTGATGTGAATTTCATTAGAAACAATAATTTTAACAACAATGCTTATAGGAACAATTTTGCTAGTAACAATTATAGGTCGTGTCCTTCTACCAATGGTAATGGTTATGGTAATTCTTATGGTAATTCCTACAACAACACTAGGGCCGCGCCCTCCGAGCTTGAGGTAATGCTCAAGGACTTCATCGGTAAGCAAACTGCTTTTAACAAGTCTGTTGAGGAAAAGTTAGGCAAAATTGATATTCTTACTTCTAAAGTTGATAGCCTTGCTCATGATGTTGAAATTCTTGAATTAAAAGTGTTTCCTAATGATGTGAAAGAGAACAATGTTTTTGCTACCGCTAATGCTATTCAAGTTGGAATTGATGAAAATATTAGATTGTTAGCGGAATTGCATGCCAGGTGGGAAAGAGAAGATGAGATGGCTAGAGAGATGAAGGTATGTACCATTACTACCTCTAATGATGTTGCTCCTAATGCTAGCAATCCTCTTACTTTGATTGGTGTAGAGAAAACTCCCACTCCTTGTGTTAAAAAGCCTAAAACTGCCAAAACTTTTTCTCAAAAGAGTGCTGAAATTTTTCAGAGTGTAGGAGATGATAGCTCTATTTCTTTTAATGATTTTGATGTTGATGGCTGCAATATATCTGAAGTAATTTTGTTCTTGCAAAAGATTTCTTTGACTCCCAATGCTAGTTCTTTAAATATTGCTTTTACTAAGCATATTACCAATGCTCTTATGAAAATTAGGGATGAAAAGTTGAAGCAAAGAGCCTCTGTTCCCAAGAAGTTAGAAGATGGTTGGGAACCCATCATTGATATGCATGTTAATGGTTATGATTGCCATGCTTTATGTGATCTAGGTGCTAGTATTTCTATCATGCCTAGAAAGATTTATGATGTGCTTGATTTACCACCGCTTGAAAAATGTTATTTTGATGTTCCTATTGCTGATGTTGCTAAGAAGAAACCTTTGGGAAGGATTAATGATGTTCTTATTGTGGTTAACAATAACCTTGTTCCCGTTGATTTTCTTGTTATGGATGTTGAATGCCATGCTTCATGTCCTATTATTTTGGGAAGACCCTTTATTCGAACTGTAGGTGCCATCATTGATATGAGGAAAGGCACTATCAAATATCAATTCCCACTCAAGAAAGGTATGGAACACTTCCCTAGTAAAAGAAAGAAATTACTTTTTAACTCTATTCTTAGATCAAATTATGAGCTTGATGCTTCATCACTTGATGTTACTTGATTCGCAATTTTCTGCGCCTAGCTCAAAGGCGTTAAAGAAAAGCACTCTTGGGAGATAACCCAATATTTTCTTTTCAGTACTTTTTCTTTTATTTGAGTCTTGGAAGTCATTACTACTGTAATGACCACTCCTTATCTTGTTTATTTCGTTTTTGTGCCAAGAGAAGCCTCTAATTCGAGTGAGGTAAAGATTTGGGGATGTTGCTGTCCTGAAACTGTTTTCGGTGCTGCACCATAAAAATTCGTATAAATACTCTGTATATCTTTTGGACCTGCAATTTCTTGTGCATATGCCCCAGGTTATATCCAAATTTTAGTTAGTTGAACACTTTTTGATTTGAGCAACATAAAACTCCTCAAAAATTTGACCTTTGTCAGCTGTTCAGTTTTGACAGATTTCGGCCAATATTTGTGTTTGCCACTTTATCGCTTTCTTTTGAGTTCTTTTGATCATGGAACTTTTGGGAAGGTTGCTACAGTAGTATTTGCTATATATGTGGTGGTTTTGAGTTGAAACCTGAAGCAAAAAGAGGTTGATTATATGTTATGCTTACACTAATATTGCTAATAGAATTGTGTTTAGTTTTGTATGAAGGAAGTTTTCAAGTGTAGGGATTGGAGAATGATGAGATGAGTTGAAGAATGGATAAAAGCTCAAGCTTGGGGATGCCCATGCATCACCCCAAGAAATATCCAAGAAGTACAAGCGTCAAAGCTTGGGGATGCCCCCGAGGCACCCCTTCTTCATCGGCAAAAATCAGGTCACCTTTCAAGACACTATATTTTTATTGCTTCATGCACTATGTGTTTTTCTTGGAGCGTTAGTTGTTTTAGTTTTCTTAGTTGGTTTGTTTTGTTTCCTGCAATAAATGGTTGGACCCCAACAAATTTCTTTTGGAGGAGATGTACTCATTTTCATTTGCCAAGAACACTCAGTTTTTCCCTCTTATCGTTCACCGAGTGTTCTTCTTTTTCTGCTACTGCTTTTGGTTTTCGTTTTCGTCTTGATTTGCGTTCAGATCTTCTTATATTTGTTTATCAAGGTGTATTTTTGCCTCTGATCTTTATTGGTTTTCATCAAAAGAGGTGTCTATAAAAAGTTCAAATGGTGTTGGAAAAGAGAAAAAGCTTTGTGCAAAATAGTGGTACAAGAAGGAGCTTGTGTAGACTGCGGCTTAGGCTTTTTCATGTCATGCTTGATGTCTTTTTGATAGTATGCTTAGTGGTTTTGCTGTAGCATGACTTGTCTCAAATAACTGAGATTGCTTAATGAGCCTTTGAAAAAAATCATGCGTTGTTTTTATTGATGGAAGCATTATTTTGGTTTTCTCCTTGATGCTTTATTTGGGTTGACTTGGCGCATGCTCACACATGTTAGACTCTTACAAAGTCACCAATAGTCTTGATGATCATTTAGTTTTTGAATTTTGATGCCATCTTATGCTTCTTTTAATGTCGCTTTGTCGCTTTGCATAATTATGGCCATTACTGCTCTCTTAGTTGGTCGCTCCCAGTCTTTTGCTAGCCCTCACCTTGTACTAAGTATGAGCTCTACTCGTGCATCCAACTCCTAAAGCCAAAGTTTTCCAAAGTGTCCACCATACATACCTACTAGAAATTTGCTATTCTAAGTAAATTTGACTTGCTTTTATTTTCTCTTCAAATTAAACTCTTACCAGTGTTATGCGAAATTCAGTCAGTAAAGCTCTCACGAACCGGAAGGCACACTTTACTTTTTCCTGTTCTTAAAAATTTGACATTGTGGTCTCTTATGTTGAGTTGTTATGCTTGCAAGTTGTAAGTTGGAGACTAGCCCAGCCATGCTGTCATGGCCAAATTTTCAACATTGCACTTCTTATTTGAGTTGATATCGTGATCTTTTGTTTATGGATGCCCGCGGTGTGAAATGAATTGGGAATCTTGTGGGGATCATGGAGTTTGTATATGTGTTAGGGAAATGCCGGGCCGCTAATCTAAGCCATGCATAATTCATGGTGGGAATTTGCAGCATACCCATGGTGAACATACGATGACGCATCTCACAATAAAAAGCTAAACAAAAGGCAAATAAAAGAGATGTCGAAGTGTTCATTGTCTGCTTGTCCTATCATTTTGGTGTGGGCTTGTTCCATGTCATCGGGCATGGAGGTACCCCATTGGTGGTTCTCAATGATATGCATATACTTACAATGACAAGAGCCTTGCTTGGGACTCTAAGTAAAGTAGCATGAGGTTTGGGTACTCGTATTCATGGGGCATGAGGTTTTCAACTTATGATTTGTCAAGCATATGCATCATAATTGTTCTCGCATTAACTTTAATCATTCAAGATGCTTATGATGGGGGCAATGAGAGCTCAAATCCGGTAAGTACCATAATTTTTGAAGGTTATAAAACTTGCAATCACTGCTTCCCTCTGCGAAGGGCCTTTCTTTTACTTTTATGTTGAGTCACCACCTTCTTCCTTTATGCACCATTAAGAGAGCATAGTTGTCATTCTTAGTATAATGTGCATTGTCCCAAAGATTTCATTGATTGATTCATATTGTTGGTTTCAGTTGTTCTTAAATTATTTGTATCTAGTCGCCCTCTTAAATTTGAAGGTGTCCTATGCATTTATGTTTTGCTCTCTTTGAAGGACAAGCTGAAAACCATTTGTATGTTTTCCTTATGATTTGAACACACGTTTGACTTTCATTGTTTTATTTTCATGATCTTTTGTTTGTGTTCATTTTCATGTTTACAACATGGTTGCTAAGTTCTTATTGTCAAGATTATATCTTTCATGCCCATGTTTTAAGTTCTTATGATCCCAGCTCACAAATGCTTACATATATGATCAAGATTGTGTAGGTGCATGTCACCTTAAAAATTATTCTTTTGTTATCACTTACCTACTCGAGGATGAGCAGGAGTTAAGCTTGGGGATGCTTGATACGTCTCCAACGTATCTATAATTTTTGATGCTCCATGCTTGTTTTTATGCCATTTCCCCAATGTTTTGTTACACTTCGTGGCACTTTTATGCATTTTTTGGAACTAACCTATTAACGAGTTGCCACAGTGCCAGTTCCCTGTTTTCGGCTATTTTTGTGCCTCAGAAGTGATACACAGGAAATATTCTCGGAATTGGACGAAACAAGTTTCTAAAGTCTTATTTTACCCAGAAGCTTCCAGAGATCCGAAGGAGAGGGGCCACCAGGGGCCCACACACAGGGGTGGCGCGGCCAGCCCCTGGCCCGCGCCACCATGGTGTGAGGCCACCTGGTCCCTCCTCTGACATCGCCCCTTTGCCTATAAAGACCTCCCGACGAAAAAAATCTAAGTACCCGATCACTTTTCCAGAACACATCGCGATCCGCCGCCGCCGTCGACCCGAAGATCGGGAGGGTCTAGAAGCTCTTCCCAGCACCCTGCCGGAGAGGGGAATCGCCACCGAAGCTCTTCTTCATCACCATGCTTGCTTCCGGAGCGATGAGTGAGTAGTCTACCTTGGACTATGGGTCCATAGCAGTAGCTAGATGGTTGTCTTCTCCACCATGTGCTTCTTGTTTAGATCTCATGAGCTCCTCTACATGATTGAGATCACCGTTATGTAATTCTACATGTTTGGTTTGTTGGGATCCGATGAATATTGGTGTTTATGATTGAGTTGCTGTACTGAATATTATCTTATGTTATCTCTATGTTGTTTATGATCTTGCATGCTCTCCATTGTTAGTAGCTATCTTGGCCGAGTAGTTGCTAGTGACTCCAAGAGGGGGTATTTATGCTCAATAGTGGGTTCATGCCTCTATTTAACCTGGGGGAGTGACAGAAACCTCTAAGGTTGTAGATGTGCTGTTGCTACTAGGGAGAAAACAACATTCATATGCTCAAGGGCATATGCTTTGTTTACATTACACACTTTGCTTAATGCAATTATCCGTTGTTCGCAACTTAATACTCATGGGGTGTTCGGATTGATATCCCCGGGAGTGGATTATTAGTCATAGATGCAGTTGGATGGCGGTCTATGTATTTTGTTGTAATGCCCAGAGTAAATCTCATAGTGATCTTCTTGACATATCACGTTTATCTTTATTCTATCAATTGCCCAACTGTAATTTGTTTACCCAGCATGTGTTATTTATCTTATGGAGAGACACCACTAGTGAACTGTGGACCCTGGTCCTATTTAAATCATATTGCTATCACCTGTTTACTTTACTCGCACTGTTTACTTTACTCGCATACTTTACTGTTTTCCACTCGATACGCTCATAACCTTTGTTTCAAGCAAACCGGTGAGATTGACAACCTCATCACAAGTTGGGAGCAAAGTACTTGGTTGTGTGTGTGCAGGTTCCGCATTGCAGCTAGCAAGCAAAGCTTGGACGAGGCGCCATATATAAATTGTCCGAAGCTATCGCAAACTAGCAAGTATCACCTTCAGTCGTTTGTCTCTCCTCTCCAAGAACGATAAACCTTGGTTTCTTAACTGAGGGAAAATGAGCTGCTATACTCATCACACCTTCCTCTTGGGGTTCCCAACGGGCTGGTCATTCACCACGCATCAGACGCCTAGAGGGGGTGAATAGGCGATTTAAAACTTTTATGAGTGGCTTGACAAATGCGGAATAAAACTAACATTTAATTTGCCAAGCATACAAAACCTAAATAAACTAGGTTCACCTATGTGCACCAACAACTTATGCTAAACAAGATAAGAAACTATGTGATAGCAAGATATATATATAACTTCAAGCATGAAGGCTATCACAAAGTAAATTGCATAAGTAAAGGAGCTTGGGTATAGAAATAACCGAGGCACGCAGAGACAACAATGTGTCCCGAAGTTCACACCCTTGCGGGTGCTAATCTCTGTTGGAGCGGTATGGAGGCACAAGGCTCCCCAAACACCACGGAGGCTCACAATAATCTCCTCAAGCCCTCCCACCAAGATGGAAGACCGGACCACTATGGGACACTTGAGGGCGGTCACCGAACCCGTACAAAGCTTGGGGCAATCTCCACAACTCAATTGGAGGCTCCCAAGAAATCGCCACTGAGGCACCATAAAGCTTGGGAAGATCTCCACATCTTAATTGGAGGTCCCCAAGAAATCTCCACGGAGGCACCACAAAGCTTGGGAAGATCTCAACAACTCAATTGGTGGTCCCCAAGTAATCCACTAAGCTGTCTAGGGTTCCAAGAACCCAAGAGGAAAAAGCTTCTTGCTTTCACCACTGAATCTCCGAGGAGAACTCAAACCGATGCACCAAATGCAATGGCAAGAACACACAAAGTGCTCAAATCCTTCTCTCCCAAATCCTACCAAAGCAAAAAATGCTATGGAGGGATATGAGAGGAAGAACAAGGAGGAAATCCACAAAGAACTTCAAGATCTAGATCCAATAGGTTCCCCTCACTTAGAGGAGAAAGTGATTGGTGGAAATGTAGATCTAGATCTCCTCTCTCTTTTCTCTCAAAGATATGCAAGAATCATGGGAGGAATTGAGAGATGGGCAAGCTTTCCAAGGTCAACAATGGAGGGAGAGAGGGGAAAACGAGCTCACCCAAGCTTGAAGAAGGGGAGGGGTATTTATACCCCTCCTGGGATTGTTGCCATTGCTGTACTGCAGGGCCGGATATTCCGGTCCAAGTTTGGACCGGATATTTCGCCCCCCTCAAAAAACTGCTAAGGACTTTGCGCGCGTCGTCCAGATTTGGGGCCGGATATTTCGGCCAGATATTTCAGTTTCGGCCAGATATTTCGGCCACCCCCAAAATCGGCTAAGGACTTTGCATGCGTCATCCAGATTTGGGGGCAGATTATTAGGCCGGATATTTCCATTTTTGTCCGGATAATCCACCCCCCGGATTATCCGGCCCAAGTTTGGCCCGGATAATCCAGCCAGGAAGAGCAAGCAATACAAAAATAGCGATAACTTTTGCATCTGGACTCCGTTTTCGATGATCTTGGGCTTGTTGGAATCACCACAATGAGCTCTACAACATAATCCATAGAAACATCATAGTCCAACAAAGGAGGATGAAACCAAATGATAAAAGGTTTGACTTAGCTATAAAGATGAACCGGTAAAACCTCCAAACACCAAAAACGCAATTAGAGTTCCATACGAAATCCGTTTTTGATGAGCTAGAGCTTGTCATGGAAATAACCATGAGCTCTAGAACCTAACATGGATAAAAGACAAATAAGAACCAATAAAGATAATGCCAAGTATGCAAAGGTTTGAGCTCTCTCCGAATGATACAATTAAGTTACTCACTCGAGAGCCCCTCTTGATAGTACGGCTACAAATCCTATAACCTGGTCTCTAAACTAACACACGAGACCGGTAGAAGAGAAAACCTATCAAGAACAAACCTTTGCCTTATGCAATCCACTGGAGCTAGATGATGACGGTCTTGACACCCTCAAGATTGAACACCTTTCTTGATCATGCTTGCTTGCACGAGCTTCATGAAGACATCTCAAAATACTCCCCCATACACCAATATGGGAGAGCCTTGCTTAGCTCAACCTTCATTAATCCATTGCAAGCTTCAATCAAATGATATCTTCTAAGATGGATCATATTGAACTTGCACTTCATAGTCTTCTAGATGTGTTGATCAAACACGACTTCATTCTTCAAATTACAACCTTGAAGCCAACATATGGCTCAAACATTATCTATGGACATGTCCTACACATATAACTCAATGCAATCATTAGTCCATAGGGATTGTCATTAATAACCAAAACCACACATGGGGGCACATGCTCTTTCACTTAGCTACCATGTTACAACATGAAAAGCAAAATAAACTAAAGATCATGAATAATAATGTATTGAAAGTTATTTGTTTGTTTTGAGCATAGAGAAAGCATAGCAAAGTGGTATTCAGCTTGTCCCTCATGGAATAGCAAAACATAAATGCACATGACACCTTCAAAGTTCAAAGGGTGACTAGATATAAATAATTTGAGAACAAGCAATACCATAATCATGAATCAATCAATAATAAATTTTGGGACTATGCACATTATACTCAGAATGACAACTATGCTCTCTTAATTGGTGCATAAAAATAGAAAATGAAGACTCACCATAAAATTAAAAGAAAGGCCCTTCGTAGAGGGAAGTAGTGATTACAAGTTTTATAAACCTTCCAAAAATTATGGTACTTATTAGCTTTGAGCTCTCATTGCCCATATCATTCGCATCTTGAATGGTTACGGTTAATGTGAGAGCAAATATGAGTTATATGCTTGACAAACCATAAGTTGAAAATCTCATGTCCCTTGAATACGAGTACATAAACCGCATGCTACTCGACTTAGGTCCCAAGTAAGTTCTTGTCATTGTAAGCATACATGTATCATTGAGAACGCCAACGGGGTACCTCCTGCCCGATGATATGGAAGCTTTCCCATATCAAAATGACAAGACAAACAGACAATAAACACCTCAACATCTCTTTTATTTACCATTGGGTTTAGCTTTTTATTATGAGATGCATTGTCGAATGTCCACCATTGTTATGCTATAAATTTCCACCATGAATGATGCACAGTTTAGATTAGCAGCCTAGGAGTTTCTCTAGCACATATACAAACTCCATGAGCTCACAAGTTTCCAACTTATTTCACACGGCTAGGCATCCATAAATTAAAGATCATGATATCAACTAAATAGGAATAAGTGCAATGTTGAAAACATGCCCCATGAAAGCATGGTTGTGCTAATTCTCAACTTACTACTTGCGAGCATATAAACTTCATAAGAGAATCACAATGGTCAAGTTTATTAAGTGTAAGAAAGTAAATGTGCCATCAAGTTCGTGAGAGCTTTACTAACTAATTTTCCCATAACAAAAAATTTAATTTGGAAGATAGATAAAAGCATGATGAGTATACTTGGAATAGCAATAATGCTAATACGTAGATAGGGTGGACACATTGGAAAACTTTGGTTTTTGGGAGTTGAAGGCTAGCAAAAGATTGGGAGTGACCAACTAAGAGAGCAATAACGTCCATAATCATGCATAGCGACAAAACATTATTAATCAAAGCATGAAGTGATATTACAAGTCAAAAACTAAATGATCATAGAGAATTGAGGTGACTGGTTCATAGTCATAACATGGTGTGAGCATGCGCCAAGTCAACCCAAATAAAGCATCAAAGGAGAATACCACAATATTATGCTTTTGTATGATAAAAACAACGCATGATTCTTTTAATGACACATCAAGCACTCTCAGTTATTTGAGACAAGTTATGCTACAACAATAACTACTAAGCATATAATGAAAATAATATCTAGCATGACATGCTAAAGTCTAAGCCATAGTCTAAACAAGCTTCCTTTTGCACCACTATAAGCATGAAATACTTTACTCTTTTCCAACACCAATCAACTTATTTGAAACAATTCTCAAAGATAAAAATCAACAAAGACCAGAGGGATAAACACACCTAAATATAAAGAAACAACAAGTTTTGAACAAAAATAAAGGTGAAAAACAAAAGCTAAATGGAGTACTAGAAAAAGAGAACACTCGCAGAACGATAAGAGTGAAAACTAGAGTGTTCTAGGCAATGAAAATGGAGTGTGTATTCTCCAAATGAAATATGCTGGGATCCAACCATTTATTACAGCAAACAAAACAAAATAAAACTGTAAGCAAAAATAAAGGCGCTCCAAGAACAAGACATAGCATATGAAGCAATAAAAATATAGTGTCTTGAAAGATGACCTGATATTTTTGTTGATGGAGAAGGGGGTGCCTTGGGCATCCCCAAGATTTGACGCTTGTACTTCTTGGATATTTCTTGGGGTGACATGGGCATCCCCAAACTTGAGCTTTTGTCCATTCTTCATCTCATCACATTATTCCCCTTTCCCTACACTCGAAAACTTCCTTCATACAAAACTTCACACAATTCTCATTAGCAACATTAGTGTATGCAAGATAGTAGATCCACTTTTGGTTCAGTTTTAACTCAAGTACATCATCCATTAAAACATTAGATACTATAGAAACTTCTTCTAAAAGCTCTTCTGACCAAAAGAACTCAAAAAGAAAGAGATCAAGAGGCAAATGCAAATAGTGGCAGAAATCTGTCAAAACAGAACAATAGGTAAAGATCGATTTTTTTGAAAATCTTCTGTTGCTCAAATCAAAAAGTGCAAAACTAACAAAAGTTAGATAATAACTTGGGGCATGAGCACAAAACATTAGAGATCAAAATAATATTCTGAGATTTTCATGATTTTTTATAGCGAAGCACAGAAATCTATTTCTGGACAGCAAATTTCACAAATCTTACCTTCTTCCTATTAGAGGCTATTCTTGGCACAAAAACAAAATAAAAAGGATAATAAGAGGTTGTTACAGAGGTAAAAACTTCCAAGACTCAACAAAAGAAAAATTACTGAAAGAAAACATGGGTTATCTCCTAAGAGTGCTTTTCTTTAACGCCTTTCAGCTAGGCACAGGAATTTGAGAAGATGCTCACATAAGAAATATGAATTGAAGCAAAAGAGAGCATCAAGGAGCAAATTTGAAACAAATTTAAGTCTAACACACTTCCTATGCATAGGAATCTTGCAAAAAATAAATCAAAGAAGCACATAGTAACAAGCATGGGTAGATAAAACAAGAGCAACTTCGGAACTTTCAATATAAAGAGAGGTGTTTTACTAACATGAAAATTCCAACAACCATATTTTCCTCTCTCATAATAATTTTAAGTAGCATCATGAACAAACTCAACAATATAAATATCACACAAAGCATGTTTTTCATGATCCAGAAGCACACAATCCATATCAAGCTCCAAAATAGTGGGATCAAAATTAAAAATAAAGACCTCTTCTTTCTCACTTTTAGTAATAGAAAAACAAGATGATTGGTCACTCTTAAAAGGTATGTGACACATTATAGCAATCCTATTTTTAGTAGCATTATAGTTTATAACATCAAGTAACACAGGACCATCCTCTAGAGCATTATCATATAAATTTTCTAAACAAACTTCCTCATTATCATGCATATCAATAGTTGGAATAAATAGAAGATTATCATAAGATTTATCAATGTAGCATGGATTATCATAAATAACAGTAGCAACATCATTCTTAAAAGTTTCATTCATATTAGTATCAAGGTCACAAGTATAGCAAGTATCAATTTCATCCAAAAAGGATATTTCAAAAGAATCAATGGGATCATCACAATTATCAATATAACACTCATCCTCCTTTGGTAAGCATGAAGGGCGATCAAATAAGGTATTAGTTAAAGAGTTACTCTTATTGGGAGGTAGACACGGGTAGCTACTCCATTCTTCCTCCTCTTGATCATCACTCTCCTCCTCTTTTTCATCCAATAAGCTTCCAGTTTCAGCAATTTCTTCTTCCATAGGCTCTTGCAAGGCATCTATTAAGATATTTAAGAATATAGACATTTTATTCCTTGTAATTATCAAAGCAAAATTTAAGTATATCATAAACCTCATATTTATAAGGTGCATCATCAGTACTTTCAAGCAAATAAGCAAGTTCGAATGCACCCTTCCAAGCAATAAATTCTTCAGTTTGTTCCACATCATAAAAGACATAATTTCCCTTAACATAAGAAGATATGGTAACATTATCATTATACTCATATTGAAAAGGGAGGTGTTTATACCTCCTACAGCAACAAGATTTATCAAAGCAATAAGTAACATTATAAGTAGAGCACACGTTTCTAGCAATGATATAAAATTTATTAATTTGTTCCCATAAGTGTTTCCTTTTTTGTCACAAGTGGTGTTCCTTATAATACTTTTATTGTTCTTTCGTGAACCCACCTTGCCAATAAGATCTAGTTTCAAAGAAATCAACCATTGATAGAAAGCATGATAAAGCAAGTAAAAAAGCAAGACAATAATAGGCCAACAAAAGTAACAACTATAGTAGTAACTAATTTTTTGAGTTTTTTATAAAAAGAAGCAAACAAAACAAAACAAAACAAAACAAAGAAACTAAGAAAAACAATAACAAAGTAAAGAGATTGGAAGTGAGAGACTCCCCTTGCAGAAATCCTCTTCCTCCCCAGCAACGGTGCTAGAAAACAGTCTTGATGTCTCACATGACCCGTTGGGAAACCCCAAGAGGATGGTATGATGAGCACAACAGTAAGTTTTCCCTCAGTATGAAACCAAAGTTTAATCGACCAGTAGGAGAAAGAAATCACTTCTGAAGGTTGTTGCTAGCTGACTTTGGTAGGGCGCACTACCGGTGCCAGCAGCAACATGGAACCTACACACAGCACAACCAAACTACTTTGCCCCAACTTACAGTGAGGTTGTCAATCTCACTGGTTTTGCTGAAAACAAAGGAGTAGATGTATAGTGTGGAAAGAGATGTTTGGCAATGAAATAAAATAGTACTTGCGAAAAGTAAACAGTGTTTGCAATAGATGGTATTATCAATCTAAAAGAAAGTTCACTAGAGGTGTCTCTCCATAAAGATATAACATGCTGGGTGAACAAATTACAGTTGGAAAATGACAAAATAGAGAATGCATAACAATACATGTACATGTCATGAAGATCACTATGAGATTCATTTGGGCATTACAACATAATACATAGACCATAATCCAACTGCATCTATGACTAATAATCCACCATCAGGATATCATCCGAACAACCTTTGGGTATTAAGTTGCAAGCAACAGATTATTGCATTAAGCAAAGTGTGTAATGTAAATAATACAATTATCCTTGAACAAAAGATTGTTATTTTCTCCCTGGTAGCAATAGCACATCTACAACCTTAAGTAGTTATTTTCACTCTCCTAGATTACTAGAGGCATGAACCACCTATTGAGCATAAATACTCCCTCTGGGAGTCACAAGCATCAACTTGGCCAAAGCATCTACTAGCAACGGAGAGCATGCAAGGTCACAAATAACATAGACATGATAAATCAATAATCAACTTGACATAGTACTCAATATTCATCAGATCCCAACAAACACAACATGTAGAATTACCTAAAGATGATCTTGATCATGTAGGCAGCTCACAAGATTTAAACATGGAGGCGCAAATTGGAGAAGACAACCATATAGCTACTGCTATGGACCCATAGTCCAAAGATGAACTACTCACGCATCACTCCGGAGGCAGGCATGGCAATGAAGAAGGCCTCTGGTGATGATTCCCCTCTCTGGCAGGGTGCCGGGAAGAGCTTCAGAACCCTCCCGAACTAGGGTCGATGACGACGGGGGCTTACAGTAATTTTCATGGATGGAGGTTTGGGCCTTTAGGGTTTTCTTGAAGATATGAATTTATAGGCGGAAGGGCAAGGTTGGTGAGTGCCTG
Source organism: Dactylis glomerata (assembly GCA_007115705.1). Classification (NCBI taxonomy): domain Eukaryota; kingdom Viridiplantae; phylum Streptophyta; class Magnoliopsida; order Poales; family Poaceae; genus Dactylis; species Dactylis glomerata. The sequence continues at coordinate 1,483,504 of QXEO01000492.1, forward strand.
AAGGGGCCCACACCATGGGGCAGCGTAGCCAGGGGCTAGGCCGCGCCACCACAAGGTGTGGATGGCTCCTGGCTGGTCTCCGTCTCCCCTTTGGACTCCATCTTCGTGTCAGATAAATAGGAATTTTGGCTTTTGTTTCGTCTAATTCTGAGAATATTTCCTTCGGTAAAAACCTGGAATAGAAAAACAGCAGAAAATAGGAACTGACACTATGGCATCTTGTTAATAGGTTAGTTCCAGAAAATGCATAAAAATGCCATGAAGTCTAAAAAAACATAAAGCAATTGGTGTAAAACAAGCATGGAGCATAAAAAATTATAGATACGTTTGCAAGGTATCAGCTAGTCATACCGGGCATACACAATAGCGCCTCTCCCTGGCAGAGAATTTGTTTGGTATAACTGGGCTGACGACCGGTATGACCGGGCATACACTTAACTGTCAAAATGGCTAGTTTTCTTCTTTATAAGGCAAGGGCATGTCTTATTGAAACCTTACCTTTTGCCATTCATTAGATCTAGATCTCATACAAAAGGTCTTAAAAATGCCATTGCTATTCCCCGCCTCAAATCCTTGATCCCTTGAGATTCAACCAACAATTCTGAGAGTTGATCCATGCAAATTGAAGATCTCATCATCCTCTCTCTCTCTCAACCATACACTTTTTGATTTGAGCCATCGATTCAAGTTTCTCTCTTCGATATTTTTACTCTTGGAGGTTGAGGACTCCTAGGCGGTAGCGGTCACCGAGAGCGATCAATTTTGTGATCGAGCAGGAAAGTTTGTACGGGATTGAAGGCCTCACTAAGGTCTTCACACAGTGGAATGAGCTCCTATTTTGTGGAAGGGGCTCACGGAGAAGAAGGTGTGCCTTCGTGGCATTTAGTGTCCTTTGTGGTATCGCACCTCTCCAACGGTGACTAGCTTCCCCTCAAGAAAGTGAACATCGAGATACATCATCGTCTCCGCGTACTTGGTTATTTCTTTCCACCTATTTATTTGTGATAGCCATCAAGCTTGAAGTTCTTGATATTTGTATTTTGTCATATAGGGTGCTCCACTTAATTTGCATTAGGCCACTTTATTTATCCACATAGCCTAAAATTGCAAACAAGTCAAGGAATTTTTTGTAGAACCTATTCACCCCCTCTAGGTTACCGACATTGAACTTTCAATTGGTATCAGAGCAAGGTAACTCTTGCCTTAGGCTTCACCGCCTAGAGTGTAAAGATGTTGGCTAGAGGTTTAATTCTCAATGACACAATTATCTTTGATGGCACAAATTACCCCTCATGGAGAATCATATTCTTTGTAAACTTTGGACTTTGTGTCAAAATATTGAGCAATTTCTAGATGTGGGTTTCTCTCCTCTGATGGATCCTCAAAATCTATCTATATAGGATGAGAGAAACTCACATCTTGAAGCTCAAGTATCTAATGAATTTGTTTTGTCTTTGAGCCCCGTAGTTTATGTAATGATGATGGCTTCAAAGTGCAAGACATCTAATGAGATATGGACCAAGCTTGAAGAAACATTTCATGGGAATACTTCTCTTGAGATTGATCATCTCCCCAAGGAGCTCATTTAACTTCAAATAATGAAGAGCTCCAAATTGCTTCTACCTCCGATTGTGGTGATGATCCAATGCCATCTATTTCACCAACATGTGACATGACACGAGGTAATGAGTTGGTGAGTACGGAAATTACTTGTGATTGTGGGAAAGCTATTTACATCGATGACTCTTCTTCTATAGTATATAATGGTGTAGATTGCTTGGACTTAAACACTTCATGCAATATGTTTTTCACTCATTCTTGTGTTAAAGGTCCTTGCATACCTCCTAGAATTTGCTTGATTAAATTTTGTGATGATATGATTTCTTCTTGTGGTGACCATGATCAAGATGCATGTATTTCCCCTAGTTGTTGTATGGCTAACCATTTAGGGAAAATCAAAGAAAACTTGGGTCACATCATTAAGGAGGAAATTTCTAGAAGAGTGAATAAGAAAAAGTCCAAGAAGAGAACTTGCTATGAATGTCATGGATATGGACACTTTGGAAAAGAGTGTCCTACAATCCATAATGAAGCTCACTCATCTTCAAGAGGAACATCATCACCACCCGACTCTCACATATGCCTTATGGCTAGAGAGTCAAAGGTATCCCCTACTTTGACTACAAACACCTCCTCTAATGATGATGACAATGATGATGATAATGACAATGATAATGAGTATAATAACTTGTTATGTGAGATGGGACTTGTGTATTCTTCTCTTTGTGGAAATAAAGAGGCTCGTGCTAGTCTCAAACACTCTATGGAAACCATGAATGGATACAAGGAAACCATAGGGGAGCTAGAGTCCTATATTGAAAATAGCAGGATGAGATTCAATCTCCTCAAGCAAGAGCTAAGCAATGAGAAGCGTAATACTTTTCTCCTCACACAAAAGATTGAATCCTATGAGGTAGAGAAGGAAAACTATAGTAATGATGCTTGTGCTACTAACTCTACTTTTTGTCAGGCATCTACATTAAAAGAGATTGTTGAGCTAAAAGCTCACCTTGAATTGCTAACAAGCAAATTTAGGGAATTGGAAGAAAGTTATGAGAAACTCTCGAGCTCTCATAAAAGTACTCTAATCTCTTATGAAGAGCTAAAGTTAGCTCATGAGGTAAGTATCACTAAGGTAACATTTTGTGAACCTCATGTTGAAATTAGCACTACCCCATACTCAAAATGTTATATTGCCATATGCTAGTCCTAGTGATTCATCTAGACACAATATTGCTACATCTTGTGATGAATTAGTTGATTTGCCTTGTTGTTCTAATAATAAATCTTCTACTTCCTCTAGTACTTGTATTAATACTAACCTTGTAGAGGAAATCAAAGAGCTTAAGGCCCAATTCACTAATTTAGAGAAAGACTTGGAAAAATTTCAAGAAGGGAATTCCATACTCAATGATATGTCAAGTGTGCCAAGACTCCCTAAAGATAAAAGTGGACTTGGATTCAACTCCAATGAAAAGAACAAGTCCAAGGTCAAATATAAGAACGGCCAAGATAAAGTCAAGAATTCAGCCAAGATAATTTGCTTCAAGTGCAAGGTTAAAGGGCATCATGTTAGAGATTGCCAATTGAAGAATAAGCACTTGAGTGAGAAGCAACAAGGGAAGTAGCCACAAGCGCAAGTACAACCTCAAGTTGAAGAGAGGCGACTTCCCAAGAAAATTCAAAATAAAGCTTCCCAAGTCAAGAAATCAAAGATGAAGAATAAGGGAAGTACTTGCTACGTGTGTCGCGAGAAGGGGACTTCTCTTATTCATGTTTAAACGGTACCTCATCAAACCCTCTTACTATTGATGATGATTATTCTCTTAGGAAAGACAAGGATGGCAATGTGTTTTCCAAGTTTGTTGGGACTCAAAGTTGATTCAAGAAAAGAACCATTTGGGCACCCAAGCCTATTGTGACTAACATCTTAGGACCCAACTTTGTTGGTGACCAACAATCCAAGAATTGATCAATAGGTGTATTTGGAGGGCATTAGAGACTTGGTTACCACATGAAGAATTAAGGGATCTTCATTTTGTTCAAGCCAAGTCACGTCATCTCTCTATCTTATATCCCATGTACCTCTTTGCTGTAACATATACTTATCTTCTTTACATTGTAAGTTACTTGCCCCTTTGCATGTTTTGGTTTTGTACCTAGCATGGTTTTGTATATGATGTGTCTTATTCTTACTTATTTTGTGTATTCGAGTTTGTATATGTTGATTGACGCGTCATATAGTTATTTTTGGTTGTTTATTTGCTTTGAGTCTTTATCTCATCTTGATAGTATCTTATTTGGATCTTTTTGAGTGATTAATGGAACATCCAATTTTAGGGGAGTGTTGTGCTTTGGCATCTCTCCTTCCGTAAAATATGTGTACATGAGTACAAATTCTAAATGTCCATTAATTATCTCTAGTTGAATTTTATTTTCCTCCTTATTGGAAAGAAATGCTTTATCACATTACGGGGGAGTAATATGCTTTGTGCATATCACAAACCTAGAAAATGTGAACATATGAGGTAGTGCCACTTAGAGTTTATACTGCTACTTATCTTTTTCTTAGGTGGCATGTGTTCTCAAACAAGCTCTACATTTACTAAAAGCTATTATTGCTCATCTTATTGGTTCCTTGTTCGAGTAAGATATTCTTAGTACGATTTTCCTCAAATACATATCTCTATATCTTATTTGGGAAAATATTTGCTTAAAGTTGTCATAATCATTGATTTGCATGATTATGAATATCAAGAACCTGTATTTTTATGCATGGCTCTTAATTCATATATTTTATAATATGCCTCTTGTGAAGTTGATTGTAAATATTCTAGCAACACACCACCGGAAAATAATTCCAATATGTTCATTGTCCTTGACAATTGATATCCTTATATGTGGTAGCTCTTGTGAATCATCTTCACTCTGGATTTCCCATTATTGCCCGATTCTTTTTATCAAGAAATCCTTGTTGATCCCATGTGTCTTCCTTGCCTCTTTGATAAAATCTCTTGATTTATATCAAGTGCTCTTTCTTGGAAGACAAACCTCTTCTTTTTGGTAATGTGTGACATTGAGAAAAGTGTAGATATATAGTTTGGTTTATTTGCTAAAATCTTGCTATTTTGGAAGTTTGTTATCTCATTCTTGATTCTATGTTTTATTTGCTTGAATGAGATAAATCTCTGACCATGTGTGTTTTATTACATCTTTTATGCTTAATGGTTTTTACCTCGTTCATTTTTTAACTTAGTTGAACAAATCTTTTGTTGATTTGTTTCTTTGATATAATCTGGACACCAAATTTCTTTTGTCACACCCGTTTATGCCTTCTTGTATTTATTGGTGTTTTGTCCAAATTCTATCTTGTTTGGATCTTCTAAGCCTTATGCATGCCTATATGTAATTTGTTTATATTTATGGCATGCTTGCTTTCTTTGATCCAATATATAGGGTATACTCCATCAAATCCTAAATGGCTAAGATGTGCATGAAATTCCAATTTCATCTATAAATATGCACATATTTGTATGTAGTTTGTCCTATATATTGTGATTTGTCTAACCACTCCAGACCCAATAAGTTTGGGGACCAAAATTTATTGTGCTTTAGGTACATTGGAGATGCAATGGATGCTTGTCTCATCTACAAGGAAGGTGATGTCACCATATGATGGTTGGAGCCAACCTAGGATGAGCGATGAACTCTTATCTACCACATCACACCATTGCTATCTCGGTAACACATATTTTATTCATGCATACCCCCTTTGCATCCAACCTCTTGTAGGTTGCATGTTGGCATGAAAATCTTTATTTGCAAATATTGTGGTTCTTTCAAAGATCTTTAAAAATAAACCTCTTTATTGCTTATGTGAGTATGTTGAGATGATGCATATAAAGGGGAGTATATAAAATCATGTTTATGATTCACCTATCCCAAATGTGCCCTAAAGCAATTTATTGCATATCAATTCCTCAATGTGCTCTCATGTGCAATTTTGTTGAAATTGCATCTTCAATCCTTCTTTTGATACTTGTTGGCTTTCTCAATTTATCGCAACTAGCTTTAGTTCCCTTATTGTTGGTTGTGATGTGTTTGAGATTTTGTTTGGATGAAGTTCTTCAATATACCATGAGAGAAAAATGAGCCATTGGCTATATGTGCTTTTAAGCAAGAACCATTTTTGGCGTATCTTATGACTTCATCTTGGATATAAAGTCTTCTTTATTTTATATAACCTTTTGTGTGTTCATGTTTATTTGTGGATTTCTCACCATGGTGTCCACCTAGAAACTTATATTCATGAGAGTGCTCATCTCTTGTCTTGATATCCTCGTTCTTTGCCGACCATCCCTCTTATCCATTTGGTTTTTGGTTGTGTTTTAAAGAACTTGATTTATGAGTGCTTAGTTTACTTTAATTGAATATTATTGCACTTATATCTCTTGAATGCTTTTGGACTCAAGTCTAGTTCTTCTAAATGCTATAGAGGGAGTGAGGATTCCATGTTTATGCATATTACCTTCAAATACAAATATTATACTTTATGCACGAACCTTGGGGAGCTTCCTTATTTCATTTAGATCACCTATTTCTCTTTTACCATTATATCTTGTGTTGTCCAATTGGTTCTTTGGATCATTTGATTGCTTTCTTCTTCCGTTGAAGTTTGTTCTCCTTGTTATTTATTTGCAATCTGTGATGCTCAATATGGTTTGAGCTCCTCTACATATTCATACTTGGATATGTGCATATGACTTCACTCATTCTATGAGAAATGCACACTTTGGGGAAGAACTCATCCCATATTTCTCTCTCAATTTCTTCATCCATTTTGTTATTTGTTGTCAATGGGGAAGAAGTTTAGAGGGTTAAAGGGAAATGGCTTTATTCTTAAGATTGGTTTGTTCTTAGGCGTTTGCCTCTCATGCATCTCATATTTGTTATGTGTTGCATGGTTGAATATATATATAGTGGAAACTCTCCCAAAGGTTAAGCTTGACAATATATGCAATGAAATGCAAGTTCATCACACGTGCATATATTGTGGGGGAGTTTGCTCTATATATGTTGGTTCGACTCACATCTCTTGCATTAGTTGTACTATGTGTGAGTAGAATCAGTTTTGATATGTGATAGTAACTTTGTGTTACTTGATTGTATCAAATACAACCTCTTGTATTCATTATATAAACCCTCTTGCTAGAATTTTCATCAATTACTAAAATGGGGGAGATTGTAAGGGTACATTGCTCATACTTGTGTTTCTGGTGATTAATGACAATTCCTATGGACTAATGTTTTCATTAAGTTTTATTTGAAGGAATATTAATAGGTTTTACTTGAAGACCATATGTTGGATTCAGGTGTTGATGCCACAAAAGATAAAGATAGACCTTGAGTGTGGCATCAAGATAGTCATTGTCAAGAGAGAAGAACTTAAGCTTTGTCTCTAAATTGGTGTCAAACCGCATGAGTTGAGCTATTCGTGACCAAGACTTAGGGAATGCAATCAATTGATGTGTTCCGGCTTGAATGAAACATACACGTTCTCATCAAGATCAAGAGGAATGTGCTTTAGTTCTCTCACCCTCTTACGGTGTCGGGCACACCGTGAAAAGGTAGAGGAAGAGCATGACAAGGGAACACAAAGACAGAGTTTGGAAGAGTGCGGAAAATTAACTCGAAATGGAGTTTGGAATAGCGTGACAAGGTAGTCTTCCCTTTTTGGATTTTCTTGAGTATAGGACCCCACACTATTAAGAGGGGATCGAATTTTTTAGTTGACTCATGGCTCAAATCCTTCCCTCTCAATTCCCACACAAATGCCACATATCTTTACTCTGATACACCATTCCAGAAAATTCTGAAACATGTTGTTGTTTTTGTATGATCGGTCATACCGGCCCGGTATGACCGGCCATACACAGAAAATTCAGCCGGTATGACCGGGCTCGAGGCCGGTCATACCGGGCATACACAACAGCGCCTCTCCCTGGCAGTGAATTTGGCCGGTATAACCAGGCTGACGACCGGTATGATCGGGCATGCACTTAACAGTCAAAATGACTAGTTTTCTTCTTTATAAGGCAAGGGCATGTCTCGTTGAAATCTTACCTTTTGTCATTCATTAGATCTAGATCTCATACAAAAGGTCTTAAAAACTACATTGCTATTCCCCACCTCAAATCCTTGATCCCTTGAGATTCAACCAACAATTCTGAGAGTTGATCCGTGCATCTTGAAGATCTCATCATCATGTCTCTCTCTCTCAACCATACACTTTTCGATTTGAGCCATCGATTCAAGTTTCTCTCTTCGATCTTTTTACTCTTGGAGGTTGAGGACTCCTAGGCAGTAGCGGTCGTCGGGAGCAGTCAATTTTGTGATCGAGCCAAAAAGTTTGTACGGGATTGAAGGCCTCCCTAAGGTCTTCAAACAGTGGAACGAGCTCCTACTTCATGGAAGGGGCTCACGGAGAAGAAGGTGTGCCTTCGTGGCATTCAGTGTCCTTCAGTTGTACCGCACCTCTCCAACGGTGACTAGCTTCCCCTCAAGGAAGTGAACATCGGGATACATCATCGTCTCTGCGTGCTTCGGTTATTTCTTTCCACCTATTTATTTGTGATAGTCATCAAGCTTGAAGTTCTTGATATTTGTATTTTGTCATATAGGGTGCTCCACTTAATTTGCATTAGGCCACTTTATTTATCCGCATAGCCTAAAATTCCAAACAAGTCAAGGAAAATTTTGTAAAACCTATTCACCCCTCTCTAGGTTACCGACATTGAACTTTCAGCCTGATTCAACTTCTTGCAGGATACCAATCGCGCCCTTGGAAGCTATTACCTCCGCTCCATAGTTTGCCAAAATGTCGAGAGGTAATAACCGTGAGCCTCTGTTTCAAAAAAGAAAACTCTGAATGGATCCGCTGCCTCAGCGTACAAAATTCAGTTTATCCATATTAGTAGATCTTCAATGAAAGCAAACGGTTGGAAGGCTTGGATCCCCCACAATAAAAGTTCTTGTTTGGCTAGATATCCAACTAGGTAGGAAAGCGCGGCTTGCCGCGTGCTTGCCCGCCTACGGCGAGGAAGCAGATATAAACAGATATTATAAAAAGTTAAATTAAGAGAATATTATTTATAATGCAATGGATAGTAGACAGTTTATACATAATTAAATAATACATGATATATGAAGCCAAATAGGACTATTTTTAGCATCTTTGGCGACGCTAGGAGCTTTACGCTGTAAATTTGCTCTATATACACACACACCGAGCGGTGTAAATTTGGCATCATTGGATTTTTAGGTTGCAAAATTTTGTTCAACCGTCATATCGGAACATGGGTGGATTGACTGTAATAATATCGAGGGTTGTAATTCAGTAATTCAAGAAGCTGAAACATCGATATTTCAGAGGAAAGAATGACCAACTTGTTTATTCTTAGCTGCTCCTACAAAAGATGTACTATCTGGCAATTCATATCTTGCTTGACCACGGTTTGAATCCTGATCTTTCTATGGTGATAGCATTGCAGTACCTTTGGACATGTTTTTCAACCATACTTGAAACCAAAAAAATAGTGTGAGAAGTTGCGACATACTTTGATAATAATATACTTGGGAAATTGAATTCCTCTTGGATTCTAGCAACCACAATCAGAGTACTTGAGGTTTTGTGAGAATACAGAGGTATCATCGACGGAATGAACAATGCAAATATAATAGAACAGATATATATATGAAACCATCCCAAGATAGATCTGGCAACCTGTTTGAGCTGCTTGTCCTTTTGTCCGATCTTTTCGTCCTTCTCTTTTAACTCTTGGTGAAGAACTTTATTTTCCTTCTTTTCAAACTCGCTGTAGCCGTAGCCTTTCAGCACCTTCTTCTGAACTGGCTCTATGTATTCGACTTCGTGGACTGCAAAGTCTCTGAAAGGTTGCTCGATGATACGTCCATAACGTATCTATAATTTTTGATGGCGCTATACTAATATTATGTTTTTGACACTTGTTTTTATATAAAGTTTATGATTTATTTGGACTAACCTATTAATAGTTGCAAAAGTGCACAATGTTTTTGTTTTACACTTTGATGTGTATGAATTACCAAGAATACAAGAGGAAACCTTGTTGGAGTCAAATCGGAACTTTTCAGAAATCTGTCCCGGAACTTTTTTTCGAAGCTAGTCACGTTACGAGTTGCATATGTCATCAAACGGAAAACTCCCCAACCACAAAGTTGTTGGAAATTTCTCGGGAAACGTTCTAGACATAAAATTTAACTGATTCCGATTCCGGACGGCCGAGATAATCTCGATCTACTACAATCCTAGATGGGGTGACGGAAATCCGAGAAGCTATATAAAGAGAGGAAACCTAAGTCGTGGGGGACTCCTCCACCCACGAATTGCAGCCACGTTTTTGCCTCCCCCATAGATCTCATCTCCATGGGGGGGCTCCCACGAAGCCATGAAGGAAGGGGGCTAAGGGGCGGCGCTCACCCATGATGTCGGCGGCAGGGAAGGAGCTCCCCGCGCCGCCGCCCTGCGCCTCTCGCTGCCCCCTTCATCATCTTCACCGCCATCTCCATCACCAACTCCTCCTTATATACAGTGGTTCATCCTCCCACACACCTCTGTACCGTCCTATGTAAATATGGTGTTCGATGCTATAAGTTATAATCCTATGATCTATGTCATGTTTGTGTAGCTTATTTGTCTTTTGATTGCTTGGTTGAATGTCTTTGGTTTATTAGAGTTGTATGTTGATATGGTACAGTCCTTTGGTGTCCATTATATTTATGTAGGCATGGATTAAACATCATAGGGTTTGTAGTATATGTAAGAGGAAGGGGAAGTTCTGCCGGAGTGACAGAAACCTGAGGACGCGAACCAAAATGTTGCACGTATGGGAGTAAGAGGACCATTAACTTAGGCTATAGTTGGGGAAACCTTAATGCATTGTTAGTATTTGCGAATACTTGCTAACAATTCAATCATATAGTTCTTGTAATACCAAGTAGTGAAGTGCATGTATATTTAGCCTCTCCCACATAAAAACTGCATCGAAGATAATGAACCTGGTTTATTTGCTAATTAAACTTGGACAAAGCCACCATAATTACCACCACTATTCCACACTCATGGTTCTGTTAGTTTAGTGTATTTTGTTGCTGTATCAACTTACTTTACTTTTTTGTTATTTATTTTCATGCAAAGCTATCTCTAGTACCCGTATTGTTGCTCTAGTTTTATTTCCTAGATAATGCAAACGTTTAGTGTGCGTAGAGTTGTATCAGTGGTTGATAGAACTTGAGAGAATATTTATCCTACCTTTAGCTACTCGTTGGGTTCGACTTATTGAAAAGGCTACACATGATCCCCTATACTTGTGGGATATCAAGACCTTTTCTAGCGCCGTTGTCGGGGAGCAATAGCGTGTGTGACGAGGGTTAACTCGACAAATGTTCAATAGGATCGGGGGAGTAGGGCGTCGGATGAACTCGAAGGTAAATCAGTCAAACAAGGTGTGTATCGAAAGTAAACGTGGTGATGAACTTGGCTTGCTTCCAATCTGTCCCAGACCGTCCTCTCCTGGCCCCTATATATAGGTGGCCAGGTCTTAAGGAATGAGAGGGGTCCGATACATATTACAACTCCGGTATACGACATGAACTCGTATTTCCGCTAATATTACAATTGGGCCTAACTTAACGGGCCTCATGAAAGGACGAGATGTCGCCTAGAGGGAGGGGGGGGGGTGAATAGGTGTTTTAAAAACTATTACGGAATAGGCTTGAAGGAATGCGGAATTAAACTAACATTTATTTTCTTCAAGCACAAAAACTAAATATGCTAGGCTCAACTAAGTGTAACAACAACAACTAGAGATAAGCAAGATAGCACAAGATATAATTCACAAGTGATAGACAAGATATAAGTACTTCAAGCATGAAGGCTATCACAAGGAAATAAACTTGGGTATAGAGATAACCGAGGCACGCGGAGACGAAGATGTATCCCGATGTTCACTTACATAAAGTAAGCTAATCACCATTGGAGAGATGCGAAAAACCACAAAGGCCCCCGAACACCACGAAGGCTCACCTTCTTCTCCGAGTCCCCCACGAAGCTAGGGACCCCTTCTTATGATTAGCTTTTCCTCCACTCTGGAGATGGCAAGCTCCACAACCACTTCACAACTCCCATGAAGGGGAAGCCCGGGCCTCTTCACAATCTTCCACGAAGAGGTCACCGAGGCACCAACCGCCAAGCCAACTAGGAGGTCACCCTACAAGAGTAACAAGCTCACGGTCTCTCACTCGAACAAATCATAATGAAGAGCTCAACACTATGCAAGGATGCAAAGCAAGAACAGAAGGGAAAGTGCTCAAATCCTTCTCTCTCTGTCGGGGGGATGACCCCCGGTAGGGTCAAGAGAGTAGAAAGACACAAGGTCTATGATTGACTTTATGCCGGGTTATCAAGGAAGGGCCTGGCCGGAATATAAGAGCATCGGCCAGGCCGGCATATAATGTGTATCCCGGCTGATACTTGGATATGCCGGCATAGCCGGAATACTTATAAAAGTGTGCCGGCATATACTTAGATATGCCGGCCTAACCATTTGGTGTGTTGTGCAGGAGCAGGGGAGGCCGGATTACCCGACCCTCGTAGGTCGTTGGTCCGGCATATATGTCCTGGGTATGGCCAACGGTCATATCCGGGATACCTAAGTCAACCAAGGTGTCACATCCCTACAATCAAGGAAGAAAACATCCAAGCATGGTAGCAGAGTGGGATGGCAGGGTGCACAGTGGTGGTCTACCAACCCTCACTGTGCACAAGTACAGAGCTCACCTCACAGAGGTAAGGTCACAGTTCAAGAGGTACAAGGTACAGGGATACCAAGTCCCATCGAGAGCAATCAGGGAGGAAGTCAAGGGTCGGTGCCTTCGTCAGCAAGTCCTATTTGGAGTGTAGCCCGTGTCTTGTGGTCTCTTATGACCGTTGTAACCCTGGCTACCACTATATAAGGTGGCATAGGGAGCCCTAGTAAAGGGTGGGTCACTCTGTGTTCCTACACTTAGCAGTTCATCTTCCTTCTCTAGCAGAGAGCTTGGAAGCACCATTGTTGTGTACTACATCGACCCAAATATACAATCAGTAGAGCAGGAGTAGGGGTGTTATCTCCTTACGAGAGCCCCGAACCTGGGTAGATCAGTGTCTCTTTCTGTCGTGCTTTTTAGCTCGTTCCCCTCTCCCGAATCCTCCAGCATCTAGTTCGGCCCCCATTTAAGCCATCCTATGGCATATGTTGTTTCACCACGACGACATTTGGCGCCCACCGTGGGGCAGATCGATATGCTGGGCGGAGTGTTCATTCGGACGGGGTCTGTGATAGCAACTTCGGGAGTGCGCGTGGTCTCTGGCCTCGTCCAGAGGCTAGGCTCGCTCAGTTTCGTCAGTGACAACGCCGGTTGTCTCGGTGGCCGGCCGTTCCCCAGGGATGGCCGGATTATGTCTTTCGGTTCCCACGAGGTGTACGTGGGGACTGAGAGAATTTGCAGGAAGGAGGTGCTGGTGGCGTCGGATCCTCCGTCACATCGGCTGGCTCACGCTGGGCGTAGCGCTCGCTCAGTAGAGCCGGCTGAGGTGATGATGGCCGGCACATCCGTGCCGCCGGCGGAAGATGCCGGCAAAGCAGCAGCGGCTGGAGCTTCTCCTCCGGAGCCGCCGAAGGTCAAAAGGTCGGCGCGTCCTCCGTTGGAGCGTGCGGAGAACCTGGCCGGCACTTCCGGTGTGCCGGCTAGGGGCGAGGTTCTTCTTCCCATCATCGACCGGCTTCTCGAGCCGGTGCGATCCGGCGTTGATCCGGAGCAGACAAGGGAGGTCCTGGAGGGATCTCGTCAGGCCCTCGTCGACGAGGCCCTGGCCATGAACCAGGAGCGTGAAGGGTTTAACCGGCAACTCCGTGAGTATGAGGCAGCCCATGGTTTTACTCCTGTAGTAATCCGGCCTAGCCGGATAGAAGAGGTTAGAACTAGAGGCAGAAATCTTAATGCTGAGATAGGAAAAGATGCTAGAGATAAGAGTCATACCGCAACTAGTACTGTGCCTAAGGTAGTCTATAGTTCGCCAGTAAAGAACCTTAGAGCGACGGCCGAGGTAGCTAAGGATTTATCTTGTTTATCCGGCGAAGCACTGCGTGAGCAGCAAGCCCGGCTTAACCAACTTTTGTCTGAAGCTACAAAGCAGCAGGAGGCCTTTAAGAAGGCAAACCCGGGTGCCGGGGCGTCTCAGTACATTGTGTCGGCGGGAGGTGCCGGCGCGAGGTCGAGGGGCCAAGCCTCGTCCCCGCATCCTAGCGCCCGGCGTGCCGGAAGTGTGACCTCTGGCCGCCGGGACAAGCGGATCCAGGTGTACGATCCGGCTGTCGCCGGAAAGCAGGCGATGGTGCAGAAGAATGTCGGCCAAGCTGACAAGTATGTCGGCAGCAAGAAGCCCGGCCAGAGTGTGCCGGCCGGGCATGAAGCAGGCGCGGCCGGTGGTGGCCGGAGTAACAGTGCAGCCCGGCGTCAGCAACAGGGCGCCGGAGGTGCAGCGCAGCAGCAGGGTGCAGGCCATCCGGGACATCGAGAGGATGACGGCAATTCCGCCCTTGCCAGGGCGGGATATCAGCAGCAGCACCAGCAAGGCCGGCATAGTGAGCAGCATCAGCCGGAGCAGCAGCAACAGATGATCGCAGGCCCAATAGCATCCCGGCTTGGACCTCGGTCCTTGGAAGCCAATGATGCACGTTTCAAGCTGGACAAGATCCACCAATCAGAGTTGGTGGAGAGACAAGGAGCTCCGGGCCCTATGTGTTTCGGACACCGGATTATGGGGGAGCCGGTGCCTTACTTCTTCCAGCTCGCGCGTGGCGCGAGGACATATAATGGCAGTACGAAGCCGGAAGATTGGTTGGAGGATTACTCCACAGCGGTGAACATCGCCGGAGGAAACCTCAGATGGGCGGTACGATATGTGCCGCAGATGTTGGAAGGTCCAGCCAGGATATGGCTGAATAATTTGCCGGCCGGGAGTATCAACGGCTGGATTGATTTCGAAGAGCAGTTTGTGTCGAACTTTACCAGTACATACAAGAGGCCCAACCGTCCGCAGCAGCTGGCTAACTGCCGGCAAGGAGTGAATGAGACTGACCGTGACTATCTGACCAGGTGGTGCACGTTGCGCAATTCCTGCGAAGGAATCAATGAGCAGCAGGCCATCATGTGGTTCGCTCATGGGTGCCGGCATGGCACCATGCTGTGGCAAAAGCTTCAGAGGCAAATGCCGGCCACGCTGGCCGAAACAATCAAGATCGCTGATAGTTATGCTCTGGGAGATCCCATGCAGCCCAGTCTCGATTCACAAGGACAGGGGCAAACCCAGGGGAACACCAGCAATGCCGGGAGATCAGGGCAATATTATCGCACTGATAACCGGAACAAGAGAAGAGATGAAAGGCCGGATCACTGGTATGGGGCAGCACAAGTTGCAGCTGTGGAGGAAGAGCAAGGGGGCGCCGGCAGTAGCCAGCGTCCGAGATATGAGGACTATCAGCAGCCTCAGCAGCAGCCGCAGCAGCAAGCACAGCCGTTCCAGAAGAAGAATGTCTGGACCAACAAGAATGCCGGCGGAGCCGCCGGCCAGAAGAAGCAGTGGCCGAAGTATACTGTGGGTCTTGCCATGGACACGCCTTGTGTGTTCCACACATTCCAGCCGGGAAAGCCGGCAAACCATTTGACAAGGAACTGTTCGTGGCTGGACGACATATTAGCAGGTCGTGCAGGTCCCTGGGGACCGGCTAGACCCTCTGTCCCGGCAGCTCCATCGCCGTTGACAGGTGCCAATACGATTGCAGTCCCACCTAGGCTGGTTAATCCCGGGAATCAGAGCAACGCCGGAAATGCCGGCGTAAATCAAGTTGACCAGAGCTATAATCCGGAATATAACGCCGGAGGCCCAGGAGCGGGCCGGAATGAGTACAAGGAGTATGATCAGAGCTATATGGTCTTTGAGACCGAGAGAACAGACAAGCAGAGCTTGTACCGGCGGTGTCTGGAGGTGAATGCCGTTATGTCGGCTGTGCCAAAGCTGATGTACTGGTCTGACCAGGCTGTTGGTTGGGACAGGGCAGATCATCCCCGGATCATGCCAAATCCCGGCGGATATGCTCTGGTGATGGATCCGACATTCGTCGGGCCGGCTAATAACGTAAGATTCAGCAAGGTCCTCATTGATAATGGAAGCAGCATCAACATCATGTATCGGGATACGATGGAGAAGCTGGGAATCAAGGAAAATATGCTGGAACCGAGCAAGACCACGTTCCACGGCATTGTGCCGGGACTTTCGTGTGCGCCGATGGGCAAGATCCGGATGGATGTGATGTTTGGCAGCCGGGATAACTGCAGGGTGGAAAACCTCATGTTCGAGGTGGTTGATTTGGAGAGCCCCTACCATGCTTTGCTGGGTAGACCGGCACTGGCAAAATTCATGGCCTCTACGCATGTGGCGTATCTGAAGATGAAGATGCCGGGACCCAAAGGAGTGATCACCATCATTGGTGATTACAAGCGTTCGATGGCATGTGCCACCGCCGGATCCAATCTGGCCGAGACTCTGATCATTGCAGAGGAGAGGAAGAGGCTCAAGCGAGCAGTGGAGATTGCTGAGACGGTCGTGGCCGGCAAATCTATGCCGGGCATGACAAATCCCGGTGGCAGCGTTTCTTTTCAAGTGAGTAAGGAAGTCAAAAAGGTGCCTCTGGATGAAGCTTTCCCGGAGCGCCATGCCCTCATCGGGGCAGGTCTGGACCCCAAATAGGAAAGCGAGCTCATCAGCTTCCTCCGTGAGAATCGGGATATCTTTGCATGGTCTACTTCGGACCTGCAAGGTGTACCGAGGGAGCTGGCTGAGCACGCATTGCATGTGAGACCGGATGCTAAGCCGGTAAAGCAGCCGCTCCGGCGGAATGCCGGCGATAGAAGGAAAGCCATATGGGAGGAAGTGGCCAGGCTCTTAGCCTCTGGCTTTATCAGGGAAGTACTTCATCCGGATTGGGTGTCTAATCCGGTTTTGGTGGAAAAGAAGAAAGATGAGCCCGCCATAGTGAAAGTATGGCGGATGTGTGTTGATTACACCAACTTGAACAAGGCATGTCCTAAAGATCCATTCCCGCTGCCTCGGATCGATCAAGTGATTGATTCCACAGCCGGATGTGAACTGTTATCTTTCGTAGATGCTTATTCTGGTTTCCACCAGATCCCCTTGTATGAGCCAGATCAAATAAAGACATCCTTTATTACCCCGTACGGGGCTTATTGCTATCTCACTATGCCGTTCGGTTTAAGAAATGCCGGCGCAACTTACCAAAGGTGTATGCAAAAGTGTTTGCACGATCAGATAGATAAAAATGTGCAGGTATATGTCGATGATATCGTCATAAAAACCAAGGAGAGCAAGACTCTCATAGATGATCTCCGGGAAACCTTTGGGAACCTGAGGAGATTCCGGATGAAGTTGAATCCGGCTAAGTGCACCTTTGGTGTGCCGGCGGGCAAGTTGCTCGGTTTCCTTGTTTCCAGCCGGGGTATTGAGGTGAATCCCGGCAAGATTCGTGCCATAGAAAGGATGAAGCCGCCGACAGATTTGAGGGAAGTACAGAAGTTCACTGGGTGCCTCGCATCCCTGAGCCGCTTCATAAGCCGGCTGGGAGAGAAAGCTCTGCCGTTATATCAGTTGATGAAAAAGTCCGACACATTTGTCTGGACAACGCAAGCAGATGCAGCTTTCAAGGAATTGAAACAGTTGTTGTCAACAGCGCCGGTATTAGCGTCTCCGATGCCCCGGGAGCCAATGTTGCTCTATATAGCGGCAACCAACCGAGTTGTCAGTGCTGTGGTGGTAGTAGAGCGAGAGGAAGGAGGCAAAACCGTGCAGCGGCCGGTATATTATCTGAGTGAAGTCCTCTCCACCTCAAAGCAAAACTACCCCCACTATCAGAAGATGACCTATGGTGTCTATATGGCGGCCAAGAAGCTCAAGCATTACTTCCAAGAGCATCCAATCCGGGTAGTGGCCGAGGCCCCTATCTCGGAAATTATAGGCAACAAAGATGCCAGCGGCCGGATAGCAAAGTGGGCAATAGAGCTTTCACCATATACACCGCAGTACGATAAGAGGGATACAATCAAGTCCCAGGTCTTGGCTGATTTCTTTATTGACTGGGCCGAGATACAGTATGAGCCACCATTGCCAGATGCCAATTATTGGAGGATGCATTTCGATGGGTCCAAGACAATCCATGGCTTGGGTGCCGGCATAGTTCTCAGTTCACCAAAGAATGACCAGCTGAGATACGTCCTGCAGATTCACTTTGCAGCATCAAATAATGTGGCGGAATATGAGGCACTTGTGCATGGCCTGAAGGTGTCTAAGGACATAGGAATTCGCCGGATTATGTGCTTCGGGGATTCTGACTTAGTGATTCAGCAGTGTTCCGGCATATGGGACGCGCATGATGCTAACATGGCATCATACCGTTTCCTAGTGCAGCAGTTAAGTGGTTACTTTGAAGGTTGTGAGTTCCGGCACGTTCTCCGGGCTCAGAACGATGCAGCCGATGCATTATCCAAGCTGGGGTCTTCCCGAGATTCAATCCCGCCCGGCATCTCGCTGGAGCATCTGAGGAAGCCATCGATCAAACCCTCGCCGGAGTCATCCTCCATTTATGTCCCGCCAGGTCCAGACGAAGCAGTTCCAATGGAGATAGATGCCGGAGCCAGGACGGATAACCCGGGGACTGTTTCCTCAGTCCCGGGGACTGGGCCGGCATATGCTGTTAGTACAGTATTCCAGAGCAAAACTAAAGGCAAGGGTAAAATGTGCCAAGAGGTTGTGCCGGTATACCCGGGGACTGCTCCGGCATACCCAGGGACTGATTCTTCAGTCCCGGGGACTTCGCAGCCCATGGAGATCGATTATGTGTCGGTCGAAATGATGGAAATAGATCAGGCAGTGTTCACTGTCAGGGAAGTGCCCTCATGGGCATGTCCTATCATGAACTTCATGGTGGATGGTCAAGTGCCGGCGGACGAAACCGAGGCCCGCCGGGTTATAAGGAGATCCAAAGCGTATACCATCATCAACAAAGAAATATACAAGAGAAGTACCACCGGAGTATTGCAGAGATGTGTCGAATCTGCGGAGGGTCTGGAGATGCTCCGGGAAATTCACCAGGGGGAGTGTGGTCACCATGCTTCGTCCAGGGCATTGGTGGCAAAGGTATTCCGGCATGGCTTCTATTGGCCAACGGCACTGCAAGAGGCAGAAAACTTGGTCCGGAAATGTAATGGGTGTCAAAGATATGCCCACCAGATTCATCAGCCGGCATCTGCCCTGAAAACTATCCCAATAACCTGGCCCTTTGCTGTTTGGGGCCTGGATATGGTCGGGGCTTTTAAGCCGGCCAGAGGGAAAATGACCCATATCCTGGTCATGGTGGACAAGTTCACCAAGTGGATTGAAGTGAAGCCCATAAGCAAGTGTGATGGTCACACAGCAGTGAAATTCTTAAAGGATATAATCTTGAGATATGGTGTTCCTCATAGCATCATCACTGACAATGGGTCAAACTTTGCCCAAGGGCCATTTGCCAGATTTTGTGAGGAGGTGGGAATCCGGCTGGACGTTGCGTCGGTTGCCCACCCTTGTGCCAATGGCCAAGTAGAGAGATCGAATGGGCTAGTATTATCCGGCATAAAACCCCGGCTGATAGAGCCCCTGGAGAAAACTCCGGGATGTTGGCTAGATGAGCTGCTAGCAGTGCTGTGGAGTTTAAGAACAACTCCGAATAGATCAACAGGCTACACACCATTTTTCCTGGTGTATGGAGCAGAAGCTGTGCTTCCAACAGATGTAATACATGATGCACCAAGAATAGTGCTATATACTGAGGAAGAGGCTAAAGAAGCCAGAGAAAATGATGTTGATCTGCTAGAGGAAGCAAGGGAAATAACTCTGTCAAGAACAATAGTATATCAGCAGAACCTCAGACGCTATCATGCGCAGAAGGTAAATCCAAGGAGATTTCAAGAGGGAGATCTAGTACTCCGGCTAAAGCAAGGAACAAAAGGCCGGCATAAGTTAACTCCTCCATGGGAGGGGCCATTCATTGTGAGCAGAGCTCTGCACAATGATGCCTATTATCTTATAGATGCGCAGGACCCCAAGAAGAATAAGGCGGACAGGTCCGGAGAAGAAACCAAGAGGCCATGGAACATAGCTCTACTGCGCCCCTTTTACTCCTGAGCAACACAATGTATGTATTTCCATATTTTCCTTTGTATGCCGGCGTGTTGTGCCGGCACAAGACTAATGAATGAAATACCGGCATCCCGAAGAAGCCGGGTAACTAGCTCCGAGGTATATTTGTTGTTTATCTACAGTTTTTTGTTATATGCCGGCTGGCTTTATTTGAATGTTTCCTATGTCGGCCTAGTAATGTGTCGGCACCAAAGGCCACTCTTCGACTCAGCTGCTGTCCGAAACCCGGCTTCATGGCTAGCAAGAGTAGATGCCGGAGATTGTCTACACATGGAAAACGGCTAAGGAAATACAGAGCAAGCGAACCGACATTTTCGTTAAAGCTAAAGTTAAAATTTAAAGTGTCGGATGATTTGAAGTCTAAGTCTCAAAGTTAAAGTACTGTATGTTCGAGGAAGCAACCTTGAGACTCATACGTCGAAAGCCAATTGAGGTAGACAAGCAGCCAAGGTTGTGAAATTGAGGAAACAGGAAAACAACTCGGTGACTTAGCCAAAAGATGATCCGACATTAGTAACAAGCAAACCAAGATAAAACTTGTTCAGGTAGCAAACCAAAGGAAGTTAAGCGTGTATATTACATCTGCACCCGGCATTCCGGGGATCTGATAAAACTTAAAGTTTTTATGCTGCAAAGTCAAGGAGCAGGGGCAGACGCAGAGGCGCCGGCTGGTGGAGCAGTGGCGGTGGAGATGTCGGCTTCAGGAGTGCCGGACCCAGCAGATGGAATGGAGCCATCACCTCCGCCCGGGGCAGATGCCTGTTCCGGAGCATCAGTGCCGGCCTCTTCAGCTTCCTCTTCATCCTGGCTGGAGTCGGAGCCCTCAGCAGCGGTGGATGTCCCGGCATCGTCCTTCTTCTCCGGCTCACGGATATCCCGAACGAAGGCGTCGGTGTCGGCATAGTCCACATAGCTGTGGGCCAGCTCCCGTCGGCGCCGGATATGTTCCGGATCCGTGGTCCAGATGGATCCTTCGCGCACAGTGCGCAAAGTTTCCAAGTCAGCCTTTTCATACCAGGACAAGAAGTAGCTGAGAGCTTCGTCAGCTCCAACCCTCGCGCCGGAATCTCGCCACTCCCGGAGGCGAACCTTGGCCAGCTGCAGATCGTTGCCGAGGTCGACGGGATCAGTGGGAGTCCTTTGTCCCGGCCAGAGGGCAGAGAATGCCTCCTGGGCGCCATATAAGAGTTCTTCGTTGTAGAGCGTCATGGCGTTTTTCCGGGACTGCAGAGCCAGCAGCTGCTCCGACATGTCCCAGTTGGGCGAGTCAACCGGAACACCCCGGCTTTCTCGGTCCAACTGCAAAGCCCTCTCAACGTCTTCGACGGAAGCGGGAAACATGTCTGAGGAATAGAAACAATGTTAGCAAAAGGAGAATATGTCGGCATAGATGCTATGCCGGAAAGAATTACACTATGTCGGGAAGGATAAAGGGAAAGGATTTGAAGCTTACTGGCAAGGTCGGCATTCAGCTGTGCAACTGTAACCTCCCATTTGGTGGCCTGCTCCTTCAGGCTATCCAGTTCAGCGTGGGCGTCGGAGGCATCAGTCTCGGAGGTGACAAGCAGGGTCTGGGTTTTCTTCAGAAGGCCCTCCCTCTGTTCCTTTTCGTCCAGAAGCTCGGTGATCCGGCCCTTCAGCTGCTCTACCTCGGCCTTGTGAGCAGCATCTCGGTCGTCCAATTGCTTGGCCACGTCCACTGAGGACACACAGTCCTGGTGGCGGGCCTCCAGTGCAGCTTTCTCGTCTGAAAAGAGTTGAAGTCAAAACAAGGATTTGAAGAAAGAAAACAGTGGCAAAGATTAAAGGATTTGAAGTATAAAGTGTCTATCCGGCATACCAGTAAGCTCTTTCACCCTCGTAAGAAGCGCGGCGACTTGTTCTTCAGTGCCAGCTGCAGAATGTCGGCACAAGGTTATGTGTCGGCAAGAAGAAGTATTGCAAAGAAAAGAGAGGAAAGATATCCGGGATATAGCAGTATGTCGGCAAAAGATTACCTTTCTTGGACAGCTCCAACTGAAGCTTGCTATGCTCGTCGGATAACTTCCGATGCTCGCATACCAAGTCATGAAACAGGTCGGCCCGGGTGTTGTTCATGCGCTGCAAAAGTGCCCGGATTTAAAATGTCAGCAGAGAAATTTGGCATGGTAATTAAGTTGAAGATTCAATCAAGTGATCATTCTACTGAAGACCCGGCACAGGTGCTGCGCACCTATCCCGGCTCTCGGTGACTAGGATTTGAAGCTCGAAACGAGCTTGTATCTCGGTCAAGAGGATTTGAAAGATAATTGAGATGTGAAATTGTTAAAGACCCAGCACAGGTGCTGCGCACCTATCCCGGCTCTCGGTGACTAGGATTTGAAGCTCGGATCGAGCTCATATGTCGGCAGTGAATTCAAAAGAAGCTAGCTAAAAGACTATGAGAAAATCCCGGATGTCCGTATCCCGGACAGCCGACATTTTCGGGGACTGGGGATATCTATATGTAAAGGACTTACGTTGGTGGCATCGGCCAGGCGATGAAGTCGTTGCTGAAGACTGAGAAGCTCGCAGGCGATCGGTAGGGGCTTCGCGGCCAGGATATCTGCTGGGCTGCCAGTAGCCGCGGCTTCGGCCTTCTTCTTGCTGCTGGAGTCCGCGGTGTCCATGCTGCCAGCGTCGTTCCACTTGGTGCAATGCTCCGTGAGAGACCCGAGGCTTTGGTCACTCTTTGTCACCAGGGAGATGATGCCCTCAAGTTCTGGCGTGTCGAAAAAGTTGCGCCGGTAGCCAGGTCGGGCTGCTGCCCTGCCAAGATGCAGGGCCAGAGCAGAGCTGGTCCGAGGCGTTGCCTTAGGAGGAGCAGTGGCGGCGGATGGAGTGCCGGACTTGGTCGGCTGGATCTTCAATGTGCCGGACTTGGCTGGGGCAGAGGTCTTGGCCGGCGCCGTGGTCTTGGCCGGTGCAGGAGTCGTTTCAGCAGAAGGAGTTTTGGGCACGGGCTGTTCCGGCGCGGCCGGTGCATCTTGGCCAGCAGAGGCAGGATCCGGAATAGTCCGGACTTCCGGCACTAAAGGGCCTTTACCCTTGATGTCTGCTCCGGCGTCTTCAGTTGTGCCGGCGTCGCTGGTGGGCGCGCCGGAGTCTGGTGCTTCTTGGTGGGCTCCTGTGTCCATGTGGACATCAGGAGCCGGAGGTTCCTGTTGAGCCCCCGAGTCCATGTGGACGTCGGGGGCAGAGGTGTCTTGTTCCGGCGGAGGAACGTCCTTCGCCAGGGAGGAGGTCTTGTCGGGCGCAGGCGAGGATGCCGGCGCCGGGGAGGTCGTGTGGCTGGCAGAGGGTATGTCGGAGGTAGCAGTGGCCGCGGGCTTGGTAACTTTCGGGTCGCCACTCGAGCCAGAAGCTTGTTCCGGCGCAAGAGGAGCTCTGAAAGAGAAAAAACGCCAAGTCAATAATGCAAGCAAGAGATATGTCGGAAATGAAACAAGCAGAAGGAACTTACCCCGCGGCGACAGGTCTCGGTTTCTTCAGTATGGGCACGCCGACCTTCTGCCTCTTCGACTTCTGAGGTGTGTCGGGCTGGGGCTTCACCCCTCGCTTCCGGCCGGCACGTCCGCCGGTGGAAGGAGGTCCCTGGTTCAGAGGGGCGGCGTCGATAACCATATCGTCCGGGATAGCTGAGGACGGCATTGGAAACTCGTAAGCAATAGGTGTTTCTGGAAAGGCATACGCAAGTGGCATCGGGTCATAGTACAGCAGGATCTCCTCGTCAGAATCAATCTCACCCCGGTCTTGAGTATAATGCCGGGATGAAGACCCCTTACCCATGGCAGCTGCAGCACGGGTGCTCCTGGGAAGCTTATCCCAATGATCCGGATCTTCAACATCCGCAACAGTGCGGTCCGCCGCGATCTTGATCCGGGAGTTCTCCATGGCTTGGAAGCTGAATTTCTATATAAACAGCAAAGTCAAGTATTCAGACAAGGAAATATGCCGGTGGAAGAGGTATGTCGGATCAATATGATATGTGTCGGCAAACAGACATGTGTCGGCTTAAGTATCTATGTGCCGGACATGGACTTTATGTATCAGATAAGATGGTTTACCGTTGGGGCGGGCCTATCCCGGCTGTATGGTTCTAGCCCCCAGGCAAAAGTGGCCTAAGAGGACTTGCAGACATCCTTAATCCGGCGCAGAATGTCGGCCGGAGTCAGCTCATGTGTGGAGTGCCGGGTGGGGTCCATTGGCCCGCTCATCTGGCAGATCTTGTGCGACCGGCGCTGCAGAGGGGAGACGCGCCGGCTTATATAGCAGGCCACCAGGTCTTGAGGAGTAAGACTGTCGGGGGGATGACCCCCGGTAGGGTCAAGAGAGTAGAAAGACACAAGGTCTATGATTGACTTTATGCCGGGTTATCAAGGAAGGCCCTGGCCGGAATATAAGAGCATCGGCCAGGCCGGCATATAATGTGTATCCCGGCTGATACTTGGATATGCCGGCATAGCCGGAATACTAGTATAGGTGTGCCGGCATATACTCAGATATGCCGGCCTAATTATTTTGTGTGTTGTGCAGGAGCAGGGGAGGCCGGATTACCCGACCCTCGTAGGTCGTTGGTCCGGCATATAAGTCCTGGGTATGGCCAACGGTCATATCCGGGATACTTAAGTCAACCAAGGTGTCACATCCCTACAATCAAGGAAGGAAACATCCAAGCATGGTAGCAGAGTAAGATGGCAGGGTGCACAGTGGAGGTTACCTACCCTCACTGTGCACAAGTACGAGCTTACCGCACAGAGGTAAGGCCACAGTTCAAGAGGTACAAGGTACAGGGATATGGCGTCCCATCGAGAGCAATCAGGGGCGAAGTCAAGGGTCTCTGCCATCGCCACCAGCTCCTGTTTGGAGTGTAGCCCTTGTCTTGTGGTCTTGTATGACCGTTGTAACCCTGGCCACCACTATATAAGGTGGCACAGGGAGTCCTAGCAAAGGGTTGGAGGTTGGTCACTCTGTACTCTTACACTTACCAGTTCATCTTCCTTCTCTAGCAGAGAGCTTGGAAGCACCATTGTGGTGTACTACATCGATCCATATATACAATCAGTAGAGCAGGAGTAGGGGTGTTATCTCCTTACGAGAGCCCCGAACCTGGGTAGATCAGTGTCTCTTTCTGTCGTGCTTTTTAGCTCGTTCCCCTCTCCCGAATCCTCCAGCATCTAGTCGGCCCCCATTTAAGCCATCCTATGGCATATGTTGTTTCACCACGACGACATTTGGCGCCCACCGTGGGGCATCAGATTGATATGCTGGGCGGAGTGTTCATTCGGACGGGGTCTGTGATAGCAGCTTCGGGAGTGCGCGTGGTCTCTGGCCTCGTCCAGAGGCTAGGCTCGCTCAGTTTCGTCAGTGACAACGCCGGTTGTCTCGGTGGCCGGCCGTTCCCCAGGGATGGCCGGATTGTGTCTTTCGGTTCCCACGAGGTGTACGTGGGGACTGAGAGAATTTGCAGGAAGGAGGTGCTGGTGGCGTCGGATCCTCCGTCACATCGGCTGGCTCACGCTGGGCGTAGCGCTCGCTCAGTAGAGTCGGCTGAGGTGATGATGGCCGGCACATCCGTGCCGCCGGCGGAGGATGCCGGCAAAGCAGCAGCGGTCGGAGCTTCTCCTCCGGAGCCGCCGAAGGTCAAGAGGTCGGCGCGTCCTCCGTTGGAGCGTGCGGAGAACCTGGCCGGCACTTCCGGTGTGCCGGCTAGGGGCGAGGTTCTTCTTCCCATCATCGACCGGCTTCTCGAGCCGGTGCGATCCGGCGTTGATCTGGAGCAGACAAGGGAGGTCCTGGAGGGATCTCGTCAGGCCCTCGTCGACGAGGCCCTGGCCATGAACCAGGAGCGCGAACGGTTTAACCGGCAACTCCGTGAGTATGAGGCAGCCCATGGTTTTACTCCTGTAGTAATCCGGCCTAGCCGGATAGAAGAGGTTAGAACTAGAGGCAGAAATCTTAATGCTGAGATAGGAAAAGATGCTAGAGATAAGAGTCATACTGCAACTAGTACTGTGCCTAAGGTAGTCTATAGTTCGCCAGTAAAGAACCTTAGAGCAGCGGCCGAGGTAGCTAAGGATTTATCTTGTTTATCCGGCGAAGCACTGCGTGAGCAGCAAGCCCGGCTTAACCAACTTTTGTCTGAAGCTACAAAGCAGCAGGAGGCCTTTAAGAAGGCAAACCCAGGTGCCGGGGCATCCCAGTACATTGTGTCGGCGGGAGGTGCCGGTGCGAGGTCGAGGGGCCAAGCCTCGTCCCCGCATCCTAGCGCCCGGCGTGCCGGAAGTGTGACCTCTGGCCGCCGGGACAAGCAGATCCAGGTGTACGATCCGGCTGCCGCCGGAAAGCAGGCGATGGTGCAGAAGAATGTCGGCCAAGCGGACAAGTATGTCGGCAGCAAGAAGCCCGGCCAGAGTATGCCGGCCGGGCATGAAGCAGCAGCGGCCGGTGGTGGCCGGAGTAACAGTGCAGCCCGGCGTCAGCAACAGGGCGCCGGAGGTGCAGCGCAGCAGCAGGGTGCAGGCCATCCGGGACATCGAGAGGATGACGGCAATTCCGCCCTTGCCAGGGCGGGATATCAGCAGCAGCATCAGCAAGGCCGGCATAGTGAGCAGCATCAGCCGGAGCAGCAGCAGCAGATGATCGCAGGCCCAATAGCATCCCGGCTTGGACCTCGGTCCTTGGAAGCCAATGATGCACGTTTCAAGCTGGACAAGCTCCAACAATCAGAGTTGGTGGAGAGACAAGGAGCTCCGGGCCCTATGTGTTTCGGACCCCGGATTATGGGGGAGCCGGTGCCTTACTTCTTCCAGCTCGCGCGTGGCGCGAGGACATATAATGGCAGTACGAAGCCGGAAGATTGGTTGGAGGATTACTCCACAGCGGTGAACATCGCCGGAGGAAACCTCAGATGGGCGGTACGATATGTGCCGCAGATGTTGGAAGGTCCAGCCAGGATATGGCTGAATAATTTGCCGGCCGGGAGTATCAACGGCTGGATTGATTTCGAAGAGCAGTTTGTGTCGAACTTTACCAGCACATACAAGAGGCCCAACCGTCCGCAGCAGCTGGCTAACTGCCGGCAAGGAGTGAATGAGACTGACCGTGACTATCTGACCAGGTGGTGCACGTTGCGCAATTCCTGCGAAGGAATCAATGAGCAGCAGGCCATCATGTGGTTCGCTCATGGGTGCCAACATGGCACCATGCTGTGGCAAAAGCTTCAGAGGCAAATGCCGGCCACGCTGGCCGAAACAATCAAGATCGCTGATAGTTATGCTCTGGGAGATCCCAAGCAGCCCAGTCTCGATTCACAAGGACAGGGGCAAACCCAGGGGAACACCAGCAATGCCGGGAGACCAGGGCAATACTATCGCCCGGATAACCGGAATAAGAGGAGAGATGAGCGGCCGGATTATCGGTACGGAGCAGCACAAGTTGCAGCTGTGGAGGAAGAGCAAGGGGGCGCCGGCAGTAGCCAGCGTCCGAGATATGAGAACTATCAGCAGCAGCCGCAGCAGCAAGCACAGCCGTTCCAGAAGAAGAATGTCTGGACCAACAAGAATGCCGGCGGAGCCGCCGGCCAGAAGAAGCAGTGGCCGAAGTATATTGTGGGTCTTGCCATGGACAAGCCTTGTGTGTTTCACACATTCCAGCCGGGAAAGCCGGCAAACCATTTGACAAGGAACTGTTCATGGCTGAAAGACATATTAGCAGGTCGTGCAGGTCCCTGGGGACCGGCTAGACCCTCTGTCCCGGCAGCTCCATCGCCGTTGACAGGTGCCAATACAATTGCAGTCCCACCTAGGCCGGTTAATCCTGGGAATCAGAGCAACGCCGGAAATGCCGGCGTAAATCAAGTTGACCAGAGCTATAATCCGGAATATAACGCCGGAGGCCCAGGAGCGGGCCAGAATGAGTACAAGGAGTATGATCAGAGCTATATGGTCTTTGAGACCGAGAGAACAGACAAGCAGAGCTTGTACCGGCGGAGTCTGGAAGTGAATGCCGTTATGTCGGCTGTGCCAAAGCTGATGTACTGGTCTGACCAGGCTGTTGGTTGGGACAGGGCAGATCATCCCCGGATCATGCCAAATCCCGGCGGATATGCTCTGGTGATGGATCCGACATTCGTCGGGCCGGCTAATAACGTAAGATTCAGCAAGGTCCTCATTGATAATGGAAGCAGCATCAACATCATGTATCGAGATACGATGGAGAAGCTGGGAATCAAGGAAAATATGCTGGAACCAAGCAAGACCACGTTCCACGGCATTGTGCCGGGACTTTCGTGTGCGCCGATGGGCAAGATCCGGATGGATGTCATGTTTGGCAGCCGGGATAACTGCAGGGTGGAAAACCTCATGTTCGAGGTGGTTGATCTGGAGAGCCCCTACCATGCTTTGCTGGGTAGACCGGCACTGGAAAAATTCATGGCCTCTACGCATGTGGCGTATCTGAAGATGAAGATGCCGGGACCCAAAGGGGTGATCACCATCATTGGTGATTACAAGCGTTCGATGGCATGTGCCACCGCCGGATCCAATCTGGCCGAGACTCTGATCATTGCAGAGGAGAGGAAGAGGCTCAAGCGAGCAGTGGAGATTGCTGAAATGGTCGTGGCCGGCAAATATATGCCGGGCATGACAAATCCCGGCGGCAGTGCTTCTTTTCAAGTAGGCAAGGAAGTCAAAAAGGTGCCGCTGGATGAAGCTTTCCCGGAGCGCCATGCCCTGGTTGGGGCAAGTTTGGATCCCAAATAGGAAAGCGAGCTCATCAGCTTCCTCCGTGAGAATCGGGATATCTTTGCATGGTCTACTTCGGACCTGCAAGGTGTGCCGAGGGAGCTGGCTGAGCACGCATTGCACGTGAGACCCGATGCTAAGCCAGTGAAGCAGCCGCTCCGGCGGAATGCCGGCGATAGAAGGAAAGCCATATGGGAGGAAGTGGCCAGGCTCTTAGCCTCTGGCTTTATCAAGGAAGTACTTCATCCGGATTGGGTGTCTAATCCGGTTTTGGTGGAAAAGAAGAAAGATGAGCCCGTCATAGTGAAAGTATGGCGGATGTGTGTTGATTACACCAACTTGAACAAGGCATGTCCTAAAGATCCATTCCCGCTGCCTCGGATCGATCAAGTGATTGATTCCACCGCCGGATGTGAACTGTTATCTTTCGTAGATGCTTATTCTGGTTTCCACCAGATCCCTTTATATGAGCCAGATCAAATAAAGACATCCTTTATTACCCCGTACGGGGCTTATTGCTATCTCACTATGCTGTTCGGTTTAAGAAATGCCGGCGCAACTTACCAAAGGT
The DNA here is from genome assembly GCA_007115705.1 of Dactylis glomerata. Classification (NCBI taxonomy): domain Eukaryota; kingdom Viridiplantae; phylum Streptophyta; class Magnoliopsida; order Poales; family Poaceae; genus Dactylis; species Dactylis glomerata. Next base: position 1,512,785 of record QXEO01000492.1, read on the forward strand.
GTATGCAAAAGTGTTTGCACGATCAGATAGATAAAAATGTGCAGGTATATGTCGATGATATCGTCATAAAAACCAAGGAGAGCAAGACTCTCATAGATGATCTCCGGGAAACCTTTGGGAACCTGAGGAGATTCCGGATGAAGTTGAATCCGGCTAAGTGCACCTTTGGTGTGCCGGCGGGCAAGTTGCTCGGTTTCCTTGTTTCCAGCCGGGGTATTGAGGTGAATCCTGGCAAGATTCGTGCCATAGAAAGGATGAAGTCGCCGACAGATTTGAGGGAAGTACAGAAGTTCACTGGGTGCCTCGCATCCCTGAGCCGCTTCATAAGCCGGCTGGGAGAGAAAGCTCTGCCGTTATATCAGTTGATGAAAAAGTCCGACACATTTGTCTGGACAACGCAAGCAGATGCAGCTTTCAAGGAATTGAAACAATTGTTGTCAACAGCGCCGGTATTAGCGTCTCCGATGCCCCGGGAGCCAATGTTGCTCTATATAGCGGCAACCAACCGAGTTGTCAGTACTGTGGTGGTAGTAGAGCGAGAGGAAGGAGGCAAAACCGTGCAACGGCCGGTATATTATCTGAGTGAAGTCCTCTCCACCTCAAAGCAAAATTACCCCCACTATCAGAAGATGACCTATGGTGTCTATATGGCGGCTAAGAAGCTCAAGCATTACTTCCAAGAGCATCCAATCCGGGTAGTGGCTGAGGCCCCTATCTCGGAAATTATAGGCAACAAAGATGCCAGCGGCCGGATAGCAAAATGGGCAATAGAGCTTTCACCATATACACCGCAGTACGATAAGAGGGATACAATCAAGTCCCAGGTCTTGGCTGATTTCTTTATTGACTGGGCCGAGATACAGTATGAGCCACCATTGCCAGATGCCAATTATTGGAGGATGCATTTCGATGGGTCCAAGACAATCCATGGCTTGGGTGCCGGCATAGTTCTCAGTTCACCAAAGAATGACCAGCTGAGATACGTCCTGCAGATTCACTTTGCAGCATCAAATAATGTGGCGGAATATGAGGCACTTGTGCATGGCCTGAAGGTGTCTAAGGACATAGGAATTCGCCGGATTATGTGCTTCGGGGATTCTGACTTAGTGATTCAGCAGTGTTCCGGCATATGGGACGCGCATGATGCTAACATGGCATCATACCGTTTCCTAGTGCAGCAGTTAAGTGGTTACTTTGAAGGTTGTGAGTTCCGGCACGTTCTCCGGGCTCAGAACGATGCAGCCGATGCATTATCCAAGCTGGGGTCTTCTCGAGATTCAATCCCGCCCGGGATTTCGCTGGAGCATCTGAGGAAGCCATCGATCAAACCCTCGCCGGAGTCATCCTCCATTTATGTCCCGCCAGGTCCAGACGAAGCAGTTCCAATGGAGATAGATGCCGGAGCCAAGACGGATAACCCGGGGACTGTTTCCTCAGTCCCGGGGACTGGGCCGGCATATGCTGTTAGTACAGTATTCCGGAGCAAAACTAAAGGCAAGGGTAAAATGTGCCTAGAGGTTGTGCCGGTATACCCGGGGACTGCTCCGGCATACCCGGGGACTGATTCTTCAGTCCCGGGGACTTCGCAGCCCATGGAGATCGATTATGTGTCGGTCGAAATGATGGAAATAGATCAGGCAGTGTTCACTGTCAGGGAAGTGCCCTCATGGGCACGTCCTATCATGAACTTCATGGTGGATGGTCAAGTGCCGGCGGATGAAACCGAGGCCCGCCGGGTTATAAGGAGATCCAAAGCGTATACCATCATCAACAAAGAAATATACAAGAGAAGTACCACCGGAGTATTGCAGAGATGTGTCGAAGCTGCGGAGGGTCTGGAGATGCTCCGGGAAATTCACCAGGGGGAGTGTGGTCACCATGCTTCGTCCAGGGCATTGGTGGCAAAGGTATTCCGGCATGGCTTTTATTGGCCATCGGCACTGCAAGAGGCAGAAAACTTGGTCCGGAAATGTAATGGGTGTCAAAGATATGCCCACCAGATTCATCAGCCGGCATCTGCCCTGAAAACTATCCCAATAACCTGGCCCTTTGCTGTTTGGGGCCTGGATATGGTCGGGGCTTTTAAGCCGGCCAGAGGGAAAATGACCCATATCCTGGTCATGGTGGACAAGTTCACCAAGTGGATTGAAGTGAAGCCCATAAGCAAGTGTGATGGTCACACAACAGTGAAATTCTTAAAGGATATAATCTTGAGATATGGTGTTCCTCATAGCATCATCACTGACAATGGGTCAAACTTTGCCCAAGGGCCATTTGCCAGATTTTGTGAGGAGGTGGGAATCCGGCTGGACGTTGCGTCGGTTGCCCACCCTTGTGCCAATGGCCAAGTAGAGAGATCGAATGGGCTATACTATCCGGCATAAAACCCCGGCTGATAGAGCCCCTGGAGAAAACTCCGGGATGTTGGCTAGATGAGCTGCCAGCAGTGCTGTGGAGTTTAAGAACTACTCCGAATAGATCAACAGGCTACACACCATTTTTCCTGGTGTATGGAGCAGAAGCTGTGCTTCCAACAGATGTAATACATGATGCACCAAGAATAGTGCTATATACTGAGGAAGAGGCTAAAGAAGCCAGAGAAAATGATGTTGATCTGCTAGAGGAAGCAAGGGAAATAACTCTGTCAAGAACAGCAGTATATCAGCAGAACCTCAGACGCTATCATGCGCAGAAGGTAAATCCAAGGAGATTTCAAGAGGGAGATCTAGTACTCCGGCTAAAGCAAGGAACAGAAGGCCGGCATAAGTTAACTCCTCCATGGGAGGGGCCATTCATTGTGAGCAGAGCTCTGCACAATGATGCCTATTATCTTATAGATGCGCAGGACCCCAAGAAGAATAAGGCGGACAGGTCCGGAGAAGAAACCAAGAGGCCATGGAACATAGCTCTACTGCGCCCCTTTTACTCCTGAGCAACACAATGTATGTATTTCCATATTTTCCTTTGTATGCCGGCGTGTTGTGCCGGCACAAGACTAATGAATGAAATACCGGCATCCCGAAGAAGCCGGGTAACTAGCTCCGAGGTATATTTGTGGTTTATTTATAGTTTTTTGTTATATGCTGGCTGGCTTTATTTGAATGTTTCCTATGTCGGCCTAGTAATGTGTCGGCACCAAAGGCCACTCTTCGACTCAGCTGCTGTCCGAAACCCGGCTTCATGGCTAGCAAGAGTAGATGCCGGAGATTGTCTACACATGGAAAACGGCTAAGGAAATGTAAAGCAAGCGAACCGACATTTTCGTTAAAATTAAAGTTAAATTGGAAGTGTCGGATGATTTGAAGTCTAAGTTTCAAAGTTAAAGTACTGTATGTTCGATGAAGCAACCTTGAGACTCATACGTCGAAAGCCAAATAAGGTAGACAAGTAGCCAAGGTTGTGAAATTGAGGAAACAGGAAAACAACTCGGTGACTTAGCCAAAAGATGATCCGGCATTAGTAACAAGCAAACCAAGATAAAACTTGTTCAGATAGCAAACCAAAGGAAATTAAACGTGTTTATTACATCTGCACCCGGCATACCGGGGATCTGATAAAGCTTAAAGTGTTTTTGATGCAAAGATTCAAGGGGCAGATGCGGGGCCGCCAGCAGGTGGAGCAGTAGCAGTCGAAGTGGCGGCTTCAGGTGTGCCGGAGCCAGCAGATGGAATGGAGCCATCACCTCCGCCCGGGGCAGATGCCTGTTCCGGAGCTTCAGTGTCGGCTTCCTCAGCTTCACCTTCATCTTGGCTGGAGTCGGAACCCTCAGCAGCAGCAGATGTCCCGGCATCGTCATTCTTCTCCGGCTCGCGGATGTCCCGGACGAATTTGTCGGTGTCGGCATAGTCCACATAACTATGGGCCAACTCCTTGCGGCGACGGATATGATCCGGATCCGTGGTCCAGATGGATCCTTCGCGCACGGTGCGCAAAGTCTCCAAGTCTGCCTTTTCATACCAAGACAAGAAGTAGCTGAGGGCTTCGTCAGCTCCAACCCTCGCGCCGGAATCTCGCCACTCCCGGAGGCGAACCTTGGCAAGCTGCAGGTCGTTGCCGAGGTCAACCGGATCAGTGGGAGTCCTTTGTCCCGGCCAGAGGGCAGAGAATGCCTCCTGGGCGCCGTAGAAGAGCTCTTCAGTGTAAAGGGTCATGGCCTCCTTCCGGGACTGCAGGGCCAGCAGCTGCTCCGACATGTCCCAGTTGGGCGAGTAAACCGGAACACCCCGGTTTTCTCGGTCCAACTGCAAAGCCCTCTCAACGTCAGCGACGGAAGCGGGAAACATGCCTGCAGAATAGAAACAATGTTAGCAAAAGGAAAATATGTCGGCATAGATGCTATGCCGAAAAAGATTACACTATGTCGGAAAGGATAAAAGGGGAAAGGATTTGAAGCTTACGGGCAAGGTCGGCATTCAGCTGTGCAACTGTAACCTCCCATTTGGTGGCCTGCTCCTTCAGGCTATCCAGTTCAGCGTGGGCGTTGGAGGCATCAGTCTCGGAGGAAACAAGCAGGGTCTGGGTTTTCTTCAGTAGGCCCTCCCTCTATTCCTTTTCGTCCAGCAGCTCGGTGATCCGGCCCTTCAACTGCTCAACCTCGGCCTTGTGACCGGCATCCCGGTCGTCCAGTTGCTTGGCCACATCCACCGAGGACACACAATCCTGGTGGCGTGCCTCCAGTGCAGCCTTCTCATCTGCAAAGATTTCAAGTTAAAAGGATTTGAAGAAAGAAAACAGTGACAAAGAGTAAAGGATTTGAAGTATAAAGTAGCTATCCGGGTAACAGCAGGATCCGGCATACCAGTAAGCTCTTTCACCCTCTTGAGAAGCTCGGTGACTTGCGCTTCGGCACCAGCTGAAGAATGTCGGCACAAGGTTACGTGTCGGCAAGAGTAAGCATTGCAAAGTAAAGAGAGGAAAGATATCCGGCATACAGCAGTATGTCGGCAAAGATCACCTTTCTGGGACAGCTCCTGCTGAAGCTTGCTGTGTGCGTCAGATAGCTTCCGGTGCTCGCACACCAACTCATGGAACATGTCGGCCCGGGTGTTGTTCATGCGCTGCAAAAATGCCGGGATTTGAAATGTCAGCAGAGAAATTTGACATGATAATTAAAGTGAAGATTTTATCAAGTGATCATTCTTTTAAAGACCCGGCACAGGTGCTGCGCACCTATCCCGGCTCTCGGTGACTAGGATTTGAAGCTCGAATCGAGCTTATATCCCGGTCAAGAGGATTTGAAAGATAATAGAGATGTGAAATTGTTAAAGACCCGGCACAGGTGCTGCGCACCTATCCCGGCCCTCGGTGACTAGGATTTGAAGCTCGAATCGAGCTTATATCCCGGTCAAGAGGATTTGAAAGATAATAGAGATGTGAAATTGTTAAAGACCCGGCACAGGTGCTGCGCACCTATCCCGGCCCTCGGTGACTAGGATTTGAAGCTCGAATCGAGCTTATATCCCGGTCAAGAGGATTTGAAAGATAATAGAGATGTGAAATTGTTAAAGACCCGGCACAGGTGCTGCGCACCTATCCCGGCCCTCGGTGACTAGGATTTGAAGCTCGGATCGAGCTCATATGTTGGCAGTTAATTCAAAAGAAGCTAGCTAAAGGACTATGAGAAAATCCCGGATGTCCATATCCCGGACAGCCGACATTTTCGGGGACTGGGGATATGTGTGTAAATAGAGAGGACTTACGTTGGTGGCATCGGCCAACTTGTGAAGTCTTTGCTGGAGGCTGAGGAGCTCGCTGGCGATCGGTATGGGCTTCGCTGCCAGGAAGTCGCTTGGGTCGCCACTGGTCTTGGCTTCGGCCAGCTTCTTGCTCCTTGAGTCCGCAGTGTCCATGTTGCTGGCGTCGTTCCATTTGATGCACTGCTCCTTAAGAGAGCCGAGGCTCTGATCACTTTTCGTCGCAAGAGGGACGAGGCCCTCGAGTTCTGGGGTGTCGAAGAAGTTGGTCCGGTACCCCGGCCGGGCTGCTGCCCTGCCAAGATGCAGGGCCAGAGCAGACCTGGTCCGGGACGCTGCCTTAGGAGGAGCAGTTGCGGCAGATGGTGTGCCGGACTTGGCCGGCTGAATCTTCAACGTGCCGGTCTGGGCCGGTGCAGTGGTCTTGGCCCGGGCAGTGGACTTGGCCGGTGCAGTGGTCTTGGCCGGTGCTGGGGTCTTGTCAGCTGAAGGAGTCCCGGGTGCGGGCTGTTCCGGCGCGGCCGGTGCATCTTGGCCAGCAGAGGCAGGATCCGGAATAGTCCGGACTTCCGGCACTAAAGGGCCTTTACCCTTGATGTCTGCTCCGGCGTTTTCAGTTGTGCCGGCGTCGCCGGTGGGCGCGCCGGAGTCTGGTACTTCTTGGTGGGCTCCTGTGTCCATGTGGACATCAGGAGCCGAGGTTTCCTGTTGAGCCCCCGAGTCCATGTGGACGTCGGGGGCAGAGATATCTTGTTCCGGCGGAGGAACGTCCTTCGCCGGGGAGGTGGTCTTCTCAGGCGCAGGCGAGGATGCCGGCGCCGGGGAGCTCGTGTGACTGGCAGAGGGAATGTCGGAGGTAGCAGGGGCAGCGGGCTTGGTAACCTTCGGGTCGCCGCTCAAGCCAGAAGCTTGTTCCGGCTCAAGAGGAGCACTGAAAGAGAGAAAACACCAAGTCAGTAATACAAACAAGAGATATGTCGGAGGAAATGCAAAGAAAAGGAAATTTACCCCGAGGCAACAGGCCTCTGTTTCTTCTGTTTGGGCACGCCGACCTTCTGCCTTTTCGACCTCTGAGGTATGTCGGATGGGGGCTTCACGCCTCGCTTCCGGCCGGCACGTCCGCCGGTGGAAGGAGGTCCCTGGTTCAGAGGGGCGGCGTCGACAACCATATCGTCCGGGATAGCTGAGGACGGCATTGGAAACTCGTAAGCAATAGGTGTTTCTGGAAAGGCGTACGCAAGTGGCATCGGGTCATAGTACAGCAGGATCTCCTCGTCAGAATCAATCTCACTCCGGTCTTGAGTATAATGCCGGGATGAAGACCCCTTACCCATGGCAGCTGCAGCACGGGTGCTCCTGGGAAGCTTATCCCAATGATCCGGATCTTCAACATCCGCAACGGTGCGGTCCGCCGCGATCTTGATCCGGGAGTTCTCCATGGTTTGGAAGCTGAATTTCTGTATAAACAGCAAAGTCAAGTATTCAGACAAGGAAATATGCCGGTGGAAGAGGTATGTCGGATCAATATGATATGTGTCGGCAAACAGGCATGTGTCGGCTTAAGTATCTATGTGCCGGACATGGACTTTATGTATCGGATAAGAAGGTTTACCGTTGGGGCGGGCCTATCCCGGCTGTATGGTTCTAGCCCCCAGGCAAAAGTGGCCTGAGAGGACTTGCAGACATCCTTAATCCGGCGCAGAATGTCGGCCGGAGTCAGCTCGTGTGTGGAGTGCCGGGTGGGGTCCATTGGCCCGCTCATCTGGCAGATCTTATGCGACCGGCGCTGCAGAGGGGAGACGCGCCGGCTTATATAGCAGGCCACCAGGTCTTGAGGAGTAAGACCGGCATCCAGGAGCTCGCCCTTAACCCGGTGAAGCGCATTCACCGGCATCACCGAATTCTTCGGGTTGTAGGTCCAGTTCGTCATAGCCAAGGGTGGCTCGTCCACAAATGGCGGCAGGTTGAGCAGATCCTCGTCGGTGGTGTTCTTGACGTAGAAGAAGCTTTTGTGCCACTTCTTGCAAGATTCCAGGAGCTCCACCTTGGGGAAGTCCGAGCCCTTCCGGGACATGATGGTGGCCGCGCCGCAGAGGGTCATGGGGCGGTCCTTCTTTTCCTGGGCCGTCTCCGGCGGGTCGTCCTTGCTCCGGGGCGGCTCTTGGACGACTTGCTTCCGCAGTTGGAAGTACTTCGCCCAGCCTTGAGTAAGGGCCTCTATGCCGGCATAGCCCTCGCAAAAAGCAGCGAAGGCGGAGAGGATCATCACGGCATTGGCCGGGATATGATGAGGTTGTAGGTCGTAGGTGTTGAGGAAGTCCCGGAAGAAGTCCGATGCCGGCAGACCGAAGCCCCGCTCGAAGTGGGCGATGAAGACGACGCGTTCGCCGGGTTCAGGTGCCGGCACAGTTTCTCCCGCTGGTAGCCGGCATGCTACGCCCTCCGGGACTCTCCTGGTGGAGGTGACCCAGGATATGTCGGCCGGAGTAACCTCCGACCCCTCCCAGCCGGAGCGTCCTTGGGCTCGGGCCGAGGTATCTTCCTCAGAGGCCGAGGTAGCCGTCATGCTTGAAGATGCCATCTTAGTGGCCGGGATAAGGCGTGAGAGCCGGAGTCCCGTGATGTTATTCCTATCAAGGCCGGAGAAAAGAGGGAGGTTAGTCTCTCTGGCATACCACTCTCACAGATGTTAGCAGGAATAGAAGATCTACCGAGGCAGTTAAAATAGGAAGCAAATAAGGGTAAAACTCCTAAAGATGAACACCTGCGAGCGTTGCCTAGCAATGCTAGTCGAATCAAAGGGAAAACTAGCTCTGAAACCGAGGCAGATCTGTGCAAGCGGGGCTACCGGTGCGAAGTTGTAAAATGCGTGAAAGAGGAAGAACAGAGGGAGGTCTCACCGGAGCTTGGCCGGCGACGATGGAGCGGCGGCGAGCGTGCAGGAAGATCCAATCTCCCTGCAATGCTGCAGAGAGAAGAGGCGGCGGCGGCGGCGGCGTCGTCAAAGGTGATGCCGTGCGTCGTCGGGCGTCGGCGTCGGCGGGGAGCAGGTCGGCTGCGGCGGCGATGCTGCTCTTCGGACCGGCGGTGGAGCGCAGGAGGCAGAGTAGCAGGCGAGGAAGGCGAGGAAGACGATGGTGGTGGGGGGTAAAAAGATACGTTTACCCCCGCCGCCCTGTTTATAGCGAAGAGGCAGGGTCGTGGGGATCGTGGGAGTGCTCCACTCCCCCGACCGTTTCTGCGGCGAGGCGCCACGTGGCGGCACAGAGTGGGGCGGCGGTTCCTGTAACCGTGCCATGACGCAATGATGGCGAGAAGTAACTGCTGCACTGTGAACCGTCACATCGTGGGTGATCGTTCGAGGTGGCAGGGCAGTTACAAGTTTCGATGCAAACCTGTCGGACATGGCTTCTCGAGGAAGACTCGTCTATATGTCGGATTAATTGCCCGATGTATATGTTCCGTCCGGAATACCCTCGGGATCGGCCGGAATAAGTTTTGGAACAGGAACAGAGGCCGGGATATGTGCAGATGTGCCGGCATATAATCTGATCGCCGGGGCATAATAAAGAAAGGTATGTTGAACCTGTCAAGGCTCCACAGTTATGACTGGGGAACCTCGGCAGCTTCGGGGACTAGTGTCGGGGGGATGACCCCCGGTAGGGTCAAGAGAGTAGAAAGACACAAGGTCTATGATTGACTTTATGCCGGGTTATCAAGGAAGGCCCTGGCCGGAATATAAGAGCATCGGCCAGGCCGGCATATAATGTGTATCCCGGCTGATACTTGGATATGCCGGCATAGCCGGAATACTAGTATAGGTGTGCCGGCATATACTCAGATATGCCGGCCTAATTATTTTGTGTGTTGTGCAGGAGCAGGGGAGGCCGGATTACCCGACCCTCGTAGGTCGTTGGTCCGGCATATAAGTCCTGGGTATGGCCAACGGTCATATCCGGGATACTTAAGTCAACCAAGGTCTCACATCCCTACAATCAAGGAAGGAAACATCCAAGCATGGTAGCAGAGTAAGATGGCAGGGTGCACAGTGGAGGTTACCTACCCTCACTGTGCACAAGTACGAGCTTACCGCACAGAGGTAAGGCCACAGTTCAAGAGGTACAAGGTACAGGGATATGGCGTCCCATCGAGAGCAATCAGGGGCGAAGTCAAGGGTCTCTGCCATCGCCACCAGCTCCTGTTTGGAGTGTAGCCCTTGTCCTGTGGTCTTGTATGACCGTTGTAACCCTGGCCACCACTATATAAGGTGGCACAGGGAGTCCTAGCAAAGGGTTGGAGGTTGGTCACTCTGTACTCTTACACTTACCAGTTCATCTTCCTTCTCTAGCAGAGAGCTTGGAAGCACCATTGTGGTGTACTACATCGATCCATATATACAATCAGTAGAGCAGGAGTAGGGGTGTTATCTCCTTACGAGAGCCCCGAACCTGGGTAGATCAGTGTCTCTTTCTGTCGTGCTTTTTAGCTCGTTCCCCTCTCCCGAATCCTCCAGCATCTAGTCGGCCCCCATTTAAGCCATCCTATGGCATATGTTGTTTCACCACGACGACAAAGACCGGCATCCCGGAGCTCGCCCTTAACTCGGTGAAGCGCATTCACCGGCATCACCGAGTTCTTCGGGTTGTAGGTCCAGTTCGTCATAGCCAAGGGTGGCTCGTCCACAAATGGCGGCAGGTTGAGCAGATCCTCGTCGGTGGTGTTCTTGACGTAGAAGAAGCTTTTCTGCCACTTCTTGCAAGATTCCAGGAGCTCCACCTTGGGGAAGTCCGAGCCCTTTCGGGACATGATGGTGGCCGCGCCGCAGAGGGTCATGGGGCGGTCCTTCTTTTCCTGGGCCGTCTCCGGCGGGTCGTCCTTGCTCCGGGGCGGCTCTTGGACGACTTGCTTCCGCAGTTGGAAGTACTTCGCCCAGCCTTGAGTAAGGGGCTCTATGCCGGCATAGCCCTCGCAAAAAGCAGCGAAGGCAGAGAGGATCATCACGGCATTGGCCGGGATATGATGAGGTTGTAGGTCGTAGGTGTTGAGGAAGTCCCGGAAGAAGTCCGATGCCGGCAGCCCGAAACCCCGCTCGAAGTGGGCAATGAAGACGACGCGTTCGCCAGGTTCAGGCGCCGGCACGGTTTCTCCTGCTGGTAGCCGGCATGCTACGCCCTCCGGGACTCTCCTGGTGGAGGTGACCCAGGATATGTCGGCCGGAGTAACCTCCGACCCCTCCCAGCCGGAGCGTCCTTGGGCTCGGGCCGAGGTATCTTCCTCAGAGGCCGAGGTACCCGTCATGCTTGAAGATGCCATCTTAGTGGCCGGGACAAGGCGTGAGAGCCGGAGTCCCGTGATGATATTCCTATCAAGGCCGGAGAAAAGAGGGAGGTTAGTCTCTCCGACATACCACTCTCCCCAAGGTTAGCAGAAATCAAAGATCTACCGAGCCAGTTAAAACAGGAAACAAATAAGGGTAAAAATTCTAAGGAAGAACACCTGTGAGCGCTGTTAGCAATGCTAGTCGAATCCAGAGAGGAACTGCACTAGATCTATGCGGATATGGCTACCAATGAGAAGCTATGAAGAAGCATCAAAGAGGAAGAACAGAGGGAGATCTCACCGGAGCTTGGCCGGCGGCGATGAAGCGGCGGCGAGCGTGCAGGAAGAGTTCCAATCTCCCTGCAATGTCGCGGAGGAACGATGCGGCGGCGGCGGCGTCGTCGACGGAGATGCCGGGCGTCGTCGAGCGTCGGCGTCGGCGAGGAGCAGGTTGACTGCGGCGGAGATGCTGTTCTTCGGACCGGCGGTGGAGCGCAGGAGGCAAAGGAGCAGGCGAGGAAGACGATGGTGGGGGGTAAAAAGAGAAGTTTACCCCCGCCGCCCTATTTATATGTCTGCCAGGTCAGGGTCGTGGGGATCGTGGGAGTGTTCCACTCCCCCGACCGTTCCTGCAGAGAGTCGCCACGTGGCGGCACGGAGTGGGGCGGCGGTTCCTGTAACCGTGCCATGACGCAATGATGGCAAGAAGTAACTGCTGCACTGTGAACCGTCACATCGTGGGTGACCGTTCGAGGTGGCAGGGCAGTTACAAGTTTCGATGCAAAGCTGTCAGGCATGGCTTCTCGAGGAAGACTCGTCTATATGACGGATTAATTGCCCGATGTATATGTTCCGTCCGGAATACCCTCGGGACCGGCCGGAATAAGTTTTGGAACAGGAACAGAGGCCGGGATATGTGCAGATGTGCCGGCATATAATCTGATCGCCGGGGCATAATGAAGAAAGGTATGTTGAACCTGTCAAGGCTCCACAGTTATGACTGGGGAACCTCGGCAGCTTCGGGGACTAGTGTCGGGGGGATGACCCCCGGTAGGGTCAAGAGAGTAGAAAGACACAAGGTCTATGATTGACTTTATGCCGGGTTATCAAGGAAGGGCCTGGCCGGAATATAAGAGCATCGGCCAGGCCGGCATATAATGTGTATCCCGGCTGATACTTGGATATGCCGGCATAGCCGGAATACTTATAAAAGTGTGTCGGCATATACTTAGATATGCCGGCCTAACCATTTGGTGTGTTGTGCAGGAGCAGGGGAGGCCGGATTACCCGACCCTCGTAGGTCGTTGGTCCGGCATATATGTCCTGGGTATGGCCAACGGTCATATCCGGGATACCTAAGTCAACCAAGGTGTCACATCCCTACAATCAAGGAAGAAAACATCCAAGCATGGTAGCAGAGTGGGATGGCAGGGTGCACAGTGGTGGTCTACCAACCCTCACTGTGCACAAGTACAGAGCTCACCTCACAGAGGTAAGGTCACAGTTCAAGAGGTACAAGGTACAGGGATACCAAGTCCCATCGAGAGCAATCAGGGAGGAAGTCAAGGGTCGGTGCCTTCGTCAGCAAGTCCTATTTGGAGTGTAGCCCGTGTCTTGTGGTCTCTTATGACCGTTGTAACCCTGGCTACCACTATATAAGGTGGCATAGGGAGCCCTAGTAAAGGGTGGGTCACTCTGTGTTCCTACACTTAGCAGTTCATCTTCCTTCTCTAGCAGAGAGCTTGGAAGCACCATTGTTGTGTACTACATCGACCCAAATATACAATCAGTAGAGCAGGAGTAGGGGTGTTATCTCCTTACGAGAGCCCCGAACCTGGGTAGATCAGTGTCTCTTTCTGTCGTGCTTTTTAGCTCGTTCCCCTCTCCCGAATCCTCCAGCATCTAGTTCGGCCCCCATTTAAGCCATCCTATGGCATATGTTGTTTCACCACGACGACACTCTCAAATCCCACCAAACCAACAAATGCTATGGAGGAGTTAGAGAAGAAGAACAAAGGTGGAGGTCAACCAATGACTCCAAGATCTAAATCTAATGGGTTCCCTTCACTTAGAGGAGGAATTGATTGGTGGGGATTGTAGATCTAGATCTCCTCTTCCAAATCCCTCAAAAATATGCAAGAATCATAGGAGGGAAGGGAGAGGAAGCAAGCTCAAGAGAGGCAACAATGGAGGTGGAAAATATGCTCAAGAACACCCAAGAACTCACCCAAACCGTTGGGAAGAAGCCCCTTTTATAGCAAATCGAAATAGGGCCATTGGGGGCAAATCTCGGGCAAAAACCGGTCAAAAGTCGGTCTCGCCGGGCTCTGCGCCGGAACGCCCGGTGCACAGCCCGGCGAGCGTCGAGCCTGCGCCGGAATCATGTTCTGGAAGGGTTTGCGGTGTAGCCCCGGTACGAGTGCCGGACCGGCTGGCGTACAGCCCGGCGCCGCCAGCCCGAAACCGGCCACCCGGTGAAAATCCCGGCGCCACCGGATTTGCACCAACTGAAAAACTCGGAAGACGAAAACGGTCATAACTTTTGCGTCCGGACTCCTTTTTTAGCAAACTTGGGCTTTTTGACAAGCTAAGAGAAAGACCTATCCAATGAACCACATAAAGTCCAAGAATTAGTAAGAGGTAAAAAAAAATAAGGAGAGGTGAGAACCTCCCATAGGAAAGAACCGGTAAATCCTCCAAACCCAAAAATGCAATAAAAGATGCACGAATTTCATTTTAAATAAACTTGGACTTGTTGGAAAGCTAACAACAAGCTCAAGAACCTCACATAGAGAAACAACAAAAAGCAAAAAAGTAGGGAGAAACAAAGTATGCAAAGGATTGAGCTCCCTAAGATGATGTGATCAAGTTACCCAACCGAAAGCCCCTCTTGATAGTGCAGCTATCTATCCTATAACCCAGTCTCCCAACAAACACCTTGAGACCGGTAAAAGGAAAACCTAGCAAGGACAAATCTTTGCCTTGCGCACCCCTCTTGATATTGATGATGATGCTTCATGCTTCTGTCAAGCCGGAATGCTTCACTTGATCATTGTTGCTTCGTGAAGACTTCCAATATGCTCTCCCATACACCACTATGGGATACCTTAACTAAGGCATGTCTTCACAATTTCATTATCACCAAATGGATGACAAGCTTCAAGCATATGATCTTCTCGAGATGCTTATCTTGAAACTTGCACTTGCCAACCTTGATGACAACCACCACTTGATGTCATCCTTTCATGGGCTATATAAAATCTCACTAGTGATGCATATCCATGACACAATACCTAACCCACATAGAAAACACAAACACACATATGTAATGGGTTAGTTCACAAAGCATAATTGACAAACCATACCATATCACAAGACCGATTGGTCCCATGTGGCACATTCCTTATGCTTCATGTGTTGACCAAACTACAATCCAATATTTGATCTTTGCCTTGGTCAACCTTGAATCTTCTCATGCTCTATCATAATATCTTGAGCCACATAAAGAATTCTTAATTTGATTGCATGCTCTAGGTATTAGTCAATCATATCTCAACTCATGAGACCATCATGACCTCGACATAGAGCCATATCTTGAATTCTTCTCTTGTAACCAAACTCTCAAGATCTTGAGACACCTTGGCTTAACACATAAGCTAGAGCACAGATTACTTGAGTTCTACACAAGAACTACACCTTTATTTATTCTTCTTGATCATATTGGATTCATCTCTTATTATTCAATGATCTTGATGCCAATACTTAAGATATATCTTTATCTTCATGGCATCCAAGCCTTGAATCCAACACACGGACTTCAAGCAATTCCTATGAACAATTCCTTCATAAAAAGCTCAATGAAAACATTAGTCCATAGGGATTGTCATTAATTACCAAAAACACACTTAGGAGCAATTTACCCTTACAATCTCCCCCATTTTGGTAATTGATGACAATATCAACAAGAGGGTTTATATAATGAATGATAGAAACTAATATGCAACTTATCTGAGAATAAATTGCATACAAGAGGTTGTATTTGATATGGTCATGTAACATGAAGCTACTACCGCATATCAAAATCAATTGTACTCACATAAACTACAACAAATATGGTTTATGTGAGTGCAACCAAAATATATAGAGCAAACTCCCCCACAATATATGCATGTGTGATGAACTTGAATTTCATTGCATACATTGTCAAGATAAACCTTTGATGGAGTTTACACTATATATTCAACCATGCAAAACATCTAACAAAGAAGAGATGCATGAAAGGCAAACACTTAAGCACAACCAAACTTAAGTATAAAAACTATTTCCCTTAAACCCTCTAAACTTCTCCCCCATTGGCAATGATTGCCAAAATGGATGAAGGAATTTAGAAGGCCAATATAGTATGAGTTCCTCCCCAAGATGTGCATTTCTCATAAAAATGAGTAAAATCATATGCACTTAACAAATTAACAATATTTGGAGCAAGTCAAACTATATTGAGGATCAAAGATTGCAAAAAGATGACATAGTGAAGGAAGCTTCAATGAATGAAGCAAGCAAACAAGCAATCAAGAGACCCAAAAAACCAATTGGACACAAGAAGATGTGATGATAAGAGCTACTAGGTGCTTTAAATGAAATAAGGAAGCTCCCCAAGGTTCATGCATAAATTTGAATTTTTTTTTGCATTTGAATACAATATGCACAAACATGGAATCCTCACTCCCTCTATATCATTTAAAAAAACAACCATGAGCATGAGAGAATACAAAAGAATCAATACGCTTATCTAAGTGAACTTTAGTCCAAAAATATTCATGAAATATGAGTGTGAGAAGAAGCAATAAAGAATAAACAAGCACTCATAAATCAAGTTCTTACCAACACCATCAAGAACAAAATGGATAAGAAAGATGGTCGTCAAAGAACGAGGATATCAAGGGAAGAAATTAACACTCTTATGCATATACATTTCTAAGTGGACAAAAATCATGATGAACAATCCACAAAGGAACATGTATACACAAGAGGTTAGATGAAATTAAGGAAGACATGATATCCAAGAGAGAGTCATAGAATATACCAAATAACTTTGCTAGAAAGCATATATTGCTCAAGGCTCCATTTTCCATTATGGTATATTAATAAACTCCCCATGCAAAATCATCAAAGCCATCACAACTAGCAATAAGGGATCAAAAGATAGTCGGGATGCTTTGAAAGGCAACAAACATAATAGAGAAGGGAACAACTTGCAACATTATCTATATTGCACATGAGAGAGCATTGAGGAATTAATATGCAATAAGTTGCTAAAGGGCATATTGGGATTGGTGAATCATAAACATGATTTTATATACTCCCCATCATATGCAATCATCTCAACATGCTCACATATACAATAAAGAGATTTCTTTATAAGACCTTTGCAAGAACCACAACATTTGCAAATAAATATTATCATGCCAAGAGCCAACCTACAAGAGTTGGGATGCTAGAAAAGTATGCATGAAAATTATAATTGTTACCGAGATAGCAATGATGTGATGTAGTAGATAGGAGTTCACCGATCATCCTAGCTTGTCTCCAATAATCATATGGTGATATCACTTTCCTTATAAATGAGACAAGCATCCATTGCATCTCCAATGTACCTAATACAACATTCAAGTACATCTTGGTCCCCAAACTTATTGGGTCCAAAGTGGTTAGACTAACCACAATACATATGATAAACTCCATATAAATATGTGCATAGTTAGAGATGAAATTTGAATTTCATGTATATCTTAGCCATTTAGGATTTGATGGAGTATAGCATACATATTGGATCAAAGAAAGCAACTAAGATACAAAATTAAGCATAAAGAGAATATGCATGCACCTAGCTTTCAAGATCCAAAGAAGATACAATTTAGACAAACTCACCAAGAGTATAAGGAGGTATAAAAAGTGTGGTAAAACACATTATTTGTCCAAATGATATCAAGAGAACAAATCAACAAATGATTTATTCAGAAAATTCAACAACTGAACCTAACAACTTATTGAGCATGAAGGAATAAATAAATAAAAGCATGCTCAAAGATTTATCTCATTCGAGCAAATAAATTATAGAAGAAGGAATGAGATAACTAACTCCCAAAAGAGCAAGGTTCCAACAAATAAACCAAACCCTCTACACTTTTCACAATGGCACAAGTACCGAAAAGAAAAGGTTTGTCTTACAACAACAACACACTTGATGGGGATCAAGAGATGAGACGAAGTCAAGAAAAAAGATCCTCAAGAAGGCAAATAAGACAATGGGAGTCAAAATAATTTCTTGGAAAGAAATAAGGGCAATAAGAGGCAAATTCCAAGGTGAAGATGATCTAGAAAAATTACCACATATATATATGAATACCAATTGTCAGAGACAAGAGGTTCATATTGGAATTATTTTTTGGTGGTGTATTGCAAAGATATTCAAGATCAACTTCACAATAAAAGGCACATGGTTAAATATTCAATTTAAGCACCATGCACGAAAAAGGATTCTTGGTAGCTCCAACAATAGACAAACAATCATGCAAAGGAATGATTAGAGTATCTTGAAGCAAACGGTTTCCTACTTATGATATAGAGAAATATATTTGAGTAAAACCGCACCAAGAATTCTGACTCAAACCAAGACCAAAGAAATGAGCAATAAAATCTTTTAAGAAATAATGGAGCTTGTTTGAGCAAACATGCCACCTAGGAATAAGATAACTTACAATATCAACTCTAAGTGGAAAAACCTCAAATGTTCACATTTCCTAGGCTTGTGATATACACAAGGCATATTACTCCCCCATGTTGTGATATTAAATTCTTTTCAACAAAAGGCAAATAAAATCCAACTAGAGATAATTAATGGAGATATAGAATTTGAATTTCTCATGAGCATGGCATACCACATAGTGACTAGATAATCTTGCAATATCAATACTAAGTGGTATTACTCATGTGCACACATTTATAGGATTGTGAGGTGCCAATGGCAAATCACTCTCTCAAAATGAGATGTTCCATTAATCACTCAATAAGAGCCAAATAAGATACCATCAAGATGCATTAGAGGCTCGAAGCAAACACACAAGTATATGATGTGCCAAACAACCAACACCTACTTGAATACACAAGATAAGTAGGTATAAGGAACAAAATATACAAACATATACTTGGTACAAAACCAAAAACATGCAAAGGGGCAAGTAACTTACAATGTAAAGAGGTTAAGTACAAGTTACCGCAAAGAGGCACATTGGATATAAAATGATAGTGTCAATAACTTGGCTTGATGAAATTAAATTAATGAAGATCCTTTAATTCTTCATGAGGTAGCCAAGTCTCCAATGCCCTCCACAAACACCTATTGATCAAGTTTTAGCTTGTTGGTCCCCAACCAAGTTGGGTCCTAAGAGGTTAGTCACAATAGGCTTGGCAACCCAAATGGTCCATTTCTTGGCACCACTTTGAGTTCCAACAAACTTGGCAAAGACATTGCCATCCTTATCTTTCCTAAGAGAATAATCATCATCAACCATGATAGGATTAGATAAGGTACCGCTTAAGCATGAAAACGCAAAGTGCCCCTTCTCACGACAAATATAGCAACAAGTGCTTCCCTTTCTATTCTTTGTTGATTTCTTGATTTGGGAAGCTTCATCTTGTTTCTTCTTTGAAAGTGGCCTATCTTCAACTTGAGGACGTGCTTGAGCTTGACCTTGTGGCCGCTTCTCTTGTTGCTTCTCACTCAAGTGCTTCTTCTTCAATGGGCACGATCTCACATGATGCCCTTCAATCTTGCACTTGAAGCAAACAATCTTGGCCAAATTCTTGACTTAGTCTTGGCCCTTCTTATTCTTGTTGCTCTTGGACTTGTTCTTATTATTGGAGTTGAATCCAAGTCCACTCTTGTCATTAGGGGATTTTTGCATACTCAAAATATTATTGAGTGTGGATTTCCCGTCATGACGCTTATCCAAGTCTTTCTCCAAACTAGTGACTTGGGCCTTGAGCTCTTTGATTTTTTCTACAAGGTTAGTAGTAATACAAGTACTAGAGGAGGTAGAAGCTTCATTGTTAGAGCAACAAGGCATAGCAAATAATTCATCACAAGATGTAGCAATATTATGCCTAGACAAATTACTTGGACTAGCACAAGATAATATAGCATTTTGGTTCAAAGTAGTGCTAATGTCCAAATGAGGCTCACAAGATGTTTTCTTAGAGATACTTGCCTCATGAGCTAACTTTAGCCCATTATAAGAGATTAGGATATCCCCATGAGAGCTTGAGAGCTTTTCATGGCTTTCCTCTAATTTCTTATAATTGCTTGTTTGCAATTCAAGTTGAGCCCTTAGATCAACATTCTCCTTTAATATAGATGCTTCACAAGAAGTAGAGTTAGTAGCACAAGCATTATTAATAGATTTAGCATTTGTAAGCTCATAAGTATCGTGGTTTCATCAATAGATCTGCCATAGGGGTAGGTGTATGGCAGTTTGTGGAAGGGGGTGAACACGGTGAAGCGATCTGAGATGGTGGTAGCACGAGTTTACCCAGCTTCAGATCGCGCAATAGTGGCGAGACCCTACATGCTGCTATAATTCACTATATGGCAACAAGTGCTCGGTTACAATGATGAGGTTGGCTGTTTCGCTATGCGATTGGCTGTAAGTCTAAGCTCTGCCTCAAGGGCTTCTCCACGCCGGCTTATAAAGGCACCTGGCGTGGGCTTCATGATGGTACTGGAGCGGATACAACTTCGAGTCCTAGACTAAGTACTATGCGTGCACTACAAGGCAACCCGCCATGGGCCTGTCTCCGGATCCGCCATGAGCTCCTGCGTCTAGTACCACCATGGTTCTCCAGCAACTGGGCCGCCCGGTAGGCAATCCGCCATACCACCCTGATGGGCCACCCTGGCTTGATGGTTTAGGACTACGTCGCTGGTATACCCATTTGGTATATCCCCAACAGTAGCCCCTAGGGAACTTCAAGATCGCCATCTCCATCTGCCATGCCTCGTCCTTTGGTGAAGTATATCCGCCATAGCTTGTCTTCTGTTCTGCGTCTAGATGGCGGTTCTTGATGTTCCTCTTTTCTCCATCTATCAATCCGCCGTAAATAGCGGATCATGCGATGTAGTTTTAGCTTAGCGAGATTTCCGGGATCCATTGGATCATACCATAGAAATCCACCATAAATTTCGGCACGTAGTTCCTTCTAGGGCAAGATTCACAGCGCATGCACTATTTTACTAAAGTTACTTCTTTACCCCCGGACACATGTCACTGGATTAGGGTTTCTGTGACCAGGACAAGCGGTTGTGATGGCGGGCTCAAATCTTGAGGTTTGGGGCCTATATATACCCCGGCCTCTCACCCCCAGTCGGTCACACCTCATTCACCCCCGAAGCTCTCTCTCTCTCCTCAGCGCCTCCACAAGAGCTCCGTCATCTCCGATGAGCCGCCGTAGGATTTCCTCATCGCCGGTGGCTTTTTCCGCCACAAACTAGCATCGTCTTCCACTTCCTCGCTCGAGATCTTGGAAGTCATTTTTGCCACTCCTCTAGCCGCCATGGAACCAGAATCGCCCTGCCAAGCCTCAAAGTCTGAAGCTATAGAAAGCTCAGCGCGGTCATCTAACACAGAGTCCGCCATACCCGAGACCACGGGAGGTAGCTGGGATCCTTGCAATCTAGACAAGGGAACTCTATCTTCATTGGATCAGGAAGGATGGATAGCAGCCAAGGAGATTTCCAGATGGCGGGTTGATCCTGGTGCAGCAATGCCAGCCCCTTCTGATGGAGAGATCATTATGCTGAAGTCTCACATCGACCGAGGCTTCAGCCTTCCGCCATCCTACTTTTTGAAGGGTGTACTCTGGCATTACAGGTTACAGCTACACCATATCGCACCAAATAGCTTCACAGTCATAGCGGGATTCGTCACGCTGTGCGAGGGATATCTGGGTATCAACCCACGTGGAGACTTATTCCGCTTGTATTTTAACATCCGCCACAATTGGGATATGAATGGAGATCCTCGCAATTGCGGATCGGTCTCATTTGTTCCTCGGAGTGGGAAATCATACCCTTATATTACCCTGCATGATTCTGCAAAGGGATGGCGGGGATCTTTCTTCTATCAGGCTGACCAGGCCCCTCCTGAAAGGAAGTATGGCCTGTGGTCTTTTGTTGATGGCCCCACCAAGGAGCAGGATAGCTGGGGCGTCATGGACGATTTTACCATGGATGACGAATGCCAACTATGCTCACGACGGATTTTGAAACTTGTATTTTCTGGACTAACAGGTGCTGACACCATCTAGCCTCTCCAATATCGCCCAGCTCTGATGTGCGAGTATAGCAGGATTGACGATCCTCAACGCTATTCCAAGGAGGAACTGTCTGTCAAGGAGATCGAGAACCGAATCCGCAACATCATCAAGGTGGGACAAGATGAGCCATTGAGGCTAAAGATCCCCATGTATGAGAACGGCAACTGTCTAGAGGTGAGTGCCTTCCTGTTCCACCATAACTATTATTTTTCTTGAATAACTTTGCATCTTCCTGCAGCTTTCCTTCCTTCGCCATCCGAGCTGAGCCGTCTAGTCTGTTATCCCCGGACGAAGGAGCTTACCGACGATGAGGACGAAACATCCTCATCTCCAAAAAGACAGAGGATGGTGGAAGAGGAGACTGTGGTGGATGAGCCCTCTGCAACTGTACCCCGTGGTGTTCGCGGCGTGGGCGGGTGTGTACGAGGATTAGGAAAGAGAGTTATCTCCCGCCATCTGTCCCCTGCTCTGCGTGGCCACTTGGACACCGTGCCTGAGCACTCCACCACTATCAACCTGCCAGAGCGGAAGTAAGGAAGAAATCCTTTTCTGATTTCATACCATCTATAACTTGACTTGTTCTGATCTGTGACTTTGACTTTGCGCATAGGAGAAGGAAAGTTGCTGGCCAAAAGCCTCCAAGGACCAAACCATCCCCCACCGCTGTTCCACCTACACCTGATGCTCCTATCCGCCCAACTAGACCTTCCACTTCTGCCCAAAGGGCTAGCAAGATGGCGGATGCCTCAGCAAAGGATGTTGGGCCCTCCACCCATCCTGCTAAAAGCGCAAAGAAGGTGAGCTTCAACGGGAAAATAGTCGAGATGGGCGCAGGAGCTGGGGAGGCCTCAAGATGGAAAAAGAAAGCAGAAGCTCTTTTCCGTCTTGACCACTTGCAGGAGGAGGCCAGTAACCATGTGTCAACTGCCATGTCATCATTTGTTCAAAGAACTAGCATTGTGAAAGAGGTATGTACTCCCAGTAGCCCCCGAGCACCATGGCGGATTTCCATAGAAGATTCGCTATGGTGCTCTAAGAGAAAACTACTTTAAATTTTTGCGTAGTATAGCCCCCGAGCGATGTCATATTATACAGTGCTCTATAGAGAACTTAAATTTTCCACTAAGTAGCCCCTGAGCATTATGGCGAATAACTATCCGGCATAAAGCTCTTAAGAAGACTTAAAAAATTAGTATGAGTAGCCCCCGAGCGTTATGGCGGATGCTATCGGGCATAAAGCTCTAAGAGTGACTAAAAAATCATCGTGAGTAGCCCCCGAGCGTTATGACGGATACTGTCCAGCATAAAACTCTAAGAGTGACTAACACTTCATATCATTTTGCCAGAATTACAAGAAAGTTGTGGAGGACCTGGTCCAGGTCGTCAGCTTGCAGGAGAAGGAGCTGGTAGAAAAAAGCACTCTTGTGGCGGACTTGCAACAGCAGCTCAAGAATAGCGGTAATTTCCTTTTGTCTTTGACAAGTTTAAGTACCTTTATGCTTATTTGATCAATGCTGTGCTGACACTTCTGCCATGCAGATGCTACCAAGCTTAAGTCCACACTTGAGTGGGTAGAAAAGGGCCATGCTATTGCGATGGAGGGGCTATAGCAGCAGCTCCAAAAATCATTGGCCTCGAATACCCTCCTCGAAGAGCAGCTGAAGGACCAGGAACGCCAGAATCGGAAGAAGGACAAGGAGATAGAGGATCTCCGCAAAGCCGCCGCCGAATTTGGACAGCGGCGAGATGGCTTTAACGAGCTCCTCGATCACTTCCAGAAGACCCTGCTAGGTTTCAAGGGCTCTCCATTCTGCGTAGTTTGTAATAATGCGTTATGCCAAATGTGACACCTTGCTTATTTCCGCTATGCAGCGACCCTGGACCAAGGCGAAGTGGATTCCGCCATAGGCTTGTGCATGGCCACTGACGCAGCAAAGAAGGAGCTAGATGGCCTTCTCAATGCTGGATGTTAGGCATGCGGGAGTCTGCAGATAGCGAGCTTCGCTAGCCTCTCCGCCATAGGGCTCACCAAGAAGCTGCTGCTCGTGCCTGGGCTAGTGGCGGACTGGAAGCAGTCTTCTGCTCGGGGTGGTGCCAGAACTGCCTTAACTTTGGTGAAGGCCCACTACCCCAAGCTGGACCTAGACATGATCACCTCCGCATCCCAGAGAGTGGCAAGGATGGAGCACTGGTGGACGAGGCTGCGATTCGGCAGAGTGTGCTAGGATATGATCAGCTGTGTGCCCTGGGCACCCAGCTGAACGTATACTATGAAGCATACGATCTGCCGGGGTCTCCAAGCCAAGCTTTGGCATCGATCTCTGCAGCCACCGCTGGTGCTGATGGCAGTGATGAAGTGTCCTCTGGAGTTCCGCCAGCCGTTTAAGCTATACCCTGCAATGTGGCAAAAGAAAAACAATGGCATCAATTCGGCCCCTGAGTGGGTCTGTAAGTTGAATATTTAAACTGCGTGTATGCTCTGCACTGTGCCTGATCTGCTTGTGGAGGATCAGTGAAATGCTTTTGAATTTGTGGCATAGTTTTTATGAAGTGGTTTTATGTGCAAAAAAGCTGCCAGGCCTATTTTTATGCAAATTGCAGTTGTTTGACATGCTAAAAAAAACACTTTAAAAAAAATTCACGCGTAGGATTATGCGATCCGCCATCCAGCTCTTTGTGCTTGACTTTTTGTGAGATGGCAAAATCTTTGCACGAACAATCCGCTAGGGCGACGATACTTGATAGCAACCATCCAAAACTCTTAGCAGATGGCGGCTTAGATCGTCAAAAAGTCACTACTCAGGAATCCACACAAAGAACGTCAGATGGAGATCAAAATATAAATATGCTACGTGGACCGCTATGGCGGATTTAAAAAGACGCAAGTGCAAAGCACAATTGCACAAAGGTTCCATACGATCTAAATGAACAATAAAGAAGGTAAAAGACTCAGAAAAAATCAGGAGTGAACCAAATGCTTTATTTCATTGATCATATAGAGGTGCCTATTACATAGCTAGATAAGTGCTAAGTGTAAAAAGGATGTAGCTGTGCGATGTTCCATGGACGATCTGTTTTGTCATAGATATCATCAGGGTCTCTTCGTTTGCGCTTCTTACTGGGTCACTTATCTAACTCACGAATATCAACGAGGTAGTAGGAACCATTCAGTAGAGCTTTGCTGATGACGAAGGGTCCTTCCCAAGGCGGGGATAGATTATGGGACTTCTGCTGTTTGAGGCGTAGCACCAGGTCCCCCTCTTTGAACGAGCATTTGTGAACTCGGCGGCTGTGATAGCGGCGGAGATTCTGCTGGTAGATGGTGGATCTCTGGGCTGCTAGGTCTCGTTCTTCTTCCAGCAGGACCACGGATAGTTGTCTGGATGCTTCTGCATCTTCCTCCTCATAGGCCTCGATTCTTGGGGAATCGTACTAGACATCACTTGGCAAGATTGCCTCTGCTCCATAGACTAAGAAGAAAGCGGTGAGGCCAGTTGATCTATTTGGCGTGGTCTGTAGACTCCATAACATAGATGGCAACTCTTCTGCCCAGGCTCCAGCTACTCTACGTAGCGGTGTTTCTAGGCGTGGCTTGATCCCTGACATGATTAGTTTGTTGGTCCACTCAACTTGGCCATTGGAATATGGATGCGCCACAGATGCCAGGTCAAGGCGGATTCCGTTGTGATGGTAGTACTCTTCAACTTCTCCCTGAGACAAGTTAGTGCCATTGTCGGTGATGATGCTATGTGGGATGCCGAATCTGACCACAATGTCCTTGACGAATTTTAGGGCGGTTTTGCCATCAAGTTTCCTGATGGGCTTAGCTTCCACCCACTTCATGAATTTGTCTACCGCTACCAGGAGGTGCATAAATCCCGAAGGTGCTATTTTTAGCGGACCGACCATGTCCAGCCCCCAGACCACAAAAGGCCAGGTTATAGGGATCATATGCAGCGCTATGGCGGGCATGTGGGTTTGCTTGGAGTACATCTGGCAACCTTGCCAGAGCTCCACGATATGGTCTGCATCTGCCTTGGCTGTTGGCCAGTAAAATCCATGGCGGAATGCCTTAGCTACGAGGGATCTGGCGGCGGCGTGATGCCCACATTCACCTTCATGGATCTCCCTTAGTATTTCGATTCCATCCACTTGGGATATGCACTTCATGAAGACTCCCGAGGTGCTTTGCTTGTAGAGCTGGCCATCTATGATGGTGTACGCTCTTGCTCTATGCTCCATTTATCTCTTCTGGACTTCGTCCTCGGGTAGTTTCTTGCTCGTCAGATACTCCAGGTAGGGATCTGCCCATGGCGGATTGCTGGGCAAAACCGCCATAACGGGGGAGCTTGCTAGTTCCGGATTTTCTGGATCCACCATCTTGACTGATGGTACGTGCAGATGCTCGAGGAATACGCCTGGCAGAACTGCCTTGCGGCTAGACCCTAGCTTGGACAAGGTATTGGCCACCATGTTATCTTCTCATCGTACGTGCTTTATGTCGTAGCCGAGGAAACTTTTGGCCATCTCATCCACTTCGTCTCTGTAAGCCACCATAACTTCGTTCCGAGCTTTGTATGTGCCAGCCACCTGCTGGGCGACAAGGTCAGAATCTCTGCAACACATAATATGTTGAACGCCGATCTCCTTTGCGATGCGCAGCCCGTGCAGTAGCGCTTCATATTCCGCGATGTTGTTGGTGGTGGGGAAATGAATCTGGAGAACGTAGCTGAGCTCATCTCCCTTGGGAAATTTGAGTGTCACTCCAGTCGCGATGTTGTTGGTGGTGGGGAAGTGAATCTGGAGAACGTAGCTGAGCTCATCTCCCTTGGGAAATTTGAGTGTCACTCCAGCCCCCGAGCCGTGTAGCAGCTTTGAACCATCAAAGAGCATCACCCAATGCTCTGGTTCTGGGACGGGCATAGTCTCCTATGCTTCCTTCCAATCTGCCATGAATTCCGCCAGGGCCTGAGACTTGATGGTGGTGCGAGGCTTGTAGTCGATGTCAAAGGAGGCCAGTTCAATGCCCTACTTTGCAACTCGTCCTGTTGCGTCGCTGTTGCTGATGATGTCCTTCAGTGGAGCCTTGCTTACCACTATGATTTTATGGTCATAGAAGTAATGCCGTAACTTATGAGAAGCTAGGAAAACTCCATATGCCAACTTTTGGTAGTGAGGGTAGCGCTGCTTGGATTCAGTCAGGACCTCACTAACATAGTAGACTGGTCGCTGTACGCCATACTCCTGCACTTCTTCCTTACATTCTACCATGATGACGATGCTGACAACCCTGTTGGTTGCCGCCATGTATAGTAACATGGGTTCCTGGTCTTCGGGGCTGCTAGGACTGGTGCAGTTGATAATACTCTCTTCAGATCCTTAAGCGCAGCGTCTGCCTCATCGGTCCAGACGAATTCGTCTGATTTCTTCATCAGCTTGTAGAGTGGCAAAGCCTTCTCACCAAGATGACTGATGAATCTGCTCACTGCTACCACGCAGCCTGTGAGTCGCTGCAGATCCTTCAAATCATTAGGCCGTGAGATGTCAAGGATTGCCTTGATCTTCTCCGGGTTGACCTCAATTCCACAGTGGGAGACGATGAATCCCAGGAGTTATCTAGCTGTTACCCTGAAGATGCACTTCGTGGGGTTAAGCATCATGTTGTACTTCCTTAGATTGTCGAAGGTCTCTTGTAAATCCGCTATAAGGCCATTTTGCTTCTTGGACATAACAGCGATGTCGTCCACATATGTGTGGATGTTGCATCCGATTTGATCCGCCAGGCATTTTTGCATGGTGTGCTGGTACGTTGCTCCTGCATTTTTCAGACCAAATGGCATTGTCACGTAGCAATATGTGCCATAAGGTGTGACGAACGACGTAGCCAGCTGGTCGGACTCGTTCATCTTGATCTGGTGGTATCCTGAGTAGGCATCTAAGAAACATAGCAATTCTGATCCCGCCGTTGAGTCAATGACTTGGTCAATGTGAGGCAAGGGAAAAGGATCTTTTGGACACGCTTTATTCAGGCCAGTGTAATCTACACGCATACGTAGAACCTTTGTGTTTTTCTTAGGAACTAACATAGGATTTGCCACCCACTTCGTATGGATCACCTCTTTGATGAAGCCTGCTTTCAGTAGCTTGGAAATTTCCTTTGCTATCGCACGGCGTTTTTCATCTCCGAAGCGTCTCATGGCTTGTCTTACTGGCTTAGAGCCAGGGATTATTTATAGGGCATGCTCGGCAAGTTCCCTGGGTACACCTGCCATGTCAGATGGCTGCCATGCAAAGATGTCCCGGTTCTCAGGGAGGAACTCAACCAGCACGCTTTCCTATTTGGGGGACAGATTTGTCCCAATGGAGGTGGTCTTGGCGGCATCACTAGTGACAAGTTCCACTTGTTTTGTATCAACTATAGGCTTAAAGGTGGGCGGGGAGGTGGAAACTTCTTGCTTGGATGCCAGCATCTCCGCAGGGTCTGTGGCGGCGTGGATTTCTTTGAACTCCTCACCGAAGAACACTGCTTCCGCAAAAGCGGCTTGTTTGGGATATACCAAATAGGTATACCAGCGACGTAGTCCTAAGTCAGCAAGCCAGGGTGGCCCATCAGGGGTGGTATGGCGGATTCGCCATACCGGGCGGCCCAGTTGCTGAAGTTAGCACGGCGGTACTGGACGCAGGCGCTTATGGCGGATCCGGAGACAAGCCCATAGCGGACTACTGGCGGTGAGCCTATGGCAGATCCGGAAGACGGCCCATGGCGGGTGACCTTGTAGTACACGCGTAGGACTTAGTCTAGGACTCCAAGTTGTATCTGCTCCGGTACCAACGTGTAGCCCACACCAGGCGCCTTTATAAGCCCGGCGTGGAGCAGCCCTTGAGGCAGCAGACCAATCTTACAGCTGATTGCATAGCGAAACAGCCAACTTCATCATTGTAACCGAGCACTTGTTGCCATATAGTGAATTATAGCAGCACGTAGGGTCTCGCCACCATTGCGGGATCCGAAGCTGGGTAAACTCATGCTACCACCGTCCTGGATCGCTCCTCCATGTTCACCCCCTTCCACAAACCGCCATACCCCCACCTCTATGGCAGATCTATTGATGAAACCACGACAGTTGCCGCCCACCGTGGGGCTAAGCGCGTCTGGAGCGCAGATCCAAGCAGGATCCGCCTTTGCAGGCATCGGCGACACCGTCACCATCGGGCGCATCCTCTACGATTCCGGCTTCCCCATCGTCCTAGCGGATAACCTCTGGGTGCCGGCTAGAGAAGACCCTGCTCGATTCACCATCGTTCCGATTGGAGATATCCATATCTTCATTGGAGAGACAAACCCTACCCCCGCTACGGAAACCAATTTCCGGCGGATTGGTATGGCCGAAATCCCCAAACGGACTGCTTTCTAGCTGGATACGGAGGAGGACTCATCTGATCTGGAACTTTCCAAGTTGCCCAGATCGGATCTGAAAAGTAATCCCACCCAGCCCGCCCTAGAGGTAGAGGAAGTGGTGGAAGACCGCAGTGAATCCGCCATGAGCAATCTGGCGTTAGAGACACCGCGGTACTGCCTTCTTGCGTTCGCAGGTATCACTTCGGGATCTACCTCCAATGGAGAAGATAGCCCAGGTGAATCCATCCTAGAGGCACTTAACGAAAGTGGTGAATGGGATGACTGGGACAGCAAAGGCTATGATTCCGACCATTACGATGCCGCCATGAGAAAACTCGAGGCGGAATTGGCGCAGCAGGCACTTGAAGAGCAACAAGCAGCGGCCAAACAGGTGTTTGTAACCAACAAAGGAGATGACGCTGGGCAGACAACAGATGATCCGCCATCTCAGGAAGTCCACGACGAAGATGCCGGCAATGAGCAGGGTAACCCTCCATCAGCCGCCGATCCCACCACGGAGCAACTTCCCGGGATTCACGGCGGACCCAGGCCGCTACTACCCGCCATCCCCGAGGACCAGCACCCAGAAGACTTCACGACCCCACTGGATAAGGTCGTCTACGGAACTCTAGCAGATCCAATCACCCCTGACTATGTCAGAGATGTGAACAATCTCGAGAAGAAAAGGCGAGCACTCCTCAAGGAAGCAAAGCGAGTCGAGAAGATGGGCAAGCAGGTTGATGATGACATTGCTAAAGCTCAAGAAACGCTGAAGCACGCAAGGAACATGGAAGAGAAGTATGCCACTCTCATTCAGAACCAGATCAACGAGGGAGGTGACCCGTAGCTGGTACAAAACCTTGAGTTCACCGTACCAACAGCGGAAACTCTAGCCAAGATGTACATCAAGAATCCACCATACGTGGACAAAAACCGCGATGAAATTAGGGCTACGCCCATCGAGAACATCGTGGCTGCAAAGGAGCTATTGGAACATAACAAGAGCCCAGCAGCCCTAGAGACAGCGGTGAAACTGATGACCAAAGCATTAGTGCAGCAAGAGAAGGCTACGTCGTCGCGACGACTCGAATCTGATCCTGCGCTATGCAGGTCTAGCACTGCCTCTAAAGCTCGGGGGGCTGGCAACTATGGTGAACATCCTGACAACGAATCTCATACCGGATCCTCAGAAATCTGAAGAAGAGAAGCTCGCAACCGGGCGAACGCCATCCCAATATCCTCCGATGACAAAACACATGGCAAAGGCCCGCAGAGAAACCCATCGCCACCCCGCAAGAATTACCCTGCTTACGGATACCAAGACAATGCTGCCCCTTGCCATAAGACCAACATGCCACCACCAAAGCATAAGACGTTCGAAGTCCCAAAGGGGGGAATTGTCATACGCGACAATGATGGCAAGCGAGGGCGAAGCCGTGATGCTGGACGCAGAGACGATCCGCCACGGCGGGAAACCAGCAGGGATGGCGGATCCAAGAGAAGGGACCGCTCTCGCCATGACGATGATGCGCATCGCGGCGGCAATAAAGACAAGCATCGCTCCACTCCCCATCACGATGACAAAGGGCAAGGCTCCCGCTGCCATGACAATGATCCATCTCCACGAAGAACAGAAGGAAGCCGTCGTAGCTGCAAAGATCAGTCACAGGACGGCGAGAGTAAAAGACGGCATGACCCTTCGCCATCCCCACCAGGGAGCCCCCATGGCGGCGGTGGTGGTGGCGGCGGACCAGCAAGGTCGCGCAACTCTCGCAAGGATCCGCCAGACCAGAAGCCCTACGACGCTCGTACACATCTAAACGAGATTGCCAAGTCTCAAACAGCCTTCTTCCTTGGCCCAAAGTGCTTTGGACAACGGATTCGTGATGAGCCCATCCCGGATGGGTTCAAGATCGAGAAAAATATCCGCCAGTACAATGGAGTCGATAGGCCTTTGACTTGGCTACAAGATTACTTCAATGCAGTACAATTCGCCGGGGGATCTCCCAATGTTGCTGTCCGCTATTTGCCCCTGATGCTATCCGGCACTGCGAGGTAGTGGATCAATGACTTGGCGGAAAACTCCATCCAAACCTGGTTCGATATGCAAACTGCGTTCACCAAAAATTTCGAGGGGACTTACAAGAGACCCCATAACATTGGTGACCTCCAACGGTGCCGACGAGCCGATGATGAGACCTCCCAAACTTTCCTCGCGCGATGGCTGGATATGAAGAACTCCTGTGAAGGGGTTACTGACGAATCCGCCATCCTCGCGTTTATTGACAGTTTGGAGAGAGGCCAACTGCTCCGCCATCGCCTGTTGCGGGAAAGGAACGAAGGGAAACTAACCCTAAATTCCATGATCACCATCGCAAGCAACTACGCGGCCGCCGCCGACGACGCCCGCGAATCTCTGAAGGCTTCCGCCATCCAGAACACTAGAAAGCAGAATAGCAGCAACAAATGGAAGAATCCGCCAAAAGAGCCACAGGCTCCGGACATGGTGGCCACAACCTTTGCTGACAAGGGACAAAGCAGCCAGCGCGGCAGAGGACGCGGAGGTAGCGGTGGCCAGCCGCGGAATTCTGCCACTCCCGCTTCGGCGCCATCCGCCCCCGTGTCTTACGACGAATACCATGATATGCCATGTTTTGCCCATCGTGACGCCTCGGGAAAGTGCAACCACACCAACCGGAACTGCAAGTGTGTCAACGACCTCAAGGCGGATCAAGAAGCTGGCTTCAAGCGCAGCCGGCGACAACGGCCTCGTGGCAAAGGAAAAGCGGATAAAGACAAGGAGTCCAGGGATGGCAGTGATATGGACGAAGACCCTGCGCCCAAACCCGCCGAAAAGGCAGAGGGTGGTGCTGGCAAGTAACCCAATCAAGGACAAAAAAGGTGCCTTTCACACATTCCTCGGACCCCCCACGGCAAAGGCACAGAGAGCTGCTATGCGCTCCCTTAATGCCACCGTGCCAAAAATCCGCCAGTACGTATGATGGTCCAAAGTACCGGTGCACTGGAGCCGAGATGATCACCCAGAGCATATCCCAGATGGATATTATGCCATGGTGGTATGCCCTGTAAACCATGGCTATGAGTTCTCCAAATG
The DNA here is from genome assembly GCA_007115705.1 of Dactylis glomerata. Lineage (NCBI taxonomy): Eukaryota > Viridiplantae > Streptophyta > Magnoliopsida > Poales > Poaceae > Dactylis > Dactylis glomerata. The sequence goes on from QXEO01000492.1 coordinate 1,544,682, forward strand.
CTTAATGGATGGCGGCAGCAGCTTGAACATCATGTACGTGGAAACTTTGACAAAGCTCGGCCTCACCAAGACCCAACTCCGCCATAGCGCGGTCACCTTTTATGGGGTGGTTCCTGGTCGCCAAGCCAAGTCCCTCGGGTCCATCACACTCAACGTTGCCTTCGGTAGTGAGGAAAACTACAGAGAAGAGCCCATAACCTTTGAAGTGGTTCCGTTCAAAAGTACTTACCACGTATTCTTTGGGCGCCCTGCCTTCCACAGCTTCCATGCAAGGCCATGCTACATCTACAATCAACTGAAGATGCCAGGACCGGATGGCATAATCACTGTTTATGGCAGCTTCAGAAAGGCAAAGGAGTGCGAGGAAGGAGAAGCCGCCTTCATGGAAGCAGTGTTCTTCGGTGAGGAGTTCAAAGAAATCCACGCCGCTACGGACCCCGCGGAGATGCCGGCATCCAAGCAGGAGATTTCTGCCTCCCTGCCCACCTTCAAGCCTACAGTCGACACAAAACAGGTGGAACTTGTCGCTGGCGATGCCGCTAAGACCACCGCCATTGGGACAAACTTGTCCCCCAAATAGGAAAGCGCGCTCGTCGAGTTCCTCTGTGAGAACCGGGACATCTTCGCATGGCAGCCATCTGACATGACGGGTGTACCCAGGGAACTCGCCGAGCACGCTCTGCAGATAATTCCTGGCTCCAAGCCAGTAAGACAAGCCATGAGATGCTTCGGAGATGAAAAGCGCCGCACCATAGCAAAGGAAATTTCCAAGCTGTTGAAAGCATGCTTCATCAAGGAAGTGATACATACTAAGTGGGTAGCAAATCCGGTACTAGTTCCTAAGAAAAACACAAAAGTTCTACGCATGTGTGTAGATTACACTGGCCTGAACAAAGCATATCCAAAAGACCCTTTCCCCTTGCCTCGCATTGACCAAGTCATTGACTCGACGGAGGGATCGGAGCTGCTGTGTTTCTTAGATGCCTACTCAGGATACCACCAGATCAAGATGAAAAAGTCCGATCAGCTCGCTACGTCGTTCGCAACACCTTATGGCACATATTGCTATGTCACAATGCCATTCGGTCTAAAAAATGCAGGAGCAACGTATCAGCGCACTATGCAAAAGTGCCTGGCGGATCAAATCGGACGAAACATCCACGCATACGTGGACGACATCGCAGTTATGTCTAAGAAGCAAGATGGCCTTATAGCGGATTTGCAAGAGACCTTTGACAATCTCAGGAAGTACAACATGATGCTTAACCCAACGAAGTGCATCTTCGGGGTCCCAGCTGGGCAACTTCTGGGATTCATCGTCTCCCACCGTGGAATTGAGGTTAACCCGGAGAAGATCAAGGCAATCCTCGACATCTCCCGGCCCAAAGACTTAAAAGACGTACAGCGACTCACAGGCTGCATGGCAGCAGTGAGCAGATTCATCAGTCGTCTTGGCAAGAAGGCTTTGCCACTCTACAAGCTGATGAAAAAATCAGACGAATTCGTCTGGACCGACGAGGCAGACGCTGCGCTTAAGGATCTGAAGAAAGTGCTATCCACTGCACCAGTCCTAGCAGCTCCCGAAGACCAGGAACCCATGTTGTTATACATGGCGGCAACCAACAGGGTAGTCAGCATCGTCATGGTGGTAGAACATAAGGAAGAAGCGCAAGAGTATGGCGTACAGTGACCAGTTTACTATGTCAGCGAGGTCCTGATGGAATCCAAGCAGCGCTACCCTCACTACCAAAAATTGGCATACGGAGTCTTCCTAGCTTCTCGTAAGTTAAGGCATTACTTCTGTGACCATAAGATCACAGTGGTGAGCAAAGCTCCACTGAAGGACATCATCAACAACAGCGACGCAATAGGACGAGTTGCGAAGTGGGGCATTGAATTAGCCTCTTTCGACATCGACTACAAGCCTCGCACTGCCATCAAGTCGCAGGCTTTGGCGGAGTTTATGGCGGACTGGAAGGAAGCACAGGAGACTACGCCCGTCCCAGAACCAGAGCATTGGGTGATGCACTTTGATGGCTCAAAGTTGCTACACGGCTCGGGGGCTGGAGTGACGCTCAAATCTCCCAAGGGAGATGAGTTAAGCTATGTTCTCCAGATCCACTTCCCCACCACCAACAACATCACGGAGTATGAAGCGCTACTACATGGGCTACGTGTCGCAAAGGAGATTGGCGTACAACACATTATGTGCTGTGGCGACTCTGACCTTGTGGCTCAGCAGGTGGCTGGCACATACAAAGCCCGGAACGAAGTCATGACGGCATATAGAGACGAAGTGGACAAGATGGCCTAAAGTTTCCTCGGCTATGACATAAAGCACGTACAACGAGAAGATAACATGGCGGCCAACACCCTGTCCAAACTGGGATCCAGCCGCAAGGCAGTTCCGCCAGGCGTATTCCTCGAGCATCTACACGTACCATCTGTCAAGATGGTGGATCCAGAAAATCTGGAGTTAGCGAGCTCCCCTATCATGGCGGTTTTGCCTAGCAATCCGCCATGGGCAGAGCCCTATCTGGAATATCTGACGAGCAAGAAGCTCCCCGAAGACGAAGTCCACAAAAGACAAATCGAGCATAGAGCCAAAGCGTACACCATCATAGATGGCCAACTCTACAAACAAAGCACCTCGGGAGTTTTCATGAAGTGCATATCCCAAATGGATGGAATCGAAATACTAAGAGAGATCCATGAAGGCGAATGTGGGCATCACGCCGCCGCCAGATCCCTAGTAGCTAAAGCATTCCGCCATGGGTTCTACTGGCCAACAGCCAAGGCAGATGCAGACCGCATTGTGGAGCTCTGCCATGGTTGCCAGATGTACTCCAAGCAAAACCATATGCCCGCCACAGCACCGCATACGATCCCTATAACTTGGCCTTTCGCAGTCTGGGGGCTGGACATAGTGGGTCCGCTAAAAACAGCACCTTTGGGATTTACGCACCTTTTGGTAGCGGTAGACAAATTCACGAAGTGGGTGGAAGCTAAGCCCATCAGAAAACTTGATGGCAAAACCGCCCTAAAGTTTGTCAAGGACATTGTGGTCAGATTCGGCATCCCACACAGCATCATCACCGATAATGGCACAAACTTGTCTCAGGGAGAAGTTGAAGAATACTGCCATCACAACGGAATCCGCCTTGACCTAGCATCTATGGCACATCCATAGTCTAATGGCCAAGTTGAGCGGACCAACGGACTAATCATGTCAGGGATCAAGCCATGCCTGGAAGCGCCGCTACACAGAGCAGCTGGAGCCTGGGCAGAGGAGTTGCCATCTGTACTGTGGAGTCTACGTACCACGCCAAACAGATCAACCGGCCTCACCCCTTTCTTCTTAGTCTATGGAGCAGAGGCAATCTTGCCAAGTGATGTTCAGTACGATTCTCCAAGAGTCGAGGCCTACAAGGAAGAAGATGCAGAAGCGTCCAGACAACTATCTGTGGACCTGCTGGAAGAAGAACGCGACCTAGCAGCCCAGAGATCCGCCATCTACCAGCAGAATCTCTGCCGCTATCACAGCCGGCGAGTTCGCCAACGCTCGTTTAAGGAAGGTGACCTGGTGCTATGCCTCAAACAGCAGAAGTCCCACAAGCTATCCCCGCCTTGGGAAGGACCCTTCGTCATCAGCAAAGCTCTACTGAATGGTTCCTACTACTTCGTTGATATTCGTGAGCTAGATAAGCGACCAAGTAAGAAGCGCAAACGAAGAGACCCTGACGATATCTACGACGAGACAGATCGTCTATGGAACATCGCACAGCTAAGTCCTTTCTACACTTAGCATTTTTCTAGCTATGTAATAGGCACCTCTATATGATCAATGAAATAAAGCATTTGGTTCACTCTTGATTTTTCTGAGTCTTTTTCCTCCTTTATTGTTCATTTAGATCGTATAGAACCTTTTGCGCAATTGTGCTTTGCACTTGCGTCTCTTTTAAATCCGCCATAAGCGGTCCGCGTAGCTTTTTTATGTTTTGATCTTCATTCGATGTTGTCTGTGTGGATTCCCGAGTAGTGACTTTTTGACGATCCGAGCCGCCATCTGCTCAGGGTTCTGGACGGTTGCTATTAAGTATCGTCGCCCTAGCGGATTGTTCGTGCGAAGATTTCACCATCTCACGAAAAGTCAAGCACAGAGAGCCAGATGGCGGATCGCATAATCCTACGCGTGAAATTTTTTCAAAGTGTTGTTTTTTGGGCATGGCAAAAACTGCGAGTTGCATAAAAATAGGCCTGGCAGTTTCTTCGCACAATTAAACCACTTCATAAAAAACAAGCTGCAAGAGTTCAACAGCATTCTACTGATCCACCACAAGCAGATCAGTCACAGTGCAGACATATCACACGCAGTTTAAGTTTAAATTACAGACCCACTCAGGGGCCGAATTGATGCAAAGTATTTTTTCCTACCATATTGCAGGGCACATCTCAAGAAGATGGTGGAACCTTGGAGGACACCTCATCACCGCCATCACCACCTGCTGTAGCCGCGGAGGCTGATGCCGAAGCCTGGCTTGGCGTCCCTGGCAGCTCATATGCTTCATAGTATACATTCAACTGAGTGCCAAGGGCACACAGTTGATCGTATCCAAGCACGCTTTGCCGGATGGCGGCCTCGTCCACCGGCGCATCGTCCTCGCCGCTCTCCGGGATGCCGGAGGTGAGCAGGTCCAGGTCCATATCAGGGTAGTGGGCCTTCGCCAAGGTCAGAGCTGTCCTGGCACCACCCCGAGCAGAGGACTATTTCCAGTCCACCACCAGCCCTGGCACTAGCAGCAGCTTCTTTGTGAGCGCAATGGCGGAGAGGCTGGAGGAACCCGCTATCTGCAGGCTCCCGCATGCCTGGCGACCAGCATTGAGAAGGCCATCAAGCTCCTTCTTCGCTGCGTCGGTGGCCATGCGCAAGCCTTCGGCGGTATCCGCCTCGCCTTGCCCCAGAGCGACTGCATAGTGGAAAAAGAAGATACATCACGCACGGCATAGCAGAAATTGGAAAAAACTTTACGCTATAAGAAGAAATGGTACCTAGCAAGTTGTCCTAGAAGTGATGGAGGAGCTCGTTAAAGCCTTCACGCCGCTTCTCAAAGTCAGCGGTAGCTTTGCGGAGGTCCGCTATCTCCTTGTCCTTCTTCTTGCCCTGGTTTTCCTGGTCCTTCAGCTGCCTCTCGAGGGTGGCGTTTTCATCCAGTGATTTTCGGAGCTGTTCATTCAGTCCATCCATCGCAATGGCATGGCCCTTCTTCATCCCCTCAAGTGTGGACTTGAGCTTGGCAGCATCTGCATGGCAGAATTTTATCAGCTCAACATTGATTGAATAAGCATAAAGGAAAACAAACTTGTTAAGGTAAATTACCGCTATTCTCAAGCTGCTGCTGCAAGTCCGCCACAAGAGCGCTTTTGGTTGCCAGCTCCTTCTCTTGAGAGCTGACGACCTGGACCAGGTCCTCCACCACCTTCTTGTAGTTCTGGCAAAATTTGAAGTGTTAGTCACTCTTAGAGCTTTATGCCAGATAAGAATCCGCCATAACGCTCGGGGGCTACTCACGATTATTTTTAGTCACTCTTAGAGCATCACGATGGATAGAATCTGCCATGATGCTCGGGGGCTACTTATGCTGAATTTTTGTCTTCTAAGAGCTTTATGCCGGATAATAATCCGCCATAACGCTCGGGGGCTACTCGGCATGAAATTTAAGAAAGTTCTCTATAGAGCACTATGTGAACTACCAACGCTCGGGGGCTGTGCTATTCAAAAACTTATAGAAGTCACTCTTGAAGCCCCATAGCGGATTGTTTACAAATCCGCCATGGCGCTCGGGGGCTACTGGGAGTACATACCTTCTTCATTGTGGTTGTTTTCTCAACAAAAGCGGTGATACCGCTGGACAGCTGGTTGCTGGCATCTTCTTGGCTAGAAATAAGATTGACGACCTCAAGTTGCTTTTGTCTCCAGTATAAGCTGCCCCCCGATGGAGCATCCGCCACTTGACCCGGAGAGCCAGAAGCTTTTTCGCTTTGGACGACATCATTAGCCGTAGCTTCAGTCGTTGGGTTGGCTTCTGGCATGGGGTCAAACTGACCACCAGCATCCTCCATATCAATATCGATACGAACAGAGGAGGGAGTTGGTGCATCAGGAGTGAGCGGGATGGTGGCAGGGGAGGGCTTAGCTCGCTTGGACGACGGCTCCTTGACAGTAGGTATCTTTCTTCTGAAGAAAAAGGTGATTATAGAGATGGAAGGTAGCAATAATGGAGAAAGATGTCCAAAGGTTACCTTGACTTGGGCAGACTGATAGTGGTGGTATTCTCGGATGGTGTTTCTAGCTCCACCCTACGTTGAGCTTCGAAACGACGGGAATCAGCAGATTTCCCGCCACCACCGCGAGTTTTCCCGCTACCGGCCCTTTTCTTGGAAACCGCCTTGTCCTGGGTCGTATGGGCTGTATCCTCCACATTCCCCGCCATCTCCTCTTTGTTCCCGCTAGAGTGAACAACTTCCTCCTTAGCGGTAGATTTCTTGTTGGAGCGGCGAAGGGGATGTGCAAAGTGTGCAGGACCAAGCGATTTGAGCTGATAAAGAGAAAAATGTTATCTCATAAAGATATCATACAGTGCTATGGCGGAAAGGAAACTTACCAAGGGGCAGCTGCCATTCTCAAACATAGCCATGCCAAACTCCAAAGGTTTCTTCCTGGGAGACTTCATCAAAGAACGGATGCACTTCTCGACAACCTTAGGGTCCAGCTCCTGGCCAGAACAACGCATGCCATCATTTGCACCAGTATACTCGTGCATCAGGCGATCGCGGTGTTGAAGTGGCTAAATCCGCCGGGATATCCAGCAGTTTATGGTGTCAATTACTTTCAAGCCGTCCACAGATAGCTTGGCGATCCGCCGGGCCAAGAGCTTGCAATGGGGAGTGGCGGATTCGTCGTTGACAGCTATCCAGGAGTCGCAAGGTTCAGCAGCTATGTTCTTAAATGGAAGGAGGCCGCGGGCTTGAGACGGCGCAGGCTTATCCGCCATATAGAACCAGGACCCTCTCCATCCGATGGCGGAATCCAGAGGGGTGATAAAGGGGTATTCCTTCGACCTTCGAGGAAGAAAGCAAACCGTTCCACAGGTTCAAAGAGATCCGTCATCCTCATAGTTGGCCCGCATGGAGAAGAAAAGTTGGAAGAGGTCTACGCTGGGGCGGATCCCGAGGTATCCCTCCCACAAGGCTGCGTAACCCGCCACAGACACCAAGCTGTTTGGTGATATGTGGTGGAGCTGCAATCCGTAGAATTTCAGAAGATTAGTGAAGAAAAGGGATGGAGGCATACTGAGACCCCGCTCCACGTGAGATTTGAGCATCACGATCTCAGAGGAGTTAGGAATAGGCGCTGGGGCCTTGAAGTCAGTCCGCCATAAGGATTCAGCCTGAGGAGCTACAGTGCCCTCGCCTTCCATGGATTGAACGTCAGAATCCTTAACATGGGATTTCTGCCAATACCCATGGAGGTTCTGGGGAATCTGCTCTTCATCCTCAGCACTTTCCTCCTCAGCCTCGCCATCCACTTCCTTGTCTGCAGGATCGTCCAGGTTTGCTCCCGCCATCTCCTCCTCGGCTTCGGACATGGTGTCCTCTGGGTCCAAATCCGCCATTATGGGATCTTCTCCCTGGGTTGACTGTTGAAGGGGGGAATCTTCCTCCTCCGCCTCAGAGTGGTGGTGGGATGGTGATCCGAGGTTCATGGTGCCGAGGAGAAGTTTCCACTGCAAAACGCTTGAGCAAGCGATTCCGGCGAAAAATGCTACCGGCGGCGAGGTTCTCCGCGGTGGCTCGTCGGAGATGACGAAGCTCTCGTGGTGGCGCTGAAGAGAGAGAAAGCGATGGGGGTGAATGAGGGATGACCGGCCGGGTTGAGAGGCCAGGGTATATATAGACCCCAGGCCTCGAGATTCATGTCCGCCATCACCACCGCTCATCCTCATCGCAGAAACCCTAATCTGGTGACACGTGTCCGGGGGTAAAAAAGTAACTTGGTGAAAATAGTGCGTGCACTATAAGTCTTGCCCTAGAAGGAACTGTGTGCCAAAATTTACGGCAGATTTCAACGGTATGATCCACTGGATCCCGAAAATCTTGCTAAAGATAACTACGTCGCTTGATCCGTTATTTACGGTGGATTGATAGATGGAAGAAGGAACATCAAGATGACCGCCATCCCAGCAAAGAAGAGCTATGGCGGAAATGACCTACCAAGGACAAGCATGGCGGATTTAGATGGCAATCTTGAAGTTCCCTGGGGGCTATTGTTGGGGATATACCAAATAGGTATACCAGCAACGTAGTCCTAAATCAGTAATCCAAGGTGGCCCATCAGGGGTGGTATGGCGGATTCGCCATACCGGGCGGCCCAGTTGCTGAAGTTAGCACGGCGGTACTGGACGCAGGTGCTTATGGTGGATCCGGAGACAAGTCCATAGCGGACTACTGGCGGCGAGCCTATGGCGGATCCGGAAGACGGCCCATGGCGGGTGACCTTGTAGTACATGCGTAGGACTTAGTCTAGGATTCCAAGTTGTATCTGCTCCGGTACCAACATGTAGCCCACGCCAGGCGCCTTTATAAGCCCGGCGTGGAGCAGCCCTTGAGGCAGCAGACCAATCTTACGGCTGATCGCATAGCGAAACAGCCAACTTCATCATTGTAACTGAGCACTTGTTGCCATATAGTGAATTATAGCAGCACGTAGGGTCTCGCCACCATTGCGGGATCCGAAGCTGGGTAAACTCGTGCTACCAACGTCCTGGATCGCTCCTCCGTGTTCACCCCCTTCCACAAACCGCCATACCCCTACCTCTATGGCAGATCTGTTGACGAAACCATGACATGGCTTCTCCATCCTCGCACTCCTTTGCCTTTCTGAAGCTGCCATAAATGGTGATTATGCCATTCGGTCCTGGCATCTTCAGCTAGTTGTAGATGTAGCATGGCCTGGCATGGAAACTATGGAAGGCGGGGCAGCCGAAAATAACGTGGTATGTACTTTTGAATGGGACCACCTCAAAGGTTATGGGCTCTTATCTGTAGTTTTCTTCACTACCAAAGGCAACCTTGAGGGTGATGGACCCAAGGGACTTAGCTTGGCGGCCAGGAACCACTCCATAAAAAGTGACAGCACTATGGCGGAGTTGGGTCTTGGTAAGGCCGAGTTTTGTCAGAGTTTCCACGTACATGATATTCAGGCTGCTGCCGCCATCCATTAGACACTTGGAGAACTCATAGCCGTGGATTAGAGGGCACACTACCATGGCGTAATATCCATCCGAGATGTGCTCTGGGTGATCTTTGTGGCTCCAGTGCACCGGTACTTCGGACTATCGGATGTACTAGCGGACTTTTGGCACGGTGGCATTGAGGGAGCGCATAGTGGCTCGCTGTGCCTTAGCCGTGGGGGGTCCAAGGAACATGTGAAAGTCTCCTTTTTTTGGTATTTTTGAATGGGTTACCCGTGCCAGCCCCACCCTCTGCCTTTTCGGCGGGTTTGGGCGCAGGGTCTTTGTCGTGGGAATTTGGAGATAGTAACCATGGGGTGGCTTATCGAAGGGGCTCGATGGTGGTGACGATGGGTCTGGCTCGGGATTGTGCCAAACAGAGACACATTGGTTTACCTAGGTTCAGGGCCCTCCCCGATGGAGGTAAAACCCCTACTTCCTGCCTGCTTCACATTATCTCGACAGTGGTTACAATGCTCCTCGAGCTGTTCGGGCTAGAGGAGGAAGAAGAAGATCGGATCTCCCTAGTCTAAGGGTCCAGACCCCCTTATATAGACGGGGGTCTGGTTACAGGTTAGGTGGCAGTTCGGCCAGCTGCCGGCTCCTCCGTGGCCGTGTCCTCGGCGTGATCCCTTGGCCCTGCTCTGATGATCAAGCTTTATAAAGCGCCATTCCCCTTGGACCGGCATCTGGGAGGCATATGCCCTCCCTTTTGCCTTGGATCCTTTCATGGGGAAGGCTCCTTGATCGCTGATTGGTCGAGTCCGGTCGTGGCATTCATCACTCCCGTCCTTTGCCTCTGTCAATCTTGTCGGGGCCAGCCCACCTTCAGCGAAATAGCCGTTGGAGGGCTTTTGTCTTCATTGCCCGGCTCTGGCTCTCCACAGTGGAGTTGCCAGCCAGCTGCTGGCATAGCCAGCCCTTCGGACAGAGTCGGTCTTCTCATCCTAGCACCGTGGAGACTCCTGGGACGCCAGCCGGCAAATTGCTTGGCACTTGGCATGCCCCGTAAGTCATCCCCATGACACTAGCCCCCAAAACTGGCGAAGTCTCATGGGTTAGCATGGGGCTTTGATGGGTTCTTTTCCTTGCCGAAGTCTTTTTTGTTTTCGTCGAAGTCCCAGGATTCTTTGTCTGGTCTAGAGGTTGTTGGCCTCGAGGTCAAATCCTGCGGAATGTCGCCGGCCATCTCGGGATGAACCGGCTCCAAGACCAATCTGGCTTGCAACCACCACACGGCTGCCCGCCGATGTTTGGCTCCTTGGGACTTGCTCCCTCGGGGACTGGACCGAAGCACCACTTGTCCGCACACCGCAACGTCATGTCCAATCGGGTCCGGCCCCATGGTCCTTTGTGGCAACCATGGCGGTTGCTCGACCTTTATGCGATCATGGCTTGTGATGAGAGGGGTTAGTTGCCAGCTCATCGTGGGCGAAACGCGCAACTAATCCGCCCCCTCTCTTTTAAATCGAGAACCATTCCTAAGACAAAGCACCGGTCGCCTGCTTCTCTTCCTCCTCCGGCACTCGCTCCACCCGAAATCCTCTGCTCCCAAGCTTTGCCCACACAGATTAGGGGTTCCAAACTCCCTCCGCCGCCATTCCGTTCATCCAGATCCGCACCCGGATGGCTCCCAAGGCTTCTCGGCAGAAGGGAAAGGGGAAAAGCGCTACCTCAGTCGAGGACAGCACCCTGGCAAATCTGCCCAAAGGATCCTGGGAAGGTTCCGGGGTGAAAGAGAAGTGGATCGAGCTGCTGTGCCAAGGCCAAGTGCTACCATCTGCGGACCTGGTGGTTTGCCGCCCCGCCGGCTGCGAACGAGTGCCCGATCCTCAGCCCGGGGAAACGGTGGTCTTCTACGACCATTTTCCCAGGGGCTTCATGCTGCCTGCCAGCAACTTCCTGCGGTAGTTCATGGATCACTTCCACTTGCAGCCGCACCACATCGGGGCAAATGCAATGATGATCTTTCCGAGTCGTACTTAGGCATCTGGCCTAACATCGAGCTGTTCCAGCGGCTGATCTACTTTAAGACCCAGACGGTGGAAACAGTCCTGGTGGTATGCGAACTGCCTCCTTCTATGCGCGCAAGACCGCGGACTTCCCCGGTATAAAGGGAAAAGAGTCTTGTAAGAAGTGGCAGTGCTCCTTCTTCTACGTGAAGAATCTAAAGGAGGGGGCTGATGTAGTGACCTTATCTTTTAAAGATGACGATCCCTATGCTTTTTAGTGCTAGTCCCTCGATCAACGATAGCACACACAGTTTGAGATGTAATATCAAGGAACAAAGGTCATTTTATTATATCGCATGATCCAGCAATTACATAAAGAACTTTACAATGCTCATAGCTTAGAGCTTTCAGAGTTTACAACAAAATCAAAACTAGCATGGAGTCCTTCTTCTTCATGTGCCACAGGCGAACATGCTGCGGATAGACTCGTAACCCTGTTGTACCTTTCTTGTCATCAAAACTTGCAACATAAAACGTTACAGCCACAAAGGGTCAATACACTTGAATTGTATTGGCAAGATGTCATTGTTTGGTGGACACCAATGGAACCTAACACTTAAATGAATATTTGGCCAGGTGGAGCTTCAGACCTATTTGCACTAAGCAATTTAATCCTATCATTTTCTTGTAGCAAAACTTTTAGCTAGACAACTTGACTTGGGTGATCTACCCCTGTAGCCACAGGCCGTAGTTATCGTACGGGACACACTGGTCGATAGATACCTACATCAAATGTCAAAACCTCAATTCTCTTTTAAAACACTATTGGACACACTGGAATCCACCAGGTGCTCCTAGTAAATTATACACACACAGGAATCCACCAGGTGTACATGATTATGATCACACAACAAATCCCTTGTTATCCCATCAAATTTTAATTTAAAGAAGTTGGCATGATGAGATCCTTGAACATCTTCAATATCATGTCGCTCAAAATTATCCATAACCGGGGACACGGCTAAGTACTTAGTTTTAACCCTCTGCAGAGGAGGTGCACTTTTCCCACAAGACTTAGTCAACCTCTTTTGCCATGATTCTCATTTTGCTCAAATGGCCAAGTGAAGACTAAGATGAGACCTTTCAGAGGCAATCCCTCAGACCAAGCTGGACGCATTCCCTGCTATCATCATCTACCACCCTCTGTCCGTCTGGCTGAGTTCTTGCAACTTAATTAGTCAAGACAGAGCTCATATGACTCATGGTTGCACTAGAAGCTTCACGACTTGAGCATCTCCAATCTCTTTGTTCCTAGGTGGCCGTCCACAAGTGAGATACACCTGGTGGTTCAGAGGTTCGATGACATGACCCCAGGGAACCACTCAACACAAATCCATTCTTACCACTTTCCACCCAGGTGTTTCATTAACTTAAGTTGTTTTCTTGGTTTTTGTAAAACTGTGGTTTTCAACACTTAGCCAAATCATGTGATATCCCTTCCCACAACAAGTGTAAGGCAACCTATAGCAGCAGTAGTTCTAATAGGTGATGCAAAAGCTAGACCTAAGCTAGACAAGACTTAGCATAAAATCATAAGTTTATAAAACACCTACACATGCATCATCTATAAGAAACTACTAGTTACAATTCTTTAGTAGGACAAGAAGATGATGACACTTGCCTTAGTGATTTCTGAAGATTGTACTTCTCTTATTCAACACACGTAGCTCTCCGTACAACTATAGGATAAAAGTTAACACAAAATTAATACACCATCCAAGCAACATAATCAAACAAGACAAAAGTGTTTACTTGTTTTAGCTTGGTATTGATTTGTCTTAGTGATAATTGGACAAAGTCTGGGCATGAAGTTGGCTTGATATGGATGGAGTGCTTGGCTAAGTCAAAGTCTTATAGGGAGTGTTGGGAGTTTTTCTAAGTTGTTAAGAATTGCCTAGTACTTAACAAAATAGTTCAAAGGGAATCTTAGGCTTGGTTGAGAAGTTGGATGAATATATTTCTAAGTCTTGAGGTCATCTCTTCCATCTTCCTGACTTGGCTCTTGATCTTGATCTTCTTGTTTGACTTCATATCTTGTCTTCTTCTTCAACTTCTTCTCTATGGTCTTGGTATGGAAAACTTCTATGCCAAGTGTTGGAGTAGTCAACACTTAGAAGAATTTGGATGAGATGGAGTTTGATAGTTTTGTACTTGGCTAAGGTAGAGTGTAGATTTTTACTAAGTCATGGTGAAGTTTATGTGGTCATTAGGACTTAGTATATTTCACACTTTTTGGTTTTAGTGGGACAAAACAAATAGCACAAAAGTGCATGATAGGATTTTAGGAATTTGATATTTTGCAAGGTGCTCAAATAACACATCTATATCTTGCAAAAGATGAACTAGTGGATTTGACCTTGGAAAAGTGTGAGAAATGTGTGTGAAGTGTTATGGTGATTTTCTATAATGAAAATATTAAATTTTTACAAAAGGAATTATGCCTAAATTAATTATAGGATTAAATCTATGAAGAAAATACTCAAATCTCCATTTGGATTAGAATATTTGATAAAATTGGTTTGATTAATTTGTGCAATGGTTCTACTAGATAGAGGATAACAAATAGATCCATTTGCAAAAAGAATTAATTGAAAAGTATTTATAGAATTTGAATTATATAAAAAAATACTCAAATTCACATGTTTGAATTTGAATGTTTTTAACTATTTCAAAAGTCAAATTTTATTGCAGAATAGTGTTCTACACATTTTTAGGAATCCATAGACATATTATTTGCATTTTTTGGATAAACAGATCAAAGGATATGAATTTTATAAGATTCCCACATTTTCTGTTTTAATTTCTAATTCGATTTCTATTTAACCGAGGGGCTGGCCACGTGGCGTTTTCCTATTAGCCGATACCGGTTTGGCCAGATCGGGCTTTATAGCCGTTGGATCTAAAGAATCTGAGTGGCCTGGATCTGGTACCGATTCATTTTAAGTGATTCATTATAAACTATCGGATCGAGATCTAACGGTGGGCTCACCTAGGGTTTCGGCGAGGTGGCCGAGAATGGAGAGGACGGCGGTGCTGTGCTTGGTGGTCGACGGCATCGGCGGTTTTGAGGTTTCTGGTGATGGTGGAGGTATGGACGGGGAGCAGCGTGATGAGGCGGTCCAGATGGCGGGGATGGCGAGGTAGATTGTGTCCTGTCTTGGGCGAATGGCTCGGCTGGAGGCGACGTGGGCGGCAGGTGCTTCGGGTGGTGTTCTCCGGTGTTGGTTCTGTGCAAAATAGGACAAGAGGAGACCATCTTCAAGTGCACAAGGTAAAAGGAAGTCAAGGAGTACAAAAATTGGTCTGCAGGGTCACCTCTTTCTGTCAGAATCGACAAATCACGGCAGCGGCAGAGGCGGTCTCCGGTGAGGTATTCCGGCAGCCTGGGACGATTTGAACCAAGATCTGGAGGGGGGAAATGGAGAGGACGATGCAGTGCTATTTATAGGCACGGCTCAGGGACGGATTGGGCAGGGGGGTAAATGGAATTTAAGAGGAGGAGTAACGGCGGGCTCGGGCGTGTCTCCGGTGAGATTAGCAGACCAGGGAGGAAGACGCTGAGCTGTCCTGACTGGTGGGGCCCACGCATCAGTGGCAGGAGAGAGGAAGAAGTGTACCGATTCGGTTTGCGGGGTAAATGGGCTGCGGGCCGTTTCCTTTGCTGGGCCGAATGGTTTCCCGCGGTCCATTTCATATTTTTTTATTTCTTTTCTTCTTTTCTTTTTCTGTTTTCTTTATTTAATCATAAATTTTGCATTTGCTATCCAAATGACTTCAAACCAATTTGTAAAATTTTCTAAATTTTGACTTAACATTCTAAGATAGCAAGAAACATGTTTTCATAACCAAACAAGATTTTTAATAAAAAAATTCTATATATTGACTTAAGGCTTTATTGCATAACAAAAATTGGTTTGAAAATAATCTTTAGAATCAAGGTATGAAATTTATTAAAATAGTGTTTGAAATTTAATTCAAACATGCTCTTGGCATTCAACTTTTATTTGTCATAAATGGTTTTGTAAAAAATATATTTCCTTTGTAGTTATGGTTGCATAGGATTTGAAATAATTCAAAATAGTATTTTGAAATTCTTTTGCTCAAAATAGTTTCTTCAAGGAATAATACAAGTTCAAAATGGCTTTTCTAATAAGTCTTTAAGATAAATCAAAAAGTTTTAATTCCTTGTGAAATTTTAAATCCAGACAAGCAAACATGGTTCCTTCTATTTATTTATTTTCACATTCCAAATTTTGGGATGTGACAGCTGATTACATCAACCTCCCCCCCTTTGACGCCAGCGGGCCCGGTGAGCGAGAGAGCTGGAGTGCCCCGCTCCCTTGTCCTTCGTCGGACATGACGAAGATGCTCCAGCGGATCACCGCCCTGCAGAAGGACAACAACCTGAAGCCGTCCGACCTCCTGCTCGCCTTCTTGGATGCCCGCGTGTCGCCCCTCCAGCGCCGCTCGCATAAGATGTGCTTCCTGGGCTCTACCAGAGACCCCACTCGCCATTCCTCCAGGGCGTTGGCGGCAGTGGAAGTGGCGCAGAAAGCGAACAGAATCGCCGAGGTCAAGCTCTCGGCTACATGGGCATGGGGCCTGAAGCCTTATGACCGTGACAATCCGATTGCGGAGGTATGGCTCATCAGGCTTAAGCTCTGCTTCTCCTTCCTTGAATTATTAGGACTCTGACCACTGCTTGTTTGGCTTGGACAGAACCTGTTTGCTCTGCAGATCATGGAAAACTTGGCCATGCACCAAATAGGCTTCGTTGCGGATAAAGAGCACTCAGATGATGAGGTCATCTGGGATGATGCCGAGGAGGACGACGATGCCGATTCCAATGCTGCCGCCGAAGGCTCAAGCGCCACCCACGGTGATTACGGGAGCGAGGAGCTCGAAGATTCGGGCGAGCCCCTCAGCCACTCCAGTAAGTTCCCTGGTCCCTCCTCCTTAAGAGACTGGTCCAAGGATGATGATGATGAATCAGGGTCAGCTACCGCCCTCGAGGGTGTAGCCCTTCACGTGGCCGCTGCGGCCGCTGCAGGAGCCCAGGCCATTCTGGTCGTGGACCTGCCGGCATCTCCGAAACAACCTCCTGTCATTCCGAAGCCGGCCGCCTCGCAACCGGGTGATCCAGAGGGAGCCGGGAGCCAGACGCCTGGCGCCAAGAGGAAGATCCAGCCAGCTCTGGTTGAGCTAGCTGAAAAGCGAAAGAAAGCGGAGCCGGCGGCGAAGAACCTGCTCCCTCCCAGGATAAAGAGGGTGATCAAACGGCAAGCTACGACTGTAGCCATGTAAGCCTTCCACCTCCACACTCCTCTCCACTTCGGCCGACACGTTCCTGATTAGCCTGACTATGGGATGCTCTCTTTGTAGGTCTCCCCTTTCTGTTGACCCACTTACACAGCCTCCCCCCGCGATGGTGCCGGGAGAAACTGAAACATCGACCCCTGACCTCTCGTGCGGCAAGAGAGTGCGCAGGGAGGACGCCGGCGATGACCTGAGCCTTGCTGGAGAGGACCATCGGTCCTCACAATTAGGAGTCATCGAGAGTGAAGATCGGTCGGACGAGCCAGTCCGCTCAGAGGTGTCAACAGGCATCGCCTCCGGATCAGCAGCGGCAAACAGGGCCGGGCTTATACGAGTCGAGGAGGTTGCCTTGACGAAGGTCATCATGCCTCCTCCCACCGTCGGGGAGGCTTCGTCGGGGGAAGTTATCGCCACTAACGCGTCTTCTGACCCACCTAGTCAAGAAGACCCTGGCGTTGTTGCGGCGAAGACGATAGAGGAAACTTCAGCGCACGTGGAAACATCAGATCCTCCGGAGCCGACTGCGCCGAGCATGCAGATCGTTGTGTCTTCATCAGGGATGGGGATTGGTGCAGCCACTGGCCCCCTTCTCTTCAGGGTTGCTTCTGGCTCTGACAAGGCTCTTCAAGGACCCCTCACCGCTCGGGCGGCAGGGAGTGAACGCGATGAAGCTCCTCCGGCTCCCGGCACCATAGCCACAGGCGCCCCAGGGGAAAAGACCTCTGTTGCCATGGCCGGTGTCGATGGATTTCGTGTTGCAAGAACACGGGGTACCACGCGACAGACCCAAAGATTTGAATGCAGGGGGCTGAACGTGTGAGATCTAGGATTGCAACAAAGCACGGTGACAGAAGCCTCGAACTGTCGAACGCACTATGCACTGCAGAGAGAGAGGCCGAGCTTTACCCAGGTTCAGGGCCCT
Source organism: Dactylis glomerata (assembly GCA_007115705.1). Lineage (NCBI taxonomy): Eukaryota > Viridiplantae > Streptophyta > Magnoliopsida > Poales > Poaceae > Dactylis > Dactylis glomerata. Next base: position 1,562,222 of record QXEO01000492.1, read on the forward strand.
CGTGGTGAGGTAACAACCCTACTTCCTGCCTTCCTGTATTGCAATGCGACACCTCGCGAGGAGTACAAGGTCTTGGTTACAAAGTTCTAGCTGGCCAGAGGTTGAAGAACCTGCGTGCCCAGCTAGCAACTCGGAGAAGATCAGATCAGACCCTTCCTAAGGGGTGGCCTCCCCTCCTTTTATAGCGCCAAGGTCCTCCTTCCCCTTATCTTCTTGGGGAAGGGGTTGCCACACACACGGCCAAGGAGGGTGGACAGCTATAGACTACACTCTTCCATAGACATGATCTTCATAGGGTAGTGGTGCTGGTCCACAGGAGTGGGTGGAGGAAGCTGACGTCTTCCCCTGGCACCCTGCACCGTCCACGCTATTTTTAGGGGGGTGGCCAACAACCACTGTGCCGCTTTATGCAGGCACAACGAAAGTTGGTCTCCTCCCTGTCGGGGGGTGGCATGGGCGGTATGCAGTCTTCTGCCAGTTATCTTCTTGCTCTGCATGCAAACGTGCTGAGCTGACGTGGGCGTACCTCCTCTCCTCACCAGCAAGGGCTCGTGAGGAGGTCTTCTGGTCCTTAGCAGTTTCTGTCGTCGTTCTCCTCACGAGGCACCTCCTCGTGAGGGTCTTCTCCGTAGCTTGGGTCGTTGATTCTCCCCTGGGCTGAAGATGGGCTGATGACGGGGCCCAGGAGTGGGTGGACCGGGATACCCCGGTATCCAGAACACCGATAGTAGCCCCCAAGAGCCCAGCCCGCGAACGCGCCCTCTTGAGGAAGCGAAGGGTCGGGGGCCCCAGAAGCTGCTGGGCCCTCCAACGGCACATGTCAACCGTGCGGTCAGAGGACCATGTGAAGAGGCAGAGACTCTGGACACGTGGCGCGGCCGCAGCTGGTGAGATGAAACAGCGGGCGACGCTACGGTCTCCGAGGCATCAGCCCATCATAATGATGCATCGCTTGACTGCGGAGCACTGCGCCAACGCTTCGATTCCCGCGCAGGGATTTGACGCATCGACGCTGAATTCCCCTCTTAAATAGATCCTCCTCGAGACCTCTGGCACTTCACCTCCTTCCTCCAGCGCCATTTCTGCTTCCACGCCCCTGAGCTCATGGATCCTTCCAACTCCTCTGCCGCCGCTGGATCAGGCTCTGGAGCAAAACGCCGCGGACGCCCCCCGGGCAGCGGGAATAAGGCGAAGATCCTAGCCCGATGGACGCCCGGTGCCGGCGGCCCCCTCCGCATTGGCGCGCCGAGGCAAGGCGAGGCGAACCGCACTGCCTCGGGGACCTCCGGCGCCCTGACCCTCAGGGGCCCCGCGCGCGGAGGCGCTCTGAACTCGCCGTCGCCGCTGGCGGCGGCGCCTGCTCCCTGCACCCCGAGAAGCATCGATCGGGTCCTCAGGGAGGTGGAGGCCGCCCTGGGCCCCCCTGCTGCAGATCCTCCGGCCCCGCCGGCGAACGGAGTGGTTGCCACTCCGCGCCCCTTGGCGGCGGCGATGCTGGGACCCCTCATCGGCCCGGGGTCCCGCTTCCTGGAGCTCCTCATTGTCATCGACGCCCCGGGCTTCAACTCCCTCCGGCTGCCCGACGCTGTCTGGAGGGTGGTTTACGCCCCCGGCGCGGCCGCCGGGGAGATCGCCCTGGGAGAGCAGAGCAGGCCAGATCTCTTCTGGCCTGTGGACATCCTCCTCGGGGTGGGCAGCAACGCCGTCCTCTCCGGCCGCTGGAGGTCCTTCGTCCTCGGCCATCGCCTCCGCGTCGGTGACCACCTCGTCTTCCGCTTCAAGCTGGGGACGCTGGAGGCTACGGTGCGGATCTTCACCGCCGGTGGCGTCCGCCGCACCTACCCCCAGCCCGCGGCGCAGTGAAGAGGAGGCCCTGGCGCGGTAGTCTTCTGGGAAGGGGAGCTAGTCTCCTCCCCTCTTTTGTCGTGTAGTCCTCACCGGTGGGGTATGCCCCGCCGTGCTTTGCTCCTTCCCCTACTGGGGGCATTTTAATGGAATCCGCTTGTTAATCATCTTGCTGTTCTTCATTGTCTTGGTCATTCGCTCGCTCGAGAGCCCGAGTGAGCTGTTGGCGTCGACGGGAAGCCTCCCTTCGCCTCAGAGCTCGAGATGGGGTCGGCGTCGATGACACATTGGACGATTCCTGAGACAAGAAGTTGAAGAAAGAGTTGGAAAAGAAAAAACCCCAAATCCCCGAAAATGGAAAAACAAGTCGATAAAACAAACGAAAAAAGAAGGCGAATAAGATGCCCCTGTGACCGGCACATGGACCTTCTCCGTCGTGGAGAAGCGCGGCACTATCTGTGCCAGCAGCTAAGAGCAAATTGCCGCGCGTGGCGATTCACGGGGCCTTCCTCGTCGTTGAGGGAAGCTGGACCCTCACGGACGTGAAAACGTCGACGCTTAAGAGAGCCCAGAGACCATCGACACCTCATAAGGATTGCTCATGAGGTGAAGGTCCTGGTGCGGACCTCCAGATCTACGTCTCCTTCGCAAGATGATCGGAGCGGCCTTGGTCTTCAATAATCCTGCCACGTTAGGCCTTCCTCGGTAGAGGGATGATGTCTATGCACTTCTATTCTTGTAGACACTTGTTGGGCCTCCAAGTGCAGAGGTTTGTAGAACAGCAGCAAGTTTCCCTCAAGTGGATCACCCAAGGTTTATCGAACTCAGGGAGGTTAGAGGTCAAAGCTATCCCTCTCAAGCAACCCTGCAATTACGATACAGAAAGTCTCTTGTGTCCCCAACACACCCAATACACTTGTCAGATGTATAGGTGCACTAGTTCGGCGAAGAGATAGTGAAATACAAGTGGTATAGATGATTATAAGTAGCAAACGTGATGTGAAATAAATATCGCTGCGAGCAAACAAGTAACAAAATAGCAAGTAAACGGTATGCAATGCTTGGAAACAAGGCCTAGGGATCATACTTTCACTAGTGGACACACTCCCAACAATATAACATGAACGAACAAGTAACTTCTCTTGCTAAGGTACTCTAAATTACTCTCCTATTGAACATCACTAATCATCGCGTAGTGGCTACGGAAGCACCCCTTAAAGTTCATCAAGTACTTGACAAACACCACTCATAGAGATAAACAAATCAGATCACAACTCAAGATAGAAATCATTGCAACTTAAACCAAGTACTAACACGGTGCACACACTGTCAACATTACACCATGAAAGGAGGAATAGATCACTCAATACTATCATAGTAATAATTATTCTCATAATCCACAAGAGATCACAATCATAGCCTAAACCAAGTACCACCATGATCCACGCACTGTCACCGTTACACCATGGCAGGAGGAATAGATTACTTTAATAATCACCACAAGAGTACACTAAATATCTGAATAATAACATGTACTTGTTCAACATGATACAAAGCTCACGATCACATAAAGATCACATCATGGGAGAGAGAGGTGAACCACATAGCTACCGGTAGAGCCCTCAGCCCCGGGGATGAACTACTCCCTCCTCATCATAGGAGACAGCAAGGTTGATGGAGATGGCGGTGAGGTCGATGGAGACGGCGAAGACGGCGATGGAGATCGATAGAGATGGCTCCGGGGGCACTTCCCCGTCCCGGCAGGGTGCCGGAACAGAGACTTCTGTCCCCCGAAATTCGTCGGTGGCGGCGGCGGAGCTACGGAACTCTTTCTGGAAATCTGATCGGGGGCTTAGGTTTTTCCGTCCCGAGGCTTCTTATAGGCGAAGGGGCGTCGCAAGAGGGCAGCCAGGGGCTCCTCACATAGGGGTGGCGCGGCCAGGGCCTGGGCCGCGCCAGCCCCTTGTGAGGGTGGCCTCTGGCCCCTCTCCTTCCTCTCTTCGGATGTCTGGATGCTCCCGAGAAAAATAGGACTTCTGGCTTTTGTTTCATCCAATTCCGAGAATATTTCCTGTGTATCACTTCTGAAACACAAAAACAGCAGAAAACAGTAAACTGGCACTGTGGCACTTCGTTAATAGGTTAGTTCCGGAAAATGCATAAAAGTGCCACTAAGTGTAACGAAACAATATGCAAATGGTGTAAAAACAAGCATGGAGCATCAAAAATTATAGATACGTTTGAGACGTATCAAGCATCCCCAAGCTTAACTCCTGCTCGTCCTCGAGTAGGTAAGTGATAACAAAAGAATAATTTTTGAGGTGACATGCACCTACACAATCTTGATCATATATGTAAGCATTGATGAGCTGGGATCAATAGAACTTAAGACATGGGCATGAAGATATAATCATGACAATAAGAACTTAGCAACCATGTTGTAAACATGCAAATGAACACAAACAAAAGATCATGATAATGAAACAATGAAAGTCAAACGTGTGTTCTAATCATAAGGAAAAACATACAAGTGGTTTTCAGCTTGTCCTTCAAAGAGAGCAAAACATAAATGCATAGGACACCTCAAAGTTTAAGAGGGCGACTAGATACAAATAATTTAAGAACAAGTGAAACCAACAATATGAGTCAATCAATGAACCTTGGGACAATGCATATCACACTAAGAATGACAACTATGCTCTCTTAATGGTGCATAAAGAAAGAAGGTGGTGACTCAACATAAAAGTAAAAGAAAGGCCCTTCGCAGAGGGAAGCAGTGATTTAAACATGTGCTAGAGCTTTTCATTTGTAAAACAGAGATAAAACTTGATTTTGAGAGGTGGTTGTCTTTGTCAACGACTGGCAATGGGGTTCTTACTATCTTCCATACAAAAATAAAGCAAGTTTTGAGAGAGAGATTGGCACTTCATGCTCTTTTTATAAAACTTGGCACTCCTCCCCACCTTTTCCTTTCACATACCATGGCTAACCGATTCCATCGGGTGCCCACCAACATTCACATTCTTTGGAGGAGTGCCTTTTTTCTTTCTTTTTTTCCTTTTTTTTCTTTTTTGGAGTAAACAATATGGAAGATAGCAAATCCGACCACTACGTCCCCATGAGCTGAAAACAGTGTCACAAAACGAGAAGTATTTTGAAGGTTTTTGAAAGGTAGCACACGAAAATTTTACTTTGGAATGGCTTACAAATACCATGCATAGGAATTTATAGTGGACACAATGGAAAACTTTGGCTTTTAGGAGTTGGATGCACGAGTAGAGCTAATACTCAGTACAAGGCGAGGGCTAGCAAAAGACTGGGAGCGACCAACTAAGAGAGCAATAATGGCCATAATCATGCAAAGCGACAAAGCGACATTAAAAGAAGCATACGATGGCATCAAAAGTCAAAAACTAAATGATCATGAAGGCTAAAGGCGACTTTGGAAGAGTCTAACATGTGTGAGCATGCGCCAAGTCAACCCAAATAAAGCATCAAGGAGAAAACCAAAATAATGCTTCCATACAATAAAAACAACGCATGATTTTTTCAAAGGCTCATTAAGCAATCTCAGTTATTTGAGACAAGTCATGCTACAACAAAACCACTAAGCCTACTATCAAAAAGACATCAAGCATGACATGAAAAAGCCTAAGCCGCAGTCTACACAAGCTCCTTCTTGTACCACTATTTTGCACAAAGCTTTTTCTCTTTTCCAACACCATTTGAAACTTTTATAAACACCTCTTTTGATGAAAACCAATAAAGTTCAGAGGCAAAAATGCACCTTGATGAAAAGATATGACAAGATCTGAACGCATATCAAGGCGAAAACGAAAACCAAAAGCAGTAGCAGAAAAAGAGAACACTCATTGAACGATAAGAGTGAAAACTAGAGTGTTCTTGGCAAATGAAAAGCGAGTTCATCTCCTCCAAAAGAAACATGATGTGATCAAACCATTTATTGCAGCAAACAAACAAACTAAACCAATAATGAAAACTAAAACAACTGACGCTCCAAGAAAAACACATAGTGCATGAAGCAATAAAAATATAGTGTCTTGAAAGGTGACCTGATTTTTGCCGATGAAGAAGGGGTGCCTCGGGGGCATCCCCAAGCTTTGAAGCTTGTACTTCTAGGATATTTCTTGGGGTGATGCATGGGCATCCCCAAGCTTGAGCTTTTGTCCATTCTTCAACTCATCTCATCATTCTCCAATCCCTACACTTGAAAACTTCCTTCATACAAAACTAAACACAAATCTATTAGCAACATTAGTGTAAGCATAACATAGAATCAACCTCTTTTTGCTTCAGGTTTCAACTCAAAACCACCACATATATAGCAAATACTACTGTAGCAACTTCCTAAAAGGTTCCATGATCAAAATAACTCAAAAAGAAAGCGATAAAGCGGCAAACACAAATATTGGCAGAAATCTGTCAAAACTGAAGAGCTAACAAAGGTCGAATTTTTGGAGGGTTTTCTGTTGCTCAAATCAAAAAGTGTTCAACTAATGAAAGTTTGGATATAACCTGGGGCATATGCACAAGAAATCGCAGGTCCAAAATATATACAGAGAATTTATACAAATTTTTACGGTGCAGCACCGAAAATAGTTTCAGGACAGCAACATCCCCAAATCTTTACCTCGCTCAAATTAGAGGCTTCTCTTGGCACAAAAACGAAATAAAAAGGATAAGGAGCGGTTATTACAGTAGTAATAACTTCCAAGACTCAAATAAAAGAAAAGGTACTAAAAATAAACAATGGGTTATCTCTCAAGAGTGCTTTTCTTTAACGCCTTTGAGCTAGGCGCAGTAATTTGCAAAGATGCTCATGTGGGCGCCATATAAGAGCTTGAGGCAAAGGCGCCATATAGGAATTTAAAGCAATAGAGAGCATCAAAAAACAAGTATGGAACACATTTAAATCTAAACCACTTCCTATGAAAAATAGTTTTGTAAAGAGACAAATCATGAAAGCGCAAAGCAAAAAGCATAGGAAGGCAAAACAAGTATAACTTCAAGAATTGCAATATAAAGAGGGGAAACTCAATATTGTTGAGATCCATCAAACCATGTTTCCCTCTCTCATAGTAACTTTCAGTAGCATCATGAATAGAACTAACAATATAACTATCATTTAAAACATCCCTATCATGAGCCACATGCATAAAAGGATTAATACTCCCCACATGAACAATAGTAGTAGGAGCAGATTCAACAGAATAATTATTCTCATCACCATAATCATCAAAAACAAGAGGCATATTGTAATCATAACTAATTTTCTCCTCGAAAGTAGGTGAACTGAAAATATTATACCCATCATCACAAGCTAGAGAACTACTATGTCGCAAAGCATACTCGTCAATCATATCATCATAAGAAGGAACATGGATAGCACTGATGGTACAACAATTATTAACCTTAGAATTGGTACCAAAAAGATTTTCAATATCAAAAGTAGAGTGCTTTTCCCAATCATGATCACTAACATAGGTAACAGGCATAGGAACATCATCCCAATCAGAATTATCATAATCTATAGCAGGATCATAAAGCTTAAGGGAAGATACCGTGTCCTCTCGCCTTTTACTCCTCTTCTTCTTCTTCTTCTTCTTCTTCTTCTTACTCTCTCCTTTAGGAGGGAGAGACTTGAAGGGCATCTTCTCCACATATTCTTTAGGAGGGAAAGGCATCTTCTCTACATAATCTGGCTTGCTGACAGAAACAACAGAAGAAACTTTGGAGGATTCCTCCTCTCTATTAATAAGATCGAAACATCTATTAGTCCTATCATAGCTTGGCAAAACATCATGTTTAACAAGATCTTGTAAGTAAGTATTTGCGAGACAATCTTTAGCACAATAGATATGACAACCGCAAAGGGTGCTATTAAGATCAACATCATTCATGTCTACCAAAGCAATCTTTCTAGATATCTCTTCACAATTCAGAAACAAAGTAAGCTCATCATACTGATTGAAAGTAATCTTATCATCACAATACAAATCAGCGGTACTCGTTCGATTAATTGGGCATTGAAAATTAAAGTGCCCCTTTTCACCGCAAAATTCACAAAGAAAAGGATAAAGCTCACAAACCCATTCACCAAGCACATCTAGATCCTTGAGCCACATGCTGGTTTCTTCATTTGCGTGGGTGATGCAATAATCTTCCTTGTTATAACTCTGTTCACAAGGTCTATGTACTCCACAAAAATTAACATGCTTATAAGAAATAGGACTTTTAGAAGTTTGAGCATGTTTATTGCAATCATCAACAACAATATCACTTTCTATGCAAGTGTCCTTAAAAGGTTCATGATACACGTCCCCATTTCCTTTAGGAACATTTATATGGGAAGCAAAGGCTTTAAAGCAATCAACCATAACTTGAGGATCAAGACCATATTTAGCACTAAGCTCTTGAAAATCAGCAGTTTCAGCGAAAGACTTAATGCAATCAAACTCGTAATTCATACCTGATCCTTTACCTTTGTCGTTTTCCCATCCTTCAGCATTCTCTTGTATACGGTCAAGAAGTTTCCACTTAGCATCTTCCTTCATATGAGTGAATGATCCAAAGCAAGAAGCATCCAAATAATCCTTATCAGGAAGAGTAAGCCGTGCATAAAAATTATCAATAACAATATTACGGGGAAGATCATGAATAGGACATTTATGCATTAGTAACTTCAATCTTCCCCAAGCTTGGGCAATGCTTTCTCCCTCATGCGGATGAAAATTATAAATGTAATTTCTATCTTTATAAACCTGACTAGAAGGATAGAATTTAGAATAAAAGAGATGCACAATTTCCTCCCAGTCAATAGATGGACCATCTTCAAGCAGCCGATACCATTCCTCAGCTCTGCCTTTCAGAGACAAAGAGAATAACTTCTTCTTAACTTAGTTCATTGAAATACCTGCACACTGGAACAACTCGCATAATTCATGTATAAAAAGCAAATGATCACCAGGATGGACAGTTCCATCTCCAAAATAGCAGTTATCCATAACACGCCTAACAATTTTCATAGGTATTTCAAAAGGATGAGGAGCACAAGCATCATTAGAAACATCACATATGGGAGATAAAATATCATCAGAGCAAACTTTCTCCACTAAAGCTAGGGGACTAAAAATATCATACTCAACAAAACCAGCTTCCCCAAGCTTAGACTTTTCTATAGCATTAGCATTAACAGTATTCAAAGCATTCGTACTAATAACATTGCTATGCGAAATAGGCTCCAAAGGTTTTTCAATTTTCTCGTCAAATCTAAACTCAGAAAAAAGACTAACGAACTCATTGTTTTCCATTAAGCCTAACTAGTGAAAATAAAAACAAGAAACAAAAAGATGTAATTGCAGAATCTAAAGGAAATAACTCCGAGCACTCACACAGGAGGATGCGAGTACCTTTTACCTTACCTCCCCGGCAACGGCGCCAGAAAAGAGCTTGATGTCTACGCACTTCTATTCTTGTAGACACTTGTTGGGCCTCCAAGTGTAGAGGTTTGTAGAACAGCAGCAAGTTTCCCTCAAGTGGATCACCCAAGGTTTATCGAACTCAGGGAAGTTAGAGGTCAAAGCTATCCCTCTCAAGCAACCCTGCAATTACGATACAGAAAGTCTGTTGTGTCCCCAACACACCCAATACACTTGTCAGATGTATAGGTGCACTAGTTCGGCGAAGAGATAGTGAAATACAAGTGATGTGAAATAAATATCGCTGCGAGCAAACAAGTAACAAAATAGCAAGTAAACGGTATGCAATGCTTGGAAACAAGGCCTAGGGATCATACTTTCACTAGTGGACACACTCCCAACAATATAACATGAACGAACAAGTAACTTCTCTTGCTAAGGTACTCTAAATTACTCTCCTATTGAACATCACTAATCATCGCGTAGTGGCTACGGAAGCACCCCTTAAAGTTCATCAAGTACTTGACAAACACCACTCATAGAGATAAACAAATCAGATCACAACTCAAGATAGAAATCATTGCAACTTAAACCAAGTACTAACACGGTGCACACACTGTCAACATTACACCATGAAAGGAGGAATAGATCACTCAATACTATCATAGTAATAATTATTCTCATAATCCACAAGAGATCACAATCATAGCCTAAACCAAGTACCACCATGATCCACGCACTGTCACCGTTACACCATGGCAGGAGGAATAGATTACTTTAATAATCACCACAAGAGTACACTAAATATCTGAATAATAACATGTACTTGTTCAACATGATACAAAGCTCACGATCACATAAAGATCACATCATGGGAGAGAGAGGTGAACCACATAGCTACCGGTAGAGCCCTCAGCCCCGGGGATGAACTACTCCCTCCTCATCATAGGAGACAGCAAGGTTGATGGAGATGGCGGTGAGGTCGATGGAGACGGCGAAGACGGCGATGGAGATCGATAGAGATGGCTCCGGGGGCACTTCCCCGTCCCGGCAGGGTGCCGGAACAGAGACTTCTGTCCCCCGAAATTCGTCGGTGGCGGCGGCGGAGCTACGGAACTCTTTCTGGAAATCTGATCGGGGGCTTAGGTTTTTCCGTCCCGAGGCTTCTTATAGGCGAAGGGGCGTCGCAAGAGGGCAGCCAGGGGCTCCTCACATAGGGGTGGCGCGGCCAGGGCCTGGGCCGCGCCAGCCCCTTGTGAGGGTGGCCTCTGGCCCCTCTCCTTCCTCTCTTCGGATGTCTGGATGCTCCCGAGAAAAATAGGACTTCTGGCTTTTGTTTCGTCCAATTCTGAGAATATTTCCTGTGTATCACTTCTGAAACACAAAAACAGCAGAAAACAGGAAACTGGCACTGTGGCACTTCGTTAATAGGTTAGTTCCGGAAAATGCATAAAAGTGCCACTAAGTGTAACGAAACAATATGCAAATGGTGTAAAAACAAGCATGGAGCATCAAAAATTATAGATACGTTTGAGACGTATCAAGGGAATCTTCCTGCGGATGTTGGTGCATCGATGCATCTTTGCATCCTCGTGAGGGTTGCTCACGAGGTGCTGGTCCTTAGCGGGTGCCATAGGCACACCTTGGACTTTCCTTGAAGATTTTTTATTTTCCGGTGTACTTTGCGAGGAACTAAGCACCATGGGTGTTTGGAGGTGATCGATAACAGGGCCGTCGCCCCTGACCAGAGCTCACTCCCTTCGGGTTTTTCGGGCTTGCTGTTTTCTGGGCGAAGGCCCCAGCATAGACACCGTGCCTAGCCCCCTTCTGCGTGGAGTACAACAGAAAATAAATGGACTTCATGCCATTTTGATGTCATGCCAAAGCAGAGGCGCTATATTGCGCGTTAACTTAATATTAGTGCTTAAGAGCAGTTTGAGCTGATACAAGTGCCGTTTTGACAGTCTTTATCTCCTCGTGAGGAACCTAAGGGTAGAACTTTCACAGATGAGCTATGTTCCATGGGTTCCCCACCGGCACACCTTCTGCGGTTTCCAGCCGCGTCAAGCCTGGCCTGGCGATGTGCGTCACCTTGAAGGGTCCTTCCCACATTGGAGACAGCTTGTGCAGGCCCTCGTGAGAGAGTATTCTCCTCAGCACCAGGTCGTCGACCTCCAGAGTCCTTGCTCGAACATGGCGGCTATGGTAGTGATATGTCTCAAACGTATCTATAATTTTTGATGCTCCATGCTTGTTTTTACACCATTTGCCCATTGTTTCGTTACACTTAGTGGTACTTTTATACATTTTCCGGAACTAACCTATTAACGAAGTGCCACAGTGCCAGTTTCCTGTTTTCTGCTGTTTTTGTGTTTCAGAAGTGATACACAGGAAATATTCTCGGAATTGGACGAAACAAGTTCCTGAAGTCATATTTCACCGGGGAGCTCCCAAACATCCAAAGACCTGACGGAGGGGGGCCATGTGGCCCCCACACACAGGGGCGGCGCGGCCTGGCCCCTGGTCGCGCTAGCCCCGTGTGAGGCCGCGTGGCTCCACCTCTGTCAGCCCCCTTTCGCCTATAAGTACCCCCTGACGAGAAATACCTAAGGGCCCGATCAGTTTTCCAGAACACATCGCGATCCGCCGCCGCCGTCGACCCGAAGATCGGGAGGGTCCAGAAGCTCTTCCCGGCACCCTGCCGGAGAGGGGAATCGCCACCGGAGGTCTTCTTCATCGCCATGCTTGCCTCCGGAGCGATGAGTGAGTAGTCTACCTTGGACTATGGGTCCATAGCAGTAGCTAGATGGTTGTCTTCTCCACCATGTGCTTCATGTTTAGATCTCATGAGCTGCCCTACATGATTGAGATCACCGTTATGTAATTCTATGATATTGGTTTGTTGGGATCCGATGAATATTGGTGTTTATGATTAAGTTGCTGTACTGAATTATATCTTTTGTTATCTCTATGTTGTTTATGATCTTGCATGCTCTCCGTCGTTAGTAGCTATCTTGGCCGAGTAGTTGCTAGTGACTCCAAGAGGGGGTATTTATGCTCGATAGCGGGTTCATGCCTCTAAAACAACATTCATATGCTCAAGGGCATATGCTTTGTTTACATTACACACTTTGCTTAATGCAATTATCTGTTGTTCGCAACTTAATACTTTTGGGGTGTTCGGATTGATATCCCTGGGGGTGGATTATTAGTCATAGATGCAGTTGGATGGCGGTCTATGTATTTTATTGTAATGCCCAGAGTAAATCTCATAGTGATCTTCTTGACATATCATGTTATCTTTATTCTATCAATTGCCCAACTGTAATTTGTTTACCCAGCATGTTATTTATCTATGGAGAGACACCACTAGTGAACTGTGGACCCCGGTCCTATTTTAATCATATTGCTATCACCTGTTTACTTTTCTCGCACTGTTTACTTTACTCGCATATTACTATTGTTTTCCACTCGATACACTCATAACCTTTGTTTCAAGCAAACCGGTGAGATTGACAACCTCATCGCAAGTTGGGAGCAAAGTATTTGTCTGTGTGTGTGCAGGCTCCATAACACCTTCAGTCGTCGCCGTCTCTCCTCTCCTGATCGATAAACCTTGGTTTCTTAACTGAGGGAAAACTAGCCGCTACACTCATCATACCTTCCTCTTGGGGTTTCCAACGGGCTGGTCATTCACCACGCACAATGACGTCTGCTCCCACATTATTTACACGCCACCAGCTCTTTTCTGGCGCCATCACCTTGGAGTAGCAGCTCTTTTTCTGGCGCCGTTGCCGGGGAGAAGAGAAGACTTCTGCGAGGGGAGTTTTCGCACACACATTCTTTACTTTGTTATTGTTTTGCTTTACTTTATTTATTTTACCTGCATTGCTTTATATCAAAAACCCAAAAAAATTAGAATCCTTGGTAGTTGTTTTTTCTTGTTTACTTTCGTTTTGCTGAAATGGGTACTCCTGAAAATACCAAGTTGTGTGACTTTACTAGCACGAACAATAGTGATTTTATCTGCACTCCTATTGCACCATGGCCTGCTACTGCTGCAAACTTTTATGAGATTAAGCCTGCTTTACTGCACCTTGTTATGAAAGAGCAATTTTCTGGTGCTAGTACTGAAGATGCTGCAGCTCATCTCAACAATTTTGTTGAGCTATGTGAGATGCAGAAATATAAAGATGTTGATAGTGATATTATTAAGCTCAAGCTGTTTCCTTTTTCTTTGAGAGGAAAAGCTAAAGATTGGTTTTTGTCTTTGACTAAGAATAGTATTGATTCATGGGCTAAGTGTAAGGATGCTTTTATTGGTAGATACTATCCTCCTGCTAAGATTATAGCTTTGCGCAGCAATATTATGAAGTTTACTCAGTTTGATAATGAACATGTTGCTCAGGCTTGGGAAAGAATGAAATCTATGGTAAAGAATTGCCCCACTCATGGACTGACTACTTGGATGATTATCCAAACTTTTTATGCAGGACTGAATTTTTCTTCAAGGAACCTACTTGATTCAGCCGCTGGAGGCACTTTTATGACCCTTACCTTGGGCGCCGCATCAAAGTTACTCGACAACATGATGGTAAATTATTCCGAATGGCACACCGAGAGAGCTCCACAAGGTAAGAAGGTAAATTCTGTTGAGGAAACCTCTTCCTTGAATGATAAGATTGATACCATTATGGCTATGCTTGCTAATGATAGGACTCATGTTGATCCTAATAATGTTCCTTTGGCTTCTTTGGTTGCTCAAGAAGAGCAAGTTGATGTGAATTTCATTAGAAACAATAATTTTAACAACAATGCTTATAGGAACAATTTTGCTAGTAACAATTATAGGCCGTATCCTTCTACCAATGGTAATGGTTATGGTAATTCTTATGGTAATTCTTATGGTAATTCCTACAACAACACTAGGGCCGCGCCCTCCGAGCTTGAGGTTATGCTCAAGGACTTCATCGGTAAGCAAACTGCTTTTAATAAGTCTGTTGAGGAAAAGTTAGGCAAAATTGATATCCTTACTTCTAAAGTTGATAGCCTTGCTCATGATGTTGAACTTCTGAAATTAAAAGTGTTTCCTAATGATGTGAAAGTGAGCAATGTTGTTGCTTCCGCTAATGCTATCCAAGTTGGAATTGATGAAAATATTAGATTGTTAGTGGAATTGCATGCCATGTGGGAAAGAGAAGATGAGATGGCTAGAGAGACCAAGGTATGTACCATTACTACTTCTAATGATGTTGCACCTACTGATAGCAACCCTCTTACTTTGATTGGTATAGAGAAAACTCTCACTCCTTGCGTTAAAAATCCTAAAACTGCCAAAACTTTTTCTCAAAAGAGTGCTGAAATTTTTCGGAGTGTGGGAGATGATAGCTCTATTTCCTTTAATGATTTTGATGTTGATGGCTGCAACATATCTGAAGTTATTTTGTTCTTGCAAAAGCTTGCTTTGACTCCCAATGCTAGTTCTTTAAATATTGCTTTTACTAAGCATATTACCAATGCTCTCATAAAAATTAGGGATGAAAAGTTGAAGCAAAAAGCTTCCGTTCCCAAGAAGTTAGAAGATGGTTGGGAACCCATCATTGATATGCATGTTAATGGTTATGATTGCCATGCTTTATGTGATCTAGGTGCTAGTATTTCTATCATGCCTAGAAAGATTTATGACATGCTTGATTTACCACCGCTTGAAAAGTGCTATTTTGATGTTCCTATTGCTGATGTTGCTAAGAAGAAACCTTTGGGAAGGATTAATGATGTTCTTATTGTGGTTAATAATAACCTTGTTCCCGTTGATTTTCTTGTTATGGACGTTGAATGCCATGCTTCATGTCCTATTATTTTGGGAAGACCCTTTCTTCGAACTGTAGGTGCCATCATTGATATGAGGGAAGGCACTATCAAATATCAATTCCCACTAAAGAAAGGTATGGAACACTTCCCTAGGAAAAGAAAGAAATTACTTTTTGACTCTATTCTTAGAGCAAATTATGAGCTTGATGCTTCATCTATTGATATTACTTGATTCGCAATTTTCTGCGCCTAGCTCAAAGGCGTTAAAGAAAAGCACTCTTGGGAGATAACCCAATGTTTACTTTTCAGTACTTTTTCTTTTATTTGAGTCTTGGAAGTCATTACTACTGTAATGACCGCTCCTTATCTTGTTTATTTCGTTTTTGTGCCAAGAGAAGCCTCTAATTTGAGCGAGGTAAAGATTTGGGGTTATTGCTGTCCTGAAACTGTTTTCGGTGCTGCACCGTAAAATTCGTATAAATTCTCTGTTTATCTTTTGGACCTGAGATTTCTTGTGCATATGCCCCAGGTTATATCCAAACTTTTCTTAGTTGAACACTTTTTGATTTGAGCAACAGAAAATCCCTCAAAAATTCGTCATTTGTCAGCTGTTCTGTTTTGACAGATTTCTGCCAATATTTGTTTTTGCCACTTTATCGCTTTCTTTTGAGTTCTTTTTGATCATGGAACTTTTTGGGAAGTTGCTACAGTAGTATATACTTTATATGTGGTGGTTTTGAGTTTAAACCTGAAGCTAAAGGAGGTTGAATATATTTTATGCTTACACTAATGTTGCTAATCGAATTGTGTTTAGTTTTGTATGAAGGAAGTTTTCAAGTGTAGGGATTGGAGAATGATGAGATAAGTTGAAGAACGGACAAAAGCTCAAGCTTGGGGATGCCCATGCATCACCCCAAGAAATATCCAAGAAGTACAAGCGTCAAAGCTTGGGGATGCCCCCGAGGCACCCCTTCTTCATCGGCAAAAATCAGGTCACCTTTCAAGACACTATATTTTTATTGCTTCATGCACTATGTGTTTTTCTTGGAGCGTCAGTTGTTTTAGTTTTCTTAGTTGGTTTAGTTTGTTTGTTTGCTGCAATAAATGGTTGGACCTCAACAAATTTCCTTTGGAGGAGATGTACTCGTTTTCATTTGCAAAGAATGCTCTAGTTTTCACTCTTATTCAAAATCGAGCATTCTATTTTTTCTGCTACTGCTTTTGGTTTTCGTTTTCGCCTTGATATGCGTTCAGATCTTGTCATATCTTTTCATCAAGGTGTATTTTTGCCTCTGATCTTTATTGGTTTTCATCAAAAGAGGTGTTTATAAAAATTTCAAATGGTGTTGGAAAAGAGAAAAAGCTTTGTGGAAAAAACTGGTACAGGAAGGAGCTTGTGTAGACTGCGGCTTAGGCTTTTTCATGTCATGCTTGATGTCATTTTGATAGTATGCTTAGTGGTTTTGCTGTAGCATGACTTGTCTCAAATAACTGAGATTGCTTAATGAGCCTTTGAAAAAATCATGCTTTGTTTTTATTGTATGGAAGCATTATTTTGGTTTTCTCCTTGATGCTTTATTTGGGTTGACTTGGCGCATGCTCACACATGTTAGACTCTTACAAAGTCGGCAATAGCCTTCATGATCATTTAGTTTTTGACTTTTGATGGCATCTTATGCTTCTTTTAATGTCGCTTTGTCGCTTTGCATGATTATGGCCATTATTGCTCTCTTAGTCGGTCGCTCCCAGTCTTTTGCTAGCCCTCACCTTGTACTGAGTATGAGCTCTACTCGTGCATCCAACTCCTAAAAGCCAAAGTTTTCCAAAGTGTCCACCATACATACCTACTAGCAATTTGCTATTCCAAGTAAATTTGACTTGCTTTTATATTCTCTTCAAATTAAACTCTTACCAGTGTTATGCGAAATTCGGTCAGTAAAGCTCTCACGAACCGGAAGGCACACTTTACTTTTTCCTGTTCTAAAATTTTGACATTGTGGTCTTTTATGTTGAGTTGTTATGCTTGCAAGTTGTAAGTTGGATTCTAGCCCAGCCATGCTGTCATGGGGCAAGCTTTCAACATTGCACTTCTTATTTTAGTT
Organism: Dactylis glomerata; assembly: GCA_007115705.1. Taxonomy (NCBI): domain Eukaryota; kingdom Viridiplantae; phylum Streptophyta; class Magnoliopsida; order Poales; family Poaceae; genus Dactylis; species Dactylis glomerata. The sequence continues at coordinate 1,579,419 of QXEO01000492.1, forward strand.
GATATCGTGATCTTTTGTTTATGGATGCCCGCTGTGTGAAATGAATTGGGAATCTTGTAGGGATCATGGAGTTTTTATATGTGTTAGGGAAACGCCGGGCCGCCAATCTAAGCCATGCATAATTCATGGTGGAAATTTGCAGCATACCCATGGTGAACATTCCACGACGCATCTCACAATAAAAAGCTAAACAATATAGCAAATAAAAGAGATGTCGAGGTGTTCATTGTCTGCTTGTCCTGTCATTTTGGTGTGGGCTTGTTCCATGTCATCGGGCACGGAGGTACCCCATTGGCGGTTCTCAATGATATGCATATACTTACAATGACAAGAGCCTTGCTTGGGACTCTAAGTAAATTAGCATGGTTTGGGTACTCGTATTCACGGGACACGAGGTTTTCAACTTATGATTTGTCAAGCATATGCATCATAACTGTTCTCGCATTAACTTTAACCATTCAAGATGCTTATGATGGGGGCAATGAGAGCTCAAAGCCGGTAAGTACCATAATTTTTGAAGGTTATAAAACTTGCAATCACTACTTCCCTCTGCGAAGGGCCTTTCTTTTACTTTTATGTTGAGTCACCACCTTCTTTCTTTATGCACCATTAAGAGAGCATAGTTGTCATTCTTAGTGTGATATGCATTGTCCCAAGGTTCATTGATTGACTCATGATGATTGGTTTCACTTGTTCTTAAATTATTTGTATCTAGTCGCCCTCTTAAACTTTGAGGTGTCCTATGCATTTATGTTTTGCTCTCTTTGAAGGACAAGCTGAAAACCACTTGTATGTTTTTCCTTATGATTTGAACACATGTTTGACTTTCATTGTTTCATTATCATGATCTTTTGTTTGTGTTCATTTGCATGTTTACAACATGGTTGCTAAGTTTCTTATTGTCATGATTATATCTTTCATGCCCATGTTTAAGTTCTATTGATCCCAGCTCATCAATGCTTACATATATGATCAAGATTGTGTAGGTGCATGTCACCTCAAAAATTATTCTTTTGTTATCACTTACCTACTCGAGGACGAGCAGGAGTTAAGCTTGGGGATGCTTGATACGTCTCAAAGGTATCTATAATTTTTGATGCTCCATGCTTGTTTTTACACCATTTGCCCATTGTTTCGTTACACTTAGTGGTACTTTTATACATTTTCTGGAACTAACCTATTAACGAAGTGCCACTGTGCCAGTTTCCTGTTTTCTGCTGTTTTTGTGTTTCAGAAGTGATACACAGGACATATTCTCGGAATTGGACGAAACAAGTTCCTGAAGTCATATTTCACCGGGGAGCTCCCAAACATCCGAAGACCTGACGGAGGGGGGCCACATGGCCCCCACACACAGGGGCGCGTGGCCTGGCCCCTGGCCATGCCAGCCCCGTGTGAGGCCGCGTGGCTCCACCTCTGACAGCCCCCTTTCGCCTATAAGTACCCCTTGACGAGAAAAACCTAAGGGCCCGATCAGTTTTCCAGAACACATCGCGATCCGCCGCCGCCGTCGACCCGAAGATCGGGAGGGTCCAGAAGCTCTTCCCGGCACCCTGCCGGAGAGGGGAATCGCCACCGGAGGTCTTCTTCATCGCCATGCTTGCCTCCGGAGCGATGAGCGAGTAGTCTACCTTGGACTATGGGTCCATAGCAGTAGCTAGATGGTTGTCTTCTCCACCATGTGCTTCATGTTTAGATCTCATGAGCTGCCCTACATGATTGAGATCACCGTTATGTAATTCTATGATGTTGGTTTGTTGGGATCCGATGAATATTGGTGTTTATGATTAAGTTGCTATACTGAATTATATCTTTTGTTATCTCTATGTTGTTTATGATCTTGCATGCTCTCCGTTGTTAGTAGCTATCTTGGCCGAGTAGTTGCTAGTGACTCCAAGAGGGGGTATTTATGCTCGATAGTGGGTTCATGCCTCTATTTCACCTGGGGGAGTGACAGAAACCTCTAAGGTGGTAGATGTGCTGTTGCTACTAGGGAGAAAACAACATTCATATGCTCAAGGGCATATGCTTTGTTTACATTACACACTTTGCTTAATGCAATTATCTGTTGTTCGCAACTTAATACTTTCGGGGTGTTCGGATTGATATCCCTGGGGGTGGATTATTAGTCATAGATGCAGTTGGATGGCGGTCTATGTATTTTGTTGTAATGCCCAGAGTAAATCTCATAGTGATCTTCTTAACATATCACGTTATCTTTATTCTATCAATTGCCCAACTGTAATTTGTTTACCCAGCATGTTATTTATCTATGGAGAGACACCACTAGTGAACTGTGGACCCCGGTCCTATTTTAATCATATTGCTATCACCTGTTTACTTTTCCCGCACTGTTTACTTTACTCGCATATTACTATTGTTTTCCACTCGATACACTCATAACCTTTGTTTCAAGCAAACCGGTGAGATTGACAACCTCATCGCAAGTTGGGAGCAAAGTATTTGTCTGTGTGTGTGCAGGCTCCATAACACCTTCAGTCATCGCCGTATCTCCTCTCCTGATCGATAAACCTTGGTTTCTTAACTGAGGGAAAACTAGCCGCTACACTCATCATACCTTCCTCTTGGGGTTCCCAACGGGCTGGTCATTCACCACGCACAAGGACGTCTGCTCCCACATTATTTACACGCCACCAGCTCTTTTCTGGCGCCATCACCTTGGAGTAGCAGGTAGCGGCGTAGTCCTTGTTGGTACCTCGTGGCGCGGAGCGCGACTTGGCACCGAGCTTCTTCGAGCAGGAGGAGGCGATCCTTGATGAGGTCCTCTTGGCAAATTTCGTCAAAGGCGAGCACTCTTGGCGACCCAAACTTGACGTCGGTGGGAAGAACAGCCTCTGCCCCATAGACCAGGAAGAAAGGAGTCTCTCTAGTAGGTTTGGTGGCAGTAGTCCTGATGGACCACAAGATGGATTGGAGGTTGTCTAACCATTTTTTGCCGCAGGCTTTGAGCTTGGCATTGAAGCTTTTTGTCTTGAGTCCCTTGAGGACCTCGGCGTTTGCACGCTCGGCCTGGCCATTGCTCCGGGGGTAGGCGACGGAGGCGAAGCAGATTTTGATGCCGGTCGAAGCACAGTACTCCCGGAACAGTCCACTGGTGAACTGGCTGCCGTTGTCGGTGATGATGCGGTTAGGTACACCAAAGCGGCAGACCAGCCCAAGCCTTGGAAGCATTTTTCCATCTTGCGATGCTCCTCGAGATAGGCCGCTATGTGCTCATCCTTTGGAGTGTAGCTCTTGTTTGAGAAGTTCACAACCAGCTGTGAATCTCCCTTGACGATGAGGCGCTTGATGCCCAAAGCATTTGCCACTCTTAAACCGGCGAGTAGTCCTTCGTATTCCACGATGTTGTTGGAGACCTTGTGCTCAGGCTTAAAGCAGAGCTGTATGGTGTAGAAGAGCTTGTCTCCAGAGGGAGAGGTTAGGACAGCACCGGCTCCCACGCCGGGGAGGTTGAAGGCGCCGTCGAAGTGCATGACCCAGAGGCCTGGGGCCTCCTCTCCTGGGAGCGTTGACTCTACCTCTGGAGGCTCGTCGGCGAACGGATCGGTCCACTCCACAGTGAACTCGGCCAAAGCCTTGCTCTTGATTACCTTTGTGGTTTCGAAGGAGATCTCGAAGGGTTGAAGCTCCACGGCCCATTCTGCCACCCGCCCGCTGACGTTGGGATTGCGTAGGATGGTCTCCAGGGGACGATCGGTTACCACCTTGATCGGGTGACCCCGGAAGTAGTGGCGTAGCTTCCGTGAAGCGATGAGCAGGGTGTAGAGCAGCTTTTGCTGCATGGTGTAGCGTTCCCGCGCATCGCGCAGTACCGTGCTGACGAAGTACACGGGCTTCTGCACCTTGGCGACGCCCTCAGGAGCTTCCTCCTAGGGAGGCTTTGAGCGTTGCTCTGAGAGAGCGGCTCGGTCGGCGGAGATGCAGCGGGCGGCTCCTCTTGAGGGACGAGAGGTGCAGCGGCCTTTTCCTCATGAGGAGCCCCCGGACCGGGAGGACCGACCTCTTCCTTGGCGATCACCTTTGCGTCTCGCTCCACGACGAGAACAGCGCTTGCAGTCCTTGGAGTTGCCGCGATGTAGAGCAGCATGGGCTCACGGGTTTTGGGGGCAACCATGATCGGTGGGCTCGTGAGGTACCTTTTCAACTCAGCGAAGGCCTTGTCGGCTTCCGGAGTCCACTCGAACTTCCCTGCGCACTTCATGAGCTTGAAGAAGGGCAAGGCTTTCTCCCCACTCCTCGCGATGAAGCGTCCCAGGGCTGCCATGCATCCCACGAGGCGTTGCATCTCCTTGAGATTGCGCGGTGGACGCATTTCTTCGATGGCCTTGACCTTGTCAGGGTTTGCCTCTATCCCGCAATGGGACATGAGGAACCCCAACAGTTTTCCCGATGGTACGCCAAAGGCGCACTTGGCGGGGTTGAGCTTGATGTTTACCTTTCTCAGGTTGACGAATGTTTCCTCCAGATCCTCGATTCAGGTGTGACTCTCGCGAGTCTTGACGACGATGTCATCAACGTAGGCCTCCGCGTTTCTTCCCATCTGAGCCCCCAGGGCCTTGCGCATGAGCCTTTGGAAGGTAGCTCATGCGTTCTTCAGACCGAAGGGCATGCAAACGTAGCAGTACACACCACAAGGCGTGATGAAGGTGGTCTTCTCCTCGTCCTCCTTTGCCATCTTGATCTGATGATAGCCGGAGAAAGCATCCAAGAAGCAAAGGAGGTCACAGCCGGCGATGGAGTCGACGATTTGATCTATCCTTGGGAGCGGATATGGATCCTTTGGGCAGGCCTTGTTGAGACTTGTGAAGTCCACGCAGAGGCGCCCACTGCCATTTGCCTTTGGGACAACCACAGGATTTGCAATCCAGGTGGGGTGGGCTACCTCGCGTATCAGCTTGGCCTTCTTCAGCTTCTCTATTTCCTTGACTATGAAGTCCTGCCTCTCTTGCGCTTGTTTCCTAGTCTTCTGCTTCATGGGGTGTGCCTGAGGGCACACGGCTAAGTGGTGCTCAATCACCTCCCTGGGAACGCCGGGCATATCTGATAGAGTCCAAGCGAACATGTCAGAGTTTGCCCGCAGGAAGGTGACGAGCGCGCTTTCCTATTTGGGGGAAAGCCCTGCCCCGATGGTGACGAAGTTGTCGCAGCCCCCAGCCTAAAGCGGGACCTTCTTGGTTGCAGAGCGCTCTTGGGTGAACTGGGGCCTCCTCCCTGAGGGTACCGCGGCTTCCCCAATGCTCATGTCCAGCATCGGAGGGACAAGGTCCTTGCTTGGAGTAGGCGATGCTGAGGCGGCGAACTTCTTCCCTGTCGAGCCCTGCAGGTGGGGCTCAAGAGAGGCCTTCTTCGCAGCAGCCCGCTCTTGGGATACGAGCTGCTTCTTCCTCGCGAGGTCGCCAGAGTGTTCTAGCAGGTCTTCGTCGGCGGGGAACATGGTGGCGGCCTCACGGTAAACATGCTCCACTGATCGGAGAGCATCCTTCTCATTGCAGCGCACGGTGATCGTGCCGTTAGCGCCCGGAATCTTGAGGACGTTGAAGCCATGGTGCGTCACTGCCATAAACCTTGCCAAGGCTAGGTAGCCGAGGATGGCATTGTATGGCAGGGCGATGTAGGCAACGTCGAAGTCGAGGCTTTCCGTCCTGTAGTTGTCCCGGGTGCCGAAGGTGACGGGCAGGCGTACCTGCCCAATTGGCATCGTAGCCCTTCGGTTATCCCGAAGAATGGTCGAGTTGGCATGAGCCGGTGGTATGGCACCTGCATCTTCTTGATACGTCCAATTTGCATCACTATTTTGTATCATAATTTACTGTTATTCATTGATATATTTCATATTTAGATATGATACTTATGTTATTTCCTTTGTTTTCACATGTTTGATGATCATCGGAGGAGATGCTGCCGGAGTCAGGATTCTGCTGGAAAAAGGACCATCAGAAGACCATATTTTGAAGATCAGGAAAATTCCAGAAAAATACCCAGAAATTATAATTTCCCAGAAGACTCACGGAGCCAGAAGGAGGAGACGAGAGGGGCCAGGAGGCGCCCTCACACGTGGGCGGCGCGGCCAGCCCCCTGGCCGCGCGGGGCCCACGTGAGGTCGCCCTGGCCCACTTCTACCATCGCCCTTTCGCGTACATCATCGTCCCGAAAAACCTAAGTCAGAGGGAGGTTCAGAGTTAGACACAGCCGCTTCTGCGGGGCGGAGAACACCAGAGAGAAAAAGCTCTCCGGCAGAGAGAAATCTGCCGGGGAAATTCCTTCCCGGAGAGGGGAGATCGTCGCCATCGTCATCATCATCGCACCGGACTTCATTGGGATCATCATCATCATCATCTCCATCACCAGCACCTTCATCTCCAACATCACCTCGCCATCCCGCTGTAACATCTTGAGTTGGATCTTGTTATATTCATAGGGGAAACTTTCCCGGTGTTGATTACTCTTGTAGTTGATGCTATTGAGTGGAACCGTTGAATTAAGGTTTATGTCCAGATTGTTATTTACCATTATTTCACCTCTGATCATGATCCATATGATGTCTTGTGAGTAGTTCATTTAGTTCTTGAGGACATGGGAGAAGTCAAGATGTTAGTAGTGAATTATTGTTGAGAAATATTTAATGGTTTGATATTGTTGTGGTGCTATTTCACTAGTGGTGTCATGTGAACGTCGACTACATGATACTTCACCATTTATGGGCCTAGTGAGATGCATTGTGTATTTGGTCACCGACTGTGGGGTTGCCGGAGTGACAGAAACCTAAACCTCCGTTGGGAAACCATTGCACCAGGGAGCGTAGGATCCTAGAGTTTAAGGCTGTGGTTAGATTTATCTTAATTACTTACTTGTATTTGCGGATGCTTGCAAGGGGTATAATCACAAGTGTGTATTTATCCTAGTAAGGGTAGTGCGCTAGCACAGGTTCACCCCCATAACACTTACCAAACCAATAAATACTATTGGCTCTATGAAGCGAAAGCTCTTGACAGAAACCTCCCGTGTGTCCTCGAGAACGTTTGGTTATTATAAGAACACAACCGGCTTGTCCTTTGCTGAATAAAGGATTGGGCCACTTGCTGCAATTGTTACTACTGTCTTTTATTTACTCGCACTTTATTTACTCGTATTACCAAATACTCCTGAAAACCTGTTTGCTAGTATTTACAGTGATTCCTTGATCAAAACTGCTCATCAACACCTTCTGCTCCTCGTTGGGTTCGACACTCTTATTTATCGAAAGTACTACGATACACCCCCTATACTTGTGGGTCATCAAGACTATTTTCTGGCGCCGTTGCCGGGGAGTGTAGCGCTATTGAAGAGTGGAATTGGAAAAGGTAACCATCGCTGTGAGTATTGTTTTATTTTGTCTTTTATTTTATTTCTGTTATGGAGAACTCTCCATTTGGTTTCCTATTTGGAAACACATCTACTACTGCTGCTGCTGCCGCTGCACATGCGGAGGAACCACCACCGTCACCGCCTGCTGAAATTGATCCCTTTAAAATACCTATGAAAATTGGTGGGCGTATTATGGATAACTGCTATTCAGGAGATGGAACTGTCCATCCGGGTGATCACTTATTATTTATACATGAATTATGCGAGTTGTTCAGATGTGCAGGTATTTCACCAAGCCAAGTCAAGAAGAAATTATTCTCTATATCATTGAAAGGCAGAGCTGAAGAGTGGTATCGACTACTCCAAGATGGTCCATCTATGGCATGGGAGGATATTGTGCCTCTCTTTTATTCCAAGTTTTATCCTCCAAGTGAAATTCATAAAGACCGTAACAAGATATATAATTTTTGGCCTCATGATGGAGAGAGTATTGCCCAAGCGTGGGGGAGATTGAAGTTACTAATGCTCAAATGCCCCATTCATGAGCTCCCCAATAATATTGTTATTGATAATTTTTATGCGCGGCTCACTCTTCCTGATAAGGATTATTTGGATGCTTCTTGTTTTGGATCATTTACTCATATGAAAGAAGATGCCAAGTGGAAACTTCTTGACCGTATAAAAGAGAATGCTGAAGGTTGGGAAAACGACAAAGGTAGGAAGTCAGGTATAAACTATGATTATGAATGCATTAAATCTTTTATGGGAACTGATGACTTTCATAGTGTTAGCGCTGCTTATGGTCTTGATTCCCAAATACTTGCTAATTGTCTTAAGGCTTTTGCCTCTTATATTGATGTTCCAAAGAAAGATTGGAACAAATATCACGCACCTTACAAAGATTCTATTAGTTATATACCTGCTGCAGCTACAGAAGTTTGCACGGTTGATAGCATCATTCCTGAACCTTATATTGAGAAGACACCTTTCCCTGCTAAGGTAAAGAAGTACTCTACTTTGGTAAGTGTGTCTAATAAAAGTACTAAGAAAGCTGCAGAGCCTGATGAGCAAATTACTATTAAATCTCCTGTTGCTATATTGAAAGATCTTGTTACTAAAGATGTAGGAGATGAATATATTCTTTTTTGTGAAGATGCTTCTAACATTCTCTCGCATCCTAAAAAGCACAGGAAAGCAAGTGTTCCTGTTATTTCTGTCAAGATTGGAGATCATTGCTATTATGGTTTATGTGATATTGGTGCTAGTGCAAGTGCTATTCCCTTAGAGCTTTATAAAGAAATTATGCACGAGATTGGCGCTTGTGAGCTTGAAGATATTGATGTGGTTGTTCAGCTTGCTAACAGAGAGACCGTTTGGCCTCTTGGTATTGTTCGAGATGTGGAAGTTCTATGTGGTAAGACTAAGTACCCTACTGATTTTCTAGTACTTGGTAAGGAGGCTAGTGAAACTTGTCCTATTATTTTTGGTAGACCCTTTTTGAACACTTGTGGCGCCATAATAGATTGTAAGAAAGAGAAAATTTTTACTAAGTTTAATGGAGAGTCTTATGAGTTTAATTTTTCCAAGTTTGCTAAGACTTCTTATGAAAATGACACGCCTAATGAAAATTTTCGAGTTGAGCAGCTTGCTTCTATTGCTCTTGCCCCTAATAATGCCTTGCAGCAATTCATGGAAGATCACGAAAGTGATATGTTTAGCAAGGAAAGAGAAGAGATTGACGATATTCTTCTTCGTCAACCACCATTACTCAAGTATAATCTACCTGTGGAGGATCTGGGTACCACTTTGCCACCTAGAGAAGATCCTGTGTTTGAATTAAAACCTTTACCTGATGACCTCAAATATGCTTATATTGATGATAAGAAAATATATCCTGTTATTATTAGTTCTAAACTTTCAGGAAAGGAAGAAGAAAGATTATTGGAGATATTGAGGAAACATCGAGGAGCTATGGGATATACTCTTGATGATTTAAAAGGGATTTCTCCTACTTTATGTCAGCATGCCATTAATATGGAGAAAGACGCAAAGCCAGTTGTAGAGCATCAACGTCGCCTAATTCCTAAGATGAAGGATGTGGTAAGAAACGAGGTATTAAAACTCCTAGATGCTGGTATTATTTATCCTATTGCTGATAGTAGATGGGTTAGTCCTGTTCATTGTGTTCCCAAGAAAGGAGGTATGACTGTTGTACCTAATGAGAATAACGAGCTTATTCCTCAAAGGGTAGTTGTTGGTTATAGAATGTGCATTGATTATAGGAAGGTAAACAAAGTTACTAAGAAAGATCATTACCCTTTACCGTTTATAGATCAAATGCTAGAAAGGTTGTCTAAGAAGACTCATTTTTGTTTCCTTGATGGTTATTCTGGTTTCTCTCAAATTGCTGTTAAGAAAGATGATCAAGAGAAAACCACTTTTACTTGCCCTTATGGAACTTATGCTTATAGACGTATGCCTTTTGGTTTATGCAATGCTCCTGCTACTTTTCAAAGATGTATGTCTGCTATTTTTCATGGTTTTTGTGAAGAAATTGTGGAGGTCTTCATGGACGATTTTTCCGTCTATGGAACCTCTTTTGATAATTGTTTGCACAACCTTGATAAAGTTTTGCAGAGATGCGAAGAAACTAACCTTGTTCTTAATTGGGAGAAATGCCACTTTATGGTGAATGAAGGAATTGTCCTTGGACATAAAATCTCTGAAAGAGGTATTGAAGTTGACAGAGCAAAAGTGGAGGCAATTGAGAAAATGCCATGTCCAAGAGATGTTAAAGGTATTCGTAGTATTCTTGGTCATGCTGGTTTCTATAGGAGGTTTATTAAAGATTTCTCTAAGATTTCAAAGCCTCTTACCAATCTTCTTCAAAAGGATGTACCGTTTGTCTTTGATGATGATTGTAAGGAAGCTTTTGAAACTCTTAAGAAGGCTTTAACCACTGCTCCTATTGTTCAACCACCTGATTGGAATTTACCTTTTGAAATTATGTGTGATGCTAGTGATTTTGCTGTTGGTGCTATTCTTGGACAGCGCATAGATAATAAGTTGAATGTTATTCATTATGCTAGTAAGACTCTTGATGCTGCTCAAAAGAATTATGCTACTACTGAGAAAGAGTTTCTTGCTGTTTTTTTTGCTTGTGATAAGTTTAGATCTTACATTGTTGATTCTAAAGTTACTATTCATACTGATCACGCTGCTATTAGATATCTTATGACTAAGAAGGATGCTAAGCCTAGGCTTATTAGATGGGTGTTGCTTTTACAAGAGTTTGATTTGCATATCGTAGATAGGAAAGGTGCTGAAAATCCTGTGGCTGACAACTTGTCTAGATTGGAAAATATTTCTTTTGATCCTATTCCTGTTAATGATAGTTTTCCAAATGAACAGTTGGCTGCAATTAATATAACTTCACGAGACCTTCCTTGGTATGCTGATTATGCTAACTTTATTGTTTCCAAGTATTTGCCTCCGACCTTTACAGCTCAGCAAAGAAGAAAATTCTTCTATGATTTGAGGCATTATTTTTGGGATGACCCACATTTATATAAAGAAGGAGTTGATGGTATTATGAGAAGATGCGTACCAGAATATGAACAAAAAGAGATATTAAGAAAATGCCATAGCAGTGCTTATGGAGGGCATCATGCTGGAGATAGAACCGCACAGAAGGTTCTACAATCAGGTTTTTATTGGCCAACCCTCTTTAAGGATGCCAGAAGGTACGTTTTATCTTGCGATGAATGTCAAAGAGTTGGTAATATTTCTAGACGCAATGAAATGCCTATGAATTACACTCTTGTTATTGAACCATTTGATTGTTGGGGATTTGACTTTATGGGTCCTTTTCCCCCTTCAAAAGGCTATACCCATATACTTGTTGCTGTTGATTATGTTACTAAATGGGTAGAAGCCATACCTACAAAGAGTGCCGATGGTGAGACTTCGTTAAAAATGCTTAAGGATGTTATTTTTCCTAGGTTCGGAGTGCCTAGATATCTTATGACTGACGGAGGTTCTCATTTTATTCACGGTAGTTTTAGAAAGACTCTTGCTAAGTATGATGTCAATCATAGAATTGCTTCTGCTTATCATCCCCAAACTAGTGGGCAGGTAGAGCTTTGAAATAGAGAGATTAAGTCTATTTTGCAGAAGACTGTTAGTAGATCTAGGAAAAACTGGGCTAGTAAGTTAAACGACGCTTTATGGGCTTATAGAACTGCTTATAAGAACCCCATGGGTATGTCTCCTTATAAGATGGTTTATGGAAAAGCGTGTCACTTGCCCTTAGAATTAGAACACAAAGCTTTTTGGGCAGTGAGAGAGTTAAATAGAGATTTTAAACTAGCCGGTAAGAAGAGGTTGTTAGATTTGAGTTCTCTAGATGAGTGGAGAAATGAAGCGTATGAGAATGCCAGACTTTTCAAAGAGAAAGTCAAGCAATGGCATGATAAGAGAATTCTTAAGAGAGAGTTCCATGTTGGTGAGAAAGTTCTATTGTATAGGTCTCGTCTCAGATTTTTTGCAGGTAAATTACTTTCTAAATGGGAAGGACCATATGTTATTGTGGAAGTGTACCGCTCAGGTGCTATTAAGATTGCTTCATTGAAAGATGATTCTACACAAGTGGTGAATGGACAAAGACTCAAACATTATATTTCTGGAGATTCTTATAATGAAGATGTTGATGTTATTGAAACAGTTTCTCCGGAAGATTACATCCAAGAAAAACTGCAGGAACCTGCAGAGTTCGCTTTCGAATAGGTAACAGTTCTAGTCAGAAAAGTTTCGCGAAAAGTTCTTCCTTTAATATTTTTGCTGTTTTTAATAAATATGAAAAATCACGAGACGAAAACGAGGAGAAAAAGAAGTCCGTGTGGGTCTCACACATGGGTGGTGCGGGCCCACCCCTGGCCGCGCCACCCCCGTGTGAGAACGCCTCGGAACTCTTTCCGGTCCCGGTTTCCTCCTGTGACCTCGTTTCGATGTATAATTTTCACCTATTTAACCCCCCGGAGTCCCCGAGGTCTGTATATCGTTTTCTCGTCGTGTTTTGTTTCGAGCTGTTTCTGTCAGGAGTTGATCTCAAGTTTGGGGAAGTCATGGCCTCTTCAAGCGGGGACAAGGAGAAGACACCTCCGGAAGATGGCATCGAAGACTTCCGGCTGAAAGAGGAGGTTGAAAGTGAAGATGAGGAGAAAGATCAAGGTCCAAGGCCAAGCACTGTGATTGCCAGCATAGGGGTGGTGACAGATCATGACAAGTTCAAGAAAAGCGCTCGCATAAGGACCGGAGGAGGTGTGCCCCATCACACCTTAGCTCCACGGACATCTCCGCCAAGCCAAAATCCCTTTCATACTCTAATTCATGAACATCAGTTTCGAAAGGTGCCCAAATCACGATTACCCTCTGGCTGGGATATAGATCGTTCTAACAATGCAGGAACAGGAAGCTCCAAGAGTGAAGAAGGATGGGGAAATAATTCCAAGAGCTGGGATTCTCTTGCTGACAGGTTCATGAACCGTATTGAGCACAATTCTGAGATGATTCGCAACCTCGAGTACAAGATTGATGATCTGAAGGATTTGATTGAGAAGTTTATTAGAGATTATCCGCCACCACCAAAGGAGTAATTCGTCATCGGTATAGGCATCCCCTTGGCTTGTTCCAAGCTTGGGGGAGTGCCGCGGTATCACATCATTACCTTCAGTTCATTTACTTTTCAAGTAGAGTCTTATCATGAATAGAGAAGTTATCGTATAGAATAGTTTGCAGTTGGAAGTATCCTCCTTAGTTAGTTATCTATGTATCCCTTGGTGTGAGTTGCGGTAATGAAATATTAATGAGAAGTTTTATCGTTTACTTTTCGCACACTTTATGTTAGTCTGCAATTTCTCTTATGTGACTAGTCTTGTTGATTGGTATTGGTATCATATTGGGAACATGAGTAGATTCAGTTGGTTTTGGCAAACCTAGCTTGGTCAGTAGCAACTTTACCTTGAAGTTTGAGTAGAAAAGAATAGAGAAGTGTTTATAGTCACATCACTTCAGTTTTCCTTATGTTTGGCTTATAAGCATTGTTATTCTTAAAGTTAAAATCGTTGTACTTTCAGGGGAGTTTGCATCTTTGTTCTTATTATATGTATGTTTGTCTGTTTCATGCAACTCTTTTGCTTGCTACCCAACCTTGCTAGCCAAAAACTTGTACTGAGAGGAAATACTTCTCGTGCATCCAATTCCCCAAAGCCAAGTCACTTCCAAAGAGTCCACTATAAATTCCTATGCATGGTATTTGTAAGCCATTCCAAGTAAATTTTCATGTGCTACCTTTCAAAAACTTTCAAACACTTCTCATTTTGTGCCACTGTTTTTAGCTCATGAGGACGTAGTGGATGGGTTTGTTATCTTCCATACTAAATTAAGTACCCCTCGACTAGGCAACTTCATCTGCTCGTCATTAATTTTGCAAGGGAGCTGGTCAGACCATTATAATCTTAATTCTAAAAAGAAAGAAAAAGGCACTCCTCCAATGGTTTGTGAAAGTTGGTCGGCACCCGATGGAATCGGTTAGCCATGGTTTGAGAAAGGAAAAAAGGTGGGGAGGAGTGCAAAGTTTTAAAAAGAGCACTAAAGTGCCAACTAATTAAATATCTCGGAACCGCTCTCACTTGTTTAGTATGGAAGATATCAAGAACTCTGTTGCTAGTCGTTGACAAAAGCAACCACCTCTCAAAATGACTTTTACCTCTGTTTTACAAAAGAAAAGCTCTAGCACATGTTTAATCCCTGCTTCCCTCTGCGAAGGGCCTATCTTTTACTTTTATGTTGAGTCAACCTATTTCCCTCTATCTCAAGCAGGCATTTGAGTTGTTATGTTTCACTCATCCATATGTTAATCCGTTTAATCATGTTTATTATCTTCCTTGTTTTTGTATAATGCTTTTGTCTGAAGGAATACATCTTTGAAAGTTCTCGTTGAATGCAAAAGTTTACTTTGTTGAGCATATAGTCTTTGCTATATCAGCTCCGTTTTAAAAGGCTCCGTTTAAAAGAGAGAATAGTTTGTTCTCCATTCATTGACCAGGAACTAAGGTTTGCCATTGCCAATTATAATTTACCTTGTGTATTCTTATATGTGATTCCCCTTTTACCTATTGCAAGTTTACATCTTATAAAGGGAAGTTGCTGTCTATTATGATTTGTGCCTTAGTGAATGTGATGCTTCTTGTTCGTATTTTGATTATCGACACTTCACTCCATAAACCTGTGTCATGTTTACCGAGTTTAGCTTTTCGCTTGGGGACAAGCGAGGTCTAAGCTTGGGGGGGTTGATACGTCCAATTTGCATCACTATTTTGTATCATAATTTACTGTTATTCATTGATATATTTCATATTTAGATATGATACTTATGTTATTTCCTTTGTTTTCACATGTTTGATGATCATCGGAGGAGATGCTGCCGGAGTCAGGATTCTGCTGGAAAAAGGACCATCAGAAGACCATATTTTGAAGATCAGGAAAATTCCAGAAAAATACCCAGAAATTATAATTTCCCAGAAGACTCACGGAGCCAGAAGGAGGAGATGAGAGGGGCCAGGAGGCGCCCCCACACGTGGGCGGCGCGGCCAGCCCCCTGGCCGCACGGGGCCCACGTGAGGTCGCCCTGGCCCACTTCTGCCATCGCCCTTTCGCGTACATCATCGTCCCGAAAAACCTAAGTCAGAGGGAGGTTCAGAGTTAGACACAACCGCCTCTGCGGGGCGGAGAACACCAGAGAGAAAAAGCTCTCCGGCAGAGAGAAATCTGCCGGGGAAATTCCTTCCCGGAGAGGGGAGATCGTCGCCATCGTCATCATCATCGCACCGGACTTCATTGGGATCATCATCATCATCATCTCCATCACCAGCACCTTCATCTCCAACATCACCTCGCCATCCCGCTGTAACATCTTGAGTTGGATCTTGTTATATTCATAGGGGAAACTTTCCCGGTGTTGATTACTCTTGTAGTTGATGCTATTGAGTGGAACCGTTGAATTAAGGTTTATGTCCAGATTGTTATTTACCATTATTTCACCTCTGATCATGATCCATATGATGTCTTGTGAGTAGTTCGTTTAGTTCTTGAGGACATGGGAGAAGTCAAGATGTTAGTAGTGAATTATTGTTGAGAAATATTTAATGGTTTGATATTGTTGTGGTGCTATTTCACTAGTGGTGTCATGTGAACGTCGACTACATGATACTTCACCATTTATGGGCCTAGTGAGATGCATTGTGTATTTGGTCACCGACTGTGGGGTTGCCGGAGTGACAGAAACCTAAACCTCCGTTGGGAAACCATTGCACCAGGGAGCGTAGGATCCTAGAGTTTAAGGTTGTGGTTAGATTTATCTTAATTACTTACTTGTATTTGCGGATGCTTGCAAGGGGTATAATCACAAGTGTGTATTTATCCTAGTAAGGGTAGTGCGCTAGCACAGGTTCACCCCCATAACACTTACCAAACCAATAAATACTATTGGCTCTATGAAGCGAAAGCTCTTGACAGAAACCTCCCGTGTGTCCTCGAGAACGTTTGGTTATTATAAGAACACAACCGGCTTGTCCTTTGCTGAATAAAGGATTGGCCCACTTGCTGCAATTGTTACTACTGTCTTTTATTTACTCGCACTTTATTTACTCGTATTACCAAATACTCCTGAAAACCTGTTTGCTAGTATTTACAGTGATTCCTTGATCAAAACTGCTCATCAACACCTTCTGCTCCTCGTTGGGTTCGACACTCTTATTTATCGAAAGTACTACGATACACCCCCTATACTTGTGGGTCATCACTTCTCGAAGATCTCGACCGAGATGATGTTGAGGCCCGCCCCTCCGTCGATGAGAGTGCGGTTGACGGCGACATTGTTGATGGTCAGCGTGCACAATAGAGGAATTGTGCCCACGCCCCTGGTGGAGGCCGGATGGTCCTCCTCGTCGAAGCCGATCTTGCATGTTGACCACTTCATTAGGTGGTTCCCGACGTTGGGCTGCGCCGCCGCGATCTCTCGCGACAGCTGCTTGAAGTGTCGGTTAGACAAAGGAGCCTGAGCTCCACCCAGGAGGCAAGCGGCGAAGTCTCATGGCTCTTGATAGCCCCCCTGGTTCTCCTCCCGACGATCGTTTGCTGGTGGGGGCAGCGGCAGCGGCTCGGGATCGGCTCGAGACAGACCCTCGCGGCGGCGACCTTCCTCGTGGTCGTCGTCGCGGCGATCGCCCCAGGATCCACTCTTGCCTTAGCTGCGGCCACCCCCGCGGCGCTTTGAGACACCATTTTCTTCATGAAACTTTCGGACAAACCAACAATCGTCAGTGTTTTGGGTGTCCTTCTTGTGGAGAATGCAGTAGCGGCGGCACCGTCCCTTGTCGCGTTCAGAGCGGTCCCCGCGGCGTTGCTTATGATCTGGCTCCGCCGCGAGGGCAGCGGCTTCCTTTTGCTTGGGGTCCTTAGACTTTGGCTTTGGGGGAGGCGCCTCTGGCAGGTTATGCACGAAGAGCCTCCCCTCCTCGGCCTTGGCGCAGCGGTCGGCAATCTCGAAGAGCCTAACGACGGAAGTCAGCTCATCATTCACAGACAGCTTCTCCCTCATCTTGATGTCGGAGACGCCCGTGGAGAACGCGGAGATGACCTCCTCGTTAGAGATCCTGGGGATCTTGTTCCTCATCTGGCTGAAGCGCTGGATATACTGACAAAGCATCTCGCCCTTGTACTGACGCACTGCCTTAAGATCGTTCTTGGTAGCGGGGCGCTCGTACGTGGGCATGAAGTTGGCAATAAACTGACGACATAAATCCTTCCATGAAGTCACGGATTCGTGAGGAAGATTCATGAGCCAAGTTCGCAGAGCGTCCTTGAGGGCCATGGGGAACCAATTCGCCATGGCACGCTGATCTCCACGCGTGGCCTAGACGGCGACGACGTAGAGTTGGAGGAATTCGATAGGGTTGGTGGTCCCATCGTAATGCACGCTGATGTCCGGCTTGAACTTGTCAGGCCAGACGATGTAGCATTGCTAGTGAGTGAGGGCAAGACACCCAGGGTTGTAGATAGGGTCGCCGGGGGTCCTGACGTTCTTGCCAGCTTCGTCGATGTCATCGATGGCGCGGTCATGATTTTCGCGGCGGCGCTCGAGGGAGACGCGTGCGTCTTCCGGAGCGCGTTGGACGATTTGGCAGCTGGGCTCCCCGTGCGGTGAAGATGCGGCGCGGGAAACCACCTTCTTGGCCTTGTTGGCCTTCCCATCTCCGGCGCCCGGGGCGCAACGCCCCACCGCCGGATCTGGGTTCCCCGCGCCCTGGGCTCCTCCCTGGGCCGGGTCTTCGTTGGCGATGGCGATGAGCTCGGCGATTCGAGCACGCCACCCCTCACGCCCGTCATCAGTGGGTTGATAGTGCAGCAGCTCCTGCGCCATGGCAAGAGCCTGCGCAGGAGATAGCTGACTCCCAGAACGAGCGCGAGAAGTAGCGGTGGCGGTGAAGGAGAGCGAAGGCTCTGTGCGCCCGGACGGGAGGTAGGAGGACTCCAGATCTTCCTCCTCTTCCTCCTTGGCCGAAGCTTCACGACGATGGAAGATGGGCTCGGTTTGCCCCTGAACAGCATTGCGACGGCAAAGACGCTCGAGCCTTGCGTTGGCGTCGGCCATGTCAAAGCAGATCTAGGAGAAAACACACTACAGCCCCCTACCTAGCGCGCCAAATGTCGATGGATTTCATGTCGCAAGAACACGGGGTACCACGCGACGGACCCAAATATTCGAACACAGGGGGCTGAACGTGTGAGATCTAGGATCGCAACGAAGCATGGTGACGGAAGCCTCGAACTATCAAACGCACTACGCACTGCAGAGAGAGAGGCCGAGCTTTACCCAGGTTCAGGGCCCTCATGGTGAGGTAACACCCCTACTTCCTGCCTTCCTGTATTGCAACGCGACACCTCGCGAGGAGTACAAGATCTTGGTTACAAAGTTCTAGCTGGCCAGAGGTTGAAGAACCTGCGTGCCCAGCTAGCAACTCGGAGAAGATCAGATCAGACCCTTCCTAAGGGGTGGCCTCCCCTCCTTTTATAGCGCCAAGGAACTCCTTCCCCTTATCTTCTTGGGGAAGGGGTTGCCACACACATGGCCAAGGAGGGTGGACAGTTGTAGACTACACTCTTCCGTAGACGTGGTCTTCGTAGGGTAGTGGCGTCGGTCCATAGGAGTGGGTGGAGGAAGCTGACGTCTTCCCCTGGCGCCGTGCACCGTCCACGCTATTTTTAGGGGGGTGGCCAACAACCACTGTGCCGCTTTATGTAGGCACAGCAAAAGTTGGTCTCCTCCCTGTCGGGGGGTGGCATGGGCGGTACGCAGTCTTCTGCCCATTATCTTCTTGCTCTGCACGCAAACGTGCTGAGCTGACGTGGGCGTACCTCCTCTCCTCACCAGCAAGGGCTCGTGAGGAGGTCTTCTGGTCCTTAGCAGTTTCTGTCATCGTTCTCCTCACGAGGCATCTCCTCGTGATGGTCTTCTCCGTAGCTTGGGTCGTTGATTCTCCACTGGGCTAAAGATGGGCCGATGACGGGGCCCAGGAGCGGGTGGACCGGGATACCCCGGTATCCAGAACACCGACAGCCGGGTCTGGCGCTGGGAGTCTAAGCTCCACCGATCAACTCCAGCAAGAGTGGGAGGATACTGCCTCCAGCGCCGAGGCTGGTGGGAAGCTTCAGGCCCAGGGTGGCCCTACTGCCTCCAGTGCCGAGACTAGTGGGAAGTTTCAGGCCCAGGGCGGCCCCTTGATTCTAGCAGAGCTGGACAGGCAGCTTTCCGTCGTGAAGGAATCGCTGAGGAACGTGGGTCTCCAATTCGTCGAGGTGTCAAAAACCACCACCGTGAGTATCATGCTTTTGACCTTTGATTTCTTCTATAAGCTGGGGACTCCTGTGACCAATTTCTCCCTTCATCCTAGCCCTCGAGTTTCGAGTTAGTTGTGATGACAGGTGGCTCGAAAATGAACCTTGCTGAGAAAGGTTGCCCTTCTATTTTCCGTAGGATCTGAATACGCTCCAAAACAACGTCTTCCAGAAGCTGCTGGCGAAGTATCATGTCGGTAGATCTCAATACCAGGATCTGAAGAAGGAGCTGGAGAAGCTATCAGGTAGGCCCAGGACCTTTTGCCCCAAAATGCTACCATTGCCCTTCCCGTTTCTCATTTTTCTATTTTCAGATTCCGCTTCGCTCATCTCCTCGCTTGAGTCCCAGCTGGCCAACTTGATGTCGGCCGACGAGGTTGAGCTACTCAAACAGGAGCATGCGGCAGAGCTCCAAGGTGTGCGGGCTCAAGCTGCCAAGGCCTAGGGGCTAGAAACAGAGCTGATGAAGGCTCGAGAGGCAGAATCGTCGATGTGGCTGGACTTTGACCACCGGCTGACCGAGGAGCGAGAAAACCTCTCAGCGAAGTATAACAGCGAGGTAGATGAGCTTTGTGCATCACTGGAGAGCAAAGTCAAGAACCGCGATGCCAAGATCAGTGAGCTAGAGATTCTCCGGGCGTCCGACGGCAAGCGGCATGACGATGATCTCAGCGCTTGGCGCGCTTGGGACCGCAAAATCCACTCCGGTCTCCTAGGACTAGAGGAGGCCCTCCGCGGTAGGCTTCTGCTCCCACTTCCTAGCCTTTGCCTTTTCGAGCTATTTTCTCATTTCCTAGCCGGTCTCGCAGGAGCTTTCCCCGATTCTGACGGGGCCACGACAGCCGCACTGGAGAAGTACCGAGCCGAGCAGAAGGTCATCCCCCGTAGCGATCCCGAGGATAAATTTACCTCTGGAGAGCTGACGGCGTTGATCAAAGGCTGACTCCACCCTGTGGCCAAGCTGGGTGGCGAGCTTCGCCAAGCCGTTACCTCCATGTTCAAAGGTTTATGGCCTGGGCGAGCGGTGCCCGGGGATATTGCGAAGCTCCTCCAATGGATTTCGCTCATGCCCAACCGAGTTGACATCTGGAAGGAGTCTTCAGCCTGAGCTGGTGCTGTGCAAGCTCTGGAGTTTGTACTCTCGTGGTACCTGGGTGTTAGCCTAGACCAGCTGGAACATCTTCGCGAGGGTGGATTGGCTGCTCTTGACAAGGCCAAGCTTTGCCAGCGTGCCTGTGCCATTATAGAATGCGCCGACACCAGCGCACTATTTGACGCTGGGGAGAGTGATGAGTCCCTGGACGATGTGGACTTCAAGGAGCCCAGCTCTACGGAGGTGCCTCAGACAGCCCCCGAGGATCCCGCTGACAACTCCATTCCTCCGTCCCCCAGCGGCGATGACTTTGTTTTAGCCGCCAGGACTGGTGATGCTACCCCGCTGGAGCTGGCTACCTCACCGAGCGCCCCCTGACTATGTCTGGACTTCCTTGTTCATTTGTATGCGTGTTGAACTTATGCCATGCACAATGACATTTCATTCATGTACACTGATGCTGTTTCATCTTGAGTCCCTTATGTATTGGTTTCCAGTCATTTATGAATCAGATTTAGCCTAATCTCTTTCAACTTTTTCCTTTATCTCCCCATCCTTCGGCCCTTCTACCCCCAACCGGCAGCCTGGTGCCGGTTGGTGTCCCTTGGACTGGCAGCCGAATGCCAGTCTAGGGTGGGAGCATGCCGCAGGATGAGGAGTAGTACTTTGGTGTGTAAGAGATTCGGCTTGGTCCAGTCCACGCACAACAATTAACCAACACACGCGGTTCATGGGTAAACGCTCGTTAACGTTTTTTACGTTTTGTCCTCTTAGCGATTTTCCTAAGTGGGTGACCTGCCGGCTCCATCTCCCGCGGCTTGAGATGGAGGTTGCGTTCCGGGTCCGGTCCACACACAGTACTCGTTCATCTGACAGGAGGATCGGTTCGTCGGGTTGGGCCTGCCGACTCCCGTTTGGAGCCGGTTTCCAGCCCCCGTGAATAACGCTTAGAAAGGTAAAAGGTACTTTAAAGCACTCTTTCATGGGATCAGCCGTATGCCGCCCAACTTTCTTTTATTCATTAGCACTTGTTCGGGATACAAGATTTTTGCCTTGGCTTAGCCAAAGGTCTTAAGCGATCAACATCTCGACTTGTCTCGAGCGAGGCTGTGAGGTGCTCCCTCCTACCTCGAGGAAGGGCCAGCCCCCGAGACAAGAGCTTCTGCCTCCTTGCCCGCTTCGAGCAGGACTTCCTTGGCGTTGCTTGCTGGCTTGAGGTGAGGAGCTGGCTGGCTCGACACCGGATGGCCCGGCTGGACCACTGCCACTCGCTGCAGTAGCTGACGTTTCTCCTCTGTGATGACCAGAGCCTCCGCCAGCTTAGAACTAGCCCTTGTGAACTCTATCGACTTCTTGTAGCACCCGGTAATAGTGATCACCCCACAGGGGCCCAGAAGCTTCATCTTTAGGTAGGCATAGTGTGGGACCGCCATGAACTTGGCCAGGGCAGGTCGACCAAGCAGCGCATGATAGGGGCTATTGAGGTCTACCACCTCGATCCAAATCGGCTTGCGACGATGATTGTCCTTCTCGTCGAACAGCACTTCCAATTCGATCCTCCCCATTGGCGTACAAGAGTGTCCCAGCATGATCCCATGAAAGGTTAGCTTGGTCGGCTTCAGCTGGATCGCTGGGATCCTGAGCTTCTCCATCGAAGTGCGATAGAGCAGGTTGATGCTGCTGCCCCCATCGATGAGCACGCGTGAGAATCAGCAGGTATGCATTTCTGAGAACACAATTGGATCCAAGACCGGCGCTTAGCCCTCGGGTCTCGGCATGAGTGGCAGGTGATCTTCGCGCCCCCAGGTGATGGATGCGTCAGACCAGTGCATGTACTATGGTCCAACTTGCACGACTGCATTCACTTCAACTCCAAACCAAGGCTTATCCTTTAGGTCTTCCGCCTAGGAGGTGAACACATGATACTGCTCCACATTGGCTTCCTCAGGGTAATCTCCAGCAGCTTTAGCTGGCTGCCGATTCTTGTTCCCTTGCGCTTCGGCTGGCAGGCCTGGTGGAGGGCCAGGCAGTTGGTGGTTACCTTGCTCCAGGTCTCTGGTGAAACTGCACTGGCGAGTAGTATGTGCTGTCGGCTTGCCTGAGACGCTATGGAACTTGCAGGGTTGATCTAGCATCACCTCGATGGTGTACTTGTCCTTGCTGAACTTGTCCCCTTTGCGCTTCTGGCTTCCACCCGTAGCCCCTGGGCTTCCTTGAACAGCGGCCACTTGCTGGGAGCCATACTTGTTGTCACGGCGCTCGTCTTTCCTCTTACCGTGTCGATCATGGTTGTGATCTCCACCTTGGCCGGCTGCCGGTTGCGATTGGCCCCCGGCTGGTGCTGGCTCAACGTATTGCACTCTTGCAGCAGAGTCGGCAGAAGCATACTTGTCCGCTATCGCCATGAAATCTGCCATTGTCTTTGGCTTGGCTCTGTGAAGCTGATGCTTCAACAAGGTTCCTTCTCTGCATCCGTCCGTGAAGTAACCAATGGCTTGCTCCTTGCCCACTCCTTCGCATAAGTTGCACAGCTCGGACCATCTCGTGAGGTAGTCACGGTCTGGCTCATCTGGGCCTTGCTTGCAGAGGGCGAACTGCCATGGGTGGGATGGTCGCTTGTAGGTTCCCATGAAGTTCTTGATAAATGCTTCTTGGAAATCATGCCAGGAGTTGATCTGCAGAGCCGACAGGCTGTTGAGCCACGTCCGAGCAGATCCTGTCAGCATGAGTGGCACGTAGTGCACCACTGTCCTCTTGTTGCCACCCGTGATGTCGACGGCGGTGACGTAGTATGATAGCCAGTCTTCTGGCTTCACTGCCCTAGTGTATTTGGGCATGTCGCGCAGGAGCACGAACTTGGCTGGGAACGGCTCACTGTGGATGCGAGGACCGAAACAGACCGCCTTGCTGAGGATTCCTCCTCATCGAACTTGGAGTCCACCAGCTGATTGAGCCGATGGCGAGCTTCGTCCTTCGGCGGGTCGACACGCTCCCCGATCCTTAGGCTCACGTGCGAGCGAGCCGGTTGATGACCCTGAGCGCCTTGGTCGGCTCCCTGGGCCGGCTGGGCTTGCGCCGCTGACTTGCCACGCGCCGGCTCCGCTGCGTCTGCCCAAGGAGGATGATGCGGCTTGCTGGTAACTGCAGCCGGATCTCAGGGCTGCCAGTTGTGGTGGCCAGAGTGCTGGGTGCGATGGTTTCCACCGCTTTTGCCAGGAGCTCGGTTGCTCCGGCTGTGCTCCGCCGGGCCATGGTTGGGCGACGAAGCTTGTCCCTGCGACTCGTTTTGGCTGGCTATGATGATGCGGTTGTCATGTCGGGTGCCGCTCGCCTCTCCGCGCGGCTCCATCGCCTGCTGCTGCAGATCAGTGGCGTCCAGGAGTTCCTGGATCCGGGCTTGCTTCTCCCGCAAGTCTTCGCCTAGCAATCCATCCAGTTCAGAAGTGATGTAGCACGCGGCGCGGAGGTTCTTTGTGGGCATGCTATAAGTTGGCTTGGCGATGACTTGAGGCAGCTTCGCCGAGGGCGCCGCCTGTTTCTGCTCCGCACCCAGCTCGTGGCCTCGTTGATGAACTTGTCCCGCCCGGCTAGGACCGTCTCCTGCCGGGGTGAAGCCGTGGGTGGTGTTGTACTCATGGAGCATGGAGAGGATGCGCCGACGAGTGTCTTCGAGCGTGGAGAGCTTGACTGGATCAACGGTGAGGTCGAGTGGAGCGCGCAGGTCCGTGATGGCTGCGTCCAACACGTCCCGCTCTGGAGGTGGAAAATCTTGTTCCTGTGGATGTGGGCGTTCGAGCGGCGGGCGCACAGAGCGCGGTGGGTCGCCGCCACCATCATCCTCTAGGGCCAGCACTTCGGCCATGGCGCAAAAGTCACTGCTTTTGCTGTCGTCGGAGTTTGTGTCACAGAGAGGGTCAAGCACATCGGTTACCTCCTCCGGGAAGGGCTTGGCAACATAGAAGCGGTGGCTGCCGACGTCGAGAAAGGAGCCGCTGTCATCGAGGCCGTTCTTGAAGTAGGCCAAGTTGTCGCTGATGCAGTCAAAGGTGCCAAACCTCCAGACCAGGCTGGAGGCGACCTTCTCACTGAGAGCCGATGAGGGTCCCGGCCGGAACTTGACTCCGCTCGCTGCCGCGCTTTGCCCCATGGTGGGCGCCAACTGTCATGGGAATTTGGAGACAGTAGCCATGGGGTGGCTTATCGAAGGGGCTCGACGGTGGTGACGATGGGTCCGGGTCGGGATTGTGCCAATGGAGACACCTCGGTTTACCCAGGTTCAGGGCCCTCCTCGATGGAGGTAAAACCCCTACTTCCTGCCTGCTTCATATTATCTCAACAGTGGTTACAATGCTCCACGAGCTATTCGGGCTAGAGGAGGGAGAAGAAGATTGGATCTCCCTAGTCTAAGGGTCTAGACCCCATCATATAGGCGGGGGTCTGGTTACAGGTTAGGTGGTAGTTTGGCTGGCTGCCGGCTCCTCCATGGCCGCATCCTCGGCGTGATCCTCTGGCCTCTGACGATCATGCTTTATAAAGCACCTTTCCCCCTTGGACCGGCATCTGGGAGGCATATGCCCTCCCTTTTGCCTTGGATCCTTTCATGGGGAAGGCTCCTTGATCGTTGATTGGTTGAGTCCGGTCATGATGTTCGTCACTCCCATCCTTTGCCTCTGTTGATCTTGTCAGGGCCAGCCCACTTTCAGCGAAACAGCCATTGGAGGGCTTTTGTCTTCATTGCCCGGCTTAGACTCTCCTCGGTGGAGTCGCCAGCCGGCTGCTAGCACAGCCAGCCCTTTGTACAGAGTTGGTCTTCTCATCCTAGCACTATGGAGACTCCTGGGGTGCCAGCTGGCAAATTGCTCGGCCCATGGCACACCCCATAAGTCATCCCCACGACAGTCTTCGTCCATATCACTGCCATCCTTGGACTCCTTATCCTTGTCCGCTTTTCCTTTGCCATGAGGCTGTTGTCATCGGTTGTGCTTGTAGCCAGCTTCTGGATCCGCCTTGATATCGTTGACAAATTTATAGTTCCGGTTGGTGTGATTGCACTTCCCTGAAGCATTGTGATGGGCGAAGCATGGCATATCGCGGTATTCATCATAGGATACGGGGGCAGATGGCACCGAAGCAGGAGCTATAGAGCTCCGCGGCTGGCCACTGCTAGTGTCGTGGGAATTTAGAGACAGTAGCCATGGGGAGGCTTATCGGAGGGGCTCAACGTTGGTGACGATGGGTCCGGCTCGGGATTGTGCCTACAGAGACACCTCGGTTTACCCAGGTTCAGGGCCCTCCCGGCTGGAGGTAAACCCCTACTTCCTGCCTGCTTCGTATTGATTGGTTAGTAACGATTACAGTGCTCCTCGAGCTGTTCGGCTAGAGGAGGAAGAAGAAGATCGGATCTCCCCATGCTAAGGGTCCAGGCCCCCTTATATAGACGGGGGCCTGGTTACAGGGTTTAGTAGCGCTTCGGCCGGCTGCCGGCTCCTCGGCGGCGGCGTCCTTGGCGTCGTCCTCGCTGGCCACGCTCTGGCAAAGGCACTTTATAAAGTGCCTTTTCCCTGGGCCGGCATCTGGAGGGCATATCCCCTCTCCTTCGCCTCGGATCCTGCCGTGGGGAAGGATCTTCGTCCTCTCATTGGTTGGTCGTGGTCGTGGCGCTCGTCACTTCTGTTCTGCGCTCCTGACGGTCTTGTCGGGGCCGTTCCGCTTTTGGCGAGACAACCATTGGGGGAGTTTTGTCTCCATCGCCCGGCTCCAGTCCTCCTCGGTGGAGTCGTCAGCCGGCCGCTGGCGCAGCCGGCCCTTCGAGCGGAGCCGGTCCTCTCACGCTAAGGCCGTGGGGTCTCCTGGGACGCCAGCCGACATATTGCCCGGCTCGTGGTACGCCCGCTAAGTCATCCCCACGACACTAGCCCCCGAAACTGGCGAAGTCTCATGGGCTAGCATGGGGCTTCGGCGCGTTCTTCTCTTCGCCAAAATCTCGCTCGTCCTCATCGAAGTCCCAGGACCTCCGGTCCGGCTTGGTCAATCCAGTCATCGAGGCTAGGCCATGCGGAGTTTTCCCGGCCGTCTCGGGACGAACCGGCTCCGGCGATGGTCCGGCCGGCGGCTGCAGACCGGCACGCCGCTCACTGGGAACTTGCTCCCTCGGGGGCTGGACCGTAGCGCCACTTGTCCACCAGCCATCGCGTCACGTCCAATTGGCCCCGGCCCACGATCTTTCGCGGCTACCACGGCGGTTGTACGATCTTTATGCGATCGTGGGTAGTGACGAGAGGGGTCAGTTACCGTCCCGTCGTGGCTGAAATAAGCAACTGACCCGCCCCTTCGCTTTTAAACCAAGGACCGTTCTGGAAAAAGAGCATCGGTTGCCCGCTTTCCTTCTTCTTTCTGCATTCGTTCCACTTAGAATCCTCGGCTCCCGAGCTTCGCCCTCAAGGGATTAGGGTTCCTTGCTCGCTCCACCGCCATTCCGCTCATCCAGATCCGCACCCGGATGGCTCCCAAAGCTTCCCGGCAGAAAGGGAAGGGCCCGGCGGCGGGTAAAGGCGCCGCCCCTCCTTCCTTGCCAAAGGGATCCTGGGAAGGCTCTTGGGTGAAAGTCAAAGAGATCGAGCTGCTGCGCCGGGGCCGAGTGCTTCCTCCCGCGGATCTCGTGAGCTGCCACCCTGCCGGCGACGAACTAGTCCCCGCTCCAACGCCTGGGGAAACAGTGGTCTTCTATGACCATTTCCCTCGGGGTTTCGCGCTGCCCGCGAGCAGCTTCATGCGCCAATTCCTGGACCATTTCCACTTGCAGCCGCATCACATTGGGGCGAATGTGATGATGGTGCTGTCCGCGTTCGCAACCCTTTGCGAGGCGTATTTGGGCATCTGGCCCAATATTGAGCTGTTCCGCCGGCTGATCTTCTTCAAGACCCAGACAGCAGACACTGTTCCGGTGATATGCGGCACAGCCTCCTTCTACGCCCGCAAGTCCGCGTACTTCCCTGGCATAAAAGGGAAAGAATCTTGCAAGAAGTGGCAGCGCTCCTTCTTCTATGTGAAGAACTTGAGGGAAGGCGAAGCCAACATCAACTTGCCACACTTTGCGGCAGGCGGGCCTGAACGGGAGAACTGGAGCGCCGCTCCTCCTCGCCCGTCGCCGGACATGGAGAAGATCCTTCAGCGGGTTGCTACGTGATACGTCTCAAACGTATCTATAATTTTTGATGCTCCATGCTTGTTTTTACACTATTTGCATATTGTTTCGTTACACTTAGTGGCATTTTTATGCATTTTCAGGAACTAACCTATTAACAAGTGCCACAGTGCCAGTTTCCTGTTTTCTGCAGTTTTTGTGTTTCAGAAGTGATACACAGGAAATATTCTCGGAATTGGACGAAACAAGTTCCTGAAGTCATATTTCACCGGGGAGCTCCCAAACATCCGAAGACCTGACGGAGGGGGGCCACGTGGCCCCCACACATAGGGGCGGCGCGGCCTGGCCCCTGGCCGCGCCAGCCCCGTGTGAGGCCGCGTGGCTCCACCTCTGACAGCCCCCTTTCGCCTATAAGTACCCCCTGACGAGAAAAACCTAAGGGCCCGATCAGTTTTCCAGAATACATCGCGATCCGCCCCGCCGTCGACCCAAAGATCGGGAGGGTCCAGAAGCTCTTCCCGGCACCCTGCCGGAGAGGGGAATCGCCACCGGAGGTCTTCTTCATCACCATGCTTGCCTCCGGAGCGATGAGTGAGTAGTCTACCTTGGACTATGGGTCCATAGCAGTAGCTAGATGGTTGTCTTCTCCACCATGTGCTTCATGTTTAGATCTCATGAGCTGCCCTACATGATTGAGATCACCGTTATGTAATTCTATGATGTTGGTTTGTTGGGATCCGATGAATATTGGTGTTTATGATTAAGTTGCTGTACTGAATTATATCTTTTGTTATCTCTATGTTGTTTATGATCTTGCATGCTCTCCGTTGTTAGTAGCTATCTTGGCCGAGTAGTTGCTAGTGACTCCAAGAGGGGGTATTTATGCTCGATAGTGGGTTCATGCCTCTATTTCACCTGGGGGAGTGACAGAAACCTCTAAGGTGGTAGATGTGCTGTTGCTACTAGGGAGAAAACAACATTCATATGCTCGAGGGCATATGCTTTGTTTACATTACACATTTTGCTTAATGCAATTATCTGTTGTTCGCAACTTAATACTTTCGGGGTGTTCGGATTGATATCCCTGGGGGTGGATTATTAGTCATAGATGCAGTTGGATGGCGGTCTATGTATTTTGTTGTAATGCCTAGAGTAAATCTCATAGTGATCTTCTTGACATATCACATTATCTTTATTCTATCAATTGCCCAACTGTAATTTGTTTACCCAGCATGTTATTTATCTATGGAGAGACACCACTAGTGAACTGTGGACCCTGGTCCTATTTTAATCATATTGCAATCACCTTTTTACTTTCCCGTACTGTTTACTTTACTCGCATATTACTATTGTTTTCCACTCGATACACTCATAACCTTTGTTTCAAGCAAACCGGTGAGATTGACAACCTCATCGCAAGTTGGGAGCAAAGTATTTGTCTATGTGTGTGCAGGTTCCATAACACCTTCAGTCGTCGCCGTCTCTCCTCTCCTAATCGATAAACCTTGGTTTCTTAACTGAGGGAAAACTAGCCGCTATATTCATCATACCTTCCTCTTGGGGTTCCCAACGGGTTGGTCATCACCACGCACAAGGACTCACTGTTACAAATCCACTCGGCCCCATCAGCTAATTTTCTGGGCGCCATCACGAAGTAGCAGCCAATTTTCTGGCGCCGTTGCCGGGGAGGAAAGAAGACTTCTGCGAGGGGAGTTTTCGCACACACATTCTTTACTTTGTTATTGTTTTGCTTTACTTTATTTTATTTTACCTGCATTGCTTTTTATCAAAAACCCAAAAGAAATTAGAATCCTTGGTAGCTGTTTTTACTTGTTTACTTTCGTTTTGCTGAAATGGCTACTCCTGAAAACACCAAGTTGTGTGACTTTACTAGCACAAACAATAGTGATTTTATCTGCACTCCTATTGCACCACCTGCTACTGCTGCAAACTTTTATGAGATTAAGCCTGCTTTGTTGAACCTTGTTATGAAAGAGCAATTTTCTGGTGCTAGTACTGAAGATGCTGCAGCTCATCTCAACAATTTTGTTGAGCTATGTGAGATGCAGAAATACAAAGATGTTGATAGTGAAATTATTAAGCTCAAGCTGTTTCCTTTTTCTTTAAGAGGAAAAGCTAAAGATTGGTTGCTGTCTTTGACTAAGAATAGTATTGATTCATGGGCTAAGTGTAAGGATGCTTTTATTGGTAGATACTATCCTCCTGCTAAGATTATAGCTTTGCGCAGCAATATTATGAAGTTTACTCAGTTTGATAATGAACATGTTGCTCAGGCTTGGGAAAGAATGAAATCTATGGTAAAGAATTGCCCCACTCATGGACTGACTACTTGGATGATTATCCAAACATTTTATGCAGGACTGAATTTTTCTTCAAGGAACCTACTAGATTCAGCTGCTGGAGGCACTTTTATGACCCTTACCTTGGGCGCCGCATCGAAGTTACTCGACAACATGATGGTAAATTATTCCGAATGGCACACCGAGAGAGCTCCACAAGGTAAGAAGGTAAATTCTGTTGAGGAAACCTCTTCCTTGAATGATAAGATTGATACCATTATGGCTATGCTTGCTAATGATAGGACTCATGTTGATCCTAATAATGTTCCTTTGGCCTCTTTAGTTGCTCAAGAAGAGCAAGTTGATGTGAATTTCATTAGAAACAATAATTTTAACAACAATGGTTATAGGAACAATTTTGCTAGTAACAATTATAGGCCGTATCCTTCTACCAATGGTAATGGTTATGGTAATTCTTATGGTAACTCCTACAACAACACTAGGGCCGCGCCCTCCGAGCTTGAGGTAATGCTCAAGGACTTCATCGGTAAGCAAACTGCTTTTAATAAGTCTGTTGAGGAAAAGTTAGGCAAAATTGATATCCTTGCTTCTAAAGTTGATAGCCTTGCTCATGATGTTGAACTTCTGAAATTAAAAGTGTTTCCTAATGATGTGAAAGTGAGCAATGTTGTTGCTACCGCTAATGTTATCCAAGTTGGAATTGATGAAAATATTAGATTGTTAGCGGAATTGCACGCCATGTGGGAAAGAGAAGATGAGATGGCTAGAGAGACCAAGGTATGTACTATTACTACTTCTAATGATGTTGCTCCTACTGATAGCAACCCTCTTACTTTGATTGGTGTAGAGAAAACTCCCACTCCTTGTGTTAAAAAGCCTAAAACTGCCAAAACTTTTTCTCAAAAGAGTGCTGAAATTTTTCGGAGTGTGGGAGATGATAGCTCTATTTCTGTTAATGATTTTGATGTTGATGGCTGCAATATATCTGAAGTTATTTTGTTCTTGCAAAAGCTTGCTTTGACTCCCAATGCTAGTTCTTTAAATATTGCTTTTACTAAGCATATTACCAATGCTCTCATAAAGATTAGGGATGAAAAGTTGAAGCAAAAAGCCTCTGTTCCCAAGAAGCTAGAAGATGGTTGGGAACCCATCATTGATATGCATGTTAATGGTTATGATTGCCATGCTTTATGTGATCTAGGTGCTAGTATTTCTATCATGCCTAGAAAGATTTATGACATGCTTGATTTACCACCGCTTGAAAAATGTTATTTTGATGTTCCTATTGCTGATGTTGCTAAGAAGAAACCTTTGGGAAGGATTAATGATGTTCTTATTGTGGTTAACAATAACCTTGTTCCTGTTGATTTTCTTGTTATGGACGTTGAATGCCATGCTTCATGTCCTATTATTTTGGGAAGACCTTTTCTTCGAACTGTAGGTGCTATTATTGATATGAGGGAAGGCACTATCAAGTATCAATTCCCACTTAAGAAAGGTATGGAACATTTCCCTAGGAAAAGAAAGAAATTACTTTTTGACTCTATTCTTAGAGCAAATTATGAGCTTGAAGCTTCATCTATTGATATTACTTGATTCGCAATTTTCTGCGCCTAGCTCAAAGGCGTTAAAGAAAAGCACTCTTGGGAGATAACCCATTGTTTACTTTTCAGTACTTTTTCTTTTATTTGAGTCTTGGAAGTCATTACTACTGTAATGACCGCTCTTTATCTTGTTTATTTCGTTTTTGTGCCAAGAGAAGCCTCTAATTTGAGCGAGGTAAAGATTTGGGGATATTGCTGTCCTGAAACTGTTTTCGGTGCTGCACCGTAAAAATTCGTATAAATTCTCTGTTTATCTTTTGGACCTGCGATTTCTTGTGCATATTCCCCAGGTTATATCCAAACTTTTCTTAGTTGAACACTTTTTGATTTGAGCAACAGAAAATCCCTCAAAAATTCGTCCTTTGTCAGCTGTTCTGTTTTGACAGATTTCTGCCAATATTTGTTCTTGCCACTTTATCGCTTTCTTTTGGGTTCTTTTTGATCATGGAACTTTTTGGGAAGTTGCTACAGTAGTATATACTTTATATGTGGTGGTTTTGAGTTTAAACCTGAAGCTAAAAGAGGTTGAATATATTTTATGCTTACACTAATGTTGCTAATAGAATTGTGTTTAGTTTTGTATGAAGGAAGTTTTCAAGTGTAGGGATTGGAGAATGATGAGATGAGTTGAAGACGGACAAAAGCTCAAGCTTGGGGATGCCCATGCATCAACCCAAGAAATATCCAAGAAGTACAAGCGTCAAAGCTTGGGGATGCCCCTGAGGCACCCCTTCTTCATCGGCAAAAATCAGGTCACCTTTCAAAACACTATATTTTTATTGCTTCATGCACTATGTGTTTTTCTTGGAGCGTCAGTTGTTTTAGTTTTCTTAGTTTGTTTAGTTTGTTTGTTTGCTGCAATAAATGGTTGGACCCCAACAAATTTCCTTTGGAGGTGATGTACTCGTTTTCATTTGCAAAGAATGCTCTAGTTTTCACTCTTATTCAAAATCGAGCGTTCTACTTTTTCTGCTACTGCTTTTGGTTTTCGATTTCGCCTTGATATGCGTTCAGATCTTGTCATATCTTTTCATCAAGGTGTATTTTTGCCTCTGATCTTTATTGGTTTTCATCAAAATAGGTGTTTATAAAAATTTCAAATGGTGTTGGAAAAGAGAAAAAGCTTTGTGCAAAATAGTGGTACAAGAAGGAGCTTGTGTAGACTGCGGCTTAGGCTTTTTCATGTCATGCTTGATGTCTTTTTGATAGTATGCTTAGTGGTTTTGCTGTAGCATGACTTGTCTCAAATAACTGAGATTGCTTAATGAGCCTTTGAAAAAAATCATGCGTTGTTTTTATTGTATGGAAGCATTATTTTGGTTTTCTCCTTGATGCTTTATTTGGGTTGACTTGGCGCATGCTCACACATGTTAGACTCTTACAAAGTCGCCATTAGCCTTCATGATCATTTAGTTTTTGACTTTTGATGCCATCTTATGCTTCTTTTAATGTCGCTTTGTCGCTTTGCATGATTATGGCCATTATTGCTCTCTTAGTCGGTCGCTCCCAGTCTTTTGCTAGCCCTCGCCTTGTACTGAGTATGAGCTCTACTCGTGCATCCAACTCCTAAAAGCCAAAGTTTTCCATTGTGTCTACCATACATACCTACTAGCAATTTGCTATTCCAAGTAAATTTGACTTGCTTTTATATTCTCTTCAAATTAAACTCTTACCAGTGTTATGCAAAATTCGGTCAGTAAAGCTCTCACGAACCGGAAGGCACACTTTACTTTTTCCTGTTTTAAAATTTTGACATTGTGGTATTTTATGTTGAGTTGTTATGCTTGCAAGTTGTAAGTTGGATTCTAGCCCAGCCATGCTGTCATGGGGCAAGCTTTCAACATTGCACTTCCTTTTGAGTTGATATCGTGATCTTTTGTTTATGGATGCCCGCTGTGTGAAATGAATTGGGAATCTTGTAGGGATCATGGAGTTTTTATATGTGTTAGGGAAACGCCGGGCCGCCAATCTAAGCCATGCATAATTCATGGTGGAAATTTGCAGCATACCCATGGTGAACATTCGACGACGCATCTCACAATAAAAAGCTAAACAATATAGCAAATAAAAGAGATGTCGAGGTGTTCATTGTCTGCTTGTCCTGTCATTTTGGTGTGGGCTTGTTCCATGTCATCGGGCACGGAGGTACCCCGTTGGCGGTTCTCAATGATATGCATATACTTACAATGACAAGAACCTTGCTTGGGACTCTAAGTAAATTAGCATGGTTTGGGTACTTGTATTCATGGGACACGAGGTTTTCAACTTATGATTTGTCAAGCATATGCATCATAACTGTTCTCGCATTAACTTTAACCATTCAAGATGCTTATGATGGGGGCAATGAGAGCTCAAAGCCGGTAAGTACCATAATTTTTGAAGGTTATAAAACTCGCAATCACTGCTTCCCTCTGCGAAGGGCCTTTCTTTTACTTTTATGTTGAGTCACCACCTTCTTTCTTTATGCACCATTAAGAGAGCTTAGTTGTCATTCTTAGTGTGATATGCATTGTCCCAAAGTTCATTGATTGACTCATGATGATTGGTTTCACTTGTTCTTAAATTATTTGTATCTAGTCGCCCTCTTAAACTTTGAGGTGTCCTATGCATTTATGTTTTCCTCTCTTTGAAGGACAAGCTGAAAACCTTTTGTATGTTTTTCCTTATGATTTGAACACACGTTTGACTTTCATTGTTTCATTATCATGATCTTTTATTTATGTTCATTTGCATGTTTACAACATGGTTGCTAAGTTTCTTATTGTCATGATTATATCTTTCATGCCCATGTTTTAAGTTCTATTGATCCCAGCTCACCAATGCTTACATATATGATCAAGATTGTGTAGGTGCATGTCACCTCAAAAATTATTCTTTTGTTATCACTTACCTACTCGAGGACGAGCAGGAGTTAAGCTTGGGGATGCTTGATACGTCTCAAACGTATCTATAATTTTTGATGCTCCATGCTTGTTTTTACACCATTTGCATATTGTTTCGTTACACTTAGTGGCATTTTTATGCATTTTTAGGAACTAACCTATTAACAAGTGCCACAGTGCTAGTTTCCTGTTTTCTGCTATTTTTGTGTTTCAGAAGTGATACACAGGAAATATTCTTGGAATTGGATGAAACAAGTTCTTGAAGTCATATTTCACCGGGGAGCTCCCAAACATCCGAAGACCTGACGGAGGGGGGCCACGTGGCCCCCACACACAGGGGCGGCGCGGCCTGGCCCCTGGCCGCGCCAGCCCCGTGTGAGGCCGCGTGGCTCCACCTCTGACAGCCCCCTTTCGCCTATAAGTACCCCCTGACGAGAAAAACCTAAGGGCCCGATCAGTTTTCCAGAATACATCGCGATCCGCCGCCGCCGTCGACCCGAAGATCGGGAGGGTCCAGAAGCTCTTCCCGGCACCCTGCCGGAGAGGGGAATCGCCACCGGAGGTCTTCTTCATCGCCATGCTTGCCTCCGGAGCAATGAGTGAGTAGTCTACCTTGGACTATGGGTCCATAGCAGTAGCTAGATGGTTGTCTTCTCCACCATGTGCTTCATGTTTAGATCTCATGAGCTGCCCTACATGATTGAGATCACCGTTATGTAATTCTATGATGTTGGTTTGTTGGGATCTGATGAATATTGGTGTTTATGATTAAGTTGCTGTACTGAATTATATCTTTTGTTATCTCTATGTTGTTTATGATCTTGCATGCTCTCCGTTGTTAGTAGCTATCTTGGCCGAGTAGTTGCTAGTGACTCCAAGAGGGGGTATTTATGCTCGATAGTGGGTTCATGCCTCTATTTCACCTGGGGGAGTGACAGAAACCTCTAAGGTGGTAGATGTGCTGTTGCTACTAGGGAGAAAACAACATTCATATGCTCGAGGGCATATGCTTTGTTTACATTACACACTTTGCTTAATGCAATTATCTGTTGTTCGCAACTTAATACTTTCGGGGTGTTCGGATTGATATCCCTGGGGGTGGATTATTAGTCATAGATGCAGTTGGATGGCGGTCTATGTATTTTGTTGTAATGCCTAGAGTAAATCTCATAGTGATCTTCTTGACATATCACGTTATCTTTATTCTATCAATTGCCCAACTGTAATTTGTTTACCCAGCATGTTATTTATCTATGGAGAGACACCACTAGTGAACTGTGGACCCTGGTCCTATTTTAATCATATTGCAATCACCTGTTTACTTTCCCGTACTGTTTACTTTACTCGCATATTACTATTGTTTTCCACTCGATACACTCATAACCTTTGTTTCAAGCAAACCGGTGAGATTGACAACCTCATCGCAAGTTGGGAGCAAAGTATTTGTCTGTGTGTGTGCAGGTTCCATAACACCTTCAGTCGTCGCCGTCTCTCCTCTCCTGATCGATAAACCTTGGTTTCTTAACTGAGGGAAAACTAGCCGCTATATTCATCATACCTTCCTCTTGGGGTTCCCAACGGGCTGGTCATCACCACGCACAAGGACTCACTGTTACAAATCCACTCGGCCCCATCAGCTAATTTTCTGGGCGCCATCACCAAGTAGCACTACGCTGCAAACGGAGGGTCGCCTGGAGCCGACTGACCTTCTCCTCGCCTTCCTGGTCGCCCGCGTGTCTCCGCTTCAATGCCGCCCACACAAGATGTGCTTCCTGGGATCTGCCAGGGATCCTACTCGCCATTCTTCCAAGGCACTGTCAGCATTGGAGGTGGCTCGGAAGGCGAATCGCATTGCCGACGTGAAACTTCAAGCCTCGTGGACATGGGGGCTGGAACCTCACGACCGGGACAACCCAATTGCTGAGGTGAGCTCGTCGGTCCTAGTCTCAAGCCTTCCCCTCCTTTGCAACTCCGGCCTACTGACCTCCAGTCACTTGGTTCGGGCAGAACTTGTTTGCTCTGCAGGCGGCAGAGAATTTGACTCAGCGTCAAGCCGGCTTTGCCGCTGATAGAGCCGAATCGGATGACAAAGTCGTCTGGGACGAAGCCGAGGAGGTGGAGGACGCTAGTTCTCAGGCAGCCGCCGAGAGCTCCAGCACCACCCAAGGTGATGAAGGAAACGACGAGCCCGAAGACTCGGGCAAACTCCTCGACCACTCCAGTAAGTTCCCCAGCCCCTCTCTCCTAAGAGATTGGTCCGACGATGACGATGGCGACGCAGGATCAGCTACCACCCTCGGGGGCGTAGCTCTCTACGTAGCCGCTGCTGCCGCTGCTGGGGCCCCGGCTTCCCCGATCGTGGATCTGCCCGAGTCCCCCGGGCGACGCTCTGCCGCTCCGGAGCTGGCAGACCTTGAAGAGGCTGGAGATGATCTGGTTGGCATCAAGAGAAAAGCCCAGCCGGCCTTCTCCGAGCCGGCTGACAAGCGCAAGAAAACGGAGTCGGCAGCGCGAGACCTGCGCCATCCCAAGGTGCGGAGGGTGGCCAAACGACGGGCTATTGCCATAGCCGGGTGAGCTTCCTGCTTCCTTGCTTTTCACCTTCATTTTGTCGTCGCGGTCCCGATTGACTCG
The DNA here is from genome assembly GCA_007115705.1 of Dactylis glomerata. NCBI lineage: Eukaryota > Viridiplantae > Streptophyta > Magnoliopsida > Poales > Poaceae > Dactylis > Dactylis glomerata. The sequence goes on from QXEO01000492.1 coordinate 1,616,417, forward strand.
GTCGTGGGCTGCTCTCTTTGCAGGTCGCCTCTTTCTGCCGATCCGGCTGCGCAAACTCCTCCCGCCATCGCTTCCGAGGAAATCGCGACCCCCGCTCCCGAGCCTTCCAGCCGCAAGAGGGCGCGTGGGGAAGAAGTGGGCAGCGACTCAGGTCGCGCTGAGGACGTTCGCCGCTCTCCGCGGTTGAAGCTTGTGGCAGGCGACGCTAAGGCAGAGGATTCCGCACGTCCGGAGGTGCTCGTGGACGCTGTTCCCCACCCAGTCGCCTCACCTGAGATTGGCTCCACGCCCGTCGAGGAAACTGCGCCAGCTGGGGCTGACCTGTCCCCACCTCTCGATACTGAAGATGCCACAGCGAGGGACGCCGCCACCGTCCGCACCTCCCCCGACTCACCCTGCCAGGGAAACGCGCGCGAGGCTGCGGCGGGGGAGACGGAAAAGGCCCCGATGCCGGCTGTCGAGGCTCTTTCCAATCTTGAGCTCATACCGAGCGTGCAAGCTATGGTGCCTGCGGCCGGGTCGAGGACTGGCGCGATTGCTGATTCCACGCTCCTTGGGCTGGCCTTCAGCTCTGGCGAGGCTTCGCCAGGGCTCCTCGCCACTCGAGTGGCGGGGAGCGAACGTGGTGACGGCTCAGCAGCCCCTGAGGTGATGACCAAAAGCGCTTCTAGTGGGAAGGCTCTTGTTGCCGCGGCCGAGTCCAACATTGGCAGTCTGAGCTCCGCCAGTCGGCTTCAGCAGGAGTGGGCGGACACCGCCTCGAGTGCAGGTGTCGGAGAGAAACTCAAGGCGCAGGGCAGCAAGCCAACTCTGGCGGAGTTGGATAAGCAATTTACTGCTGCCAGGGGATCGCTTCAGAACGCCGGCCTCCAACTCCTTGACGCTATACAGGCGACCAACGTGAGTGCTGCGCCTTTAGCCCCTGGCTCTTTCTGCTATACATCCTAGCCCCCGAGTTTTGAGGTAGCTGTAGAGACAGCTGGCTTGAAAATGGATATTGCTAAGGGTCGTTGCCTTTCCGTTCTTCACAGGAACTGAACGAGCTCCGTGCCAGTGTCTTTCAAAAGCTGTTAGCAAAGTACCGTGCCGGCAAGGCCCAGTACCAGGACTTGAAGAAGGAACTGGAGAAACTATCAGGTGAGCCCGGGACTCCTTATTTCGAAAGCACTGCTGCTGTCCTTCCTGCTCTTATTCTTCCTCTTTCAGACTCTGCCTCGCTCATAGCCTCGCTTGAGTCCCAGTTGGCCGACTCGGTGCCGGCCGCCACTGTTGAGTCGCTTAAGCGAAAGCATGCCGAGGAGCTTCAGGGTCTGCAAGCCCAGGCCGCTCGGGCTCAGGAGCTGGAAACTGATCTGGCGAAAGCTCGGGAGGCAGAGTCGTTGCTGCAGCTGGAGTTTGATCGTCGGCTGGCCGAAGAGAAGAAAACCCTCTCCACGGAGTTTGACAGCAAGGTGAAAGAGCTTCACGCAACCTTGGGGAGCGAGGTCGAGAACCGCGACGCCCAAATCGCCGAGCTGCAGACACTCCGGGGGCTTGACAGCGAACGTTTTGACAAGGAGATCGGCGTTTGGCGCACTCGCGACCGCAAGGTTCAATTCGGCCTGCTGGGACTGGAGGAAGCTCTTCGTGGTATACTTCCTGTCCTCTTTCTCGGTTTTGCCCTTTCATGCCGTCCTTTCACCCTCTGACTGCCCTTTCAGGAGCCTTCCCTGACTCCGACAAGTCTGCCGCGGCGGCGCTGAAGGAATTTAGGGCGGAACAGGGGATCATCCCCAGCAGTGACCCCAAGGCCGAGCTTTCCTCAGGGGAGTTGGTAGCGTTAGCCAAAGGCCGAATCCACCCGGCTGCCAAGCTGGGCAAGGATCTGCGCGAAGCCCTTGTTTCCGTCTTTGAAACCTTGTGGCCGGGAAGGGCGACGCCTGGCGGGATCCGGGCACTCCTCCAGTGGGTCCCTCTCGCGCCCAACCGGCTCGACGTCTGGAAGGAGTCTGTGGCTAGGGCCGGTGCTCAACAGGCTCTGGAATTCGTGCTCTCCTGGTATCCAGGCGTCAACCTGGACCAGCTGGAGAATCTTCATGCAGGCGGACTAGCAGGCCTCGACAAAGCCAAACTCCGTCAGCACGCCTGCGCCATTGCTGAGTGTGCCGAGACCGACGCGCTTTTCGATGTCGGCGATAGCGACGAATCTCTGGATGGCATGGACTTCGAGGAGCCCGACTCGACGGAAAGACCTCAGAAGGCCCCCGAGGATCCCGTTGGTCGCTCCATTCCACCATCCCCCAGCGGCGACGACTTCGTCCTGGCATCTCGAGCTGGCGACATTACATCACTGGAGCCGGCTGGCCCGCCAAGCGCCCCCTGAGCGTATCAGGGTTTTCTTGTTTGTTTTTGTGTACACTGAACTCATGTCGTGCCCAGCAACATTTCGTTCGTATGTACTAATGATGCTTCACCCTGAATTTCCTGCGCATTGGCCTCTAGTTGTTTGTGAACCGGATTTGACCTGATCCCTTTTAGCTTTTTCCTTTATCTCCCCATCCTTCGGCCCTTCTACCCCCAGCCGGCAGCCTGGTGCCGGCTGGTCTCCCTTGGACCGACAGCCGAATGCCGGTCTAGGGTGGGAGCGCGCCGCGGGATGGGAAGTAGTACTTCGGCGTATAAGGGATCTGGCTTGGTCCAGTTTACGCACAAGTATTAACCAAGGCACGTGGTTTAGGGGTGAGCGCTCGCTCTGTCCTCTTAGCGATTTTCCAGTGTGAATGACCTGCCGGCTCCGTCGCCCTCGACTTGGGCTGGAGATTAGGCTCGGGGTCTGGTTCGCACACGGTACTTGTTCGTCTGACAAGGGATTCGATTCGTCGGGTCGCGGGCATTTCCTCTAAGCGATTTTCCTAGGTGGGTGACCTGCCGGCTCCACCCCACACGGTGCAGGGCAGAGGTTAGGCTCGGGGTCCGGTCCGCACACAGTACTCATCTGGCTGACAAGAGGATCGTTTCGTTAGGTTGGGGCTGCCGGCTCCCGACTGGAGGCGACTTCCAGCCCCCGTGAATAACGCTTAGAAAGGTAAAAGGCACTTCGGAGCACTTTTTCCAGGGATCGGCCGTATGCCGCCCAACTTTCTTTTATTCAACGACACTTGTTCGAGATACAAGATTTTTGCCTTGGCTTAGCCGAAGGTCTTAAGCGGTTTTGGACTTGTCTCAGGCGAAGCTGCAAAAAGCTTCCCCCTACCTCGAGGAGGAGCCAGCCCCCGAGACAAGAGCTTCTGACTTCTTGCCCGCTTCGGGCAGGACTTCCTTGGACAGGCTTGCCGGCTTGAGGAGCGGAGCCGGCAGTCCCGTCGCCAGGCTGCCCGGCTGGATTGCCGCCACCCTTTGCAGCAGTTGTCGCTTCTCTTCAGCAATGACCGAGGCCTCCGCCAGTTTGGAGCTGGCTCTTGCGCACTCTATTGACTTCTTGTAGCATCCAGTGACAGTGATCACCCCGCGAGGGCCTGGGAGCTTCATCTTCAAGTAAGCGTAGTGCGGGACTGCCATGAACTTGGCCAGGGCTGGTCGTCCAAGTAACGCGTGGTAGGGGCTGTTGAGGTCTACCACCTCGAACCAGATTGGCTCGCAACGATGATTGTCCTTCTCGCCAAACAGCACCTCTGACTCAATCCTTCCCATCGGCGTACACGAGTGCCCAGGCACGATCCCATGGAAGGTGAGCTTGGTTGGCTTCAGTTGGATCTCTGGGATTCCGAGCTTCTCCATCGAAGTGCGATAGAGAAGGTTGATGCTGCTTCCGTCAATGAGTACGCGCGAGAATCGGCAGGTACGCGTCTCAGAGAACACGATTGGATTCAAGACTAGCGCATAGCCCCCGGGCCTCGGCATGAGCGGCGGGTGGTCTTCATGCCCCCAGGTGATCGACGCGTCAGACCAATGCATGTACTGAGGTCCAACTTGCATGATTGCATTCACCTCGACACCAAACCACGGTTCATCCTTTGGCTCCTCCACCTGGGAAGTGAACACGTGGTATTGCTCCACGTTTTCTTCCTCGGGGTAGTCCCCTGCTGCCTTGGCCGGCTGCCGATTCTTATTTCCATGTGCTTCAGCTGGCGGGCCCGGCGGTGGCCCGGGCAGTTGGTGATTTCCCTGCTCCAGATCCCTGGTGAAGCTGCATTGGCGTGTGGTATGCGCTGCCGGCTTGCCTGAAACACTATGGAACTTGCAGGGTTGGTCTAGCATCACCTCGATGGTGTACTTGTCCTTGCTGAATTTGTCCCCTTTGCGCTTCTGGCTTCCACCCGTAGCCCCCAGGCTTCCTTGAATAGCAGCCACTTGCTGGGAGCCGTACTTGTTGTCACGGCGTTCGTCTTTCCTCTTGCCATGTCGATCATGGTTGTGATGTCCTCCTGAGCCGGCTGTCGGCTGAGGATGGTTTCCGGCTGGCGCTGGCTCAACACATTGCACTCTTGCTGCAGAATCGGCGGAAGCGTACTTGTCCGCTATTGCCATGAAGTCCGCCATTGACTTCGGCTCGGCTCTGTGGAGCTTGTGCTTTAGCAGGGTCCCTTCTCTGCATCCGTCCGTGAAGTAGCCAATGGCTTGCTCCTCGCCCACTCCTTCACATGAGTTGCGCAGCTCGGACCATCTCGTGAGGTAGTCACGATCTGGCTCATCGGGGCCTTGCTTGCAGAGGGCCAGCTGTCGTGGGCGGGGCGGTTGCTTGTATGTCCCCGTGAAATTCTTGATGAACGCCTCTTGGAAATCATGCCAGGAGTTGATCTGCAGAGCCGGCAGGCTGTTGAGCCACGTCCGAGCAGATCCCGTCAGCATGAGTGGTGCGTAGCGCACCGCTGTCCTCTTGTTGCCGCCTGCGATGTCGACGGCTGTGACGTAGTCCGACAGCCAATCCTCCGGCTTCACCGCCCCAGTGTATTTGGGCATGTCTCGCGGGAGCGCGAACTTGGCCGGGAAAGGCTCGTTGCGGATGCGAGGGCCGAAACAGACCGGTCCTGCCGAAGATTCCTCCTCGTTGAACTTGGAATCCGCCAGCAGGTTGAGCCGATGTCGCGCGTCATCCTTCGGCGGGTCGACGCGTTCCCCGATCCTCTGGCTCACATGCGAGCGAGCCGGATGATGTCCCTGAGCGCCCTGGCCAGCTCCCTGAACCGGCTGGGCCGGCGCCACTGACTTGTCATGCGCCGGGTCCGCCACGTCCACCCGAGGAGGGTGGCGCGGCTTGCTGGTGACTGCGGCGGGATCTCGAGGCTGCCGGCTGTGGTGGCCGGAGTGCTGGGTGCGGTGGTTTCCACCGCTTTTGCCTGGAGCTCGATTGCTCCGGCTGTGCTCCGCCAGGCCATGGTTTGGCGACAAGGCTTCTCCATGCGACTTGTTCTGACTAGCCACGACGATACGGTGCTCGCCTCGCGTGCCACTCGCCTCTCCGCGTGGCTCCATCGCCTGCTGCTGCAGATCGGCGGCGTCCAGGAGTTCCTGGATCTGGGCTTGCTTCTCCCGCAAGTCCTCGCCTTGTAGTCCATCCAGCTCGGAGGTGATGTAGCGCGCAGCGCGGAGGTTCTTCGTAGGCGTGCTGTAGGTGGGCTTGTTGATGATCGGAGGTAGCTTCGCCGAGGGCACCGCCTGGTTCAGCTCCACGCCCAGCTCGCGGCCTCGCTGATGAACTTGTCCCGCCCGGCTTGGGCCATCTCCGGCTAGGGTAAAGCCATGGGCGACGTTGTATTTGTTGATCATGGAGAGGACGCGCCGACGGGTGTCGTCGACGTCAACCGCTTCCTTGAGGAGGTTGAGGCGCGTCTGTTCCAGATCCTCGGAGGCCTTGACCGGATCCGCGGAGATGTCGAGCGGAGCGCGCAGGTCCGTGATGGCTGCGTCCAGCACGTCCCGCTCTGGAGGTGGAAGATCTTGTTCCGGTGGAAGTGGGCATTTGAGCGGCAGGCGCGCGGAGCGCGGTAGGCCACCGCCACCGTCCTCCTCCAGGGCCCGCACCTCGACCATGTTGCAAAAGTCGCCGCTTTCGCCATCATCGGAATCTGTGTCACAGAGTGGGTCAAGCACATCGGTTACCTCTTCCGGGAAGGGCTTGGCGACGTAGAAACGGTGGCCGCCGACGTCGAGGAAGGAACCGCCGTTGCCGAAGCCGTTCTTGAAGTGGGCCAAGTTGTCGTCGACGCAGTCGAAGGTGCCAAACCTCCAGACGAGGCCAGAGGCGACCTTATCGCTGGAGGGTCCCGGCCGGAACTTGACTCCGCTCGCCACCGCGCTTTGCCCCACGGTGGGCACCAACTGTCGTGGGAATTTAGAGATAGTAGCCATGGGGAGGCTTATCGGAGGGGCTCGACGTTGGTGACGATGGGTCCGGCTCGGGATTGTGCCTACAGAGACACCTCGGTTTACCCAGGTTCAGGGCCCTCCCGGTTGGAGGTAAACCCCTACTTCCTGCCTGCTTCGTATTGATTGGTTAGTAACGATTACAGTGCTCCTCGAGCTGTTCGGCTAGAGGAGGAAGAAGAAGATCGGATCTCCCCATGCTAAGGGTCCAGGCCCCCTTATATAGACGGGGGCCTGGTTACAGGGTTTGGTAGCGCTTCGGCCGGCTGCCGGCTCCTCGGCGGCGGCGTCCTTGGCGTCGTCCTCGTTGGCCACGCTCTGGCAAAGGCACTTTATAAAGTGCCTTTTCCCCGGGCCGGCATCTGGAGGGCATATCCCCTCTCCTTCGCCTCGGATCCTGCCGTGAGGAAGGATCTTCGTCCTCTCATTGGTTGGTCGTGGTCGTGGCGCTCGTCACTTCTGTTCTGCGCTCCTGACGGTCTTGTCGGGGCCGTTCCGCTTTTGGCGCGACAACCGTTGGGGGAGTTTTGTCTCCATCGCCCGGCTCCAGTCCTCCTCGGTGGAGTCGTCAGCCGGCCGCTGGCGCAGCCGGCCGCTGGCGCAGCCGGCCCTTCGGGCGGAGCCGGTCCTCTCGCGCTAAGGCCGTGGGGTCTCCTGGGACGCCAGCCGACATATTGCCCGGCTCGTGGTACGCCCCCTAAGTCATCCCCACGACAGCTAGTACCACATCCTCTGCCATGCTGGCTACTTTGACCCTTATCGGCAAAGGTTGTGGCCACCATATCCAGAGTTTGCTGCTCTTCTGGCGGATTCTTCCATTTATTGCTATTGTTCCGCTTTTCAGTATTCTGGATGGCGGAAGCCTTCAGGGACTCATGGTCGTCGGCGGCGGCAGCCGCGTAGTTGCTTGCAATGGTGATAATGGAATTTAGGGTTAGTTTCCCTTTGTTCCTTTCCTGCAACAAGCGATGGTGGAGCAGCTGGCCTCTCTCCAAACTGTCGATGAACGCGAGGATGGCGGATTCGTCGGTAACTCCTTCACAAGAGTTCTTCATGTCTAGCCATTGCACAAGGAAAGTTTGGGAGGTTTCATCATCAGCCCGTCGGCACCTTTGGAGGTCACCAATATTATGGGGTCTCTTGTAAGTACCCTCAAAGTTTTCGGTGAATGCAGTTTGCATATCGAACCAGGTTTGGATGGAATTTTCTGCCAATTCATTGATCCATTGCCGCGCTGTGCCGGATAGCATCAGGGGCAGATAGCGGACAGCAACGTTGGGTGATCCCCCGGTGAACTGCACTGCATTGAAGTAGTCTTGTAGCCAGGTTAGAGGCCTGTTGACTCCATTGTACTGGCGGATATTTTTCTCGATTTTGAACCCATGTAGGATGGGCTCATCATGGATCCGTTGTCCAAAGCACTTTGGGCCGAGGAAGAAGGCTGTTTGAGACTTGGCAATCTCGTTTAGGTGGGTACGCATGTCATAGGGCTTCTGGTCCTGCGGATCCTTGCGAGAGTTGCGTGATTTTGCTGGTCCGCCGCCACCACCGCCGCCACCACCGCCGCCACCATGGGGGCTGCCTGGTGGGGATGGTGAAGGATCACATCGTCTTTTACTCTCACCGTCCTGCGATTGATCTTTGCAGCTACGATGGCTTCCCTCTGCTCTTCGTGGAGATGGATCATCGTCATGGCGGTGGGAGCATTGCCCTTAGTCATCGTGGCGGTGCGAAGAGCGATGCTTATCCTTGTCGCCGCTGCGGTGCACGCTGTCGTCATGGTGAGATCGCTCCCTTTGCTTGGATCTGCCGTCCCAACTTGCTTCCTATCGTGGCGGATCGTCTCTGCGTCCAGCATCATGGCTTCGTCCTTGCTTGCCATCATTGTCGCGTATGACGATTCCTCCCTTTGGGATTTCAAGCATCTTATACTTTAGTGGCGGCATGTTGGTCTTATGGCGGGGAGCAGCGTTATCTTGCTGGTATCCATAGGCAGGGTAGTTCTTGCGAGGTGGTGATGTATTTCTTTGTGGACCCTTGCCATGTGGCTTGTCATCGGAGGATATTGGGATGGCATCTGCCCGGTTGCGAGCTTCTCTTCTTCGGACTTCTGAGGATCCAGTATGAGATTTGTTATCAGGGCGCGTACCATAGTTGCCAGTACCCCTAACTTTGGAGGCAGTGCTGGACCTGCATAGCGCGGGATCAGATTCAAGCCGTTGTGATGACGTAGCTTTCTCCTGCTACACCAATGCTTTGGTCATCAGTTTTACTGCCGTCTCTAGGGCTGCTAGGCTTTTATTATGCTCCAATAGCTCCTTTACGGCCATGATGTTCTCTACGGGCGTAGCCCTGACTTCATTGCGGTTCTTGTCCACATATGGTGGGTTCTTGATATACATCTTGGCCAGAGTTTCTGCGGTTGGCATGGTGAACTCAAGGTTTCGCACCAGCTGCGGGTCGCCTCCCTCGTTCATTTAGTTCTAGATGAGAGTAACATACTACTCCTCCATGTTCCTTGCGCGCTTCAGTGTGTCTTGAGCTTTAGCAATGTCGCCATCTAGCTGTTGGCCCATCTTCTCGACTCGCTTTGCTTCTTTGAGGATTGCTCGCCTTTTCTTCTCGAGATTGTTCACGTCTCTGACATAGTCAGGGGTGATTGGATCTGCTAGAGTTCCATAGGCAACCTTGTCCAGTGGGGTCGTGAAGTCTTCTGGGTGATGCACCTCGGGGATGGCGGGTTGCAAAGGCCTGGGGCCGCCCTGGATCTCGGGAAGCTATTCCGTGGCGGGATCGACGGCTGGTGGTGGGTTACCCTGCTCTTTGCCAGCATCTCCGTCATGGGCTACCTAAGATGGCAGATCACCGGTTGTCTGCCCAGCGTCATATCCTTTGTTGGTCACGAACACCTGCTTGGTGGCTACATTCTGCTCTTCAAGTGCTTGCTGAGCTAATTCTGCCTGAATCCTTCTCATGGCGGCGTCATAGTGATCAGAATCATAGCCTTTGCTATCCCAGTCATCCGATTCACCACTTTCGTTAAGTGCCTCTAGGATGGATTCACCTGGGCTATGTTCTCCATTGGAGGTAGATCCCGAAGTGATACCTGTGAAAGCCACAAGGCAATATCGCATTGTCTCTAACGCCAGATTGCTCATGGCGGATTCACAGCGGTCTACCACCACTTCCTCTACCTCTAGGGTGGGCTGGGTGGGTTTGTTTTTCAGATCCGATCTAGGTAACTTAGGAAGTTCCAGATCAGATGAGTCCTCCTCCGTATCCAGCTCGAAAGCGGTCCGTTTGGGGGTTTGAGCCATACCGATCCGCCAGAAATTTGTTTCCATAGCGGGGGTAGGGTTTGTCTCTCCAATGAAGATATGGATATCTCTGATCAGAACGACGGTGAATCGAGCGGGGTCTTCTCTAGCCGACACCCAGAGGTTATCCGCTGGGACGATGGGGAAGCCGGAATCATAGAGGATGCGCCCGATGGCGATGGTGTCGCCGATGCCTGCAAAGGCAGTTCCCACCTGGATCCGCGCTCCTGACGCGTTTTGCCCCGCGGTGGGCGCCAACTGTCGTGGTTTCGTCAACAAATCTGCCATAGGGTTGGGTGTATGGTGGTTTGTGGAAGGGGGTGAACACGGCGGAGTGATCCGGGACGGTGGTAGCACAAGTTTACCCAGCTTCAGATCCCGCAACGGTGGTGAGACCCTACGTGCTGCTATAATTCACTATATAGCAACAAGTGCTCGGTTACAATGATAAGGTTGGCTGTTTCGCTATGCGATTGGCCATAAGTCTAAGCTCTGCCTCAAGGGCTTCTCCATGCCAGCTTATAAAGGCACCTGGCGTGGGCTTCACGATGGTACCAGAGCAGATACAACTTGGAGTCCTGGACTAAGTCCTATGCGTGCACTACAAGGCAACCCGCCATGGACCTGTCTTCGGATCTGCCATGAGCTCCCGCGTCCAGTACCGCCATGGTTCTCCAGCAACTGGGCCGCCCGGTAGGCAATCCGCCATACCACCCTGATGGGCCACCCTGGCTTGCTAGTTTAGGACTACATCGCTAGTATACCCATTTGGTATATCCCCAACAATAAGATTTAATAGATTGAGATAGGGAAGAATTAGTATGCTTCTCTTCGGATAGCTCTTGCTTGAGGAGATTGAATCTCCGTTTCCCCTCATTAACGAGGGAGTTCAATTCCTTAATGGTTTCCTTGTGTTCAAACAAGGTTTCCATTAAGTGTTCGACTTTAGCACGAGCATCATTATTACAATGAAGAGATGCATACACAATTCCCATCTCATGCAAGAAAGGTTCATTATCATCATCAACATCATCATCACTCTCATCATTATGAGATGTGTCGGGATACAAAGTAGGAGTTACCTTTGACCCGCTTGCTATAAGGCACATGTGAACTTGGGTAGATGATGAGGGAACATCAATTGAAGCACGTTCTTCATTTTTGAGTGTAGGACAAGCTCTTGCGAGATGTCCATACTCGTGGCATTCATAGCATTGCCTTCTCTTGATAGCACCCTTCTTGGTTCTTCTATTGATTTCTTCTTTAATTATGTGACCCAATTTTTCTTTAATTTCCTCTACATGGTTAGTCATACAACAACTAGAGGAAATAGAATCATTTTGAGTATGGTCACAACTAGAAACAAGCATATCATCACAAAATTTAATCAAGCAAATTCTAGGAGATATGCAAGGACCATTAACACAAGAATGAGTAAGGAATTTCTTGCAAGAAGTGTTTAGGTCCAAACTCTCTACACCATTAGGATTTATGTAAGTAGAATCATTGGTGCAAAGAGCAAGACTACCATCATCACATATGATTTCTTCACTCACCATATCATTACCTTGTGACAAGTCACATGTTGGTGAAGTGGAAGAACTTGAACAATCATCACGACCGAATATGGAAGCAACTTGGAGCTCTTCATGATGTGAAGGTGAAGAGAGCTCCTTGGGTTCACTTTCAACCTTAAGAGAAATGTACCCACCAAATGACTCTTCTAGCTTGGTCCATATCTCATGAGACATCTTGCACTTTGAACCCATCAAGCAAACATAAACTATGGAGCTCACAGATAATAAAATTTCATTAGATACTTGAGCTTCAAGATGTAAATTTTTCTCATACTTTATAGATAGACTTTGAGGATCCATCGGAGGAGAAAAACCTACATCTAGAAATCGCTCTATATTTGGATACAAAGTCCGAAGATTGCAAAGCATGCGATTTCTCCATAAGTTATAATTTGTGCCATCAAAAATAATTGTGTCATTGTGCACTAAATAACTAGCCGACATCTTTACTCTCAAGGCGTTGAAGCCTAAACAAGGAGAGACCTTGCTCTGATACCAATTGAAAGGATGAGATGTTGCCTAGAGGGGGGGGTGAATAGGCATTTTAAAAACTATTACGGAATAGGATTGAAGGAATGCAGAATTAAACTAAGGTTTATTTTCTTCAAGCATAAAAACTAAATATGCTAGGCTCAACTAAGTGCAACAACAACAACTAGAGATAAGAAAGATAGCACAAGATATAATTCACAAGTGATAGACAAGATATAAGTACTTCAAGCACAAAGGCTATCACAAGGAAATAAACTCGGGTATAGAGATAATCGAGGCACGCGGAGACGAAGATGTACCACAATGTTCACTTACATAAAGTAAGCTAATCACCGTTGGAGAGATGCGGGAAACCACGAAGGCCCCCGAACGCCACGAAGGTTCACCTTCTTCTCCGAGTCCCCCACGAAGCTAGGGACCCCTTCTTATGGTTAGCTTTTCCTCCACTTCAGAGATGGCAAGCTCTACAACCACTTCTCAACTCCCACGAAGGGGAAGCCCGGGCCTCTTCACAATCTTCCACGAAGAGGTCACCGAGGCACCAACCGCCAAGCCAACTAGGAGGTCACCCTCCAAGAGTAACAATCTCACAGTCTCTCACTCAAACAAATCGTAATGGAGAGCTCAACGTTATACAAGGATGCAAAGCAAGAACACAAGGAAAAGTGCTCAAATCCTTCTCTCTCAAATCCCACTAAAGCAACAAATGCTATGGAGGAGTTAGAGAGGAAGAACAAGGGTGGAGGTCAACCAATGACTCCAAGATCTAGATCTAATGGGTTCCCCTCACTTAGAGGAGGAATTGATTAGTGGGGATTGTAGATCTAGATCTCCTCTTCCAAATCCCTCAAAAATATGCAAGAATCATAGGAGGGAAGGGAGAGGAAGCAAGCTGTCGTGGGAATTTGGAGACAGTAGCCATGGGGAGGCTTATCGGAGGGGCTCGACGTTGGTGACGATGGGTCCGGCTCGGGATTGTGCCAACAAAGACACCTCGGTTTACCCAGGTTCAGGGCCCTCCCGGTTGGAGGTAAACCCCTACTTCCTGCCTGCTTCGTATTGATTGGGTAGTAGCGATTACAGTGCTCCTCGAGCTATTCGGCTAGAGGAGGAAGAAGAAGATCGGATCCCCTATGCTAAGGGTCCGGGCCCCCTTATATAGACGGGGGCCTGGTTACAGGTTTTGGTAACGCTTCGGCCGGCTGCCGGCTCCTTGGCGGCGGCGTCCTTGGCCTGATCTCCTCTGGCCACGCTCTGGGAAAGGCACTTTATAAAGTGCCTTTTCCCCAGGCCGGCATCTAGAGAGCATATCCCCTCTCCTTTGCCTCGGATCCTGCCGTGGGGAAGGATCCTCGCCCTCTCATTGGTTGGTCGTGGTCGTGGCGCTCGTCACTCCTGTCTGCGCCCCTGTCGCTCTTGTCGGGGCCGTTCTGCTTTTGGCGAGACGGCTGTTGGAGGAGTTTTGTCTCCATCGCCCGGCTCCAGCTCTCCTCGGTGGAGTCGTTAGCCGGCTGCTGGCGCAGCCGGCCCTCCTCGAGTGGAGCCGGTCTCCTAGCGCCGAAGCCTCGGGGATTCCTGGGACGCCAGCCGGCATATTGCCTGGCTCGTGGTGCGCCCCCTAAGTCATCCCCACGACACTAGCCCCCGAAACTGGCGAAGTCTCATGGGCTAGCATGGGGCTTCGGCGGGTTCGTCTCTTCGCCGAAGTTTTGTTCGTCCTCATCGAAGTCCCAGGATCTCTTGTCTGGCTTGGTCGGTCCAGTCATCAGGGCTAGGCCATGCGGAGTCTTTCCGGCCATCTCGGGACGAGCCGGCTCCAGGACGCGGCCCGGCTGGAGGCCACGAATCGGTGCGTTGCCTCCTGGGAGATCGCGCCGCCTCGGGTCTTGTTTTCCACGCAACGGCCGGCGCAGCGCGCCAGTGACCAGTCCCGTCATTTTGACTTCGGAATCATCATCACCACAACTTCCCAAGTCGTCGTGCTGAAACGACGTGTCTCATCAACTCCTCCCACGATCCGCTGTGGCAACTGTCACAGTGGCGCACGATACGGAAATTGTTTACCGAAACGTCGTGGGTTATCCTTTAAATCTCGGAACCTTCGAGGGTTTTCTTCACTCTCGAGCGTCTCGTTTCCCTCACTTGGCCGGAACCGTCGCCTCCACACCTCCCGCTCCGCTCTCAATGTCGGCACCCAGGGCGAACGACGGAGCCGGGGCCGGCGACGGGCCAGGCGAGCAAGGTCGCCCGCTCGGTGGCATGGCGGGGAGACCGCCATTGCCTCAGAAACGCGGTCGCCCGAAGGGCAGCCGCAACAAGAAGACCCTGGCCGCGCTTTCGGCCGCGGCCGCCTCCGGGCCCCTCAGGATCGGCCACTCTTCCTCCATTGCCGCGGCTCCTGGCGGGACCGTGGCCGCAGCAGCCAGCGGCGCCGCGGCTTCTACGGCCGCGACCTCCGTCGCCGGCCTCACCGGGACGCCCCTGCAAGCGGCGGCGGCCCTCATTGGCGCCGCGATGGCGTTCGGGGCTGCTCCTCCAGGCCTCGCCGGCCTGGACGTCGGCGGTTCCTCCAGCGCGGCCGCCGGGAAGGCGCCGCCGCGGCCACCCACCAAGCAGCGGCTTTCCTATGTGCCAGTGCATGGGTTTGCCACTGCCTTGGCGCCCCTGCTGGCTGGGAGCAATGAGCGTCTGCCGCTCCCTGCTAGCTTCGTCGGCACCATGGGGAGGAATCCCCCGACGTCCTTCATGATCGAGGACGGGAGCGGCGGGCAACCGCTATACGACGTCGAGGTCCTCCATGACGAGGAGGGGAAGAGCTACCTCACCGGAGGGTGGGGGCGATTCTTCAGCGACTACGGCCTGGAGCGGGGGTGGTCCCTCCTTCTGACTCACCGCGCCGGGTCACACATCCTTTGCGTCCGGGTCATCGACGGATCCGGCTGCGCCCGCGCCTACTCCCCCTGGCCATGATCGGCGAGCGGTCCCGAAGCCTCCTTCTCGGCGACGGCGTCGTCAACAGGAGTCTAGGGGTAGGGAGGGGAAATCCCTTTGCTTCCTCGGCCCTTAGCGTGGCCCTTAGAATGTAACCGCCCACCGTATGGCTTAAGAACTTCCTTAATTTCCTGCAAATCCTTACTCGCTTTTCATCGCTTGCTGTGTGAATGTCTTTTCTTCGCTGTGTACTCTTGCCATCGCGCGAAACGTCTTCCACTTGACATCCCTGCGTTGCGATGATCCTTCCCTTAATCGAGACTGCTGTTCGCGCGAGTCCGTAGATAGGGATTGTGGTAGTCGTTGGCCTGCGCAAACGCTTCGGACGGGGCTCCTCCGGCTTCGATGCGGAGGGAACGAGGCTCCTGCTAGCCGGCTCTGGGAAGTGCGGGCTAGTTCCGGCTCCAGCGCGAATGGAATGGGAACCGCATCTGGTACCGGCTCGGGCAAGGGTCGGAGCCGGCGCGTTTCCTTCCCAAGTCTTCGCACGTTTCGAGCCACGATCGGAGCAGACCTCCTGGCCTTCAGCTCTAGCCGTTGCTTTGCGAGTATTAGGTTTCAATTTCGCTGCTTGTTTGTCGATCGTGTCGCAGCGCCGGCTGCTCGAACAGCCGGCGAGGTACTGGAGCTGGCCTGCTTCTGAGGGCCAATTCCCTTTCCCCCTAGCCCCCGAGTTTTGGGGTAGCTGGACTATCAGCTAGCTCGAAACTAACTTCTCGCGGACGATGCCCACCGCCAAGCGAGGCAGCTCTGGCTTCGAACCTCTTGGGCGTGGCTTTTCAGCCCAAACGCCAAAGATCGTATCTGTCAGCTGCTCACTGGCTTTGCACTTGCCCGGTTCCCTCAACCTTTTCCTTAATCTTCCCACCCTTCGGCCCTTCTACCCCCAACCGGCAGCCTGGTGCCGGTTGGTCTCCCTTGGGCCGGCAGCCGAATGCCGGCCTAGGGTGGGAGCGTGCCACGGAGTGAGAAGTAGTACTTCAGTCTATCGGGCCCCCGACTTGTGCTAGCCTACGATTAGTTGACAGTCACTGCCCTTGACGCTTGGTTGAGCGGTTTTTTCTATCGCTTGTGGTTCTGCTCCGCGGCTTTCCCTCGTATGTGGCCTGCCGGCTCCCACCCGTCCGGCTACGTGAAGCCGGAAAGTGGAGGTTGGGCTCGAGACCTTCGTCATACGCAGTACTCATCCGGCTGGCGAGGGATCGATCGTTTTCGGGGCTGCCGGCTGTGGCTCGGTGCCTGGAGCCGGCTGCCAGTCAAGTGAATAACGCAGGAAGCAAAACATACACGAAGTGTTTTCCTCGGAGTCGGCCGTAACTTGCCGCTCCGTTTTCCTTTATTCATTGACACATTTTTCGGGGTACAAGCTTTTGCCTTAGCAGAAGAAAGGTCTTAAGAGACTGACATTCCAGGGACGCTCGGTCTCCTTGTCAGAGTTGTCTGCCTTGTTCTTTCTGGGCTCTTGTGCGTCGATGAGGTAATATGCCCCATTGCCCAACACCCGGCTGACAATGAACGGTCCCTCCCAGGGAGAGGACAGCTTGTTCATGCCTTTAGTGCTTTGGACCAGCCAGAGTACGAGATCACCTTCGCGAAACGCGAGCGGGCGAATTTTCCGGCTGTGGTATCGTCGCAGCTGCTGCTGGTAGAGCGCCAATCTAGCCAGAGCCTGCTCTCGAGCCTCCTCGAGGAGGTCGACACCATCTTCGCGAGCTTCTTTTGCTTGTTGCTCCGTGTACTGGACAACTCTGGGAGCATCGAACTCGATGTCCGTGGGTAACACCGCCTCTGCTCCATAGACTAGGAAGAAGGGTGTGAAGCCCACAGAACGGTTTGGAGTGGTGCGCAGGCTCCAGAGCACTGAGGGTAGCTCCTCGACCCAACAGCCGGCTGAGCGCTCGAGAGGCTCGACCAATCTTGGTTTGATGCCGGCTAGGATCAGCCCATTTGCCTTTTCCACCTGTCCATTTGACTGTGGGTGCGCCACCGATGCTAAGTCCAGCCGGATGCCTTTCTGACCACAGTAATCAGCAAAGACTCCCTTCGCAAAGTTTGTCCCGTTGTCGGTGATGATGCTGTGGGGTATTCCATATCTCGTGATGATCTCGTTGAAGAACTTGATCGTGGACGAGCCATCGAGCTTCTTGATTGGTTTGGCTTCGATCCACTTGGTGAACTTGTCCACAGCAACCAGCAGATGCGTCAAGCCCCCGGGTGCGGTCTTGAATGGTCCTACCATGTCCAGACCCCAGATAGCGAATGGCCAGGTGAGCGGGATGGTTTTGAGGGCTGCCGCTGGAGTGTTTCTGTGCTTGGAGAAACGCTGGCAGCCATTGCACTGCTTCACCAGCTGCTCCGCGTTCTGCTTAGCCGTCGGCCAGTAGAATCCATGGCGGAAGGCTTTGGCCACCAAGGCTCTGGAAGATGCGTGATGTCCACACTCCCCTTGATGTATTTCTCTTAGCAGCTCTGTCCCTTCTTCCGGCTCGACGCACTTCTGGTAGATGCCTGACACGCTGCGCTTGTACAGCTCGCTGTTGATTAGGGTGTATGCCCCAGCTCGGCACTGAATTCGCCTAGCTTCCGCTTCGTCTTGCGGCAGGTCCCCAGTGATGAGGTAGTTGGAGAATGGTTCTGCCCATGAAGGTATCTCCCGTATGTGGAAGATACTGGCGACCAGAGGGTCAGCAGCCCCCGGGTCCGTCGTCGAGCCGGCTTCGCCTGATTGTCCGGCTGGGGGAGCGGGCGTGGAGCCGGCAATCCCCTTGTCCTTCGTCGAGCCGGCCGCGCTAGGCTGGCCGGCTGCCTCCTCCAGTCCGGAGACGGCAGCCCCCGGGTCCGGTTGTGGTACCTGAGCCGGGGCTGGATCTCCAGGCACGTAGATGGATATGGATTCCGGTGAAGGCTTGATGGACGGCTTGCGGATGATCTCCAGGGATACCCCGGCTGGGATGTCCTGCTTGGTGGAGCCGATCTTAGACAGCCGGTCTGCCTCCTCGTTATTTGCTCTGGGGACATGGTGAAACTCGCAGCCCTCAAAGAATCCGCAGAGCTGCTGCACGTAGAAGCGATAGGAGGCCATGTTGGCGTCCTTAGCGTCCCAATCTCCTGAGACCTGGTGCGTTACCAGGTCGGAGTCTCCAAAGCAAAGGATCCTCCTGATTCCAATCTGCTTGGCCATCTTGAGCCCATGCACCAGGGCCTCGTATTCGGCGACGTTGTTTGACGCACGGAAGTGCATCTGCAGCACGTACTGCAGCTTGTCTCCCTTGGGTGAGGTGAGGACGACGCCAGCTCCCAAGCCCCCGAGCAACTTGGAGCCATCGAAGTGCATGCGCCAGTGGGTGGAGTCCGGAGCCGGCGGCAGATACTGGTGCTCTCCCCAGTCCGCGAAGAAATCCGCTATGATCTGCGACTTGATCGTTGTCCTGGGCTTGTACTGAATGGTATGAGCTGCGAGCTCGATCGCCCACTTGGCCACCCTTCCTGACGCGTCCTTGCATCCGATGATCTCCGAGAGCGGAGTGGTGCTCACCACCGTGATTGGGTGCTCCTCGAAGTAGTGCTTCAGCTTCTTGGCCGCCATGTACACGCCGTAAGCGACCTTCTGATAGTGCGGGTAGTTCTGCTTGGAGAGAGTGAGCACCTCACTCAGGTAGTACACCGGGCGCTGAACCAGCAGCTCTTTGCCTTCCTCGGTGCGCTCCACTACAATCACCACGCTGATGACGCGAGGGGTCGCTGCGATGTAGAGCAGCATTGGCTCTCGCGGAGCTGGCGCTGCCAAAACTGGCACGGTAGACAAAGCTCGCTTGAGGTCGTTGAAGGCGTCATCAGCGCACTGGGACCAAACGAAATGGTTTGTCTTCTTCATCAGCTGGTACAGCGGCATGGCCTTCTCCCCGAGCCGGCAGACGAACCGGCTAAGCGAGGCCAAGCAACCAGCGAACTTCTGCACATCTCTGAGCTGGGTGGGCTTCTCCAGGGCCTCGATGGCTTTTATCTTCGAGGGGTTAGCCTCGATCCCTCGCTGGGAAACGATATAGCCTAGGAGCTGTCCAGCCGGCACACCGAAGGTGCACTACTCTGGGTTGAGCTTCATGCGATAGCGCCGCAGGTTGGTGAAGGTCTCCCTGAGATCGTCCAGGAGCGTGTTGCTCTGTTTGGTCTTCACCACCACGTCGTCCACATAGGCGTGCACGTTCCTCCCAATCTGCTCTTGCAGACATCGCTGCATGGTTCGCTGGTATGTGGCTCCAGCGTTCTTCAGGCCAAATGGCATGGTGACGTAGCAGTAGGCTCCATATGGGGTGATGAAGGAGGTCTTGATCTGATCCGGCTGGAAGAGCGGGATCTGGTGGTAGCCCGAATAGGCGTCCAGGAAGGACAGCAGGTCACAGCCGGCTGTGGAATCGATCACCTGGTCAATCCGGGGCAGTGCGAAAGGATCCTTGGGACAGGCCTTGTTGAGGCTGGTGTAGTCGATGCACATTCGCCAAGTGTTGTTCTTCTTCAGAACCAGGACTGGGTTCGCGAGCCAGTCAGGGTAAAACACTTCCATGATGAAGCCGGCTGCAAGGAGCCGGGCAATCTCTTCGCCAATCGCTTTCCTCTTCTCTTCTGCAAACCGTCGCAGCGGCTGCTTGACCGGCTTGGCGTCCGGCCGGACGTTGAGTGCGTGCTCAGCCAGCTCCCTCGGCACACCAGGCATGTCCTTTGGAGACCATGCAAAGATGTCCCGATTCTCACGGAGGAAGCTGGTGAGCTCGCTTTCCTATTTGGCAGACAAACCGGTGCCGATGATGACGTACTTGGAGGGGTCACTCTCGTCCAGCAGGATCTTCTTGGTGTCGTTGGCCGGCCTGAACTGCTCCACCGGCGACTGGCGAACCGGCACATGTTGCTGAGTCAGCTCCACGCGGTGTAGAAGCTGCCTCTTCTCCTCAGCGACGACCAGCGCCTCCGCCAGCTGCGAGCTCTCCTTGGCGCAGGCCAGGGACTTCTTGAAGTTCCCCGAGACCGTGATTACGCCTCTGGGCCCCGGAAGCTTCATCTTCAGATAGGCGTAGTGCGGGACGGCCATGAACTTGGCCAGGGCTGGTCGGCCTAGCAGGGCGTGGTAGGGACTGCTGATGTCCACCACCTCGAACCAGATTGGCTCGCGGCGGCTGTTCTCCTTCTTTCCGAAGAGAACCTCCAGCTGCACCTTGCCCAAAGGGGTGCAAGAATGCCCAGGCACGATGCCATGGAAGGTGAGCCGGCTAGGTTTCAGTTGAGCAAGCGGGATGCCCAACTTCTCCAGAGAGCTCCGGTAAAGAAGGTTGATACTACTGCCGCCGTCGATGAGCACGCGGGAGAACCGGCACATGTGCATATCGGAGCATACAACCGGGGCCACGACCAGAGCGTATTCTCCAAGGCTGGGCATCAGCCTTGGGTGGTCTTCGCGCCCCCAGGTAATGGCCGCCTCAGACCAATGCATGAACTGGGGTTCTGCAGGCATCACGGCGTTCACCTCTGCCTCATGCCAAAGGTCGTTCCTTTTGTCCTTGCCGGGGGTTGTGAAGATATGATACTGCTCCACATCCGTCGGGAAGTCGTCGTCTTGGTCCGGCTCGCCTCCGGCCGATTCGCGCCGTTGGTCCTCCTGACCTCCAGCCGGTTGCGCTTGCGGCGCTCCAGGGATCTGCCGAGCGCGCTGCTCCAGCTCTCTCATGAAACGGCACTGACGCGTGGAGTGGGTCGCTTCCCTGCCCGGGGAGGTGTGAAACTTACACGGCTGGTCAAGCGCAGCATCGAGGGTGTACTTGCCCTCTTTGCGCCCATGACCGTAGCCTGCAGCCCCCGGGCCTCCTTGGTCTGAAGCCGCTCGCTTTGAGCTAACAGATCCCCTAGAGGGCGCCTGAACATGGTCTAGCCACAGGTGGATGTGCAGCGCCGATGGGTGAGCCCGAGACTCCGACCCTGGTGCTGACTCCTGGGGCCGGCATGACCTGCCTGCCCCGCCACCTTGCTGGATGCGACGGCCTTGAACGATACCGCTGGGAGCTCGGCCTCCGTGCCCACGCCCTCCGCGGCCTCGGCCTACCGATGGCGACCGCTGGATCTGGCCAGGGACGGTGGTGGCGAGGCTGCAGCGCAGGTCACGGGCGAGCTCGGTCGGTGCGTCTCGGCGCACGTCGTAGAACTCGCCGAGCGTGGTGCTCGCGCGGCGTTGGTTGGACTCGTCCTCAGCCTCCTTGCCAAGGAGGACGAGGCGCGTCCGCTCCAGGGCCTCGGCGACCCGAGCGGGATCGATGACGCGGTCGAGGGGAGCGCGCAGGTCCACCACGGAGACGTCCGGGGCGTCCCGCTCTGGGAGTGAAGCATCTTGCTCCTGTGGAGGTGGGCGCTCGAGCGACGGGCACTCGGGGCGCGGGGAGTCGCCGCCCTCATCCTCTCCCAGGGCCATCACCTCAACCAAAGTGCCAAGGTTGCTGCTTTCGCCGCCACTCGAGCCTCCGCCGCAGGGAGAGTCGAAGACGTCGATGATCTCCTCCGGGAAGGACTTGGCGACGTAGAAGCGGTGGCTGTCGACGTCGAGGAAGGAGCCGCCGTTGCCGAGGCCATTCTCGAAG
This sequence comes from Dactylis glomerata, assembly GCA_007115705.1. NCBI lineage: Eukaryota > Viridiplantae > Streptophyta > Magnoliopsida > Poales > Poaceae > Dactylis > Dactylis glomerata. The sequence goes on from QXEO01000492.1 coordinate 1,637,753, forward strand.
TGGGCCAAGTTGTCGTCGACGCAGTCGAAGGTGCCGAACCTCCAGACGAGGCCGGAGGCGACCTTCTCGGCGGAGGGTCCCGGCCGGAACTTGACTCCGCTCGCCACCGCGCTTTGCCCCACGGTGGGCGCCAACTATCGTGGGAATTTGGAGACAGTAGCCATGGGGAGGCTTATCGGAGGGGCTCGACGTTGGTGACGATGGGTCCGGCTCAGGATTGTGCCAACAGAGACACCTCGGTTTACCCAGGTTCAGGGCCCTCCCGGTTGGAGGTAAACCCCTACTTCCTGCCTGCTTCGTATTGATTGGGTAGTAGCGATTACAGTGCTCCTCGAGCTATTCGGCTAGAGGAGGAAGAAGAAGATCGGATCCCCTATGCTAAGGGTCCAGGCCCCCTTATATAGACGGGGGCCTGGTTACAGGTTTTGGTAACGCTTCGGCCGGCTGCCGGCTCCTTGGCGGCGGCGTCCTTGGCCTGATCTCCTCTGGCCACGCTCTGGGAAAGGCACTTTATAAAGTGCCTTTTCCCCAGGCCAGCATCTGGAGAGCATATCCCCTCTCCTTTGCCTCAGATCCTGTCGTGGGGAAGGATCCTCGCCCTCTCATTGGTTGGTCGTGGTCGTGGCGCTCGTCACTCCTGTCTGCGCCCCTGTCGCTCTTGTCGGGGCGTTCTGCTTTTGGCGAGACGGCCGTTGGAGGAGTTTTGTCTCCATCGCCCAGCTCCAGCTCTCCTCGGCGGAGTCGTCAGCCGGCTGCTGGCGCAGCCGGCCCTCCTCGAGTGGAGCCGGTCTCCTAGCGCCGAAGCCTCGGGGATTCCTGGGACGCCAGCCGGCATATTGCCTGGCTCGTGGTGCGCCCCCTAAGTCATCCCCACGACACAAGCTCAAGAGAAGCAACAATGGAGGTGGAAAATATGCTCAAGAACACCCAAGAAATCACCCAAACTGTTGGGGAAGAAGTCCCTTTTATAGCAAATCAAAATAGGGCCGTTGGGGGCAAATCTCGGGCAAAAACCGGTCAAAAGTAGGTCTCACCGGGCTCTGCGCCGGATCGCCCGGTGCACAGCCCAGCGAGCGCCAGGCCTACACCAGAATCATGTTCTGGAAGGGTTTCCAGTGTAGCCCTGGTACGAGCGCCAGACCGGCCGGCGTATAGCCCGGCACCGCCGGCCCGAAACCGGCCGCCCGGTGAAAATCCCGACGCCACCGGATTTGCACCAACTGAAAAACTCAGAAGATGAAAACGGTCATAACTTTTGCATCTGGACTCCGTTTTTAGCAAACTTGGGCTTTTTGACAAGATAAGAGAAAGACCTATACAATGAACCACATAAAGTCCAAGAATTAATAAGAGGTAAAAAAAATAAGGAGAGGTGAGAACCTCCCATAGGAAAGAATCGGTAAATCCTCCAAAACTGAAAACGCAATAAAAGATGCATACGAATTTCATTTTAAATGAAATTGGACTTGTTGGAAAGCTAAAAACAAGCTCAAAAACCTCACACAGAGAAACAATAAAAAGCAACAAAGTAGGGAGAAGCAAAGTATGCAAAGGATTGAGCTCCCTAAGACGATGTGATCAAGTTACCCAACCGAAAGCCCCTTTTGATATTGCGGCTATCTATCCTATAATCCGGTCTCCCAACAAACACCTTGAGACCGGTAAAAGGAAAACCTAGCAAGGACAAACCTTTGACTTGTGCACCCCGCTTGATCTTGATGATGATGCTTCATGCTTCCATCAAGCCGGAATGCTTCACTCGATCATTGTTGCTTTATGAAGACTTCCAATATGCTCCCCCATACACCACTATGGGATACCTTAACTAAGGCATGTCTTCACAATTTCATTATCACCAAATGGATGACAAGCTTCAAGCATATGATCTTCTCCAGATGCTTATCTTGAAACTTGCACTTGCCAACCTTGATGACAACCACCACTTGATGTCATCCTTTCATGGGCTATATGAAATCTCACTAGTGATGCATATCCATGACACAATACCTAACCCACATAGACAACACAAACACACATATGTAATGGGTTAGTTCACAAAGCATAATTGACAAACCATACCATATCACAAGACCGATTGGTCCCATGTGGCATATTCCTTATGCTTCATGTGTTGACCAAACTAGAATCCAATCTTTGATCTTTGTCTTGGTCAACCTTGAATCTTCTCATGCTCTATCACAATATCTTGAGTCACATAAAGAATTCTTCATTTGATTGCATGCTCTGGGTATTAGTCAATCATATATCAACTCATGAGACCATCATGACCTCGACATAGAGCCATATCTTGAATTCTTCTCTTGTAACCAAACTCTCAAGATCTTGAGACGCCTTGGCTTAACACATAAGCTAGAGCATGGATTACTTGAGTTCTACACAAGAACTACATCTTTATTTCTTCTTCTTGATCATATTGGATTCATCTCTTCTTATTCAATGATCTTGATGCCAATACTTAAGATATATATTTATCTTCATGGCATCCAAGCCTTGAATCCAACACATGAACTTCAAGCAATTCCTATGAACAATTCCTTCATAAAAAGCTCAATGAAAACATTAGTCCATAGGGATTGTCATTAATTACCAAAAACACACTTAGGGGCAATTTACCCTTACACCTCAGGGGTACTCAAGTAACGGGCTCTATTATCTATACCCTTGTCAGTAGCCCCGAGATTCTACCAGAATTGCAGATTTGGGTTGAATCTCAGATCTTCAAATCTTCATATATTTGACTTGATTAGTCTTTCGACTTCTTCTCCCTGTACTCAAAAACAAATATCTTTTGTTATATTGTCTCGCAAGGGGTTTTGATGAACAAGCCTGACAACTCTGACGGATCAAGTGTTCAGTTAACTGCTGGAATAGATACTTGTCACCTACTTCAAATTCAATCCCCTTGGACATGAATCTGGGAAACCAGTCAAACCCATTCTTTTGCCACATTTAGGACTTACAAAGAATGAGTCCCAGTGGTTCTTAGGGTACCCAGTGCATCCACCAGGATTTTCTTTGCGTTGTAGACACGAATTAATACTAGCAGAGCACATTCATGTGCGTATACTAGGCCACACAGGACAGATCCTAGGGTCTTACCTTCACGATATGTTTTAATCATGATATTCGAGTTTCGTTGCGATGTCACAACTCGAGAATCATATGTTGCAGCCTTGTTTGACTGTTGGAATATACAAAATATTCGAGTTGTTCTTTCAAACTCTCATAAATAGCTCTCGATGGGAGAAATCGATCTTTATTTTGTCGACAATGAAGTCGAAGTTTTGTTGTCGATGAAAGATAGTCGATTGCGCATATATTATTTGTCGTCAAGTTGGTCCATTATCATTGGGTGCACAATCAGTGCTCCTGTAAGTAGCCCCCGAGGCTATGGACGGGTACTTGTAGCCGATCATAGGCTTCAATTTCCTCTTCTTCTTTCTGTCGAATTCTTTCTTACAACTACCTTTTTATCGGGTGCGTGGCTAGCACTCCTGATGGGAGTATCCCCTGAGGCTATAGCTGAAATTTTTTGGGTATAGGCTTAAAAATATGTCTGCCTAATAATTTTTTTCCTATGATAGTTTTGGCACAATTTGTGCTTAATTTTTTTTCCTTCTCTTCTGATGATATGAGCCCCCGAGTCCATGACGAGGTGCTTTGTACTCCTTGATATACACTTGTTCATCTATATTGCAATTTCTCCTTGTAACTATACACGTGTCTTATCTTTGATATACTGTCGCTGCCTTATCTTCTGCTCGGGGCAAAATGTAAAAGCCCGTAGATGTACTTGGACCTTTAATTTACTGAGGACCATGATAGTTTAGTTATAGATAAAGCACGTAGGCTAGGGGAAAACCCTAACTCTTTCATTAGTATCTTCCTCCGCTGCATCATCTTTGTCTGCCACATCTTATCTAGGGTTTCCTCTCCGAGCGCTTGGCTCCCATGGCCGATGCTGGTGGCTTGCACCTAAACATCGGTGCGTAGGCGGAGAAGCGGGGTTGCAGCCGTCCTCGCGGCAGTAAAAATAAATCCAAAGGTCCGGCTACGGTGGCTTCGCCGTCCATGCCCGTGAAATGGTGCCCTGGCTGCCCTGTGGGGAGTAAGAACAAGCCCAATTGTTCTGCTGCTATACTAGGTGCTAGCGCTCTGCTGCATAATGCTCCTCCTCCTTCTTCTCCCAAAGTTTATTCCTTCTTCTGTATTGGGGGCGCTCAGTGCCGTGAAATTCAGCGTGTGCCACTGAAATTTACTGAGTTCATGGATGGGCGGGAACTTCATAAAGCAGTCCTTCATGAACACTCTGGGGAAGGACTCCCTACGAGGTAGAAGTGTGTACGACGGGGATGGTGAGATGTACTTTAGGGGTTGTTGGTCCAGTTTTGCAGAAGACCATGACCTCCACCAAGGGTTCTTCATGACCTTTGATTTCCACTGTGGTACATCGAAATTTGATGTGAAGATCTATGATGGTACTCAGTGCCAAAGAAAGTTCAAGGCTGAAGTACACTTTCTTTAGATTCCTCGCTGATGTAATTGCTTGTTCTAGTTCGCTTTTAGCGCTTCTCATGTAATAAGTACTTTGTGATAAACTTTATGTTATGCCACCTCTGTTTTATCTATTAATAGACCATGGGAACTAATCAGTTGTTCTGAGGTATGTTATGTTTGTGTTCTTCCATCGACTCTGTTTGTTCTTTTGTAAACAACCTTTATATAATTGCTCGAATAATCATAAGTACGTGATTTCAATGATAATTTATTTTCCATACGATTCGAGGGTCAGAGCCCCCTAGTGAAAATAATGATGTTGTACATATATTGTCGAGTTCAACCCAAAGGACCCGACCTATGTCCTCATGTTCTGGGTCCAGGGGGTCAACTCAAAATTCTTCTATCGCTCTGCTCCTTTTATGCGTAAAATCGTCGTAGTTGTTCTATGTTCCATGGGTTGCTTTCGTCTTTCCCTGTCTTCTTGTCTTGTAGTCGGTAAGCTCCTCCTAGAATTACTTCCGTAATGATATAGGGTCCCACCCATGGAGATTCTAGTTTTCCGTGGCCGCCCTGCTTGAGTCATAAGACTAGATCTCCTACGACAAAGGACCAAGGACGAACTCGACTACTATGGTAGTTTCAGAAACTCTATTGATACTGCGTAGCCCTGGCTAATGCCACATCTCTTGCTTCATCAAGTGCGTCTACATCATTCTGGAGTGCTTCTGTAGATATTGTTTTGTCGTAAGCCACGATACTTGGGGCTTCATGAGTGATTTTGACTAGAAGCACGGCTTCCGTGCCATGGACCATAAAAAAGGGAGTTTCTTGGGTTGCTGCGTTTGGCGTGGTTCTCAAACTCCATAGTACGGAGGGTAATTCATCCACCTAGGCGTGCTTGGCTTTTTCTAGGGGCGCTTGTAGCCTCTTTTTTATCCCATTGCATATTAAGCCGTTGGCCTTTTTGACTTGCCCGTTTGTCTTTGGATGTGCTACAGATGCGAATTTTAGCTTGATTCCCATACTTTTGCAATAACTTTTGAACTCTTTTAACGTGAAGTTTGTCCCGTTGTATGTGATGATGATATGCGGCACTCCGAAGCAAAACACTATTGACTTGATGAAGTTAATTGCTGCTGTTGAATCTTGAGTTGTGATCGGAGCTGCTTCCACCCACTTGGTGAATTTGTCCACTACCACTAATATGTATACGTGCCCTCCTAGCCAAGATTTGTGTAATTTCCCTACCATGTCTAGACCCCATTGTGCAAAGGGCCATGACAATGGTATTGGCTGCAGTTCCGCTGCTGGCGCATGTGGTCGAGATGCAAATCTTTGACAAGCTTCACACTTTTGAACTATATCTTTTGCATCTTCAATGGCTATTAACCAGTAGAATCCTGCTCGAAAGGCTTTAGCTGCAATAGCCCTGCTGCTAGCATGATGCCCGCATATTCCTGCGTGGATATCTTTTAATATTACTTGTCCCTCCTGAGGTGTGACGCATCGCTGTAGGACGCCAGTTATGCTCTTTTTATACAACTTTCCTTGCAACATGACGAACACCTTAGATCATCATACTATTCTTTTGGCTTCTACTGCATCTTCTGGTAATTTCTTGTTTATCATGTACGCTAAGTATGGCAGCATCCACGTTTCCTCTATCATCATGACTTCTTCCAATTCTGCTATGCTTCCTTCGACTTTCTCGCTAGCCCCCGAGCCTGTTGTGGGGTTCTGGTTTACTTTTCCTGAAGTCGAATTTTTGACATTCTTTATCGACCTTTCTATGATTTCTTCCCAAAAGACTCCTGGTGGTACAGGCAGGCATTGAGACCCGATGTTTGCTAAATTATCAGCTTCCTCATTGCTGATTCTGCTGACATATGAGACCTTGCACCCATCGAAGGTTCCTTCTAGATAATGATATAAGTTTTTGTATGCCATCATGTTATCTTTGACAGCGTCACATCTGTTCATCACTTATTGGACGACAAGATTCAAGTCCCCGAATATTTTTAGTCGAGTCGCTCCGCATGCTTTGGCCATTTTCATTCCGTGGAGCAGAGCCTCGTATTCGGCTTCATTATTAGAAGCTTGAGGAAAACTCATCCTTAAAACATATTTCAATTTGTCGCCTTGCAGTGATATCAGGACTACTCCTGCTCCTGTGCCTTGGACTCTTTTTGACCCATCGAAGTACATTGTCCACACACTTGATAGATCTGGTGGTCCTGTGTTTTGTAATTCTAGCCACGCTGCTGTGAAATATGGCAGTACTTGGGATTTGATTGCCTTTCGCTTTTTGTACGTGATATCCAAGGGTGACAATTTGATTCCCCATAAGGACACATGTCTTGTTGCTAAAGGGTTATTTAATATGTTAGATAGTGGTGCTTCATTGACCACTATGATTGGATGCACCGCAAAATATTGTCGTAGCTTTTAAGCTGTTGTGAAGACACTGTATGCGAGTTTTTGATAGTGCGGGTACCTTTGCTTTGTTGGAGACAGTACTTCATTGAGGAAATAAACTGGCCTCTGTACTCCATGAGCTTTTGCCTCTTCGCTTCTTTCGACTACTAATATTGTGCTCACCACTTGATGCGTTGCCGCAATATATAGTAGTAGTGGCTCTTTTTCATTTGGTGCGACCAACACCGGTGGTGTGGAGAGCACTTTTTTCAACTACGTGAAAGTTGTATCTGCTTCTTTTGTCCACTCGAATTTGTCATCTGATTTTTTCATGAGTGCATAGAAAGGAAGTGCTTTTTCTCCCAATCGAGCGATGAATCGACTTAGTGCCGCGACGCGTCCTGCAAGCTTCTATACGTCATGTATTTTTGTTGGTTTCCCCATCGTTAGTATTTCTTTGATTTTTTCTGGGTTTGCTTCTATTCTTCTTGCTGATACCAGGAATCCCAGAAGTTGTCCTGCTGACACGTCAAAAGAACATTTTGTCGGGTTAAGCTTGAGCTTGTACCTGTTTAGATTGTCGAAGGTTTTCGCCAAATCACTGAGCAAGGACTCTTCTTTTCTTGTGGTGATGACCACGTCATCGATGTAGACTTGGATGTTGCATCCTATTTGACTTCTGAGGCAGTTTTGCATCATCCGTTGGTAGGTTGCTCCTGTATTTTTTAAGCCGAAAGGCATGACTTGATAGCAGAACACGCCATATGGTGTGATAAAAGCTGTTTTTTCTTCATCTTCTTTCTTCAGCTTTATCTGGTTGTAACCGGAGTATGCATCCAAGAAGGAAAGCCTTGCGCACCCCACTATTGAGTCAATTATTTGATCGATGCGGGGTAACGGAAAGGGATCCTTCGGGCAGTGCTTGTTGAGGGATGTGTAATCAACACATACCCTTTGTACGTCCATGTTTTTCTTTGGGATGCTGACTGGGTTAGACACCCATGTTGATGCTTTGATTTCTCTGATGAAGCCTGCATTTTCTAGCCTATGCAGCTCTGATGCTATTGCTTTTCTTTTGGGTTCATCGAACCGTCGCAGAGGTTGCTTGACTAGCTTTGCTTTTGGATCCACATTTAGTGCATGCTCGACAAGTTCCCTAGGAACGCCTGACATGTCTGAAGGACACCAGGCAAAGATTTCCCAGCGCTCACGGAGGAACTCAATGAGCGTGCTTTCCTATGCGGGGTCCAAGTTTACTGCTATGGAGGTAGTTTTGTTTGGGTCCGTAGGATGAACCTAGATTTTCTTTGAGTCTTGCGTTGCATCGAAAGCCTGATCTGGCAGGGATCGACCAACATCGGGTAGCACATTGTGATCTGTTTTGCCTTTAAGCCTTGTGTACTCTGCTATCATGCCGAAAGTTTGTTCCATCCTGTTGAATTCTCTATCGCAGGCGTTGGATACTTTGAAGCTTCCTTGTATCGTGATGGTTCCTTTGGGTCCTAGGATCTTGAGTGTTAGATATGCGTAGTGAGGTACCACCATAAATTTTGCAAATGCCGGTCGCCCCAGGATTGCGTGATACTATGAAGGCCAGTCCATTACTTCGAACTCTAACTTTTCCCTACGGTAGTTGCTGCTATCACCAAAACAAACGTCGAGTTCTACTCTCCCCAGGGGTAGTTTGCACTCCCTGGTACTATTTCGTGAAAGGAGCAATCTGTCGGCTTCAAGCTTTCCAATGAGATGCTCATTGCTCTTAGGGTTCTTGCGTATATCAAGTTGATGCCGCTTCCTGCATCCATGAATACTCTCCTAATGTTGTAACCTCCTATTTGCACTTTTAGCACCATTGGCGCATGTCCTGGCCTGGGCACTTTCCTTGGGTGGTCTGCCCTGCTGAACCTGACTGGTTGCTCGGACCACCTTAGGTACTCTGTGGTGGCTGGTGGTGATGATATTGCTAAATTCACTTGCCTTGATATACTCTTCTGCTCTTTCTTAGACTTTGGCACTAGTTGAATCATTGCAGATATATATACTTTTGATTCGAGATGTTTGGCTAGACGTTGTGTTTGATATCCTTGACTTGTACTCCTTCCTTCCCGGCGTGTCCCCTCACTCGGGTTTGACGCGTTCTGCAACTTTAAGAATGTTCTGCAATCCTTCATCTGGTGATTAGAAACTCTCTTCCCATCTAGGTACGCATAATGTATGCGACAGGGGCCAAGGAGCATGTCCTCCGCCGACGGGCCAGAGTACCTTGTCTTTTCTACTCCGCGGCTGCCTTTTCTTTGAACCTCCCTGCTTTCGTAGCCTTCTTTGTCTCTTCTATCATATCCTGCGGCTATCTGGTTTCGCCTTGTGCGGCTGTCCTCATTGCGAGACCTTCGCATTTGCCTGCTTATTTTATTGACTTCTGGTGAATGTGCCCTTTTGTTGTTATACGTGTCTTCTCCATCCGCAAATCTATTTGCTACTTCCATTAATTCCGATAATGTCCTAGGCCTTGCTCTTCCTAACTCTTCCACGAGGTCCGAGCGACGCAGGCCGGCCGAAAAAGCATCCACTGCCCGCTCGTCGGAGACGTAATCTGCAGAGTTTCTGATTATGCTCCATCGCTATATGTAGGAACGCAGGGTTTCATCCTTCCTTTGCATGCATGCCTTGACTTCATCTATTGACGCTGGTCGTTTGTACGTTGAACAAAAGTTTCTTATGAATTCACTCTCCAACTCTCCCCAGCTCCCGATGGAGTCATTAGGTAGAGTATTTAACCAAGACCGTATTGCGCCAGTGAGGTGCAATTGCAAACTTTGCATCACCGTTGCTCTCGTTCCTCCAAGTATCTGCACTGCTTGTAGATAGTCTGATAACCATAGCGCGGGTTCCTGTGACCCGTCATACTTTTACTGGTCGTGCAACAGCTTGAATACTTTGGGTACCCGCATTTTGTGAACCCTTCGGGTAAAGCATAGCGCGCCCATCTCTTTTTCGTCATCTTCATAATTTTCTTCTTTCCACGCATAGCGTGCATTGTTTACTCTTGCTTGTGCTATTATATTCCTTGCGTCCTCCTTTCATGCCTTTTCATCGCCTGATGACTCATAAATGAGTGAGGGTTGGTGCTTAAAACTTTCCTTTCTCTTCTTCTTACAATATGTCTCCTTTTCATCTAGAAGGTGTTTCATTAACCTATTTTCTATTAACCCGAGGCTTCTTATTGCGGCTTGATGCATGTGCTCTCGCGGATCCCCTAGCTCTGATCGCGTGGTTAGTAGGTACACTTATGCTGCTACTAATGCTGCCTCTGGTGTTTCTTGCACAAAGTCATCTTCATCATCTGATGGATATGCGCTTATGCTTTTTATGTGACTCTCTTTCCTTGCCCATGCTGTTGTCCTTTTGCTGTGCTTCGGGTCCCTGTGCCTTTCTCTGCTGGATTCTGATGTGTCACTGTATTCGTCCCAATATTCTTCGCTTGACATGTTATTGTTTTCTTGACTACTCCTTAGCTCTTCTTTTCTTCCCTCAGTTTCTTTCTGCGTTGATGTAGTGCATACTGATACCCCATCAGAACTTCCCTCCTTGAATTGGTGGGTACTTCTGTGCCGTGTTTGATGGCTGACATGATGATTTTCCACTCCCCGGTGGAGACATGAATTTTTTCCTTCTCCTTCCTGCCATTGCTCTTTGGTTTGTCGACTTGCGCATCGTCTTCTCCATTCTCTGTGTAATCATTTTCTTCTGCTACTTTAGTGATAATGATGCATAATTGATGTATGCTTCTGGAGATGCCACTGCTTCCGGTGGCAAAGTCCCTTTGACTATCACATGATTTGTCCATTGGTTCTTCATGAGTTCCGTTGAGTTCCTTGATTTTCTTTTGAGTATTATCTGTTGCTGCGAAGCTGACCGGTGAGTTTACCTCACTAGAAGAGTCCAGAGATGATCCTGACATTGTGACTGTCTTGTTTCTGCTTGCTGACGGACCCGATTTTGCCGGATCTAAAAGTTGAATCAAACCCAAAGGTCCGATGTAGAAGCTCAGACTTTCAATTGTCAACTCCATCTTCTTGTTATCATCAACTTCTGGATTGCTGTTAGCTAAAAACAGAAAAGCCATCGAATTCATGATTCCAACACCCCTGTTCCCCATGGTCGGCACCAATTGATGAGGGTTAACTCGACAAATGTCCAATATGAAGGACTTAGGATCGGGGGAGTAGGGCGTCGGATGAACTCGATGGTAAATCAGTCAAACAAGGTGTGTATCAAAAGTAAACGTGGTGATGAACTTGGCTTGCTTACAATCTGTCCCTGACCGTCCTCTCCTGGCCCCTATATATAGGTGGCTAGGTCTCAAGGAACAGGAGGGGTCCGATACATATTACAACTCTGGTATATGACATGAACTTGTATTTCTGATAATAAATTGGGCCTAACTTAACGGGCCTCAGGGATACTCAAGTAACGGGCTCTATTATCTATACCCTTGTCAGTGTGGGTGAATATTCTTGTGTGCACTTGTTTGCTTTATCTCTAAATAGTTTTTACTTCTAGTTTTAAGTTTTTCTCTATCTTATATGGATAGGGAATGCAAATTACAAAAAAAATTAGTTGTACTTGCTACCTAAAAACATTTTCAAAAAGGAAAGTGATTGGAAAGATGAGTAATGGTTAAGTGGGGGGTCGATCTTGAACACTTGTGTTCATGCCTATGAAACAAAAACAAATCTTTCCATGGAAGCTTTTCAGTTAAAAACTTTTACATATTGTGTATATTGTATTATACATATTCCTCTGTACCATAAAAGTAAAGTGATAATTATAGTTTCTAGTTACTTGAAAGTTGACAGTTTTGCTTTGCTGTTCAGAAGCAGATTTTCTATGCTTCATCATATAAAATGTTTAAAATTAACAGAACGTGATATTGATCTGAAATTTCTTGAGTGCAAACTAATGTTTATTATCTTTCTTTCATTAGACTAACTTTTTCTGATTTGAGTTACGTAGCTGTCTCAAAAAAATTTGATCTTTACTGACTGTTCAGTTTAGACAGATTTCTGTGCTTCACTGTAAAAAATTGTGATAACACTGGTGGAAAAAAGGCCTTCAATCCCAGTTTTTAACGCCCATTAGTCCCGGTTGTAGCAACCAGGACTAACAAAGCGGGACTAAAGGCTTCAGCCTTTAGTCCCGGTTGCTTACGAACCAGGACCAATGGTCCTCCACGTGGGCCGGGGCATGTGCTGCGGCTGGAGGACCATTGGTCCCGGTTCGTAACATGGACCGGGACTAAAGGTCCATTCGGAATAAAATTGTATTTTCTGTTTTGGAATTTTTGTATTTTCTATATTTTTTATTTCTCTATTATCTAATCATCTCTATTCTCATATCTCATATCAAATTAGATACTTATGGCTCTCACTCTATATCTCAAATCAATTACAAGTACTTGTGGTCCTCACTTCCTGGTCGGTCACCCATCCTCACACTGCTCCACCCTTAGCACGCTTAACTTCTCCATTCCTTCCCTACTAGCTTCCAAGACTGCGCTCGCGACTTCTTGATAATGGTATGGTACCAATTCTATTAACCTATACACTTTGGTAATACATAATATTACTTTTTTAAATTCCAAATAAATTCACAAAATAAGAAACAATGATTAAGAATAATAAGCATCAATGAATTTCAAATAATCTTTATGTATAATTTAATTATTAATTTTTAGATGATTAAAATATTCAAAAAAGCCAAAATACTTGAAAAATCACAAATTTGAAAATTAATAGACTTTGTTAACCGAAACAAAGGGAGTACATTTTTCCAAACATAGTCATCGACATGGCTCAAAGGGAGTATATTTTCCAAGCAAGCTCATCCAACATTTTTCCATACATAATCATCCACCTAATTATTAAGGTTAAGACGATCAACATGGCTATTGTAGCCCTTTAGCTTCCAGAATCTCCTAGCAATCTCAAAGCCTAGGCGAGCGTCTAAAGCGGCATATAATAATTGGTTGAAGCTCAATGGAACTTTTTCCCAACCAAATATTAGTTCATCTTCTTTATCATCTTCTTCTTCTTCTCCCTTCTTCTTGTACTTCTTCTTGTCCTTCTTCTTCTTGTCCCTCTTCTTGTTCTCAAGATGTGTCCCAATAGTAGCATTGGCCAAATCATAGAGACTCGGCGTTAGCTTGCTAGTGGGGTTTAGGACAACCTTTTGAAGATCATACGCAGACGGAATAACAATTCCATATGACCTTAGCATGCGCAGATCATTGTTGATAGCCGCACCACAAAACTTGATGGTGGTGTCCTTCAAGAAGTCCTTGAGTAGTTGCGGCACGCCATTGGCCTTGCAAATTTGGAAGATCAATATCTCGAACGCCACCGAGAGTTGAAGGATGGTGGCACGTTGAGGGCGCGCGTGAGTGGTGAACTCACAGTCCAAGCCCACGCACTTGGTCGGTGCGTCATCGAGGAACCGCCGCTTGACGGCGTGGATCCACTTCTCCACCCTCAAAGCACGAATAGTCTCCGTGATGGTGAAGTTCATCTCTTTGATGACGACGTAGTAGATCCGAGACCTTGGAAAAAGTTGCTCCTCCATTGAGTCGAGGGAGAGCTCTCGAGGGCGCCAGCACGGTATGGTGTGGAGAGATGTTGGGGAAGAAGAAGAAGCTATGCAATGGTGTGCTTTTAGATGATCAAATGTGATGCTATATATAGTGTAGAGAGAGGGAAGATGAGCACGCTGGTGATGATGTGAATGCAGGCAAGTTTAAGGTCGCCGGCGCCGGTTCCCGATCAGCGCGCGCAACTACGAAGCATCATTGTTATAATGTCGATCGATATCCAAAGCGTCATCGATCAATAACTGGCGCGAAGTGGGCGGTTCGTTTGAATGGGTCATTGGTCCAGGCTCGTGGCACGAACTGGGACTAAAGGGTGACATTTAGTCCCGGCTTGAGCCACGATCCAGGACTAAAGGGCCAGGGGGCATTAGTCCCAGTTGTTGGCAGAAACCGGGACTGAAGGGCCCTTTTTAACCAGGACTAATGCCCCCTAGCCCACATTTTCAAATGATCCGGGACTGACGGACCCTTTAGCCGCAGATCAAATTTGGTTCAGGACTAATGGGACAAATAGAAGCCCTTTTTTCCACTAGTGTAAATTGCAGAATAGTATTTTGATCTAAAAGTTTTTGTGAATAAACCTGAGATTATTATCTGTCTTTCATTAGTTTTGAGTTTTTTATTTAAGCTACCTAACTATCTTGTTGAGTGTCATCTTTACAGACTATTCAGTTTTGATAGATTTCTTAGTTTATTCAATATTATACTTGGTGTTATTAGTTTCATTAGTTTTTAACGGACAATGGAAATCATGAATACCTTAGTATATACAGTGGCTAATGTTGAGTAAAGATTATGAAACTTGTCAATTCTTGAATATTCATGGATTTTATTTAATGAGTACTAACCCTACTAATGAGTTTTGTGAAGTTTTCTGTGGATTTAGCTAATAAGTTCTAATCAATATGGTGATATGAGATGAACAATAAGATGCAAGAGCTCAAGCTTGGATATATTTAGGTGCATCCCAAGAACATATTCAAGAATATACAATTATCTAATCTTGGGGATGCCCGAGTCATCTCCCTATTCATCAACTAGTATGAGGCTGTCTCCTTCATACTCTATATTACCCATCCACATGATATGTATTGTGTTAACTTGTATTATAGTTGCTTTTATATGTATTGGTTTTATATTATTTAGTTTTATTAGGCTCTTTATTTTGTTTTTATTGCTTCTTTAATTTCACTTATAATTTGAAAACAACAAAAATAGTTTCTTTTGTTTTGCTTCTTTGTTTGGTTCTCTATTTTGATTTTATTTGGTTTTTTACTTTTGATTTTTATTTAGAGTTTTCCTTGTTGTAGCTAGCATGTTTAGATCTCGTTTAGCCTTTGGTCTGTTAGTTTACCAAAAATAAAGTACCAAGTTTTACCCATTTGGCTTAGTTGATGCATATGTAAAAAATGGTTTTTCTATTTTCAGCATCTACTGCCCACTGCGCGATTTTTCATATTTTACTGAAACTCAAAAAGTCACAAAATTTAGAAAAATTATGTATCACCTAATCCTCTGCATGCACAAAAATTGGCAAAAATTTCTGACATGTTTAAGTGCACCTAAAAAATTACGTTTTCCAGCTGCTGTTTTTCTGAAGAGATTCTGGCTTTTGTTGCAAGAGTGGCCTCTTTGCGTTTTCATTTGATTCTTTTTTGGGTCTTACCTTTTATTTAGAAGTTGTCCACTTAAGAAACCTTATAACACTAAAACAAAATTTTATTTGGTTTAATAGCAGCACTTTGGAAATATTATCTATTGCACAATGACTAACCGCAGAAAAGAATGGGAAAGTTTTTGTGTTGAATTTTTTTCACAGAGAATAAAGGAACACCAAACAGAGAAATATTAAAGAATGGCCAAAGTCATAAGCTTGGGGATGTCTCCGCATCCCTCTTCATCCCTTTAAACTTTGTTTTTTTGAGCAACATAGAAACTTGAATAAATTTGGAGCATCTGTATATTATTATTTATTTGTCTTAGCATCAAACATAAGCTATATTAATAAGTTGATCGTCATATCTTTTATTTATCTCTTGTTTGGAGAGCTGGTTCAAAGTTTAGTAAACTTAAAAATGATGTGTAAATGATATTGTTTAGTAGTTTATGTTTTCTTATGGTTAGTTTCAACTAGCTAATAGTGTATATTATGTCATTTTGATCTTAACATGCATTGTCATGTTCATAAGATGGTATGGCATTGTGGTATTCTCCTTTAATTCTTTATTTGGGTTGACTTGGTGCATGCTCACACCATGTTATGACTATAAACCAGTCACCTCAAGCCTCTATGATCGATCATTTAGTTTTTGACTTGTAATATCACTTTATGCTTTGATTAATAATGTTTTGTCGCTATGTATGATTATGGTCATTATTGCTCTCTTAGTTGGTCGCTCCCAGTCTTTTGCTAGCCTTCACTTGTACTGAGTATGAGCTCTACTTGTGCATCCAACTCTCAAAACCCCAAAGTTTGCCAAAAGCGTCCACCATATCTACCTATTAGCATCATTGATATTCCAAGTATATTCCTCATGCTTCATCTAGCTTCCAATTTAAAATGCTTGTTATGAGAAAGTTAGTTAGTAAAGCTCTCACGAACTTGATGGCACATTTTATTTTCTTGCACATAATAAACTTGAACCATTGTGACTATCTTATGAGGTTATATGCTTGTCAAATTATGAGTTGGGAGTTAGCACAACCATGCCGTCATGGGGCACATTTTCAATATTGCACTTATTCATATTTAGTTGATATCATATTCTTTTGTTATGGATGCCTAGAGGTGTGAAATAAGATGGAATCTTGTAAGCTCATGGAGTTTGCATATGTGTTAGAGAAACGCCTGGGCCGCTAACCCAAGCCATGCATTATTCATGGTGGAAATTTATAGCATACCATAGTGAGCATTCTATGAATCATCTTCAATGAAAAAGTTATGCCTGTAGTAAATAAAAGGAATTGTTGAGATGCTCATTGTCTGTTTGTCTTGTCATTTTGATATGGGAAAATTCCTATATCATAGGGTAGGAGGTACCCCATTTGGCGTTCTCAATGATACATGTATGCTTACAATAACAAGAACTTATTTGGGACCTAAGTTGAGTAACATGTAGTTTAGGTACTTGTATTCAAGGGGCGTGAGGCATTCAACTTATGATTTATCAAGCATATAACTCATACTCGCCCTCACATTAACTTTAACCATTCAAGATGCTAATGATAGGGGCAATGAAAGCTCAAAGCTAATGATCTAAACATAAACATAAGAGTAAACATTTGGAAGCTATATAAAACTTATTCATGATTAATCCATGCTTCCCTCTACGAAGGTCCTTTCTTTTACTTTTATGTTGAGTCTTCATCCTCTAACTCTATGCACCAATTAAGAGAGCATAGTTGTCATTCTGAGTATAATGTGCATAGTCCCAAAATTTATTATTGATTGATTCATGATTAAGTTATTGCTTGTTCTCAAATTAATTGTATCTAGTCACCCTTTGAACTTTGAAGGTGCCCGAGCATTTATGTTTTGCTGTATAAATTCAGGCAAGCGAGATACCACTCTACCATGCTTTATTATGGTCATTACAATCTTGTTGATGTTCATAAATTTCATAAATTTCATAATATGAACTCTTAGTTCGTTGTTATCTTTTCATTAGGTAACATGATTGCTAAATTTTATTATCTATACACCATTTGTTCATTTATTATATAATTGTTAAAGACCTGATCATAGCATTCAACATCAAAAATTATATTGTTTTTATCATTTACCTACTCGAGGACGAGCATGAACTAAGCTTGGCGATGTTGATACGTCCATAACGTATCTATAATTTTTGATGGCTTTATGCTAATATTATGCTTTTGACACTTGTTTTTATATAAAGTTTATGATTTATTTGGACTAACCTACTAATAGTTGCAAAAGTGCATAATGTTCTTGTTTTACACATTGATATGTAGGAATTACCAAGAATACAAGAGGAAACCTTGTTGGAGTCAAATCGGGACTTTCCAGAAATCTGTCCTAGAACTTTTTTTGAAGATGGTCATGTTACAGGTCGAAGATGGCATCAAACGGAAAACTCCCCAACTATAAAGTTGTTGGAAATTTTGCGAGGACCGTTCTAGACATAACATTTAACTGATTTCAAGTCCGGATGGCCGAGATAAGCCCGATCTACTGCAACCCTAGATGGGGTGATGGAAATCCGAGAAGCTATATAAAGGGAGGAAACCTAACTTGCGGGGGACTCCTCCACCCACGAATTGCAGCCACCAAAAGCCATGTTTTTGCCTCCCCCATAGATCCCATCTCCATGGGGGAGGGCTCCCAAGTAGCCATGAAGGAAGAGCACTAAGGAGCGGCGCTCCCCCATGATGTCGGCGGCAGGGAAGGAGCTCCCCATGCCGCCGCCGCCGCCCTGCGCCTCTTGCTGCCCCCTTCATCGTCTTTACCGCCATCATTATCACCAATTCCTCCTTGTATACAGTGGTTCATTCTCCCACACACCTCTGTACCATCCTATGTAAACATGGTGTTCGATGCTATAAGTTATAATCCTATGATCTATGTCATGTTTGTGTAGTTTATTTGTATTTTGGTTGCTTGGTTGAATGTCTTTGGTTCAGTAGAGTTGTATGTTGATATGGTACAGTCCTTTGGTGTCCATTATATTTGTGCGCACATGGATTAAGCATCATAGGGTTTGTAGTATGTGTAAGAGGAAGGGAGAAGTTCTATCGGAGTGACAGAAACCTGAGGACGTGAACCAGAACGTTGCACGTATGGGAGTAAAAGGACCATTAACTTAAGGCTATGGTTGGGGAAACCTTAATGCATTGTTAGTATTTGTGGATGCTTTGTAACAATCCAATCATATAGTACTTGTAATGTAGTGACCTCACCTTTTAAAGATGATCCCTGTGCTTTTCAGTGCTAGTTCCAGGATCAAACACTAGCACATACAGTTTAAGATGTAATATCAAGAAACAAGGGTCATTTTATTACATCGCATGATCCAGCAATTACATAAAGAATCTTTACAATACTCCTAGTATAAAGCTTTTAAATAAATCAAAAGTTTTAATTCCCTGTGGAATTTCAATCCATACAAGCATACATGTTCCTATTTTATTTATTTCACATTCCAAAATTTTGGGATGTGACAGACTACCACCCTTAAAAGAAATCTCGTCCCGAGATTTGGAGAGGCTAGAAAGAAAGATGGGTTTGGGATACTAGGTGGGCTACCACCCTTAAAAGAAACTTTTATGGGTAGTTTAGGTATTGGGTTCACGGTAAGCACATCTTGGATACGANTGCAGGTTCCACAAACACCTTCAGTCGTCACCGTCTCCCTTCTCCTGTTCGATATACCTTGGTTTCTTAGCTGAGGGAAAACTTGCTGCTGCACTCATCATACCTTCCTCTTGGGGTTCCCAACGGGCTGGTCATCCACCACGCACAAGGACTGCCTGTCGCTATCATAGCCATCAGCACTTTTTCTGGCGCCGTTGCCGGGGAAGGAAGAGAAGACTTCTGCGAGGGGAGTTCTTCGCACACACATCCATTGCTTTGTTATTTGTTTTGCTTTACTTTATTTTATTTTACCTGCATTGCTTTATATCAAAAACCCAAAAAAAATAGAATCCTTGGTAGCTGTTTTTACTTGCTTGCTTTAGTTTACTATGTCTAGTTCCGTTGCTACTGCTATGTCCCCCGAGGACATGATTTTCACTTTTAAGCAAAAGGATGAGGAAAGTTTTAAGGAAGCTTGGTCTAGGATTTATGATTGGTATGAAAAAACTGAACCTAAAATGACTTTGAGTTTGCTCCTTAGTAGTTTTTACTTTGGACTTTCTCTCCGTTATAGATATGCTTTGGATGCTACTTCTGAAGGAGATTTCCTTCATAGTGATGGAGATCAAGCCTTCAATACTATAAAAAAGTTGATCACAATTTATAGCATGCCAACCTATTTTGATTCTTCTCTTGTGTGCATTTTTAATAGACTTAATACTCTTGAGGCTCGCACTGCTAGTTTGAATTCTTGCTACAATACTTTGCGCCAGCATTTTGATTATGTGCCAATAAATTCTGAACCTTCGAGTTGGAATCCTACAATAAAAATCACCATTAATGGTGAAACTTTTCATGCTCGTTGTGATATTATGTCTGAATTTTGTCTTATGCCAAAGAGTGTCTATGAATCTTTGAGTCTTTGGAAGCTTTCTGAGGGGGGAGAAGAAATTTCTCTTACTAACAATGTCACTATATTTCCCCTTGGAATTGCTGAAGGAGTCTTTACAAAAGTCCTAGGAAGAATGATATCTACTGATTATCTTGTTATTGAATGTGTAGGGAAAGGACAAATCACACTTGGGAGATCGCTCTTGAAGCTCTTAGGCGCCGTCATCGACGTGGGAAAAGGCAATATAACATTCACCACTCCACCTTGCAATAACCATGTCTTTCCTAAAATCAAGAGCAAAGGTAAGAAAGCAAGACGTACGGCACGCGCTGATCCTAGTACTTCATCTATTGATATTACTTGATTCGCAATTTTCTGCGCCTAGCTCAAAGGCGTTAAAGAAAAGCACTCTTGGGAGATAACCCATTGTTTACTTTTCAGTACTTTTTCTTTTTCTTGAGTCTTGGAAGTCATTACTACTGTAATGACCGCTCCTTATCTTGTTTATTTCGTTTTTGTGCCAAGAGAAGCCTCTAATTTGAGTGAGGTAAAGATTTGGGGTTATTGCTGTCCTGAAACTGTTTTCGGTGCTGCACCGTAAAAATTCGTGAAAATTCTCTGTATATCTTTTGGACCTGAAATTTCTTGTGCTTATGCCCCAGGTTATATCCAAACTTTTCTTAGTTGAACACTTTTTGATTTGAGCAACGGAAAATCCCTCAAAAATTCGTCCATTATCAGCTGTCCAGTTTTGACAGATTTCTGCCAATATTTGTTTTTGCCACTTTATCGCTTTCTTTTGAGTTCTTTTTGATCATGGAACTCTTGTGGAAGTTGCTACAGTAGTATATACTTTATATGTGGTAGTTTTGGGTTGAAACCTGAAGCTAAAAGAGGTTGAATATATTTTATGCTTACACTAATGTTGCTAATAGAATTGTGTTTAGTTTTGTATGAAGGAAGTTTTCAAGTGTAGGGATTGGAGAATGATGAGATGAGTTGAAGAATGGACAAAAGCTCAAGCTTGGGGATGCCCATGCATCACCCCAAGAAATATCCAAGAAGTACAAGCGTCAAAGCTTGGGGATGCCCCGAGGCACCCCTTCTTCATCGGCAAAAATCAGGTCACCTTTCAAGACACTATATTTTTATTGCTTCATGCACTATGTGTTTTTCTTGGAGCGTCAGTTGTTTTAGTTTTCTTAGTTTGTTTAGTTTGTTTGTTTGCTGCAATAAATGGTTGGACCCCAACAAATTTCCTTTGGAGGAGATGTACTCGTTTTCATTTGCAAAGAATGCTCTAGTTTTCACTCTTATAAATCGAGCATTCTAGTTTTTCTGCTACTGCTTTTGGTTTTCGTTTTCGCCTTAATATGCGTTCAGATCTTGTCATATCTTTTCATCAAGGTGTATTTTTGCCTCTGATCTTTATTGGTTTTCATCAAAAGAGGTGTCTTTAAAAATTTCAAATGGTGTTGGAAAAGAGAAAAAGCTTTGTGCAAAATAGTGGTACAAGAAGGAGCTTGTGTAGACTGCGGCTTAGGCTTTTTCATGTCATGCTTGATGTCTTTTTGATAGTATGCTTAGTGGTTTTGCTGTAGCATGACTTGTCTCAAATAACTGAGATTGCTTAATGAGCCTTTGAAAAAATCATGCGTTGTTTTTATTGTATGGAAGCATTATTTTGGTTTTCTCCTTGATGCTTTATTTGGGTTGACTTGGCGCATGCTCACACATGTTAGACTCTTCCAAAGTCACCTTTAGCCTTCATGATCATTTAGTTTTTGACTTTTGATGCCATCGTATGCTTCTTTTAATGTCGCTTTGTCGCTTTGCATGATTATGGCCATTATTGCTCTCTTAGTTGGTCGCTCCCAGTCTTTTGCTAGCCCTCGCCTTGTACTGAGTATGAGCTCTACTCGTGCATCCAACTCCTAAAAGCCAAGTTTTCCATTGTGTCCACTATAAATTCCTATGCATGGTATTTGTAAGCCATTCCAAAGTAAAATTTTCGTGTGCTACCTTTCAAAAACCTTCAAAATACTTCTCGTTTTGTGACACTGTTTTCAGCTCATGGGGACGTAGTGGTCGGATTTGCTATCTTCCATATTGTTTATTCCAAAAAGAAAAAAAAAGGAAAAAAAAGAAAGAAAAAGGCACTCCTCCAAAGAATGTGAATGTTGGTGGGCACCCGATGGAATCGGATAGCCATGGTATGTGAAAGGAAAAGGTGGGGAGGAGTGCCAAGTTTTATAAAAAGAGCACGAAGTGCCAATCTCTCTCTCAAAAACTTGCTTTATTTTTGTATGGAAGATAAGTAAGAACCCCATTGCCAGTCGTTGACAAAGACAACCACCTCTCAAAATCAAGTTTTATCTCTGTTTTACAAATGAAAAGCTCTAGCACATGTTTAAATCACTGCTTCCCTCTGCGAAGGGCCTTTCTTTTACTTTTATGTTGAGTCACCACCTTCTTTCTTTATGCACCATTAAGAGAGCATAGTTGTCATTCTTAGTGTGATATGCATTGTCCCAAGGTTCATTGATTGACTCATATTGTTGGTTTCACTTGTTCTTAAATTACTTGTATCTAGTCGCCCTCTTAAACTTTGAGGTGTCCTATGCATTTATGTTTTGCTCTCTTTGAAGGACAAGCTGAAAACCACTTGTATGTTTTTCCTTATGATTTGAACACACGTTTGACTTTCATTGTTTCATTATCATGATCTTTTTTTTGTGTTCATTTGCATGTTTACAACATGGTTGCTAAGTTCTTATTGTCATGATTATATCTTTCATGCCCATGTTTTAAGTTCTATTGATCCCAGCTCATCAATGCTTACATATATGATCAAGATTGTGTAGGTGCATGTCACCTCAAAAATTATTCTTTTGTTATCACTTACCTACTCGAGGACGAGCAGGAGTTAAGCTTGGGGATGCTTGATACGTCTCAAATGTATCTATAATTTTTGATGCTCCATGCTTTGTTTTACACCATTTGCCTATTGTTTCGTTACACTTAGTGGCATTTTTATACATTTTCCGGAACTAACCTATTAACGAAGTGCCACAGTGCCAGTTTCCTGTTTTCTGCTGTTTTTGTGTTTCAGAAGTGATACACAGGAAATATTCTCGGAATTGGACGAAACAAGTTCCTGAAGTCATATTTCACCGGGGAGCTCCCAAACATCCGAAGACCTGACAGAGGGGGGCCACCAGGGCCCCACACAAGGGGGCGGCGCGGCCCAGCCCCTGGCCGCGCCACCCCTGTGTGAGGACGCCTGGTCCCTCTCCTGACAGCCCCCTTTCGCCTATAAGTACCCCCTGACGAGAAAAACCTAAGGGCCCGATCAGTTTTCCAGAATACATCGCGATCCGCCGCCGCCGTCGACCCGAAGATCGGGAGGGTCCAGAAGCTCTTCCCGGCACCCTGCCGGAGAGGGGAATCGCCACCGGAGGTCATCTTCATCGCCATGCTTGCCTCCGGAGCGATGAGTGAGTAGTCTACCTTGGACTATGGGTCCATAGCAGTAGCTAGATGGTTGTCTTCTCCACCATGTGCTTCATGTTTAGATCTCATGAGCTGCCCTACATGATTGAGATCACCGTTATGTAATACTATGATGTTGGTTTGTTGGGATCCGATGAATATTGGTGTTTATGATTAAGTTGCTGTACTGAATTATATCTTTTGTTATCTCTATGTTGTTTATGATCTTGCATGCTCTCCATTGTTAGTAGCTATCTTGGCCGAGTAGTTGCTAGTGACTCCAAGAGGGGGTATTTATGCTCGATAGTGGGTTCATGCCTCTATTTCACCTCGGGGAGTGACAGAAACCTCTAAGGTGGTAGATGTGCTGTTGCTACTAGGGAGAAAACAACATTCATATGCTCAAGGGCATATGCTTTGTTTACATTACACACTTTGCTTAATGCAATTATCTGTTGTTCGCAACTTAATACTTTTGGGGTGTTCGGATGATATCCCTGAGGGTGGATTATTAGTCATAGATGCAGTTGGATGGCGGTCTATGTATTTTGTTGTAATGCCCAGAGTGAATCTCATAGTGATCTTCTTGACATATCACGTTATCTTTATTCTATCAATTGCCCAACTGTAATTTGTTTACCCAGCATGTTATTTATCTATGGAGAGACACCACTAGTGAACTGTGGACCCCGGTCCTATTTTAATCATATTGCAATCACCTGTTTACTTTTCCCGCACTGTTTACTTTACTAGCATTTTACTACTGTTTTCCACTCGATACACTCATAACCTTTGTTTCAAGCAAACCGGTGAGATTGACAACCTCATCGCAAGTTGGGAGCAAAGTATTTGTTTGTGTGTGTGCAGGTTCCACAAACACCTTCAGTCGTCACCGTCTCCCTTCTCCTGTTCGATATACCTTGGTTTCTTAACTGAGGGAAAACTTGCTGCTGCACTCATCATACCTTCCTCTTGGGGTTCCCAACGGGCTGGTCATCCACCACGCACAAGGACTGCCTGTCGCTATCATAGCCATCACATAACGATGATCTCGATCATGTAAGGCAGCTCACAAGATCTAAACTGAAGCACATGGTGGAGAAGACAACCATCTAGCTACTGCTATGGACCCATAGTCCAAGGTAGACTACTCACTCATCGCGCCGGAGGCAAGCATGGCGATGAAGAAGACCTTCAGTGGCAATTCCCCTCTCCGGCAGGGTGTCGGGAAGAGCTTCTAGACCCTCCCGATCTCGGGTCGATGACAACGGCAGATCGTGATGTGTTTCTAGAAAATTGGTCGGGTCTTTAGGTTTTTCCTATCGGGGGGTCTTTATAGGCGAAGGGGCAACATCAGAGGTGGACCAGGGCAGCCTCATACATAGGG
The DNA here is from genome assembly GCA_007115705.1 of Dactylis glomerata. Taxonomy (NCBI): domain Eukaryota; kingdom Viridiplantae; phylum Streptophyta; class Magnoliopsida; order Poales; family Poaceae; genus Dactylis; species Dactylis glomerata. The sequence continues at coordinate 1,662,420 of QXEO01000492.1, forward strand.
GGCGTGGCCAAGGGCTGGGCCGCGCCACCCTATTTTATGGCCAGCCCGTGGCCCCCCTCTATCTCTTCTTTGGTCTTCTGGAAGCTTCATTAAATAATAGGAGGTTTGGTTTTTGTTTCGTCCAATTCCAAGAATATTTCCTGTGTAACTTTTCTGAAACACAAAAACAGCAGAAAACAGGGAATTGGCACTTTGGCATCTTGTTAATAGGTTAGTTCCAAAAAATGCATAAAAATGCCACGAAGTAACGAAACACTAAGCAAATGGTGTAAAAACAAGCATGGAGCATCAACAATTATGGATACGTTTGAGACGTATCAGCATCCCGAAGCTTAACTCCTGCTCGTCCTCAAGTAGGTAAGTGATAACAAAAGAAATAATTTTTGAGGTGACATGCACCTACACAATCTTGATCATCTATGTAAGCATTGAGTGCTGGGATCAAAAGAACTTAAAACATGGGCATGAAAGACACAATCTTGATAGAAGAAACTTAGCAACATATAATAACATGAAATAGAACACAAATAAAAGATCATGAACAATGAAACAATGAAAGTCAAACGTGTGTTCAAATCATAAGGAAAAACATAGCAAATGGTTTTCAGCTTGTCCTTCATGGAATAGCAAAACATAAATGCATAGGACACCTTCAAGTTTAAGAGGGCGACTAGATACAAATAATTTAAGAACAAGTGAAACCAAAATCATGAATCAATCAATGAAAACTTTGGGACAATGCACATTATACTCAGAATGACAACTATGCTCTTTTAGACGGTGTATAAAGGTAGAAGGTGGTGACTCAACATAAAAGTAAAAGAAAGGCCCTTCGCAGAGGGAAGCAGTGATTGCAAGTTTTATAAACCTTCAAAAATTATGGTACTTACTAGCTTTGAGCTCTCATTGCCCCCATCATAAGCATCTTGAATGGTTAAAGTTAATACGAGTACAATTATGAAGCATATGCTTGACAAATCATAAGTTGAAAACCTCGTGTCCCGTGAAGTACGAATACCCAAACCTCATGCTACTTTGCTTAGGTCCCAAGCAAGTTCTTGTCATTGTAAGTATATATGTATCATCGAGAACTGCCAACGGGGTACCTCCGTGCCCGATGATATGGAACAAGCCCATATCAAAATGACAGGACAAACAGACAATGAACACCTTGGCATCTCTTTTATTTACCATTTGTACAGCTTTTTATTTTGAGATGCGTCATTGAATGTTCACTATGGGCATGCTATAAATTTCCACCATGAATTATGCATGGCTTAGATTAGCGGCCTAGGCATTTCTCTAACACATATACAAACTCCATGAACTCCACAAGATTCCAATTTATTTCACACCGCGAGTATCCATAAACAAAAGATCATGATATCAACTCAAATAGAATGAAGTGCAATGTCGAAAGCTTGCCCCATGACGACATGGCTAGGCTAATTTCCAACTTACAACTTGCAAGCATAACAACTCAACATAAGAGAGCCACAATGTCAAATTTTTAAGAACGAGAAAAATAAAGTGTGCCATCAGGTTCGTGAGAGCTTTACTGACTAATTTTCACATAACACTGATAAGAGTTTAATTCAAAGGATAGATGAAAGCAAGTCAAATGTACTTTGGAATAGCAAATTGCTAATAGGTATGTATGGTGGACACATTGGAACAACTTGGTTTTTAGGAGTTGGATGCACGAGTAGAGCTCATACTCAGTACAAAATGAGGGCTAGCAAAATACTGGGAGCGACCAACTAAGAGAGCAATAACGGCCATAATCATGCAAAGCGACAAAGCAACATTAAAAGAAGCATAAAATGGCATCAAAAGTCAAAAAATAAATGATCATAGAGGCTATTGGTGACTTTGTATGAGTCTAACATGTGTAAGCATGCGCCAAGTCAACCCAAATAAGGAGAAAACCAAAATAATGCTTCCAAATAATAAAAACAACGCATAATTTTTCCAAATGCTCATTAAGCAATCTCAGTCATTTGAGACAAGTCATGTTACAGCAAAACCACTAAGCATACTATCAAAAATACATCAAGGATGACATAAAAAAGTCTAAGCCACAGTCTAAACAAGCTCCTTTTTGTACCACTTTTTTGCATGAAACTTTTTCTCTTTTCCAACACCATTCGAACCTTTTTAAATCAACTCTTTTGATGAAAACCAACATGGACTAGAGGCAAAAATACACCTTGATACAAAGATATAACAAGATCTGAACAAAAATCAAGGCAAAAAATGCAAACTAAACGCAGTAGTAGAAAAAGAGAACAATCATTGAACGATAAGAGTGAAAAATAGAGTGTTCTTGGCAAATGAAAATGAGTACATCTCCTCCAAAAGAAATTTGTTGGGGTCCAACCATTTATTTCAGCAAACAAAACTAAAATAAAATGAAAACTAAAACAACTGACGCTCCAAGAAAAATGCATAGTGCATGAAGCAATAAAAATATAGTGTGTTGAAAGGTGACCTAATTTTTGCCGATGAAGAAGGGGTGCCTCGGGGGCATCCCCAAGCTTTGATGCTTGTACTTCTTGGATATTTCTTGGGGTGAAATGGGCATCCCCAAGCTTGAGCTTTTGTCCATTCTTCAACTCATCTCATCATTCTCCAATCCCTACACTTGAAAACTTCCTTCATACAAAACTCAACACAATTCTATTAGCAACATTAGTGTAAGCATAATAATGAATCAACCCCTTTTTGCTTAGGTTTCCACTCAAAACCACCACATATAAAGCATATACTACTGTAGCAACTTCCCCAAAAGTTCCGTGATCAAAAGAACTAAAAAAGAAAGCATTCGAGAGGCAAACATGAATAGTGGCAGAAATCTATCAAAACAGAACAGCTGACAAAGGTCAATTTTTAAACGGGTTTTGGTTCCTCAAATCGAAAAGTGTTCAACTAATGAAAGTTGGAAATAACCTGAGGAATATGCACAAAAAATCGCAGGTCAAAAAGATATTCAGAGAATTTTCCCAAATTTTTACAGTATAGTATGAAAATCTATTTCAGGACAGCAACTTCCCCAAATCTTACCTCACTCAAATTAGAGGTTTCTCTTGGCACAACTGTTGGGGATATACCAAATGGGTATACCAAGCGACGTAGCCTTAAACCAGCAAGCCAGGGTGGCCCATCAGGGTGGTATGGCAGATTGCCTACCGGGCGGCCCAGTTGCTGGAGAAACCATGGCGGTACTGGACGCAGGAGCTCATGGCGGATCCGTAGACAGGCCCATGGCGGGTTGCCTTGTAGTACATGCATAGGACTTAGTCTAGGACTCCAAGTTGTATCCGCTCCGGTACCAACATGTAACCCATGCCAGGCGCCTTTATAAGCCAGCGTGGAGAAGCCCTCGAGGCACAGCTTAGGCTTATGGCAAATCGCATAGCGAAACAGCCAACCTCTTCATTGTAACCAAGCACTTGTTGCCATATAGTGAATTATAGCAGCACGTAGTGTCTCGCCACCGTTGCGGGATCTGAAGCTAGGTAAAGTCATGCTATCACCGTCCCGGATCGCTCCATCGTGTTCACCCCCTTCCACAAACCGCCATACACCTACCCCTATGGAAGATCTATTGACGAAACCACGACAGTTGGCACCCACCGTAGGGCAAAATGCATCAGGAGCGCAGATCCAGGTGAGATCCGCCTTCACAGGCATCAGCGAAACTGTTGCCATCGGGCGCATCCTCTACGATTCCGGCTTCCCCATCTTCCTGGCAGATAACCTCTGGGTGCCGGCTAGAGAAGACCCCGCTCAATTCACCATCATTCCGATCAGAGATATCCATATCTTCATTGGAGAGACAAACCCTACCCCCGCTACAGAAACCAATTTCTGGCGGATCGGTATGGCTGAAACCCTCAAACGGACCGCTTTTGAGCTGGATACGAAGGAGGACTCATCTGATCTGAAACTTCCTAAGTTACCTAGATCGGATCGAAAAAACAACCCCACCCAGCCCGCCCTAGAGGTAGAGGAAGTGGTGGTAGACCGCTGTGAATCCACCATGAGCAATCTGGCATTAGAGACACCGCAGTATTGCCTTGTTGCTTTCACAGGTATCACTTCGGGATCTACCTCCAATGGAGAAGATAGCCCAGGTGAATCCATCCTAGAGGCACTTAACGAAAGTGGTGAATCGGATGACTGGGATAACAAAGGCTATGATTCTGATCACTATGACACCGCAATGAGAAGGATTGAGGTGGAATTAGCTCAGCAAGCACTTGAAGAGTAGAACGCAGCCGCCAAGCAGGTGTTCATGACCAACAAAGGAGATGACGCTGGGCAGACAACCGGTGATCTGCCATCCCAGGTAGCCCATGACGGAGATGTCGGCAAAGAGCAGGGTAACCCGCCACCAGCCGCCGATCCCGCCACAGAACAGCTTCCCGAGATCTAGGGCGGCCCCAGGCCTCTGCAACCTGCCATCCCCGAGGTGCATCACCCAGAAGACTTCACGACCCCGCTAGACAAGGTCATCTATGGAACTCTAGCAGATCCAATCACCCCTGACTATGTCAGAGACGTGAATGATCTCGAGAAGAAAAGGCGAGCAATCCTTAAAGAAGCAAAGCGAGTCGAGAAGATGGGCCAACAGCTAGATGGAAACATTGCTAAAGCTCAAGACACGCTGAAGTGCGCAAGGAACATGGAGGAGAAGTACGTTACTCTCATCTAGGACCAAATGAACGAGGGAGGCGACCCACAGCTGGCGCGAAACCTTGAGTTCACCATACCAACCACAGAAACTCTGGCCAAGATGTATATGAAGAACCCGCCATATGTGGACAAGAACTGCGACGAAGTCAGGGCTACGCCCGTAGAGAACAGCATGGCCACAAAGGAGCTATTGGAACATAATAAAAGCCCAGTAGCCCTAGAGATGGCAGTAAAACTAATGACCAAAGCATTGGTGCAGCAGGAGAAAGCTACGTCGTCACGATAGCTTCAATCTGATCCCGCGCTATGCAGGTCCAGCACTACCTCCAAAGCTTGGGGTACTAGCGACTATGGTACGCGCCCTGATAATGAATCTCATACCGGATCCTCAGAAGTCTGAAGAAGAGAAGCTCGCAACCGGGCAGATGCCATCCCAATATCCTCCGATGACAAGCCACACGGCAAGGGTCCACAGAGAAATCCATCACCACCTCGCAAGAACTACCCTGCCTATGGATACCAGCAAGACAACGCTGCTCCCCGCCATAAGACCAACATGCCACCACCAAAGTATAAGATGTTCAAAATCCCAAAGGGAGGAATCATCATACGCGACAACGATGGCAAGCAAGGATGAAGCCGTGACGCTAGACGCAGAGACGATCCGCCACGATGAGAAGCTAGTCGAGACGGCGGATCCAAGCAAAGGGAATGATCTCGCCATGATGACAGCACGCACTGTAGCGGTGACAAGGATAAGCATCGCTCTTCTCGCTGCCACGATGACAAAGGGCAAGGCTCCCACCGCCATGACGATGATCCATCTCCACGGAGAGCAGAGGGAAGCTGTCGTAGCTGCAGAGATCAATCACAGGATAGCGAGAGTAAAAGATGACGTGATCCTTCGCCATCCCCACCAGGTAGCCCCCATGGCGGCGGCGGTGGAGGCGGCGGACCAGCAAAATCATGCAACTCTCGCAAGGATCCACAGGACCAGAAGCCCTACAACGCGTGTACCACCTACCTAAACAAGATTGCCAAGTCTCAAACAACCTTCTTCCTCGGCCCAAAGTGCTTTGGATAATGGATCCGTGATGAGCCCATCCCACATGGGTTCAAAATCGAGAAAAATATCCACTAGTACAATGGCGTTGACAGGCCTCTAACTTGGCTACAAGACTACTTCAACGCAGTACAGTTCGCAGGGGGATCACCCAATGTTGCTATCCGCTATCTGCCCCTGATGCTATCCGGCATAGCGCGGCAATGGATCAACGCCTTGGCAGAAAATTCCATCCAGACCATGAGACGCTTCGGAGATGAAAAACGCCGCATGATAGCAAAGGAAATTTCCAAGCTACTGACAGCAGGCTTCATCAAAGAAGTGATCCATATGAAGTGGGTGGCAAATCCTGTGTTAGTTCCTAAGAAAAACACAAAGGTTCTGCGCATGTGTATAGATTACACTGGCCTGAACAAAGCATGTCCAAAAGATCCATTTCCCTTGCCTCGCATTGACCAAGTCATTGACTCCACGGCGGGATCAGAATTGCTATGTTTCTTAGATGCCTACTCAGGATACCACCAGATCAAGATGAGGGAATCCGACTAGCTGGCTACGTCATTCGTAACACCTTATGGCACGTATTGCTACGTGACAATGCCATTCGGTCTGAAAAACGTAGGAGCAACGTACCAGCGCACCATGCAAAAATGCCTGGCGGATCAAATCGGGCGCAACATCCACACATATGTGGACGACATCGCCCTTATGTCCAAAAAGCAAGATGGCCTTATAGCGGATTTGCAAGAGACCTTCGATAATCTCAGGAAGTACAACATGATGCTCAACCCCACGAAGTGCATCTTCGGGGTACCAGCTGGACAACTCCTGGGATTCATCGTCTCCCACCGCGGAATTGAGGTCAACCCAGAAAAGATCAAGGCAATCCTTGACATTTCACGGCCTAATGACTTGAAGGACGTACAATGACTCATAGGCTGCATGTCAGTAGTGAGCAGATTTATTAGTCGTCTTGGCGAGAAGGCTTTGCCACTCTACAAGCTGATGAAGAAATCAGATGAATTCGTATGGACCGACGAGGCAGACGTTGCGCATAAGGATCTGAAGGGAGTGCTATCCACAGCACCAGTCCTAGCAGCCCCCGAAGACCAAGAACCCATGTTATTATACATGGCGGCAACTAACAGGGTCATTAGCATCGTCATCATGGTAGAACGCAAGGAAGAAGCACAGGAGTATGGCGTACAGTGACCAGTCTACTATGTCAGCGAGGTCCTGATGGAATCCAAGTAGCGCTACCCTCACTACCAAAAGTTGGCATATGAAGTTTTCCTAGCTTCTCGTAAGTTAAGGCATTACTTCTGTGACCATAAGATCACAGTGGTGAGGAAAGCTCCACTGAAGGACATCATCAACAACAGCGATGCAACATGACGAGCTGCAAAGTGGGGCATTGAATTGGCCTCCTTCGACATCGACTACAAGCCTCGCACCGCCATCAAGTCTCAGGCCCCGACGGAATTCATGGCGGATTGAAAGGAAGCACAGGAGACTACACCTGTCCCAGAACCAGAGCATTGGGTGATGCACTTTGATGGTTCAAAGCTGTTACATGGCTTGGGGGCTGGAGTGACACTCAAATCTCCCAAGGGAGATGAGCTCAGCTACGTTCTCCAGATCCACTTCCCCACCACCAACAACATCGCGGAGTATGAAGCGCTACTGCACGGGCTGCACATCGCAAAGGAGATCGGCGTACAATACATTATGTGTTGTGGAGATTCTGACCTTGTCGCTCAGCAGGTGGCTGGCACATACAAAGCTCAGAACGAAGTTATGGCAGCTTACAGAGACGAAGTGGATGAGATGACCAAAAGTTTCCTCGGCTATGACATAAAGCATGTACGATGAGAAGATAACATGGCGGCCGACACCTTGTCCAAGTTAGGCACTAGCCGCAAGGCAGTTCTGCCAGGCGTATTCCTCGAGCATCTGCACATACCATTAGTCAAGATGGTAGATCCAGAAAATCTGGAACTAGCAAGCTCTCCCGTTATGGCGGTTTGCCTAGCAACCCGCCATGGGCAGAGCCCTACCTGGAGTATCTGACGAGCAAGAAATTACCCAAGGACAAAGTCTAGAAGAGACAAATCAAGCATAGAGCAAGAGCGTACACCATCATAGATGGCCAGCTCTACAAGCGAAGCACCTCAGGAGTCTTTATGAAGTGCATATCCCAAGTGGACAGAATCGAAATACTAAGGAAGATCCATGAAGGTGAATGTGGGCATCACACCGCCGCCAGATCCCTCGTAGCTAAGGCAGTCCGCCATGGATTTTACTGGCCAACAGCCAAGGCAGATGCAGACTGTATCGTGGAGCTCTGCCAAGGTTGCCAGATGTACTCCAAGCAAACCCACATGCCTGCCACAGTGCTGCATACGATCCCTATAACCTGGCCTTTCACGGTCTAGGGGCTGGACATGGTGGGTCCGCTAAAAACAGCACCTTCGGGATTTACGTACCTCCTGGTAGCGGTAGACAAATTCACGAAGTGGGTGGAAGCTAAGCCCATCAGAAAACTTGATGGCAAAACCGCCCTAAAATTTGTCAAGGACATTGTGGTCAGATTCGGCATCCCACATAGCATCATCACTAATAATGGCACTAACTTGTCTTAGGGAGAAGTCCAAGAATACTGCCATCACAATGGAATCTGCCTCGACTTGGCATCTGTGGCACATCCACAGTCCAATGGCCAAGTTGAACGGACCAACGGGCTAATCATGTCAGGGATCAAGCCACGCCTAGAAGCACCGCTACATAGAGCAGCTGGAGCCTGGGCAGAAGAGTTGCCATCTGTGCTATGGAGTCTATGGACCACGCCAAACAGATCAACTGGCCTCACCCCTTTCTTCTTAGTCTACGGATCAGAGGGAATCTTGCCAAGTGATGTCCAGTACGATTCCCCAAGAGTCGAGGCCTATGAGGAGGAAGATGCAGAAGTGTCCAGACAACTATCTGTGGACCTGCTAGAAGAAGAACGAGACCTAGCAGCCCAGAGATCCGCCATCTACCAGCAGAATCTCCACCGCTATCATAGCCGGTGAGTTCGCAAATGCTCGTTCAAAGAGGGGGACCTGGTGCTACGCCTTAAACAGCAGAAGTCCCACAAGCTATCCCCGCCTTGGGAAGGACCCTTCGTCATCAGCAAAGCTCTACTGAATGGTTCCTACTACCTCATTGATATTCGTGAGCTAGATAAGCGACCCAGTAAAAAGCGCAAACGAAGAGACCCTGACGATATCTACGACAAAATAGATCGTCCATGGAACATCGCACAGCTATGTCCTTTCTACACTTAGCACTTACCTAGCTATGTAATAGGCACCTCTATATGATCAATGAAATAAAGCATCTGGTTCACTCCTGATTTTTTCTGAGTCTTTTACCTCCTTTATTGTTCATTTAGACCGTATGGAACCTTTGCGCAATTGTGCTTTGCACTTGCATCTCTTTAAATCTGTCGTAGCGGTCCGTGTCGCATATTTATGTATTGATCTCCATCTGACGTTCTTTGTGTGGATTCCCTAGTAGTGACTTTTTGACGGTCTAAGCCGCTATTTGCTAAGGGTTTTGGATGGTTGCTATTAAGTATCGTCACCCTAGCGGATTGTTCGTGCGAAGATTTTGCCATCTCACGAAAAGTCAAGCACAAAGAGCCAGATGGCGGATCGCATAATCCTACGCGTGAATTTTTTTTAAAGTGTTGTTTTTTGAGCATGTCAAACAACTGCAAGTTGCATAAAAATAGGCCTGGCAGTTTTTTCGCACATAAAACCACTTATTAAAAATTGTGCCGCAAGTTCAAAAGCATTTCACTGATTTGCCACAAGCAGATCAGGCACAGTGCAGAGCATACACGCAGTTTAAATAAGTTTAACTTACAGACCCACTCAGGGGCCAAATTGATGTAATTGTTTTCTTCCTGCCACATTGCAGGGTATAGCTTAAACGGCTGGCAGAACTCCAGGGGACACTTCATCACCCCCATCAGCGCCAGCAGTGGCTGCAGAGACCGACGCCGAAGCTTGGCTCAGAGACCCCGGTAGATCATATGCTTCGTAGTATATGTTCAGCTGGGTGCCCAGGGCACACAGCTGATCATACCCCAGCACACTCTGCCGGATGGCAGCCTCGTCCACCGGTGCTCCGTCCTCGCCACTCTCTAGGATGCTGGAGGTGATCAAGTCCAGGTCCAGCTCAGGGTAGTGGGCCTTCGCCAAAGTTAAGGTAGTTCTGGCACCACCCCGAGCAGAAGACTGCTTCCAGTCTGCCACTAGCCCAGGCACGAGCAGCAGCTTCTTGGTGAGCCCTATGGCGGAGAGGCTAGCAGAGCCCACCATCTGCAGACTCCCGCATGCCTGACGTCCAGCGTTGAGAAGGCCATCCAGCTCCTTCTTCGCTACGTCAGTGGCCATGCACAAGCCTGTGGCGGAATCCACTTTGCCTTGATCCAGGGTTGCTACATAGCAGAAACAAACAAGTTTTCACATTTGGCATAACACATCACTACAAACTACACAGTATGGAGAGCCATTGACACCTAGCAGGGTCTTCTGGAAGTGATCGAGGAGCTCGTTAAATCCATCTCACTGCTTTTCAAATTTGGCGGCAGCTTTGCAGAGATCCTCTATCTCCTTGTCCTTCTTCAGGTTCTGGCATTCCTAGTCCTTCAACTGCTCTTCGAGGAGGGTATTCGAGGCCAATGATTTTTGGAGCTGCTGCTGCAACCCCTCCATCGCAATAGCATGGCCCTTTTCCACCCCCTCAAGTGTGGACTTAAGCTTGGCAGCATCTACATGGCGGAATTGTAAGCATGGTATTGATCGGACATCATAAAGGTATTTAAACTTGTCCAAGACAAAAGAAAACTACCGCTATTCTCGAGCTGCTATTGCAAGTCCGCCACCAGAGCACTTCTTTCCGCCAGCTCCTTCTCCTGCGAGCTGACGACCTGGACCAGGTCCTCCACAACTTTCTTGTAATTCTGGCAAAACGATATGAGGTGTTAGTCACTCTTAGAGCTTTATTGTCATGGGAATTTAGAGACAGCAGCCATGGGGAGGCTTATCGGAGGGGCTCAATGATGGTGACGATGGGTCTGGCTCGGGATCATGCCAACAGAGACACCTCGGTTTACCCAGGTTCAGGGCCCTCCCGGTTGGAGGTAAACCCCTACTTCCTGCCTGCTTCGTATTGATTGGATAGTATCGATTACAATGCTCCTTGAGCTGTTCGGGCTAGAGGAGGAAGAAGAAGATCGGATCTCCCCTATGCTAAGGGTCCAGGCCCCCTTATATAGGCGGGGGCCTGGTTACAGGTTTAGGTAGCGACTCAGCCGGCTGCCGGCTCCTCGGCGGCGGCTTCCTTGGCGTCATCTTCTGGCCCTACTCTGGCAAAGGCACTTTATAAAGTGCCTTTCCCCTGGGCTGGCATCTGGAGGGCATATCCCTTCTCTTTTGCCTCGGATCCCATCGTGGGAAAGGGTCTTCGATCTCTCATTGGCTGGACGTGGTCGTGGCGCTCGTCACTCCCGTCCTGCGCCCCTGCCGCTCTTGTCGGGGCCATCCTACTTTTGGCCAGACACCCATTGGGAAGTTTTGTCTTCATCGCCCGGCTCCAGTTCTCCTCGGTGGAGTCACCAGCCGGCTGCTGGCACGGCCGGCCCTTGGGGCGGAGCCGGTCTTCTCGTGCTGAAGCCATGGGGAATCCTGGGACGCCAGCTGGCATATTGCCTGGCCCGTGGTGCGCCCCCTAAGTCATCCTCATGACACTAGCCCCTGAAACTGGCGAAGTCTCATGGGCTAGCATGGGGCTTCGGTAGGTTCCTCTTCTCGCCGAAGTCTTGCTCGTCCTCATCGAAGTCCCAGGATTTCTGGTCCGGCTTAGTCGCTCTAGTCATCGAGGTTGAGTCTTGCGAAGTTCCTCCGGCCGTCTCGGGGCAAGCCGGCTCCAGAGGCGGCCCGGCTGGCGGCCACGAGCCGGCGGGCTGCCTCCTTGAAACTTGTGCCGCTTCAGGTCTTGTTCCCACATGGCGGCCAGCGCAGTGTGCCAGTGGCCAGTCTTGTCATTTTGACTTCGAAATCACCACCGCCATAACTCCCCAAGTCGTCATGCGGGGTGGGCTGACATACATCGGCGACGTGTCCCATCAACTCCTCCCACGATCCGCTACGGCAACCGCCGCGATGGCACACGATGCGGGAGTGGTTACCGAAACGTCAGGGGGTTATCCCCTTCGTTGCTCTTCTTTAAATACTGAGCGTGCTCACTGCCCAGGGCATTTCCCACTTCTCCCCTCGCCTCGAGCTTTGCCTTTCCGAGCCTAACCCGATCATGATGTCCCCTAGCGATTCCACTGCCAGCGACGACAAGGTTCTGGAGGGGAGCGAAAAGGAGGTCGAGTTGCCGGAGACGGTGCCGTCCCCATCTCGGAAGCGCGGTCGCCCAAAAGGGAGCCACAACAAAAGCACCTTGGAGGCTCTCGCAGCGAAGGCCGCCATCGCAGCTTCCACCTCTGCTGCACCCCAGGCGGCTGGGGCTTCCAGCAGCGCGGGCGTCCCAGAGAAGCGGAGGCCCGGCCGCCCGAAGGGAAGCGGGAAGAAGTCCACTTCCGTGGCGGCTGCTGCTCCTTCATCATCTCGCCACCGAGGATGACCACCGGGCAGCAAGAACAAGAAAGCCCCTGCTGTCTTCAAGATCGCCGCCACTCCTGCGAGGCCCCGCACGGTGACTCCTCCTCCGCTAGGCCCATCGCGGCCCTGGCTAGAGAAACCGGTGCTCCAGCCGCCGGCCTATATCTCGGCCCAGGGGTGGTCCACCTGTATCATCCCCATGCTTGCCGGTGCTCGGGATCTCCTCCGCCTTCCAACCTAGTTCACAAGCTCGATGGAAGACCAGGAGATGGCCTACGCCAAGCTGCGGGAATGTAGCGGCGGCCAGCCCACATACCGCGTCGAGGTCTACTACGACGGCCAGGGGGTGTGCTACTTTTGTGATGGGTGGTCGAAGTTCTTCATCGACTACGCCGTGCACGAGGGTTGGTTCATCCTTCTCACCCACCAAGATGAGAAGGATGACTTCACCATCTGCCTCTTCGACGGCACCCTCTCTGCCCGTGCCTTCGCCGCCCAGCCGTGAAGAGCGGATCTTGTCGGCTTCCAACGTGGACTTCTCTGGGGCAAAGTCCATGCGGCGCTGGTGCCGGGCCGAGGAAGGTGAGCATCCTCGGGCTGGGAGTGCTTGGCACTCTTAGGGTAGCGACTCAGGCAGCTTTTGTAATCCTCAAACTTTCGCTTAATTGAGAACTTGTCTTTCTTTACTGTGTGCTTTTGCCATCGCGCAAATGTCTTCTACTTGACACCATTGTGATGCGATGATTCTTCTCTTAACAAAACTGCCATCACGTGAATCTGTAGATAGGGACTGCGATAGTCACTGGCCTGCGTAGACGCTTTGGGAAGGCTCCTCTGGCTTCGATGCGGAGGAAATGGTGCTTCTGCTAGCCGGTTCTAGGAAGGATGGACTAGCTCTGGCTCCAGCGCGGACGGAGTGGAAACTGAATCTTGTACCGGCTCGGGCGAGGGTCGGAGCCGGCACGTTTCCTTTCCCGGGCCTTCACATGTCCCAAGCCACGATTGGAGTAGATCTCCCAGTTTCTGGCTCTAGCCATTGCTTTGTGAATGTTAGGTTTCGATTTCGTTGCTCGTTTGCTGATCGTGTCGCAGCGCCAGCTGATCGGACAGCTGGCGAGGTACTGGAGCCGGCCCGCTTCTGAGGGCAAATTCCCTTTCCCCCTAGCCCCCGAGTTTTTGGGTAGCTGGACTAACAGCTAGCTCAAAACTAACTTTTCGCGAATGATGCCAACGCCAAGCGAGGTAGCTCTAGCTTCGAACCTCTTGGGCGTGGCTTCTCAGCCCAAATGTCAAAAGACTGTGACTATCAGCTATTCGCTGGCTTTGCCTTCATCCGATTCCCTCAACTTTTTCCTTAATCTCCCCACCCTTCGGCCCTTCTACCCACAACCGGCAGCCTGGTGCCGGTTGGTCTCCCTTGGGCTGGCAGTCGAATGCCGGCCTAGGGTGGGAGCGTGCCGTGGAGTGAGAAGTAGTACTTCAGTCTATCGGGCCCTCGAATCATGCTAACCAACATTTAGTTAACAGACACTGCCCTTAATGCCTGGTTGAGCGATTTTTCTATCGTTTGCGATTCTGCTCTGCGGCTTTCCTTCGTATGTGGCCTGCCGGCTCCTACCCGTTCGGCTTAGCGGAGCCGAAAGGTGGAGGTTGGGCTCGAGACCTTCTTCATACGTAATACTCATCCGGCTAGCGAGGGATCGATCATTTTTCGGGGCTACCGGCTGTGGCTCGGTGCATGGCGCCGGCTGCCGGTCAAGTGAATAATGCAGGAAGCAAAACATACACGAAGTGTTTTCCTCAGAGCCGGCCGTAACTAGCCGCTCCGCTTTCCTTTATTCATTGACACATTTTTCGGGCTACAAGCTTTTGCCTTAGCAGAAGAAAGGTCTTAGGAGACTGACATTCCAGGGATGCTCGGTCTCCTTGTCGGAGTTATCTGCCTTGTTCTTTCTGGGCTCTTGTGCGTCGATAAGGTAATATGCCCCATTGCCCAGCACCCGGCTGACAATGAATGGTCCCTCCCAGGGAGGAGATAGCTTGTGCATGCCCTTAGTGCTTTGGACCAGCCGGAGTACGAGATCTCCTTCGTGAAACGCAAGCGGGTGAATTTTTCGGTTGTGGTAACGTCGCAGCTGCTGCTGGTAGAGTACTGATCTAGCCAGAGCCTGCTCTCGTGCCTCCTCGAGGAGGTCGATGCCATCTTTGCGAGCTTCTTTTGCTTGCTTCTCCGTGTACTGGACAATTCTGGGCGCGTCAAACTCAATGTCCGTGGGCAACACCGCTTCTGCTCCATATACTAGGAAGAAATGTGTGAAGCCGATAGAGCGGTTTGGAGTGGTGCGCAGGCTCCAGAGTACTGAGGGTAGCTCCTCAACCCAATAGCCAGCTGAGCATTCGAGAGGCTCGACCAGTCTTGGTTTGATGCCAGCCAGGATTAGCCGGCTGAGCGTTGGCAGCCGTTGCACTACTTCACCAGCTGCTCTGCATTCTGCTTGGCCGTTGGCCAGTAGAAGCCATGGCGGAAGGCTTTGGCCACCAAGGCTCTGGAAGATGCGTGATGCCCGCACTCCCCTTGGTGTATCTCTCTTAGCAGCTCTATCCCTTCCTCCGGCTCGATGCACTTCTGGAAGATGCCTGACACGCTGCGCTTGTATAACTCGCTGTTGATGATGGTGTACGCCCCAGCTCGACATTGAATTCGCCTAGCTTCCGCTTCATCTTACGGCAAGTCCCAGTGATGAGGTAGTTGGAGAATGGCTCCGCCCAGGAAGGTATCTCCCATATGTGGAAGACACTGGCGACCAGAGGATCAGCAGCCCCTGGGTCCATCGTCGTGCCGGCTTCATCTGATTGTTCGGCTGGGGGAGCGGGCATGGAGCTGGCAGTCCCCTTGTCCTTCATCGAGCCGGCCACGCTAGGCTGGTCGGCTGCCTCCTTCAACCTTGAGACGGCAGCCCCCGGGTCCGGTGGCGGTACCTGAGCCGGGGCTGGGTCTCCAGGCACGTAGATGGATATGGACTCCGGCGAAGGTTTGATAGACGGCTTGTGGATGATCTCCAGGGACACCCCAGCTGGGATATCCTGCTTGGTGGAGCCAATCTTGGACAGCCTGTCTGCTTCCTTGTTGTTTGCTCTGGGGACGTGGTGGAACTCACAGCCCTCGAAGAATCCGCTGAGCTGCTACATGTAGAAGCGATAGGAGGCCATGTTAGCATCCTTGGCATCCCAATCCCCTGAAACCTGGTGCATTACCAGGTCAGAGTCTCCGAAGCAAAGGATCCTCCTGATGCCAATCTACTTGGCGATCTTGAGCCCATGTACCAAGGCTTCGTACTCAGCGACATTGTTCGATGCACGGAAGTGCATCTGCAGCACGTATTGCAGCTTGTCTCCCTTGGGAGAGGTGAGGACGACGCCAGCTCCCAAGCCCCTGAGTAGCTTGGAGCCATCGAAGTGCATGCGCTAGTGGGTGGAGTCTGGAGCCAGCGGCAGGTACTGGTGCTCTCCCCAATCAGCGAAGAAATCCGCTATGATCTGTGACTTGATCGTCGTCCTGGGCTTGTACTAAATGGTATGAGCTGCGAGCTCAATCGCCCATTTGGCCACTCTTCCTGACGCATCCTTGCACCCGATGATCTCTGAGAGTGGAGTGGTGCTCACCACCGTGATTGGGTTCTCTTCAAAGTAGTGCTTCAGCTTCTTGGCCGCCATGTACATGCCATACGGGACCTTCTGGTAGTGTGGGTAATTCTGCTTGGAGAGAGTGAGCACCTCACTCAAATAGTACACCGGGTGCTGAACCGGCAGCTCTTTGCCTTCCTCGGTGTGCTCCAACATGATCACAACGCTAATGACGCGTGGGTTTGCTGCGATGTAGAGCAGCATTGGCTCTCGCGGAGCCGGCGCTGCCAAGATTGGCGCGGTAGACAAGGCTCGCTTGAGGTCGTTGAAGGCGTCGTCAGCGCGCTGGGACCAAACGAAGTGGTCTATCTTTTTCATCAGCTGGTACAGCGGCATAGCCTTTTCCCCAAGCCAGCTGATGAACCGGCTAAGCGAGGCCAAGAAACCAGCAAACTTCTGCACATCCCTGAGCTGGGTGGGCTTCTCTAGGGCCTCGATGGCTTTTATCTTCGAGGGGTTAGCCTCAATCCCTCGCTGGGAAACGATATAGCCTAGGAGCTGTCCAGCCGGCACACCAAAGGTGCACTTGTATGGGTTGAGCTTCATGCGATAGTGCCGCAGGTTGGCAAAGGTCTCCTTGAGGTCGTCCAGGAGCGTGCCGCTCTGCTTGGTCTTCACCACCATGTCGTCCACATAAGCATGCACGTTCCTCCCAATCTGCCCCTGCAGACATCGCTGCATGGTTCGCTGGTAGGTGGCTCCAGCGTTCTTCAGGCCGAACGGCATGGTAACGTAGCAATAGGTTCCATATGGGGTGATGAAGGAGGTCTTGATCTGATCCGGCTGGAAGAGTGGGATCTGGTGGTAGCCTGAATAGGCATCCAGGAAGGACAGCAGGTCACAACCGGCTGTGGAGTCGATCACCTGGTCGATGCGTGGTAGTGCGAAAGGATCCTTGGGGCAGGCCTTGTTGAGGCTGGTGTAGTCGATACACATTCACCAAGTGTTATTCTTCTTCAGAACCAAGACTAGGTTCGCGAGCCAGTTAGGGTAAAACACCTCCATGATAAAGCCGGCTGCAAGGAGCCGGGCAATCTCCTCGCCGATAGCTTTCCTCTTCTCTTCTGCAAACCATCGCAGTGGCTGCTTGACCGGCTTGGCGTCCGGCCGGACGTTGAGTGCGTGCTCACCCAACTCCCTCGGCACACCAGGCATGTCCTTTGGAGACCATGCAAAGATGTCCCAATTCTCACGGAGGAAGCTGGTGAGCTCGCTTTCCTATTTGGCAGAGAAGCCAGTGCCGATGATGACGTACTTGGAGGGGTCACTCTCGTCCAGCAGGATCTTCTTGGTGTCGTTGGCCGGCTTGAATTGCTCCATCGGTGACTGGCGGACTGGCACGTCTTGCTGGGTCAGCTCCACGCGATGTAGAAGCTTCCTTTTCTCCTCGGCGACGACCAGCGCCTCTGCCAGCTGCGAGCTCTCCTTTGCGTAGGCCAAGGACTTCTTGAATTTTCCCGAGACCGTGATCACGCCTCTAGGCCCCGGGAGCTTCATCTTCAGATAGGCGTAATGCGGGATAGCCATGAACTTAGCCAGGGCCGGATGGCCTAGCAGCGCGTGGTAGGGACTGCTGATGTCCACCACCTCAAACCAGATGGGCTCATGGCAACTATTCCTGTAACGACCCAAGATTTTATCAAATTTTGGGGGAAAATTTTCGTTTTTATTTTGCTTGTGTTGATTGAAAATTTACAGGGATTTAAAACTTTTTGAGTTTATTTGAAAGCTTTGTTTGAAAACTATTTAAAATCCTCTATTTATTTCTAGAAGAACTTCTTTGAGAAAGAACAAGTATTAAAATGTTATTTTCATTCTCCTTTATTCAAACCCTATTCAGCTTTATGCAAGCTTGCTTGCGAAAGATTGTTTTACAAAGTTTACTTTATTCAATAAAGGTTGATTTTTCAAACCATATTTGAGTGTGTTTCTCAATCATTATTTTATAAACTATTATTTTACTATTTTAGAAAGAATCGAGTTGAAACTCTATTTCTATCCTTCTATGCAAGCAAAGCCTTTAGGCTTAATTGAGATCTTTTATTAAAAATCTTGTTTTGGTTCTGAAAACCTGTTTATTACTGCCCTAGTTTGTTCCTCTGATTTTTAGAAAATTTTACAAATTGGTTTGGCTTGATTTGGATTCAATATGCAAAATCTATGAAGGAAATAAGAAAAACAGAAAAAGAAAAGGAAAAAAATGAAATAAAAATGAGATAAGGGCCAGGGGCACCGTTTCGGCCCAGCAGAGGATCCAGCCCGCAACCCAGGAAGGAAAAACCCCGAACCGGTACAGCCCTCTCTCTCCCACTCGCCGACATGTGGACCCCGCGTGTCAGTCTTCTTCCTCCCTGGACCGAAAATTCCGCCGGAGACCGTTTCTTCACCTCCGTTACTCTCCCCTTCAATACACTTTATTTCCTGCCTTAATCGACGTCTAACCGCAGCTATAAGTAGCCCCATCACTCCTCCTCCATCTCCCTTTGCTCCTTCGCGAAGTCATTGACGAGCCCCAAAGGGATTCCTCACCGGAGTCTGCAGCTGCCGCTGCCCTTGGTCGTCGATTGCAACGCCACCAGGTGATCCCGTACCCCCTCTTCTGGCTTGTTCTTCCTCCCTAGCTCTGGCGCATCCTATGATACCCTTCGCTTGCCCTTTTTCGCAGTGAACCGAGCCAACCCTCCTCGACCGAACCTCGACGTTGCCTGGAGCCACTCCGGCCGCACCTCCTCCTCGCTGCAGGACGCACTCCAACCCCTAGACCAAGCTCTCGAGACCGCCTTGACGTGCTGAAGCTCGTCGTGGTAACGCCGTCTCCCAGAAGCCACTGGAACCCGCCGGAGATCAAGCACCTGGCCGCATCGCCGGCGACCTCGTCGGAACCCTAGCTAGCCCGGTGAGACACTCTCCCAGATCTGTTCTCGGCCGTTTGATCTAGATCTAAGGGACCAGAATAGATCACTAACCCGAAGGGGTATTCTCAGATCTGGTGCGTTCATATTCCTTTAGATCCGACGGCTCACAATCAGGATCCACATGAACCGGTATCGGCGAACCACAATGCGCCACGTGTCGATCTGCGAATCGAACAGAAATCAAATTAGATTTTCAAATCAGATTTTAGCCCAATCTTGTAAAATCTATATCTTTTGATCTATGTATCCAAAAATAGCAAATGAGATACCGTTGGAATCCTTAGGAAATCTAGAATCCATCAGTACCATAAAATCTTATATTTTATGGGTTCAATTTGAAACTATTTTCAAATTGGTATCAAACCATCTGTTAGCTGATCTAATTCATATCTTTAGTTCTGTTAATCCAAAAATTATAAATTTGTAGTCCTTGGATTCCTCTCAACTTGTAGAACATCATAGGATCAAGAAAATCCAAATTTGATACGTGCACACACTTTGTGTATTCAAATTTGTCCAAATCACTATTTTGGTGATAATTCAATTTCTATAACTTATTTTTGAGTGATTCCAATTGCAGTGACTTTGTATTACTGCAAGCCATCCAGTAGCATCACTCCCATAATTTCTTGAACCATGTCACAATTATTCAAATTCTAACATGAGAATTTGAGTAATTTCCACTATAGGAATAAAACTATTTCTTGTAGCAATGTTCCTTTCTACTTTAGTGAATCCTATACTCATACCTAGCTATCAAATAACATCTTGATCAAGATCATATCTACTTAGACCTATCTTATCTAGTTCACACATATTCAAATTACAATTGTGTTGTTTGAGTAAAGTGTGATACATCTCAATCATAGAATTCTATTCTTGCTATCTTTGTGGTGTTGATCTAATCAACATTATAGCATCTATCCAATACTCCATGTACCCAATAGAAACCTTAAACCATAATCCCAAATGTTATCTACCCATACTCAATCCTCTGCCCACTTGATCCTAAATTCATGTGTAGAACTATTCAATTGACAAATGAGTTAATTGAGTAACTCAATGCTTCTTGAACCCTAGCCTAAGCTTAAGTGTAATATATACTATTTAAGAATAATTGTTGTCACACTTATTCAATAGTATTGCTATTGCACTATTTTGTCTCTTATGTGATTTATCCACATGAGATATTCCAAGACTCAATATGCTTTGATAAAGCATAAAGACCTCACTCATCATATTGTCTAATTCATATGTACTCAAATTGCAATTGTGCTACTTGAGTAGAATATGAATTCATCTTAAACCTAGATTTTGATAATGTGGTGTTGTTATAACCCGTACCATAGTATGTGTTATACACCATGTTGATCAATGAACCATTTGAGCCATGTCCTCAAATATCAATCATTCATATCCAATCCAATGCCTACTTAGCTTTGTTCACATGTATTGAACTATTCAACTTGCAAATGTGCTACTTGAGTAGTTCAAGCATTCTTAAAACCTAGCCTAGTTCCTAGGTGCAATAGATGCTATTCAAGAGTAATTGTTGTCACATTTACTCAATAGCGTTGCAGTTGCACAAATTGACTCTTGTGTAATTTATTACACGTGAGCTATTCCTAAAACTCTTATGCTTTAATAAAGCATAAAAACTTCATCAATTATTTTATGCCTAGTCCAATTCTCTCTCAAATCATATTGATCTTCCCCATGCTAATCTCTCAAATTCATATCTCACAAATCATGACCCTTTGCCATATCTTTCCTATCATAAAATCACAATAAATCTAAATTGTTAAACAAACACTTTTCAATTGTTTGTTTGTTTGATTGTGTTGTATGGATTGTTTATGGTATGCTATTTCTGTGCTATAGTTTGTGCGAAGAGCTACGAGCTTAGTTGAGAGAAGCGAAACGTCGTGATCTTCAAAAAGGCAAGTGACACACATGTCCCTCACCTATTTTTATTTATGCATTAGTATTATCACCACTTGTAGTATGCATGATAGGTGTTTTACTCAACTGTTTTATCAAATGCTTAGATCCTAGTAGTGAGTAGCTATCCCTCAAACCCCACATGATAGGATGCTAAATACTTTGTTAACTTTGATGCCATGCTAAGATCACTTGAAAAGTGTTTTGTGAAAAGTTAATAACTTCAACTAAAATGAAACACCTGGGTGGATTGGTATGTTGATGGAGGTGGTGTTGAGTGGCGACCTGGGGCTACACTACGTGTAGTTGCTACCTGGGCGTACACTTGTGGATGGCCACCCAGGAATAAAGAGATGGCTATGTCTTCCATGCTTAGCGTACTTCCAGTGCAGCCTTATGACATTATGGGCTCTGTCTTGACTGATTAGAATGTGGGAGTGCAACTATGTGCGAGAAGATGGTGGTAGATGAATTATAGGTTGGGAGCGGATCTTGCCAGTTAGTTGCCCTCTCCTTCTAAAAGGTCTCGTTTCATTTTATGTATGGGCATAAAATGAATCGTAAGGTGAAAGTGCACAACCCTTGCAAGGTGTCTAAATCTAATCGATTAGCTGTGTCCTCGGTTATGGACAATTGAGTCTCTAGACATGGAATGTACGGAATAATCTCATCACCGATTCTGAATTATTAAAATTTTGTCTAGAAACCCCTAGGCAGGAACTAAGGACCATACACTCCGAGGGGTGGTGGTGCCTGAGGTTCCAAACTTTGTTGAGTTGCGCCCAGAACTACATACCGGCCAGTATGTAGTGTATGGGGGTTGTCTTGACCCTTGAAAATAAATTTGTTGAAAGAAAGTATTAAAATGGATTATAGGATAAAATTGGCTTTATGCAAATCAGCCTTTGAGATCCACCAGCCAAATGTCATTGTAGTATAGTCTTTCCACAAAAATGCCACCAAATATGTGTCATTTGCCAGTACATCATTGTACTGACCCCTCTGGGGCTGCATATTCAAACGTGCAGGTTTTACTGTCGAGTAAGGAACC
Organism: Dactylis glomerata; assembly: GCA_007115705.1. Taxonomy (NCBI): domain Eukaryota; kingdom Viridiplantae; phylum Streptophyta; class Magnoliopsida; order Poales; family Poaceae; genus Dactylis; species Dactylis glomerata. The sequence goes on from QXEO01000492.1 coordinate 1,684,431, forward strand.
AGGAGTAGGATCTCGAGCTTACATTCCAACACGTCTGCCTGTGGCACTTGATGAAGATGGAAGCTCACTGCAACTATGCTTTATGCTGTGTACTCATAAGGTAGAAGACCTATGTAACTGGATTTACGTAGTAATATTGATGCTATCGCAATGATTACTTATTTTGTACTGTGGTGCTACCTACTGATCCAGGGAATGGCACAGATACACAGGAGTTCTGCCTTTAGCAAAAGGCGGGGCGTCACAGAATGGTATCAGAGCATAGTGTTGCCTGTAGGATCGAGACCCTAGGTTTGGAATAGACTAGAAAGCCCTAGGATTCTTTCCTCTCTCTTCAAAAAGAAAATCAATTCAGTTTTCTAAATGAGATCAATCTATATACTCTTAGTTGAAATTTTCTTGTAAGAACTTACCCCATTCATTTGTTTTACACTACTCTCCTTTTCAAATTTAGATGACCGACCCCACTGGTCCTTTCTTGATGGATTCGATGTCAACTACTAAAAGCCCAGTGATGATCATAACCCTGAAGTGTGAGACAGAGTTTCCCAAAGCCTTGAAGAACCTCATGTTAAGCATGGGAATGCAAGGAGAAGCTGTTTACAAAGGATTTCCCGTGATTGATGAAGGTCAAGAATATTGGTGGGTGCAACTGCACCTATACAAGAACAAGGAAGATGACCACAAGAAGATGGGACTTTGGATGTTCACCAACTCCGAGATGTATCCATCATTCCTTGACTCAGCGAGATGTGCTGCTTGGTCAGCCATAAAGGAACTTGGGGAAAGACTCAAGTGGAGACTTCATAATACTCAGCAAGACCTCAAAGAAGAAAAGGAAGATACTACTGCATTGAAGACAACCATAAGTCAACTTCAAGGTGACATGGAAAAGTTGGTATCTGAACTTAGTGTTCAAGGATACCTCATCAAAACCAAGGACGAGCAAATTACCCATCTACTGAAGCAGCTGGACCAGAACAATAGATTTGCTTAGAAGAGTACCAAGAAGCCTTAGTTGGACCTCCATTTAGGAAATTTTAATAAGCAACGACGTGAAATAAACGTTATGGTCATACCGACTTGTGGATGATCGTACCTTCCCATTTGGTTGAAAACTAGTTTGCTCGTGTTGATGAATGTTTGTTAGACATTGCTTGTAGGATAAATTGTTTTGATCTGTTTTGTTTTGGGTAGGAATTTTTCTTCTTTAGATCTCTTCTTCTTATCTATGCTAAGACCTAAACTTATCCCAAAACCCAAACCAAAGTTTTCTCAACGACAGAACAACTACAGTGACCCTCAGATGGAGATAAGGAGACAGAGTACAACAACAAGAAGTAGTATTTTAAGTACAAGAGACTGGAACATTTCGCAAGAGACTGCACAAAGGATGATACCCCAAGACTCCAGTGAGCTAGAATAACTGAAGGATACCTCGCAAACAATAAGAAGACACCCCAAGGTGTAGCTAATGTGGAAGCAATACTATTCAACCACCTCGTGCAAGAAAGGTGGAAAAAAGCAAACAGAGCAATGGAAAGAGCAAACAGAGCAATGGAAAGGATTTTAATTCCTCTTAAATGGCAAACCAAAGGATCTGCAACTTAAGGATTATTGCCATGAGTTTGTTGAAAACCTCTAGCTAGGAACGATAGATTTTGTTTTCAAAATTCAAATAGGATTTGGGAACTTGGTTCCAATTTCAACAAAACTTTTGTCTAAAAGCTAGTGAGGTTGACCAAGAGTTAGAATACGAGATGCACCAAACCAAATACGAGGTAATGATTGAGTGCGACATGGATTCGTGCCCATGACGACTACTCACATTGTTCGCTCTTGTATGAGGAATGGTGAATCTAGAGAGACATACCTACATGAGAGACGACGTCATTAAACCATAACCTTAGGAGGATAATATATTACACCCCTTATAGTGAGCCAGTGTGGCCAAAATGTAGGAATACGGTGAGAACTTTGGTTTTTGAACGACTTCACGAATCAGAAACGTTTTGCTCAGTGGACCTTGAATATGAAGACTGTTCAACTTGGTTGCTGCCTGTTCGATTCACCTTCTCGACTCTTCGTTTCGGCTACCTCCCTGAGCCTATAAAAGAGAAGTCACTCCTCTCCAGAAAGTCACAACAGAGACCACCACCACTACCTATGAGATTGCCCCCGGATTTCAAAGCTTTACGCCACCGAAGTCTACCCCATCCCGACATGCGATGTTATAAGACAACTCTCCAAATCAATGGAATTATTTTCCTGCCCATGAGAGCTTCGTTAGATCCCCTTTGCTTGCAAAGGAGTTCATCTTCGAGATATGATCAAGTTGTTCAGCGCCTTTCAACAACTATGAAGACGGTTGCTAAAGGAATTCTTAAGGACCATCTGGTACCTGTGGCAAGTAGCACGACTTGCTCCGGTAACTTGAATGGGTTCAACAATGCTGGTTATAAGGCGACCTTCCGTCCCTTAAAGGTGAAAGTACCTCTTACAGAGTCCACCTTGTTTACCCCTATGAAATACATGAGAAGCCTGCAGAGAGATGCCATCCAAATTCATTGGGATGTGTGGTCTCATCATGTTTGTGGGGCAAGCATGCGGTACTTGGCACTAGATTATCTTTTGAGATTCTTGGAATGAAAATCAGCTAAAAAGCAACAAGGAGTATAACGATGAGCTATCTGATTACCTGGCCTTGGTGAGGACCGACCAAGAAAAGGCTAGATACACATTCTTGGAAGATGTACAACAACTAGGAAGGTTACCAGAACAAAATGGTATCGCGGAAAATCGAAGAGCAAAATGGTATAAGGAAGCAACCATAAGATGAAGAACCTCTAAGGATGATGATAAGAAAGTTGAGATGATGAGAGGATACCCTCTCAGCTTGGTCTTCTGAATGACCCAAAGAGGAGACAACTCAGCTTGGTCCTCGGATTGAACCAAAGAGTGACTCCTCAGTGTCCAAAGTAGTTCAACAACTACCCCGTTGGATAAAAAGATCTACAATAGAGTAAGGTTACCTCAAGCAACCCCATAAGGAGGGTTGGTGCCCGGATTTGTGAGAAGACACCCACCTATTGTAAATGAAGATGTGGACTACCTTGTTGAAGACAACGCGATGGATGATATCTGCCTATCACCAGAATTGGATGGAACATCTGGAATGCCCACTTTTGAACATAACGGCAAACATCGACACTTCTGAGAAGAGCGATTTCAGGAAAAATGGCGCAACAGTGAAGTCAAGCTGGGAACAAAATGCAAGTGCCTAAGGAAGCATCAAGATACCACCAAGAGGAATTCTCTTTTAAGGGTGGTAGCCACCCGGATACCTAAACCCAGATAACCTAATACCTACTTTCTTTCTAGCCTCTTCAAATCTCGAGGACGAGATTTCTTTAAGGGTGGTAGTCTGTAACGACCCAAGATTTTATCAAATTTTGGGGGAAAATTTTCGTTTTTATTTTGCTTGTGTTGATTGAAAATTTACAGGGATTTAAAACTTTTTGAGTTTATTTGAAAGCTTTGTTTGAAAACTATTTAAAATCCTCTATTTATTTCTAGAAGAACTTCTTTGAGAAAGAACAAGTATTAAAATGTTATTTTCATTCTCCTTTATTCAAACCCTATTCAGCTTTATGCAAGCTTGCTTGCAAAAGATTGTTTTACAAAGTTTACTTTATTCAATAAAGGTTGATTTTTCAAACCATATTTGAGTGTGTTTCTCAATCATTATTTTATAAACTATTATTTTACTATTTTAGAAAGAATCGAGTTGAAACTCTATTTCTATCCTTCTATGCAAGAAAAGCCTTTAGGCTTAATTGAGATCTTTTATTAAAAATCTTGTTTTGGTTCTGAAAACCTGTTTATTACTGCCCTAGTTTGTTCCTCTGATTTTTAGAAAATTTTACAAATTGGTTTGGCTTGATTTGGATTCAATATGCAAAATCTATGAAGGAAATAAGAAAAACAGAAAAAGAAAAGGAAAAAAATGAAATAAAAATGAGATAAGGGCCAGGGGCACCGTTTCGGCCCAGCAGAGGATCCAGCCCGCAACCCAGGAAGGAAAAACCCCGAACCGGTACAGCCCTCTCTCTCCCACTCGCCGACATGTGGACCCCGCGTGTCAGTCTTCTTCCTCCCTGGACCGAAAATTCCGCCGGAGACCGTTTCTTCACCTCCGTTACTCTCCCCTTCAATACACTTTATTTCCTGCCTTAATCGACGTCTAACCGCAGCTATAAGTAGCCCCATCACTCCTCCTCCATCTCCCTTTGCTCCTTCGCGAAGTCATTGACGAGCCCCAAAGGGATTCCTCACCGGAGTCTGCAGCTGCCGCTGCCCTTGGTCGTCGATTGCAACGCCACCAGGTGATCCCGTACCCCCTCTTCTGGCTTGTTCTTCCTCCCTAGCTCTGGCGCATCCTATGATACCCTTCGCTTGCCCTTTTTCGCAGTGAACCGAGCCAACCCTCCTCGACCGAACCTCGACGTTGCCTGGAGCCACTCCGGCCGCACCTCCTCCTCGCTGCAGGACGCACTCCAACCCCTAGACCAAGCTCTCGAGACCGCCTTGACGTGCTGAAGCTCGTCGTGGTAACGCCGTCTCCCAGAAGCCACTGGAACCCGCCGGAGATCAAGCACCTGGCCGCATCGCCGGCGACCTCGTCGGAACCCTAGCTAGCCCGGTGAGACACTCTCCCAGATCTGTTCTCGGCCGTTTGATCTAGATCTAAGGGACCAGAATAGATCACTAACCCGAAGGGGTATTCTCAGATCTGGTGCGTTCATATTCCTTTAGATCCGACGGCTCACAATCAGGATCCACATGAACTGGTATCGGCGAACCACAATGCGCCACGTGTCGATCTGCGAATCGAACAGAAATCAAATTAGATTTTCAAATCAGATTTTAGCCCAATCTTGTAAAATCTATATCTTTTGATCTATGTATCCAAAAATAGCAAATGAGATACCGTTGGAATCCTTAGGAAATCTAGAATCCATCAGTACCATAAAATCTTATATTTTATGGGTTCAATTTGAAACTATTTTCAAATTGGTATCAAACCATCTGTTAGCTGATCTAATTCATATCTTTAGTTCTGTTAATCCAAAAATTATAAATTTGTAGTCCTTGGATTCCTCTCAACTTGTAGAACATCATAGGATCAAGAAAATCCAAATTTGATACGTGCACACACTTTGTGTATTCAAATTTGTCCAAATCACTATTTTGGTGATAATTCAATTTCTATAACTTATTTTTGAGTGATTCCAATTGCAGTGACTTTGTATTACTGCAAGCCATCCAGTAGCATCACTCCCATAATTTCTTGAACCATGTCACAATTATTCAAATTCTAACATGAGAATTTGAGTAATTTCCACTATAGGAATAAAACTATTTCTTGTAGCAATGTTCCTTTCTACTTTAGTGAATCCTATACTCATACCTAGCTATCAAATAACATCTTGATCAAGATCATATCTACTTAGACCTATCTTATCTAGTTCACACATATTCAAATTACAATTGTGTTGTTTGAGTAAAGTGTGATACATCTCAATCATAGAATTCTATTCTTGCTATCTTTGTGGTGTTGATCTAATCAACATTATAGCATCTATCCAATACTCCATGTACCCAATAGAAACCTTAAACCATAATCCCAAATGTTATCTACCCATACTCAATCCTCTGCCCACTTGATCCTAAATTCATGTGTAGAACTATTCAATTGACAAATGAGTTAATTGAGTAACTCAATGCTTCTTGAACCCTAGCCTAAGCTTAAGTGTAATATATACTATTTAAGAATAATTGTTGTCACACTTATTCAATAGTATTGCTATTGCACTATTTTGTCTCTTATGTGATTTATCCACATGAGATATTCCAAGACTCAATATGCTTTGATAAAGCATAAAGACCTCACTCATCATATTGTCTAATTCATATGTACTCAAATTGCAATTGTGCTACTTGAGTAGAATATGAATTCATCTTAAACCTAGATTTTGATAATGTGGTGTTGTTATAACCCGTACCATAGTATGTGTTATACACCATGTTGATCAATGAACCATTTGAGCCATGTCCTCAAATATCAATCATTCATATCCAATCCAATGCCTACTTAGCTTTGTTCACATGTATTGAACTATTCAACTTGCAAATGTGCTACTTGAGTAGTTCAAGCATTCTTAAAACCTAGCCTAGTTCCTAGGTGCAATAGATGCTATTCAAGAGTAATTGTTGTCACATTTACTCAATAGCGTTGCAGTTGCACAAATTGACTCTTGTGTAATTTATTACACGTGAGCTATTCCTAAAACTCTTATGCTTTAATAAAGCATAAAAACTTCATCAATTATTTTATGCCTAGTCCAATTCTCTCTCAAATCATATTGATCTTCCCCATGCTAATCTCTCAAATTCATATCTCACAAATCATGACCCTTTGCCATATCTTTCCTATCATAAAATCACAATAAATCTAAATTGTTAAACAAACACTTTTCAATTGTTTGTTTGTTTGATTGTGTTGTATGGATTGTTTATGGTATGCTATTTCTGTGCTATAGTTTGTGCGAAGAGCTACGAGCTTAGTTGAGAGAAGCGAAACGTCGTGATCTTCAAAAAGGCAAGTGACACACATGTCCCTCACCTATTTTTATTTATGCATTAGTATTATCACCACTTGTAGTATGCATGATAGGTGTTTTACTCAACTGTTTTATCAAATGCTTAGATCCTAGTAGTGAGTAGCTATCCCTCAAACCCCACATGATAGGATGCTAAATACTTTGTTAACTTTGATGCCATGCTAAGATCACTTGAAAAGTGTTTTGTGAAAAGTTAATAACTTCAACTAAAATGAAACACCTGGGTGGATTGGTATGTTGATGGAGGTGGTGTTGAGTGGCGACCTGGGGCTACACTACGTGTAGTTGCTACCTGGGCGTACACTTGTGGATGGCCACCCAGGAATAAAGAGATGGCTATGTCTTCCATGCTTAGCGTACTTCCAGTGCAGCCTTATGACATTATGGGCTCTGTCTTGACTGATTAGAATGTGGGAGTGCAACTATGTGCGAGAAGATGGTGGTAGATGAATTATAGGTTGGGAGCGGATCTTGCCAGTTAGTTGCCCTCTCCTTCTAAAAGGTCTCGTTTCATTTTATGTATGGGCATAAAATGAATCGTAAGGTGAAAGTGCACAACCCTTGCAAGGTGTCTAAATCTAATCGATTAGCCGTGTCCTCGGTTATGGACAATTGAGTCTCTAGACATGGAATGTACGGAATAATCTCATCACCGATTCTGAATTATTAAAATTTTGTCTAGAAACCCCTAGGCAGGAACTAAGGACCATACACTCCGAGGGGTGGTGGTGCCTGAGGTTCCAAACTTTGTTGAGTTGCGCCCAGAACTACATACCGGCCAGTATGTAGTGTATGGGGGTTGTCTTGACCCTTGAAAATAAATTTGTTGAAAGAAAGTATTAAAATGGATTATAGGATAAAATTGGCTTTATGCAAATCAGCCTTTGAGATCCACCAGCCAAATGTCATTGTAGTATAGTCTTTCCACAAAAATGCCACCAAATATGTGTCATTTGCCAGTACATCATTGTACTGACCCCTCTGGGGCTGCATATTCAAACGTGCAGGTTTTACTGTCGAGTAAGGAACCAGGAGTAGGATCTCGAGCTTACATTCCAACACGTCTGCCTGTGGCACTTGATGAAGATGGAAGCTCACTGCAACTATGCTTTATGCTGTGTACTCATAAGGTAGAAGACCTATGTAACTGGATTTACGTAGTAATATTGATGCTATCGCAATGATTACTTATTTTGTACTGTGGTGCTACCTACTGATCCAGGGAATGGCACAGATACACAGGAGTTCTGCCTTTAGCAAAAGGCGGGGCGTCACAATTCCCCTTCTTTCTGAAGAGAACCTCCAGCTGCACCTTGCCCAAAGGGGTGCAAGAATGCCCAGGCACGATGCCATGGAAGGTGAGCCGGCTAGGTTTCAGCTGAGCAAGCGGGATGCCCAACTTCTCCAGGGAGCTTCGGTAAAGAAGGTTAATACTACTACCGCCGTCGATGAGCACGCGGGAGAACCAACACATGTGCATATCGGAACACACAACAGGATCCACAACCAGAGCATATTCTCCAGGGCTGGGCATCAGCCTTGGGTGGTCCTCGTGCCCCCAGGTAATGGCCACCTCGGACCAATGCATGAACTAGGGTTCTGCAGGCATCACAGCGTTCACCTCTGCCTCATGCCAAAGATCATTCCTTTTGTCCTTGCCAAGGGTAGTGAAGATGTGATACTGCACCACATCCATCGGGAAGTCATCATCTTGATCCGGCTCGCCTCCAGCCGGGTCGCGCTGTTGGTCCTCCTGACCTTCAGCCAGTTGCGCTTGCGACGTACCGGGGATCTGCCGAGCGCACTGCTCTAGCTCTCTCATGAAGCGGCACTGACGCTTGGAGTGGGTCGCTTCCCTGCCTGGGGAGGTGTGGAATTTACATGGCTGATCAAGCGCGGCATCGAGGGTGTACTTGCCCTCTTTGCGCCCATGACCACTGCCTGCAGCCCCTGGGCCTCCTTGGTCAGAAGCCGCTCGCTCTGAGCTAGCAGATCCCCTAGGGGACGCCCCGACGTGGTCAAGCCGCAGGTGGATGTGCAGTGCCGATTGGCGAGCCTGGGACTCCAACCCTGGCGCTGACTCTGGGATCACGCACTGCCTGCTCGCCCCACTGCCTTGCTGGGCGCGATGGCCTTAGACATTGCCGCTGGGAGCACGGCCACCCTGTCCACGCCCTCCACGGCCTCGGCTTGCCGATGGCAACCGCTGGATCAGGCCGAGGACGATGGTGGCGAAGCTGCAGCGCAGGTCATGGGCAAGCTCGGTCGGTGCATCTCCATGCATGTCGTAGAACTCGCCGAGTGTGGCGCTCGCGCGGCGCCGGTTGGCCTCGCCCTCAGCCACCTTGCTGAGGAGGACGAGACGCGTCCGCTCTAGGGCCTCGGTGACCCGGGCGGGGTTGATGATGCGGTCGAGGGGAGCACGCAGGTCCACCACGGAGACGTCCGGGGCGTCCTGCTCTGGGAGTGAAGCATCTTGCTCCTGTGGAAGAAGGCATTTGGGCGACGGGCGCTCGGGGCGCAGAGAGTCGCCGCCCTCCTCTTCTCCCAGGGCCATCACCTCGACCACGGTGCCAAGACTGCTGCTTTCACCGCAGCTCGAGCCTCCGTCGCAGAGGGAGTTGAAGACATCAGTCACTTCCTCTGGGAAGGGCATGGCGATGTAGACGCGGTGGCTGCCGATGTCGAGGAAGAAGCCACTGTTGTCGAAACCGTTCTCGAAGTGGGACAAGTTGTCGCTGACGCAGTCGAAGGTGCCAAACCTCCAGACGAGGCCGGAGGCGACCTTCTCGCCGGAGGGTCCCGGCCGGAACTTGATTCCGCTCGCCACCGTGCTTTGCCCCACGGTGGGTGCCAACTGTCGTGGGAATTTAGAGACAGTAGCCATGGGGAGGCTTATCGGAGGGGCTCGACGATGGTGACGATGGGTCCGGCTCGGGATCGTGCCAACAGAGACACCTCGGTTTACCCAGGTTCAGGGCCCTCCCAATTGGAGGTAAACCCCTACTTCTTGCCTGCTTCGTATTGATTGGATAGTATCAATTACAATGCTCCTTGAGCTGTTCGGGCTAGAGAAGGAAGAAGAAGATTGGATCTCCCCTATGCTAAGGGTCCAGGCCCCCTTATATAGGCGGGGTCCTGGTTACAGGTTTAGGTAGCAACTCAGCCGGCTGCCGGCTCCTCGGCGGCGGCGTCCTTGGCGTCATCTTCTGGCCCTGCTCTGGCAAAGGCACTTTATAAAGTGCCTTTCCCCTGGGCTGGCATCTAGAGGGCATATCCCTTCTCTTTTGCCTCGGATCCCGTCGTGGGAAAGGGTCTTCGATCTCTCATTGGCTGGACGTGGTCATGGCGCTCGTCACTCCCATCCTGCGCCCCTGCCGCTCTTGTCGGGGCCATCCTACTTTTGGCCAGACACCCATTGGGAAGTTTTGTCTTCATCGCTCAGCTCTAGTTCTCCTCGGTGGAGTCGCCAGCCGGCTGCTGGCGCGGCCGGCCGTTCGGGTGGAGCCGGTCTTCTCGTGCTGAAGCCGTGGGGACTCCTGTGACGCCAGCCGGCATATTTCCTGGCCCGTGGTGCGCCTCCTAAGTCATCCCCATGACATTTATGCCGGATAGCCATCCGCCATAATGCTCTGGGGCTACTCATGATGATTTTTTAGTCACTCTTAGAGCTTTATGCCGGATAGCCATCCGCCATAACGCTCGGGGGCTACTCATGATGATTTTTTAGTCTTCTTAAGAGCTTTGCCAGATAGTTATCCGCCATAACGCTCAGGGGCTACTCAGTGCAAAATTTAAGTTCTCTACAGAGCATGGTACAATATGACGATGCTCGGGGGCTATACTATGCAAAAAAATTAAAGTAGTTTTCTCTTAGAGCACCATAGCGGATCATCTATGAAAATCCGCCACGGCGCTCGGGGGCTACTGGGAGTACATACCTTCTTCATGGTTGCTGTCTTCTCTACAAAAGCGGCAATACCACTGGATAGCTGATTGCTGGCATCTTCCTGGCTGGTGATAAGGTTGACAATCTCAAGTTGCTTCTGCCTCCAAAACAAACTGCTCCCCGCCGAAGCATCCGCCATCTGACCTTGAAACGAGTCAGAAGCCTTTTCACTTTGGATGACATCATTAGCCGTAGCTTCAGTCGTTGGGTTGGCTTCTGGCATCGAGCCAAACTGACCATCGACATCCTCCATATTGATATCGTTATGAGCAGGGAGGGAATCGGTGCGTCAGGGGTCTGCAGGATAGCGGCAGGGGAGGACTTGGTTCACTTGGATGGCGGTTCCTTGACGACAGGCTTCTTCCTTCTAAGCAAAAGGGGGATTAGCGAAACAATCAAACAACAATGAAGAAATAATAGAGGGTTACCTTGACTTTGGCAGGTTGATGGTAGCAGTATTCTTGGATGGTGTTTCTAGCTCCACCCTGCGTTGAGCTTCAAAACGGCGGGAATCAGTAGATTTCCCGCCACCACCACAAGGTTTCGCGCTACTGCCCCACTTCTTGGTGACCACCTTCGCCTTAGCTGTGCGGGCTATGTCATCTATGTCCCCCTCCATCTCCTCTTTGTTTCCGCTAGAGTGAACTACTTCCTCCTCAGCGGTAGGCTTCGAGTTGGAGCAGCGAAGGGGATGAGCAAAGTGCGCAGGACCAAGCGATTTGAGCTAATAAAAGAAAGACATTAGTTCTCGTGAAGTACAAAGGTATCATGAAGTGCTATGGCAGAAAAGTAACTTACCGGAGGGTAGCTGCCATTCTCAAACATTGCCATACCAAATTTCAAAGGCTTCTTCCTGAGAGATTTCATAAGAGAGCGAATGCACTTCTCGACCACCTTAGGTTCTAGCTCCTTGTCTGAATAACGCATGCCATCATTTGCACCAATATACTCGTGCATCAGGCTATCGCGGTGTTGTAGAGGCTGGATCTGCCAAGATATACAACAGTTGATGGTATTGATTCCTTTGAGACCATCTTTGGATAGCTTGGCAATCCATCATGCCAGGGGCTTGACGTAAGGGGTGGTGGTTTCGTCGTTGACAGGCTTCCAGGAGTCAACGGGTTGAGCTGCTATGTTCTCAAAGGAAGGAAGGCCGCGGGCTTGAGATGGTGCAGGCTTGTCCGCCATATAGAACCAAGACCCTTTCCATCCTATGGCGGAATCCAGAGGCGTGATGAAGGGATATTCTTTTGATCTCCGTGGAAGAAAGCATATTGTTCCACAGGTTCGAAGGAATCCGTCATCCTCGTAATTGGCCCGCTTGGAGAAGAAGAGCTGGAAGAGGTCTACCCTAGGATGAATTCCAAGGAATCCTTCGCACAAGGCCACATAGCCCGCTATAGACACCAAACTGTTTGGGGCTATATGGTGGAGCTGCAGCCCATAGAACTTCAGAAGATTTGTGAAGAAAGAAGATGGGGGCATACTGAGACCCCTCTCCACGTGAGATTTGAGCATCATGATTTTGGTGGAGTTAGGGGCTGGCACCGGGGCTTTGAAGTCAGTCCGCTAGTGGGACTCTGCTTGGGGGGCCACGGTGCCCTCGTTCTCCAAAGCTTGGACGTGAGCGTCCTTGACATGGCATTTTGCCTAGTACCCATGGAAGTTCTGGGGAATCTACTCTTCTTCAGCCTCAGCTCCATCGTTTTGCTCCTCTTCTTCGACTTTGCCATCCACTTCTTTGTCCACGGCCTCTTCTATGGTCATTCCCGCCATCTCCTCTTCAGCCTCAGATGTGATGTCCTCTAGATATGAATCCGCCATTGAGGGATGCGCGCCCTGAGCGGATTGCTGCAGAGGGGAATCTTCTTCCTCAGCTTCGGAAGGGTGGCAGGAAGGAGATCCGGGATTCATGGTGGCAAATGAAGGTTGGATCCCACTATGGAATGTGTGAAGTTCTTGGTGAACTGTTCCGGCGGAAAAAGCCACCGGCGGCGAGGAAATCCTGCAGTGGCTCGTCGGAGATGATGGAGCTCTCGTGGAGGCGCTGAGGAGAGAGAGAACGTGGGAGGTGAATGAGGTGTGACTGGCCGGGAGTGACAGGCTGGGGTATATATAGGCCCCGAACCTCGAGATTCATGCCCGCCATCACAACTGCTCATCCTGATCACGAAAACCCTAATCCAGCGACATGTGTCCGGGGGTAAAAAAGTAACTTCGCTAAAATAGTGCATGCGTTGTGAATCTTGCCCTAGAAGGAACTACGTGCCGATATTTACGGCAGATTTCTATGGTATGATCTAACGGATCCCAGAAATCTCGCTAAGTTAAAACTACGTCGCATGATCCGCTATTTATGATGGATTGAAAGATGAAGAAAGAGGAACATCAAGAACCGCCATCCAGACGCAGAATAGAAGATGAGCTATGGCGGATAGACTACACCAAAGACGAGGCATGCCGGATGGAGATGGCGATCTTGAAGTTCCCTGCGGGCTACTGTTGGGGATATACCAAATGGGCATACTAGCGACATAGTCCTAAACCAGCAAGCCAGGGTGGCCCATCAGGGTGGTATGGCGGATTGCCTATCGGGCGGCCCAGTTGCTGGAGAAACCATGGTGGTACTGGACGCAGGAGCTCATGGCGGATCCGTAGATAGGCCCATGGTGGGTTGCCTTGTAGTACACGCATAGGACTTAGTCTAGGACTCCAAGTTGTATCCGTTCTGGTACCAACGTGTAACCCACGCCAGGCGCCTTTATAAGCCAGCGTGGAGAAGCCCTTGAGGCATAGCTTAGACTTACGGCAAATCGCATAGCGAAACAGCCAACCTCTTTATTGTAACTAAGCACTTGTTGCCATATAGTGAATTATAGCAGCACGTAGGGTCTCGCCACCGTTGCGGGATCTAAAGCTGGGTAAACTCGTGCTACCACCATCCCGGATTGCTCCATCATGTTCACCCCCTTCCACAAACCACCATACACCTACCCCTATGGCAGATCTGTTGACGAAACCACAACAACAACAACAAAATAAAAATGATAAGGAGAGGTTATTACAGTAGTAATAACTTCCAAGACTCAAATAAAAGAAAAATAACTAAAAGGAAAACATTGGGTTATCTCCCAAGAGTGCTTTTCTTTAATGCCTTTGAGCTAGGCGCAGAAAGTGCAAATCAAGTATTTTCGAAAGAAGCATTAAGATCAATTGCAGAAGTCCTATCAACAATAAATTGAATTGTGTCCAAATGAGTTTTTGAAGATCCTTTATGATCACGCTTTGGTACACTACTTTCATCAAAAAGATTTTTAGGACAAACCCAATTGAAATTCTTTTCCAAAGCTTCATGCATTCCTACTAGTTTGCAAGGTATTGGTACTTTGAAATCTTCTTTGGTTGTACCAACAACTTTGACATGCGAACCAAGCATATTAAAATGCTCGAAAACTTTCCTAGCTTCAATAACAACATCTCTAAATTCTCTATGCAAAGTTTCCAAGATAAAATCTTTCTTTTCAGAGTCTTCAATATCATGAAGCTTAAGAAACATGTGTTGCATAAAAGGATTAAGGCTAATGAACCTAGCTTCCAACATGTGAAATAAATAAGCAGCAGCAATTTCATAACTAGGAGCAAGCTCAGCCAAAAAAATTTCCTCAACATCTTTATGCATACTAATATGATTAAAGAACTCCTCGATGTTACTTTCCCAATAATAGAACCACTACCTACTGAGAGGTCCTCCAAAACGTACTTAGGGAACAACATGATGCACTAAAAGTAATAAAGTAACAACTATAAAGGAAACTAATTTTTGTGTGTTTTTGATAAAACGATGCAAGCAAAAAATAAAGTAAAGCAAAACAATAAACAAAGTAAAGGATGTGCGTGCGAAACTCCCCTGGCAGAAGTCTTCTCTTTCCTCGGCAACGGTGCCAAAAAATTAGCTTGATGCGGGCAGATGACCACCCAGTTGGGAACCCCAAGAGGAAGGTATGATGAGTATAGTAGCAAATTTTCCCTCAGTAAGAAACCAAGGTTTGTCAGTCCAGTAGGAAAAAGCCAAACTCAGAAGGTGATGCTTGCTAGCTTCGTGACACTCCAACAAGGGTGCCGTTTACGATTCTTATTAGTGCGTCTTCAATTATCAGCCACACGGAACCTGCACACAACACAACCAAATACTTTGCTCCCAACTGACGATGAGGTTGTCAATCTTACCGGTTTGCTGTAAACAAAGGAATGAGCGTATCGAGTGGAAAACGATACTGGTATGCGAGAAAGTAAATAGTGTGAGTAAAGTAAACAGGTGATAGCAATGTAAAGGAAATTGGAGCGGGGTCCACAGTTCACTAGTGGTGTCTCTCCATAAAACAAATAACACATGTTGGGTAAACAAATTACAGTTGGGCAATTGATAGAATAAAGATAATGTGCATATGTTAAGAGGATCACTATGAGATTTACTCTGGGCCTTACAAAAAAATACATAGATCGCCATCCAACTGCATCTATGACTAATAATCCACCCACGGGGTATCGTCCGAGGACCCCATGAATATTAAGTTGCGAACAACAGATAATTGCATTAAGCAAAGTGTGTAATGTAAACAAAGCATATGTCCTTGGACTTAAGAATGTTGTTTTCTCCCTAGTAGCAACAACACATCTACAACCTTAGAGGTTTCTGTCACTCCCCCAGATTCAATAGAGGCATGAACCCAACTATCGAGCATAAATAGCCCCTCTTGGAGTCACTGGTATCTACTTGGCCAAGATAGCTACTAACAACGGAGAGCATGCAAGATCATAAACAACATAGAGATAACTTAAGATAAATTTCAGAATAGCAACTTAATCATAACACCAATATTCATCGGATCCCAACAAACACAACATGTAGAATTACATAACGGTGATCTCGATCATGTAAGGCAGCTCACGAGATCTAGACATGAAGCACATGGTGGAGAAGACAACCATCTAGCTACTGCTATGGACCCATAGTCCAAGGTAGACTACTCACTCATCACGCCGGAAGCAAGCATGGCGATGAAGAAGACCTCCGGTGGTGATTCCCCTCTCTGGCAGGGTGCCGGGAAGAGCTTCTAGACCCTCCCGATCTCGAGTCGATGACGGCGGCAGATCGCGATGTGTTTCTGGAAAATTGATTGGGTGTTTAGGTTTTTCCTGTCGGGGGGTCTTTATAGGCAAAGGGGCAGCGTCAGAGGTGGACCAGGGCAGCCTCACACATAGGGGGCGCAGCCAGGGGCTGGGCCGCGCCTCCCTATTGTGTGGCCAGCCCGTGGCCCCCTCCATCTCTTCTTTGGTCTTCTAGAAGCTTTGTTAAATAATAGGAGGTTTGGCTTTTGTTTCATCCAATTCCGAGAATATTTCCTGTGTAACTTTTTTGAAACACAAAAACAGCAGAAAACAGGGAACTGGCACTGTGGCATCTTGTTAATAGGTTAGTTTCGGAAAATGCATAAAAATGCCACGAAGTGTAACGAAACACTTAGCAAATGGTGTAAAAACAAGCATGAAGCATTAAAAATTATAGATACGTTTGAGACGTATCAGCAAGTACCTAAGGCACAAAAAGTGTTAGTTCACAAAAACAGAGAAAAGATACAAGGGGGCTTCAAGAAACCTTACATAGTAACATCTCACAAACGGACTCAATAATACCAATAAGAAAGGAATCTCATTCCTCAAGATGCACGATTCTGGCCACCAGACCCAACACTTTATCTTGAAGAATGGATATCTGCTTCATCAAGCCAAAAGATTTACTGGCCTGGTTCATACAGTTTTCACCTGACGCTTCTTCAAAGACAAATGACTTTCGAGGTCCGTAATCCTCGACAAGTATTCAATGCATCGGCAAGAAGAACGAGGAGGAGAAGGAATCGCAGAGTGAAGCAGATCGGCAGGAGGCGAGTCACAACTATGATCCATTGGTCCACCAGTACACTCACACTGAAAGGCAAAAATACAAAAGGAAACAACTCAGAATTGCAATCAAGCACAACATTCCATAAAGGCGACATATTCACAAATAGTACAGAGCTTCCTGATAAATTCTCAGACAAAATATGAACGAGTTTGCTACATCAAAAGGGAAAGGACTACAAGGAAAGACTAAATCTATGCCACCTCAGCAGCAGGCTCCGTGGCAGTAGAAGGCGCAGAAGAGGCAGCACCAACGCTTGGCGAAGGCATCGAAGCACTTGCCGCAGGAGTTGATGAGAAAGGTGTGGAAGTCGAAGAAGCCGCTGATGGAGTGATAATTGACATGATTCCCGAAGCATACTTCTTTGCCCTCTCAAAGAAGCCTAGCAATTCCGAGAGGGGACGAGCACGAGAAGAGCTAACCTTCTCCCAATTCACCTCCTCGCCATGCGACTGAGCAAGAGCAATACCTCCTTCGACACCCCGCTTCACTGCTCGGCTCTTCATTGTTAGAATAGGATCTTCAACGGTGTCGAAGGCTTTAGCAAGCTTCTTGAGGTCAACTGGCACCTCTGCCCTCTTCTTCGGCCACAACCCGACGAACATCTGTGAAAACACACGACGAATTAGCTAAAGAAATTTCTGAATCGACTGCCAGTCAGACTCCAGTGAATCAACCGCAGCCATCAAAGGATCTTCGGTATCAGGCTGTCGAGGTGCCAGAGGTAGTCCAACGTTTTCTGCTGCAGCATAGATGGCAAAGATAAAAGAAGATGAGAAAATATCAGCAATTAGGAGCACAAGGGAAAAAGTGAAGGAGCTAAAAATAAATAACGCGATGCTTACCACCAAGAAGAGCCAAAATCTTACCCAGGCGTTTGGCTACCGCTAGATCTCTCTGGGCACGACCCTGTTCGGCATCAGCAAGTGCGTTCTCAGCTTTCTTTGCCTTGGTTGCTGCTGATTTAGCAGACTTCTCAACAGCAACCTTGGCAGCAGTAGCAGTGTCCCAAGCCTTCCTAGAGGCATTGAGTTCGGCTTCCAAAGACGCTATACAAGCATTTGGCACCATCAAAGCATTTGCAGCATGGAACAGGGAAAGGAAAGATGAATAAGAAACCATGGAAAGATACATGAGACAGGCAGAAGGCACAACATAACAAAAGCTTACCACGAGAAGCTTGAGCAGCCTTTAGGAACTCGACGCACTCAGCGCCCAAAGAGACAATTTTTTTCATTAGAATCTGTTAAACGAAGTCATAAGAAGAAAGATTCAAGCAAAAAAAAAGAGAAAGCCACAAGAAGCAGTACTCACATCATCAGGAGAGCCCACTGATCGATGGGTGACAAGGGAAGCGCTCGCCTCCGTCGCCTTTTTCAGATGTTTGGAAGAATGAGAAGAGGTACCCTTCTTAACAGGGGCTTCTGGCAACTTCACTACCACAGCAGCTTCTTGAGAAGGCAGATCATTGGCAGCTAAAGTATCAAAAAAGGAAGCAGGGGCAGCATCCCTTTTTAGATCTTCGTCATGACTAGAAAGGGAACAAAAGCAAAAACTTTGCATTAGTCAAAAGAAGGAAAATGAGAAAAAGGATAAGTATTTGAATTTGCAAGACTGACGAGTCAAAAAGGTTGAAAATTTTGACTTCAGAACGATTGGGAGTAGAGGGCTCCCCGGCCGGATTTTTGGGAGCAGAGGTACTCAAAGAAAGAAGCTCTTCCACACGCTTCCTCTTCTTATCAAGACTAGGTTCCTCCGAATGTGCAGGAGGAAGCAACGTAGTTGAACTATTTTCTTCCAGAGAAACTTCATCATCATCTCCGTCCTGGCTTTCATCAGCCTTGGGGGCTTCGGAAGTGGCAGAAACAGGATCAGCCTGAATAGGTCCTCCCTCTAGAAGAGGAGGACGGGAAGCAAAGGGTTGGTGGTCCTGCACAAAAGTAAGTTGCCAAACTATCAGGAAAGCAACAACAGAATACAAGAAGGCAAATAAAATTGGAGAATAAAAGAGCATATACCGCGGGCAAGGGATGCTCGGAGTCAAAGAAATTAGCCGTTAACATTGAAATCTTGTCATCCTTTTTGAGAGTAGTCAAAGCTCTCACTCGTTTGATGAGGCTCTTCTTATCCAAGTCCTCTTTGGACACTCGAGAAGAATCCTCCAAGCCAGAGTATGACCACAACTTGGAAACACGATGTTGAAGAGGCTGAATTCGCCTCCACAGGAAGAATGACATGAGATGCGTCCACGACAGCGCACCTCCACTTGCACTTTTTAGTGTTTGGATGCGGGTCAGCAATGGCTTGATATCTTCCATCTCAGCTTCCGTGGGAGGAGAATCACACGACGACAATTTCTTCAGATCTTGGTTGGCATCAAAGGGAGCAATGCTGTAATGGTCAGAGGGAGAATTTTTCTGATCTTTGATATAAAACCACTTCTTCCTCCAACCTTGCACCGAGACAGCCATGTTAAACTCCAAATAGTGTGCCTCCATGCTGATAGAAAGCCCCACCTAGCTCAGGTTTCTTTGATAAAGAGACACTAGGGCAAAGGCGAAAGAGAAATTTCCAGAGAGTCCAATGAGGTTCGATCCCCGGAAAAGACTCGCAAAGAGTAATGAAACAAGCAATGTGCAAAATAGAATTTGGCGTGAGCTGGTGAAGCTGCACGCCGTAAACGAAGAGAAGCCCGCAAAAAAAATTGTGGGCAAGGAAGGATAAACCGCACAAAAGAAAGGCGAGGAACATCACCCGATAGCCACTCAGGGGCTTGGGGATGCGTTGGGGGCTGGGGAAGATGACTTGATCACCTCCGACGAGAAATCCATTCTCCTCGGCCTTGCTCAGATTGGATTGTTCAAACTCCTATGGCACCCAACTGGTGCACATGTTGGTGATCTGCTTCTTCGTCATCTGGTTCTTGTGAGCAACTCTCTTGACGGGCATATGCAAGAACTACGTGCGGGGGCTATGGAGAGGCTCAGAAGCGCAAAGGAGATGTGGCAATGGTGGTGGCAGAAGAGCAAGGAACTGGTAAACAGTAAAAACCCCACTCTCTCCCTTATAAAGCTTCCTGACAAAGAAACATGGGCTGAGACGTGGCGCAAGAAGTGGAAGCGGTAGCCCACTAACGGGCACGAAAAAATGTGAAATTACTGTGTTGCCCACGAGCAATGATCAGCGCTCAGTCAAATCAAGCACAGAGTGACTCTCTCCATGACATCACAAACATTGAGTTGTTGAAGAATATGACAACAGGGTTCAATACAGCAGGGAGTACTCATCTTTGAGTCTATACCCAAAAATAATTTTCAACTATAGCCTCGGGGGCTACTACTATCGGGAGCGCTGAGCGTGCACCCGATGAATATCATCGAGCAGAAGATAGCAGTGAAGCAAGGGAGGAAAGAAGAAAGTATATATGAGTCTATACCCGAAAATATTTGACTATAGCCTTGGGGGCTACTTCCATCGGGAGCACTGGTCACGCACCCGACGATATTATTAAATAAGCTTCTATGTGGCGGATGAAGGAAGAAAATTTTATTTGAGCCTATACTCGAAACATGTTTTCGACTATAGCCTCGGGGGCTACTCCCATTGGGAGCGCTAAGTGCGCACCCGACGAAAATTATTAAATTTATAAAAAAGTAAAAGAAGGCGAAAGAAGATCTAAATAGTGCAATCACTCCCATCGGGAGGGAATTTATATTTGTCAAGGTAGGACAAACCAAATATTTTTAGAGCTAAAACAGTCAAACAAGGCTACAACATATGATTCTCGAGTTGCGTCATCGCGATGAAACTCAAGTTCCATGATTGAAATATATCGTGAAGGTAAGACCCCAGGATCCGTCCTGTGTGGCCTGGTATACGCACATGGATGTGCTCTGCTAGTACTTATCCGTGTCTATGATACAAAGAAAATCCTGGTGGATGCACTGGGTAACTTGAGAACCACTGGGACTCGTTCTTTGTAAGTTCTAAACGCGGCAAAAGAATGGGTTTGACCAGTTTCCCAGATTCAAGACCAAGGGGATTGAATTTGAAGTAAGTGAAAAGTATCTGCTCTGGCAGTTAACTAGCCTCTTGATCCGTCAGAGTTGTCAGGCTTGTTCATCAAAACCCCTTGTGAGATAGTATAATGAAAGATGTTTATTTTTTAGTGCAGGAAGAAGAAGTCGAAAGATTGATCAAGCCGAAGATATGAAGATTTGAGATTCAACCCGAATCTACAATTCTGGTAGAATCTTGGGGGCTATCGACAAGGGTATGGATAATAGATCCCGCTACTTAAGTACCCCTGAGGCTCGTTAAGCTAGGCCCAAGTGTAATCATAGCTGAAATACGAGTTCATATCATATACCAGAGTTGTAATATGTATCGGACCCCTCCTGTTCCTTGAGACCTGGCAACCTATATATAGGGGACAGGAGAGGACGGTCAGGGACAGATTGAAATCAAGCCAAGTTAATCACCATGTTTACTTTCGATACACACCTTGTTTTACTGATATTACCTTTGAGTTCATCCGATGCCCTATTCCCTCGATCCTAAGTCCTTCATCTAGGACACTTGTTGAGTTAACCCTTGTCACTAATTATAACTATACATATATACTTTTGATGATAAACCTTCCGCGAACAAGAGTTGCTCCTGATTCTTTCTAGCATGTCACTACACATTAATGTTACACACAATTTTCAGATATGAATAGTTTAGAATAATAAATAGTAGTGTTTGTGGTTTCAATTGAAGTCGAGCAATTTAGCACAATAAATAGAGATGTCAAAACCTATGCATATGTGTAGGTGAAAATACATTTAGGGCTATGGGAGGTAACATTAACCAAAGTGTGCCCATTTATCACAAACCAAACTATGAAAATCCACAACAAACCATGACTTAATTATTACAAATTTACCTAAAACAAAGAACTGCATGAACCTCTTGTAGTACACAAAAATTAACCATACTATATGTCTACTGAAAGAACATTTCCTGAGTTTTATGTGTTAGATAACTATATTAGTGAATTAACACATTGATCAAGTGATGTGCAAGTTTTTAAGTCACCGAAAAAGGAGATGGTGTGCTCTCTATAATGGGCGGATTATTGGCCGAATAATCCATCCCCATCCTAAAATCTGCTAGTCTCGAGGTGGCTTGCTCTCTGTAATGGGGTAGATATTTGGCCGGATATTCTGTCCCCTTGAAATTTGCAAAAGTCTCAAGGTGGTTTGCTCCCTGTAAAGGGGCGGAATATTGAGTTGATTTTGCCCGGATTATCCGCCCCCTCCCGCCCAGATATCCTCCCCCCCCCCCGTGAAGACCAGAGGTGGTTTGCTCTCTGTTTTGGGGTGGATATTTCATGGGATTTTGGATGGATTATCCAGGGGCCAGATAATCTGCACCCATTTAACCCGGAATATCCACCCCCAACAGTCATATTTGGAAGTGGGGTATAAATACCCCATCACCTCTTCTTCCCCAAGTTGCTCGAGCTGAACAAGAACACCCACCATTGTTGGAGCCCCCAAGCTACAATATCTCCCTCCTCAACCCACGAAAGCTCTTGATCTTTCGAGAATCGAAGGAGGAGGCCTTGATCTACATCCTCACCAAAGCGATTTACTTTCCCCTCTCATTTGCTTGAGGAATTTGTGTCTTGGGTTTCCTTGAATCCCTAGACCTTGATTTGTGTATTTCATATCTTGTTACTTGTTGTTTGACAGCATTGTGTTGTCCTTGGGAGCCTCCAATTCGGTTGTGGATGCATGCCCCAAGATTGTAAAGGTCGGTTCCGCCTTGAGGAATCCCTTAGTGGAAAGTGAGCTAGGCCTTTGTGGTGGAAGCTTGCACCGGAGATTAGGGTGAGCCTTTGTGGTGTTGGTTAGGTATTTGTGGCAACCACACCTCTCCAACGTAGACGTACTTCTCCTAAAAAGGAAGGAACTATGGGAATTTCATCTGTGTCTCTGTGTGCTCCACTCTCGGTGCTTAGCTTGCTAGTTGTTATATAGGTAAATTCACCCTAGTTGCATATCTAGAGAATTTACCTTTTGTGTCAAGCCTAAATTGAAAAGGAATTAAAATTTGAGTAGCACCTATTCCCCCCCCCCCCCCTCTAGCTGCCCTTACAATCCGTTCAATTGGTATCAGAGCCTCGGCTCTTTATTCGGGCTTAACCGCCTAAGAGTATGAGCACCCAAGCTAGTGAGGGCTCGAGTAATCAAGTTTCCATGGATGATTTCGAAACCTTGGAATCATCCATGACATTTCAAATAAGCGAGTTGCGTGAAATGATAGCGCAACTCATGCAAGCTAAACTTTCTAGTGCTCCTCCTCTCCTGGATAAACCCGCTACTCCACAAGTGGAGAATGTGGGGTTGGAAGAAGAGGTTGCCGACAAACAACAAGAGGCTAGGTCATCCACTAAGGGCGACGGGAAAGGTGAATTCCCTCATTGGTCTTCACCCGACCCACCGGTCCCTCACTCTCATATTAACAATAGAGGTGACCCACCCAAGCTAGATGCATTAAACTTTGGTCAATGGCAATATCAAATGATCTCTCATATGCGCAGTTCTTGCATCGAGCTTTGGAGAATTGTTGAAGAAGGATTCAAGGCTGTGGATCCCAACAACTTGACAAGAAGAGAGGTGGTCAATAGCCAACTCAATGCAATCGCTCTTCACATGATTCAAATTGTCATTGGGTCCAAGGACTTGACTCACATCCAACAATTCTCCACCGCCAAAGAAGCTTGGCAAGGCCTCTCCAATGTATTTGTTGGCAATGAGAGTACGAAGAGAACAAGATATGTGTCCTTTAGTAATCAAGCAGAGGGATTCTTCATGAAGGATGGTGAGGACCATCAAGAGATGTACCGAAGACTCAAGGCTATTGCTACCACCTTCAAGAAACCTAGGTGCTCATCATATTGATGATGAATGGATCAAGATGAAGTACATTCTTGCTTACATGCCATTTGAGCCCACGGATTTGAAGAGTGTTCAAGGGAAACATAACTTTCATGAGATGACCTCCAATCAAGTGATGCAAGAGATGCAAGCCTACAAGGTTGCCGCACAAAATGTGGAAGATGCTTGTGCTTGTGCCATGGGAATGCAAAGTAGTTCCAACCTTGCTTTGAAGGCAAGTGTGGTTGAGAGAGAAGTTCCTCTTCAAGAAAGTATTGAAGCAAGACTAGAGATGTGCCCCAAAGATATGAGGCATGAGTACCATGAGCACATGGCTTTCTATGGAAAGACCTTTTGGTTTGATCCCAACAAGGCTAAAGAAGACAATCAAAGAAGAAGCAAGTCAAGTGGATTTCAAAGGAATGACAACAATGGTCAAAGGGTGAGGACATGCTACAATTGCAATGATAGATTTCACTTTGTTGCCGAGTGTCCTTACGAGAAGAGAGAAGATCATGGTGGGAAGCTCATTCTCAAGAGCAAGACCAAGTCACCATCAAAGAAGCCATTTGTGAAGAAGGGTGGATCCAAGAAGAAGCAACAACCTAAGTTTGTGTTCTTGACTCAAGAAGAGTACTCCACAAGTGAGAGTGATAAATAAGAAACCCCTACTGGTGAGATGGCCGCAATTGCAACCACCTTCACTCCTCCCACATCACTCTTTGAATCCCCCAATGAGGACTCTCCCATCAAGAACGTCAAGTGCCTTATGGCGAAGTCGTCCGAGGTATCACCCACCCCTTCCTCCTCCATATCTAAGACAAATGATGCTTCTTTGAATGATCTTGCTGGTCTTAGAGTAAAGGAAGAAATCATTGCTTTTGATGAATATGTGTCTAGTGTGGAAGGTGTTCACAAGTTACAATTTGAAAGCCTATTAAGTCAATATGGTAAGACTCTTGAAAAACTTGATGAACAAAGAAGGCTTGAAAAAGAGTATGCTCATGACATTGCCTCACTAAAAGACTCTCTTGAAGGAGAGGAAGAGGAAAGAGATATTCTTGAAGAGAAGCTCGATTCCATGGAGGAATCTAATAATGAAGCAATCTCCAAACTCATTAAAGAGCATGACCATGCTCGTGCCAAAGTAAAATTTCTTAAAAAGGAAAATATTGAATTTGGTGTTTGACAAGGGTATAGCTAATAAAGCCTATTACGTGTGTACCCCTAAGGCCCGTTAAGGTAGGCCAAGTATAGTCATAGTCGAGATACGAGTCTATACCATATATGGATGCTATAATTTGTGTTGAACCCGACCGGTTCCTCGAGACCTGGCCACCTATATATAGGGGCCAGGAGAGGACGATCAGGGACTGATTGAGAATAAGCCAAGTTCACCACTATGTTTACTCTCGATACATGCCTTGTTTGACTGACTTTTACCTTCGAGTTCATCCGATGCCCTATTCCCCCGATCTTAAGTCCTTTATTTGGGACATTTGTCGAGTTAACCCTCGTCAATTGGCGCCGACCGTGGGGACTCTGGGCATTGGAATCATGAATTCGATGGCTTTTTCACTTCCAGCCAACAACAAAATAGAAATTGATAGAAACCAGAGATGGAACTAACAATCGGAAGTATGAACTTTTGCATCGGATCTTCGGGTTCAATTCAGCTTTTGGATCCGGCGAAACCAGATCTATCAGCAAGTGAAACCAAGACAATCACAATGTCAGAATCATCGATGGGCTCTTCCAGCGAGGTAAACTCACCGGTCAGCTTTGCAACAATGAAAAATTTAGAAGGAAAAATTGAAGAACTCGATGAAACCATGGGAAGCCTCGACTTAGGAGGAACAACGGATCAATCATATCTTATTCAAAAGGACTTCACCACCCGAAGCAGTGGTGTCTCCAATAATATACACCAGCTATGCATCATCATCACTGAAGCAGCAGAAGAAAACAACAATGCAGACGATGCAGCAACTCGCGTACAAGCAGGCAAGTCAAGGAGTAACAGCAAAAAGGAAAAGGAGAAAATCCATGTCTCCACCAGAGAGTGGAGAGTGATCATGTCAACTATCAATCATGGTACAGAGGTACCTGCCAACTCGAGAAGGGAAGTATTGATGGGGTATCAATATGCCCTGCATCAGCATAAAAAGAAGTTACGGGAGAAAAAAGATGAGTTCAGGAGAAGTCAAGAAAACAACAGTGCATCAAGTGGAGCATACTGGGACGAATACAACAAAGCATCGGACTCCAGCAGACATTGGGAGCCAAAGCATAGTAGAAGAACAACAGTGCGAGCAAGGGAGGAGAACCATACGAGAAGTGCAAGCGCACAACCATCGAAGGACGAGGAGGATTTTGTGCAAGAAACACCAGAAGCAGCATTAGTAGCAGCACAGGCGTATCTACTAACTACATGACCAGAACCCAGAGATTTATGGGAGCACATGCATCAAGTAGCAATAAAAAGTCTTGGGTTAGTAGAAGACAAGCTAAGGAAACATTCTGCAAAGAAGAAGTTGACGTATTACGAGAGTAAGAAAAGCATAAAGTACCAATCATCGCAAAGCCAAATAAGTGATTCATCAGGCGACGAAAAGCACAAGGCACGAAGGGAGGACACAAGGAATATTATAGCACAAGTAAAGGTGAACAAATCACACTATGCGTGGAAGGAAGAAAATTATGAAGACGACAAAAAGGAGATGGGCGCGCTATGCTTTACCTGAAGGGTTCATAGAACGCGAGTACTCAAAAGATTTAAGTTGCCACATGATCAGCAAAAGTATGATGGATCGCAAGAACCTCGACTATGGTTATCAAACTACCTCCAGGCAGTAGAAATACTCGGAGGAATAAGAGCAACGGCGATGCAAAGTCTGCAATTACACCTCACCGGCGCAGCGCGGTCCTGGTTGAGTACCTTACCCAATGAATCCATCGAAAGTTGGGGCAAGCTAGAAAACCAGTTCGCAAGAAACTTCCGTTCGACATACAAACACCCAGCGTCACTAGAAGAAGTCAAATCCTGCATGCAGAGAAAGGGCAAAACCTTACGTTCATACATACATCGATGGAGTATAATAAAAAACTCGGTAGTAGACGTCTCCAATGAGCGGGCAGTAGATACTTTCTCAGCCGGCCTTCGTCGTTCGTATCTCGTGGAAGAATTGGGAAGAACAAGGCCTAAAACAGTGTCAGAACTAATGGAGATAGTAAATAGATTTGCCGATGGAGAAGACGCCTACAACAACAAAAGGGCGCGTTCACCAGAAGTCGACAGAGCAAGTAGACAAAGGCGTAGGTCTGGAATGAGGATAGCCACGCAAGACGCAACACTACTAGGAAAACCCTTATCCATGGGCCCATTATCTGTGGAGCACTAAGTTTCGGTGCTCCACGGATAAGTATCCGTGGCGCATAAAATACAGGTGCTCCACAGATATCATCTTACCCGTGGCGCATCTCAGAAAGGATGCGCCATGGATAAGTGGGCCCTACCGAGCACCAGGGCCTGGGGTGTCAGGCCCCCATATCTGTGGCGCATGCACTTGGGGTGCGCCACGCATAATGTGTATACCCGTGGCGCACCACATATACATGCGCCACGGATATTTGTGGCCCCACCCTCTGAAAAAGGTGGCAGACATATCCGTGGAGCACCACTTTGAGGTGCGCCACGGGTATATATATCTGTGGAGCACCATACTGAGGTGCGCCACGGATATGTCGTACCTACCACCATAAAGGTGCCATTTCCCCTACCTCCCACTCCAAGCCCCCCACTCCCATAGATCTAGCTCTAGCTCTAGTTCCTCTTCTCTCTCCACCCCCATTTTCTTCAACTATTTCTCCATTTTAGGTAGCTAGCCAAAACTTGGATTTGGATAGATATGTAAGGGTTGACTTCCTCCTCCTCCCCTCCCACACATATATATATATATATATATATCTAGCTCTCCTCCCAACTAGCTAGCACATATCTTGTCTCCCTCAATAGTTTGGCTCTCCGCTCACGGATTCATCGGTATAACTTGTCTAATAGGTGAGTATATGGTTGGATGAAAACATGTATGCTTGTTTCCTTGTGGCGGCCAACGCGCGGCGCACGTATGGCGGTATGTGATATATATGGCATATATGCATGTTTTGTATGTGATCGAGAGGGGCATGGATGCTTGTGTATGGTTTGTGCAGGTACCGGCGCGTGGTGCATGGATGTTTGCCGAAATATTGATTTATGTCTATTTCGGCAAACTTTTGCACTACCCATATGTCCTATTTATAGGGAAGGTCATGCCAAATTTTTCTGGCGATATGACCATAAATTATTCTAAATATTCTCATTTGCTCCATACCGTGCGCGCAGGCAATGATGGTGTGCCACATGAGCGAAGGTGTGGTGGCTAGATACAAGGAACGCACGATGGCCGTCATGATTCGGAACAACATGTCCGAGATAAGATGTCCTTGTCATAGATGCAACCTTAGGGCCCTAATCAAGCCTGATTCTGATATATTGGAGAAGCACTTGCTCATGAGTGGTTTCATGAAAGGCTACATTGACGAGGATGTCAACAATGGGCCCCCGCCAGCAGGAAATGGTGACGTGGGAGGCCGACGAGAAGGTGAAGAGTCACCTAGACATGCTGAAGGAGATGCGGGACATGATGATGACACCGGATCCGATGGTGGTGGAGAAGACGTAGACACGGAGACACCACTAACTTCAGCCTTGCGGGACCCTTATGTTCAAGAACTGCTCCTCACAGAGACAAGCACCACCAAAGCTGTTGCCCGTGAGAAAGACAAGCTGGAGCAAATGGAGAAAGATGGGAAAACTCCGTTGTATCCTGGGTGCCGGCCCGGGGATACACACCTGAACGTAACCCTCAAAGCTTTGGAGATGAAGGTGCAACACAAATGGACCGATGTTAGCTTCGACGATAACATGGCATACTAGCACGAGAAGCTTCCCGAGGGGAACACATTGCCAAGGAGTACCGAGGAGGCCAAGAAAGTCATGTGCCCTCTCGATCTACTGCACGTGAAGTACGACGCAAGCATCAATGATTTCATAGACCCTAAGGAACAGAGGGAACAGGAAAGTTCCTCGAAAAGTGGTATGGTACTTTCCTATCACCCCCCATCTAAAGCGGTATTTCATAGACCCTAAGGAAGCAAAGCTCATGCAATGGCACGTGGAAAGGGAGAAGCCCGAAGATGATCCGGAGAAGGGAATGATCCTGACACACCCTGCGGACGCTAGCCAGTGGCTCGCGTTGGACATGGAAGACGGTTTCGGGGACAATGCCAGGAATGTTAGGCTGGGTATGAGCACAGATGGACTCAATCCCTTCGGCAACCAGAGTAGCACGCATAGCACCTGGCCCATCTTTGTATGGCTGTACAACCTTCCCCCCTGGCTGTGCACCAAGCAGAGGTACGTACACATGAGTATTCTTATTCAGGGGCCGAAACAACCGGGTATCGACATGCACCTGTATCTCGAGCTGTTGAAAGAGGAGTTAGCTATGTTGTGGGAGACGCCGACACGTACGTGGGATGCCTACAAAGGAGAGTATTTTGGTCTGAGAGCCGCGTTGCTCACGATGGTGCAGGACTATCCTGGATACGCATATGTCTCTTGCTAGGTGGCCCATAGACACAATGCATGTGTCAGGTGCATGGATAAAACGTCGCATGTCTAGCTACCGAAGGACCTCGGTTCTTCAAAAATCGTGTTCCCTGGCATTCGAAAGTGGCTTCCCGCCGATCATCCTTGGAGAAACACGGAGATCCTTGGAGAAAACGCGGAGAACACCTTGAATTGGTTGAACCTTGGGTGTTAGAGCACAAAAGCTTCATTGAGAAGAAGTTCAGTGACACGGGCAGACGGAGGATGAAGGGAGACGTAACTAGAGAGCACAACTCCAGCTTTACGCGTTGGTTCAAGGAAAAGCTACTCCAGCTTCATCATGGTAACATGCCTTCCACGAAAGAGGAAAAACTCTTATTCATCTTGTCACAGGGCCCTGCGATGAACGTGAGGACCTATCAGGCGTACGACATCAATGGTTACACATTCTACACCGAGAAAAAGGACCATAGCAGCGAACACCAGAACTCGGGGGTCACGATGCTGTCCTACGCGGACGAGGAATCCACCGTCAATGAAAGGTTCTTCGGGAGGATCGAGGAGATATGGGAACTCAACTACTCTGGAGAGAAGATGCCGATGTTTCGGGTCAGATGGGCCAAGAACGTTGAAAAAGAAGGCCGGTACTTCACCACCATGGTCATACCCAAAGCCAAATCCAGCGCGAACGTCCAGGCGAAAAATGAGCCATGGGTACTAGCGAGCCAGGTTGATCAATGCTTCTTCATTACCGACCCGGTAAGGCCTAGCCGCGTTGTCGTTAGGAGGGGAAAAAGGAGCATCATCAGAATGGAGGGAGCGGCCATCGAGCAAGACTTTGACAAGTACGGTGATCCCAAGATAGAAGAGGAATTCAACAAGTACTTCGACAGGCCTAGTGATGCCGCTGAAAGAAGGAAGACCACCCTACCCGCTAAAGGATGCCCGTACACGAGAAGAAATCCCCATGTTTCCGGGCTCAATTATTCAACCGCGACGAAGAAGGGCAAGAAGATCGTGACGAGTCGACGACGGTAGCTCATTCGGAATCGACATCGGACAACATGTGCCATAGTATTTGTGATCATGCAAGCATGTTTTTGCACTTTGTCATTCCTTTCGTTGCATAACATATATACTACATGTCTATAGAGAGATGGCGAAGTGGTACGTGGTGTACAGTGGTCGGGTTCTAGGAGTCTACGAGGAGTGGGAGGACTGCCAGGCACAGGTCGGTGACCAACTTCAGCGGCAACTGCTACAAAGGGTACAAGACAAGAGAGCTCGCGGTCTCCAAGTGGAGGAGACACGTGTGGAAGAAGAATCGGATGAAGTTCTTGATTATGGTCTCGATCTTGCTCATCGTCGTCGCCGGTGTGATCTATTCGTTCATATAGTAGTCTAAGTGATATGTAACTCCATATATAATATGTAATGATCAAAGTTGTACTTGTGTAATGATTCGTCGACACTTGACCATGTATTTCGACACTTGACTTTATATTGATGTCTTTCGACACTTGACTTTGTATTGATGTATTTTGGTGAATTGCAGTGTTACTGATGTGTATATCTTTGCATTTCTGTTGTATACTATATATTTTTGTGCTGTATACTGTGTATTTCTGCTGTATTCTCAAAAAAATACAAATAGAAAACATACCAGTGGAGCACCAATTGGGTGCGCCGCAGATATTATGCGTGGCGCACCCCTTCTAGGTGCTCCACGGATAGGACACTTAACCGTGGCGCACGTGGGCGTGCGCCACGGGTAATAAATACCAGTGGCTTGATATGCGTGGCGCACCACAGGTGCGCCACTGAAGCCCAAAGAGGTGCGCCATAGATAAGGGTTTTCCTAGTAGTGCAACCAAATAGCCGAAGGGTACGAAATAAAAGATGTAACGATCCGGAAAAATCCCCAATATTAGAATTGCTTGTTATTTTCTTTTTCACGTCATTGTGACGTCATGCATCTTCATCTCATGTATATTTAATAATAAATTATTTTAATCAAATCTATTTTGTTTTCGCTAATTATCCAGACGGTTTAATAAACTCTCCACTTTCTTATTATTTTCGAAATTAAAATAAAATAGTATTTCCGGTCTGTTTTCAAATCACCAAAATGTTTTATCATTTTGTTAAAATAAAATTAGGCGAAAGCCGAATAAATATTTGGGCCAAAACTAGCCTATCTATTCTTTGATCTATTTATGGACAACCATGTCTTTGTTGTTTCACAAACCCTAGCCTCCTTTTATCCACTTCTTCTAGATCTGAAATCTTACCCAAAATTCCCCCCTTTGTTTCCTCGCTATCCTCCTCAACTTTCGTTGCAAAATCATCTCAGTTTTTCGCCGCCGGTGATTTCTTTTTCTCTCCGTCGCAGCACCACTACTCCTCTTAGTTCCATGGAGCACAACAACTGCTTGCAGATCCACTCCCTGGCTCGCTTCTTTGATCAACGAAACCAAACAGCTAGCTCCGAGTGATCCTCCAACTCAAATCGATCAGTTCCACCAACCACTAGAACACCACACGGCAGCAGCTGGTCAAGCTTCGTTGACCTACTAGGGGCTTGGTCCCCGTGCCTGCTCCCGCCCGCCTTGCTCCTTCATCACCACGGAGAGCCAGCCAGCTCCACTCGCCAGCGCGTGCCCTTCTCCCTGCTCGCCAGGCTCCATCGATCGCCACCACTCCAGCACGCCCCCTTGGGCCTTGAGCCAGCACCCTGTCCGATACCTTCCTTGCCGTCTTGCATCGCCCATGCATGCCACCTGCGGTTGAGCCCGCGTCGCCGCCCAGCAGCCGACCGCCTGCGCGCCTCGGTCGTCGGCTGTCATCTCGTTCAAATTTTTCCATAGCAGGTTCTGACTTGACCATCGCGCCATGAACGGCTGTTCGCATGCGCTCATTTCTTTCGGTTGTTTTCCTGGTGCGTTGCTTCATGCCAGCCTGAGTCCAGCTTTGCCAGGTTTTCGTGCCCGCTTGCAGGTTTTTAGCTCACGGTAATCCCGGAACCCTGCCTCCGTCCGATGACCGTCTTGCCCAGCAAGTGTTCGAGAAAATGTCTACATCTATTTTGGCCTCCGTTTGATCTTTCCGGTGACCCTGTTCATTTGCATGATGCCATCGTTGGTCCTGGTAACTACTACTTCACCGACAAGTTCTACATCCGACGATCGCTACTTCGACTACATCGGCTATTGGAACATCAAGACGGTAGCGATGCGACTACTTCCGCGACAACGGCTTCTTTCCAACCCGGTGACCATTCTCCGACCCAAATCGTGAGACCCTCACCTAAGCCTATATTTTTAAATATATATATTTTGTATGCAAAACATTCATGTTGCATTGCATATCATATCCCAGGGTAAATAGGAATCACCTAATAATTAAATATGGAATATGTGGGATTGATATATATTTTATCCCGGTTTCATTTAATTTTGCCTAGCTCATCCATGCTTTGTTTTGCCATGTTAATCAACAATTAATATGCGGGGTAGTAAAACAACTTCAACAATATATGTGTGTGTCGGGATTCCGATTCCGCTTAATTTAGATAAGTTGCATTGCATCATAATTGCCATGTCATGCATACATGCTTCACATGATCATGTCGGTTCTTTTGCCGTAGTAGTAAGTGTTGCATCTGTTGTTTGTTGTAGTGATTTGCTTCTTCCTGGATAGGACGTTTCGTGATGATGTGAGCAACGACAAGTTCTTCGGAAGTTTCTCCGACAATCTTTTCAGGCGAGCCCTTTTCTCTCTACCCATTTAACACTGTTGCTCTCGCTAGCTCTATATTCTAGCCTTGTGTCGCGATGCTTTGTTCGAGTCACTTGTCCTATCCACCTGTTTCTCCAAAGCAAAGCCATAGAACCTTTCATATGTCCTATTAACTATGTGCTTGTTGTTCGAGTTGGCCTTGTGAGTCGTGGGCATGTTCAGGTTTGTTTCAAGTGGTGTTATCTTATCGGGTTGGGAAAGTTATCATATGCTCTACTTTTATGGATATATGTTGTTGGAGATAATCATGGCTTACCTTAACGTTAATAATTAAAATTGAATTAAGCAGAGGCATCGGTGAGTCATTTTGCCTGTTTTACGATGGCTCACGTGTGTCCTCTAGGACCCCGAGATCGCATGAACTGTTCTGAGACTGAGCGCTCTAACCATACATGGGTACGCTTCTGGGCCTCCCCTTGATCACTGCCAGAATCTACACACTTGTCTAGTGGCCACAACTAGTTCGTTGTGTTTCCATTTGTTTCTTGTCGGGCGTGCAGCATGTATCTTATGGTCTGATTTACTTTGGGGGAAGCCGTGTGTGCCTTGTAACCCCTTGTTCTGCACGTCCATCTAGGTGCGGTACATATTGTTAAGTGGTCATCCCCTAGTGGGCTCTGATCCATCTTAACCGTGGTCGCAAACAGCTAGGTCCGTCTCAGAGATTCGGCCGGACTCTCGATACGGGTTAAACTTAGTTAGGTGGCTTCCTGGACTTGTTTGTAGTGAAGGAGAGTGCGAGTCGTGACCTCCTGCCGGCACACCATTGGAAGTGTGCTTCATCATGTGGCATTAAGGGGTGATTGTGCGTTTGGGTACATTTGGCACCCCTGCAGGGTTAAATCTTTTCGAAAAGCCGTGTCCGCGGTTATGGATGACTTGGAGCTGTACTATTCGATCATAGAATAACTTACACCTGCTATTTCCATATTAATAAACTTGTGTAATAAGTTAGCACAACTACAACTACAAACCTGCAATAAAACTTGTTAACCTTGTGAGTGCCTTTGATATTGCTTCTTCATGTGGGTGCGATGAGGTGATTCATTCGCTGGGTTATGTTGGGTGCTAGTATCTAGTTGGTTACTTCTATACGCTCTCTTATCTCAATCTATTTAGACGAAAGTTGTAGTGTGTCTCTGTAGTATGATTCTTTTATTGCCGCTAAGTCCACCATATAGCCTGTAGGCGAGCACAGCTGAATTCCAGTCTCGTGAGTACGTGCCTCGGTACTCACCCTTGTTTTTCTTCTTTTTCCTTTCTCTTTCTCCCTCCTTTTTTGAGAACCGATGGCCCGATCTTCACAGGTATGGGAGCGACAACGTTAGCAAGGTTACCCTTCTGGCTTGGCCTAGGCGGGGTTATGGACTCCATTGTTTATCTTCAGGCCTCTTAGACCCATTTGTATTCTTGTCCGTACTCAGATATTATTTTGCTTTATGTATGATTTGGATCTTTGTATTATATATTTGGATTCTTGACTCGTGGAGTCTTCGTGGTTATTATATATTCTTTTGTGGGTTCTATCATGAACTTGTGTAACTGTTGCTACTCGATTCCACCCGCATCACGTGCACGCTGCAACATGCACGAGGTGCTTGGTGATGCGTTTCCAAAGCGACATCATATAGATTGTGGCATGATCGCTATAATCTGCAAGGTGCCGATTTTGGGGCGTCACAAGTGGTATCAGAGCCCAGGTTTTGTCGATACCCACGGGTCCAGTCTGCCTGTAGGATAACCTTGCCAACAGACGTTGTTGAGTCTAGTGTTGAAACTATTTTACTAAAAATGTGTTGGATAGATCTAAGTAGCTCTGTATTTTACTCCTTACCTTCGTGCTTCTCTCTTCTTACCTTTGTGAGTTTTGAGTCCTCTCTCTTGCCTTTTTCTTTGAGTTTTAGGATCCTACGTGGGTGGACGATCTCTTGCCTTAATCCTATTAGGTCCGATCTTCGGAAGTTCATCATCGTCAACGTGAGCAAGAATCCCTTGTTGGTGGTGTCGCGAAGAAACCTCTTGTTAGTGGTGTCGCGAGGATCCACATGGCGCAAGAAGACCCGATAGTTTACCCAAATCCTCCCACGCCTTAACATGGATCTCGGGGCAAGATCCCTTGTTAGTGGTGTCAATTGTAATGATCCGGAAAAATCCCCAATATAATAATTGCTTGTTATTTTCTTTTTCACGTCATTGTGACGTCATGCATCATCATGCATCTTCATCTCATGTATATTTAATAATAAATTATTTTAATCAAATCTATTTTGTTTTCGCTAATTATCTGGACGGTTTAATAAACTCTCCACTTTCTTATTATTTTCGAAAATAAAATAAAATAGTATTTCTGGTCCGTTTTCAAATCACCAAAATGTTTTATCATTTTGTTAAAATAAAATTAGGCAAAAGCCGAATAAATATATAGACCAAAACTAGCCTACGTAATCTTTGATCTATTTATGGACAACCATGTCTTTGTTGTATCACAAACCCTAGCCTCCTTTTATCCACTTCTTCTAGATCTAAAATCTTACCCAAAATTCCCCCCTTTGTTTCCTCGCTATCCTCCTCAAATTTCGTTGCAAAATCATCTCAGTTTTTCGCCGCCGGTGATTTCTTTTTCTCTCCGTCGCAGCACCACTACTCCTCTTAGTTCCATGGAGCACAACAACTGCTTGCAGATCCACTCCTTGGCTCGCTTCTTTGATCAATGAAACCAAACAGCTAGCTCTGAGTGATCCTCCAACTCAAATCGATCAGCTCCACCAACCACCAGAACACCACACCGCAGCAGCTGGTCAAGCTCCGTCAACCTACTAGGGGCCTTGGTCCCCATGCCTGCTCCCGCCCGCCTTGCTCCTTCGTCACCACGGAGAGCCAGCCAGCTCCACTCGCCAGCGCGTGCCCTTCTCCCCGCTCGCCAGGCTCCATCGATCGCCACCACTCCAGCACGCCCCCTTGGACCTTGAGCCAGCACCCTGTCCGACACCTTCCTTGCCGTCTTGCATCGCCCGTGCGCGCCACCTGTGGCTGAGCCCGCGTCGCCGCCCAGCAGCCGACCGCTTGCGCGCCTCGGTCGCCTGCTGTCATCTCGTTCGAATTTTTCCGCAGCAGGTTCCGACTTGACCGTCGCGCCACAGACAGCTGTTCGTGTGCGCTCGTTTCTTTCGGATGTTTTCCTGGTGCATTGTTTCGTGCCAGCCTGAGTCCAGCTTCGCCTAGTTTTTGTGCCCACTTGCAGGTTTTTAGCTCGCGGTAATCCCGGAACCCTGCCTCCGTCCGATGACCGTCTTGCCCAGCAAGTGTTCGACAAAATGTCTACATCTGTTTTGGCCTCCGTTTGATCTTTTCGGCGACCCTGTTCATTTGCATGATGCCATCGTTGGTCCCGGTAACTACTACTTCACCGACAAGTTCTACATCCGACGATCGCTACTTCGACTACATCGGCTATTGGAACATCAAGACGGTGGCGATGCGACTACTTCCGTGACAACGGCTTCTTTCCAACCCGGCGACCATTCTTCGACCCAAATCGTGAGACCCTCACCTAAGCCTATATTTTTAAATATATATATTTTGTATGCAAAACATTCATGTTGCAATGCATATCATATCCGGGGGTAAATAGGAATCACCTAATAATTAAATATGGAATATGTGGGATTGATATATATTTTATCCCAGTTTCATTTAATTTTGCCTAGCTCATCCATGCTTTGTTTTGCCATGTTAATCAACAATTAGTATGCAGGGTAGTAAAACAACTTCAACCATATATGTGTGTGTCCGGATTCCGATTCCGCTTAATTTGGATAAGTTGCATTGCATCATAATTGCCATGTCATGCATACATGCTTCACATGATCATGCCGGTTCTTTTGCCGTAGTAGTAAGTGTTGCATCCGTTGTTTGTTGTAGTGATTTTCTTCTTCCCGGATAGGACGTTTCATGATGATGTGAGCAATGACAAGTTCTTCGGAAGTTTCTCCGACAATCTTTTCAGGCGAGCCCTTTTCTCTCTACCCATTTAACACTTTTGCTCTCGCTAGCTCTATATTCTAGCCTTGTGTCATGATGCTTTGTTCGAGTCATGTGTCCTATCCACCTTTTTCTCCAAAGCAAAGCCATAGAACCTTTCATACATCCTATTAACCATGTGCTTGTTGTTCGAGTTGGCCTTGCGAGTCGTAGGCATGTTCAGGTTTGTTTCCAGTGGTGTTATCTTATCGGGTTGGGAAAGTTATCACATGCTCTACTTTTATGGATATATGTTGTTGGAGATAATCATGGCTTACCTTAACGTTAATAATTAAAATTGAATTAAGCAGAGGCATCGGTGAGTCATTTTGCCTGTTTTACGATGGCTCACTTGTGTCCCCTAGGACCCCGAGATCGCATGAACTATTCTGAGACTGAGCGCTCTAACCATACGTGGATATGCTTCTGGGCCTCCCCTTGATCACTGCCGAAATCTACACACTTGTCCAGTGGCCACAACTAGTTCGATGTGTTTCCATTTGTTTCTTGTCGGGCGTGCAGCGTGTATCTTATGGTCTGATTTACTTTGGGGAAGCCGTGTGTGCCTTGTAACCCCTTGTTCTGCACGTCCGTCTAGGTGCGGTATGTATTGTTCAGTGGTCATTCCCTAGTGGGCTCTGATCCATCTTAACCGTGGTCGCAAACAGCTAGGTCCGTCTCAGAGATTCGGCCGGACTCTCGATACGGGTTAAACTTAGTTAGGTGGCTTCCTGGACTTGTTTGTAGTGAAGGAGAGTGCGAGTCGTGACCTCCTGCCGGCACACCATCGGAAGTGTGCTTCATCATGTGGCATTAAGGGGTGATCGTGCGTTTGGGTACATTTGGGCACCCCTGCAGGGTTAAATCTTTTCAAAAAGACATGTCCGCGGTTATCAACGATTTGGAGCTGTACTACTCGATCATTGAATAACTTACACCTGCTATTTCCATATTAATAAACTTGTGTAGTAAGTTAGCACAATTACAACAACAAACCTGCAATAAAAATTGTTAACCGTGTGAGTGCCTTTGCTTCTTCGTGTGGGTGCGATGAGGTGATTCATCGGCTGGGTTATGTTGGGTGCTAGTATCTAGTTGGTTACTTCTATACGCTCTCTTATCTCAATCTATTTAGACGAAAGTTGTAGTGTGTCTCTATAGTATGATTCTTTTGTTGCCGCTAAGTCCACCATATAGCCTGTAGGTGAGCATAGCTGAATTTCAGTCTCACGAGTACGTGCCTCGGTACTCACCCTCATTTTTCTTCTTTTTCCTTTCTCTTTCTCCCTCCTTTTTCGAGAACCGATGGCCCGATCTTCA
Organism: Dactylis glomerata; assembly: GCA_007115705.1. Classification (NCBI taxonomy): domain Eukaryota; kingdom Viridiplantae; phylum Streptophyta; class Magnoliopsida; order Poales; family Poaceae; genus Dactylis; species Dactylis glomerata. Next base: position 1,722,739 of record QXEO01000492.1, read on the forward strand.
CTGGTATGGGAGCGATGATGTTACCAAGGTTACCCTTCTGGCTTGGCCTGGGCGGGGTTATGGACGCCATTGTTTATCTTCAGGCCTCTTAGGCCCATTTGTATTCTTGTCCTTACTCGGATACTATTTTGCTTTATGTATGATTTGGATCTTTGTATTGTATATTTGGATTCTTGACTCGTGGAGTCTTCGTGGTTATTATATATTCTTTTGTGGGTTCTATCATGAACTTGTGTAACTGTTGCTACTCGATTCCACCCGCATCACGTGCACGCTGCAACGTGCATGAGGCGCTTGGTGGTGCGTTTCCAAAGCGACATCATGTAGATTGTGGCATGATCGCTATAATCTGCAAGGTTTGGGGCATCACAAAAGATGAGGAGGGTGACGAGAGCAGGGAGTACCAAGACAAAAATAGCCGTAGATGAGATAAGCCAAAATATTTTGACCCATCGGCAGAGGACATGCTTCATGGACCTTGCTGCATCCACTATGCGTAGATGGAAAGAGAGTTCCTAACCATCTGATGAGAGACTGTAGAACATTCCTAAGGTTACAAGATGCGCTGGAGCTAAGCCAAGGAACACATCAAGGAAAAACAACCACAGGTCAAGGATATCAAGTGCAGAATGGTGCAGGTCACCTGAAGCAAAAGGTGTACATATCTGCAATGATCCACCCTATCCCGGAGTCAAAGAAAGAGCAAAAAAGTATATCAAGGCAAGTAAACCTAGCAATATCATCACCACAAGACACTATAGAATATCTGTGGTGGTCCGACCAGCCAATCAGGTTCAGTAGAGCAGACCACCCAAGGAAAGTACCTAAGCCAGGGCACGCACCAATGGTGTTGAAGGCGCAAATAGGAGGATACGATATCGGACCAGTATTTATGAACGTATGCAGTGGAATAAACCTGATATACGCAAAAACTCTCAAGGCAATGAGCATCTCGCTGGAATGGCTGAAGCTGACAGATTTCTCTTTTTATGGAATAGTACCAGGAAGCGCAAACCACCCTCTCGGGAAAATTAAACTCGACGTTTGCTTCTATGACAGCGGCAACTTCCGTAGAGAGAAACTAGAATTCGAAGTGATGGACTGGTCCCCACAATACCATGCAATCCTGGGACGTCCAGCATTTGAAAAGTTCATGGCAGTTCCTCACTACGCATATCTAGCACTCAAAATTCTAGGAACCAAGGGGATTATTACAGTACAAGGAAGCTTTGAAGTATCCAATACTTGCGACAAGGAATTCAACAGGATGGCGCAAACCATCAGCATGACAGCCGAATACGCAAAACTCAAAGGCGAAACTGATCACAACATACTACCTGACATCGGTCGATCCTTGCAAGACCAGGCTTTTAACGCAACTCAAGATTCCAAGAAAATCCAGGTTCACCCTACGGACCCAAGCAAAACCACGTCCATAGCAGTAAACTTGGACCCCACATAGGAAAGCGCGCTTGTCGAGTTCCTCTGTGAGTGCTGGGAAATCTTCGCCTGGTGTCCCTCAGACATGCCAGGGGTTCCTAGGGAACTCGTCAAGCACGCACTAAATGTGGACCCAAAAGCAAAGCCAGTCAAGCAACCTCTACGACGGTTCGATGAACCCAAAAGAAAAGCAATAGCAGCAGAGCTACACAGGTTAGAAAACGGATGCTTCATTAGAGAAATCAAAACATCAACTTGGGTGTCAAATCCAGTAATTGTCCCTAAGAAGAATACAGACGTGCAAAGAGTATGTGTCGACTACATGTCTCTCAACAAGCATTGCCCTAAGGATCCCTTTCCGCTACCTCGCATTGATCAAATAATTGACTCAACAGTGAGGTGTGCAAGGCTTTCCTTTCTGGACGCTTACTCTAGCTAAAACCAGATAAAATTGAAGAAAGAAGATGAAGAAAAAACAGCTTTCATCACACCATATGGCGTCTTTTGCTATCAAGTCATGCCTTTTGGCCTCAAAAATGCAGGAGCAACCTATCAACGGATGATGTAAAACTGCCTTGGAAATCAAATAGGCCACAACATTCAAGTCTACATTGATGACGTGGTTATCACTACAAGAAAAGAGGAGTCTTTAATCAGCGACCAGCAAGAAACTTTCGACAACCTCAATAGGTACAAGCTTAAGCTAAACCCGACAAAATGGTCTTTTGGCATCTCCGCAGGGCAACTACTAAGATTCCTCGTCTCAGCAAGAGGAATAGAGGCAAACCCAGAGAAAATCCAGGCATTATTAACAATGGGAAAACCAGCAAAGCTACATGACATGCAGAAACTCGCAGGACGCGTAGCGGCACTAAGTCGATTCGTCCCACGACTAGGAGAAAAGGCGCTCCCTTTTTATCCACTCATGAAAAAGTTAGACAGCAAATTTGAGTGGACAGAAGAAGCAAATGTAGCATTCACGCAGCTAAAGAAAGTTCTTTCCACACCACCGGTGTTGGTCGCACCGAAAGAAAGGGAGCCACTGCTACTATATATCACGGCCACACATCAAGTAGTGAGCACGGTGCTGGTGGTCGAGCGGAGCGAAGAGGGAATAGCGCACGGAGTCCAGTGGCCAGTGTATTTCCTCAGCGAAGTCTTATCACCAACAAAGCAAAGGTACCCGCATTACCAAAAGCTTACATACAGCATGTTTACAACAACACAAAAGTTACAGCAATACTTCACGGTACAGCCAATAATATTGGTTAACGAAGCCCCACTATCAAACATTTTGAACAACCCTGAAGCAACAGGACGTGTCTCCTTATGGGGAATTGATCTATCTCCCCTGGACATCACGTACGAGAAAAGAAAGGCAATCAAATCTCAGGTGCTGTCAGATTTCACAGCAGAGTGGCTCGAGTTACAAAACACAGGACCACCTGATTTATCGAGTGTATGGATAATGTACTTCGACGGATCGAAAAGTGTCCAAGGTGTAGGAGCAGGGGTAGTCTTAATATCACCACAAGGGGACAAGCTAAAGTACATATTATGGATTAGTTTTCTGCAAGCTTCCAACAATGAAGCCGAGTATGAGGCCCTGCTTCATGGAATGAAGATGGCCAAATCGTGTGGAGCAACTCAACTAAAAATATTCGAGGACTCGAACCTCGTCGTCCAGCAAGTAATGAATCGGTGCGATGCCATCAGCGATAACATGACGGTGTACAGGAACTTGTACTATTATTTAGAAGGAACTTTCGATGGATGCGAAGTTTCACACATCAGTAGAACCAGCAATGAGGAAGCCGATAACCTAGCAAACAATGGGTCCCAATGCCTGGCTATACCACCAGGAGTTTTTTTGGGAGGAAATCATCGAGAGGTCAATAAAAGGCAGCAAAAGTTTGACTCCAGGAGAACCAAGTCAGCATCCGGCGATAGGCTCGAGGGCTGGCGAGCCGGGTAAAGAAAGCACTGCAAAACCAGAGGGAGTCATGATGATTGAAAAAACTTGGATGCAGCCATACTTAGCGTACATGATGAACAAGACACTACCCAAAGATACAGTCAAAGCGTGCAGGATAATACAACGATCCAAAGCTTTTGTCATACTACAAGGGAAGTTATACAAGAGAAGTATAACCGGCGTATTACAGAGATGCGTTACACCTCAAGAAGGACAAGACATATTAAAAGACATCCACATAGGAGTTTGCAGACATCATGCTAGCGGCAGAGCCATAGCAGCCAAGGCCTTTCGAGCAGGATTTTACTGGTTAACAGCCAACGAAGATGCAAAAGACATAGTCCGAAGGTGTGAGGCTTGTCAACGATTCACGTCTAGACCGCACGCACCAGCAGCAGAACTTCAGCCTATACCACTGTCGTCGCCCTTCGCACAATGGGGTTTGGATATGGTAGGATAATTGCACAAGTCATGGCCAGGAGGGCACGTCTACATGTTGGTGGCAGTAGACAAGTTTACCAAGTGGGTAGAAGCAGCCCCGGTGACAACTCAAGATTCCACAGCAGCAATCAACTTCATCAAGTCAATAGTATTTCGATTCGGAGTACCACACAGCATCATCATAGACAATGGGACAAATTTCACATCCAAGGAGTTCAAAAGTTATTGCGAAAGTATGGGAATCAAATTAAAGTTTGCATTCATCGCACATCCCAAAACAAACAGGCAAGTTGAGAAAGCAAACGGCCTAATATGCAACGGAATAAAAAAGAGGCTATTAGCACCCTTGGAGAAAGCAAAGCACGCTTGGGTCGATGAGTTACCCTCCGTGCTCTGGAGTCTGGGAACTACTCCCAATGCGGCTACCCAAGAGACACCTTTCTTTCTGGTCCATGGCGCAGAAGTCGTGCTTCCAGTTGAAATTACTCATGAAGCCCCAAGAATCGCGACTTACGATGAAACAACTTCTACAGAAGCACTTCAAGATGATGTCAACGCACTCGATGAGGCAAGAGATGTAGCACTTGCAAGAGCTACACAATACCAGCAGAGTCTATGAAATTATCATAGTACTCGAGTTCGCCCCCGATCATTCGTAGTAGGGGATCTAGTCTTATGACTCAAGCAGGATGGTCGTGGCAAATTAGAGTCCCCATGGGTGGGACCTTACATCATCACAGAAGTAATACCAGGAGGAGCATATCGACTACAAGACAAGAAGATAGGCAAAGATGAAAGCAACCCGTGGAATGCAGAGCAGCTCCGATGCTTTTATGCATAAAAGACGTCGTCGATAAACAAGTATAATGGCAATACAAGAAAACTGCGAGTAGTGACCCTCTAAACCTAGAACACGAGGCCATAGGTCGGGTTTTTTGGGTCAACTTGACGATGTGTAAAATATGTCAGGTTTTCCCACTCGGGGGCTCCGACCCTCAAGTCGATATAAAGAAGTATAGATACTGTTGAGACCATGTATTCATGTCCTCTCACGAGTTACCATGAGGTTGTTCACAACCCTATATTCGACAAAAAAATGTGACTACTAGAAATACAAAGGCACATCGACACGACAAAATAGCAACACGCACCTTGGAATGCTGATAGTTCCTCTGGTCTATTACTAAACATGATAGCATAAAATAGAGTTCATCGCTAATATTTTGTTACATAAAGTGGGTCACAGAGGCACAAGCCAAAAGGATTACATCAAAAGGAAAATAAAATTTATTGGAAGTGCACTTCGGCTTCATACTTCCTCTGGCACTAAGTCCCGTCAAAGATCTTCACATCAAACCTCGACGTACCACAGTGGTAGTCAAAAAGCATGAAGAAATCTTGATGCAGCTCGTGGTCCTCTGCAAATTAGGGCCAGCTACCCCTGAAGTACATCTCACTGAGGCCATCATAGTAAACCTCCACTTCATATGGAGTTCCTCCTCCAGATTCTTCACGGAGGATAGCTTCACGAAGCTCGCGTTCGTCCATGAACTTTGTGAATTTCAGAGGAACGCGCTGCTGCTCACGGCATTGAGCACCGGCGATAACAAAGAAAGAAAAGGTTTTGACAGGAGGAGGAGGAGAGGCATTGCGAGGAGCAGAGCTTGCACCAAGAACATGCTGGGCAACAAGAAGAAATGGTTTTGGTTTGTTCTTACTCCCCAAAGGACAGCCGGGGCGCCACTTCATGGACGTGGAGGACGATGAAGCCACCAGGGAGATGTCCTTTGGTTTGTTTTTGCTTCCACGTGGATGGTCGCGCCCACTTTTCTCTGTCACAGCATCGGTGTCAAGATCGACAACACCGACATCCGCCATTGGAAGATCCGATGGGCAAGGAGAAAACCTAGATGCGATTTAGAGGAAGAAGACGATGCAGTGGAGAAGGCTCACAATGGAAAGGATTAGGGTTTTCCCTTGGCAAGCTAACGTACTGTATTTATAAATTACCCTAAATGCGCCTTTAAAAATTACAGGTCCAAGTAAAATTATGGTCTTTGGTACTTTGCTCAGAAGATAAAAATAACAGTGGAAAATCATATAAAAAAGAGGAAGTGTTGCAGAAGGAAAATAATTGAGTCCACAAAAGGCTGCAAGCATCCCCTTATAGCCTCGAGGGCTACTACCATCAGGAGCGCTTGGCGCGCACCCGAAAAATTAGCACAAGAATACTACAGCTGGGAAGATGAGAAGACAATATATTTGAGCCTATACCCGAAAAACATTCGACTATAGCCTCGGGGGCTACTCCCATCGGGAGCACTGGTCGTGCACCCGATGATAATGAACAGCGTTGGTTACTGGTCAGAAATATCATCGACTACTTTGTCGACAAAAATCTTCGACTATATTGTCGACAAAATAACATCGATTACTCCCATCGGGAGCTATTCGTGATTATTTGAAGGAAAAACAACCTGACGATTTTTCGTATTTCAAAAGTCAAACAAGGCTCGCAAGGAAAATCAATGATTCTTGGGCTAAGTGATCGCGACGAAGCTCAAATTTTGTGATCATAAAAGATCATGAAGGTAAGACCCCAGGATCCATCCTGCGTGGCCTGGTATATGCACTTGAATGCACTTTGCTAGTAACTTTCCGTGTTTATGACGCAAAGAAAATCCTGATGGACGCACTGGGTACCCTGAGAACTACTGGAACTCTTTATTTGTAAGTCCTAAATGTGGCAAAAGATTGGGTTAGACCAGGTACCAGACTCAAGCCCAGGGGATTGAGTTTGAAGTAGTGACAAGTATCTGCTTTGGCAGTTAACTGGCCTCTTGATCCGTCAGAGCTGTCAGGCTTGTTAACCAAAATCCCTTCGCGAAATAATATAACAAAAGTTGTTTTTTTACTACAGGCAATAGAAGAAGACAAAGATTGATCAAGTCAAAGATATGAAGATTTGAGATTCAACCCGAATCTACAATTCTGGTAGAATCTCGGGGGCTACTGACAAGGGTATGGCTAATAAAGCCCATTACTTGTGTACCCCTAAGGCCCGTTAAGCTAGGCCCAAGTATAGTCATAGTCGAGATACGAGTCTATACCGTATATGGATGTTGTAATTTGTCTTGAACCCGATCAGTTCCTCAAGACCTGGCCACCTATATATAGGGGCCAGGAGAGGACGACCAGGGATAGATTGAGATTAAGCCGAGTTCACCACTACGTTTACTCTCGATACACACCTGGTTTGACTGACTTTTACCTTCAAGTTTATCCGACGCCCTATTCCCTTGATCTTAAGTCCTTCATCTGGGACATTTGTCAAGTTAACCCTCATCAGTGTTGGTCATGATAAACTTGTTAAGGATTTACAAGATCTTGACAAGGCTCACAGGGCCTTGAAAAGTGAACACTCTATTCTTACCAAGTCACATGAGCAACTTCAAATTCAATTAGCTAAGAATGATGTGCCTAGTTCTTCTACTTCTACTTGTGATCATGCAAATATTATTGAAAAAAATTCTAGGTTGAAAGATGAGCTTGCCAAGTCCACCATTCCCATAGGTGAGAAAATTTTGAATGACCTTTTGAGTAAGCAAAAGGCATTTAATGATAAAATGGGGATTGGCTTTGTCTCAAAGAAGAAGAAGATGAAGAAGAAGAAGAACACCAACAAGAAAAACAAGGCCAAGCCTGCACAAGCAAAGAAGGATCCCATTGTGGGTGGAAAAGCCACTCATGATGATCTTGTGGGAATTGTTAACCCTCACTATGTTTTATTTCATGATTACTATGGTGATGTGTATGCAAAATATGTTGGTCCAAATGATGGTTATGTTGCTTGGTCTATTTGGGTTCCAAAGACCCTTGTTGCTAACAAAAAAGGACTTATTGAGAAATGGGGACCTAAAACCAAGCAATGATCTTTTGTAGGACTATGCTTCCGGTGGATCAAAATGGGTGCTTGATAGTGGATGCACAAGTCAGATAATCGGAAGCAAGAAGATCATGACACAGAGGAGGCCTAATGTCAATAATATAATCGTCACTTATGGAGACATGTCACAATCTGAGGTATTGGGTCTTAGTAAGGTGGTGGTCGCACCAGATATTTCCCTTGTGGATGTCATGCTTGTTGAGACCCTTGGTTATAATTTACTTTCAGTTCATGCACTTGGTAAGATGGGCTTTGCCGTCTTCATTGATAATGATATTGTGCTACTCTTGTGGAGCAAGTCTCTAAAGGTCGCTTTTCATTGGGCATATTGAAAACAACTTGTATGTGGTGGACTTCTCGGGGAAACCACTATAAGTGCAATGTGTCTATTTGGAAAGGCCGACGTGGGTTGGCTTTGGCATCACCGACTAGCCCATATCAATATGAGAACTTTGCAAAGTCTTCATAAGGGAGGCCACATTCTCGAGCTAAAAGAAGATGTTTCTTTTGCCAAAGATCATGTTTGTAGGGCTTGCGTTATAGGAAAAATGCATGACTCTCCCCATTCAAGCAAGACTATTATTTCTTCCAAGAGGATTTTGGAGCTCCTTCATGTAGATCTCTTTGGTCCTCCCTCTCATGCAAGTCTTGGTGGGAAGAAATATTGTTTGGTGATTGTTAATGACTATTCAAGATATACATGGGTTTATTTCTTTGAATACAAAAGTAAGACTCAACAAACCGTCATCGACTTTGCCAAAGAAGTTGAACGTCAATATGGGCAAAATATATTGGCAATAAGAAGTTACAATGGCAACGAGTTCAAGAACTACACCTTGAATGGCTTTCTTAGTGATGAGGGGATATGACATCAGTATTCCGCTGCATACACCCCTCAACAAAATGGTTTAGCCAAGAGGAAGAACCGAACTCTTATGGATATGTTTAGGTCCATGTTGGTGGAGTTTAAGTCTCCATACAACTTTTGGGCCAAAGCTATCTCTAAGGCGTGTCATTCATCGAACCGGCTCTTCCTCCACAAAGGCTTGAACATGACTCCTTATGAAATTCTCACTGGAAGCAAGCCCAACATCAAGTACTTCAAGGTTTTTGGTTGTAAGTGTTTCTTTCTTAGAAAAGGAGTTCATTTAGGTAAATTTGATCCGAAAGCATTAGAAGGTATTTTTGTTGGTTATGGTGCCGAATCCCACAATTATAGAGTCTTCAACAAGCTCACCAGGCGTGTTGAAGAATCTTGTAGAGTGGTATTCAAAGAAAATGATAGCTCCCAAGGGGGGCGAGGTGCTACTTGCGATGTAGATGATGAAATACCTCAAGATCCATAAGAAGAATGGGCGTGGGATTTATCCGCCCCATTGAGGGACACCTTGTGGCGGACCGAGAAGAACTATGCTCTACTCAAGTGGAGCCCTCATCTACACAAGTGCAACAAGCCTCTCCCGAAGAAGCAACGATTGCACCAACCGAAGAACAGGACGAGGACCTTCATGAAGAAGAAGGGTCATCACCATCCTCTTTGACTATCTCAACTGCCCCTAGTTCTTCACATGATCAAGATCAACCCACTCATGAAGAGAGTATTGATGCACCCAATGATGATCAAGGTCAAGTTGATGGTCAAGACGGGGACCAAAATGATCAAGATGATCAAGTAATTCCTCAGAGGTCAAATGAGGAGATCGAAGCCCATCGCAAGAGAAGAGTTGAAAGGAACTTGGAGCTTAGTGGTCATACCCTTGAGAGGGTTATTGGAGATTTAAGAAGCAAAGTGTCAACTCGAGGTCAATTGGCAAAATTTAGTAATCATCATGCCTATATCTCCATGGTTGAACCCAAGAAAGTATTTGAAGCACTTGAAGATCTGGATTGGTTGGATGCTATGCATGAAGAACTCAATAATTTCAAGTGCAATAATGTATGGGTGTTAGTGGAGAAGCCAGGAGAGTGCCGCGATGTGATCGGTACAAAGTGGATATTCAAGAACAAGCAAGATGAGCATAGAATTGTTGTGAGGAACAAGGCAAGATTGGTTGCTCAAGGCTTCTCTCAAGTTGAAGGCATTGACTTTGGGGAGACTTATGCTCCCGTGGCTCGCCTTGAGTCCATCTGTATCCTTCTTGCATATGCCACACATCATAATTTTAAGTTGCAACAAATGGATGTTAAAAGTGCTTTTCTTAATGGTCCATTGAAAAAGGAAGTATATGTTAAGCAACCCCCAGGGTTTGAGGACCCCAACTTCCATAACCATGTCTACAAACTCCATAAGGCACTCTATGGCTTTAAACAAGCCCCACGTGTGTGGTATGAGCACCTTAGGGAGTTGTTTTTAGACCGTGGGTTTGAAGTTGGGCAAATCGATCCCACTATTTTTACCAAGAGGGTCAATGTGGAGCTTTTCGTATGCCAACTATATGTTGATGATATTATCTTTGGCTCTACTAACAAAGCTTTTAATGATAAATTTTCAAAGCTTATGACCGATAGGTTTGAGATGTCTATGATGGGCGAAATAAAGTTCTTTCTTGGTTTTGAAATCAAGCAATTGAAAGAAGGGACTTTTATTAATCAAGCCAAATATGTCCAAGACATGCTCAAGAGGTTCAAGATGAAGGAACTAAATAGGACCACCACACCAATGCCCACTAAATGTCATCTTGAATTAGATCCTAATGGTAAAGATGTGGATCAAAAGGTATACCATTCTATGATCGGTCTTTGCTTTACCTTTGCGCATCTAGACCCGATATTGTGTTGAGTGTAGGTGTGTGTGCAAGGTATCAAGCCACTCCTAAAGAAAGCCACCTAGTGGCGGTCAAAAGAATCTTCGATATTTGATTCATACCCCAACTTATGGGCTTTGGTATCCTAAAGGCTTAGATTTCTCTCTTTGTGGTTTCACGGATTCGGATTGGGCCGGTGACAAGGATGATAGGAAATCAACCTCCAGAGCTTGCCAATTTCTTGGTAGGTCTTTGGTGTGTTGGTCTTCTAAGAAGCAAAATTGCATATCTCTCTCCACCGCCGAAGCCGAATACATTGCCGCCGCAAGTGGATGCACTCAATTGTTATGGATGAGGCAAACTATAAAGGAATATGGTGTCAATTGTGACAAAGTGCATCTTTTATGTGACTATGAGAGTGCTATCAAGATAGCCTATAATCCGGTGCAACATTCAAGAACCAAGCATATTGAGATCCGGAATCATTTTATTAGAGATCATGTTGCCCGTGGTGATATTGAGCTTAGATATGTGTGCACCAAGGATCAACTTGCCGATATATTCACAAAGCCCCTTGATGAAGCAAGATTTGGATACTTGAGGAATGAGCTAAATATCATGGATTCAAGGAGTGTCGCTTGAGCATCTTGCAAATACACTTATATTCGAATACTTGTTTCGTTTAGGTGTGGGCATGGAGTTAGGGGGAGTGCGGTCCTAATTAATTGGGCTATCCCTCCCCCCGTAATGCTGATAGTAACAAAATCATTCTCTTTATATCATTTTATGATATTTGAGCTTCAATGACGAGTATTGGTTATGGACCCAAGATACATCTTCGCGGTCTAATGCCAAAACACTCATACATGGTGGACTCGGCCACCAACCTCTTCCTTTTGAAGAGTTGATTCCTTGCAAATCTTATTTCGATTTATTGCTTATCCTTTTGTCTCACTTATTTTGGTATGGGACGACACTTGCATTGGTTTTTCTTCATTCGATTCTTGCAATGTCAAGTGCCAAGAACCACTCAGTGAAATTATCTAATCCTAAGCCCCTATCACCCCTGAAACACTCTCTCTTGCACACAAGTTTCATCTCAAGCAGTTTTGATCGAGAATAGCAGCAGCACGCCGGAGTATCTGCCCCCAGACTGGATATTCCGGGGGCCGGATTATTCGTCCCCCTTTGGGCCAGATAATCCGCCCCGGCAGGATTCACTCAAAATCGAAAGGCTCGGGGTGGGCTGGGCAGTTGCCCTGCCTCTCCACCCCCCGACCCTCTCTCTCCTCCTCACTACCGCCTGCTGCTGCCTCCTCTCTCTGGCGCCCCTCCGTCCGCCTGTTTGGCTGGATTTCATCGGATCTTGCTCCCCTCGTCGAGGGGGAGCTTCTCCTCCACACATTTTCTCCAATGACGGATGGTATCTTCTCCAATCCTCAACTCTTTGTGTTGTTGTTTGGGAATGTTTTACCTTGCCTAGTTTTTGGAGATTAGAGGGTTCTTGGTCTCATATCTTGCTCTAGGAATGTTAGTCTTGCAAGTAGTTTACCTGATCTATGATGTAGGGTTGATTTCATGCTGTTTCCATGTTTTTCGAGTGGGGGCGTAATATCCGGCTGTGGCTTGACCGGAATATCTGGTCGCCGAATTATCCGGTCCCTGATGGACCAGAATTTCCGCCCCTGAACAGCAACCTGCACATCGTTGATCTTGTAACTACTTTCTCTACTAAGGTTTCTAGGCTCCTTTCGGACTTGTGTGCATCATCTCATCCATATGCTATCTCCCTTATTCACCTCACAGGTTCGTCCTCGAAGTCCAAGCCTCATCAACATTCACAGAGGTTACACATGACTGAGCATGGGCTGCAGGATGATTCCGCTCATAGGGAGCATGAGCAGCATGCAAAATGGGAGAAGCATGAGGCAGCGTGCGTGAAGGCTCAGAAGGTAAAGGAAAAGCAAGCCATGGCAGAAGCTGTAGGGAGGAACAAGAGAAAGGGGAGAAGCAGGACTAACTATATGAGCTTTCCTGACACGGACTACCATAGGATCCGTCGCATAGACTTCTATGCTAGTTAGGAAAGAGATGAAACTATTGAAGGCCGTCAGTATTGGTGCACTCAGCATTTGCACATTCGCAAGGATGTCTATCGGTCCTTCAGGCACCCTTTGAGGGGCATGAGTGCTATTGATGTGGATCATCTTTGGAACAAGCCTTATTTTGATGCAGCTGTGCAGGTGATTGAGAGGATGGGCCTCACTAAGTTACTCACCATTCAGTGTGACTATGACAAGGAATTGATTCTGCAGTTCTACTCCTCCTTGGTGATTTTGAATGATGATGATCACACTATAAAGTGGATGTCTGGAGCTAATAAGTGCACCGCTACCTTTCGTGACTTTGCTGATGCTTTGGGGTTTGCTTTTGATGGTCCTAATGCTCTTGGTGCTCGGTTCTTCACCCCCGAAGGGCCAAACAAGGATTCTTTGTATGAGTTGTACTCTTCTACCGGGGAGGTGGGCACTATTACCGGATTGCTTCCCCTCTATGATCACTTGCAGCGCTTGTTCAGGGACACTGTTGCTCCAAGTGGAGGTAACAATGATGCTATTTGGACCTGATTGATCAACTTGCTCTATCATGCCCATCTTTGTGCTTCCTCCACCAATGAGTTTGCTGATTTCCGGATTGACATCATGGACTTCATTTTCAATGAGATGCACGCAGCTTGGCTTGGACGGGTTACTCTCCCATATGCTCCCTATATCATGCTTCTCATCAAGTATGTAGTCCACGACCCGTATTTGCCTGGAGATGAAGACCACAAGGTGAAGAAGCCGTATGTCAAGAGGAAGGGGCTAGAGCTGCTGCCTCCACTGCTCCCGCTGCTGGTCAGGACACCTTCATGAGGGATGCTCTCTCCAATGCATCTGCTCACTCTCAGTCTGCTGCATCTAGGGCTGTTTCTAGGTAGGTCAAGCAACTTAACTGGTTCCAAAAGAACATCCTCTGCATGAATGTGGAGATTCAATGAGAGAACTACCAGGTGTATGTGGAGCGCAAGGCTATCATGGACACTCAGTAGCAGATCCTTCATCATGTTAGTGGCTCTCAGTCTGCGGCTCCCACTTCTACTCCTGCGGTTGACTATGGTCGTTGGAGTGTTGATCACTACAACTGGATAGAGATGGAGAGGCACCTCTATGGTGTTCCTGACACACAGACTACTCCTGAGGTTGATGAGGCTAAGGATGGTGGTGATGATGGTGACCATGGTGATGATGGTGACGGTGGAGATGATGATGAGGACCTCTATTCTGAGGAGTCTGCCGCCACCGGTGAGGAGGTCTACTAGGGACGCTTAGCATCGCTCTTCTTCCTTTTTGGTGTCTCGATGCCAAAGGGGGAGAAGTAGTTCTATTAGGGTATTCAGAGATTTGCATGGGTTGAGGCACAAGCTCGTTCCTCTGTCATTTATCTACGCTTGTGCTTCATCTTCATTTATCATTTGCTTCATCTTATTTGAACTATGTTGTGTTGGTTGAACTATGTGTGGTTGTGTCCCATGGAACTGTGTGTGATGTAAGGATATTATGGATTTTTGTATTCTAGCGTGTGTTGAGACAATTATATTATGGGGTGTGATCTCTTCAACTTGAGTCTCAACTCAACTTTTATGATATCTTTTACATTCACTTGATCTTGTGCAAATTGCTTGTAGTACATCTATTTTGCCTCATCTCTACTTGATGCGTGTATTTGTATTAGAATGCAAGCTTCTTATATGCACACATTAAGGGGAAGATGTCATTTTACTAGAATCTATTTGCTTATGGATAATCTATCTTGCAAATCTTGATATTGTCATCTAACACCAAAAAGGGGGAGATTGAAAGAACATTTACTAAGTTTTGTGTGTTAGATAACAATATTAGTGAATTAACACATTGATCAAGTGATGTGGAGGTTTTTAAGCCACCAAAAAAGGAGATGGTGTGCTCTCTGTAATGGGCGGATTATTGGCCGGATAATCCGCCCACCTCCTAAAATCTGCTAGTCTCGAGGTGGCTTGCTCTCTGTAATGGGGCGAATATTTGGGCGGATATTTGGCCGGATATTCCACCCCCCTGAAATCTACAAGAGTCTCAAGGTGGTTTGCTCCCTGTAAAGGGGCAGAATATTGAGGGGATTTTGCCCAGATTATCCGGGGGCCGGATTATCCACCCCCCTCCTGCCCGGATATCCTCCCCCCCTTGTGAAGACCATAGGTGGTTTGCTCTCTGTTTGGGGTGGATATTTCATGGGATTTTGGCCGGATTTTGGGGTGGATATTTCATGAGATTTTGGCCGGATTATCCGGGGGCCGGATTATCCGCCCTCCTTTAACCCGGAATATCCGCCCCCAACGGTCATTTTTGGAAGGGGGTATAAATAGCCCCTCACCTCTTCTTCCCCAAGCTGCTCGAGCTTAAAAGAACACCCACCATTGTTGGAGCCCCCAAGCTACAAGACCCCCCTCCTCAACCAAAGGAGGTGGCCTTGATCTACATCCTCACCAAAGAGATTTACTTTCCCCTCTCATTTGATTGAGGGATTTGCGTCTTGGATTTCCTTGACTTGATTTGTGTATTTGATATCTTGCTACTTGTTGTTTGACAGCATTGTGTTATCCTTGGGAGCCTCCAATTCAGTTGTGGATGTGTGCCCCAAGATTGTAAATGCCGGTTCCACGTTGAGGAATCTCTTAGTGGAAAGTGAGCTAGGCCTTTATGGCGGAAGCTTGCATCGGAGATTAGGGTGAGCCTTTGTGGCGTTGGTTAGGCCTTTGTGGCAACCACACCTCTCCAATGTAGACGTACTTCCCCTAAAAAGGAAGGAACTACGGGAATTACATCTGTGTCTCCGTGTGCTCTACTCTTGGTTACCTCTATCCTTTATGCCTTTATATATTGTATCTTGCTTAGCTTGCTATTTGTCATATAGGTAAAGTCACCTTAGTTGCATATATAGAGAATTGTGTCAAGCCTAAATTGAAAAAGAATTAAAATTTGAGTAGCACCTATTCACCCCCCCCCCCCCCCCCCCCCCCGCTAGGTGCCCTTACGATCCGTCATCAACTATATGTGAGAAGATTTTTAAAAAGACACAGCTGAATCCTACAAAAAGGGGATGAAATAAATTATTTGGTGATTTAAACACAACCAATACAAGAGATACGGTTCACAAAGATATATGCATATGAATGTGATCTTGACCTAAGCAAGCACTATGGTTCACCTTGTTACTCGGAAAGCAAAGCAGCGGCAGTGGCTTGGCACGTCCACTGTAAAGTCTCATGTGGGGCATCTCTGCCCATTTTCAAACTTGAACTCAAAACAGCACCCGCCAATTGCCAATTATTGTAGGTGCCTAACTTACAAAAACAATACACTTCTTCAGATCAAGATGGCTGCTTAATTTGTATCATGATGATGCTATAGAGAGGAGAGAAAAATGTACTGATTATGTTGCTTCAGTTTTATTATCAAATCTTGTTTAATTAGCTATGGACATCTGGGTTGTACATGCTACCATGTCTAGTCCAAGCTCGTACAACATTGATCATTGGTTTCAGAGTGGCGAGCTTCATCGATAGAAACTGAATCAAAACAGTTTTAAATTGAGTTTAGCTTCAAATGCCATTACAAAAAAGTTCATAACCTATTTTAAATATGTTCTCTCGCTGCTTGCTACTTCCTTGACCATTGCGTCTGTTTAAAGTTTAGTAAAGAAATGGAACACGAGAAGGCTCCATGTTAATGTGAACCATCAAGCTGTAAAATTGGTTCCGTCGCAATGGCTTAACTTCTGGTAAGTTGGCTAGATGTCGAGATGAACTTATCAATTATTCTTAACTAGGTATAAAAACACAATAAAAAAGAAAGCAACAAAATATAATTTTATGATATTATAAAATAGCTTTTATATTGCAAACGATATTGTAAAAGTTCTTGATCAAAATAAAAGGAGCTGGCATGTACAAAATAAATTGTAGTTTCAAGCAAACAAAACATGTTGCAGCCATCCACCGCGCGCGCTCCTTCGTTGACCTACTGCTCCCCTCGAGCTCGCCACCGATTTGAATCCAAGGCCTGAGCTCTAGTCTTTGTCCACCTGCGTGCCAGGTTGGTGCTTGTATCTAGGGTCTGAGCCAAGCTCCCTGAGTACCACGTTGCTTGATATCCTCGATCTCCAGCAAGTTCGAGCTACCGATGCTCGTCGATTGCCTCCATCTTCTTTGTATTAGTGAGCAAGCAGATGTAAAGAAAATTTGATAACACAATAGGCTTACACATAAATGTACAATGATTTGTAAAGTACAAACATTCTAAAAAACTATTTAAGCAACACAACATATAAATAGTTGGTAGTATTGTGTCGAAGTGGTGACAAACATATAGCATATAAATAACATTACATAGGTCATATTAAAGTTCATTAAAAACATAGATAAGAAACATTGGCGGGTAGTATGATGGGTATGGTTAGTAGATTATTTTGCTCTTCTCTTGGGTCAAAGGCTGCAAGATGTAAGTAAATAAATAAATCTAATCTCATATGCAACATCAGGGGATATAATTGGTTTCGCTCCCATCGTATGCGTTCTTGGTTCTAGTCATCACCTCGTCGGGAAGTGTCCCCATCGAGCATTCTCTTGGTCATATTGGTCCCCTACAATAAACTAACCAATGCTTGCACCACCCCCTCGATTTCGTGTTCAGGTTGCAACAGGGTTTGGAGGTTCAGGCGTTAACTATTTACAGTTAAATGTTTGGTTTTTATATAATCAACATAAGGTAATGAGTGAAGTCCTACCTAGACACATAATGTGAGCATGAATCGGGCGGGACATATATCATTGAGTGCAGGATCAACCATCTTGTTGAACACAACAATGTCATGCAGCTAGGGGCTCGTCCACCACACAATTGACTGCTCTGACCTAGGCTTAGCGCTGTAATGCAAACATATGATCACATCTATGATTTGATGCATAACTATGACGGATGATAAGGGAATACCTGTCAAATTGTCTGAGTCAAGTCAAAAGCTCTAATATGACTATCGCAAAGTTGTAGACATCACTCTAATCAGATTATATCTGTCATGTCCACCTCTGGGGTAGTGCATCCAGAACTCTTCTGTTTCCTACAAAGGATAATTTGGTAGTGTTCTTTTAGACGGCCATCATGAACAAAGTGGTAAGCTGAATTGCATAGTTCATGTATATGCAAAAAAAAAGATAGATAGGAGGCATTGCTTGCCCGCCGATCAGCGTGCAACCTGATAGGAATGATCGTTTGAAGAAATAATCATATTGCTCTCACTGAATCTTGTGGAAAGATTGAATATGCATATGCATATAGATATTACAGGAAACTAGAAGGCTTGCAAAATTTCAAATATAATCACCGATGGCGGTAAAAAAAAATCAGTAGACAAAGACTAAGTTCAAACCTCCATATCTAGAACAAAATTAGCTTTATGATCAATATTAGTAGCACATGGCTAACTTCTTGATAATAGGCTAACCAAAAGAACATCAACCAGTACACTCAGATTTTTCAAGCTACATAGAGGATTTGAAAAAAGAAATCTAAGGTATGATACATAAGAGCGAAGGTAAAACACTACAATTTTCCATTAGTTCACACCAACGGTAAATTAAAAATATTAGTAGATAGATAACCTTTACTCAGAACACAATCGTCTTTTCTACATCTTCAAACCTAGGGTATATTTAGTTGTTTAACATAGCAAAAACAGGAGGCAAGATATAAATATATGATTACAATAAAGAATATGTCTTACCTAAATAGAGAACAATAGCGAATCCAACATGAATCTTCACTATACAAACATCCCCGTTAGGAAAATGCTCTGCATAACAGGAACCTACCATAAAGCCTAGATTTTTATTAGTGAGAGTTCTGTCAAATTATTGCAACCATGAGAAAGTATTATTTCTCTGATGTGCTTGAAATGCAATGTGTTGCAACCTATTAAATCAAGTTGGAATATAAGAGAAAGCACACTTATACTTATTAGCATACACAAGTAAACCTCCCAGATAATAGAAGGATGTTAGTCATTCTTAGATATCATATATGTAGCACATGACAAATGTGGTAAGCTATCAAAGTCGAATGAAAAATATATATCAAACTTGTGTCAATGTCAACCAATAGTATATGACATAATTACTGTGGTAGAAAGGCGCGGCTTGTCGCACGCTTGCCCGCCTATGTCAGTCAAGCAGGTATAAACAAATTTGTTGAAATAGTTTTAACTAAATGGAATAATGAATATGCTTTGCAAGTGAGATGTTCCATAGATCTGCAATAGCCTTTCATGATTTCAGTTATCAAATTATAGTATTCTATGGTTCTGGCATTACATGTTTTTCACACAACTATATAATGCATGGTTACAGGAACATGAGGAATATTGTCATAAGAGTATTTAGAAACAAATTAAGATTACTATATTATACATTCTTGGCTTTAGCTTTTAGAGAGAAATTTGTAAAGAGCATTAATCTTTTGCGTCCAAGCCAACGCCTGTGCTATAGCTCTACAACACTTGAAATGGTAGAATTATTCCTTCTATGGGGTCTACATACATGATGATGATGATAACAAAAGGAATACTTCTTTTTTGTCAGTCCAAATAATACTTCTAGAGTCAGTGATGTCTGGATGTTTCTATATCATAACCACCTGCGTTAAACATATAGCAATGACTAAGCAGCTCCTCAATCACGGGGGAAGCATAATATTCTGGTGGTAGTGCTAGAGTTCTGATGTTATTTTTTTTTTGGCAATGCCTCATACAGCGCCATAAGATGTTAATCAAGCAGTCTAGTACTGAAGAAACCTGTAGCAGTCCAGTAAACATACTGCACCACAACTTGCATCTGTATGTGGAAAATACAGTGAGTAAGTGTGCGATAAGGATTTACGATTGAAATAAATCACTGAGTAGAGTTTCTTTTTGGGCATGGGGTTTAGGAACCTCATCCCATATATTCAAACAGATGAAAACAATTTAGTACGTATTCTTGTAACCTCACAAGCCCTCCATACTTATTTTATCTTTTTATAAAGTTGTGTCCATATACATTTGGTAAGAAAAACTTCTAGTACAGGATCATGTTAACATCATGGAAATAAAAATATCAATTGCTGACCCTTAATTGCACATAAAAATATACAATACGTAGATCAAAATTCAGATCTTGGTTGTGGCGCAGTATTTTGCAAGTATAGACATGACTTGGTAGTCCAAGAGAGAATTAGATTTTGATAAATATAGAAAAATAGCAAAGGCAAATATACGATAAGGGCCTAGGTGTGCACGAAGCACACTATATCGTCTGCAATATTAGTCCATGCATCTGTTCTTGTCCTCCTCTTCCTTGACCAATATTGTTAATGAATAAAAATATACACTAATGAATAACCTATGAGAGGATTCCCAAATGTGAAAGCATTGACCTCTTATAAGGTCAAGGTATCTTGTATGGAGACCTGCAAACCCAGAATAAAGATTAATGGCACTGGCACCTTATCATTTTTTCTTCTCAATATATCACATCAAACATATGAACAAACCAAGAATAAAAATAATGTCAGTGGCACCTTATAATTTTTGTATTATCAATATTTCACATCAAACATATGATTAATTGGTACAGCCCATCAAGCATCAATATAGATGTACAATGGGTACATACCGTGCCATGAAAGATCAGAACACTGGATCCGGCAACCTAAACCTGCATCCCCAGCTCCACACATTCTTCATATCCGGCAGATCAGTTTTTCTGAAGAAATTACAAGCTGCAAAAATCAGAAGGAGAAAAACATGGACATATGAGTAGGAGCTCCAGTACATATATGATATAATGTTAACATGCCAGGAAGATCTCCATAATTTCTGCACGAATACAAAGAAAGTTGCAGTCACCAAAAATGATAAGGATAAATCATGTATAGAATTTTTTCCAAAATTATTAATACAAATCAAAGGTACTTACGAACCTCAAAGAAAGCGATTCACTATATCTAAATGATTCAGATAATTCATTTTGACCAAACCATCCAGAGTATGACAAGCAGAAAAATGCATGGCTTATTTGAGGGTTTTCCCGACCAGGAAAGTACATGACAAGTATCATTTGTTTCCCAAAGAGCCCTTTTCACATGATCCATAGTACCCATATAAAGCCATGTCAGACAAAGCAACCTTATTTTGATCCCAGTATTTGAAATGATAAGCATATACAAGTGTGAGGAAGCAAATACCCAATCTTTTAATTCTGGAGAAAACAGCCTACACAAACCCATTGCGAGTTTCCCCTATGGTCTAAACCACCAAGAAAATTGAAAACGTACAGATTATCAAAGCCCCAAAATGTCTAAATGCTACTGGTGTCATCGCTTAATAAATTGAAACTAAGATGAACCCCAAAGTATAAATGTCATTTCCCCATGAAAGACATAGATTTTGGCGATAGGCACTGAGATAGACAGAAAGGTGTAAGAGCAAACAAAGGACATGCCAAAACTACTGCTTATCCACCAGAATTCAAATATCCTAAATAAACCTTGAACGACAAAACAGTATGGAAGTAAAGGAAATATCAATTATAAATGGACCTAGATGTAATCCAGGCTAAGAATATTGAGGACTGCAGCTTCCTAAATGAACAAAACTATGGCTATTTACCTTTTATCATTAACTTCTTTGCTACAATTCTGTTATTTTGTTGTAATATTGTTCCCAAGAGCCATTCCAGAAATGACAAACGAATACCCAGTTGCCCTCTCCATTAGCCACTCAAGGTATATGCTTGTATTGCCAATGAGAAACTTTGTATGAAGAACAACGGAAAGGGACACTGCATATTTTTGTGGCCCTTTCCAAAGTGCCAAACGGGCATGCCCTTCTAGGATGGTCAAAGTAGCTAGAATAGACAAACACTAAAATAAATGTACTAAGTCACTAAGTCTTGCAGGTATACCGATTAAATAACAAACACTGAACACTGACATGATGATTTCAGTTAGAGAACCTACCAATAAATCCATTGGTCAAATCAGCAAAACTGACATCATTTCAGTTTCAGAGAAGGGAAAATGCACAATCGCCAAATTGAACATACCACCGGAACCCAACTCTAGGCTTTCGCCAGCATAGCCAGTAGGAAAAATTGTGTTCATTACACACGAGCCAAACAAATAAACACAAAACATTGAGTGGTTATATTTGAACTTTGCTCTGGAAATAAAACATGTGTAAAAAATTCAAATGGGGATGACTGTCTATGCAGCTGCACTCACATAGATGAATAGATGAAATTACATTGGCACCTACCAGGAAAGAAGAATAGAACGCTGACCGTAGAGCTGTAAAACGAAAGGCATCTACTAATTCAATTTTGTATACTTTTGGCTTTCCACTGTAGTAAAATCCATTAAGGTCATGTGCTTCACTCTCTAGACCTCCTAAATCACCGAGTACATTTGTTGACTTGCTAACATAACCTATAGAGAATCATTAGCACATGAGCAGACACAACTCATGCAGTTCTAAATAATCATTTATCAAGAACCAATAGAAAACCTTGTCGCAAATTAATGAAAATCTTAGTGAGTGAATATGAGTGGGCTGATAATTTTGTATTACAAAAGTTGAACATACCTATGTAAAGTTTGCTCAGGAGACAAGTCGGAAGAAGTAAGAGGAAAAATCATCTATGTAAAGTTTTGACTCCAAGTGGCTTATTACTTTTGCTGTCTACATATTATCTTGCACTTGGAAGCATAAACAATTAAGTCCAGCAAGGAAAAATCCACAATATGAAAGAAAAGATGGGAATGATATGGTATATACCTAGGGTCAGGTCAGAAACGATGAGCTTGCTTGCAAGGACACAGAACGATACATGAAGTACTCAAAGTAGGGCACTAAATTAGTAATTTACAGTCACCTCTTGTTTTTCTTGCACATGTTGGGAGGATTTTCGGCGATTTGGGACTCTAGGCCTGCAATCCAAAACTGCAGCTCAAGGAACTAAAAAATATGTGCATACAAATGAAATATAAAGCTCACAGGAACCAATGATTCTAAATAGAAGAAACTATATATTTCTCTGGCAGCAAGAGTTGGCGTTCACAAAACCTGTGTAATTGCAGGCTAGCAAATAATAAGAGAACACAATTTACATATGGAACAATAGTAAAATCACATAAGTCAAGAATCTTTGTAACAGATAGGCAATATTACAGTACTTAGCGTGGGTCTCTTCCAAAGCTATGCACTAGTCTTGACTGGCGCTCTGGTACCCCGTCTAGCAGGAGGACCATGCTTGTTGTCACCGCTGCGCCTCATGTCGCGCACTATCATCAAGAGAGAATTGTAGTTATTATTATCTGTAATGATGAACACATTTGCTAACTAACCCAAACAAAGAATTAGCTTTCTTTCAAGATAGAATAGTAGCTGAAGCACTGCTACCTTGCAGGCTTGAAACCCACTATTTCATCTTCATCTCCTATGCTGAAAAAAGCCACTTAATGTAACATCCCTAGATTTTTGGAAATACAAAATCAGCATGCATACATAAGCATCATTGCATTTCATCATATAATTATGCTTGCTACTGTTTTCAAATAGAATTTTCAAATAAAATTCTCTTTTAATAACTCAAATGAGTTATCATTCCATGTGAGTGCTATCATTTCATGTGAGCACTTGATCTCTAGTTTTCAAAGATTAAATTCTCAAATTAACTCCTTAGTTACTTTACTAGGTATATCTCATCTCCTCTGGTTCTGTAGAATTTGTGCAAATTTGAAAATATTCAAATTATGCACTTTGAGGCTTTTAAATTAATTTTGAATCAAACAAAAAATAAAAGAAAAAGAAAAAGAAAAAATGGGAAAGGGCTGCGGGCAAGCCAACCAGCCCAGGCCGGAAAGCCGGCCCAGCCCAGCAAGCCGCCCACGCTCGAACCGGTATCGCCGGCACCGTTACAGAGACTGATAGGCAGGGCCCGCCTGTCATCTCCCTTGCCTCGCCAGAGACCACCTCGGACACGCATCTCGCCACCGCCGTCGGATCAAACTGACGCACCCCGAAACCCTAACCCCTAGCGCAAGCCGAGGTCGCCTATAAATACCCCTGTCCTCTCTCACCGCACCCCAACACCACCTCGCGCACGCGGCCACACCGTCGGAATCGAGCACGCACTCGCTGTGGTACCCGAGACCTTCGGTCAAGCGATTACGCGCCGCCGTCACCCCATTCGCCTTGCCACCACCACCGTCGAGCTTGCCGTCGTCCACTAAAGGTCGTCGTCACCTCCGTCGGTCGCCAGGAACCTCAGATCGACAAGCACATCCACCACCCGAGCCGACCTCGTCGGAAAACTAGCCGCGCCGGTGAGCCTCCTTCCTCTCTCACGTCGACCGTCCGATCCAATCTAGACGATCACGATTAGATCTCATCGAACCGGTACAATTAGATCTAGATCGTTCAGATCTAATAAGATCTAACGGCCCAGGAGCCTAATCCATCCACAATGGTACAGACGAATCAGGAGCCGCCACGCGTCAAGCCCAGGCCGGCCGATTTTCTAATTTTGTTTTAAATCGATTTAATTCTCTGAAATCTTGTAAAAATCATAGAAAATGTTATGTTAATCCGTTTTTAATGAATAATATATTGTTGGAATCCTTAGGACTTGTAGAATCTATTGGTACTGTTTAATTTCAAAATTTTCAAATCAAATCTGAATCTAATTTCAGATTGAATTAAACCTTATTTTATATTATTTATTTTATATCCTTTAATCTGTTAACTCAAGTTTTGTATTTTTATAGCCAATGGAATTCTTGTAATCTGTAGTTTATTTTAGACTCAAACTCACATACTTTTGAATCATGCATGAACTTGGTGCAATTTGTTTACTCTTATGCCATAGTTTTGCAATAACTAAATTTCTAAAATTACAAATTGAGTAATCCTTGTTGCATTGGTTCTGTTTTATCAAAACCCATCATTTGAACTCTATTGCAACATTTTTTACACAACTTAAGTTGAGTGAAATTAATTTGGTCATATGCATGCATGCATACATATCTATGATTGCAATTGTGAACTATGTGTTTATATTTGTGCTTGTTTGTTGTATAGATTGTGAGGAGGAGCTGAACTACCCTTGTGAATGTTGTGACTGTGCTAGTTGCTATCAAGGCAAGTGACAGACATGATCCCTACCTAATTTTTTATAATGCATTAGTGTCTTTGTAGTATGCATGATAGGTGGACTTACTTATTGTTTTATAAATTGCTAGATCCTAGTAGTGAGTAGCCAACCATCAAACCCCACCTGGTAGGATGCTAAATGTACAAGAATATTAATGCCAGGCTTTGATCACATGTTAAAGTTGTTTTGTGAGTAAAATTAACAACTTCAACTAAAATGAACTATCTGGGTGGATGGGTGTGTGATGGAAAGTGAAGTAGGTGGGTCCTGGGGCACATGCTAGGACAGATGTGTAACTCTGAATACTGCTCGGGATGGCCACTCAGGATTAAAGATATTAATAAGTCTTCCATGAATATATGTACTTCCAGTGCAGCCTTATGACAATATGGGCTCTGTCTTGATTGAGTACGATTAAGGGTTCAGCCATAGGGTACTGATAGCAGGTGGTAGTAAGAATATAGGGGGCACGGTCAGATCCAGATGGTTGAATGCTTTTTCTAAAAGGTCTTGTTTCATTTTATGTATGGGCATAAAATGAATCTTAAGGTGAAAGTGCACAACCCTTGCAAGGTGTATAGATCTAATTAATTAGTCGTGTTCTTGGTTATGGACAATTGAGTCTCTAGTCATGGAAAGTTCAGAAGAATCTCATCACCATTTTGAATGATATAAAATTTGACTACAAACTGTCAGGAGAAGCTCAGGGCCATACACTCCGAGGGGTGGCGGTTTCTGTACTTCAAACTTTGTTGAGTTGCGCCCAGTGCTACATAACTTGCAACTATGTAGTATTTGAGGGTTATTTTGGCCCTTATAAACTAAAATTGTGAGAAAAAGTTTTTGTAAAGAAGTAGGATAAAATTGGCTTTATGCAAACTAGCCTATGAGATCCACCAAGCCAAATGTCATGTAGTGTAGAATTTTTACAACAGCCACCATATATGTGTCATTTGCCAGTACGTTGTTGTACTGACCCCTTTGGGGCTACATATTCAAACATGTAGGTTATTCAGATGAGGAGTGATTGGAGGAGTCTCAAGCCTGCATACCAACATGACTGCCCGTGGCATATTGCTGAAGATGAAGGCTCATTTCTTTTATTTCCGTTGTGTTATTCGTGTTGAACTCTGGTATTTGATAGTCCTTGTGACTATAGCCATTTTGTAATAATTAAAGACTCATGAGTCTAGATCTGTGATGTAATAAGTACACTATCTGCAATGAATGCTATATTTTGTTCTGTGATGCTATCAGTGATCTAGGGAATAGCAGTTTCATAGTAGTGCTACCTTTGGTAAAAGGTAGGACGCTACAAAATGGTATCAGAGCACTAGTGTTGCCTGTAGGATCGAGAACCTAGGAATGAATAACCATAGGAATCAAAAACTTAATTTGAAAACTTTTACTACATCTTCCTTTGTTAATCTCATACTTTGACTTATCTTGTTCATTTTATTCTATACTTGTAAATTCTTACCCTATTCTAACCTTGTCCTTTCCTTTCAAAATTTTAGATGGACCCCTACGATCACAAAGTTATTGCTGGACTGAGAAACTACACCTTCAGCAAGACCTTGATAGAGTTGTCTGACTTTGTTGGAATTCCACCACCAGAGTTTCGAGGAAGAAGGATATACAAGGAAAATGGCATGGAGAAATGGGAGATACAAACCATCATCAAAGGCCGTGAAGATGAACCCGAAGACTCAGCTATGGACTACACCAACTCATACATAGATTGGAGTGGTTCTGTGGAGATAGCCATGAAAGGAGCGATAGCACGCATCTGCCAAAAGTACCACCATCGTTTTTCCACTACTACACCATACTTACAGTTTTGAGAGCGCGATGAGGAAGGATGCACCATAGACAGAAGAGGCTTGGAGACCCAGTTTCTCTTTTGGACTTATATGACCGAGAGGGAGTACAGTGCTGTTAACACAAAATACATGTTGACAAGATAAATCAAGCTAATGGACAAATTCAGAGAGACCATGGAGGTTGCTAGTCAAAGGATCATTACTGTAGAGTCATGTCTTGTAGTAATGGGAGACAAGAGGGATGAGTTAATGGAAGATAATGAAGCTCTAGAGAAGAAGATAGCAGAATATGAAGCCAAAGCTTTAGCAGATGAAGACCCTGAGGAACTGACCTTGTACAACATCGATGGTGAAGAAATCACAGTTGAAGAATGGGAAGCAAGGGCAGTTAGAAGGGTGAAAGAAGCTAGAGCAGCAAGGATGGAGTTGAAGCATCGCAAGACACTTCCACTTGCATGCCTTCCCAAGATCAAGAGACGTTAGAAGACTACCATCTATTGTAATAGTTTAAGTACTTGTTGTATTGCCTTACCCTTGTTGGTATGGTAGTACCATCTACCTTAGTCATTTTGTCGAACCTTTAGCGTGCTTTACCAAAGTTTAATTAATAAAGTTTTTAAAGTTGTTTTATGATTGTTTGTTGTATGGTGCGATGTTTGTGCATGGGTAGGAAAGTTTTCTTCCTTAGTTCTACCTGGCTAATTACTCACCCATGCTAAAACCCTTCGGATGCCTCCTCGTCGTGAGAACACCACCAACAACACCACCGGCAACAACAATGATGTTAGTTAGTTACAGCTCAGGCACAGCTCATGCAGATGATGACCCAGTTCATCCAGGCCAGTGCTAACAATAACAACAACAACAACAACCCGCCACCACCTCCACCACCGCCACCCCCACCCCAGGTTGATAGATTAGCAAGATTTCTGAGACTCAGGCCTAATAAATTTTCATCTGCCATAGACCCAATAGTGGCTAATGACTGGCTGCGTTCTGTTAGCAAGGACTTGATCACTTGCAAGTGTACCGATGCTAAAAAGGTGAGATTCACCGCTCACCTGCTGGAAGGACCTACTGCTACATGTGGGAAACTTACCAGGTCACACACCCTATGGAAGGCCTAGACTGGGACACCTTCAGGGAAGGCTTCCATAATGCTCACATCTCTACAGGCATTATGAATCTGAAGAAGGAGGAATTCCGCACGCTGAGGCAAGGCGGGAGGATATTGAAGGAGTATATGGATGACTTCTTCTCTCTGTCCAGGTACGTCCCTGATGATGTGGACACAAATGCAAAGAGGAGGGACAAGTTCCTCGCTGGACTCATGGGTGAACTGAAAATACCACTGTCAATGGCCTATGCTCCAAACTACCAGGCACTTCTTGATCAAGCTGTCACTTTGGACAATAACATCAGGAAGGAAGAGAACCGCAAGAGGAAATTCAGCAATGGCAAGAACCACACTGAGCCCTTCCACAAGAAGCACCACTCTTCTGAGGGCAGTGGGAGTGGAAGTTCACACAAGCATGGAGGCCACTTCAACAAAAACAATGGTGGCAACTTTAATGGCCATAGGCACAATGGAGGATTCAGGGGAAATCACTCCAATGGCCACTGCAATGGGAACAATGGACACCATAATGGAGGAAATGGTCAGCACCATCCCAATTCAGATGCCAAGAAGGATCTTTCCCACATCACATGCTTCAAGTGCAAGAAGAATGGGCACTACTCCACCTCTTGCCCAGAGAACAAGCCAGATGATGTTGCCAAGCCTAACCCATTCCAGAAAGGACAGGTGAACCACCTCAATGTGGAGGAAGTGATGAATGATCCTGATCCTGTGATGGGTACGTTTCCACTCAACTCATTTATAGCATTGGTTTTATTTGATACTGAAGCATCTCATTCATTCATATCAAGTGCATTTGTGAACAAGCATGATTTTACCACCGAAACCATAGGAAAGGTTATTAAAGTTAGTTCACTGGGTGGAAAATTGATAGTCAAGGTCGGATGTTGGAATTTGATCTTAGAGATTGGTAAATACAAATTTCCAATTCATCTTGTAGTCTTGGAATCTCAAGGGTTAGATGTTATCTTGGGTATGGATTGGATGAAAAACTATGCAGGAGTCATAGATTGTGTCAATAGAGCTATTACACTCACTACTCCGGAGGGGAAAAGGATTAGATATCAATCCAATATGGACTTTAACAGTATTAGGCTAAACCATCTTAAGGGGGTTAGCATATAGGATGTGGCAGTAGTAAGGGAATACCCAAATGTCTTCCCGGATGAGTTACCAGGGATGCCACCGGACAGAGATATTGAGTTCCTCATAGAGCTAATGTCGGGCACACGACCTATAGCCAAGAGACCTTACCCAATGTCCACAGATGAATTGAAGGAACTTAAGAAACAGCTAGCAGAGCAGTTACGGAAGGGATTCATTAGAGAGAGTTCATCCTCGTGGGGGGCACCAGTTCTGTTTGTGGAAAAGAAAGATTTGAGTCAGTGTTTGGTTATGAATTATGGTTCATTGAACGAGGTGACAATCAAAAATAAATACCCATTACCAAGGATCAATGACTTGTTTGATCAGTTGGAAGGAGCTAGTTTATTCTCCAAGATCGATCTCAGATCTGGTTACTTTCAACTCAAGATTAGGGAGTATGATATACCCAAGACAGCCTTTGTCACTTGGTATGGTTCATATGAGTATATGGTAATGTCGTTTGGTTTGACTAATGCACCATCCTATTTCATGAACATGATGAACAAGGTATTCATGGAATTCCTAGATAATTTTGTCATAGTCTTTACTGATGACATACTGGTCTATTCCAAGATAAACAAAGAAAATGAGAAACATCTTCGTCTGATAATGGAAAAGCTTCAAGAGCACAAGCTATATGCCAAGTTTAGTAAATGTGAATTTTGGCTGAGAGAAGTAGCCTTCCTTGGTCATGTAGTATCTAAGGAAGGTATTGCAGTTGATCCTTCCAAGGTTACAGCAGTAACAGAATGGGAACTGCCCAAGAATGTCAGAGAAATTCGCAGTTTCTTAGGGTTGGCTGGATATTATCAAAGATTCATCGAGAACTTCTTCAAGATTGCAAAACCTATGACTGAATTGCTCAAGAAGGAGAAGAAATTCAAGTGGACTGATGAATGTGAAGACAGTTTTCAAGAGTTAAAGAAGAGGTTAGTGTCAGCCCCAATTTTGTGTCTGCCTGATTTAGAGAAAGAGTTCCAAGTGTACTGTGATGCTTCACGTCTAGGACTAGGAAGTGTTTTGATGCAAGGAGGCAAAGTAGTAGCTTATGCATCCAGGCAACTCAAGAAGCATGAGACCAATTACCCCACTCATGATCTAGAGTTAGCTTCGGTAGTGCATGACTTGAAGACATGGAGACACTATCTGATGGGAAAGCGATGTGAAGTTTTCACCGATCACAAGAGCTTGAAGTACATATTCACCCAAAAGGATCTGAACATGAGGCAAAGAAGATGGCTAGAACTTATCAAGGACTATGATCTGAGTTTGCAATACCATCCTGGTAAAGCAAATGTGGTTGCCGATGCCTTGAGCCGCAAAGCATATGTGAACTATTTGTCGATGGATGAACTGCTAGAAGATCTATGCAGAGGACTAAAGGATCTCAGCTTGGAAGTGGTACCAGTAGGATTCATAGCATCACTGGTCATACAACCAACATTGATGAACATAATACGAGAAGATCAGAAAGGAGACAAAGAGATCGAGAAAATTAGAAATGCCTTGAAGGAAGGTAAAGCGAAAGGATATAGTGAAGACGAGCAAGGAACCATATGGTTTGAGAAGCGATTTTGTGTTGCCAATGATCCCGATCTGAGGAAAGTGATATTCCAGGAAGCCCACGAGACACCGTACTCCATTCATCCTGGAAATACCAAGATGTACATGGACTTGAAGGAAAGGTTCTGGTGGAACAACATGAAGAGGGACATCACCGAATACATAGCAAAGTGTGATGTGTGCAGCAGAGTGAAAGTGGAACATCAGAAACCTGCAGGACTTCTACAACCTTTGAAGGTGCCAGACTGGAAGTGGGATTAGATTATTATGGATTTCATCACCGGATTGCCAAGAATAAAATCTGGTTATGATTCGATTTGGGTAGTGGTTGATCGTTTAACCAAAGTAGCTCACTTTATACCTGTAAAGACAACTTACACCAGTGCAAAGTTGGAAGATATCTATATGAAGAGAATTGTGTGTTTACATGGAGTTCCAAAGAGTA
Source organism: Dactylis glomerata (assembly GCA_007115705.1). NCBI lineage: Eukaryota > Viridiplantae > Streptophyta > Magnoliopsida > Poales > Poaceae > Dactylis > Dactylis glomerata. The sequence continues at coordinate 1,753,720 of QXEO01000492.1, forward strand.
TCGTATCAGATAGAGGTACTCAATTCACTTTGCATTTCTGGAAGCAACTTCATGAATCTCTAGGAACGAGATTAGAGTTTAGCACAACATTCCATCCACAGACTAATGGGCAAACTGAGAGGGTTAACCAAATTTTGGAGGACATGTTGAGAGCATGTGCTCTAGACTACGGATCTAGTTGGGATGATAACTTGCCATACGCAGAGTTTTCATACAACAATAGTTATCAAGCTAGTATTGAGATGGCCCCATTTGAAGCTCTGTATGGGAAGAAATGTACTACACCATTGCTATGGAGTGGTGTATGAGAACGTAGTTTCTTTGGGCCAGATATCATCGAAAAAGCCGAAGAGAAGGTTAGATTGATCAAAGATAGATTGAAGATAGCCCAATCTAGACAGGAAAGCTACGCAGATAATAAGCGTAGAGAAGTCACCTATGAGGTAGGTGATAGAGCTTATCTTAGAGTTTCACCTCTCCATGGAGTCAAGAGGTTCGGAATCAAAGGGAAGTTAGCACCATGAATCATAGGTCCCTTTAAGGTTCTATCTTGCAAGGGAGAAGTGGCCTATGAGTTGGAATTACCAGCTATCCTTTCAGCCGTGCACAATGTGTTTCATGTCAGTCAGTTGAAGAAGTGTCACCCCGAGATGTCAGATACACCACTGAATGACACCATACCACTCAAGGAGGTGAAGCTAGAAAGTGACTTGAAATATGAAGAGAAACCAATCAAGATACTGGAGATAGCAGAGAGGAATACTCATACAAAGGCTATCAAGTTTTGCAAGGTACAGTGGGATCATCACACTGAGGAAGAAGCCACTTGGGAGCGTGAAGATACTCTTTGAGAAGATCACCCTCACCTATTTTCTAGCCATTCCAAAGCTTGAGGGCGAGCTTCATCTTAAAGGGGTTAGTGATTGCTATTGATGGTGCGGTGAAATCATCGGCCAGTTGGGAACCCCAAGAGGAAGGTATAATGAATATAGCAGCAAGTTTTTCCCTCAGAAAGAAACCAAGATATGTCGAATCCAGGAAAAAGCCAAACTCAAGAAGGTGATGCTTGCTAGCTCCGCGACAGCTCCAGACAATTTATAGGGCGCCTCATCTAAGCTTGCTTTGCCAGCTGCAACGTGGAACCTGCACACAACACAACCAAATACTTTGATCCCAACTTACGATGAGGTTGTCAATCTCACCGGTTTGCTTGAAACAAAGGGTATGAGCGTATCGAGTGGAAAGCAATAGTAGTATACGAGTAAAGTAAACAGTGCGAGTAAAGTAAACAGGTGATAGCAATATAATGGAAATAGGACCGGGGTCCACAGTTCACTAGTGGTGTCTCTCCATAAGATAAAATAACACATGCTGGGTAAACAAATTACAGTTGGGCAATTGATAGAATAAAGATAACGTGATATGTCAAGAGGATCACTATGAGATTTACTCTGGGCATTACAACAAGATACATAGAACGCCATCCAACTGCATCTATGACTAATAATCCACTTGTGGTGAATCAATCCGAGAACTCCACAAGTATTAAGTTGCGAACAACAGATAACTGCATTAAGCAAAGTGTGTAATGTAAACAAAGCATATGCCCTTGAGCATATGAATGTTGTTTTCTCCCTAGTAGCAATAGCACATCTACAACCTTAGACATTTATGTCACTCCCCCAGATTAAATAGAGGCATGAACCCACTATCAAGCATAAATACCCCCTCTTGGAGTCACTAGCAACTACTCGGCCAAGATAGCTACTAACAACGGAGAGCATGCAAGATCATAAACAACATAGAGATAACATAAGATAATATTCAGCACATCAACTCAATCATAACACCAATATTCATCAGATCCCAACAAACACAACATGTAGAATTACATAACAGTGATCTCGATCATGTAAGGCAGCTCACGAGATCTAAACATGAAGCACATGGTGGAGAAGACAACCATCTAGCTACTGCTATGGACGCATAGTCCAAGGTAGACTACTCACTCATCGCGCCAGAGGCAAGCATGGTGATGAATAAGACCTCCGGTGGCGATTCCCTCTCCGGCAGGGTGCCGGGAAGAGCTTCTAGACCCTCCCGATCTCGGGTCGACGACGGCGGCGGATCGCGATGTGTTCCTGGAAAAGTGATCGGGTCTTTAGGTTTTTCCCGTCGGGGGGTCTTTATAGGCGAAGGGGCAGCGTCAGAGGTGGACCAGGGGGCCCACACCATAGGCGGGCGCGGGCCAGGGGCAGGCCACGCCCCTGGTGTTGTGGCCGCCCTGTGGCTCCTTTCCATCTCCTCTTCGGTTCTCTGGAAGCTTCGGTAAATATCTAGATGTTCGGCTTTTGTTTCGTCCAATTCCAAGAATATTTCCCGTGTAACTTTTCTGAAACACAAAAACAGCAGAAAATAGGGAACTGGCACTGTGGCATCTCGTTAATAGGTTAGTTCTGGAAAATGTATAAAAATGCCACGAAGTGTAGCGAAACACTAAGCAAATGGTGTAAAAACAAGCATGGGGCATAAAAAATTATAGATAGTTTTGAGACGTATCAGCATCCCCAAGCTTAACTCCTGCTCATCCTCGAGTAGATAAGTGATAACAAAAGAAATAATTTTTGAGGTGACATGCACCTACACAATCTTGATCATCTATGTAAGCATTGAGTGCTGGGATCAAAAGAACTTAAAACATGGGCATGAAAGATATAATCTTGATAGAAGAAACTTAGCAACCATGTTATAACATGAAAAAGAATACAAACAAAAGATCATGAAAATGAAACAATGAAAGTCAAACGTGTGTTCAAATCATATGGAAAAACATACAAATGGTTTTCAGCTTGTCCTTCATGAGAGAGCAAAACATAAATGCATAGGACACCTTCAAGTTTAAGAGGGCAACTAGATACAAATAATTTAAGAATAAGTGAAACCAACATCATGAATCAATCAATGAAAACTTTGGGACAATGCACATTATACTCAGAATGACAACTATGCTCTCTTAGACGGTGCATAAAGGTATAAGATGGTGACTCAACATAAAAGTAAAAGAAAGGCCCTTCGCGGAGAGAAGCAGTGATTGCAAGTTTTATAAACCTTCAAAAATTATGGTACTTACTAGCTTTGAGCTCTCATTGCCCCCATCATAAGAATCTTGAATGGTTAAAGTTAATGCGAGTACAATTATGAAGCATATGCTTGACAAATCATAATTGAAAACCTCATGTCTCGTGAAGTACGAATACCCAAACCTCATGCTACTTTGCTTAGAGTCCCAAGCAGGCTCTTGTCATTGTAATATATGTGTATCATCGAGAACCACCAACGGGGTACCTCCTGCCCTATGACATGGAACAAGCCCACATCAAAATGCTAAGACAAATAGATAATGAACACCTCGACATCTCTTTTATTTACCATTGGTATAGCTTTTTATTTTGAGATGCGTTGTCGAATGTCCACTATGGGCATGCTGTAAATTTCCACCATGAATGATGCATGGCTTAGATTAGCGGCCCAGGCATTTCCCTAGCACATATAAAAACTCCATGATCCCACAAGATTTCCAACTTATTTCACACCGTGAGTATCCATAAACAAAAAGATCACGATATCAACTCAAATGAAAGATAGTGCAATGTTGAAAGCTTGCCCCATGACGGCATGGCTGGGCTAATTTCCAACTTACAACTTGCAAGCATAACAACTCAACATAAGAGAGCCACAATGTCAAATTTTTAAAACGAGAAAAGTAAAGTGTGCCATCAGGTTTGTGAGAGCTTTACTGACCAATTTTCGCATAACACCAAAAAGAGTTTAATTTGAAAGATAGATAAAAGCAAGTCAAATGTACTTTGGAATAGCAAATTGCTAATAGGTATGTATGATGGACACTTTGGAACAACTTGGTTTTTAGGAGTTCGATGCACGAGTAGAGCTCATACTCGGTACAAAATGAGGGCTAGCAAAAGACTGGGAGCGACCAACTAAGAGAGCAATAACGGCCATAATCATGCAAAGTGACAAAGCGACATTAAAAGAAGAATAAGATGGCATCAAAAGTCAAAAACTAAATGATCATAGAGGCAATGGCGACTTTGTATGAGTCAAACATGTGTGAGCATGCGCCAAGTCAACCCAAATAAAGCATCAAGGAGAAAACCAAAATAATGCTTCCAAATAATTAAAACAATGCATGATTTTTTCAAAGGCTCATTAAGCAGTCTCAGTCATTTGAGACAAGTCATGCTATAGCAAAACCACTAAGCATACTATCAAAAAGACATCAAGCACGACATGCAAAAGCCTAGGCTGCAGTCTACACAAGCTCCTTCTTGTACCACTTTTTTGCATAAAGCTTTTTCTCTCTTCCAACACCATTCGAACTTTTTTAAATCAACTCTTTTGATGAAAACCAACATGGACCAGAGGTCACAATACACCTTGATGCAAAGATATAACAAGATCTGAATACAAATCAAGGCGAAAAACAAAAGCTAAACGCAGTTCTAGAAAAAGAGAACACTCGTTGAAATGGTAAGAGTGAAAAACGGAGTGTTCTTGGCAAATGAAAAGCAAGGCAACTTCTCCAAAAGAAATTTGTTGGGGTCCAACCATTTATTACAGCAAACAAAACAAAACAAAACTGAAAACTAAAACAACTGACGCTCTAAGAAAAACGCATAATGCATAAAGCAATAAAAATATAGTGTGTTGAAAGGTGACCTAATTTTTGCCGATGAAGAAGGGGTGCCTCGGGGGCATCCCCAATCTTTGATGCTTGTACTTCTTGGATATTTCTTGGGGTGACATGGGCATCCCCAAGCTTTAGCTTTTGTCCATTCTTCAACTCATCTCATCATTCTCCAATCCCTACACTTGAAAACTTCCTTCATACAAAACTCAACACAATTCTATTAGCAACATTAGTGTAAGCATAACAATGAATCAACCCCTTTTTGCTTCAGGTTTCAACTCAAAACCACCACATATAAAGTATATACTACTGTAGAAACTTCCCCAAAAGTTCCGTGATCAAAAGAACTCAAAAAGAAAGCGATCAAGCGGCAAACACAAATATTGGCAGAAATCAGTCAAAACAGAATAGCTGACAAAGGTCAAATTTTTAGAGGGTTTTCTGTTGCTGAAATCAAAAAGTGTTCAACTAATGAAAGTTTGGATATAACCTGGGTCATATGCACAAGATATATCAGGTCCAAAAGATATACAGAGAATTTTCATGAATTTTTACGGTGCAGCACCGAAAACTGTTTCAGGACAGCAACATCCCCAAATCTTACCTCGCTCAAATTAGAGGATTCTCTTGGCACAAAAACAAAATAAAAATGATAAGTTGAGGTTATTACAGTAGTAATAACTTCCAAGACTCAAATAAAAGAAAAAGAACTAAAATTAAAAACATTGGGTTATCTCCCAAGAGTGCTTTTCTTTAACGCCTTTGAGCTAGGCGCAGAAAGCGCGAATCAAGTAATATCGAAGGAGGCATTAAGATCAACTGTAGGAGTCTTTTCAACAATAAATTGAATTGTGTCCAAATGAGTTTTTGAAGATACTTTATGATCACTCTTTGGTACACTACTTTCATCAAAAAGATTTTTAGGACAAATCCAATTGAATTTTTTTTCCAAAGCATCATGAATTCCTACGAGTTTACAAGGTGTTGGTACTCTAAAATCTTCATTGGGTGTACCAACAACCTCTATAGGCGAGCCAAGCTTATTAAATTTCTTAAAATCTTTCCTAGCTTCAATGGCAACATCTCTAAATTCTCTACGCAAAGTTTCCAAGATAAAAGCTTTCTTTTCGGGATCCTCAATATCATGAAGCTTAAGAAACATGTGTTGCATAAAAGGATTAAGGCTAGCAAACCTAGCTTCCAACATGTGAACTAAATAAGCAGAAGCAACTTCATAACTAGGAGCAAGCTCAGCCAAAGACTTTTCCTCAACATCTTTATGCATACTAATATGATTAAAGAACTCCTCAATGTAACTTTTCCCAATAATAGAACCACTACCTACTGAGAGGTCCTCCAAAACATACTTAGGGAACAACATAATGAACTAAAAGCAACAAAGTAACAACTATAAAGGAAACTATTTTTTTGTATTTTTGATAAAATGAAACAAGTAAAAATAAAGTAAAGCAAAACTTAAAACAAAGTAAAGGATGTGCGTGCGAAACTCCCCTTGCAGAAGTCTTCTTTTTCCCCGGCAAACGGTGCCATAAAAAGTCTTGATTGCTATTGATGGTGCGGTGAAATGACCGGCCAGTTGTGAACCCCCAGAGGAAGGTATGATGAATATAGCAGCAAGTTTTTTTCCCTCAGAAAGAAACTAAGGTAAGTCGAATCCAGGAAAAAACCAAACTCAAGAAGGTGATGCTTGCTAGCTTCGCGACAGCTCTGGACAATTTATAGGGCACCTCGTCCAAGCTTGCTTTGCCAGCTGCAACGTGGAACCTGCACACAACACAACCAAATACTTTGATCCCAACTTACGATGAGGTTGTCAATCTCACCGGTTTGCTTGAAACAAAGGGTATGAGCGTATCGAGTGGAAAGCAATAGTAGTATGCGAGTAAAGTAAACATGTGATAGCAATATAATAGAAAAAGGACCGGGGTCCATAGTTCACTAGTGGTGTCTCACCATAAGATAAAATAACACATGCTGGGTAAACAAATTATAGTTGGGCAATTGATAGAATAAAGATAACGTGATATATCAAGAGGATCACTATGAGATTTACTTTGGGCATTACAACAAGATACATAGACCGCAATCCAACTGCATCTATGACTAATAATCCACTTGTGGTGAATCAATCCGAGAACTCCACAAGTATTGAGTTGCGAACAACAGATAACTGCATTAAGCAAATTGTGTAATGTAAACAAAGCATATGCCCTTGAGCATATGAATGTTGTTTTCTCCCTAGTAGCAACAGCACATCTACAACCTTAGAGGTTTCTGTCACTCCCCTAGATTAAATAGAGGCATGAACCCACCATCGAGCATAAATACCCCCTCTTGGAGTCACTAGGAACTACTCGTCCAAGATAGCTACTAACAACGGAGAGCATGCAAGATCATAAACAACATAGAGATAACATAAGATAATATTCAGCACATCAACTCAATCATAACACCAATATTCATCGAATCCCAACAAACACAATATGTAGAATTACATAACGGTGATCTCGATCATGTAAGGCAGCTCACGAGATCTAAACATGAAGCACATGGTGGAGAAGACAACCATCTAGCTACTGCTATGGACCCATAGTCCAAGGTAGACTACTCACTCATCGCGCCGGAGGCAAGCATGGTGATGAATAAGACCTCCGATGGCGATTCCCCTCTCTGGCAGGGTGCTGGGAAGAGCTTCTGGACCCTCCCGATCTCGGGTCGACAACGGCGGCGGATCACGATGTGTTCCTGGAAAAGTGATCGGGTCTTTAGGTTTTTCCCATCGGGGGGTCTTTATAGGCGAAGGGGCAGCGTCAGAGGTGGACCAGGGGGCCCACACCATAGGCGGGCACGTGCCAGGGGCAGGCCGCGCCCCCTGGTGGTGTGGCCGCCCTGTGTCTCCTTTCTGTCTCCTCTTTGGTTCTCTAGAAGCTTCGGTAAATATCTGGATGTTCGGCTTTTGTTTCATCTAATTTCGAGAATATTTCCTGTGTAACTTTTCTGAAACACAAAAACAGCAGAAAATAGGGAACTAGCACTGTGGCATCTCATTAATAGGTCAGTTCCGGAAAATGCATAAAAATGACACGAAGTGTAACGAAACACTAAGCAAATGGTGTAAAAACAAGCATGGAGCATCAAAAATTATAAATACATTTGAGACATATCAGTTAGTCTGTAACATCCCTAGATTTTTGGAAATACAAAATCAGCATGCATACATAAGCATCATTGCATTTCATCATATAATTATGCTTGCTACTATTTTCAAATAGAATTTTCAAATAAAATTATCTTTTAATAACTCAAATGAGTTATCATTCCATGTGAGTGCTATCATTTCATGTGAGCACTTGATCTCTAGTTTTCAAAGATTAAATTCTCAAATTAACTCCTTAGTTACTTTACAAGGTATATCTCATCTCCTCTGGTTCTGTAGAATTTGTACAAATTTGAAAATATTCAAATTATGCATTTCGAGGCTTTTAAATTAATTCTAAATCAAACAAAAAAAAGAAAAAGAAAAAGAAAAAAATAGGAAAGGGCCGCGGGCAAGCCAATCAGCCCAGGCGAGAAAGCCGGCCCAGCCCAGCAAGCCGCCCACGCCCAAACCGGTATCGCCGGCGCCGTTACAGAGACTGATAGGTGGGGACCGCCTATCATCTCCCTCGCCTAGCCAGAGACCACCTCGGCCACGCATCTCGCCATCGCTGTCGGATCAAACCGACGCACCCCGAAACCCTAACCCCTAGCGCAAGCCGAGGCCGCCTATAAATACCCCTATCCTCTCTCACCGCACCCCAACGCCACCTCACACACGCGGCCACGCCGTCAGAATCAAGCACGCACTCGCCACGGTACCCGAGACCTCCGGTCAAGCAATTACGCGCCACCGTCACCCCATTCGCCTCGCTACCACCACCATCGAGCTCGCCGTCGTCCAGTAAAGGTCATCGTCACCTCCGTCGGTCGCTAGGAGCCTCGGATCGGCGAGCACGTCCACCACCCGAGCCGACCTCATCGAAAACCTAGCCGCGCCGGTGAGCCTCCTCCCTCTCTCACATCGATCGTCTGATCCAATCTGGACGATGATGATTAGATCTCATCGAATCGGTATGATTAGATCTGGATCGTTCAGATCTAATAAGATCTAACGGCCCAGGATCCTGATCCATCTGAAATGGTATGGACAAATCAGGAGCCACCATGTGTCAAGCCAAGGCCGGCCGATTTTCTAATTTTGTTTTTAATTGATATAATTCTTTGAAATCTTGTAAAAATCATAGAAATTGTTATGTTAATCTGTTTTTAATGAATAATATATTGTTGGAATCCTTAGGACTTGTAGAATCTATTGGTACTAACAAGGGTATAGATAATAGAGCCCGTCAGTTGAGTACCCCTAGGGCCCGTTAAGCTAGGCCCAATTGTAATACTAGTCGAAATACGAGTTCTTACCGTATGTCGATATTGTAATCTATATCGGACCCTACCCGATCCTCTAGACCTGGCCACCTATATATAGGGGCCAGGAGGGGACGGTGAGGGACAGATTGAAAGCAAGCCAGGTTCAACACCCAAGTTTACTTTCGATATACACCTTGTTTGACTGATTTTACCTTCGAGTTCATCTGATGCCCTATCTCCCCGATCCTAAGTCCTTCATCTAGGACATTTGTCGAGTTAACCCTCGTCAATTGGCGCCGACCGTGGGGACTCTGGGCATTGGAATCATGAATTCGATGGCTTTTTCGCTTTTAGCCAACAGCAGTACGGAAGTCGATGAAAGTCAAGAGATGGAGCTAACAATCGGAAGTCTAAGCATCTACGTTGGACCGTTGGGTTTGACTCGCCTCTCGGATCCGGGGAAACCAGATCCGTCGGCAAGAGAGCCCGAAACAGTAGCAATGATGGAATCATCAAAAGGCTCTTCCAGCAAGGTAAACTCACCGGTCAGCTTAGCAGAAGTAAAAGAAGGAAAAATCGCAGAAGGTGATGAAATAATAGAAAATCTCGACTTAGAAATCCAACTCGAAGATCTCATGATTTGCCACAATGATACCTCAGACAAGTCAACAGACATGTGGAAGATAGGGTTAGAGCTTTCTGAAGATGATGATTCGATCTTCTCATGTTTTAATAGCAAAATCGGCAAGCAGTGCCAGGTACTCACCTTTGTAGGAGATAACTCAGAAGAGCTCGACGAAAACAACAATCCAGTGCTCAACCCAGCAAACATAAACAGAGGAGCAAACCATCTAGCAGAGGGACAAACAACAGACTCCCTCGCAACTAGGGAAAAAATTCGACTATCAGTCGATGAATGGAGAACAATCAGGGCAGCCGTAGAGCACACACACCAATACCATCAAATTCCAGCAAAGATATGCTCTTGGGGTATCACTACGCCCTAAGGCAGCAGGCAAAGCAACAAGCAAAGGAGAGAATTGAGATACAAAAGAGAAAAGACTCAGCCATTGCTACCAGTAATGCTGCTCGCAGAGCACGAAGCGACGCATCACACACCAACGCCAAGAGGAATCATCGACATGGTTCAAGGTATGAAAACCTCAAGTACTTAGAAAGGCAAAGTTTCTCCAAAAACCTCAACTCATCCTTCCTATCGGTCGACGAGCAAGGAAACATTATACCAAAAACTCCCGAAGCAGCACTGGTGGCAGCTCAAGCGTATCTATATACAACCCGACCAAATCCAGGAGACCCGAGAGAACATATGCACAGAGCAGCGCTGAACGGATTGAAGATGGTGGGCAACAAACTATCAGCGAAAGAAGAGGAGGCATTTTGCAACAAAGGAACCCACAAGCCAAGATCACCATGCCGTCACAATAGTCCTCGGCGCAGAAGCGGTAGTCGACGATCTAGGACACCATCACCGAAATGGCATAGTAGCCCGAAGCATGGAGGAACCCAAAGATCTCGATCTCCAAGTAGGAAGTATGATTATGAAGATGATGAAAAGGAGATGGGAGCATCATGCTTTACTCATAGAGTTCGCACCACACCAGTACCCAAGGGGTTCAAACTACCCCATGATTAGCAAAAATACGATGGATCACAAGAGCCGCAGTCCTGGCTCTCAGATTACCTGCAAGCAGTGAAAATACTAGGAGGAACCAAGGAAACAGCCATGCAAAGTTTGCAACTACACCTCACTGGTGCAGCAAGGTCATGGTTGGGCAAATTAGAAAAAGAAACTATTGGAAGCTGGGAAGATCTTACAAAGCAATTCACAAGTAACTTCAAGTCGACGTATAAGCGGCCAGCATCCATAGAAGAAGTCAAAGCATGCATACAACAACGCGGAGAAACACTGAGGGTGTATATCCAAAGATGGAGTATTATCAAAAATTCAGCAGTCAAAGTTTCAGACAAAAGGGCGATAGACGCATTCATAGTTGGGTTAAGGCGAGCAGACCTAGTCAAAGAAATAGGCAGAATCAAGCCGAAAACAGTGTCAGACCTAATGGATGTAGCAAACAAATTTGTAGATGGAGAGAATGCGTGCAACAACAAGCAGACACAATCGCCAGAGGATGATAGAAGAAATAGATATGGGGGCCAAAAAAGAAGATCCCGCAACTACGACAACTATGGCTCCCATAGCCAAGTAGCTGCAGGATACAAGGACAACAGCTACCAAGGAAGCGACCGCAGAAGCTCAGGATATCAAAGCTATGGGAAAGTGGACTACAAAAAGTTTTAGACAAGAGAATCCAGAGAGTACAACCCATCACCAGAAGATATGCTAAATGGACCTTGTCACATACACTCTGCATTCGTCGATGGAAAGCGAGTATCCAGGAACGCAATGAAAGATTGCACAACATTCTTGAAACTACAGGAAGTAGCACTGAGCAAGCAAACCAAAGCAAAACAGCAAGGATATGAAGGAAACACCAATAATCTTCCTGCAAATCAACAAGGAAACAACGGAGCTCCTCAAGACAAGACCAGCCAAACCAGGGACGTGACGACGACGGAGGATACGTTCCATCTAAGGGGCACATCATAGCAATGATACAACCTGTGCCTAAGTTGAACAAAGAAGAAAAAAGCATAATCCGACAAGTCAATTTAGTAGGTACATCACCTCCAGGTACAACATAATATCTACATTGGTCAGAGCAACCAATTGAGTTCAGCAGAGAAGATCACCCCATAATAGTACCTCGGCCAGGAAATACGCCCCTGGTACTCAAAGCCCAAATCAGCATGTACGATGTCGACAGAATATTCATGGACGCAGGAAGTGGAATAAATTTGATATATGCAAAGACACTCAAAGCAATGCATATATCATTAGAGTTCCTAAAACCAACAGACTGTTCCTTCCATGGGATCGTATCAGGAAGTGCCAATTATCCACTAGGTTGGATAGCACTCAACATTTGTTTTGGCAATCGACAAAATTATAGAAGAGAAAAGCTAGACTTCGAAGTCATGGACTGGCCATCTCAGTATCATGCGATCCTCAGGAGACCCGCGTTTTCGCGATTCATGGCAGTTCCTCACTACACGTATCTAGTACTAAAGATGCCAGGACCAAAGGGAATCATCACAGTAAAAGGAAGCTTTGAGGTATCAGACCTATGCTACAAGGAATTCCATAAGATGGTGTAAAACTTTGGCATGATAGCCAACTATGGAGAACCCAAAGAGAAGGCGAAAAGCATGACTATAGAAGTCAACAAATCACCCGAAGGACGTCTCGCAGAACCAGAGGCAAAGAAACCACGAGTAGAAGTGTTAGGAGAAGACAAGGCTACAAGGGAAGAAGAGAAGGCCACGGCAGCATAAGTGTCAAGAACATCAAAATAGGGTAGAAGAATAAGGCTGTAAAAGCCACGAGTCATCATAGGGCAATGCCCTCTAGATCCAGAACACAGGTCATAGGCCGGATCTCTTGGGCCATCCCATGTATCTTATATTATAAGCATAAATAAAGACAAACGTTCCTCACATTTGAGTTTACGAGTCTTTACATGGAAAACGGTGGCAAACGCATGAATAATACAAAATGTTCTGAGAACAATTTCAGACAGAAAGTCAAGAAACAAGAAACTCTCGTGTTCCACATATACATAAATGCTACCACATCGGGTCATCAGAATCATCTACCCCCAGAGGATCTAAGTAATGATGCTCGCGGAAAAACGTGGCATCCTCTTGAAGCAATCTAGCTATGATCCTTCTCGCAGGAAGAAGGGTAGCATCCATATGGACTCGCATCCTAGCTCCTCCTGAAGGAAGACTAAGTGGCATTGAACTATAATTGAGCCATGGATGCCACTTGCGTATCCATCCAAGAGCAAAATTGGCACCAACCACTAAATTGAGTTCAATCAAACGATGAATTTGCTAACTAGATCTGAAAGTGTCAAGTAACTGTGGAAAGCTCCAGGCAAAGGATTACAAGGAAGCATGACAGAATACATGGTCATCAAAGATCTTTGACAGCCAGCAACTGCACCTCCAATATGCTGAGCACGGTCCTGAAGAAGCACAATGGCATGATGGTGTCGGGGCTCAGACCATAGATTATCAATCCCCTCTGATGATTTCTCAAGAGCCGCAATTCGTTCAGTAACCCGACGTGTCTCACCGACAAAATCCAGGCATGTGCCTGAGACAATAGAAAGATGTTAGCCAAGTAAAAGGGAAAAGAGAAAGGATGCAAAGAAACTTACATCGTAACATTTCGCATATGGACTCGATGATACCAATAAGAAAAGACTCGCATTCTTTGAAATGCATGATTTGGGCTGTCAGACCTGATATCTTATCTTCAAGAATGGATACTTGTTTTAGCAAACCATGTGACTTACTGGCCTTGTTTAGAGAAAGTTGTGCCTGACATTTCATCAAGGACAGGCGGCTCTCAAGGTACGAAATTCTTGACGAATATTCCTCACATCGACAGAAAGGATGCGGAGGAAAAGAAATTCTAGAGTCAAACATGTTAACAGGAGACGGAGCGCGCTCATGACCCAACGATTCACCAGCAGGTGCAGGCTAGAAGTCAAGAAAAGGACACACATCTCAGAAACATAATTCAAGCCAAGCATTTTGCAAAAGAGAGATATTCACAACAAGTGAAAAAGCCCCTTGACTAGTTCTCGGGCAAAGTACGACTAGGAGTTCACTACAACCAAAGGAATGAAGATTACAAAAGGAGACTAAAACTATGCCACCTCAGCATCATGCTCTGTGGCAGAGGTCGGAGTGGCTGAAGTAGCACCAGTCCCTGGAGGAGGCATTGCCGCACCAGAAGAAGGAGTCGAAGAAGCAGGTGCAGAAGTCAAAGAAGCCGTCGAAGGTGAAATAATTGACACAATACCGGGCGCATACTTCTTGGCCTTCTCAAAGAAAACTCGCAACTCTGATAACGGCCGTCCACGAGAAGAGCTCACCTTCTCCCAATCAACTTCCTCGCCATGCATGTAAGCAAGAGCAATGGCGCCTTCTGCACCCTGCTTTACGGAGCGACCTTTCATGAGAAGGATGGGATCATCGGGGGTGTCAAAGGCCTTGACAAGCTTCTTCAAATTAGCATCCGCCACCTCAGCTCTCTGCTTGGGCCATAACCTGACGAAAATCCACGTGAGCACGCGGCTAGCCAACTCGAAGATATCCTGGATAGAAATCCAGTTTGCCTCCAGCAAACTAACAGTGGCCATCAGAGAATCATCATCTGGCTATGAAGAAGCCGGAGAAATCCTAGTATGATCTATAAAAACAAGGAAACAAAGAAAGAAACATATCAGTAACAAATCAAAATAGGCAACACAAACAAAGCAGGGGACAAAGAAAGGTGTTCACCTTTAGCAAGAGCCGACATCTTGTTTAGACGTTCAGCCATGGCTTGATCTCGCTGGGTTTGCTCTTTGCTCAAGTCAGCAAGGGACTTCTCCAATTTTTTCGTCTTAGCCAGTGCTGACTTAGAGGTCTTCTCAGCACTGGCCTTGGCAGCAGTGGCAGCGTCAAAAGCCTTTCTCGAAGCATTGAGTACAGCTTCCAAGGACGAGATGCGGGCATTAGCCATCGCCAAGGCATCTGCAGTCAGAAAAAAAGGGGGAAATTTGAGTATGATAAAGAAGCAAATAAAGGAACTCGAGACAAGCAGAGCACAGACAAGAAGATTACCCTCGGAAGCCCTAGCAGGTTTCAAATATTCGGCACACTCAGTGCCCAAGGTGACGAATTTCTTCATCAGTGCCTGCCAAGGAAAAAACACATGGGTATAAGGATCACGCAAGAAACATAAGGAAGGGCAATCACTCACATCATTAGGGGAGTTCATGGAATCATGGGCCTCAAGGGAAACATCGGCTTCCTTCGATTTCTTTGAATGCTTCATGCTCCGAGCCACAAGAACTTTCTTGATAGAAGCTCTGGGAGCCTTCGGAGACTTCACGGCTGGCTCAGCTTCTTGCACAGGAGGTTCATTAGTAGTTATATTTTCAGCAGAAGGAGCAGTGGTGGCATCCCTCTTCGGGTCCTCATCGTCACTGTAAAGATAGCAAAAGGAACTAGATTTTAAAAAACTCGAAAGGAGGAAAGCAAATACAAAAAGATCATAGAGTTCACAGAAAACTTATGAGGCCAAGAGGTCAAATAGTTCTAGTTCCTCTTCTGGAACAGGGGCTTCCCCGGCCGCAGTTCTTTGAGCAGAGGTACTCGAAGAAGCAAGCTCTTCGACACGCTTCCTCTTCTTATCAATGACAAGATCTTGAGATAGTGCAGGAGGAGGAGACGTCGTCGAGCTAGTCTCTTCTTCTGATCCTTCGGCATCATCTTCATCCTGATTTTCTTCAGCCTCGGGGGCTTCAGAAACAGCAGAAGCCAGATCCACCAGAATAGGTCCCTCCTCTGGAAGAGGAGGGCGTGAAACAAAAAACCGATGGGTCTACAAATCAGTAAGTCAATAAAATCATCAAGACAAGCAGAAAGACAGTAGGAAGATGATGGAAAGGATGAAAATTGATATACAAAGAGAACATACCTCGGGCAAGGGGTGTTCGGAGTCAAAATAGTTAGCGGCCAAATCCGCAATCTCATGATCCTCAGTCAGAGTGGTAAGAGCTCTGACCCGCCTGTCAACATCCTTCTTCTCCATTAGATCTTCAGAGACTCGAGAAGAATCTCCCAAGCTAGAGAAGTTCCAAAGCTTGGAAAGATGGTGCTACTGGGGTTGAACTCGACGCTGCAAAAAAAATGCCATGAGTTGAGTACCCGAAAGCGTGCCTCCCCTTCCTCCTTTCAGAGTTTGGATGCGGGTCAGAAGTGGGGCGATCTCCTCCATCTCAGCATCGGTGGGAGGCGAGTCCCACGATGTCAATTTCTTTAATTCCTTGGAAGCATCAAAAGGGGCCAGGCCATACTCATCAGAGGAAGAGGCCTTACGGTCTTTGATGTAAAACCACTTGGTCCTCCAACCTTGTACTGATGCAGCCATGGAAAATTCCAAGTACTACGATTCAGCACGAATAGAGATGACAGCCCTGCCCAGTTCAGGTTTCCTCGATAAATAGATGCTGGGGCAGAGCTGAAAGAGGGACCTCCAAAGAAGAAAATGGGGTTCGATCCCCAGAAATGACTCGCAAAGAGTCACAAAGCAGGCGATATGAAGGAGGGAATTTGGTGTGAGCTGGTGAAGCTGCACACCATAAACATAAAGAAGCCCACGAAGGAACTCATGGGCAGGTAGAGAGAGTCTGCACAGAAGAAAGGCGAGAAACATCACCCGATAGCCGCTCTTGGGCTTGGGGATCCGCTCGGTGCTGGGGAAGATGATTGAGTCACTGTTGGAGATAAGACCGTCCGCCTTGGCCTTGTCCAGATCCTTCTGCGTGAAAGCAGAAGGTACCCAGCACGTCGCGGCATTCGTAGCCTTCCCCTTGGCCATATTGTTCTTCTCCACCAAATGCTTCACGCGCATCTATGATTTGCACTCGGGGGCTATGCAGGAGAACAGCAGGGCACAAAGATTACAACAATGGTGGCGGCGGCGGAGACAAAGATCTGGTAAACAGTAAAAATCCCCACTCTCCCCTAATATACCTTCCCGGTGAAGGAACGTGGGCTGAGACGTGGCGCAAGGAGAGGAAATGGCAGCCCACTAACGGGGCGGGGGGGATACAAAATTACTGCGCTGCCCACGAAATGGTTCGCGCTCAGTCAAAGTGACGTATAGAGACATTTGGCCACTGACATCATGAAGAAGTTACAAGACCAAAGATAACACGACAGATGCGTATACTCAACAAATATTGAATATGATGATCTGCAAATAAAGGATGACAAGAAAGTCAACAAAAGATAGGCGCCGACAATACAAGAATCAGTTTTGGAGACTATACCCGAAAACATTTGACTATAGCCTCGGGGGCTACTACCATCGGGAGCGCTGAGCGCGCCCCCGATGATATTATCATCAAATTGTTTTGAATAGAAGGTTAAAGATTGAGCACAATATATTTGAGCCTATACTTGAAAAAAGAATTCTTCAACTATAGCCTCAGGGGCTACTCCCATCGGGAGCACTGGGCGTGCAACCGACGATGTTTATTCATGAATACTGGAGCAAGGAAGGCGAAGGAAGATTCAGTGAACGTCATTACTCCCATCGGGAGTGAGTTTTTTTGTTAGTCATGGTTATATAACCCGAATATTTTGTGAACTAGATCAGTCAAACAAGGCTACGACATACGATTCTTGAGTTGCATCATTGCGACAAAACTCAAATGCCGTGATATCACAAAGGTAAGACCCCGGGATCCATCCTGTGTGGCCCGGTATATGCACATGGATGCGCTCTGCTGGTATGTATCCGTGTCTACGACGCGAAGAAAATCCTGGTGGATGCACTGGGTACCCTGAGAACCACTGGGATTCATTCTTTGTAAGTCCTAAATGCGGCAAAAGAATGGGTTTGACCGGTTTCCCGAATGTGGGGACCCCGGCTTACCACCCGGGATTCCCGTTATGCATACAATTCACGATCCCAGGAGACCGTCGTGAATCCACATAACAGAGTTGGCATTTCAGATTACAACATCCATTACATAACGAGTCATAAAGTCTTACATAGCCTCTTGGCTAAATATAAAATGCCACGGAGGGCTAGTTCACAGACATACTTAGTCATATGTAGCAGCGGATACACGCAGCATAGTGACCCAAGTCAGGCCTACTACCCTACAGGCGACTAACCGGGAAACGAGTCCTAATTCACACCGGCGTCGTCATACTCCACATCTTCCTCCTCATAGTCATCTCCAAATTCTGGCCAAGTTAATAGCCAGGGACAAAGCCGTGAGTACATTTTGGAATTGTACTCGCAAACCATCTAAGAGAGAGAACATTCACATGCTATATGGCAGTAGCAAGGGTTGGCTTAGTTTCAGTGACTGTGTGTTACTAACTTCTCATGTCGATATAGTATGTCCCACGACATTTCTATATCCTTATTAAAGAGGACTTTTAGAAGCATTTAGTAAAATCTCTAGGAAAGGGGAAACTCCTTTGAAGAAGAGATCGGTGGCCAATCGAACATGACCACCTCAAGACATCGGCAGTACCCTCCAAGTACTCCGATCCACTCCCGTGCCATGGCAGCACCCTCCAAGTACTCCGTCCGGCACAAAACTCCATTTTTCTAGAAAACCATTTATAAAACCAAAACCTGACATTGGGCAATGTAGTGATCTTCACAACCGTCCATGACCGAGGACGTGGCTATTCGAATAGTTTTACACTCTGCAGAGGTTGTACACTTTACCCACACCATTCGATAAATCCGCCGGGATACCACCACGGACCGTCATACCTAAGTATTCAGGGTTCGGATAATCGATCAAAGCCCTCCACCTATCTTCCTTAGTACGGGTGTCTACCCTATGGAGTTTACCTCCCCGGCATGCCCCGGCAGTACCTCCTCCAGAGTGTCACTCCGGTGCCACGGTGGGAGAACCCAAGTGTCTTCCGGACGGGTAGCCTATTGGCGGGCCCACTACACTATTGCCCACCACTTGCGACAACCCGGATTCCGGGGTCCAGCAGACCCTTATATAGTATGAGGCTCCCCGCACTAAGGCAGACGGACTTCAAACTAGGCCCCGTCCCATACCGGGGTAATTTGATTGCACGGGTTAATTGCTTCGAGCGACTACAAAGAAACACCAATGCCTTTTTCTGAAACCACCAACTCCTTTCTTCCATAACTCAAGTGTCCATTTGTCCCAAAAATCATTTAGAAAACTTTTAGTGGAGTAGATACTACTCCAAGGTTTTCATAACCGTTTTCAAAACTTTTCTGAGAGTTATCCCATCCTAGAGTTTTTGGCTCCACTACAAGTGTTTCTCAAAGACGTCGATGTTAATCATCAAGTCTCTACTTTCAGGGGTAAAGAGTAGGTGCCAATGGTGTCATCCTTCGTGGATGATAACATCACGACTTGTGGAGCTAAGTTGTCAACTATTGCTATCTAGGGACCAATAGCAATATAAGAAAGACGATGCATAGTAATAAGAGTAAGAGTAGAATAATGCATAGTGCTGTGATAGGATTCAGATATGCAACAAGTAGATGGTTTGCCTTGGTTGGCCTGTCCCTGGTCTTCTTCCTCCTGATACTCAATTATCACCCCCTCCTCGATACACTCGGGGTCGCTCGAATCTAGCGCCGATAAACAATAGCACACATAAGCATGCAAGGTTCACACACATCATAGCAGCATACAACACACACCAAACAAGTATCAGAAACAAACAAAACATCATACTTCAGGCATTTCAATAACAATAACTATTTCTAAGAATAAAGCAAAGATTTACCTAGTAACTAAACCCTAATGGAGCTCCAAATAACAAGCAGGCAATTAAACTGGTTAACAACATGCTACTAGCATATGAACAGAAAGAAATCAATTTTATGAATCCAACAAAAGTGGATTCAACTCATTTGATGTTGTAGTTATTTTTCTATGATTTTTCTAATGCAAACAATAGCTAAAAAACAATTTAATTCCCAGATAATCTATGTTATTCAGAAAAAAAACTACAAGTTCCTGTTGTATCAAGCCGCTACAGTACATGATCCAACAAAGTAGGAATCGTGCCAAAATCATGCATAAAATGGGTTCAATAATTTAAACTAGTAAAAATAACCAAAATAGCATATTAATTACTACTGCAGATAAACACATCACAAAACATTCATTCCAGTGCCACATGCAAGCTATACTATCAGAGCATTACTGAAAATTTGGATCACACCAATTAAATCTACAGAGGCTCACATTTGGATTTTAGAATGAAAAGAGAATAGATTTACTAATTTAAATACCAGTAATTTTATAGGGCTTTAATCGACATGCATGCAGTACCATTAGATAGATAATAAGTCAAGAAGTCCAAGAAAATTTGAATCACTCAATTTGCATGTTCAGAGAATATTCTACGAATTTTAGAAGTTGGCTGATTCAATGGTTTTGTTAACTAAATCTCTGAAAAAAAACAAACGGGCCAGTTTTAGCAGATCCGGGTAGATTGGCGTCGGGCCAGCCCAGTGGGGGCTGTGACCAGAACGGTGACTAAAAAAAATGGACGCTTTAAAGTTCGTGCTCCAGGACGTGCACCACTATGCATGCTCCTGCTAGCAACGGAGACGACGGTGCTCACCGTGGTTGGCTCGGAGGTGACGGCTGCGACGTGGAGGGAGATGTGGAGGCACTCAGGGGACCTCCTCGGTCGACTGCGGCATGCAGCGGAGCTCCTAGTCGACGTCAAGAGCGAGGTCAAGCTCCGCGACCGCACAGACATGGCTTGGACGACGGCGACCTTCCAGCGAGTCTCTGGCAAGGAAGAGGTCTTGGAGGCAACGGAGAAGACGTGGGTGGTAGAAGAGCATCTAGGAGACCGTTCTGGCGCCTTGGATGGGCTAGCAGACTCCTGTTCGGCCGGCGTGGTTGAGGTAGCGCTCAACGTCAGCGACGTCCGGCCGGGACAGCACCTTGTCAACTGCGGCATTCAGGCGGGCTACTGGGCACGGAAATAGAGTGAGTTAGGTCGAGGAGGAAATGAAGAGAGGGGAGACATGGAGAGCAAGGGCAGAAAAGGGTGGCGGCCACGTCTACAATGAGCGGCAGCCGGCAGGACGACTATGAGTTCCCGTCCGTTCTTCTCAACAGAGTTGAACAGAGGAGAGTTGGGCTTGGATTTGGATGTGTCCGAAGGGTGGAAGGAGTGTGTGAGAGGGGAATAGATGGGTGGGAGCTCGGGCTCGATTTTATACTGGACGATGCCGGCGCACGATGGACAGCGAGCACGGGTCCTGGGCGAGTCGTGCGCGGCACTCGGCAGGGAGTCGTCTTGCCGGGCGCTTATTGGCCCGACCGGGCGGCGCACGGGACAGAGGAAAAATGACAAGAGGAGAAGGCGGTTCTACGCCAGCGCGCCAGAGAGAGGGAGGTAGGGTCGGGGGCGAGATTTCAAGGCAAGGCGAGGTCGGTCGTCTCGGGGAGGACATGTCGACTAGGTGCCCGCCAAGTGTTCGACGAATTGCTGTCGACCGGAGCACGGACGAGAGAGGCCGATAGGAAAAATACAAAAGGGATGGCGTGCTAGCGAAGGATCAAGCATGCCTAGGGGAGGTCAGTGGCGTGGTGGCTTGGACAGAGGGGCTCGTTTGAAAACTGCAACATGCCATCGGTGTCCTAGAGAAATAAGAGCGAGTGAGGAAGGTAGGGCTATGTCCTAGGGTTCCCAGGGGGTGTTCAGAGGGTGCTGAGTGCGCTGGAGTGTCAAGGTGATGGTTTGCTAGTGATTAAAGATGGTTTAAAGATTTAGAGATGAAGATAGTGATTAAGGTCTAGAATGATTATGATGGCATAAGTTCAAATGTGGTGCTGTCAAAGTGGTGTAGTTAGAAGGGAAGATCAGAGAGGTGGGGTTGGTGTGGAAATGATGCTATATCAACAAGAAATTAACTGGCACTTGTTTAGATTACCTTATGTGAGCATGTTCAATTTTGATTGGAAAAAAAGATCCGAGTTTCCTTTGAAATTTTCGAAAACAACAATATGAGGTTTTTAGTTAAAAAGTTTCTACTTACATACCCATTCCTAGTGGATTTTCTTAGACTGGAAAGATGCAAGAAAAACAAGAAACGACGTGGTTACCTTCTCCATGCATTTTGATAATAAGAAGATAGGACAAAGAAATAAATTTTTTATAGAAGCTACTATGGTGAGAGAGGAGGGATTTGAAAATATAACAACTCCAAATGTCATTTTGGGAAGGGTTGGATTATAGAGAGAAGGGATGGTGAGGGATAAGGTGTGACAAAGAATTAAAATAGTTTTGACTAGAGCTCAAAACTAACCCACATGCATTATAAAGAAGTTCCAACATAAGTTAGAAAGTATATGGATGGGTAGATGATGTCAATAAGAAGAGGAGTAGGGCATAGGATGGTCTCCAATTATTTTACCTCGAAATTTAAAGGTGCGAGCAAAAAGGGCATGCGATGAAGAATATGTGGTCACAATTTGGATTAGGGTCAGAAACATGATCTATTAAGTTAGCATATGATCTCAAATGATCATGTGGTAATGGAGAGAATGAAATATCTAAAGATAATTATGACTTCTACGAGGGGACATGGTCAAGGATAAAATCTATGAGCTTAAAACAAGTGTCTAAAGATTGAATCTATTAACATAAGTGAAGATAGGATCAAACTCGGAATTTGGGTGAGTTTGCATTTTATTTTGCCTCTTTGATACTTCTTGACTTCACTCAGATGCTATCAAGCATTAATAAAGTTTTATAAGAAACAATAAGTACTTAGAGGGAATTTTCCAAATCAATACAATCATACATACAAGAAGTCCAGCAAAGTCAACAAAGTCAACATTCATCACACTTAGTCAAACATTAGCAACTAATGAAACATCCTTAGAATAAATTGTTGAACAAGTGCTCAATAATGATCATGCCATAGTGAAGTTGAAAAGAGCTTCAAGGAAAGGAGTAAGGCTTTGGTAGATATTTTCAGAAACAAATGGAGACATAAACACCTCCTTTGTAAAGTTTTCTCAAAGGTGTTTGAAAACCATTCTCCAAAGGTTTATAAAATAGTGGTTTTATAAAATAGTGGGATCACATCACTATGTCCCTGTAGTTTTTTAGAAATACTTAATTTTCGTCTAGCTCTTGTTTTAAAAATAAGCCTTGGCTCCTGTTTTCTTGGAAATTAAAAATATTTTGTAAGGAGAGAGGTGCCAAGATACTTTGTTTTGGAGGGAAAGCTAGAAGCACAAAAGGGTGGCATGATCTCATGAGCACACTAATTGCGTTGGTTCACAAGTTGGTTCAACAATCAACTCTAACAGACAAGATCAACATAGCAATCAAGGCAAACATTCACAAAATTTTATTGAGAACTAAAAGTTTTCGTTGGCCCTCATTTTTGCCTCACTAAACTTTACCTATCCAAGGTTACAAAAGTTGGGGTGTGACAGCTCTTCCCCCCTTAAAAAGAATCTTGTCCCGAGATTCCTAAGCGTAGCAATAGAGAGGTGTACAAACTAATGTTAGAGTTTAGGCTTCAAGGAATTGTTCTTCTAACTTCTCTGTGACACTTTGAGTTGCGTTAAGACTTGATTTTACTGAAGATGTAGATTGTTTTCACATACTGTAGTTGAGGGCTGAAGAATTGATGTTGTCGAAAGTATCTTGACGAAAACCTTGTCGAGACGCCTTCGAGGTTAATGCGGCTAGGCTATCTAGTGTGCCCGTAAAGATTCTACAAAAGTCAAAAGGTTATCATCTCGTAGCTAAGGTCTTGAGAAGTCGAGGCATTCTCGGGTAGCTCTTATTGTCCTTTGGTCATTTCTTCTTTCATGTAGCTTGATATAATCTTCAAACCTTTGTGGCACACCTTGAAGCTTGATGTTGGTGTAGAACCTGCTGTCTTGAGCTCGGGGTGCTATAGAGGTTATATAATATGGTGCTTGATCTTTGGTCTTGCTAGGTACTTCAGATTGGTGGACCTAACCCTCTACGCCTTCTATCTAGCCGGACGATGTTAGTCCTAATCAGGAGCATTCTTCCGGATCATCTTGGGCTAGAGCTAAAGGTGCTTCATGTGGCGGCGCATCACCAATGGTGGTTCTTCAAGTAGTCGATTGATCTATTCCATCTTGTCTTCAGGTTGGTGAAGGCATTCAAGATCCTCTTGCTTCTTCATCTTTTTGCATCCTTGGGGATCTTGAGGTAGATTTGGGGTATGTAGATTTGACTTTGATTTGTGGGCAAGTTAGTCTTGGTCTGATATCCATCTAAATTTCTATGATCTAAAGATTAGGTTAGATATGTCTTCACTTCTTGTCGTTGCTCCCTTCCTTGGTATCTTCTATTAGCAAGGTTGATTCGAGGGCTTGATCCTGGAGAAACTCCATGCTTCTGTTGCTTGGTTGAGATCAACTTGGCTCCAAGCGGTGAGGTCTTGTTGAAATTAATGTTAGTGGAACTCTAGTTTTAAGGTTAGGCGACATAGGTTAGTGAAGTGCTTGTCCCTGAGGAGTCTTCCGTCGTCCAAGAGAGTCGATCATTTGCTCCCTTGACTTTGTGGAGAGGTCTTGACGAAGCTTAAATCACATAGAAAAATTGCTGCGTTGGACCTTGAGTAGGTGTTGCGAGAAGAGTTACAATCCGCTACTATGAAGGTTAGAGTTAGCATTCTAGTTTTAAATTATCTATGCTACTCGTGCTAACATAAATAGATAAGAGGGAACACACACTATAGAGAGGTTTCCTAACCAAGGTTCTTTTACACACCAGAGGGTTTTAAGGCCAAGAGGCCAAGAACAAGCACAAGCACCATGTAAAATCACACACTCAAGAAACACACAAGGCAACTGCAGACAATATCTAGAATACACAAGGCAATCAACAAACAATTGCAAGAATCACATGAGGTACTTCAAGTACCAACGACGCCTAATACTTGTGGTAGTTGGGAGTAGCTCATATGAGACAAGTGAGCTTATCCCATTCATCCTAGGGTCATGGTTCGTCATAGTTGTTGACTCCTTCATTTGTTTGACTCTCGCTTCAGTTGAGATTGATGGTAGTCGATGAGGTAGCCGCAGTGTTGTTGAGTTGTTGACATTGAGTTCGGAAGTGTAGATCTTGTAGGTACTCTTGCTCACATTACATGGATGTGAGGTCTTCGAAAAGGTTGTTGAAGTCCTTCATATGCGATGATGTCTCGTGCCAGGCCTAAAAATTTCTAGTCAAGCAACCGAGAACTTGGTCCTTGACGACTGCAAAGGTGCGAGTCTAGGGAGGAACAAGGTCAGCTTCTTGACAGAGCCATTGGTGTTAACCAAAGGCAAAATATTTATTGCCACTCTTCTTTCTTTGTGGTTGGCGAGGTTGGAAGAGGTCCTTCTGAATATTTGCTCCACCTTGTGTCGCTAAGCTTCGGGTCTAATTAGGGTATAACGTCCATTAATTAAATTTGAAGAAGGTGAGATAAAATAGTAAAAATTGTGAAAACTTTGGCAATCAGATAGATAAGATTAGAAGTGTTGAAGAGGTGAGAATAGTACAAGCCATTCTATTGGCCTCATAAGAAAATAAGTGTTACAAATAGGTTTACTCAAAAAGTATTTTCCTAACTAACGCCCATGCTAAACTAGGGTTTCCTAAGGTCAGGATGGCTCTGATACCAACTCTGTGGGGACCCCGGCTTACCACCCGGGATTCTCGTTATGCATACAATTCACGATCCCAGGAGACTGTCGTGAATCCACATAACAGAGTTGGCATTTCAGATTACAACATCCATTACATAACGAGTCATAAAGTCTTACATAGCCTCTTGGCTGAATATAAAATGCCACATAGGGCCAGTTCACAGACATACTTAGTCATATGTAGCAGCGGATACACGCAGCGTAGTGACCCAAGTCAGGCCTACTACCCTACAGGCGACTGACCGGGAAATGAGTCCTAATTTGCACCGGCGTCGTCGTACTCCTCATCTTCCTCCTCATAGTCATCTCCAAAGTCTGGCCAAGTTAATAGCCAGGGACAAAGTCGTGAGTACATTTTGGAATTGTACTTGCAAACCATCTAAGAGAGAGAATATTCACATGATATATGGCAGTAGCAAGGGTTGGCTTAGTTTCAGTGACTGTGTGTTACTAACTTCTCGTGTCGATATAGTATGTCCCACGACATTTCTATATCCTTATTAAAGAGGACTTTTAGAAGCATTTAGTAAAATCTCTAGGCAAGGGGGAACTCCTTTGAAGAAGAGATCGGTGGCCAATCGAACATGACCACCTCAAGACATCGGCAGTACCCTCCAAGTACTCCAATCCACTTCCGTGCCACGGCAGTACCCTCCAAGTACTCCGTCCGGCTCAAAACTCCATTTTTCCAGAAAACCATTTATAAAACCAAAACCTAACATTGGGCAATGTAGTGATCTTTACAACCGTCCATGACCAAGGACGTGGCTATTCGAATAGTTTTACACTCTGCAGAGGTTGTACACTTTATCCACACCATTCGATAAATCCGTCGGGATACCACCACGGACCGTCATACCTAAGTATGCGGGGTTCGGATAATCGATCAAAGCCCTCCACCTATCTTTCTTAGTACGGGTGTCTACCCTGTGGAGTTTACCTCCCCGGCACGCCCCGG
This sequence comes from Dactylis glomerata, assembly GCA_007115705.1. Classification (NCBI taxonomy): domain Eukaryota; kingdom Viridiplantae; phylum Streptophyta; class Magnoliopsida; order Poales; family Poaceae; genus Dactylis; species Dactylis glomerata. The sequence goes on from QXEO01000492.1 coordinate 1,780,193, forward strand.
TAGTACCTCCTCTAGAGTGTCACTCCGGCGCCACGGCAGGAGAACCCAAGTGTCTTCCAGACGGGTAGCCTATTGGCAGGCCCGCTACACTGTTGCCCACCACTTGCGACAACCCAGATTTTGGGGTCCAATAGACCCTTATATAGTATGAGGCTCCCCGCACTAAGGCAGACAGACTTCAAACTAGGCCCCGTCCCATACCGGGGTAATGTGGTTGCACGGGTTAATTGCTTTGAGCGACTACAAAGAAACACCAATGCCTTTTTCTGAAACCACCAACTCCTTTCTTCCATAACTCAAGTGTCCATTTGTCCCAAAAATCATTTAGAAAACATTTCAGTGGAGTAGATACTACTCCAAGGTTTTCGTAACCGTTTTCAAAACTTTTCTGAGAGTTATCCCATCCTAGAGTTTTTGGCTCCACTACAAGTGTTTCTCAAAGACGTCGATGTTAATCATCGAGTCTCTACTTTCAGGGGTAAAGAGTAGGTGCTAATGGTGTCATCCTTCACGGATGATAACATCACGACTTGTGGAGCTAAGTCGTCAACTATTGCTATCTAGGGACCAATAGCAATATAAGAAAGACGATGCATAGTAATAAGAGTAAGAGTAGAATAATGCATAGTGCTGTGATAGGATTCAGATATGCAACAAGTAGATGGCTTGCCTTGGTTGGCCTGTCCCTGGTCTTCTTCCTCCTGATACTCAATTATCACCCCCTCCTCGATACACTCGGGGTCGTTCGAATCTAGCACCGATAAACAATAGCACACATAAGCATGCAAGCATGCAAGGTTCACACACATCATAGCAGCATACAACTCACACCAAACAAGTATCAGAAACAAACAAAACATCATACTTCAGGCATTTCAATAACAATAACTATTTCTAAGAATAAAGCAAAGATTTACCTAGTAACTAAACCCTAATGGAGCTCCAAATAATAAGCAGGCAATTAAACTGGTTAACATCATGCTACTAGCATACGAACAGAAAGAAATCAATTTTATGAATCCAACAAAAGTGGATTCAACTCATTTGAGGTTGTAGTTATTTTTCTATGATTTTTCTAATGCAAATAATAGCTAAAAAACAATTTAATTCCCAGATAATCTATGTTATTCAGAAAAAACTACAAGTTCCTATTGTATCAAGCCGCTACAGTACATGATCCAACAAAATTGGAATCATGCCAAAATCATGCATAAAATGGGTTCAATAATTTAAACTAGTAAAAATAACCTAAATAGCATATTAATTACTACTGCAGATAAACACATCACAAAAGATTCATTCCAGTGCCACATGCAAACTATACTATCAGAGCATTACTGAAAATTTGGATCACACCAATTAAATCTACAGAGGCTCACATTTGGATTTTTGAATGAAAAGAGAATAGATTTACTAATTTAAATACCAATAATTTTACAGGGCTTGAAACGACATGCATGCAGTACCATCTATTATATTATTAAAACAACTAACAACCAATGGTGCAGATTAAACATAGCAAAACCAATGGATCGGATTAGCCACGCGTATAAATAGGAACACAAAAAAAGAGGAGACGTACAAAAGGTAACCGAACTAATTCCGTAGTAGCAGTGCATCCCGGTGACGTGCGCAAACAAGACTCATTAGAATAAGGATTAAGAGATCAGCTAGCATACGTGATAGAGATTGATCCCGCCAAAGCCTTCTACATTCCAGATTTTTGTAAATTACTTACTGAACACGTCCAAGATTCAGTTAGATTTGAGAGTCCTATTAGTAAACGTACCAGCGAACTCTTTTCCTGAGCTAGCAATGACGCCAGATGAGAGTATGAGACGAGACGACATTGACGGACCAGACAATCTCTGCTCTGCCTAAGGGTGGCCACGCGACAAGATGGGGCACACAATTCTTTGGTTCTAGGCTTGCGGCAGGCATCAGAGATGATGCTATCGGCCTGGAGGAGTGGCCTGAAAATAATAAGAGAATAGGCACCTGGCGGATGATACAAAGACATCGATCGGTTCTTGGGCTCCATTAGCATAGATGGTGGTGCTCCCGAACAGGGTTTGTATTCATTGATGGATTGAAACTTCTACATGTATGTATTTCACCTTTCACGATCTAGGTTGAGTAGCTAAATATTGTATCTTGATTTGCAATACCCGAGCTGGATTTCACAAATCTATACACTTATCGATTCATGACAAGCAGTATATGACAGGTATTGAGGCTCAGATTGAAGCACTCTACTCCTCCGCTATTCCAGGAATTTGTGTAGAATGACCACAACATGTTTTAAGTATAACATGAGCTTAGGTGTTAGGTAAAATGAGATGGCCAAGTACTTTTACTACATGCACTGACATTTTTTTCTTGGATTACTGAATGCTTATGCTCAGCGCTTAACTGAATTTGTATTTTTGGTTACGTAGGCAGGAATAAGCTATGGAGGTGGTCAACTACATATGTCGACACCAGCATTTTTATGATTTTTTTTAGAAATTTTGCACATATGCTTTCCGGTATTCATGTTTGCAGATGTTATTGTGATCCGAAGGATCTAGGGGGCATATTTATATGGCAGCTATAGTGCTATATCAAATTTGCTACAGTATGAGCATATATAATATGCTTGCTATGTATGGTACGCCTTTGGTATATTCTTAAAAAATTGCTTGATGTAAAAGTTGCACAAGGCAGATTTATTGTGTGTTTGTTCTTCTTCAGATTTGGAGCTAGGCTGCATTGATGAAGTATTTACAAAAGTTAAATTATTAGTGCGAAAGGGGCTGCCGCACAGGGGTTGCGCAGGATCGTCAGACATAAAGAGATCGAGTTGTTTAGGTCTTGGAGGCAACGGTTGGGGATTTTATTTTTATTATCTTCATCGCTTACAATATTTGTCCTGTAAATAGTTTACCTTCCACTCAGCTCCGATTGATGCTTTCGCTATCTAAACATTGCACTGTACATGTAAAAAATGCTTCCCATTATATTGTCACACTTAATATTCTGGACATAAAAGGAGTTAACAAGTCAAATTTTCCTCGATGTAGGAATTGTCATAGATTTACCTTATAAAGCTAAAGTATTAGGTTGTGTTTGGTAGTAAAGTATTTTTGGTTTGGTAGTAAAATATTTTTGAAGTATTTTAGCAATACTACAGTCTCTCAGAATACCGCAGTTTTAAATACTTTGATGTGGTTGGTGGTGACTGAAAACTATAGTATTAGTACTTTAATATCTCTCAAAACATGCTATTCTAGAAGTATTGAAAAAACAACTCTAGACCTTTTTATTTCTAAAAATGAAGTATTGATAGCCCAAGCAGTTCGTACTATGGTTTTGTAATACTTTAGTTTTAAAAAAAATGTTGCCAAACTAGACCTTAAATATATTTGTTTTTAATGTAGCTTCTCTTTAATTTTAGTTTTATCGCCAACATATATGGAATTACCGCAGGCCTAGATGGAATTTCCTCATATGTGAAAATGTGTCGAACTTTACTCATTGGTATCATACTAGAGTAGAACATATGTTCCCTCAAACAATATGATGAGCAGAAGCACTAAGACTGTTAACTAAAAATTGTCAGTAATGATACTATATGTTCATTCATGCATCGCGCCTTCAAGTTTTGTTTTGTGGGTAGCAATGGTTATATGTGGAATATGAACAAATTAAATATTAGCTACGAGGCAGACATCTCATCACAAATCTAGCCGCGCAAATGCGCGGGCAATCTTGCTAGTTAGATAGATAATAAGTCAAGAAGTCCAAGAAAATTTGAATCACTCAATTTGCATGCTCAGAGAATATCTATTATATTATTAAAACAACTAACAACCAACGGTGCAGATTAAACATAGCAAAACCAATGGATCGGATTAGCCACGCGTATAAATAGGAACACAAAAAAAGAGGAGACGTACAAAAGGTAACCGAACTAATTCCGTAGTAGCAGTGCATCCCGGTGACGTGCGCAAACAAGACTCATTAGAATAAGGATTAAGAGATCAGCTAGCATACGTGATAGAGATTGATCCCGCCAAAGCCTTCTACATTCCAGATTTTTGTAAATTACTTACTGAACACATCCAAGATTCAGTTAGATTTGAGAGTCCTATTAGTAAACGTACCAGCGAACTCTTTTCCTGAGCTAGCAATGACGCCAGATGAGAGTATGAGACGAGACGACATTGACGGACCAGACAATCTCTGCTCTGCCTAAGGGTGGCCACGCGACGAGATGGGGCACACGATTCTTTGGTCCTAGGCTTGCGGCAGGCATCAGAGAGGATGCTATCGGCCTGGAGGAGTGGCCAGAAAATAATAAGAGAATAGGCAGCTGGCGGATGATACAAAGACATCGATCGGTTCTTGGGCTCCATTAGCAGATAGATGGTGGTGCTCCCGAACAGGGTTTGTATTCATTGATGGATTGAAACTTCTACATGTATGTATTTCACCTTTCACGATCTAGGTTGAGTTGCTAAATATTGTATCTTGATTTGCAATACCCGAGCTGGATTTCACAAATCTATACACTTATCGATTCATGACAAGCAGTATATGACAGGTATTGAGGCTCAGATTGAAGCACTCTACTCCTCCGCTATTCCAGGAATTTGTGGAGAATGACCACAACATGTTTTAAGTATAACATGAGCTTAGGTGTTAGGTAAAATGAGATGGCCAAGTACTTTTACTACATGCACTGACATTTTTTTCTTGGATTACTGAATGCTTATGCTCAGCGCTTAACTGAATCTGTATTTTTGGTTACGTAGGCAGGAATAAGCTATGGAGGTGGTCAACTACATATGTCGACACCAGCATTTTTATGATTTTTTTTAGAAATTTTGCACATATGCTTTCCGGTATTCATGTTTGCAGATGTTATTGTGATCCGAAGGATCTAGGGGGCATATTTATATGGCAGCTATAGTGCTCTATCAAATTTGCTACAGTATGAGCATATATAATATGCTTGCTATGTATGGTACGCCTTTGGTATATTCTTAAAAAATTGCTTGATGTAAAAGTTGCACAAGGCAGATTTATTGTGTGTTTGTTCTTCTTCAGATTTGGAGCTAGGCTGCATTGATGAAGTATTTACAAAAGTTAAATTATTAGTGCGAAAGGGGCGGCCGCACAGGGGTTGCGCAGGATCGTCAGACATAAAGAGATCGAGTTGTTTAGGTCTTGGAGGCAACGGTTGGGGATTTTATTTTTATTATCTTCATCGCTTACAATATTTGTCCTGTAAATAGTTTACCTTCCACTCAGCTCCGATTGATGCTTTCGCTATCTAAACATTGCACTGTACATGTAAAAAATGCTTCCCATTATATTGTCACACTTAATATTCTGGACATAAAAGGAGTTAACAAGTCAAATTTTCCTCGATGTAGGAATTGTCATAGGTTTACCTTATAAAGCTAAAGTATTAGGCTGTGTTTGGTAGTAAAGTATTTTTGGTTTGGTAGTAAAATATTTTTGAAGTATTTTAGCAATACTACAGTCTCTCAGAATACCGCAGTTTTAAATACTTTGATGTGGTTGGTGGTGACTGAAAACTATAGTATTAGTACTTTAATATCTCTCAAAACATGCTATTCTAGAAGTATTGAAAAAACAACTCTAGACCTTTTTTTTCTTCTGAAAATGAAGTATTGATAGCCCAAGCAGTTCGTACTATGGTTTTGTAATACTTTAGTTTTTTTTTAAATGTTGCCAAACTAGACCTTAAATATATTTGTTTTTAATGTAGCTTCTCTTTAATTTTAGTTTTATCGCCAACATATATGGAATTACCGCAGGCCTAGATGGAATTTCCTCATATGTGAAAATGTGTCGAACTTTACTCATTGGTATCATACTAGAGTAGAACATATGTTCCCTCAAACAATATGATGAGCAGAAGCACTAAGACTGTTAACTAAAAATTGTCAGTAATGATACTATATGTTCATTCATGCATCGCGCCTTCAAGTTTTGTTTTGTGGGTAGCAATGGTTATATGTGGAATATGAACAAATTAAATATTAGTTACGAGGTAGACATCTCATCACAAATCTAGCCGCGCAAATGCGCGGGCAATCTTGCTAGTTCTACGAATTTTAGAAGTTGGCTGATTCAATGGTTTTGTTAACTAAATCTCTGAAAAAAACACAAACGGGCCAGTTTTAGCAGATCCGGGTAGATTGGCGTCGGGCTGGCCCAGTGGGGGCTGTGACCAGAACGGTGACTAAAAAAAATGGACGCTTTAAAGTTCGTGCTCCAGGACATGCACCACTATGCACGCTCCTGCTAGCAACGGAGACGACGGTGCTCACCGTGGTTGGCTCGGAGGTGACGGCTGCGACGTGGAGGGAGATGTGGAGGCACTCAGGGGACCTCCTCGGTCGACTGGGGCATGCAGCGGAGCTCCTAGTCGATGTCAAGAGCGAGGTTGAGCTCCGCAACCGCACGGACATGGCTTGGACGACGACGACCTTCCAGCGAGTCTCTGGCAAGGAAGAGGTCTTGGAGGCAACGGAGAAGACGTGGGTGGTAGAAGAGCATCTAGGAGACCGTTCTGGCGCCTTGGATGGGCTGTCAGACTCCTGTTCGGCCGGCGTGGTCGAGGTAGCGCTCAACATCAGCGACGTCCGGCCGGGACAGCACCTTGTCAACTGCGGCCTTCAGGCGGGCTACTGGGCACGGAAATAGAGTGAGTTAGGTCGAGGAGGAAATGCAGAGAGGGGAGACATGGAGAGCAAGGGCAGAGAAGGGCGGCGGCCACATCTACGACGAGCGGCAGCCGGCAGGACGACGGTGAGTTCACGTCTGTTCTTCTCAACAGAGTTGAACAGAGGAGAGTTGGGCTTGGATTTGGATGTGTCCGAAGGGTGGAAGGAGTGTGTGAGAGGGGAATAGATGGGTGGGAGCTCGGGCTCGATTTTATACTGGACGATGCCGGCGCACGATGGACAGCGAGCAAGGGTCCTGGGCGAGTCGTGCGCGGCAGGGAGTCGTCTTGCCGGGCGCTTATTGGTCCAACCGGGCGGCGCATGGGACAGAGGAAAAACGACAAGAGGAGAAGGCGGTTCTGCGCCAGCGCGCCAGAGAGAGGGAGGCAGGGTCGGGGGCGAGATTTCAAGGCAAGGCGAGGTCGGTCGTCTCGGGGAGGACATGTCGACTAGGCGCCCACCAAGTGTTCGACAAATTGCTGTCGACCAGAGCATGGACGAGAGAGGCCGATAGGAAAAATACAAATGGATGGCGTGCTTGCGAAGGATCAAGCATGCCTAGGGGAGGTCAGTGGCGTGGTGGCTTGGACAGAGGGGCTCGTTTGAAAACTGCAACATGCCATCGGTGTCCTAGAGAAATAAGAGCGAGTGAGGAAGGTAGGGCTATGTCCTAGGGTCCCCAGGGGGTGTTCAGAGGGTGCTGAGTGCGCTGGAGTGTCAAGGTGATGGTTTGCTAGTGATTAAAGATGGTTTAAAGATTTAGAGATGAAGATAGTGATTAAGGTCTAGAATGATTATGATGGCATAAGTTCAAATGTGGTGCTGTCAAAGTGGTGTAGTTAGAAGGGAAGATCAGAGAGGTGGGGTTGGTGTGGAAAAAATGATGCTATATCAACAAGAAATTAATTGGCACTTGTTTAGATTACCTTACGTGAGCATGTTCAATTTTGATTGGAAAAAAAGATCCGAGTTTGCCTTTGAAATTTTCGAAAACAACAATATGAGGTTTTTAGTTAAAAAGTTTCTACTTACATACCCATTCCTAGTGGATTTTCTTAGACTGGAAAGATGCAAGAAAAAAAAGAAACGACGTGGTTACCTTCTCCATGCATTTCGATAATAAGAAGATAGGACAAAGAAATAAATTTTTATAGAAGCTACTATGGTGAGAGAGGAGGGATTTGAAAATATAACAACTCCAAATGTCATTTTGGGAAGGGTTGGATTATAGAGAGAAGGGATGGTGAGGGATAAGGTGTGACAAAGAATTAAAATAGTTTTGACTAGAGCTCAAAACTAACCCACATGCATTATAAAGAAGTTCCAACATAAGTTAGAAAGTATATGGATGGGTAGATGATGTCAATAAGAAGAGGAGTAAGGAATAGGATGGTCTCCAATTATTTTACCTCAAAATTTAAAGGTGCGAGCAAAAAGGGCATGCGATGAAGAATATGTGGTCACAATTTTGATTAGGGTCAGAAACATGATCTATTAAGTTAGCATGTGATCTCAAATGATCATGTGGTAATGGAGAGAATGAAATATCTAAAGATAATTATGACTTCTACGAGGGGACATGGTCAAGGATAAAATCTATGAGCTTAAAACAAGTGTCTGAAGATTGAATCTATTAACATAAGTGAAGATAGGATCAAACTCGGAGTTTGGGTGAGTTTGCATTTTATTTTGCCTCTTTGATACTTCTTGACTTCACTCAGATGCTATCAAGCGTTAATAAAGTTTTATAAGAAACAATAAGTACTTAGAGGGAATTTTCCAAATCGATACAATCATACATACAAGAAGTCCAGCAAAGTCAACAGAGTCAACATTCATCACACTTAGTCAAACATTAGCAACTAATGAAACATCCTTAGAATAAATTGTTGAACAAGTGCTCAATAATGATCATGCCATAGTGAATTTGAAAAGAGCTTCAAGGAAAGGAGTAAGGCTTTGGTAGATATTTTCAGAAACAAATGGAGACATAAACACCTCCTTTGTAAAGTTTTCTCAAAGGTGTTTGAAAACCATTCTCCAAAGGTTTATAAAATAGTGGTTTTATAAAATAGTGGGATCACATCACTATGTCCCTGTAGTTTTTTAGAAATACTTAAGTTTGGTCCAGCTCTTGTTTTAAAAATAAGCCTTGGCTCCTATTTTCTTGGAAATTAAAAATATTTTGTCAGGAGAGAGGTGCCAAGATACTTTGTTTTGGAGGGAAAGCTAGAAGCACAAAAGGGTGGCATGATCTCATGAGCACACTAATTGCGTTGGTTCACAAGTTGGTTCAACAATCAACTCTAACAGACAAGATCAACATAGCAATCAAGGCAAACATTCACAAAATTTTATTGAGAACTAAAAATTTTTTGTTGGCCCTCATTTTTGCCTCACTAAACTTTAGCTATCCAAGGTTACAAAAGTTGGGGTGTGACACCGAATTCAAGTCCAAGGGGATTGAATTTGAAGTAGGTGACAAGTATCTGTTCTGGCAGTTAACTGGCCTCTTGATCCGTCAGAGTTGTCAGGCTTGTTCATCAAAACCCCTTGCGAGATATTATCTTGAAAATGAGTCGAAAGACCAAGTCGAAGATTTAAAGATATGAAGAAGTCGAAGAATTGATCAAGTCAAAGATTTAAAGATTAGAGATTCAACCCGAATCTGCAATTCTCATAGAATCTTAAGGGCTACTGAAAAGGGTATAGATAATAGAGTCCGTCAGTTGAGTACCCCTGGGGCCCGTTAAGCTAGGCCCAATTGTAATACTAGTCGAAATATGAGTTCTTACCGTATGTGAATATTGTAATCTATATCGGACCCTACCCGATCCTCTAGACCTGGCCACCTATATATAGGGGCCAGGAGGGGACGGTGAGGGACAGATTGAAAGCAAGCCAGATTCAACTCCCAAGTTTACTTTCGATATACACCTTGTTTGACTGATTTTACCTTCAAGTTCATTCGACGCCCTATCTCCCCGATCCTAAGTCCTTCATCTAGGACATTTGTCGAGTTAACCCTCGTCAGGTAATGTTTAATTTCAAAATTTTCAAATCAAATCTGAATCTAATTTTAGATTGAATTAAACCTTATTTTATATCCTTTAATCTGTTAACTCAAATTTTGTATTTTTATATCCAATGGAATTCTTGTAATTTGTAGTTTATTTTAGAATCAAACTCACATACTTTTGAATCATGCATGAACTTGGTGAAATTTGTTTACTCTGATGCCATAGTTTTGCAATAACTAAATTTCTAAAATTGCAAATTGAGTAATCCTTTTTGCATTGGTCCTATTTTATCAAAACCTATCATTTGAACTCTATTGCAACATTTTTTACACAACTTAAGTTGAGTGAAATTAATTTGGTCATATGCATGCATGCATACATGTCTATGATTGCAATTGTAAACTATGTGTTTATATTTGTGCTTGTTTGATGTATAGATTGTGAGGAGGAGCTGAACTGCCCTTGTGACTGCTGTGACTGTGCTAGTTGCTATCAAGGCAAGTGACACACATGATCCCTACCTATTTTTTATAATGCATTAGTGTCTTTGTAGTATGCATGATAGGTGGACTTACTTAATGTTTTATAAATTGCTAGATCCTAGTAGTGAGTAGCCAACCATCAAACCCCACATGGTAGGATGCTAAATGTACAAGAATGTTGATGTCATGCTTTGATCACATGTTAAAGTTGTTTTGTGAGTAAAATTAACAACTTCAACTAAAATGAACTACCTGGGTGGATGGATATGTGATGGAAAGTGAAGTAGGTGGGTCCTGGGGCACATACTAGGACAGACATGTAACTCAAGATACTGCTCGGGATGGCCACTCAGGATTAAAGAGATTAATAAGTCTTCCATGAATAGATGTACTTCTAGTGTAGCCTTATGACAATATGGGTGTTGGGGATATACCAAATAGGTATATCAGCGACGTAGTCCTAAACCAGCAAGCCAGGATGGCCCATCAGGGTGGTATGGCGGATTGCCTACCATGCTGCCCAGTTGCTGGAGAACCATGGTGGTACTGGATGCAGGAGCTCATGGCGGATCCGGAGATAGGCCCATGGCAGGTTGCCTTGTAGTACACGTATAGGACTTAGTCTAGGACTCCAAGTTGTATCCGCTCTGGTACCATCGTGTAGCCCACGCCAGGCGCCTTTATAAGCCGGCGTGGAGAAGCCCTTGAGGCAGAGCTTAGACTTACGGCCAATTGCATAGCGAAACAGCTAACCTCTTCATTATAACCGAGCACTTGTTGCCATATAGTGAATTATAGCAGCACGTAGGGTCTTGCCACCATTGCGGGATCTGAAGCTGGATAAACTCGTGCTACCACCGTCCTGGATCGTTCTGCCGTGTTCACCCCCTTCCACAAACTGCCATACACCTACCCCTATGGCAGATCTGTTGATGAAACCACGACAGTTGGCGCCCACCGTGGGACAAAACACGTCAGGAGCACGGATCCAGGCGGGATCCACCTTCGCAGGCATCGGCGACACCGTCGCCATCGGGCGCGTCCTCTATGATTCTGGCTTCCCCATCATCCCAGCGGATAACCTCTGGGTGTCGACTAGAGAAGACCCCGCTCGATTCACCATCGTTCCCATCGGAGATATCCATATCTTCATTGGGGAGACAAACCCTACCCCCGCTATGGAAACCAATTTTCGGCGGATTGGTATGGCTGAAACCCCCAAACGGACCGCTTTCGAGCTGGATACGGAGGAGGACTCATCTGATCTAGAACTTCCGAAGTTACCTAGATCGGATCTAAAAAACAACCCCACCCAGCCCGCCCTAGAGGTAGAGGAAGTGGTGGAAGATCGCTATGAATCCGCCATGAGCAATCTGGCATTAGAGACACCGCAGTACTGCCTTGTTGCTTTCACAGGCATCACTTCGGGATCTACCTCCAATGGAGAAGATAGCCCAGGTGAATCCATCCTAGAGGCACTTAACGAAAGTGGTGAATCGGATGACTGGGATAGCAAAGGCTATGATTCTGATCACTATGATGCCGCCATGAGAAGGATCGAGGCGGAATTAGCTCAGCAAGCACTTGAAGAGCAGAACGTAGCCGCCAAGCAGGTGTTCATGACCAACAAAGGAGATGATGCTGGGCAGACAACTGGTGATCCGCCATCTTAGGTAGCCCATGATGGAGATGCCGGCAAAGAGCAGGGTAACCCACCACCAGCCGCCGATCCCGCCATGGAATAGCTTCCCAAGATTCAGGGCGGCCCCAGGCCTCTGCAGCCCACCATCCCCGAGGTGCAGCACCCAGAAGACTTCACGACCCTACTGGAAAAGGTCATCTATGGAACTCTAGCAGATCCAATCACCCCTGACTATGTCAGGGACGTGAACGATCTCGAGAAGAAAAGGCGAGCAATCCTCAAAGAAGCAAAGCGAGTCAAGAAGATGGGCCAACAGCTAGATGGTGACATTGCTAAAGCTCAAGACACGCTGAAGCATGCAAGGAACATGGAGGAGAAGTGCGTTACCCTCATCCAGAAACAAATCAATGAGGGAGGCAACCCGCAGCTGGTGCGAAACCTTGAGTTCACCATACCAACCGCAGAAACTCTGGCCAAGATGTACATCAAGAACCCGCCATATGTGGACAAGAACCGTGATGAAGGCAGGGCTACGCCTGTAGTAAACATCGTGGCCACAAAGGAGCTATTGGAGCATAATAAAAGCCCAGCAGCCCTAGAGACGGCAGTAAAACTGATGACCAAAGCATTGGTGCAGCAGGAGAAAGCTACGTCGTCACGACGGCTTGAATCTGATCCTGTGCTATGTAGGTCCAGCACTTCCTCCAAAGCTTGGGGTACTGGCAACTATGGTACACGCCCTGATAACGAATCTCATGCCGGATCCTCAGAAGTCCGAAGAAGAGAAGCTCGCAACCGGGCAGATGCCATCCCAATATCCTCCGATGACAAGCCACACGGCAAGGGCCCACAGAGAAATCCATCACCACCTCGCAAGAACTACCCTGCCTATGGATACCATTAAGACAACGCTGCACCCCGCCATAAGACCAACATGCCGCCACCAAAGTATAAGACATTCGAAATCCCAAAGGGGGGAATTTTCATATGCGACAATGATGGCAAGCGAGGACGAAGCCGTGACGCTGGACGCAGAGACGATCCGCCACGATGGGAAGCAAGTCGGGACAGCGGATCCAAGCAAAGGGAATGATCTCGCCATGACAACGGCGCACACCGCAGTGGCGAGAAGGATAAGCATCGCTCTTCTCACCGCCATGATTACAAAGGGCAAGGCTCCCGCCGCCATGACAATGATCTATCTCCATGGAGAGCATAGGGAAACCGTCGTAGCTGCAGAGATCAATCACAAGATGGCGAGAGTAAAAGATGACATGATCTTTCGCCATTCCCACCAGGCAGCCCCCATGGCGGCGGCGGTGGCGGCGGCGGTGGCGGCGGCGGACCAGCAAAATCACGTAACTCTCGCAAGGATCTGCAGGACCAGAAGCCCTACGACGCGCGTACCCACCTAAATGAGATTGCCAAGTCTCAAACAGCCTTCTTCCTCGGCCCAAAGTGCTTTGGACAATGGATCCGTGATGAGCCCATCCCACACGGGTTCAAAATCGAGAAAATATACGCTAGTACAATGGAGTCGACAGGCCTCTAACTTGGCTACAAGACTACTTCAATGCAGTACAGTTCGCCGGGGGATCACCCAATGTTGCTGTCCGCTATCTGCCCCTGATGCTATCCGGCATAGCGCGGCAGTGGATCAACAACTTGGCAGAAAATTCCATCCAAACCTGGTTCGACATGCAAACTGCATTTACCGAAATCTTCGAGGGTACTTACAAGAGACCCCATAATATTGGTGACCTCCAAAGGTGCTGACAGGCTGACGACGAGACCTCCCAAACTTTCCTTGCATGATGGCTAGATATGAAAAACTCCTGTGAAGGGGTTACCGACAAATCCGCCATCCACGCATTCATCAACAGTTTGGAGAGAGGCCAGCTACTCCACCATCGCCTGTTGCGGGAAAGGAACGAAGGAAAACTAACCCTAAATTCCATGATCACCATTGCAAGCAACTATGCGGCCGTCGACGATGACGCCCGCGAGTCCCTGAAGGCTTCCGCCATCCAGAACATTGGAAAGCGGAACAATAGCAATAAACGGAAGAATCCGCCAGAAGAGCAGCAAACTCCGGATATGGTGGCCACAACCTTCGCCGATAAGGGTCAAAGCAGCCAGTGCAGCAGAGGATGCGGTACTAGCAATGGCCAGCCGTGGAGCTCTATAGCCCCCGCTTCGGCGCCATATGCCCCCGTGTCCTACGATGAATACCGCGATATGCCAATGCTTTGCCCATCGTGACGCTTCAGGGAAGTGCAATCACACCAACTGGAAATGCAAGTTTGTCAACGACATCAAGGCGGATCAAGAAGCTGGCTACAAGCGCAACCGGCGACAACGGCCTCGTGGCAAAGGAAAAGTGGACAAGGAAAAGGAGTCCAAGGATGGCAGTGATATGGATGAAGATCCTGCGCCCAAACCCACCGAGAAGGTAGAGGGTGAGGCTGGCAAGGGTAACCCAATCAAAAACAAAAAAGGAGCCTTTCACACGTTCCTTGGACCCCCCACGGCTAAGGCACAGCGAGCTGCTATGCGCCCTCAATGCCACCGTGCCAAAAGTCCGCCAGTACGTCCGATGGTCCAAAGTACCGGTGCACTGGAGCCACAATGATCATCCAGAGCACATCCTGGATGGATATTACGCCATGGTAGTATGCCCTATAATCCATGGCTACGAGTTCTCCAAATGCTTAATGGATGGCGGCAACAGCTTGAACATCATGTACATGGAAACTCTGACAAAACTTGGCCTTACCAAGACCCAACTCCACCGTAGTGCTGTGACCTTTTATGGAGTGGTTCCTGGCCGCCAAGCTAAGTCCCTCGGGTCCATCACCCTCAAGTTTGCCTTCGGCAGTGAAGAAAATTACCGAGAAGAGCCTATAACCTTTGAGGTGGTCCCGTTCAAAAGTATATACCACGTGATCTTCGGCCGCCCCGCCTTCCACAGTTTCCATGCCAGGCCATGCTACATCTACAACCAGCTGAAGATGCCAGGACCGGATGGCATAATCATCATTTATGGCAGCTTCAGAAAGGCAAAGGAGTGCGAGGACGAGAAGCCACTTTCGCGGATGCAGTGTTCTTTGGCGAGGAGTTCAAGGAAATCCACGCCGCCACAGACCCTGCGGAGATGCCGGCATCCACGCAAGAAGTTTCCGCCTCCCCACCCACTTTCAAGCCTACAATTGATACAAAATAGGTGGAACTTGTCACTGGCGATGCCGCCAAGACCACCTCAATTGGGACAAATCTGTCCCCCAAATAGGAAAGCGCGCTCGTCGAGTTCCTCCATGAGAACCGGGACATCTTTGCCTGGCAGCCATCTGACATGGCAGGTGTACCCAGGGAACTCGCCGAGCATGCCCTACAAATAATCCCTGGCTCTAAGCCAGTAAGACAAGCCATGAGATGCTTCAGAGATGAAAAACACCGCGCGATAGCAAAGGAAATTTCCAAGCTACTGAAAGCAGGCTTCATCAAAGAGGTGATCCATACGAAGTGGGTGGAAAATCCTATGTTAGTTCCTAATAAAAACACAAAGGTTCTGCGCATATGTGTAGATTACACTGGCCTGAACAAAGCGTGTCCAAAAGATCCTTTTCCCTTGCCTCGCATTGACCAAGTCATTGACTCGATGACGGGATCAGAATTGCTATGTTTCTTAGATGCCTACTCTGGATACCACCAGATCAAGATGAAGGAGTCCGACCAGCTGGCTATGTCGTTCGTCACACCTTATGGCATGTATTGCTATGTGACAATGCCATTCGGTCTGAAAAATGCAGGAGCAACGTACCAGCGCACCATGCAAAAATGCTTGGCGGATCAAATTGGACGCAATATCCACGCATATGTGGACGACATCACCGTTATGTCCAAGAAGCAAGATGCCCTTATAGCGGATTTGCAAGAGACCTTCGACAATCTAAGGAAGTACAACATGATGCTCAACCCCACAAAGTACGTCTTCGGGGTACTAGCTGGACAACTTCTGGGATTCATAGTCTCCCACCATGGAATCAAGGTCAACCCGGAGAAGATCAAGGCAATCCTCGACATCTCCCGGCCTAATGACTTAAAGGACATACAGCGACTCACAGGCTTCGTGGCAGCAGTGAGCAGGTTCATCAGTCGTCTTGGCGAGAAGGCTTTACCACTCTACAAGCTAATAAAGAAATTGGACGAATTCGTCTAGACCGATGAGGCAGACACTGTACTTAAGGATCTGAAGAGAGTGTTATCCACTGCACCAGTCCTAGCAGCTCCCGAAGACCAGGAACCCATGCTACTATACATGGTGGCAACCAACAGGGTCGTCAGCATCGTCATGGTGGTGGAATGTAAGGAAGAAGCGCAGGAGTACGGCGTACAGCAACCAGTCTACTACGTCAATGAGGTCCTGACAGAATCCAAGCAGCACTACCCTCACTACCAAAAGTTGGCATATGGAGTTTTCCTAGCTTCTCGTAAGTTAAGGCATTACTTCTATGACCATAAAATCACAGTGGCGAGCAAGGCTCCACTGAAGGACATCATCAACAACAGCGACGCAACAGGACGAGTTGCAAAGTGGGGCATTGAACTGGCCTCCTTCGACATGGACTACAAGCCTCGCACTGCCATCAAGTCTCAGGCTTTGGCAGAATTAATGGCGGATTGGAAGGAAGCGCAGGAGATTACGCCGGTCCCAGAACCAGAGCATTGGGTGATACACTTTGATGGTTCAAAGCTGCTACATGGCTCGGGGGCTGGAGTGACACTTAAATCTCCCAAGGGAGATGAGCTCAGCTACGTTCTCCAGATTCACTTCCCCACCACCAACAACATCGGGGAGTATGAAGCGCTACTGCACAGGCTGCGCATCGCAAAGGAGATCGGCGTTCAACACATTATGTGTTGCGGAGATTCTGACCTTGTCGCTTAGCAGGTGGCTGGCACATACAAAGCTCGGAATGAAGTTATGGCGGCGTACAGAGACAAAGTGGATGAGATGGTCAAAAGTTTCCTCGGCTACGACATAAAGCACGTACGATAAGAAGATAACATGGCAGCCGATACCTTGTCCAAGCTAGGGTCTAGCCGCAAGGCAGTTCCGCCAGGCATATTCCTCGAGCATCTGCATGTACCATCAGTTAAGATGGTGGATCCAGAAAACCCAGAACTAGCAAGCTCCCCCGTTATGGCGGTTTTGCCCAGCAATCCGCCATGGGCAGAGCCCTACCTGGAGTATCTGACGAACAAGAAGCTACCCGAAGACGAAGTCCAAAAGAGATAAATCGAGCGTAGAGCAAAAGCATACACCATCATAGATGGCTAGCTCTACAAGCGAAGCACCCCGGGAGTCTTCATGAAGTGCATATCCCAAGTGGACGGAATCGAAATACTAAGGGAGATCCACGAAGGCGAATGTGGGCATCACGCCGCCGCCAGATCCCTAGTAGCTAAGGCATTCTGCCACGGATTTTACTAGCCAACAGCCAAGGCAGATGCAGACCATATCATGGAGCTCTACCAAGGTTGCCAAATGTACTCCAAGCAAACCCCACATGCCCGCCACAGCATTGCATACGATCCCTATAACCTGGCCTTTTGCGGTCTAGGGGCTGGACATGGTGGGTCCGCTAAAAACAGTACCTTCGGGATTTACGCATCTTCTAGTAGCGATAGACAAATTCACGAAGTGGGTGGAAGCTAAGCCCATCAGGAAGCTTGATGGCAAAACCGCCCTAAAATTCATCAAGGACATTCTGGTCAGATTCGGCATCCCACATAGCATCATCACCGACAATGGCACTAACTTGTCTCAGGAAGAAGTTGAAGAGTACTACCATCACAATGGAATCTGCCTTGACCTAGCATCTGTGGCACATCCACAGTCCAATGGCCAAGTTGAGCGGACCAACGGACTAATCATGTCAATGAACCAACGGACCCTTCGTCATCAGCAAAGCTCTACTAAATGGTTCCTACTACCTCGTTGATATTCGCTAGCTAGATAAGCGACCCAGTAAGAAGCGCAAATGAAGAGACCCTGACAATATCTACGATGAAACAGATCGTCCATGGAACATCGCACAGCTACGTCCTTTCTACACTTAGCACTTATCTAGCTATGTAATAGGCACCTCTATATGATCAATAAAATAAAGCATCTGGTTCACTCCTGATTTTTTCTGAGTCTTTTACCTCCTTTATTATTTATTTAGATCGTATGGAACCTTTGCGCAATTGTGCTTTGCACTTGCGTTCTTTTTAAATCTGCCATAACGGTCCGCGTAGCATATTTATGTTTTGATCTCCATCTGATGTTCTTTGTGTGGATTCCTGAGTAGTGACTTTTTGACGATCTAAGCTGCCATTTGCTAAGGGTTTTGGACGATTGCTATTAAGTATCGTCGCCCTAGCGGATTGTTCATACGAAGATTTTGCCATCTCATGAAAAGTCAAGCACAAAGAGCCGGATGGCGGATTGCATAATCCTACGCGTGAAAAATTTTCAAAGTGTTGTTTTTTGAGCATGTCAAACAACTGCAAGTTGCATAAAAATAGGCCTGGCAGTTTTTTCGCACATAAAACCTCTTCATAAAAATTGTGCCACAAGTTCAAAAGTATTCACTGATCTGCCACAAGCAGATCAGGCACAGTGCAGAGCATACATGTAGTTTAATAAATATAACTTACAGACCCACTCAGGGGCTGAATTGATGCAATTATTTTTCTCCTGCCACATTGCAGGGTATAGCTTAAATGGCTAGCGGAACTCCAGAAGACACCACATCACCGCCATCAGTGCCAGCAGTGGCTGCAGAGACCGACGCCGAAGCTTGGCTCGGAGACCCCGGCAGATCGTATGCCTCGTAGTATACGTTCAGCTGGGTGCCCAGGGCACAAAGCTGATCATATCCCAGCACGCTCTGCCGGATGGCGGCCTCGTCCACCGATGCTCCGTCCTCGCCACTCTCTGGGATGCCAGAGGTAATCAAGTCCAGATCCAGCTCAGGGTAGTGGGCCTTTGCCAAGGTTAAGGCAGTTCTGGCACCACCCCGAGCGGAAGACTGCTTTTAGTTCGCCACTAGCCCAGGCACGAGTAGCAGCTTCTTGGTGAGCCCTATGACGGAGAGGCTAGCAGAGCCCGCTATCTGCAGGCTCCCACACGCCTGACATCTAGCATTGAGAAGGCCATCCAGTTCCTTCTTTGCTGCGTCAATGGCCATGCGCAATCCTGTGGCGGAATCTACTTTGCCTTGATCCAGGGTCGCTGCATAGCAAAAACAAACAAGACATCACATTTGGCATAATGCATTATTACAAACTACGCAGTATGGAGAGCCATTGATACCTAGCAGGGTCTTCTGAAAGTGATCAAGGAGCTCGTTAAAGCCATCTCGCCGATGTTCAAATTCGGCGGCGGCTTTGCGGAGACCTCTATCTCCTTGTCCTTCTTCAGGTTTTGGCATCCCTGGTCCTTCAGCTGCTCTTCGAGGAGGGTATTCGAGGCCAATGATTTTTGGAGCTATTGCTGCTGCCCCTCCATCGCAATAGCGTGGCCCTTTTCCACCCCCTCAAGTGTGGACTTAAGCTTGGCAGCATCTGCATGGCGGAAGTGTCAGCACAGTATTGATCGAATAAGCATAAAGGTACTTAAACTTGTCCAAGACAAAAGAAAATTACCGCTATTCTTGAGCTGCTGCTGCAAGTTCGCCCCAAGAGCGCTTTTTTCCGCCAGCTCCTTCTCCTGCAAGCTGACGACCTGGACCAGGTCCTCCACAACTTTCTTGTAATTCTAGCAAAACGACATGAAGTGTTAGTCACTCTTAGAGCTTTATGCCAGATAGCATCCACCATAACGCTCGGGGGCTACTCACAATGATTTTTTAGTCACTCTTGGAGCTTTATGCCGGATAGCCATCCGCCATAATGCTCGGGGGCTACTCATACTAATTTTTAATTCTTCTTAAGAGCTTTATGCCGGATAGTTATCTACCATAATGCTCAGGGGCTATACTATGCAAAAGTTTAAAGTAGTTTCTCTTATAGTTCCATAGCGGATCATCTATAAAAATCCACCATGGCGCTCGGGGGCTACTGGGAGTACATACCTTCTTCATGGTTGTTGTCTTCTCTACAGAAGCGGCAATACCACTGGATAGCTGATTGCTAGCATCTTCCTAGCTGGTGATAAGGTTGACAATCTCAAGTTGCTTCTGCCTCCAAAACAAACTGCCCCCCGCCGAAGCATCCGCCATCTGACCTTGAAACGAGTCAGAAGCCTTTTCACTTTGGACGACATCATTAGCCGTAGCTTCAGTCATTGGGTTGGCTTCTGGCATTGAGCCAAACTGACCATCAGCATCCTCCATATCGATATCGTTGTGAGTAGGGGAGGGAATCGGTGCGTCAGGGGTCAGCGGGATAGCAGCAGGAGAGGGCTTGGTTCGCTTGGATGGCGGTTCCTTGACAGCAGGCTTCTTCCTTCTAAGCAAAGGAGGATTAGCAGTGAAAGCAGCAATAATGAAGAAAGATAACGAATGGTTACCTTGACTTTGGCAAGTTGATGGTAGCGGTATTCTCAGATGGCGTTTCCAGCTCCGCCCTGTGTTGAGCTTTGAAACGGCGGGAATCAGTAGATTTCCCACCACCACCATGAGGTTTCCCGCAACCACCTTCGCCTTAGTCATGCGGGCTGTGTCATCTACGTCCCCCGCCATCTCCTCTTTGTTTTCACTAGAGTGAACTACTTCCTCAGCAGCGGTGGGCTTGGAGTTGGAGCGGCGAAGGGGATGAGCAAAGTCCGCAGGGCCAAGTGATTTGAGCTGACAAATAAAGACACCAGTTAGAATAAAGTGCAAAGGTATCATGGAATACTATGGTGGAAACGTAACTTACAGATGAGCAGCTGCCATTCTCAAACATCGCCATGCCAAATTTCAAAGGCTTCTTCCTGGGAGATTTCATAAGAGAGCGAATGCGCTTCTCGACCACCTTAGGGTCTAGCTCCTTGTCTGAATAACGCATGCCATCATTTGCACCAGTATACTCATGCATTAGGCTATCGCGGTGTAGTATAGGGTGGATCCACCGAGATATCCAATAGTTGATGGTGTCGATTCCTTTCAGACCATCCTTGGATAGCTTGGCAATCCGTCGTGCCAAGAGCTTGACATAAGGGGTGGCGGTTTTGTCATTGACAGGCTTCCAGGAGTCGAGGGGCTGAGCTGCTATGTTCTCAAAGGAAGGAAGGCCGCAGGCTTGAGATGGCGCAGGCTTGTATGCCATGTAAAACCAGGACCCTCTCCATCCTATGGCAGAATCTAGAGGTGTGATGAAGGGATATTCCTTTGATCTCCGTGGAAGAAAGCCACAGGTTCGAAGAAATCCGTCATCCTCATGATTTACCCACACAGAGAAGAAGAGCTAGAAGAGGTCTACCCTGGGATGAATTCCAAGGAATCCTTTGCACAAGGCCGCGTAGCCCGCTATGGACACCAAGCTGTTTGGGGCTATATGGTGGAGCTGCAGCCCGTAGAACTTCAGAAGATTGGTGAAGAAAGAAGATGGCGGCATACTAAGACCCCTCTCCACGTGAGATTTAAGCATCACGATTTCGGTGGAGTTAGGGGCTGGCACCAGGGCTTTGAAGTCAGTCCGCCAGTGGGACTCTGCCTGGGGGGGCACGGTGCCCTCGTTCTCTAAAACTTGGACATGAGCATCCTTGACATGGCATTTTGCCCAGTACCCATGGAGGTTCTGGGGAATCTGCTCTTATTCAGCCTCGGCACCGTTGTCTTGCTCCTCTTCTTCGGCTTCGCCATCCACTTCTTTGTCCGTAGCCTCTTCTGTGGCCATTCCCGCCATCTCCTCTTCGGCCTCGGACGTAATGTCCTCTGGGTATGAATCCGCCATTGAGGGATGCGCGCCCTGAGCAGATTGTTGTAGAGGGGAATCTTCCTCCTCAGCTTCGGAAGGGTAGCGGGAAGGAGATCCAGGATTCATAGTGGCAAATGAAGTTTGGATCCCGCTATGGAACACGTGAAGTTCTTGTTGAACTATTCTGGCAAAAAAAGCCACCGGCGGTGAGGAATTCCTGCGGCGGCTCATCGGAGATGACGGAGCTCTCGTGGAGGTGCTGAGGAGAGAGAGTATGAGGGGATGAATGAGGTGTGACCAGCCGGGGATGAGAGGCCGGGGTATATATAGGCCCTGGGCCTCGAGATTTGTGCCCGCCATCACAACCGCTCACCCTGATCGCAGAAACTCTAATCCAGCGACATGTGTCCAAGGGTAAAAAAGTAACTTCAGTAAAAACAGTGCATGCGCTGTGAATCTTTCCCTAGAAGGAACTACGTGCCAAAAATTATGGTGGATTTCTATGGTATGATCCAACGGATCCCAGAAATCTGTTGGGGATATACCAAATAGGTATACCAGCGACGTAGTCCTAAACCAGCAAGCCAGGGTGGCCCATCAGGGTGGTATGGCGGATTGCCTACTGGGTGGCCCAGTTATTGGAGAACCATGGCGGTACTGATACGTCTCAAACGTATCTATAATTTTTGATGCTCCATGCTTTGTTTTACACCATTTGCCTATTGTTTCGTTACACTTAGTGGCATTTTTATACGCTTTCCAGAATTAACCTATTAACGAAGTGCCACAGTGCCAGTTCCCTGTTTTCTGCTGTTTTTGGTTTCAGAAGTGATACACAGGAAATATTCTCCGAATTGGACGAAACAAGTTCCTGAAGTCATATTTCATCGGGGAGCTCCCAAACATCCGAAGACCTGACGGAGGGGGGCCACGAGG
The DNA here is from genome assembly GCA_007115705.1 of Dactylis glomerata. Taxonomy (NCBI): domain Eukaryota; kingdom Viridiplantae; phylum Streptophyta; class Magnoliopsida; order Poales; family Poaceae; genus Dactylis; species Dactylis glomerata. The sequence goes on from QXEO01000492.1 coordinate 1,802,904, forward strand.
CCCCCACACACAGGGGCGGCGCGGCCTAGCCCCTGGCCGCGCCAGCCCCGTGTGAGGCCACGTGGTCCACCCTCTGACAGCCCCCTTTCGCCTACATATACCCCCTGACGAGAAAAACCTAAGGGCCCGATCAGTTTTCCAGAATACATCGCGATCCGCCGCCGCCGTCGACCCGAAGATCGGGAGGGTCCAGAAGCTCTTCCCGGCACCCTGCCGGAGAGGGGAATCGCCACCGGAGGTCTTCTTCATCGCCATGATTGCCTCCGGAGCGATGAGTGAGTAGTCTACCTTGGACTATGGGTCCATAGCAGTAGCTAGTTGGTTGTCTTCTCCACCATGTGCTTCATGTTTAGATCTCATGAGCTGCCCTACATGATTGAGATCACCGTTATGTAATTGTATGATGTTGGTTTGTTGGGATCCGATGAATATTGGTGTTTATGATTAAGTTGATGTACTGAATTATATCTTTTGTTATCTCTATGATGTTTATGATCTTGCATGCTCTCCGTTGTTAGTGGCTATCTTGGCCGAGTAGTTGCTAGTGACTCCAAGAGGGGGTATTTATGCTCGATAGTGGGTTCATGCCTCTATTTCACCTGGGGGAGTGACAGAAACCTCTAAGGTGGTAGATGTGCTGTTGCTACTAGGGAGAAAACAACATTCATATGCTCGAGGGCATATGCTTTGTTTACATTACACACTTTGCTTAATGCAATTATCTGTTGTTCGCAACTTAATACTTCTAGGGTGTTCGGATGATATCCCCGGGGGTGGATTATTAGTCATAGATGCAGTTGGATGGCGGTCTATGTATTTTGTTGTAATGCCCAGAGTGAATCTCATAGTGATCTTCTTGACATATCACGTTATCTTTATTCTATCAATTGCCCAACTGTAATTTGTTTACCCAGCATGTTATTTATCTATGGAGAGACACCACTAGTGAACTGTGGACCCCGGTCCTATTTTAATCATATTGCAATCACCTGTTTACTTTTCCCGCACTGTTTACTTTACTAGCATTTACTACTGTTTTCCACTCGATACACTCATAACCTTTGTTTCAAGCAAACCGGTGAGATTGACAACCTCATCGCAAGTTGGGAACAAAGTATTTGTCTGTGTGTGTGCAGGTTCCACGTTGCCGCTGGCCGAAGACGAGTCAACAAGTATCATTAACGGCGCCCTTGTTGGAGTGTTACTAAGCCAGTCCGCATCACCTTCAGTCGTCACCGTCTCCCTTCTCCTGATCGACATACCTTGGTTTCTTAACTGAGGGAAAACTAGCCACTACACTCATCATACCTTCCTCTTGGGGTTCCCAACGGGCTGGTCATTCACCACGCACAAGGACTTACTGCTCCCACGTCAACAAACGCCACAGCACTTTTCTGGCGCCATCACCAAGCAGCAGCTAATTTTCTGGCGCCGTTGCCGGGGAAGGAAGAGAAGACTTCTGCGAGGGGAGTTATTCGCACACACATCCATTGCTTTGTTATTTGTTTTGCTTTACTTTATTTTATTTTACCTGCATTGTTTTTATATCAAAAACCCAAAAAAAATAGAATCCTTGGTAGTTGTTTTTACTTATCTGCTCTTAGTTTTGTTACAATGAGTAATCCTGAAGTAGAAGTTCGTAGTTTCAAGCAACAAGGGGGAGAAAGTTTAAAAGATGCTTGGTACCGTATTAACAATGCTCATCATAGGTGTACCAAAAAGCACTCCACCACGATCCTCCTTAGAAATTTTTATGTTGGTATATCTAGCTGGAATAGGTATGTTCTTGATACTCTTACAGGAGGTAATTTTCTGGGTACTCCCGCGGGAGAAGCATGCACTATAATTGAAAGTTTAGTGGGCGTACCACCTATTCATGTTGCTAAAACTGAGACCACCTTGGAAGAGGTGGTAGAAAAGCTCAGCTCCTTAGAAAAAAGTTTGCCAAGTATCCTAGAAAATGCTAGCCGCAATAGTGAATTAATAGAAAGCTTTGGTAAGAGAATTACCATTTTAGAGGCTAGCACTACTCATGACAATCAAAACTTGAGGATTGGTAAACTAGAGGAGTCCATGGAAACTCTTAGTTTAATCTTCTCTTCTCTTAAATTTAAGAAGGAGAAAGTGTTTGTTGGAAAAGAGCAAAAATTTATGTATGTTCCCAAGGTTTCTGCGCTTAAATCTCAACATGTTCTTAAGATTGGTAAGACTCTTAGTTCCACTAAGGGTGACTTGCAGGTTGAATCATCTTCGGGAACCTTCAAAGAGCCTACTGAGGTAACTAGCACTTCATCTATTGATATTACTTGATTCGCAATTTTCTACGCCTAGCTCAAAGGCGTTAAAGAAAAGCACTCTTGGGAGATAACCCATTGTTTACTTTTCAGTACTTTTTCTTTTATTTGAGTCTTGGAAGTCATTACTACTGTAATGACCGCTCCTTATCTTGTTTATTTCGTTTTTGTGCCAAGAGAAGCCTCTAATTGAGTGAGGTAAAGATTTGGGGTTATTGCTGTCCTGAAACTGTTTTCGGTGCTGCACCGTAAAAATTCGTGAAAAATCTCTGTATATCTTTTCGACCTGCGATTTCTTGTGCTTATGCCCCAGGTTATATCCAAACTTTTCTTAGTTGAACACTTTTTGATTTGAGCAACAGAAAATCCCTCAAAAATTCGTCCATTATCAGCTGTCCAGTTTTGACAGATTTCTGCCAATATTTGTTTTTGCCACTTTATCGCTTTCTTTTGAGTTCTTTTTTATCATGGAACTCTTGTGGAAGTTGCTACAGTAGTATATACTTTATATGTGGTAGTTTTGGGTTGGAACCTGAAGCTAAAAGAGGTTGAATATATTTTATGCTTACACTAATGTTGCTAATAGAATTGTGTTTAGTTTTGTATGAAGGAAGTTTTCAAGTGTAGGGATTGGAGAATGATGAGATGAGTTGAAGAATGGACAAAAGCTCAAGCTTGGGGATGCCCATGCATTACCCCAAGAAATATCCAAGAAGTACAAGCGTCAAAGCTTGGGGATGCCCCCGAGGCACCCCTTCTTCATCGGCAAAAATCAGGTCACCTTTCAAAACACTATATTTTTATTGCTTCATGCACTATGTGTTTTTCTTGGAGCGTCAGTTGTTTTAGTTTTCTTAGTTTGTTTAGTTTGTTTGTTTGCTGCAATAAATGGTTGGACCCCAACAAATTTCCTTTGGAGGAGATGTACTCGTTTTCATTTGCAAAGAATGCACTAGTTTTCACTCTTATTAATTGAGCATTCTAGTTTTTCTGCTACTGCTTTTGGTTTTCGTTTTCGCCTTGATATGCGTTCAGATCTTGTCATATCTTTTCATCAAGGTGCATTTTTGCCTCTGAACTTTATTGGTTTTCATCAAAAGAGGTGTTTATAAAATTTCAAATGGTGTTGGAAAAGAGAAAAAGCTTTGTGCAAAATAGTGGTACAAGAAGGAGCTTGTGTAGACTGCGGCTTAGGCTTTTTCATGTCATGCTTGATGTCTTTTTGATAGTATGCTTAGTGGTTTTGCTGTAGCATGACTTGTCTCAAATAACTGAGATTGCTTGATGAGCCTTTGAAAAAATCATGCGTTGTTTTTATTGTATGGAAGCATTATTTTGGTTTTCTCCTTGATGCTTTATTTGGGTTGACTTGGCGCATGCTCACACATGTTAGACTCTTCCAAAGTCGCCATTAGCCTTCATGATCATTTAGTTTTTGACTTTTGATGCCATTGTATGCTTCTTTTAATGTCGCTTTGTCGCTTTGCATGATTATGGCCATTACTGCTCTCTTAGTTGGTCGCTCCCAGTCTTTTGCTAGCCCTCACCTTGTACTGAGTATGAGCTCTACTCGTGCATCCAACTCCTAAAAGCCAAAGTTTTCCATTGTGTCCACCATACATACCTACTAGCAATTTGCTATTCCAAGTAAATCTGACTTGCTTTTATTTTCTCTTCAAATTAAACTCTTACCAGTGTTATGCGAAATTCGGTCAGTAAAGCTCTCACGAACCGGAAGGCACACTTTACTTTTTCCTGTTCTAAAAATTTGACATTGTGGTCTTTTATGCTGAGTTGTTATGCTTGCAAGTTGTAAGATGGATTCTAGCCCAACCAAGCCGTCATGGGGCAAGCTTTCAACATTGCACTTCCTATTTGAGTTGATATCGTGATCTTTTGTTTATGGATGCCCACTGTGTGAAATGAATTGGGAATCTTGTGAGGATCATGGAGTTTTTATATGTGTTAGGGAAACGCCGGGCCGCCAATCTAAGCCATGCATAATTCATGGTGGAAATTTGCAGCATACCCATGGTGAACATTCGACGACGCATCTCACAATAAAAAGCTAAACAATATAGCAAATAAAAGAGATGTCGAGGTGTTCATTGTCTGCTTGTCCTGTCATTTTGGTGTGGGCTTGTTCCATGTCATCGGGCACGGAGGTACCCCATTGGCGGTTCTCAATGATATGCATATACTTACAATGACAAGAGCCTTGCTTGGGACTCTAAGTAAACTAGCATGGTTTGGGTACTTGTATTCACGGGACACGAGGTTTTCAACTTATGATTTGTCAAGCATATGCATCATAATTGTTCTCGCATTAACTTTAACCATTCAAGATGCTTATGATGGGGGCAATGAGAGCTCAAAGCCGGTAAGTACCATAATTTTTGAAGGTTATAAAACTTGCAATCACTGCTTCCCTCTGCGAAGGGCCTTTCTTTTACTTTTATGTTGAGTCACCACCTTCTTTCTTTATGCACCATTAAGAGAGCATAGTTGTCATTCTTAGTGTGATATGCATTGTCCCAAGGTTCATTGATTGACTCATATTGTTGGTTTCACTTGTTCTTAAATTATTTGTATCTAGTCGCCCTCTTAGACTTTGAGGTGTCCTATGCATTTATGTTTTGCTCTCTTTGAAGGACAAGCTGAAAACCATTTGTATGTTTTTCCTTATGATTAGAACACACGTTTGACTTTCATTGTTTCATTATCATGATATTTTGTTTGTGTTCATTTGCATGTTTACAACATGGTTGCTAAGTTCTTATTGTCATGATTATATCTTTCATGCCCATGTTTTAAGTTCTATTGATCCCAGCTCATCAATGCTTACATATATGATCAAGATTGTGTAGGTGCATGTCACCTCAAAAATTATTCTTTGTTATCACTTACCTACTCGAGGACGAGCAGGAGTTAACCTTGGGGATGCTTGATACGTCTCAAACGTATCTATAATTTTTGATGCTCCATGCTTTGTTTTACACCATTTGCCTATTGTTTCGTTACACTTAGTGGCATTTTTATACGCTTTCCGGAACTAACCTATTAACGAAGTGCCACAGTGCCAGTTCCCTGTTTTCTGCTGTTTTTGGTTTCAGAAGTGATACACAGGAAATATTCTCCGAATTGGACGAAACAAGTTCCTGAAGTCATATTTCATCGGGGAGCTCCCAAACATCCGAAGACCTGACGGAGGGGGGCCACGAGGCCCCCACACACAGGGGCGGCGCGGCCTAGTCCCTGGCCGCGCCAGCCCCGTGTGAGGCCACGTGGTCCACCCTCTGACAGCCCCCTTTCGCCTACATATACCCCCTGACGAGAAAAACCTAAGGGCCCGATCAGTTTTCCAGAATACATCGCGATCCGCCGCCGCCGTCGACCCGAAGATCGGGAGGGTCCAGAAGCTCTTCCCGGCACCCTGCCGGAGAGGGGAATCGCCACCGGAGGTCTTCTTCATCGCCATGATTGCCTCTGGAGCGATGAGTGAGTAGTCTACCTTGGACTATGGGTCCATAGCAGTAGCTAGTTGGTTGTCTTCTCCACCATGTGCTTCATGTTTAGATCTCATGAGCTGCCCTACATGATTGAGATCACCGTTATGTAATTGTATGATGTTGGTTTGTTGGGATCCGATGAATATTGGTGTTTATGATTCAGTTGCTGTACTGAATTATATCTTTTGTTATCTCTATGATGTTTATGATCTTGCATGCTCTCCGTTGTTAGTGGCTATCTTGGCCGAGTAGTTGCTAGTGACTCCAAGAGGGGGTATTTATGCTCGATAGTGGGTTCATGCCTCTATTTCACCTGGGGGAGTGACAGAAACCTCTAAGGTGGTAGATGTGCTGTTGCTACTAGGGAGAAAACAACATTCATATGCTCGAGGGCATATGCTTTGTTTACATTACACACTTTGCTTAATGCAATTATCTGTTGTTCGCAACTTAATACTTCTAGGGTGTTCGGATGATATCCCCGGGGGTGGATTATTAGTCATAGATGCAGTTGGATGGCGGTCTATGTATTTTGTTGTAATGCCCAGAGTGAATCTCATAGTGATCTTCTTGACATATCACGTTATCTTTATTCTATCAATTGCCCAACTGTAATTTGTTTACCCAACATGTTATTTATCTATGGAGAGACACCACTAGTGAACTGTGGACCCCGGTCCTATTTTAATCATATTGCAATCACCTGTTTACTTTTCCCGCACTGTTTACTTTACTAGCATTTACTACTGTTTTCCACTCGATACACTCATAACCTTTGTTTCAAGCAAACCGGTGAGATTGACAACCTCATCGCAAGTTGGGAACAAAGTATTTGTCTGTGTGTGTGCAGGTTCCACGTTGCCGCTGGCCGAAGACGAGTCAACAAGTATCGTTAACGGCGCCCTTGTTGGAGTGTTACTAAGCCAGTCCGCATCACCTTCAGTCGTCACCGTCTCCCTTCTCCTGATCGACATACCTTGGTTTCTTAACTGAGGGAAAACTAGCCGCTACACTCATCATACCTTCCTCTTGGGGTTCCCAACGGGCTGGTCATTCACCACGCACAAGGACTTACTGCTCCCACGTCAACAAACGCCACAGCACTTTTCTGGCGCCATCACCAAGCAGCAGGTACTGGACGCAGGAGCTCATGGCGGATCCGAAGACAGGCTCATGGCGGGTTGCCTTGTAGTACATGCATAGGACTTAGTCTAGGACTCCAAGTTGTATCCGCTCTGGTACCATCGTGTAGCCCACGCCAGGCGCCTTTATAAGCCGGTGTGGAGAAGCCCTTGAGGCAGAGTTTAGACTTACGGCCAATCGCATAGCGAAATAGCCAACCTCTTCATTGTAACCAAGCACTTGTTGCCATATAGTGAATTATAGTAGCACGTAGGGTCTTGCCACCATTGCGGGATCTGAAGCTGGGTAAACTCGTGCTACCACCATCCCGGATCATTCCGCCGTGTTCACCCCCTTCCACAAACCGCCATACACCTACCCCTATGGCAGATTTGTTGATGAAACCACGACAATGGGCTCTGTCTTGATTGAGTATGATTAAGGGTTCAGCCATAGGGTACTGACAGCAGGTGGTAGTAAGAATATAGGGGGAACGGTCAGATCCAGATGGTTGAATGCTTTTTTTGAAAGGTCTTGTTTCATTTTATGTATGGGCATAAAATGAATCTTAAGGTGAAAGTGCACAACCCTTACAAGGTGTATAGATCTAATTAATTAGTCATGTCCTTGGTTATGGACAATTGAGTCTCTAGTCATGGAAAGTTTGGAAGAATCTCATCACCATTTCTGAATGATATAAAATTTGACTAGAAACTGTCAGGAGAAGCTCAGGGCCATACACTCTGAGGGGTGGTGGTTTCTGTACTTCAAACTTTGTTGAGTTGCGCCCAGTGCTACATAACTTGCAACTATGTAGTATTTGGGGGTTATTTCGACCCTTATAAACTAAATTTGTGAGAAAAAGGTTTTGTAAAGAAGTAGGATAAAATTGACTTTATGCAAACTAGCCTATGAGATCCACCAAGCCAAATATCATATAGTATAGAATTTTCACAACAACCATCATATATGTGTCATTTGCCAGTACGTTGTTGTACTGACCCCTTTGGGGCTACATATTCAAACATGTAGGTTATTCAGATGAGGAGTGATTGGAGGAGTCTCGAGCCTGCATACCAACATGACTGCCTGTGGCATATTGCTGAAGACGAAGGCTCGTTGCTTTTATTTTTGTTGTGTTATTCGCGTTGAACTCTGGTATTTGATAGTCCTTGTGACTATAACCATTTTTGTAATAATTAAAGACTCATGAGTCTAGATCTGCGACGTAATAAGTACACTATCTGCAATGAATGCTATATTTTGTTCTGTGATGCTATCAGTGATCCAGGGAATAGCAGTTTCATAGTAGTGCTACCTTTGGTAAAAGGTAGGACGCTACACTTAAAGTTCATAACAAAAAATTCCTTCTATTAATGTGGCAATGTGTTCATAACTCTCCCCGAGCAACTCGTTCAGACAAGATTAGGAAAAAAACATCCCCAACTACATTCACTCAGTCAGATCCCTAAAAAAAGCATCTCAATTTTAACATGCTGAATTTCCACTACTAACAATTAAACAAAGGCAAATGTCAGTATTGCTCACCCTGTGCTTTGACCTCTATATCTCATCCTATGAACGCAATAAGTTGCAGTACTCTAATACTTTTAGCACTGAGTTGTTTTTTTTCCTTATTTTTGGTTCAGAAATATTAGATAAAGTTGCTTACCACCACTGCAGCTCACAGACTTTACTGAGCAATTTCTTCTCCCTTTCTTGTGCTGCTTCCAACTAAAAAGGTAGTGAGTGGGTTATATTCATCTTGCCATTTACCACCATGCTAGTCAGTGTTGGAATCAAATCTGCAAGGGATTCTTTTTTAGTTTTCCCATTCACCATATCCTCTTCTTGGACACCATCATATAATGTATACATTTTAGAATTATTCTAAAATTTAAGTGGGCAACAGTATTACCAAAAATCAACCAATGATAATGTGGATTTGACAAAAACATACATCATATAAGCAGGTCAATTACCAACACCTAACAACAAAGAAATACACGTGGATCTCAAGTTAAAAGTTAACTACAGCTAGAGTTCTAGCCTTCCTACATGGTAACAACAACAACAAAGATCTAACTCAAAAGTATGAAGTACCATGAGGTTTAATCCAACATATGTGGGCTAGATCAAAGCAAACTCGGATCCAAACTTAATGTGATACCAATTTCAACTGATCATAAGTTCATAAGATAATATTTAGTGCATTACCTCGAAAAAGAACCAAACAAATTAAACTGTTGCTATATTGGAAGAGAGCTGAGTCCATGAGCTTCATTCCCAGAACCACATTATGGGTATCAAAATTGGATAAGAAAACTTTTAAGTCCTGCAGGAGAGTGAGAACCCGAAACATTAGCATACAAATAACTGCAAAAACCTAAAAAAAAGTACTACGTATTAAAGCCTATGAGAAATATACATGTGTCGTGTACCATAATGATTTTACGCCTGTGGGGGAAATACGATGGTAAAATATTGCATGCTTGGGCAATATCTGAGCAAATATTTTGGTATCTGATAACAAGATAAGGTGCTCTTTCAAATTAAATGAATACAACTATAAATAAAAAAAATAGTATGATGGCATTGAAATATAAATCTTGCAACCAGCTAGTACAAAAATTCTCTTATACAAATAGATGTCTTTGTATTACTGAAAAGTGCTTAGAAAGATAGGGACCTCGGACTTTCATAGAAATATGAATATTAGCGTAATCTAAAAAAAAGTGAAGCATGACCGCTATGGCATGACGCAGCGCAGTTCCTCTTCTTCCTCCTGTTACTCTTGTTGCCATGGCTGCACAGGGCAGGAAAATTAGAATATCAAGACCAAATCATGGTTGACATGATATCAGTATCATTGAGAGTTAAGAAGCCATACATTAACACTTTTCAGGAAAGGGGAGGACATGGTATAGACCTTGAAGAGCAGCGATCGAATTGAAGATCCCACACATGCGACGGCGCTGCAGGTCCTGGTCCGAATACACCTTGCAATGTCATTCTCTCTAGTGCGAGGTCTACCCACTCCCACTTCCTTGACGACGCTGCAACCGCAGCTGAAAATCTCGCCGATTTCAATTCCTGATTTAAATGAACCTAAGCAAACTTTTTCAGGACCTCAGTTCTCTAGAAAATTTAGACACATGCACATGTCTAGAAGCATATATGATACATAACAAGAGAAACAATATCTAGGCATAAATAGATCTGTTCAACTGTAAGAAGCATTTTCACAAACACCTTTATAGTCATTTGTTGTACTGACCAAAGCAAACCAATGAGAATAGGGGAGAAAGGCAGTACCATGTTAGCTGAAGAGGTGAGGAAGCTAACGACAGTGCACCACCCTCCTCTAGAAATTGCAAGTCTTGTTTGAGCGGGCTCTGGTGCCATCGGCTCGTGCTCCTTCTGTCAAGCTTGGGGACGGAGAGGAGCACCCCAGGGACAAGCTATGACATCTGGGCAGAGGAGGTTAGCCCGCTCCTTCCACTAGACAGCATCCTGGCTACTGATTTGCCACCACGCGCAGTCCACCCCTAGGTGCTTAGAGAGAGAAAGAGAGGACGTAAAGATGGGAGAGAGGCAGAGCAAACACGGAGTTATGAGAGGCACCGTGTCGTACCTGCAGGGTCATCGTTCTCTACCTGGAGCTCGGGCATGCTCGTCCAATGAAGCTAATGTAGTTGGTGGCTGAGAAGGCAGTCGGAACTAGAGAAACATCGACGACGTGCCTTGGTGCTGACCTGGAAAATCTGGGCGCTCGTGGTCAGGGAGGAGCAACTCGGGTAGGCCGGTCGTTGTGGGGGTACAGGAGGTCGCCGTGGAGCTCTGCATCGCCTACATCCGACAGTGAAAGACCACAGCATCCAGCTAGATGTCGCGAGCCTGGCCACCACCGGCGCATTCCGGGTCGGGCTCGTGGTCATTGCCTCCACAACGCACCCTTTTCATGCAGAAACCCTAGGTCTAGAGCAGACCGCCGCCACCACTATGGACGGATGAGGGAAAGAGAGGAGGGGACTAGGAGATGATAGGGTCTCGGGATGACCGGCGAGGGACATATGCAGAAGCCTGGCTACCCACAGTGGCGGCGGCGCTGTAGCGAGCGTACCCGTCGGTGCTTCTCCGTTCGCCACGAGCATACGAGCAGGTGAGGGGAGGATGAAATGGGACTTGAAATATCGAGATTACCACTGGCCCCTGGCAGAATCACAAGTATGTCACCGCGTCTCTCTCCTCTCCCTTCCACCTGCACCAAGGATGAAACGTGGGACAATCACTGACGAGCGATCCCTGCACAATGCGGGCCCACTTTTCAGGGACATTGCCGAGATAAGCGTGTGTGAAAGAAGAAAAGGAAGCGAGAACAGACGGTCAGGATCGATCAGGGTATCTAAATCTGACGACGCGGAGCACATGTGGCCTCAGAGGGCCTGAGAGCTCTGGGTGTTATGCGGCTATATTTTGATGGATGAACAATAACAGTCGGTTGTTTAAATAAGATAAAGGTATAAGCACACCTGCATGTCATTAATTTGCACATTAAGATTTTGGATGAGAATTGAGAACATGTATTGAGAATTGACAAACTCTATCTAGAGAGGGGAAGTATATTAGAGGATACACCATCGTAATGGACAATGTTCAGGCAAAAAGAAATTAGCAGTCCATCTCACCTATGGCGTAAGCAGTTATTGGTGGAATCTGCTTATTTCAATAGCTGATACTACATCACAAAGTAAGGACCAACATTTAGTTAGTAACACGAACCAATATCAAACAGAAAATCAAAGTTCACTGAAGAACTTATACATAAAATATCAAGTTGAAAGCAAGCAGCCTAAATATGAAAGAAATATGGTTTTGCAAGGAAATACAAATATTCTACAGGGGCAGACATTGATCATAACAACCAAATTAAAAGGGATAAGAAACATTAAAATATAGCTAAATAACTACTAAACACATTGTGTGTTGTACAGAATAGGCTAGCATTTGTAGAGAGTGTGGTTCGATAAAGCATGAGTACCTTGACTTGCAAGTTTTGACGAGGTCTTACAAATTCTCTTTCAACTAATCTATGGCTCAGACCACACATGTCACCTTCTTGTACATTCTACAATATAAAATAAATGATTATTACCAAAAAAACATTTCTGCTTTTTTCTATAAGAAGGTTTACATGACAAGAAACCACAAGCACTAAGTACAAGTACTTGGGAACAGACTATAAGCAGCAGAAAACTAATCATAATATTGGCAAATAAAAATGTGCGGCATATTTCCAGTAAGAACTCACCTTTCATATTTTCAGGATTCTTTTGGTACACAATATAATACAAGCACATCTTGCACAAACTACCGTACCGTGTTCAAGTCAACCGGCACAAGAAGCATCAATTCCTTTTTTTCTTCAAAAACACAATTGTTGGTAGGCACAAATAAGTAACAGTGCAAAAAATATAGAAACACCTTGCTTGGAGAATCAACTTCTACAAATCCTATGAAAGTACAGTTAGAGAGACACAATTGGGTATTTATTTTCCAGTTATGTTCTTTATTCAAGATCATTTGTAGCTGTATTTCAAATTCTGGGCATAATTGGGATAAACTTTCACAAGATGAAAAGAAGCATGAGAATTTATCTCAAATATGATAGAATCACCAGAAAATAGCATCTTGCCACTCACAAAAAGGCTCCAACCAAGTAAATGTCTTTTTGTCTGACCTGATCATCACAAAGCTCAATAATCTTTGTCATTGTACTCAATCATTGCAACAAAAGGAAGCTCTACTGAATTAAAAACATGTTCTACACCTCAAATATATGACAAAATGTCCACACATTGTCATGTATATCTTTGGTCTGAATTTCTTAATATAGGGGTTGCAAAAAGAAATCCTACATCACATAGTAACAAAATCAAAATGGTACCATGAGACATAGTAAATGATTTTTATCATGGAAAAAAATGTGAAACCTGATACCTGCTTGCTAGGGCTGTGAATATTTTCTCTGCAGCAAGGCACGAATAAGCCTCCATGTGTGCTTGTGTAATTAGAGAAAAGGTGCACCTTAGTAAGTGGGGTTTTATCAGTTCATTCTGTACAGTATCAGGGATAGTGAACTAAGCAACCAGGTAATAAAATTGCCCATTCACATGTCAGTGATCACCATTTTCCACATGATAAGGAAAAATTTATTAACTTGTTTGATCTGAAACATATTTAGTTAAACTAAAGACGTGTGTATAATTGTGCAGCTGTAAACTAAATAACTAAATCACAGCAATAGAGCCAAAAACTCATGATGAAGACATAAATTAACTATACACAAGGGATGAAGACATAAATTTACCTGATTGGAAGGAACAATCTGCTCATTTATGTGCGAGTTGATAGTGGGAACCACCTGAAAAATGAAAGGGGAAGAAGAGAGAGCTTTAGTCAAGGTTAAACTGCTTGCTTATGGCACATATGTGACAACTTCTTGATGGAAAGGTACAAAATGGTAGGTGTGCAGAACACTTGCGACATCTCATGATTTATAGGTACAACTCGACAAACAGCCATAGAATAGAAAAGTGAGGTCGATTGGAACTGGAAATAACCTGAGGATCCAACTCTACCACAATCTCATCATCGTTGGATGCTACTGGGTCTAGCAATCTGCATTTTAGGATATCGCTGGTAGACATCCTCTTGTCTGCATTTGTTAGATAGACAAAGGGAAAACTGAATGTGTATCTCTCCTATAAAGGGCGCTAGCCTACCCGGCCAACCAGCCTATCCTCGCGCGCGCGTGAACTGGGGTCGTCCGATTCACCCCACACAGTAGTTTTCGAGTGCTTCGTTCTTTTCTGACCGTTAGATGTGGTTAATTTTTTCCTCACTCGTTTCTTCTCTGGTTGATTGCTACTTGGTGATGGCGCCCAGAAAATTAGCTGATGGGGCCGAGTGGATTTGTAACAGTGAGTCCTTGTGCGTGGTGATGACCAGCCCGTTGGGAACCCCAAGAGGAAGGTATGATGAATATAGCGGCTAGCTTTCCCTCAGTTAGAAACCAAGGTTTATCGATCAGGAGAGGAGAGACGGCGACGACTGAAGGTGATATGGAACCTGCACACACACAGACAAATACTTTGCTCCCAACTTGCGATGAGGTTGTCAATCTCACCGGTTTGCTTGAAACAAAGGTTATGAGTGTATCGAGTGGAAAACAATAGTAATATGCGAGTAAAGTAAACAGTACGGGAGAGTAAACAGGTGATTGCAATATGATTAAAATAGGACCATGGTCCACAGTTCACTAGTGGTGTCTCTCCATAGATAAAATAACATGCTGGGTAAACAAATTACAGTTGGGCAATTGATAGAATAAAGATAACGTGATATGTCAAGAAGATCACTATGAGATTTACTCTGGGCATTACAACAAAATACATAGACCACCATCCAACTGCATCTATGACTAATAATCCACCCCTAGGGATATCAATCCGAACACCCCGAAAGTATTAAGTTGCGAACAACAGATAATTGCATTAAGCAAAGTGTGTAATGTAAACAAAGCATATGCCCTCGAGCATATGAATGTTGTTTTCTCCCTAGTAGCAACAGCACATCTACCACCTTAGAGGTTTCTGTCACTCCCCCAGGTGAAATAGAGGCATGAACCCACTATCGAGCATAAATACCCCCTCTTGGAGTCACTAGCAACTACTCGGCCAAGAGAGCTACTACCAACGGAGAGCATGCAAGATCATAAACAACATAGAGATAACAAAAGATATAATTCAGTACAGCAACTTAATCATAAACACCAATATTCATCGGATCCCAACAAACCAACATCATAGTATTACATAACGGTGATCTCAATCATGTAGGGCAGCTCATGAGATCTAAACATGAAGCACAAGGTGGAGAAGACAACCATCTAGCTACTGCTATGGACCCATAGTCCAAGGTAGACTACTCACTCATCGCTCCGGAGGCAAGCATGGCGATGAAGAAGACCTCCGGTGGCGATTCCCCTCTCCGGCAGGGTGCCGGGAAGAGCTTCTGGACCCTCCCGATCTTCGGGTCGACGGCGGCGGCGGATCGCGATGTGTTCTGGAAAACTGATCGGGCCCTTAGGTTTTTCTCGTCAGGGGGTATATGTAGGCGAAGGGGGGCTGTCAGAGGTGGAGCCACGCGGCCTCACACGGGGCTGGCGCGGCCAGGGGCCAGGCCGCGCCGCCCATGTGTGTGGGGGCCACGTGGCCCCCCTCCATCAGGTCTTCGGATGTTTGGGAGCTCCCCGGTGAAATATGACTTCAGGAACTTGTTTCGTCCAATTCCGAGAATATTTCCTGTGTATCACTTCTGAAACACATAAACAGCAGAAAACAGGAAACTGGCACTGTGGCACTTGTTAATAGGTTAGTTCCTGAAAATGCATAAAAATGCCACTAAGTGTAACGAAACAATATGCAAATGGTGTAAAAACAAGCATGGAGCATCAAAAATTATAGATACGTTTGAGACGTATCAAGCATCCCCAAGCTTAACTCCTGCTCGTCCTCGAGTAGGTAAGTGATAACAAAAGAATAATTTTTGAGGTGACATGCACCTACACAATCTTGATCATATATGTAAGCATTGATGAGCTGGGATCAATAGAACTTAAACATGGGCATGAAAGATATAATCATGACAATAAGAAACTTAGCAACCATGTTGTAAACATGCAAATGAACACAAACAAAAGATCATGATAATGAAACAATGAAAGTCAAACGTGTGTTCAAATCATAAGGAAAAACATACAAAAGGTTTTCAGCTTGTCCTTCAAAGAGAGCAAAACATAAATGCATAGGACACCTCAAAGTTTAAGAGGGCGACTAGATACAAATAATTTAAGAACAAGTGAAACCAATCATCATGAGTCAATCAATGAACTTTGGGACAATGCATATCACACTAAGAATGATAACTAAGCTCTCTTAATGGTGCATAAAGAAAGAAGGTGGTGACTCAACATAAAAGTAAAAGAAAGGCCCTTCGCAGAGGGAAGCAGTGATTGCAAGTTTTATAACCTTCAAAAATTATGGTACTTACCGGCTTTGAGCTCTCATTGCCCCCATCATAAGCATCTTGAATGGTTAAAGTTAATGCGAGAACAGTTATGATGCATATGCTTGACAAATCATAAGTTGAAAACCTCGTGTCCCGTGAATACAAGTACCCAAACCATGCTAATTTACTTAGAGTCCCAAGCAAGGCTCTTGTCATTGTAAGTATATGCATATCATTGAGAACCGCCAATGGGGTACCTCCGTGCCCGATGACATGGAACAAGCCCACACCAAAATGACAGGACAAGCAGACAATGAACACCTCGACATCTCTTTTATTTGCTATATTGTTTAGCTTTTTATTGTGAGATGCGTCGTCGAATGTTCACCATGGGTATGCTGCAAATTTCCACCATGAATTATGCATGGCTTAGATTGGCGGCCCGGCGTTTCCCTAACACATATAAAAACTCCATGATCCCTACAAGATTCCCAATTCATTTCACACAGCGGGCATCCATAAACAAAAGATCACGATATCAACTAAAATAAGAAGTGCAATGTTGAAAGCTTGCCCCATGATGGCATGGCTGGGCTAGAATCCAACTTACAACTTGCAAGCATAACAACTCAACATAAAAGACCACAATGTCAAAATTTTAGAACAGGAAAAAGTAAAGTGTGCCTTCCGGTTCGTGAGAGCTTTACTGACCGAATTTCGCATAACACTGGTAAGAGTTTAATTTGAAGAGAATATAAAAGCAAGTCAAATTTACTTGGAATAGCAAATTGCTAGTAGGTATGTATGGTGGACACTTGGGAAAACTTTGGCTTTTAGGAGTTGGATGCACGAGTAGAGCTCATACTCAGTACAAGGCGAGGGCTAGCAAAAGACTGGGAGCGACCGACTAAGAGAGCAATAATGGCTATAATCATGCAAAGCGACAAAGCGACATTAAAAGAAGCATAAGATGGTATCAAAAGTCAAAAACTAAATGATCATGAAGGCTAATGGCGACTTTGTAAGAGTCTAACATGTGTGAGCATGCGCCAAGTCAACCCAAATAAAGCATCAAGGAGAAAACCTAAATAATGCTTCCATATAATAAAAACAACGCATGATTTTTTCAAAGGCTCATTAAGCAATCTCAGTTATTTGAGACAAGTCATGCTACATCAAAACCACTAAGCATACTATACAAAATACATCAAGCATGACATGAAAAAGCCTAAGCCGCAGTCTACACAAGCTCCTTCTTGTACCACTATTTTGCACAAAGCTTTTTCTCTTTTCCAACACCATTTGAAACTTTTATAAACACCTCTTTTGATGAAAACCAATAAAGTTCAGAGGCAAAAATACACCTTGATGAAAAGATATGACAAGATCTGAACGCATATCAAGGCGAAATCGAAAACCAAAAGCAGTAGCAGAAAAAGTAGAACGCTCGATTTTGAATAAGAGTGAAAACTAGAGCATTCTTTGCAAATGAAAACGAGTACATCTCCTCCAAAGGAAATTTGTTGGGGTCCAACTATTTATTGCAGCAAACAAACAAACTAAACCAACTAAGAAAACTAAAACAACTGACGCTCCAAGAAAAACACATAGTGCATGAAGCAATAAAAATATAGTGTTTTGAAAGGTGACCTGATTTTTGCCGATGAAGAAGGGGTGCCTCGGGGGCATCCCCAAGCTTTGACGCTTGTACTTCTTGGATATTTCTTGGGTTGATGCATGGGCATCCCCAAGCTTGAGCTTTTGTCCATTCTTCAACTTATCTCATCATTCTCCAATCCCTACACTTGAAAACTTCCTTCATACAAAACTAAACACAATTCTATTAGCAACATTAGTGTAAGCATAAAATATATTCAACCTCCTTTAGCTTCAGGTTTAAACTCAAAACCACCACATATAAAGTATATACTACTGTAGCAACTTCCCAAAAAGTTCCATGATCAAAAAGAACTCAAAAGAAAGCGATAAAGTGGCAAAAACAAATATTGGCAGAAATCTGTCAAAACAGAACAGCTGACAAAGGACGAATTTTTGAGGGATTTTCTGTTGCTCAAATCAAAAAGTGTTCAACTAAGAAAAGTTTGGATATAACCTGGGGCATATGCACAAGAAATCGCAGGTCCAAAAGATAAACAGTGAATTTATACGAATTTTTACGGTGCAGCACCGAAAACAGTTTCAGGACAGCAATATCCCCAAATCTTTACCTCGCTCAAATTAGAGGCTTCTCTTGGCACAAAAATGAAATAAACAAGATAAGGAGCGGTCATTACAGCAGTAATGACTTCCAAGACTCAAATAAAAGAAAAAGTACTGAAAAGTAAACAATGGGTTATCTCCCAAGAGTGCTTTTCTTTAACGCCTTTGAGCTAGGCGCAGAAAATTGCGAATCAAGTAATATCAATAGATGAAGCATCAAGATCAACAGCAGAGATCTTTTCAACAATGAAGGAAAATATGTTTAACTGAGTTTTTGAAACTCCTTTACGATCACGCTTTGGCACACTACTTTCATCGAAAGGATTTTCAGGGCAAATCCAACTGGAATTCTTTTCCCAAGCATCATGAATTCCTATAAGTTCGTAAGGTATTGGTATTTTAAAATCATCAGGCGTACCAACAACCTTAACAGGCGAGCCAAGCTTATTAAACTTCTTAAAAACTTTCCTAGCCTCAATTGCAACATCTCTAAATTCTGTGCGCAAAGTTTCTAAGATAAAAGACTTCTTTTCGGGATCCTTAATTTCATGAAGCTTAAGGAACATGTATTGCATAGTAGGATTAAGACTAGCAAACCTAGCTTCTAACATGTGAACTAAATGAGCAGAAGCAACTTCATAACTAGGAGCTAACTCAACCAAAGACTTTTCCTCAACTTCCTTATGCATACTAATGTGATTAAAGAACTCCTCAATGTTACTTTTGCCAATAATCGAACCACTGCCAACAGAAAGGTCCTCCAGAATGAACTCAGGGAACAGCATGATAAACTAAAGTAAAGAAATAACAACTACCAAGGATTCTAATTTTTTTGGGTTTTTGATAAAAAGCAATGCAGGTAAAATAAATAAAGTAAAGCAAAACAATAACAAAGTAAAGAATGTGTGTGCGAAAACTCCCCTCGCAGAAGTCTTCTTTCCTCCCCGGCAACGGCGCCAGAAAATTAGCTGCTACTTGGTGATGGCGCCCAGAAAATTAGCTGATGGGGCCGAGTGGATTTGTAACAGTGAGTCCTTGTGCGTGGTGATGACCAGCCCGTTGGGAACCCCAAGAGGAAGGTATGATGAATATAGCGGCTAGCTTTCCCTCAGTTAGAAACCAAGGTTTATCGATCAGGAGAGGAGAGACGGCGACGACTGAAGGTGATATGGAACCTGCACACACACAGACAAATACTTTGCTCCCAACTTGCGATGAGGTTGTCAATCTCACCGGTTTGCTTGAAACAAAGGTTATGAGTGTATCGAGTGGAAAACAATAGTAATATGCGAGTAAAGTAAACAGTACGGGAGAGTAAACAGGTGATTGCAATATGATTAAAATAGGACCAGGGTCCACAGTTCACTAGTGGTGTCTCTCCATAGATAAAATAACATGCTGGGTAAACAAATTACAGTTGGGCAATTGATAGAATAAAGATAACGTGATATGTCAAGAAGATCACTATGAGATTTTGATGGCTATGAAAGCGTCAGGCAGTCCTTGTGCGTGGTGGATGACCAGCCCGTTGGGAACCCCAAGAGGAAGGTATGATGAGTGCAGCAGCAAGTTTTCCCTCAGTTAAGAAACCAAGGTTTAATGTCGATCAGGAGAAGGGAGACGTTGACGACTGAAGGTGATGCTTGCTAGTTTGCGACAGCAGCGGACGACTGGCGCTTCGTCCAAGCTTTGCTTGCTAGCTGCAACGTGGAACCTGCACACACACAAACAAATACTTTGTTCCCAACTTGCGATGAGGTTGTCAATCTCACCGGTTTGCTTGAAACAAAGGTTATGAGTGTATCGAGTGGAAAACAGTAGTAATATGCTAGTAAAGTAAATAGTGCGGGAAAAGTAAACAGGTGATTGCAATATGATTAAAATAGGACCGGGGTCCACAGTTCACTAGTGGTGTCTCTCCATAGATAAATAACATGCTGGGTAAACAAATTACAGTTGGGCAATTGATAGAATAAAGATAACGTGATATGTCAAGAAGATCACTATGAGATTTACTCAGGGCATTACAACAAAATACATAGACCGCCATCCAACTGCATCTATGACTAATAATCCACCCTCGGGGATATCATCCGAACACCCCAAAAGTATTAAGTTGCGAACAACAGATAATTGCATTAAGCAAAGTGTGTAATGTAAACAAAGCATATGCCCTTGAGCATATGAATGTTGTTTTCTCCCTAGTAGCAACAGCACATCTACCACCTTAGAGGTTTCTGTCACTCCCCCAGGTGAAATAGAGGCATGAACCCACTATCGAGCATAAATACCCCCTCTTGGAGTCACTAGCAACTACTCGGCCAAGATAGCTACTAACAATGGAGAGCATGCAAGATCATAAACAACATAGAGATAACAAAAGATATAATTCAGTACAGCAACTTAATCATAAACACCAATATTCATCGGATCCCAACAAACCAACATCATAGTATTACATAACGGTGATCTCAATCATGTAGGGCAGCTCATGAGATCTAAACATGAAGCACATGGTGGAGAAGACAACCATCTAGCTACTGCTATGGACCCATAGTCCAAGGTAGACTACTCACTCATCGCTCCGGAGGCAAGCATGGCGATGAAGAAGACCTCCGGTGGCGATTCCCCTCTCCGGCAGGGTGCCGGGAAGAGCTTCTGGACCCTCCCGATCTTCGGGTCGACGGCGGCGGCGGATCGCGATGTATTCTGGAAAACTGATCGGGCCTTTAGGTTTTTCTCGTCAGGGGGTACTTATAGGCGAAAGGGGGCTGTCAGGAGAGGGACCAGGCGTCCTCACACAGGGGTGGCGCGGCCAGGGGCTGGGCCGCGCCGCCCCCTTGTGTGGGGCCCTGGTGGCCCCCCTCTGTCAGGTCTTCGGATGTTTGGGAGCTCCCCGGTGAAATATGACTTCAGGAACTTGTTTCGTCCAATTCCGAGAATATTTCCTGTGTATCACTTCTGAAACACAAAAATAGCAGAAAACAGGAAACTGGCACTGTGGCACTTCGTTAATAGGTTAGTTCCGGAAAATGTATAAAAATGCCACTAAGTGTAACGAAACAATAGGCAAATGGTGTAAAACAAAGCATGGAGCATCAAAAATTATAGATACGTTTGAGACGTATCAAGCATCCCCAAGCTTAACTCCTGCTCGTCCTCGAGTAGGTAAGTGATAACAAAAGAATAATTTTTGAGGTGACATGCACCTACACAATCTTGATCATATATGTAAGCATTGATGAGCTGGGATCAATAGAACTTAAAACATGGGCATGAAAGATATAATCATGACAATAAGAACTTAGCAACCATGTTGTAAACATGCAAATGAACACAAACAAAAGATCATGATAATGAAACAATGAAAGTCAAACGTGTGTTCAAATCATAAGGAAAAACATACAAGTGGTTTTCAGCTTGTCCTTCAAAGAGAGCAAAACATAAATGCATAGGACACCTCAAAGTTTAAGAGGGCGACTAGATACAAATAATTTAAGAACAAGTGAAACCAATCAATATGAGTCAATCAATGAACCTTGGGACAATGCATATCACACTAAGAATGACAACTATGCTCTCTTAATGGTGCATAAAGAAAGAAGGTGGTGACTCAACATAAAAGTAGAAGAAAGGCCCTTCGCAGAGGGAAGCAGTGATTTAAACATGTGCTAGAGCTTTTCATTTGTAAAACAGAGATAAAACTTGATTTTGAGAGGTGGTTGTCTTTGTCAACGACTGGCAATGGGGTTCTTACTATCTTCCATACAAAAATAAAGCAAGTTTTTGAGAGAGAGATTGGCACTTTGGTGCTCTTTTTATAAAACTTGGCACTCCTCCCCACCTTTTCCTTTCACATACCATGCCTAACCGATTCCATCGGGTGCCCACCAACATTCACATTCTTTGGAGGAGTGCCTTTTTTCTTTCTTTTTTTCTCTTTTTTTTCTTTTTTGGAGTAAACAATATGGAAGATAGCAAATCCGACCACTACGTCCCCATGAGCTGAAAACAGTGTCACAAAACGAGAAGTATTTTGAAGGTTTTTGAAAGGTAGCACACGAAAATTTTACTTTGGAATGGCTTACAAATACCATGCATAGGAATTTATAGTGGACACAATGGAAAACTTGGCTTTTAGGAGTTGGATGCACGAGTAGAGCTCATACTCAGTACAAGGTGAGGGCTAGCAAAAGACTGGGAGCGACCAACTAAGAGAGCAATAATGGCCATAATCATGCAAAGCGACAAAGCGACATTAAAAGAAGCATATGATGGCATCAAAAGTCAAAAACTAAATGATCATGAAGGCTAATGGCGACTTTGGAAGAGTCTAACATGTGTGAGCATGCGCCAAGTCAACCCAAATAAAGCATCAAGGAGAAAACCAAAATAATGCTTCCATACAATAAAAACAACGCATGATTTTTTCAAAGGCTCATTAAGCAATCTCAGTTATTTGAGACAAGTCATGCTACAGCAAAACCACTAAGCATACTATCAAAAAGACATCAAGCATGACATGAAAAAGCCTAAGCCGCAGTCTACACAAGCTCCTTCTTGTACCACTATTTTGCACAAAGCTTTTTCTCTTTTCCAACACCATTTAAAAATTTTAAAGACACCTCTTTTGATAAAAACCAATAAAGATCAGAGGCAAAAATACACCTTGATGAAAAGATGTGACAAGATCTGAATGCATATCAAGGCGAAAACGAAAACCAAAAGCAGTAGCAGAAAAACTAGAATGCTCGATTAATAAGAGTGAAAACTAGAGCATTCTTTGCAAATGAAAACGAGTACATCTCCTCCAAAGGAAATTTGTTGGGGTCCAACCATTTATTGCAGCAAACAAACAAACTAAACAAACTAAGAAAACTAAAACAACTGACGCTCCAAGAAAAACACATAGTGCATGAAGCAATAAAAATATAGTGTCTTGAAAGGTGACCTGATTTTTGCCGATGAAGAAGGGGTGCCTCGAGGCATCCCCAAGCTTTGACGCTTGTACTTCTTGGATATTTCTTGGGGTGATGCATGGGCATCCCCAAGCTTTAGCTTTTTTCCATTCTTCAACTCATCTCATCATTCTCCAATCCCTACACTTGAAAACTTCCTTCATACAAAACTAAACACAATTCTATTAGCAACATTAGTGTAAGCATAAAATATATTCAACCTCTTTTAGCTTCAGGTTTCAACCCAAAACTACCACATATAAAGTATATACTACTGTAGCAACTTCCACAAGAGTTCCATGATAAAAAAGAACTCAAAAGAAAGCGATAAAGCGGCAAAAACAAATATTGGCAGAAATCTGTCAAAACTGGACAGCTGATAATGGACGAATTTTTGAGGGATTTTCGGTTGCTCAAATCAAAAACTGTTCAACTAAGAAAAGTTTGGATATAACCTGGGGCATAAGCACAAGAAATTTCAGGTCCAAAAGATATACAGAGAATTTTCACGAATTTTTACGGTGCAGCACCGAAAACAGTTTCAGGACAGCAATAACCCCAAATCTTTACCTCACTCAAATTAGAGGCTTCTCTTGGCACAAAAACGAAATAAACAAGATAAGGAGCGGTCATTACAGTAGTAATGACTTCCAAGACTCAAGAAAAAGAAAAAGTGCTGAAAAGTAAACAATGGGTTATCTCCCAAGAGTGCTTTTCTTTAACGCCTTTGAGCTAAGCGCAGAAAATTGCGAATCAAGTATTATCAATAGATGAAGCATTAGGATCCACAGGAACAAAGAAATGAATACTATCCAATTGAGGTTTTGAGTACCCCTTGTAGTCACGCCTTGGTACACTATTTTCATCAAAAAGATTTTCAGGGCAAATCCAACTAAAATTTGTTTCCAAGGCATCATGAATTCCTACAAGTTTACAGGGTATTGGCATTCTAGAATCTTTGTTGGGTGTACCAACAATTTCAACAGGCGAGCCAAGCTTATTAAACTTCTTAAAAACTTTCCTAGCCTCAATTGCAACATCTCTAAATTCTATGCGCAAAGTCTCCAAGATAAAAGCTTTCTTTTCGGGATCCTCAATTTCATGAAGCTTGAGGAACATGTATTGCATATAAGGATTAAGACTAGCAAACCTAGCTTCTAACATGTGAACTAAATGAGCAGAAGCAACTTCATAACTAGGAGCTAACTCAACCAAAGACTTTTCCTCAACTTCCTTATGCATACTAATGTGATTAAAGAACTCCTCAATGTTACTTTTGCCAATAATCGAACCACTACCTACTGAGAGGTCCTCCAGAACGAACTCAGGAAACAACATGATAAACTAAAGTAAAGAAATAACAACTACCAAGGATTCTAATTTTTTTGGGTTTTTGATATAAAAAGCAATGCAGGTAAAATAAAATAAAGTAAAGCAAAACAAATAACAAAGCAATGGACGTGTGTGCGAAGAACTCCCCTCGCAGAAGTCTTCTCTTCCTTCCCCGGCAACGGCGCCAGAAAAAGTGCTGATGGCTATGAAAGCGTCAGGCAGTCCTTGTGCGTGGTGGATGACCAGCCCGTTGGGAACCCCAAGAGGAAGGTATGATGAGTGCAGCAGCAAGTTTTCCCTCAGTTAAGAAACCAAGGTTTAATGTCGATCAGGAGAAGGGAGACGTTGACGACTGAAGGTGATGCTTGCTAGTTTGCGACAGCAGCGGACGACTGGCGCTTCGTCCAAGCTTTGCTTGCTAGCTGCAACGTGGAACCTGCACACACACAAATAAATACTTTGTTCCCAACTTGCGATGAGGTTGTCAATCTCACCGGTTTGCTTGAAACAAAGGTTATGAGTGTATCGAGTGGAAAACAGTAGTAATATGCTAGTAAAGTAAATAGTGCGGGAAAAGTAAACAGGTGATTGCAATATGATTAAAATAGGACCGGGGTCCACAGTTCACTAGTGGTGTCTCTCCATAGATAAATAACATGCTGGGTAAACAAATTACAGTTGGGCAATTGATAGAATAAAGATAACGTGATATGTCAAGAAGATCACTATGAGATTTACTCTGGGCATTACAACAAAATACATAGACCGCCATCCAACTGCATCTATGACTAATAATCCACCCTCGGGGATATCATCCGAACACCCCAAAAGTATTAAGTTGCGAACAACAGATAATTGCATTAAGCAAAGTGTGTAATGTAAACAAAGCATATGCCCTTGAGCATATGAATGTTGTTTTCTCCCTAGTAGCAACAACACATCTACCACCTTAGAGGTTTCTGTCACTCCCCCAGGTGAAATAGAGGCATGAACCCACTATCGAGCATAAATACCCCCTCTTGGAGTCACTAGCAACTACTCGGCCAAGATAGCTACTAACAACGGAGAGCATGCAAGATCATAAACAACATAGAGATAACAAAAGATATAATTCAGTACAGCAACTTAATCATAAACACCAATATTCATCGGATCCCAACAAACCAACATCATAGTATTACATAACGGTGATCTCAATCATGTAGGGCAGCTCATGAGATCTAAACATGAAGCACATGGTGGAGAAGACAACCATCTAGCTACTGCTATGGACCCATAGTCCAAGGTAGACTACTCACTCATCGCTCCGGAGGCAAGCATGGCGATGAAGAAGACCTCCGGTGGCGATTCCCCTCTCCGGCAGGGTGCCGGGAAGAGCTTCTGGACCCTCCCGATCTTCGGGTCGACGGCGGCGGCGGATCGCGATGTATTCTGGAAAACTGATCGGGCCTTTAGGTTTTTCTCGTCAGGGGGTACTTATAGGCGAAAGGGGGCTGTCAGGAGAGGGACCAGGCGTCCTCACACAGGGGTGGCGCGGCCAGGGGCTGGGCCGCGCCGCCCCCTTGTGTGGGGCCCTGGTGGCCCCCCTCTGTCAGGTCTTCGGATGTTTGGGAGCTCCCCGGTGAAATATGACTTCAGGAACTTGTTTCGTCCAATTCCGAGAATATTTCCTGTGTATCACTTCTGAAACACAAAAACAGCAGAAAACAAGAAACTGGCACTGTGGCACTTCGTTAATAGGTTAGTTCCGGAAAATGTATAAAAATGCCACTAAGTGTAACGAAACAATAGGCAAATGGTCTAAAACAAAGCATGGAGCATCAAAAATTATAGATACGTTTGAGACGTATCAGATTTACTCTGGGCATTACAACAAAATACATAGACCGCCATCCAACTGCATCTATGACTAATAATCCACCCCCAGGGATATCAATCCGAACACCCCGAAAGTATTAAGTTGCGAACAACAGATAATTGCATTAAGCAAAGTGTGTAATGTAAACAAAGCATATGCCCTCGAGCATATGAATGTTGTTTTCTCCCTAGTAGCAACAGCATATCTACCACCTTAGAGGTTTCTGTCACTCCCCCAGGTGAAATAGAGGCATGAACCCACTATCGAGCATAAATACCCCCTCTTAGAGTCACTAGCAACTACTCGGCCAAGATAGCTACTAACAACGGAGAGCATGCAAGATCATAAACAACATAGAGATAACAAAAGATATAATTCAGTACAACAACTTAATCATAAACATCAATATTCATCGGATCCCAACAAACCAACATCATAGTATTACATAACGGTGATCTCAATCATGTAGGGCAGCTCATGAGATCTAAACATGAAGCACAAGGTGGAGAAGACAACCATCTAGCTACTGCTATGGACCCATAGTCTAAGGTAGACTACTCACTCATCGCTCCGGAGGCAAGCATGGCGATGAAGAAGACCTCCGGTGGCGATTCCCCTCTCCGGCAGGGTGCCGGGAAGAGCTTCTGGACCCTCCCGATCTTCGGGTCGACGGCGGCGGCGGATCGCGATGTGTTCTGGAAAACTGATCGGGCCCTTAGGTTTTTCTCGTCAGGGGGTATATGTAGGCGAAGGGGGGCTGTCAGAGGTGGAGCCACGCGGCCTCACACGGGGCTGGCGCGGCCAGGGGCCAGGCCGCGCCGCCCCTGTGTGTGGGGGCCACGTGGCCCCCCTCCGTCAGGTCTTCGGATGTTTGGGAGCTCCCCGATGAAATATGACTTCAGGAACTTGTTTCGTCCAATTCGGAGAATATTTCCTGTGTATCACATAACGGTGTAAAAACAATATGCAAATGGTGTAAAAACAAGCATGAAGCATCAAAAATTATAGATACTTTGAGACGTATCATTGATATGATGACATCTGGGTCCATATATATGCGGGGCCGGCATATCAGACAGCAAATGCCTTCTCATCTACGTCGCTTGGCCAAGATTTACGGAACGTGGTGTGCAGCGCTTGGTCTGGCTTTACAGGAGGTGAGCAGTACCGGACAGCATATGAAGAAACCTGCTTTTTCTTCTTCACCCCTTGTTGTACACTTAGGTCAATGAATTCTTGGCCCGGTACGTGTGGGGTCGACAAATCAGTCAGCAGCTCAATCTCGTCTGCGTGTATAAACGATTGTGGCAATGGCTAGATCTGATCACTAGCTTTTCTGCGTCGCTGTGCGCTAGGTGGGTGGACGGCGCGTGTTTTTTTTTTTAAGGTGGACTTGTATTCGTTTCTATCACTGATTTTGGGACCCCATTGCTATGGTCCCCAAATGTTGTGAGGGATGTGTTGCTAGTGAAGGTAACGCATATGATTCTTTCCTTTTCTCACGCTGCAGAAGACTGTGAGGGAGGTCATGTCTATTGACTTTGGTGGCCAGCCGGACAGAAAACCAAAGAGAGCAACCAATCCCTCCAGTCCACTCCTCGAGCCCCGCGCTTTCCTCTTTCCCTCTTCTTCCTCCTGCGCCAATGCAAATTGACGATGGCAGCCACTCCCGTGCTAGGGTCGCCGTCCTCACACGTCAGCCTGCGTTTCCCTAGCACGCGCGGCGGCGGCGGAGCGAGGGACGGCGGCTCACGCACGGCGATGAAGCGAAGGCCCCAACGACGGCGGCTCTGGTGCGGCGGCGGAGCGAGGGCTCCAACGAGGGAGGCTCAGGCGCGGCGGCGACCGAGGGCTTCAGCGAGGGAGGCTCGGGCTTGGCGGCGGGCGAGGGCTCCAACGACAGCGGCTCACGCGGGGCGGCGGAGCGGGGTCACCAACGACAGAGGTACACGCGTGGCTCAGGCGCTGCGGCGGAGTGGCAGAGTGAGGACTCCAACGACGGCATCTCACACGCGGCGGTGGAGCGAGGCCTCGAACAATAGAGGCTCACGTACGGAGGCAGAGCTGGGTGGGTTAAAGTCCCAGGCGGCGAGGCGACGCCGCCGCCACTGAGGTGCAAGATGTGGCTGAGCAGGCCGTGGGCGGCAGAGACGACATCATGCTTAAGAGATGATGCAGGAGGAGGAGGACGTGAAGGGGGCGCTGCTCTTCCCGGGTGGGAGAAGAGGAAAGGGTGGAAGAGGGCAAGAAGGAGTGGGAGCGCCCCCCCCCCCCCCCCCTGCAGGCCTGGACACGTGAGCCGTCCAAGACAACAGCCACGGATTGAGGCTTGGCGGCGGCGCCCTCCAGCGACGACGAGCACAGCTGATTCGTGCACGACTGGTCTCATGATGACAAAGTGAGCTTCCTCCAATACTTCCCTCTCCAAGCTTGTGCGATGCACTCCGTGTGCTTTCCCTCTTTTCTTTCGTTAAAAGATCTTTCAGAGATGCCAAAGTGGATCGTTCGTGCTATATACGTTCTCTTTGAATAGGTACTGCTAGCACTTTCCTGTCTAGCAGTTGTTTATGAATTTGCTTCTTTCTTCCATTGTTCAGCAGCGAGTTCACTGTAATGGATCTTTGTGTTTCGATCTCTGAATATTAGTGTCTTGCAGCCTCGGTGAATTTCTTCCATTTTCTAGAAATAGAACATATCAGCAACTCCTCTTCTTTTCTCTCTATTTCAGATTGCAAGATGTATTCATCTAGGTGCGATTTCTTTTGGCAAGGGCGATTAAGCATGAGTCCCAGCACCGCTTGAAGGTTAGCACACTACCTGTTTGTTGTAATTCTCACAAGTGAATTTATTATCTATATATATATATTTTCTTCACTGAATTGACAGATTATTTAAGATAATAGATTGTCTAAAGAGATCCAAGTTTTTAGTTCTGCTCTAAGATGTATCATGTATGTGCTGGCAAATTTGTTCCTTTTTACTTAAATACTTTTGCATATGTTCAGGCGTGACCTGGAATATCTCACCTATTTGATTTATTCATCATGCGTGAGGTTCATTCTACTTTTTGTAAGCATGCTTTAATTCACCGACTCCCCATAACCCAGGTGAATATCTTCTCCCTTTGATTTCTTCAACATGAATACAGATGCATTTCCGAATAATCTTGAGTGTTCCTGTTGCTTGAGAAAGATTTGCTTGCCTGACCATGTTTTTTACTCTATGCAATGGTGTGGCTCTAGATGTACCTGCTCCCTTTGATTTCAACCTGATGTTCATGTTGCTTGAATGAGATTTGCGTTGGCTGAACCTGGTTTTTATTCTATGCATGGTCTGGCTGTAGAGGGTGACACTGTTTTGCGGAGACTGAGTTATAACCAAAGGCTCTCGATTTTGAATGGGGTATTCTGAACTTCAGTTACATGGTTACACATTATATATGTGTTCAGTTACGATTTTAGGCATCTATGTTTTACAAATATCTCCCTTGTCTGGATATTCTTTATTGGGCCCATACTTCAATATTGACAACCTGCTTTGTTCTTCTCATGGAGCCATGTTCAACGTTATTTTAATAGCCATAGTAGTTATAGTTTATTCTTAGATTTCTGCTTTGACTTTGCTTGGCTAATCTTTTTGGTACTTTGCTTGGCTGATCTGTTTCCTTTATTGTACAGTATGGTACTTATACATATATATATAAGGGTGACCATGTATAGCTATTGGGTGGTCTTCCCCCTTGGTATATACTGATGAGAGAAAGTACATATATTTATGTGACAAAGATATAATTACTTAATATTGTACTTGTGTTGATACAGGCCTCTTCTATCACTATAAAAATATAGGGATCTATTTGATGTATGAGGAACACATCTGAATGTGCAAGCTGGTAGCATTCTTTGTCATCAATAGTTCAATACCATCATGTTCCAAAATATTCGGATTGATAAGAGTGGACACTTACTAAGATAATTCTTCGCACCGAATCCTGTGAAGCTACATCATGATTTTCTTTGATGTTGTTGCTTTTTCATGATTTAGTGTGATGCTGATTTTAATGTATTTTTATTAGTCATACATATATTCTATTTGCTAAGGCTTCATTGTTTCTTACCATATATGAACTACAGGTCAGACCATACTGGAATTATTTCCTCCACGCCATTAAGGATCTTCAGTTACCAAGCATGGATAAACTTCTTTCCATATAGGTAATGTTAGCACATTGCAGTGAAATGTTCATATTCTCTGGTTCTTGAAATTTCATAAACTCTCGGTGTTAGCTTTCACAAACTAATATACGAGTTCATTCACTTTTTTTTGTACACCTATGATTTTTTAATTGTCCTCCTAAGATATATTATCCTATATGATGCAGCCGAGATATATTTTGAATGATTGATGTGAGTTTTGTTTCCACATAGCATCTCCACCAAGATCTATGTCATATTTCCATGTATTAATTGTTACCACATAACGGTTTGTCCTCTGTTTAGGTAGCAACAATTGAGGTCTTTGTGAGTGGTGAGTGCATGACATACGATTGCCGTGTCTGGAAAACATGGAGAAACCATTGGATACACAGACTCTCCTGTCATTGTCCTCCCTTTTACTCAGGCTTGTGATTTCAGCATATGTGACTGCATTTTACTATCAGCCTCCTTCGCCTTGGCTGTCAGACATTTGTACATAGTGTAGTGCTCAACTTTCCGCTTTTTCTGAAGCTTTCGATTCAGATGTATTTACATCTGGATATCTGTTTTGTGCAACTTGGTCAGCATGGTCCTGATGTTACTTGAATGGATAGGTTTACTAATATATACGCGTGTGTTTTCTTATTGAAATGTTCATAGTGTTACTTGCGATGGAAAATTGAGTAAATTATGTGCAGATATATGCTTGCCTCCTTGTGAATTACATTGTTGGTATTGTCCTATTTCTGCAGTTGCTAGCTCTAGGTATTAGGTTTCCTCTTATCCATCGTAAAATGTGTTAACTCTGGCTCTTGAGGTATTGAAATTGCAAAAAATAAATGAATAGGTTTTCCTATTTGTACCATCTGGAAGTAGGAAAACTCTATGAGCATTTCACTGTTGCAGAGCGACTAAACTGACAAGAAATCAAATTTATGAGAGACTTCTTTGTTAAATATCGAGATTGCTCTTCATTGAATGATTATTTGTTTGCATGTGCTTTGCCCCTATTATGTTGCTGACCGTGATGTGTATAAGCTCAGGCAGTCAGGGCTCGTCCAGTGCATCTGAGTTGATTTTGATTAATGCTAAATTGTTATATTCCTGCCATATTGATCTTTGACGGATTTTCTACGTTTTAGTTGGTCATATATTATAGTATATATGCTTTCATATTAGACTGTTTGCTGCATCATACATTCATATGACTATGGGCATCATTTGTTCCCTCCCAGATCCCGCGCCAAGATATGCTTTAGAATTGACTGTTCCCTCCTGTATCCCGTGCCAAGATATGCCATATTGTTCTTCCCGGAAAGAACCTCATATGCAGCTCTGGAAACCTTCCCCGTCCCGACTAAAGAAACTGGTGGATCGTGTACGGTGTGAATAGCAAACATCAATTTGATTTATGTAAGAATTATGACAACCTAATTACACAATTTCTTGAAACATAAACAAAAACTACAACTAAATGTGAATAGAAAACATCATTTTGATTTATCTTACAACACAAAATACGGCATAGTCCCACTCAAGAGCAAGTATGAAAGTTGCAAGTGTTAGTGATACACCGATAGTTCTCAAATTAATTAATGACATATTACCGGCAAGTCCAAATCATGTCACTGGCATTTCTGTTAAAATTGGATCTTTGTTAGTATATTTTCCATGTGGCAACAAATTTTTGCATGATTCCATTATTTATGCCAATGGATCTTGGGAACCATTTGAATTCACTGTTCTTCAGCAAAGGTGTTGCCAAACATCTAAAAAAATGTGTTATCGAAAAAATTATTATAGTAGTAATTTAATAGATCAAGACTTTTCTTAGATGCCATTTAAGAAAACATCAATATCTCCGAAAGAATCTCATGAATAAAACTCACGATACTCATGCCTTGAACCCTGTCTCTAATGACGCCAAGGGCTTTTGGTATTGATCATACAATAGAAATTAGCATTAAACAAGAAAAAAAACTATATCTTAAACATGATCTTGATTCCACCACTTGCGCCAGTGGCGCAACGGGTCATCTAGTGTAAGTAAACAATGAAGACAACTGTAAACATAACAGGTCATTCACAAAATCAAGAAATAAATGTCATCACCTTCTCTTGCTTCTCCATCTATACCAGCTGATCCACATGAATCCCTTTCCCATAGTTGGTAACCATGAGGCTCTGCCTCAGATATTAAATCAAAGGCAAGTGTACTGCTGAGGCAAGGCAAGGGAGTAAAGAAAATACATGGAGGTGTTGGTATCTGAGCACACGATGGAGGTGCCAATTTTTTGGTGTTGCTGCACAGAAATAATTAAGAGCAACAGCTAACTAAGTAACTAACCAAACAGAGAATAAATTGCCACATCAAGATGCCTCAAGTATAAATGGATCTCACAACACATTGTATATCAGTGCATGTGATAAGTTCGTTCTTCCATATAAAAACATAAAACCAATAAAATAGGACATATGCTTTTAGAGCAGAAACACACTGGCACCATAGCTTGCCATCACACCATGGAGGTATACTTAGCCACTGACAAAAAGAACCATAGTTGAAGAAAGCAAGAAGTGCTAAACAAAGATCCACATGCTATTTTTTGAGCACAAAGATACACATGATCCCCCAATCTCCTGTGTACTCATGTTGTACAAGCATTGTTTGCCTAAAAAGGAACAAATATTAAATCAATTAAGCTGCACTAATTTGATTTATTCTCTATTTAGATTTAGACATACCAAGTTGTGCTCATAGCCATCTCTTCTCACACCACAGCCACCACTCCTCAATCGTGGCAGCTGGATAATCAATCATCTCTTCCCAAGATCATAAGGATGGCCTATGAATGTCTTCTATCTTCAGCTCGGTTATACAACAAACTGTGTGCATACGCCTGAAACAAAGAAGGTAAAAAAAGTTTGCATCTAAACTCTAGCACCTACAGCACACACACAGAGACGAACGAGAGGAGGAACTCACATATGTGGACATTGATCCCGATGGCCTTGTGCATCTGAAGGTGTACTGGTTGGGCCGACAGACTTAGAGGGGCGTCCCAGGACAGCGGCATGATACGTCACAAACATATCTATAATTTTTGATGTTCCATGCTTGTTTTACACCAATTGCTTTGTGTTTTGTTTACACTTTGTGGCATTTTTATGCATGTTCCGGAACTAACCTATTAACAAGATGCCACAGTGTCAGTCCCTGTTTTTTGCTGTTTTTATGTTTTAGAAAAGTTACAAAGGAAATATTCTCAGAATTGGATGAAACAAAAGCCAAAGTTCCTATTTACCTGACATGAAGATGCAGTCCAAAGGAGAGACGGAGAGGGGCCAGAGGGCAGCCGCACCATAGGGTGGCGCGGGCCACCCCTGGTCGCACCACCAGGTGGTGTGGGCCCCTGGTCCACCTTCTGACATTTAGTCGATGGATTTTGTGTTGCAAGAACACGGGGTACCACGCGACGGACCCAAAGATTCGAACGCAGGGGCTGAACATGGAAGATCTTGGATCGCAACAAAACACGGTGACGGAAGCTTCGAGTCGTCGAACGCACTACACACTTCAGAGAGAGACACCGAGCTTTACCCAGGTTCAGGGCCCTCATGGTGAGGTAAAACCCCTACTTCCTGCCTTCTTGTATTACGATGCGATACCTCACGAGGAGTACAAGGTCTTGGTTACAGAGCTCTAACTGGCCGGAGGTAGAAGAACCAACTTAGCCTAGCTAGGAGCCCAAAGATGAAGATCCGATCCCCTCTAAGGGGTGGCCTCCCCTCCTTTTATAGTGCCTAGGTCCTGCTTCCCCTTATCATCTTGGGGAAGGGGTTGCCACACACGGCCAAGGAGGGAGGACAGCTGTAGTCTTGATTCATCTGTGGATGTAGTCTTTGTAGAGTAGTGGTACCGGTCCACAGGAGTGGGTGGAGGAAGCTGACGTCTTCCTCTGGTGTCCTGCACCATCCACGCTATTTTTAGGAGGGTGGCCAACAGCCACTGTGCCGCTTTATGCAGGCATGGAAAAAGTTGGTCTCCTCCCTGTCGGGGGTAGCGTGGGCGGTATGCGGTCTTCTGCCCTTATCTTCTTGCTCTGCATGTAAATGTGCCAAGCTGATGTGGACGTGGTCCCTCCTCTCACCGGAAGAAGCTCGTTAGGAGGTCTTCTAGTCCTTAGCAGTTTTGGTCGTTGTTCTCCTCATGAGGCGCCTCCTCATGAGGGTCTTCTCAGCTGGCTTCGGCCGTTGTTCCACCCCTGGGCCAAAGCTGGGCCATTGAAGGGGCCCAGGAGCAGGTGGACCGGGATACCCCGGTATCCAGAACACCAACAGTTGCCCCTGGGAGCCTAGCCCGCGAACGCGCCCTCTTGAGGGAGTGAAGGGCCAGGGGCCCCCAGAAGCTGCTGGGCCCTCCAACGGCACGCGTCAACGCGTGGTCAGAGGACCATGTGAAGATGCAGAGGCCGCGGACGCGTGGCACGACCGCAGCTAGTGAGACAAAATGGCGGGCGACGCTGTAGTCCCCGAGGCGTCAAACCATCATGATGGCACGTCACTTTGCTGCAGAGCGTTGCGCCAATGCTTCGATTCCCGCGCTAAGATTTGACGCATCGATGCCGGCCGCGCCCCTTAAATACAGTCTCCTCGAGACCTCCGGCACCTCACCCTCTTCCTCCAGTGCCACTTCTTCCTCAACGCTCCCCAAGCCAATGGATCCCTCTGCCTCCTCTGCCGCCGCAGGATCGAGCTCGGGGGCAAAGCGTCGCGGGTGCCCCCCAGGCAGCATGAACAAGGCGAAGATTCCTGCCCGGTGGACGCCTGGTGTCGGCGGCCCCCTGCGCATCGGTGCGCCGAGGCAGGGCGAGGTGAATCACGCTGCCCCGGGGGCCTCCGGTGCCTTGACCCTTCGGGGTCCTATGCCTGGAGGCGCTCTTAATGTGCCATCGTCGGTGGCGGCGGCGCCGGCTCCCCGCTCCCCGGGAAGCATCGATCGGGTGCTCCGGGAGGTGGAGGCCGCCCTAGGCCCCCTCCTCCCGGCCGTAGATGGCCCGAGGCCGTAGGAGAAGGCCCCGCTAGTGACCGGAGTGGTCGCCACTCCCCCCCTTGGCGGCAGCAATGCTGGGACCCCTCATCGCCCCGGGGTCCCACTTCCTGGAGCTCCTTGTCATCATCGACGTCTGGAGCTTCGACTCCCTCTGGCTGCCCGACGCAGTCCAGAAGGTGATCTACGCCCCCGGAGCTTCCTCCGGAGAGGTCACGCTGGTGGAGCAGAGTAGGCCAGATCTCCTCTGGCCTGTGGACATCATCCTCGGAGCGGGCGGCAACGCCGTCCTCTTCGAGCGCTAGAGGGATTTCGCCCTCGGCCACCGCCTCCGCATCGGTGACCACCTCGTCTTCTGCTTCAAGCTGGGGGCGCTGGAGGCTTCAGTGCGGATCTTCGCCGCCGCCGGCATCCGCAGCACCTACCCCCAGCCCGCGGTGCAGTAAAGGGGCGGCCTTGGCGCGGTAGCCTTCTGGCGAGGGGAGCTAGTCTCCTCCCCTCTTTTGTAATGTAGCTTGCGCCGGTGGGGCATGCCCGCCGTGCCTTTGTTCCTTCCCCCGTAGGGGGCTATCAATGAAATCTTCTCTGCTTTTCCGCTACTTGTTGTTTGCCGTTGTCCTGGTCGTCCGTGCGCTCGAGAGCCCTAGCGAGTGGTTAACACTGGCGGGAGGCCTCCCTGCACCACAGAACTCATGACGGGGTCGGCGCCGGTGACGACATTGGACAATTCCTGAGACAAGTAGTTGAAGAAAGAGTTGGAAAACAAAAAACCCCAAATCCCCGAAAATGAAAAAATAAATCGATAAAACAAACAAAAAAAGAAGGCAAATAAGATGCCCCTGTGATCGACACAGGGACCTTCCCCGTTGTGAGGGAGCGTGGCACTATCTGTGCCAGTAGCTAAGAGCAAATTGCCGCGCGTGGCGATTCACGGGGCCTTCCTCATCATTGAGGGAAGCTGGACCCTCACGGATGTGAAAGCGTCGATGCTTAAGAGAGCCCAGAGACTGTCGACACCTCGTTAAGGGTTGCTCACGAGGTGAAGGGCCTGGCGCGGACCTCCGGATATGCATCTCCTTCGCAAGATGATCGAAGCGGCCTTAGTCTTCAGTAATCTTGCCGTGTTTGGCCTTCCTCAAGCGAGGGGAATCTTCCTACGGATGCTTAAGCGCATCGACGTGTCCTTGCACCTCATGAGGGTTGCTCACGAGGCGCTGGTCCTTAGCGGGTGCCTTGGGCACACCTTGGACTTTTCCTGAAGATTTCTTATTTTCTGGTGTACTTCGCAAGGAACTAAGCACCATGGGCACTTGGAGGTGATCGATAACGGGGCCATCGCCCCTGATCAGAGCTCAGTCCCTTTGGGTTTTTCAGGCTTGCTGTTTTCCAGGCGAAGGCCCCAGCATAGACACCGTGCCTAGCCCCCTTCCGCATGGAGTACAATAGAAAATAAATGGACTTCATGCCATTTTAATATCATGCCGAAGCAGAGGCGCTATATTGTGCAATAACTTAATATCAGTGCTAAAGAGCAGTTTGAGCTGATACAAAGTGCCATGACAATGGTTTTTATCTTCTCGTGAGGAACCTATGGATAGAACTTCCGCAGATGAGCTATGTTCCACGGGATCCCCACCGGTATGCCTTCCGTGGTTTCCAGCCGCGCCGAGCCTGGCCTGGTGATGTGCATCACTTTGAAGGGGCCTTCCCACATTGGAGATAGCTTGTGCAGGCCCTCGCGAGAGAGTATCCTCCTCAGCACCAGGTCGACAACCTCCAGAGTCCTTGCTCGAACATGGCGGCTATGGTAGCGGTAGCACCTTGCACTCTAGGGAATGGACCGAGAATGTCCAGCCCCCAAACGGCAAAGGGCCAAGTGAGTGGGATGGTTTGCAGTTCCTGCGCCGGCTGATGAATCTGCTTGGCATGGAATTGGCATGCCTCGCACCTCTTGACCATCTCCGCCGCGTCCCAGAGTGCTGAAGGCCAGTAGAAGCCACTTCGATATGCCTTTGCGGTGAGGGTTGAAGCAGAAGCATGATGCCCACACTCGCCAGCGTGAATGTCCCTGAGAAGCTCTTGGCCTTGGTGAGTAGATATGCACTTCAGAGCGACGCCGGTACAAGTCACCATCCTTGATGCAGTATCCCAAAGCTAAGTGTACTATCCTTTCAGCCACCGCCTCATCCTCGGGAAGCCTGCTGCTGATGAGGAATGCCTTGAGCTCGAGGATCCAATCCACTCCCTCCAGCCGTGCCAATGCCAGAAGGATGTGGTCACCCGAAGGAGGCCCACAGTCCGGAGCCCCCTGCTCCAGTGGTGGTGGCAGTGCGGGCAGAAGGTCTAATCCAGTCGATGATGGAGAAGTGGATGGCTTGAAGAGACGCTCCTCAAAGACACCGGCAGGTTGTGCCAGGCGATGAGAGGCACGCTTCGTGATCTCGTCCGCTTCCACATTTTCTCCTCTTGGGATGTGCTTCTGTTGGGGATATACCAAATAGGTATACCAGCGATGTAGTCCTAAATCAGCAAGCCAGGGTGGCCCATCAGGGGTGGTATGGCGGATTCACCATACCGGGCAGCCCAGTTGCTGAAGTTAGCATGGCGGTACAGGACGCAGGCGCTTATGGAGGATCCGGAGACAAGCCCATAGCGGACTACTGGCGGCGAGCCCATGGCGGATCTGGAAGACGGCCCATGGCAGGTGACCTTGTAGTACACGCATAGGACTTAGTCTAGGACTCCAAGTTGTATCCGATCCGGTACCAACGTGTAGCCCACGCCAGGCGCCTTTATAAGCCCGGCGTGGAGCAGCCCTTGAGGCATCAGACCAATAGTACGGCCGATCGCATAGCGAAACAGCCAACCTCATCATTGTAACCGAGCACTTGTTGCCATATAGTGAATTATAGCAGCACGTAGGGTCTCGCCACCGTTGCGGGATCTGAAGCTGGGTAAACTCGTGCTACCACCATCCTGGATCGCTCCTCCGTGTTCACCCCCTTCCACAAACCGCCATACCCCTACCTCTATGGCAGATCTGTTGATGAAACCACGACAGTTGGCGCCCACCGTGGGGCTTAGCGCGTCTGGAGTGCGGATCCAGGCGGGATCCGCCTTTGCAGGCATCGGTGACACCGTCACCATCGGGCGCGTCCTCTACGATTCCGGCTTCCCCATCATCCCAGCGGATAACCTCTGGGTGCCGGCTAGAGAAGACCCTGCTCGATTCACCGTCGTTCCGATTGGAGATATCCATATCTTCATCGGAGAGACAAACCCTACCCCCACTACGGAAACCAATTTTCGGCGGATTGGTATGGCCGAAATCCCCAAACGGACCACTTTCGAGCTGGATATGGAGGAGGACTCATCTGATCTGGAACTTTCCAAGTTGCCCAGATTGGATCTGAAAAGTAATCCCACCCAACCCGCCCTAGAGGTAGAGGAAGTGGTGGAAGACCGCAGTGAATCCGCCATGAGCAATCTGGCGTTAGAGACACCGCGGTACTGCCTTGTTGCATTCGCAGGTATCACTTCGGGATCTACCTCCAATGGAGAAGATAGCCCAGGTGAATCCATCCTAGAGGCACTTAACGAAAGTGGTGAATTGGATGACTGGGATAGCAAAGGCTATGATTCCGACCATTACGATGCCGCCATGAGAAAACTTGAGGCGGAATTGGCGCAGCACGCACTTGAAGAGCAACAAGTAGCGGCCAAGCAGGTGTTTGTAACCAACAAAGGAGATGACGCTGGGCAGACAACCGGTGATCCGCCATCTCAGGAAGTCCATGATGGAGATGCCGGAAATGAGCAGGGTAACCCGCCATCGGCAACCGATCCCGCCACGGAGCAACTTCCCGAGATTCACGGCAGACCCAGGCCTCTACTACCCGCCATCCCCGAGGACCAGCACCCAGAAGACTTCACGACCCCGCTAGATAAGGTCGTCTATAGAACTCTAGCAGATCCAATCACCCCTGACTATGTCAGAGATGTGAACGATCTCGAGAAGAAAAGGCGAGCACTTCTCAAGGAAGCAAAGCAAGTCGAGAAGATGGGCAAGCAGGTTGATGACGACATTGCTAAAGCTCAAGACACGCTGAAGCGCGCAAGGAACATGGAAGAAAAGTATGCCACTCTCATCCAGAACCAGATCAACAAGGGAGGTGACCCGCAGCTGGTACGAAACCTTGAGTTCACCGTACCAACAGCGGAAACTCTGGCCAAGATGTACATCAAGAATCCGCCATACGTGGACAAAAACCGCGATGAAGTTAGGGCAACGCCCATCGAGAACATCGTGGCTGCAAAGGAGCTATTGGAGCACAATAAGAGCCCAGCAGCCCTAGAGACGGTGGTTAAACTGATGACCAAAGCATTAGTGCAGCAGGAGAAAGCTACGTCGTCACGACGGCTCGAATCTGATCCTGCACTATGCAGGTCCAGCACTGCCTCTAAAGCTCGGGGGGCTGGCAACTATGGTACGCGCCCTGACAACGAATCTCATACCAGATCCTCTGAAATCCGAAGAAGAGAAGCTCGCAACCGGGCGAACGCCATCCCAATATCCTCCGATGACAAACCACATGGCAAAGGCCCGCAGAGAAATCCATCGCCACCACGCAAAAATTACCCTGCCTACAGATACCAACAGGACAATGCTGCCCCTCACCATAAGACCAACATGCTGCCACCAAAGTATAAAACATTCGAAGCCCCAAAGGGAGGAATAGTCATACGCGACAATGAGGGCAAGCGAGGGCGAAGCCGTGACACTGGACGCAGAGACGATCCGCCACGACGGGAAACCAGCAGAGACGACGGATCCAAGAAAAGGGACCGATCTCACCATGACAACGGCGCGCATCGCGGCGGTGACAGAGACAAGCATCGCTCCACTCACCGCCACGATGACAAAGGGCAGGGCTCCCGCCGCCATGACGATGATCCATCTCCACGAAGAACGGAAGGAAGCCGTCATAGTTGCAAAGATCAGTCACAGGACGGTGAGAGTAAATGATGTCGTGACCCTTTGCCATCCCCACCAGGGAGCCCCCATGGCGGCGGTGGTGGTGGCGGCGGACCAGCAAGGTCACGCAATTCTCGCAAGGACCCGCCGGACCAGAAGACCTACGATGCCCGTACCCATCTAAACGAGATTGCCAAGTCTCAAACAGCCTTCTTCCTCGGCCCAAAGTGCTTTGGACAACGGATCCGTGATGAGCCCATCCCGCATGGGTTCAAAATCAAGAAAAATATCTGCCAGTACAATGGAGTCGATAGGCCTTTGACTTGGCTACAAGACTACTTCAACGCAGTACAATTCGCCGGGGGA
This sequence comes from Dactylis glomerata, assembly GCA_007115705.1. Classification (NCBI taxonomy): domain Eukaryota; kingdom Viridiplantae; phylum Streptophyta; class Magnoliopsida; order Poales; family Poaceae; genus Dactylis; species Dactylis glomerata. The sequence goes on from QXEO01000492.1 coordinate 1,843,856, forward strand.
TCACCCAATGTTGCTGTCCGCTATTTGCCCCTGATGCTTTCTGGCACTGCAAGGCAGTGGATCAATGACTTGGCGGAAAACTCCATCCAAACCTGGTTCGATATGCAAACTGCGTTCACCAAAAATTTCAAGGGGACTTACAAGAGACCCCACAACATTGGTGACCTCCAACGGTGCCGACGAGCCGACGACGAGACCTCCCGAACTTTCCTCGCGCGATGGCTGGATATGAAGAACTCCTGCGAAGGGGTTATTGATGAATCCGCCATCCTCGCATTTATTGACAGTTTGGAGAGAGGCCAACTGCTCCGCCATCGCCTATTGCGGGAAAGGAACAAAGGGAAATTGACCCTAAATTCCATGATCACCATCGCAAGCAACTACGCGGCCGCCGATGACGATGCCCACGAATCTCTGAAGGTTTCCACCATCCAGAACACTGGAAAGCAGAATAGCAGCAACAAACGGAAGATTCTGCCAGAAGAGCCGCAGGATCCGGACATGGTGGCCACAACCTTTGCTGACAAGGGCCAAAGCAGCCAACACGGCAGGGGACGCGGAGGTGGCGGTGGCCAGCCGTGGAGTTCTGCAACTCCTACTTCGGCGCCATCCGCCCCCGTGTCCTACGACGAATACCGCGACATGCCATGTTTTGCCCATCGTGACACGTCGGGAAAGTGCAACCACACCAACTGGAACTGCAAGTTTGTCAACGACCTCAAGGCGGATCAAGAAGCTGGCTTCAAATGCAGCCGGCGACAGCGGCCTCGTGGCAAAGGAAAGGCGGACAAAGACAAGGAGTCTAGGGATGGCAGTGATATGGACGAAGACCCTGCGCCCAAACCCACTGAAAAAACAGAGGGTGGTGCTGGCAAGGGTAACCCAATGAAGGACAAAAAAGGTGCCTTTCACACATTCCTTGGACCCCCCACGGCCAAGGCACAGAGAGCTGCTATGCGCTCCCTTAATGCCACCGTGCCAAAAATCCGCCAGTATGTCAGATGGTCCAAAGTACCGGTGCACTGGAGCCGCGATGATCATCCAGAGCACATCCCAGATGGATATTATGCCATGGTGGTATGCCCTGTAATCCATGGCTATGAGTTCTCCAAATGCTTAATGGATGGCGGCAGCAGCCTGAACATCATGTACGTGGAAACCTTGACAAAGCTCAGCCTTACCAAGACCCAACTCCACCATAGCGCGGTCACCTTTTATGGGGTGGTTCCTGGTCGCCAAGCCAAGTCCCTCGGGTCCATTACACTCAAGGTTGCCTTCGGTAGTGAGAAAAACTACAGAGAAGAGCCCATAACCTTTGAGGTTGTCCCGTTCAAGAGCACTTACCACGTGATCTTTGGGTGCCCCGCCTTCCACAGCTTCCATGCGAGGCCATGCTACATCTACAATCAACTGAAGATGCCAGGACCGGATGGCATAATTACCGTTTATGGCAGCTTCAGAAAGGCAAAGGAGTGCGAGGAAGGAGAAGCCGCCTTCGCAGAAGCAGTGTTCTTTGGCAAGGAGTTCAAAGAAATCCATGCCGCTACGGACCCCGCGGAGATGCCGGCATCCAAGCAGGAGGTTTCCACCTCCCCGCCCACCTTCAAGCCTATGGTCGATACAAAACAGGTGGAACTTGTCGCTGGCGATGCCGCCAAGACCACCGCCATTGGGACAAACTTGTCCCCCAAATAGGAAAGCGCACTCATCGAGTTCCTCCGTGAGAACCGGGACATCTTCGCATGGCAGCCATCTGACATGACGGGTGTACCCAGGGAACTCGCCGAGCATGCTCTACAGATAATTCTTGGCTCCAAGCCAGTAAGACAAGCCATGAGACGCTTCGGAGATGAAAAGCGCCGCGCCATAGCAAAGGAAATTTCCAAGCTGTTGAAAGCAGGCTTCATCAAGGAAGTGATACATACTAAGTGGGTGGCAAATCTGGTACTAGTTCCTAAGAAAAACACAAAAGTTCTGCGCATGTGTGTAGATTACACTGGCCTGAACAAAGCATGTCCAAAAGACCCTTTTCCCTTGCCTCGCATTGACCAAGTCATTGACTCGACGGCGGGATCGGAGCTGCTATGTTTCTTAGATGCCTACTCAGGATACCACCAGATCAAGATGAAAAAGTCCGATCAGCTCGCTACGTCATTCCTAACACCTTATGGCACATATTGCTATGTCACAATGCCATTCGGTCTGAAAAACGCAGGAGCAACATATCAGCGCACTATGCAAAAGTCCCTGGCGGATCAAATCGGACGAAACATCCATGCGTGCGTGGACGACATCGCAGTTATGTCTAAAAAGCAAGATGGCCTTATAGCGGATTTGCAAGAGACCTTTGACAATCTCAGGAAGTACAACATGATGCTTAACCCAACGAAGTGCGTCTTCGGGGTCCCAGCTGGACAACTTCTAGGATTCATCGTCTCCCACCGCAGAATTGAGGTTAACCCGGAGAAGATCAAGGCAATTCTCGACATCTCCCGGCCCATAGTTCTAAAAGATGTACAGCGAGTCACGGGCTGCGTGGCAGCAGTGAGCAGATTCATCAGTCGTCTTGGCGAGAAGGCTTTACCACTCTATAAGCTGATGAAGAAATCAGACGAATTCATCTGGACCGACGAGGCAGACGCTGTCCTTAAGGATCTGAAGAGAGTGTTATCCACTGCACCAGTCCTAGCGGCTCCCGAAGACCAGGAACCCATGTTACTATACATGGCGGCAACTAACAGGGTGGTCAGCATCGTCATGGTGGTAGAACGTAAGGAAGAAGCGCATGAGTATGGAGTACAGAGACCAGTCTACTATGTCAGTGAAGTCCTGATGGAATCCAAGCAGCGCTACCCTCGCTACCAAAAATTGGCATACGGAGTTTTCCTAGCTTCTCGTAAGTTAAGGCATTACTTCTATGACCATAAGATCACAGTGGTGAGCAAAGCCCCACTAAAGGACATCATCAACAACAGCAACGCAACAGGACGAGTTGCGAAGTGGGGCATTGAATTGGCCTCTTTTGACATCGACTATAAGCCTCGCACCGCCATCAAGTCTCAGGTTTTGGCGGAGTTTATGGCAGATTGGAAGGAAGCGCAGGAGACTACGCCCATCCCAGAACCAGAGCATTGGGTGATGCACTTTGATGGCTCAAAGTTGCTACACGGCTCCGGGGCTGGAGTGACACTCAAATCTCCCAAGGGAGATGAGCTAAGCTACGTTCTCCAGATCCACTTCCCCACCACCAACAACATCGCGGAGTATGAAGCGCTACTACATGGGCTATGCATCGCAAAGGAGATCGGCGTACAACACATCATGTGCTATGGAGACTCTGACCTTGTGGCTCAGCAGATGGCTGGCACATACAAAGCCCAGAACGAAGTCATGGCGGCATATAGAGATGAAGTGGACGAGATGGCTAAAAGTTTCCTCGGCTACGACATAAAACATGTACGGCGAGAAGATAACATGGCGGCTGATACTCTGTCCAAACTGGGATCCAGCCGTAAGGCAGTTCCGCCAGGCGTATTCCTCGAGCATCTATGCGTACCATCAGTTAAGATGGTGGATCCAGAAAATCTGGAGCTAGCGAGCTCCCCTGTTATGGCGGTTTTGCCAAGCAATCCGCCATGGGCAGAGCCCTACCTGGAATTTCTGACGAACAAGAAGCTTCCCGAAGACAAAGTCCAAAAAAGACAAATCGAGCGTAGAGTCAAAGCATACACCATCATAGATGGCCAACTCTACAAACGAAGCACCTCGGGAGTTTTCATGAAGTGCATATCCCAAGTGGATGGAATCGAAATACTAAGAGAGATCCACGAAGGCGAATGTGGTCATCACGCCGCCGCCAGATCCCTAGTAGCTAAAGCATTCCGCCATGGATTTTACTGGCCAACAGCCAAGGCAGATGCAGACCGTATTGTGGAGCTCTGCCACGGTTGCCAGATGTACTCCAAGCAAACCCATATGCTCGCCACAACACTGCATACGATCCCCATAACTTGGCCTTTTGCAGTCTGGGGGCTCGACATGGTGGGTCCGCTAAAAACAGCACCTTCGGGATTTATGCACTTTTGGTAGCGGTAGACAAATTCACGAAGTGGGTGGAAGCTAAGCCCATCAGGAAACTTGATGGCAAAACCGCCCTAAAGTTTGTCAAGGACATTGTGGTCAGATTTGGCATCCCACATAGCATCATCACCGATAATGGCACTAACTTGTCCCAGGGAGAAGTTGAAGAATACTGCCATCACAATGGAATCCGCCTTGACCTAGCATCTGTGGCACATCCACAGTCTAATGGCCAAGTTGAGCGGACCAACGGACTAATCATGTCAGGGATCAAGCCACGCCTGGAAGCACCGCTACACAGAGCAGCAGGAGCCTGGGCAGAGGAGTTGCCATCTGTGCTATCGAGTCTATGGACCACGCCAAACAGATCAACTGGCCTTACCCCTTTCTTCTTAGTCTACGGAGCAGAGGCAATCTTGCCAAGTGATGTTCAGTACGATTCTCCAAGAGTCGAGGCCTACAAGGAAGAAGATGCAGAAGCGTCTAGGCAACTATCTGTGGACCTGCTGGAAGAAGAACGAGACTTAGCAGCCCAGCGATCCGCCATCTACCTGCAGAATCTCCGCCGCTATCACAGCCGGCGAGTTAGCCAACGCTCGTTCAAAAAGGGTGACCTGGTGCTACGCCTCAAACAGCAGAAGTCCCACAAGCTATCCCCGCCTTGGGAAGGACCCTTCGTCATCAGCAAAGCTCTACTGAATGGTTCCTACTACCTCGTTGATATTCGCGAGCTAGATAAGCGACCAAGTAAGAAGCGCAAACGGAGAGACCCTGACGATATCTACGACGAGACAGATCGTCCATGGAACATCGCACAGCTACATCCTTTCTACACTTAGCACTTTCCTAGCTATGTAATAGGCACCTCAATATGATCAATGAAATAAAGCATTTGGTTCACTCTTGATTTTTTTTGAGTCTTTTACCTCCTTTATTGTTGATTTAGATCGTATAGAACCTTTTGCGCAATTGTGCTTTGCACTTGTGTCTCTTTTAAATCTGCCATAAGCGGTCCGCGTAGCTTTTTTATGTTTTGATCTTCATCCGATGTTTTCTGTGTGGATTCTAGAGTAGTGACTTTTTTAACGATCTAAGCCGCCATCTGCTCAGGGTTCTAGATGGTTGCTATTAAGTATCGTCGCCCTAGCGGATTGTTCGTGTGAAGATTTTGCCATCTCATGAAAAGTCAAGCACAGAGAGCCGGATGGCGGATCGCATAATCCTACGCATGAAAAAATTTCAAAGTGTTGTTTTTTTGGCATGGCAAAAACTGCAAGTTGCATAAAACTAGGCCTGGTAGTTTCTTCACGCAATTAAACCACTTCATAAAAAACAAACTGCAAGAGTTCGAAAGCATTTCACTGATCCGCCACAAGCAGATCAGTCACAGTGCACAATCATTCACACGCAGTTTAAGTTACAGACCCACTCAGGGGCCAAATTGATGCAAAGTATTTTTTTCCTGCCATATTGCAGGGCACATCTCAAGAAGATGGCGGAACCTTGGAGGACACCTCATCACCGCCATCACCACCTGCTGTAGCCGCGGAGGCTGATGCCGAAGCCTGGCTTGGCGTCCCTGGCAGCTCGTATGCTTCATAGTATATATTCAACTGAGTGCCAAGGGCACACAGCTGATCATATCCAAGCACGCTCTGCCGGATGGCGGCCTCGTCCACTGGTGCACCATCCTCGCCGCTCTCTGGGATGCCGGAGGTGAGCAGGTCTAGGTCCATCTCGGGGTAGTGGGCCTTCGCCAAGGTTAGAGCTGTCCGGGCACCACCCCGGGCAGAGGACTATTTCCAGTCCGCCACCAGTCCTGGCACTAGCAGCAGCTTCTTGGTAAGCGCAATGGCGGAGAGGCTAGAAGAACCCACTATCTGCAAGCTCCTGCACGCTTGGCGACCAGCGTTGAGAAGGCCCTCAAGCTCCTTCTTCGCGGCGTCGGTAGCCATGCGCAAGCCCTCGGCGGTATCCACCTCGCCTTGCCCCAAGGTGACTACATGGCGGGAAAAAGAAGATGTGTCACGCACAGCATAGCAGAAAATTGAAGAAACGTTATGCTATAAGAAGAAATGGTACCTAGCAAGTTGTCCTGGAAGTGATGGAGGAGCTCATTAAAGCCTTCACGCCGCTTCTCAAAATCAGCGGTGGCTTTGCGGAGGTCTGCTATCTCCTTGTCCTTCTTCTTGCCCTGGTTCTCCTGGTCCTTCAGCTGCCTTTCGAGGGTGGCGTTTTCGGCCAGTGATTTACGGAGCTATTCATTTAGGCCGTCCATCACAATGGCATGGCCCTTCTCCACCCCCTCGAGTGTGGACTTGAGTTTGGCAGCATCTGCATGGCAGAATTTTGTCAGCTCAGCATTGATTGAATAAGCATAAGGGAAAAACAAACTTGTTAAGGTAAATTACCGCTATTCTCAAGATGCTGCTGCAAGTCCGCCACCAAAGCGCTTTTTTCCGCCAGCTCCTTCTCTTGCGAGCTGACGACCTGGACCAGGTCCTCCACCACCTTCTTATAGTTCTGGCAAAATTTGAAGTGTTAGTCACTCTTAGAGCATCATGATGGATAGAATCTGCCATGACACTCGGGGGCTACTCATGTTGATTTTTTAGTTACTCTTAGAGCATCATGATGGATAGAATCTGCCATAATGCTCGGGGGCTACTTATGCTGATTTTGTCTTCCTAAGAGCTTTATGCCGGATAGTCGTCCGCCATAACGCTCGGGGGCTACTCAGTATGAAAATTTAAAAGGTTCTCTATAGAGCGCCGTGTGAACTACCAGCGCTCGAGGGCTGTGCTATTCAAAAACTTACAGAAGTCAATCTTGAAGCCCCATAGCGGATCGAATCTACAAATCCGCCATGGCGCTCGGGGGCTACTGGGAGTACATACCTTCTTCATTGTGGTTGTTTTCTCAACAAAAGCGGTGATGCCGCTGGACAACTGGTTGCTGGCATCTTCCTGGCTGGAAATAAGATTGACGACCTCAAGTTGCTTTTGTCTCCAATATAAACTGCCCCCCGATGGAATATCTGCCACTTGACCCTGAGAGCCAGAAGCCTTTTCACTTTGGACGACATCATTAGCCGTAGCTTCAGTCGTTGGGTTGGTTTCTGGCATGGGGTCAAACTGACCACCAGCATCCTCCATATCAATATCGATACGAACAGAGGAGGGAGTTGGCGCATCAGGGGTGAGCGGGATAGCGGCAGGGGATGGCTTAGCTCGCTTGGATGACGGCTCCTTGACAGTAGGCTTCTTTCTTCTGAGAAAAAAGATGATTAGAGATGAAAAGCAGCAATAATGGAGAAGGATGTCCAAAGATTACCTTGACTTGGGCAGACTGATAGTAGCGGTATTCTCGGATGGCGTTTCTAGCTCCGCCCTGCGTTGAGTTTCGAAACGACGGGAATTAGCAGATTTCCCGCCACCACCGCGAGTTTTTCCGCCACCGGCCTGTTTCTTGGAAACCACCTGAGCCTGGGTCGTATGGGCTGTATCCTCCACATTCCCCGCCATCTCCTCTTTGTTCCCGCTAGAGTGAACAACTTCCTCCTTAGCGGCAGATTTGGTGTTGGAGCAGCGAAGGGGATGTGCAAAGTGTGCAGGACCAAGCGATTTGAGCTGATAAAGAGAAAAATGTTATGTCTCGTAAAGGTATCATAAGGTACTATGGCGGAAAGGGAACTTACCAAAGGGCAGCTCCCATTCTCAAACATAGCCATGCCAAACTTCAAGGGTTTCTTCCTAGGAGACTTCATCAAGGAACGAATGCGCTTCTCAACAACTTTAGGGTCCAGCTCCTGGTTCTAACAACGCATGCCATCATTTGCACCAGTATACTCGTGCATTAGGCTATTGCGGTGTTGAAGTGGCTGAATCCGGCGGGATATCCAGCAGTTGATGGTGTCAATTCCCTTCAAGCCATCCACAGATAGCTTGGCGATCCACCGAGCCAGGAGCTTGACATAGGGCGTGGCGGATTCGTCATTAACAGCCGTCCAGGAGTCGCGGGACTCAGCAGCTACATTCTTGAAGGGAGGAAGGCCGCGGGCTTGAGATGGCGCGGGCTTATCCGCCATATAGAACCAGGACCCCCTCCATCCGATGGCGGAATCCAGGGGCGTGATGAAAGGGTATTCTTTTGACCTGCGTGGAAGGAAGCAAACTGTTCCACAGGTTCGAAGAGATCCGTCATCTTCATAATTGGCACGCACGGAGAAGAAAAGTTGGAAGAGGTCTACTCTGGGGCAGATCCCGAGGTATCCCTCGCACAAAGCTGCATAGCCCGCTACAGACACCAAGCTGTTTGGTGATATGTGGTGGAGCTGCAGTCCGTAGAATTTCAGAAGATTCGTGAAGAAAAGAGATGGAGGCATACTGAGACCCCTCTCCACATGAGATTTCAGCATTACAATCTCGGAGGGGTTAGGAACTGGAACTGGGGCCTTGAATTCACTCCGCCATCCGGACTCGGCCTGAGGAGCCATAGTGCCCTCGCCTTCCATGGCTTGAACGTCAGAATCCTTAACTTTGGATTTCTGCCAGTACCCATGGAGGTTCTGGGGGATCTGCTCCTCCTCGTCCTCAGCACCTTCCTCCTCAGCTTCGCCATCTGCTTCCTTGTCTGCGGGATCTTCCGGGTTTGCTCCCGCCGTCTCCTCTTTAGCTTTGGACATGTTGTCCTCTGGGTCCAAATCCGCCATCACGGGGTGTTCTCCCTGGGCTGACTGTTGCAGAGGGGAATCTTCCTCCTCAGCGTCCGAATGGTGGTGGGAAGGTGATCCGGAGTTCATGGCGTTGGACGAAAGGAAGGTTTCGCTATGAAATGCTTGAAGAACTTGGGCGAATTGATCCGGCGGGAAAAGCTACCGGCGGCGAGGTTTTCCGCGGTGGCTCGTCAGAGATCACGAAGCTCTTGTGGCGGCGCTAAGGAGAGAGAATGCGACGAGGGCAAATGAGGGGTGACCGGCCGGGGGTGAGAGGCTGGGGTATATATAGACCCCAGGCCTCGAGATTCGTGCCCGCCATCACCACCATTCGTCCTGATCACAGAAACCCTAATCTGGCGACACGTGTCCAAGGGTAAAAAAGTAACTTGGTGAAAACAGTGCGTGCACTATAAGCCTTGCCCTAGAAGGAACTGTGTGCCGAAATTTACGGCGGATTTCAACGGTATGATCCACTGGATCCCAAAAATCTCGCTAAGATAACTACGTCGCTTGATCCGTTATTTACGGCGGATTGATAGATGGAAGAAGGAACATCAAGATGACCGCCATCCCAGCAAAGAAGAGCTATGGCGGAAGTAACCTACCAAGGACATGCATGGTGGATGTAGATGGCGATCTTGAAGTTCCCTGGGGGCTACTGTTGGGGATATACCAAATAGGTATACCAGCGACGTATTCCTAAATCAGTAAGCCAGGGTGGCCCATCAGGGGTGGTATGGCGGATTCGCCATACCAGGTGGCCCAGTTGCTGAAGTTAGCACGGCGGTACAGGATGCAGGCGCTTATGGCGGATCCGGAGACAAGCCCATAGCGGACTACTGGCGGCGAGCCCATGGCGGATCCGGAAGACGGCCCATGGCGGGTGACCTTGTAGTACACGCATAGGACTTAGTCTAGGACTCCAAGTTGTATCCGCTCCGGTACCAACATGTAGCCCATTGCTGCTTGGTGATGGCGCCAGAAAAGTGCTGTGGCGTTTGTTGACGTGGGAGCAGTAAGTCCTTGTGCGTGGTGAATGACCAGCCCGTTGGGAACCCCAAGAGGAAGGTATGATGAGTGTAGCGGCTAGTTTTCCCTCAGTTAAGAAACCAAGGTATGTCGATCAGGAGAAGGGAGACGGTGACGACTGAAGGTGATGCGGACTGGCTTAGTAACACTCCAACAAGGGCGCCGTTAACGATACTTGTTGACTCGTCTTCGGCCAGCGGCAACGTGGAACCTGCACACACACAGACAAACACTTTGTTCCCAACTTGCGATGAGGTTGTCAATCTCACCGGTTTGCTTGAAACAAAGGTTATGAGTGTATCGAGTGGAAAACAGTAGTAAATGCTAGTAAAGTAAACAGTGCGGGAAAAGTAAACAGGTGATTGCAATATGATTAAAATAGGACCGGGGTCCACAGTTCACTAGTGGTGTCTCTCCATAGATAAATAACATGCTGGGTAAACAAATTACAGTTGGGCAATTGATAGAATAAAGATAACGTGATATGTCAAGAAGATCACTATGAGATTCACTCTGGGCATTACAACAAAATACATAGACCGCCATCCAACTGCATCTATGACTAATAATCCACCCCCGGGGATATCATCCGAACACCCTAGAAGTATTAAGTTGCGAACAACAGATAATTGCATTAAGCAAAGTGTGTAATGTAAACAAAGCATATGCCCTTGAGCATATGAATGTTGTTTTCTCCCTAGTAGCAACAGCACATCTACCACCTTAGAGGTTTCTGTCACTCCCCCAGGTGAAATAGAGGCATGAACCCACTATCGAGCATAAATACCCCCTCTTGGAGTCACTAGCAACTACTCGGCCAAGATAGCCACTAACAACGGAGAGCATGCAAGATCATAAACATCATAGAGATAATATAAGATATAATTCAGTACAGCAACTTAATCATAAACACCAATATTCATCGGATCCCAACAAACCAACATCATACAATTACATAACGGTGATCTCAATCATGTAGGGCAGCTCATGAGATCTAAACATGAAGCACATGGTGGAGAAGACAACCAACTAGCTACTGCTATGGACCCATAGTCCAAGGTAGACTACTCACTCATCACTCCGGAGGCAAGCATGGCGATGAAGAAGACCTCTGGTGGCGATTCCCCTCTCCGGCAGGGTGCCGGGAAGAGCTTCTGGACCCTCCCGATCTTCGGGTCGACGACGGCGGCGGATCGCGATGTATTCTGGAAAACTGATCGGGCGCTTAGGTTTTTCTCGTCAGGGGGTATATGTAGGCGAAAGGGGGCTGTCAGAGGGTGGACCACGTGGCCTCACACGGGGCTGGCGCGGCCAGGGGCTAGGCCGCGCCGCCCCTGTGTGTGGGGGCCTCATGGCCCCCCTCCGTCAGGTCTTCGGATGTTTGGGAGCTCCCCGATGAAATATGACTTCAGGAACTTGTTTCGTCCAATTAGGAGAATATTTCCTGTGTATCACTTCTGAAACCAAAAACAGCAGAAAACAGGGAACTGGCACTGTGGCACTTCGTTAATAGGTTAGTTCCGGAAAGCGTATAAAAATGCCACTAAGTGTAACGAAACAATAGGCAAATGGTGTAAAACAAAGCATGGAGCATCAAAAATTATAGATACGTTTGAGACATATCACCCATGCCCAAGCTTAACTCCTGCTCGTCCTCGAGTACGTAAGTGATAACAAAGAATAATTTTTGAGGTGACATGCACCTACACAATCTTGATCATATATGTAAGCATTGATGAGCTGGGATCAATAGAACTTAAAACATGGGCATGAAAGATATAATCATGACAATAAGAACTTAGCAACCATGTTGTAAACATGCAAATGAACACAAACAAAAGATCATGATAATGAAACAATGAAAGTCAAACGTGTGTTCTAATCATAAGGAAAAACATACAAATGGTTTTCAGCTTGTCCTTCAAAGAGAGCAAAACATAAATGCATAGGACACCTCAAAGTTTAAGAGGGCGACTAGATACAAATAATTTAAGAACAAGTGAAACCAATCAATATGAGTCAATCAATGAACCTTGGGACAATGCATATCACACTAAGAATGACAACTATGCTCTCTTAATGGTGCATAAAGAAAGAAGGTGGTGACTCAACATAAAAGTAAAAGAAAGGCCCTTCGCAGAGGGAAGCAGTGATTTAAACATGTGCTAGAGCTTTTCATTTGTAAAACAGAGATAAAACTTGATTTTGAGAGGTGGTTGTCTTTGTCAACGACTGGCAATGGGGTTCTTACTATCTTCCATACAAAAATAAAGCAAGTTTTTGAGAGAGAGATTGGCACTTCGTGCTCTTTTTATAAAACTTGGCACTCCTCCCCACCTTTTCCTTTCACATACCATGGCTAACCGATTCCATCGGGTGCCCACCAACATTCACATTCTTGGAGGAGTGCCTTTTTTTTTCTTTTTTTCTCTTTTTTTTTTCTTTTTGGAATAAACAATATGGAAGATAGCAAATCCGACCACTACGTCCCCATGAGCTGAAAACAGTGTCACAAAACGAGAAGTATTTTGAAGGTTTTGAAAGGTAGCACACGAAATTTTTACTTTGGAATGGCTTACAAATACCATGCATAGGAATTTATAGTGGACACAATGGCAAACTTTGGCTTTTAGGAGTTGGATGCACGAGTAGAGCTCATACTCAGTACAAGGCGAGGGCTAGCAAAAGACTGGGAGCGACCAACTAAGAGAGCAGTAATGGCCATAATCATGCAAAGCGACAAAGCGACATTAAAAGAAGCATATGATGGCATCAAAAGTCAAAAACTAAATGATGATGAAGGCTAATGGCGACTTTGGAAGAGTCTAACATGTGTGAGCATGCGCCAAGTCAACCCAAATAAAGCATCAAGGAGAAAACCAAAATAATGCTTCCATACAATAAAAACAACGCATGATTTTTTTCAAAGGCTCATTAAGCAATCTCAGTTATTTGAGACAAGTCATGCTACAGCAAAACCACTAAGCATACTATCAAAAAGACATCAAGCATGACATGAAAAAGCCTAAGCCGCAGTCTACACAAGCTCCTTCTTGTACCACTATTTTGCACAAAGCTTTTTCTCTTTTCCAACACCATTTGAAATTTTTATAAACACCTCTTTTGATGAAAACCAATAAAGTTCAGAGGCAAAAATGCACCTTGATGAAATGATATGATAGGATCTGAATGCATATCAAGGCGAAAACGAAAACCAAAAGCAGTAGCAGAAAAACTAGAATGCTCGATTAATAAGAGTGAAAACTAGAGCATTCTTTGCAAATGAAAATGAGTACATCTCCTCCAAAGGAATTTGTTGGGGTCCAACCATTTATTGCAGCAAACAAACAAACTAAACAAACTAAGAAAACTAAAACAACTGACGCTCCAAGAAAAACACATAGTGCATGAAGCAATAAAAATATAGTGTTTTGAAAGGTGACCTGATTTTTGCCGATGAAGAAGGGGTGCCTCGGGGGCATCCCCAAGCTTTGACGCTTGTACTTCTTGGATATTTCTTGGGGTGATGCATGGGCATCCCCAAGCTTGAGCTTTTGTCCATTCTTCAACTCATCTCATCATTCTCCAATCCCTACACTTGAAAACTTCCTTCATACAAAACTAAACACAATTCTATTAGCAACATTAGTGCAAGCATAAAATATATTCAACCTCTTTTAGCTTCAGGTTCCAACCCAAAACTACCACATATAAAGTATATACTACTGTAGCAACTTCCACAAGAGTTCCATGATAAAAAAGAACTCAAAAGAAAGCGATAAAGTGGCAAAAACAAATATTGGCAGAAATCTGTCAAAACTGGACAGCTGATAATGGAGGAATTTTTGAGGGATTTTCCATTGCTCAAATCAAAAAGTGTTCAACTAAGAAAAGTTTGGATATAACCTGGGGCATATGCACAAGAAATCGCAGGTCCAAAAGATAAACAGAGAATTTTCACGAATTTTTACGGTGCAGCACTGAAAACAGTTTCAGGACAGCAATAACCCCAAATCTTTACCTCACTCAAATAGAGGCTTCTCTTGGCACAAAAACGAAATAAACAAGATAAGGAGCGGTCATTACAGTAGTAATGACTTCCAAGACTCAAGAAAAAGAAAAATTACTGAAAAGTAAACAATGGGTTATCTCCCAAGAGTGCTTTTCTTTAACGCCTTTGAGCTAGGCGCAGAAAATTGCGAATCAAGTAATATCAAGTGATGAAGCATCAAGCTCATAATTTGCTCTAAGAATAGAGTCAAAAAGTAATTTCTTTCTTTTTCCTAGGGAAGTGTTCCATACCTTTCTTTAGTGGGAATTGATACTTGATAGTGCCTTCCCTCATATCAATAATAGCACCTACAGTTCGAAGAAAGGGTCTTCCCAAAATAATAGGACATGAAGCATGGCATTCAACGTACATAACAAGAAAATCAACGGGAACAAGGTTATTGTTAACCACAATAAGAACATCATTAATTCTTCCCAAAGGTTTCTTCTTAGCAACATCAGCAATAGGAACATCAAAATAACACTTTTCAAGTGGTGGTAAATCAAGCATGTCATAAATATTTCTAGGCATGATAGAAATACTAGCACCTAGATCACATAAAGCATGGCAATCATAACCATTAACATGCATATCAATGATGGGTTCCCAACCATCTTCTAACTTCTTGGGAACAGAGGCTTTCTGCTTCAACTTTTCATCCCTAATCTTTATGAGAGCATTGGTAATATGCTTAGTAAAAGCAATATTTAAAGAACTAGCATTGGGAGTCAAAGCAAGCTTTTGCAAGAAAAAAATAACTTCAGATATATTGCAGCCATCAACATCAAAATCATTAAAAGGAATAGAGCTATCATCTCCCACACTCCGAAAAATTTCAGCACTCTTTTGAGAAAAAGTTTTGGCAGTTTTAGGCTTTTTAGCACAAGGAGTGGGAGTTTTCTCTACACCAATCAAAGTAAGAGGGTTGCTATAAGTAGGAGCAACATCATTAGAGGTAGTAATAGTACATACCTTCATCTCTCTAGCCATCTCATCTTCTCTTTCCCACCTGGCATGTAATTCCGCTAGCAATCTAATATTTTCATCAATTCTAACTTGGGTAGCATTAGCGGCAGCAACAATATTGCTCACATTCACATCATTAGGAAACACTTTTAGTTTCAGAAGTTCAACATCATGAGCAAGGCTATCAACTTTAGAAGCAAGAATATCAATTTTGCCTAACTTTTCCTCAACAGACTTATTAAAAGCAGTTTGCTTACCGATGAAGTCCTTGAGCATTACCTCAAGCTCGGAGGGCGCGGCCCTAGTGTTGTTGTAGGAGTTACCATAAGAATTACCATAACCATTACCATTGGTAGAAGGATACGGCCTATAATTGTTACTAGCAAAATTGTTCCTATAAGCATTGTTATTAAAATTGTTGTTTCTAATGAAATTCACATCAACTTGCTCTTCTTGAGCAACCAGAGAGGCCAAAGGAACATTATTAGGATCAACATGAGTCCTATCATTAGCAAGCATAGCCATAATTGTATCAATCTTATCACTGAAGGAAGAGGTTTCCTCAACAGAATTTACCTTCTTACCTTGTGGAGCTCTCTCGGTGTGCCATTCGGAATAATTTACCATCATGTTGTCGAGTAGCTTTGATGCGGTGCCCAAAGTAAGGGACATAAAAGTGCCTCCAGCAGCTGAATCAAGTAGGTTCCTTGAAGAAAAATTGAGTCCTGCATAAAAAGTTTGGATAATCATCCAAGTAGTCAGTCCATGAGTGGGGCAATTCTTTATCATAGATTTCATTCTTTCCCAAGCTTGAGCAACATGTTCATTATCAAACTGAGTAAACTTCATAATATTGCTACGCAATGATATAATCTTAGCAGGAGGATAATATCTACCAATAAAGGCATCCTTACACTTAGCCCATGAATCAATACTATTCTTAGTCAAAGACAGCAACCAATCTTTAGCCTTTCCTCTCAAAGAAAAAGGAAACAACTTGAGCTTAATAATATCACTATCAACATCCTTATATTTCTGCATCTCACATAGCTCAACAAAATTGTTGAGATGAGCTGCAGCATCTTCAGTACTAGCACCAGAAAATTGCTCTTTCATAACAAGGTTCAATAAAGCAGGCTTAATCTCATAAAAAGTGGTAGCAGGAACAGTTGGTGCAATAGGAGTGCAGATAAAATCACTATTGTTCGTGCTAGCAAAGTCACACAACTTGGTGTTTTCAGGAGTACCCATTTCAGCAAAACGAAAGTAAACAAGTAAAAACAGCTACCAAGGATTCTAATTTTTTTGGGTTTTTGATATAAAAAGCAATGCAGGTAAAATAAAGTAAAGTAAAGCAAAACAAATAACAAAGTAAAGTATGTGTGTGCGAAGAACTCCCCTCGCAGAAGTCTTCTCTTCCTTCCCCGGCAACGGCGCCAGAAAATTAGCTGCTGCTTGGTGATGGCGCCAGAAAAGTGCTGTGGCGTTTGTTGACGTGGGAGCAGTAAGTCCTTGTGCGTGGTGAATGACCAGCCCGTTGGGAACCCCAAGAGGAAGGTATGATGAGTGTAGCGGCTAGTTTTCCCTCAGTTAAGAAACCAAGGTATGTCGATCAGGAGAAGGGAGACGGTGACGACTGAAGGTGATGCGGACTGGCTTAGTAACACTCCAACAAGGGCGCCGTTAACGATACTTGTTGACTCGTCTTCGGCCAGCGGCAACGTGGAACCTGCACACACACAGACAAACACTTTGTTCCCAACTTGCGATGAGGTTGTCAATCTCACCGGTTTGCTTGAAACAAAGGTTATGAGTGTATCGAGTGGAAAACAGTAGTAAATGCTAGTAAAGTAAACAGTGCGGGAAAAGTAAACAGGTGATTGCAATATGATTAAAATAGGACCGGGGTCCACAGTTCACTAGTGGTGTCTCTCCATAGATAAATAACATGCTGGGTAAACAAATTACAGTTGGGCAATTGATAGAATAAAGATAACGTGATATGTCAAGAAGATCACTATGAGATTCACTCTGGGCATTACAACAAAATACATAGACCGCCATCCAACTGCATCTATGACTAATAATCCACCCCCGGGGATATCATCCGAACACCCTAGAAGTATTAAGTTGCGAACAACAGATAATTGCATTAAGCAAAGTGTGTAATGTAAACAAAGCATATGCCCTTGAGCATATGAATGTTGTTTTCTCCCTAGTAGCAACAGCACATCTACCACCTTAGAGGTTTCTGTCACTCCCCCAGGTGAAATAGAGGCATGAACCCACTATCGAGCATAAATACCCCCTCTTGGAGTCACTAGCAACTACTCGGCCAAGATAGCCACTAACAACGGAGAGCATGCAAGATCATAAACATCATAGAGATAATATAAGATATAATTCAGTACAGCAACTTAATCATAAACACCAATATTCATCGGATCCCAACAAACCAACATCATACAATTACATAACGGTGATCTCAATCATGTAGGGCAGCTCATGAGATCTAAACATGAAGCACATGGTGGAGAAGACAACCAACTAGCTACTGCTATGGACCCATAGTCCAAGGTAGACTACTCACTCATCACTCCGGAGGCAAGCATGGCGATAAAGAAGACCTCTGGTGGCGATTCCCCTCTCCGGCAGGGTGCCGGGAAGAGCTTCTGGACCCTCCCGATCTTCGGGTCGACGGCGGCGGCGGATCGCGATGTATTCTGGAAAACTGATCGGGCGCTTAGGTTTTTCTCGTCAGGGGGTATATGTAGGCGAAAGGGGGCTGTCAGAGGGTGGACCACGTGGCCTCACACGGGGCTGGCGCGGCCAGGGGCTAGGCCGCGCCGCCCCTGTGTGTGGGGGCCTCGTGGCCCCCCTCCGTCAGGTCTTCGGATGTTTGGGAGCTCCCCGATGAAATATGACTTCAGGAACTTGTTTCGTCCAATTAGGAGAATATTTCCTGTGTATCACTTCTGAAACCAAAAACAGCAGAAAACAGGGAACTGGCACTGTGGCACTTCGTTAATAGGTTAGTTCCGGAAAGCGTATAAAAATGCCACTAAGTGTAACGAAACAATAGGCAAATGGTGTAAAACAAAGCATGGAGCATCAAAAATTATAGATACGTTTGAGACATATCACCCATGCCAGGCGCCTTTATAAGCCCGGCGTGGAGAAGCCCTTGAGGCATCAGACCAATAGTACGGCCGATCGCATAGCAAAATAGCCAACCTCATCATTGTAACCGAGCACTTGTTGCCATATAGTGAATTATAGCAGCATGTAGGGTCTCGCCACCATTGCGGGATCTGAAGCTGGGTAAACTCGTGCTACCACCGTCCTGGATCGCTCCTCCGTGTTCACCCCCTTCCACAAACCGCCATACCCCTACCTCTATGGCAGATCTGTTGACGAAACCATGACAGCTTCAGCTCCAAGCCTTGGAACCGTTTTTCCATCTTTCGATGCTCCTCAAGATAAGCTACCATATACTCATCCTTTGGAGTGTAGCTCTTGTTTGATAAGTTCACAACCAGCTATGAATCTCCATTGACGATGAGGTGCTTGATGCCCAAAGCATTCGCCGCCCTTAGGCTAGCGAGTAGTCCTTCATATTCTGCGATGTTGTTGGAGACCTTATGCTCTGGTTTAAAGCAGAGCTGGATGGTGTAGAAGAGCTTATCCCCAGAGGCAGAGGTAAGGACAGTGCCAGCCCCCGCGCCGGGGAGGTTGAAGGCACCATCGAAGTGCATGACCTAGAGACCTGGGGCTTCTTCTCCTGGAAGCGTTGACTCCACCTCTGGAGGCTCGTCGGTGAATGGATCAGTCCATTCGGCAGTGAACTCAGCCAATGCTTTGCTCTTGATCACCTTGGTGGTTTCGAAGGAGATCTCGAAGGGCTGAAGCTCCACGGCCCATTCGGCCACCCTTCCGGTGACATTTGGATTGCGTAGAATGGTCTCCAGGGGACGATCAGTGACCACCTTAATTGGGTGACCCTGGAAGTAGTGACATAGTTTCCTTGAAGCGATCAGCAAGGTGTAGAGTAGCTTTTGCTGCATGGTATAGCACTCCCATGTGTCGCGTAGCACCGTGCTGATGAAGTACACGGGCTTTGCCCCCTTGGCGGTATCCTCAGGAGTCTTCTCCTCTTGGAGTTTAGGAGCGTCGCTCTGAGAGAGCGGCTCGATCAGCGAAGTTGCAGCGGGCGGCTCCTCTTGAGGGATAGAAGGAATAGCTGCCTCTACCTCGTGAGGAACCCCCGGGCAGGGAGGATCAATTCCCTCTTTGGCGATTACCTTGGCATCCCGTTCTGCGACGAGGACAGCACTTGCAGTTCTCGGGGTTGCCATGATGTAGAGCAGCAAGGGCTCATGGAACGTTGGGGCAACCATGATCGGTGGGATCGTGAGATACCTCTTCATCTCGGCGAAGGCCTTGTCGGCTTCCAGAGTCCACTCGAATTTCCCAGTGCACTTCATGAGCTTGAAGAAGGGCAAGGCCTTCTCCCCACTCCTCGCGATGAAGCGCCCTAAGGCTGCCATGCATCCCACGAGGTGTTGCATTTCCTTGAGATTGCGCGGAAGATGCATTTCTTCGATGGCCTTGACTTTGTCAGGTTTCGCCTCTATCCCGCGATGAGACACGAGGAACCCCAACAACTTTCCCGACGGTATGCCAAAGGCACACTTGGCGGGGTTGAGCTTGATATTTACCTTTCTCAGGTTGGCGAAGGTTTCCTCCAGATCCTCGATGAAGGTGTGACTCTCGCGAGTCTTGACAACAATGTCGTTGATGTAGGCTTCCGCATTTCTTCCCATCTAAGCCCCCAAGGCCTTACGCATGAGCCTTTGGAAAGTGGCTCCTGCATTCTTCAGGCCGAAGGGCATGCAGACGTAGCAGTACACACCACAGGGTGTGATGAAGGCAGTCTTCTCTTTGTCCTCCCTTGCCATCTTGATCTGATGATAGCTGGAGAAGGCATCCAAGAAGCAAAGGAGGTCACAGCCGGTGGTGGAGTCGACGATTTGATCTATCCTCAGGAGTGGATAAGGATCCTTGGGACAGGCTTTGTTGAGACTTGTGAAGTCCACGCAGAGGTGCCCACTACCATTAGCCTTTGGGACAACCACCGGATTGGCAATCCAGGTGGGGTGGCCTACCTCGCGTATCAACTTGGCCTTCTTCAGCTTCTCTATTTCTTGGACGATAAAGTCTTGTTTCTCTTTCGCTTGTTTCCTGGTCTTCTGCTTCACGGGGTGTGCCGGAGGGCACATGGCTAAGTGGTGCTCAATCACCTCTCTGGGAATGCCGGGCATATCTGACAGAGTCCAAGCGAACATGTCAGAGTTTGCCCACAGGAAGGTGACAAGCGTGCTTTCCTATTTGGGAGAAAGCCCTGCCCCGATGGTGATGAAGTTTCTGCAGCCCCCAGCCTAGAGCGGGACCTTCTTTGTCGCAGAGCGCTCTTGAGTGAAATGGGGCCTCCTTCCTGAGGGTACCACAGCTTCCCCAATGCTCATGTCCAGCATTAGATGGACCAGGTCCTCGCTTGGAGTAGGCGATGCAGAGGCGGTGAACTTCTTCCCTATCGAGCCCGGCAGGAGGGGCTCAAGAGAGGCCTTCTTCGCAGCAGCCCATTCTTGAGACACAAGCTGCTTCTTCCTCGTGAGGTCACTGGAGTGTTCCAGTAAATCTTCGTCGATGGGGAACATGGCGGCGGCCTCATGGTAGACATGCTCCATAGATCGGAGAGTGTCCTTCTCGTTGCAGCGCACGGTGATCATGCCGTTGGCGCCTGGAATCTTGAGGACGTTGAAGCCATGATGCGTTGCTGCCATGAACCTTGCCAGGGCTGGATAGCCAAGGATGGCATTGTATGGCAGCGCAATGTAGGCGACGTCGAAGTCGAGGCTTTCTGTCCTGTAGTTGTCCCAGGTGCCAAAGGTGATAGGCAGGCGTACCTACCCAATTGGCATTGTAGACCCTTCGGTTACCCTGAAGAACAGTCAGGTTGGCATGAGCCGATGGTATGGCACCTGCATCTTCTCGAAGACCTCGACTGAGATGATGTTGAGGCCCGCCCCTCCGTCGATGAGTGTACGATTGACGGTGATGTTATTGATGGTAGGCATGCACAAGAGGGGAATTGTGCCCATGCCCTTGGTGGAGGTCGAATGATCCTCCTCATCGAAGCCGATCTTGCTGGTTGACCACTTCATCAAGCGGTTGCCGGCGTTGGGCTGTGCCGCCGCGATCTCTCACGACAACTGCTTGAAGTGATGATTAGATAAAGGAGCTTGAGCTCCACCCAGGAGGCAAGCGGCGAAGCCTTGCAGCTCTTGATAGCCCCCCTGGTTCTCTTCACGATGATCATTCACCGGTGGAGGCAGCGGTAGCGGCTCAGGATCTGCATAAAACAGACCATCGTGGCGGCGACCCTCGTCATGGTCGTCGTTGCAGCGATCGCCCCGGGATCCACCCTTGCCGTGGCTACGGCTGCTCCCACGGCGCTTGGTGATGCCATTTTCTTCATGAAACTTTTGGACAATCCAACAATCATCGGTATTGTGGGTCTCCTTTTTATGGAGGATGCAGTAGCAGTGACGTCGACCTTTATCACGCTTGGAGCGGTCCCCACGGTGCTGCTTATGCTCAGGCTCTGCCGTGAGGATAGCAGCCTCCTTGCGCTTGGGGTCCTTGGACTTCGGCTTTGGGGGAAGCGCCTCTGGTAGGTTGTTCACGAAGAGCCTCCCTCCTCAGCCTTGGCGCAGCGGTCGACGATCTCAAAGAGCCTGACGATGGAAGTCAGCTCATCATTCACGGATAGCTTCTCCCTCATCTTGATGTCGGAGACGCCCGTGGAGAACGCGGAGATGACCTCCTCATTGGAGATCCTGGGAATCTTGTTCCTCATCTGGCTGAAGCACTGGATGTATTGACGAAGCATCTCGCCCTTGTACCGACGCACCGCCTTAAGATCATTCTTGGTGGTGGGGCGCTCGTACGTGGGCATGAAGTTAGCGACGAACTAACGGCACAAGTCCTTCCATGAGGTCACGGATTCGTGAGGAAGATTCATGAGCCAAGTTCACGGAGCGTCTTTGAGGGCCATGGGAAACCAATTGGCCATCGCACGCTGATCTCCACGTGCAGCCTGGACGGCGACGACGTAGAGCTAGAGGAATTCGATGGGGTTGGTGGTCCCATCATAACGCGCGCCGTTGTCCGGCTTGAACTTGTCAGGCCAGACCATGTAGCATTGCTGGCGAGTGAGAGCAAGGCACCCGGGGTTGTAGATAGGGTCCTCGGGGGTCTTGACGTTCTTGCCAGCTTCGCCGATGTCGTCGATGGCACGGTCATGATTTTCATGGTGGCGCTCAAGGGAGACGCGTGCATCTTCCGGAGCGCGTTGGACGATTTGGCAGCTGGGCTCCTGATACGTCTCAAACGTATCTATAATTTTTGATGCTCCATGCTTGTTTTTACACCATTTGCCTATTGTTTCGTTACACTTCGTGGCGTTTTTATGCGATTTCCGGAACTAACCTATTGACAAGATGCCACAGTGCCAGTTCCCTGTTTTCTGCTATTTTTGTGTTTCAGAAGTGATACACAGGAAATATTCTCGGAATTGGATGAAACAAAAGCCAGAAGTCTTATTTTTCCCGGGAGCATCCAGACATCTGAAGAGAGGAAGGAGAGGGGCCAGAGGCCACCCTCACATAGGGCTGGCGCGGCCTAGGCCCTGGCCGCGCCACCCATGTGTGAGGAGCCCCTGGCTGCCCTCTCGTGACGCCCCTTCGCCTATAAGAAGCCTCGGGACGGAAAACCCTAGGGGATTCGGCAATTTTCTAGAAACAGTTCCGTAGCTCCGCCGCCGCCGTCGACGAATTTTGGGGGATAGAAGTCTCTGTTCCGGCACCCTGCCGGGACGGGGAAGTGCCCCCGGAGCCATCTCCATTGGTCTCCATCGCCGTCTCCGCCGTCTCCATCGACCTCACCGCCATCTCCATCAACCTTGCTGTCTCCTATGATGAGGAGGGAGTAGTTCATCCCCGGGGCTAAGGGCTCTACCGGTAGCTATGTGGTTCACCTCTCTCTCCCATGATGTGATCTTTATGTGATCGTGAGCTTTGTATCATGTTGAACAAGTACATGTTATTATTCAGATATTTTGTGTACTCTAGTGGTGATTATTAAAGTAATCTATTCCTCCTGCTATGGTGTAACGGTGATAGTGTGTGCACCATGGTGGTACTTGGTTTAGGCTATGATTGTGATCTCTTGTGGATTATGAGAATAATTATTGCTATGATAGTTTGAGTGATCTATTCCTCCTTTCATGGTGTAATGTTGACAGTGTGTGCACCGTGTTAGTACTTGGTCTAAGTTGCAATGATTTCTATCTTGAGTTGTGATCTGATTTGTTTATCTCTATGAGTGGTGTTTGTCAAGTACTTGATGGACTTTAAGGGGTGCTTCTGTAGCCACTACGCAATGATTAGTGATGTTCAATAGGAGAGTAATTCAGAGTACCTTAGCAAAGAGAAGTTACTTGTTCATTCATGTTATATTATTGGGAGTGTGTCCACTAGTGAAAGTATGATCCCTAGGCCTTGTTTCCAAGCATTGTACACCGTTTACTTGCTATTTTGTTACATGTTTGCTCGCAGCGATATTTATTTTATACCACATTTGCTACTTATAATCATCTATACCACTTGTATTTCACTATCTCTTCGCCGAACTAGTGCACCTATACATCTGACAAGCGTATTGGGTGTGTTGGGGACACAAGAGACTTTCTGTATCGTAATTGCAGGGTTGCTTGAGAGGGATAGCTTTGACCTCTAACCTCCCTGAGTTCGATAAACCTTGGGTGATCCACTTAAGGGAAACTTGCTGCTGTTCTACGAACCTCTGCACTTGGAGGCCCAACAAGTGTCTACAAGAATAGAAGTGCGTAGACATCAGCTCCCCGCGCGGCAAAGATGCGGCGCAAGATGCCACCTTCTTGGCCTTGGCGGCCTTCCCATCTCCGGCGCCTAGGGCACGGCACCCCGCCACCAGATCTGGTTCCCCTGTGCCCTGGGCTCCTCCCTGGGCTGGCACTTCATTGGCGATGGCGACGAGCTCGGTGATTCGAGCGCGCCACCTCTCAGGCCCATCATCAGTGGGCTGATAGCGCAGCAGCTCCTGCGCCATGGCGAGAGCCTACGCAAGAGACAGCTGACTCCCAAAACGAGCACGAGAAGTGGCAGTGGCGGTGAAGGAGAGCGAAGGCTCTGTACGCCCAGATGGGAGATAGGAGGACTCCAGATCTTCCTCCCCGGCCGAGGCTTCCCGATGATGGAAGATGGGCTCGGTTTGCCCCCGAACGGTGTTGCGGTGGCGAAGACGCTCGAGCCTTGCATTGGCGTCGGCCATGTCGAAGCAGATCTAGAAGAAAACACACCACAGCCTCCTACCTGGCGCGCCAGATGTCGATGGATTTCGTGTCGCAAGAACACGGGGTACCACGCGACGGACCCAAAGATTCGAACGCAGGGGGCTAGACGTGGGAGATCTTGGATCGCAATGAAACACAGTGACGGAAGCCTCAAGTCATCGAATGCACTACGCACTACAGAGAGAGACACCGAGCTTTACCCAGGTTCAGGGCCCTCGTGGCGAGGTAAAACCCCTACTTCCTGCCTTCTTGTATTACGACGCGATACCTCGCGAGGAGTACAAGGTCTTGGTTATAGAGCTCTAACTGGCCGGAGGTAGAAGAACCAACTCAGCCTAGCTAGGAGCCCAAAGATGAAGATCCGATCCCCTCTAAGGGGTGGTCTCCCCTCCTTTTATAGTGCCCAGGTCCTCCTTCCCCTTATCATCTTGGGGAAGGGGTTGCCACACACGGCCAAGGAGGGAGGACAGCTGTAGTCTTGATTCTTCCATGGACGTAGTCTTTGTAGAGTAGTGGCACTAGTCCATAGGAGTGGGTGGAGGAAGCTGACATCTTCCTCTGGCGCCCTGCACTGTCCACGCTATTTTTAGGGGGGGTGGCCAACAACCACTGTGCCGCTTTATGCAGGCATGGCGAAAGTTGGTCTCCTCCCTATCGGGGGTAGCGTGGACGGTACGCGGTCTTCTGCCCTTATCTTCTTGGTTTGCATGTAAACATGCCAAGCTGACATGGACGTGGTCCCTCCTCTCACCGAAAGAAGCTCGTGAGGAGGTCTTCTGGTCCTTAGCAGTTTTGGTCATTGTTCTCCTCATGAGGCGTATCCAGAACACCGACACCTTGCACCTTCGCCTATATATTCACTTCATCGGGAAAACCCTAAGGGCCCAAACACTTTTCCACAAAACATACTGCAAGCCATCGCCATTGTCGACCCGAGTTTGGGAGGGTCCAGAAGCTCTTCCTAGCACCCTGCCAGAGAGGGGAATCATCACCAGAGGCCTTCTTCATCACCATGTCGGCCTCTGGATTGATGCGTGAGTAGTCTACCTTGGACTATGGGTCCATAGTAGTAGCTAAATGGTTGTCTTCTCCTACATGTGTTTCATATTTAGATCTTCTGAGCTGCCTATCATGATCAAGATCATTGTTATGTAATTCTAGATGTTGTGTTTGTTGCGATCCAATGAATATTGAGTACTATGTCAAGTTGATTTGTGATTTATCATGTCTATGTTATTCATGATCTTGCATGCTCTCCGTTGCTAGTAGATACTTTGGCCAAGTAGATGCTTGTGACTCCAAGAGGGAGTATTTATGCTCGATAGTGGGTTCATGCCTCTAGTAATATGGGAGAGTGACAATAACTTCTAAGGTTGTAGATGTGTTGTTGCTACTAGGGAAAAACAACAATCTTTTGTTTAAGGATAATTGTATTGTTACATTACACACTTTGCTTAAGGCGATAATATGTTGCTTGCAACTTAATACCCAATAGTTATTCGGATGATATCCGGAGGGTGGATTATTAGTCATAGATGCAGTTGGATTATAGTCTATGTATTATGTTGTAATGCCCAAGTGAAACTCATAGTGATCTTCATGACATATACATGCATTGTTATGCATTCTTTATTTTGTCAATTGCCCTACTGTAATTTGTTTACCCAACATGTTATTTATCTTTATGGAGAGACACCTCTAGTGAACTGTGGACCCCGGTCCATTCTTTTACATATATATTACCATCTACTGCAAGCACCGTTTACTTTCCACAAGCATTATTTACTTTACTACAAACAAACATCTTTTTCCATATGATACGTCTAATCCTTTGTTTACAGCAAACCAGTGAAATTGACAACCTCACTGCAAGTTGGGGAAAAGTATTTTGGTTGTGTTGTGTGCAGGTTACATGTTGCTGCTGGTGCCGGTAGTGCGCCCTGCCAAAAGCCAGTTAGCAACAACCTTCAAAAGTGGTTTCTTTCTCCTACTGGTCGATTAAACTTTGGTTTCATACTGAAGGAAAACTTACTGTTGTGCTCATCACACCTTCCTCTTGGGGTTCCCAACTGGTCCATCAACGCCACACCATCAACAAGTTTTCTGGCGCCGTTGCCGGGGAGAAAGAGGATTTCTGCAAGGGGAGTCTCTCACTTCTAATCTTTTTTACTTTGTTATTGTTTTTCTTAGTTTCTTTACTTTATTTTTGTTTGCATCTTTTTATCAAAAATACAAAAAAAATAGTTCCTATTTCAAGTTGCTTTTATGTCTAGTCTAGTTACTATTACTATGTCACCGGAGGAAACAATCTTCACTTTCAAACAAAGGAGTGAAGAGAGTTTTGAAGAAGCTTGATCTAGAATTTATGATTCTCATGGTAAACCTGAACCTAGAATGACTCTAGGCTTGCTCCTTAGTAGCTTTTACTTTGGTGTTGTTCTTTGTTATAGATATGCTTTGGATGCTATAGCAGGAGGAGATTTCCTTCATTGTGATGGGGATCAAGCTTTTAATGTTATAAAAAGGTTGATTGCAATATATAGCTCACCTAGTAAATTTGATTCCTCCCTTGTGAGCATTTATGCTAGATTAAACACTCTTGAGGCGAATACTACTTGTTTAAAAAGAATGTTATAGTATGTTGTGTGAGCATCATGATTATGTGCCAATAAATTCTGAACCCTCAAGTTGGCTCCCTACAGTACAAGTTGTTATAAATGGTGGAACTTTTTATGCTCGTTGTGATATTATGTCTGAATTTTGCCTGATGCCTAAAGATATTTGTGTATCTTTGAGTCTTTGGGGACTTTCTGAGGGTGGAGAAGGAATATCCCTTACTAATAATGCCACTATATTACCCGTTGGAGTAGCTAAAGGAGTGTTTACAAAAATCCTAGGGAGAATGGTATCCACTGATTATCTTGTTATTAAATGTGTAGGGAATGGACAAATTACACTTGGAAGATCTTTGCTACAACTCCTCGGAGCAATAATAGATGTGGGAAAAGGCACCATGAAGTTCACTTCCTCACCATGCAATTGTCATAATTTTCCTAAAAGTAAGAGTAAAGGAAAGAGAGGTAGATGTAAGGCATCTGGTGTTCTTGATGCTTCTTCACTTGAAAATACTTGATTCTTAATTTTTCCGCCTAGTTGAAAGGCGTTAAAGAAAAGCACTCTTGGGAGATAAACCAATGTTTTCTTTTTAGTAAATTTTTATTCTGTTGAGTCTTGGAAGTTGTTACTACCTTAATGACCTTTCCTTATCATTTTTATTTCGTTTTTGTGCCAAGGATAGCCTCGAATTGGAGTAGGTAAGATTTGGGGAAGTTGTTGTCCCAAAACAGAATTCTGCGCTTCACCGTAAAAATTAGTGAAAATTCTCAGAACGTCATTTTGATCTACGATTTCTTGTGCACATGCCCCAGGTTATTATCTAACTTTCGTTAGTTTTGCACTTTTCGATTTGAGCAACAGAAGATTTTCAGAAAAATTGATCTTAAGCCACTGTTCTATTTTGATAGATTTCTGCAACTATTTGCGCTTGCCTCTTGATCTCTTTTTTTTTGAGTTTTTTGATCATGGAACTTTTAAAAGAAGTTTCTATAGTAGATAATGTTTTTAACAAATCAAAAGCTTCATCATTTTTGCAGGTTATCCCAATGGCTACGCACTGGATTCGTATGTGGTCTTATCTCCAACCATTGGAGCAGCGGGATGTCATGGATTCTGGGTGCAACTATTTGGAGATGGTCGCACGGGACTTATTCAACCAATTTGGTTGGCGGCGTGATAATAGGATTACATTCACTTAAGTTATCATGACAGTTTTGTCTTTTATTTTCTGTTGGCTGATTCATGTTGCCACTTTGGCTGATCCATGACTTGTAATAAGCTTTGTATAACTTTGTATCACTTTGTAATAAGTTAATAAAACAGCCATATGCATCAATAGATGCAGAGGCTGGGGTCTCTACCCCCTTTTCTAAAAAAAATAGACAATGTTTTAATGGATGTATTATTAGTCATAGATGCAGTTGGATTACGATCTATGTATTATGTTGTAATGCCCAAGTGAATCTTATAGTGATCTTTATGACATGTACATGCATTGTTATGCATTCTTTATTTTGTCAATTGCCCAACCGTAATTTGTTTACCAAGCATGTTATTTATCTTTATGGAGAGACACCTCTAGTGAACTGTGGACCCGGTCCATTCTTTTACATATATATTACCATCTACTGAAAGCACCGTTTAGTTTTTGCAAGTATTATTTACTTTATTGCAAACAAACATCTTTTTCCACACGATACATCTAATCCTTTGTTTACAGCAAACCAGTGAGATTGACAACCTCACCACAAGTTGGGGCAAAGTATTTTGGTTGTGTTGTGTGCAGGTTCCACATTGCTGCTGGTGCCGGTAGTGCGCCCTGCCAAAAACCAGTTAGCAACAACCTTCAAAAGTGGTTTCTTTCTCCTACTGGTCGATTAAACTTTGGTTTCATACTGAGGGAAAACTTACTGCTGTGCTCATCACACCTTCCTCTTGGGGTTCCCAACTGGTCTATCAACACCGCACCATCAACAACTTTCCTGGAGCCTGTGGGGACCCTGGATTACCCATCCGGAATACCCGATATGCATACAATTCACGATCCCATGATCAGTGTGTCGTGAATCCACATATCTGAGTTGATAACAGAATTACATCATCCTTTATAATATTGAATAATATACTTACAATTGGTCACATGACCAAGCATGATATTGCCACCCAGGGCAAGTCTATAACTAAGCAGCGGATACCAAGCAGCATAGATGACCCATGTCATGCCTACTACCCTACAGGCAACTGACTGGGAGGCGTTCCTAGTTCACACCAGCGTCATCGTAACCCCCTTCACCTTTCTTGTAACCTTCTTCATAGTCTAACCAAGTTAATAGCCAGGGACAAAGCCGTGAGTACATTTGAATTGTACTCGCAAACCATCTAAAAGGGGGAGAACAGATATGCAATTTGGCTATAGTAAGGAGAAAGGCTCTAATCTATTTTTTCCTATCTAGTCAATTTCTCGTGTTGATATAGCATGTCTTACGACATTTCTATATCCTTATTACAGAAAACATTTAGAAAACCTTTTCAGTAAAAATCTCTAGGAAAGGGGGAAACTCTTTTGGGTTTCAAGAGAGAGAGTCGGTGGTCCTTCCATTATAAAACCCAAGTCAATCACACATGACCAACTCCATTTCTTCGGCAGTACCCTGCAAGTACTCTGAACCATAACCGTGCCACGGCCATACCCTCTGAGTACTCCGTCTGGCACCTTTCTCCATTTTTCCGAAAACACTCTTGTAAAACCAAAACCTGACATAGGCTAAGTATGGCCATCCCAACCGTCCATGACCGAGGACGCGGCTATTCAAATAGATTACACTCTGCAGAGGTTGTACACTTTACCCACACCATTCAATAAATCCATCGGGATACCACCACGGACCGTCATACACAAGTATGCGGGGTTCGGATAATCGATCGAAGCCCTCCATCTATCTACCTTAGTACGGGTGCCTACCCTGTGGAGTTTACCTCCTCGTCACATCCCGGCAGTACCTCCTCCAGAGCGTAACTCCGGCGCCACGGTGGGAGAACCCAAGTGTCTTCCGGCGGCTCGGGATATGCCGTGATATGTGTTGACCTTCGTTTAGTGTCAACCCGGATTCCGGGGTCCTGCAGACCCTTATATATTTGTGAGGCTCCCCGCACTAAAGCAAATAAACTTCAAATTAAGCCCGTCCCATACCGGGTAATGTGGTTGCACGGGAGTAATTGGTTTGACGAACACTTATACACAATGCCACTTTTCAGAAATCCACCTACTTCAGCACATCCCAAGTCCAGCTCCATGTTTATAAAATCATTTGTAAACATCTCAATGGAGTAGCAACTACTCCAAGGTGTTCGAAAACATTTTCGAAAATCTTTCCAGAGAGAGTATTCCCAATCCTAGAGTTTTTGGCTCCACTACAAGTTTTCCCAAAGACTTCGATGCTAATCATCAAGTCTCTACTTTCCGGGGTATTGAGTAGGTGTCAAAGGTGTCATCTTTAGAGATGATAGCAAGTTGCCTTGTGGAGGTAAGTCGCCAACTATTGCTATATAAGGGAAATAGCAATATAAGAAAACAATGCATAGTAGTCAAAGCAAGAGTAGAACAATGCATAGTGACTTATTAGGATTCAGATATGCAACAAGTAGATGGCTTGCCTTGAGTGGCTTGTCCCTGATCTCCTTCTTCTTGATATTCAAAGACCTCTCCCTCCTCCGCACACTCGTCGTTCGAATCTATCGCCGATAAACAATGACAACATATAAGTATGCAAGCATTCACAGAGCACACACACAATAGCAGCAAACAAATCACACAGATCGAGTATCAGAAACAAACAAAACAATAATCTGAACACTCCCAGGTGGTTTCACAATAATAACTATTTCTAAGAATATATGGGAGAACTAATTAGCATGCAAACCCTAATAAGCTCTAAAAAAAATGCACGCATAATAGTAAAAAGATCACGCACAAAGCAAACCAATAGAAAGGTACCATTTTTCTGAACCCAAAAAAATTGGATCCACTCCAAAACGAGTTACAATTAATTTTATAAGATTTTTAAAGTGACAACAATGACTAGAACACCTAAATAATTCTCAGATATTCCCTGTTTATCAGAAAAATCTGAAAACAGGTAGTATACAAGATAACACAGTGCCTGACCACTGAAAATTGGAATCCACTCAATACCTATTATAAAACTTGATATAGAATTTAATTAATACAATTTAGAAATCGATTTCTTATTTTTACTGCACACAAACAGTAGGTCAAAAAGGACTCAAACAAGTGAAGAATTCAAGATAGTTTGATTATCTTCTCATAGAATTTGGATTTATAAATTTA
Organism: Dactylis glomerata; assembly: GCA_007115705.1. Classification (NCBI taxonomy): domain Eukaryota; kingdom Viridiplantae; phylum Streptophyta; class Magnoliopsida; order Poales; family Poaceae; genus Dactylis; species Dactylis glomerata. The sequence goes on from QXEO01000492.1 coordinate 1,875,117, forward strand.
TCAATTCTAGAAAGTTAGATTTTGATTTTTGAGTGAAATGAGCACAGATTTATAAGATTAATTCTAAGAAATTATACGAAACTAATTTGTATGCGACCAGTACCAAGTGATAGATATTTCAATAGGGAACACATGGAAATTTAATTCAGGTCAAATGCAAGCTCAGAGAATTTCCTATGAATTTTAGAAGTTCACAGATCTAGTGTTTTGGTTAACAGATTCCCCCCCAAAAAAACTGTACGGGCTGAAACTATGAACGGATCTAGGCTCCCCTAGTGGGCTGAATTTGGTATGGTTGGTGCTTTAATATTCGCGCTACAGGATTTCACGACCAGGACACGTTCTGGAGACGAAAGGAAGGTCGGGAGCTCACCGTGGGCTCAGAAACGGCGGAGGGAACGCGGGGGTCTGTTCAGCAGCGTGCAGAGGCTCTTCTTGGTCACCTCAGACCTGCAAGCGAGCTCCCGGTGGACGGCTTGATCGGAGGCGAGCTGCCGAGCTCCACAGCAGAACAGGCAAGAGTTCGACGACGGCGACCGTCCGGCGAGCTGCAGGGGAAAAGGAGGAGTTATTAGGGTTCCAAGGCCTCAAATAACAAGAACGAGATAGATAGAGAGAGAGAGGGCAGAGAGAGATGGTGGTCTCGGCCATAGGGATCGCAGGCAAGATGAGCTCCGCCTCGACGAGCTACTGTCTCCGGCCGTCTTGGAGTCGGAAGAGGTGCAGGAGGGAGGCAGGTAGAGCTGCGTATCTGGATGAACTGAGAGAGTTCAAGGAAGGGGATTGAGGGGTTTGGAGAGCTGGGTGCGACCTGATCGTGCTTTAACTAGGGAACGGCCGACGCACTACCACGACGTGGCGCCCATTGTCTGGCCGCGGAGCGCGGCGAGTGTGGACAACAGGAAGGGGACAAGGAGAGGAGCTAGAACTGCGCCACCATGCCAGTGAGAGGTAGTCGTGGTCGGAGGCAAGAGTACAGGGCAGGAGCGTGCCGGTCCACTACGGGAGAGGGTGCCAAACGGACGCCTGCCAGGTGTTCGATGATTCGTCGGCAACCAGAGCACGAGCAATAACAAGCGTGAGGAATAGGACAAAGTTGATGGCTTGCAAGCGAAGGCTCAATAACATGCAGGGGAGGTTAGTGGCGTGGTGGATTGAGCAGAGACACTTGTTTTTAAAATGAAGTATGCCACCGGCCATCTAGGGCAGCAGAGCGAGGGGCAGACGTGGGGATCGCCATGGAGGCTGAAACGTGATGTAGGGGAGTGGTGTGGGTGCTGGTACTCGCAGTAATATTGGTTGGATAGAGGAGAGGGGCTGCACCAAGATCTGGGGCAAGATTTGCATCGGTTTCTTGCCTCCTCTTTGTCCAAGCACAAACAGCCAAGAGTGGTACTCTAGCTTTTGCATGGTCGACCAAGGAGGGGTTGGGGTTCTGGAGTTAGCAAGCTGATCGTTTTAGGGAGTTGCAAAAAGGTTTGGAGAAATAGAGATGGAATTAGATAATAGTGAATGCGTTGATTACAATACTGGGGCTTGTTGCAATTATCTCCAAGCAAGTGGATGCATTGATATATCAGAGAGGATTGGAAAGATGTGGTGTGGCATTTCCAAGTTTGAAAAATCAATGACATTTATTTTTGGGAGTAAGTCCAAATTTGATGAAATTTGATTTCAACTAGCATTTTGAATATTTTTGAAAATAACTAAATAAGGTTTTGAGTTTAGAAGGCTCTACTTGCATGAGGGTGCATGGTATAATTTTACCAAAATAACCATTTGTGGAGCGAAAATGAAATAAATGGCATGGTGTCATTCCCATGCATTTTGTAATAAAGAGAATTAGAATAAATAATTTTATGGAAATAGTATTTAATGGGAAATAGAGTGATATAAAAGATAGATCACACTTCCCTATTTTACGTAAATAATTTTTTCTAAAAACATCTGCTAAAGCCTTGAAATAGTTTGTAGAAAATAAGATAAAAAAGGATGCATGGTTTTAGAAACAATCAGAGGGAAAGCTCTAATTGAATAATGAGGATACCTATTTGGCTTCGATATATTTTTAGGGATCTTATTTGGTCACTAAGATAATAGTCAACCAAGTGAAGATATTGGACTAAAATATTTTAAGAAGAGAAGAGATGAACTTATAAACTTCTATGATCTTGGAAAGATGATAGAAGTGGATAATAAGCCATTTGGTGCCTAGAGGCATATTCTTATTTATTTGAGAATTTCTTGATGAATTTGAGATGAGGTGGGGTTACAAAGTCAAATTGATTCGATATAGATATTGAAGTTTTGCATTAAAATGATCATAGCCAAGCATGATATTTTTGAAAGAAAATAGCCAGAAACACTTTTATAAACCTTGGGTAATATTCCCATAAATTTTTTTTTGAACAGAATAATACCAAGGAGGTATTCTTCACATTACTGCTATTTTGAAAACAGGAGAAATAGTTGTAAAACTACTTTAATAGAATAAATTTGTGAGATGAAATAAGTGCTCATATAAGGGTGAACCTCATTTCCAACTTTGATGAACTTGTATTTTGAAAATAAATACTCCTTCCATAAGGAATAGAGTTTTAGGGTTTGTGGAGAGGAGAACATAAAAATAGGTTTTATTTGAAAGATAGAAGGAAAATAATTTACACTGGACAATATAATACATTGATGGGTTTTGAATAGGTTAGGCCACAGGCCTACCTAAACACAAGCAACTCATCAAAGTCAAACAAAGTCACACAAAATCAACTCACCCACAAGGTCAATCATTAGCAACTAATCTAGCATCAGTAGAAGCAATGGTTGAACAAGTATTCAATAGTGATCAAGCCATGGAAAAGTTCAAAGGAGTTTCAAAGAAAGGACTAAGGCTTTGGTAGATATTTTCAGAAACAAATGGATACATAAACATCTCCTTTATCAAGTTTTTCCAAAGGTATTTTGAAAAACCCACTTTATTGAAGGTTTATAAAATAGTAGTTTTATAAAATAGTGGGATCACAACTCTATGTCCCTGTAGTTTTATAAATACTTAGTTTTGGTAAAGCTTTTGTTCTTAAAATAGATCTTGGATCCTATTTTGGCAAGTTAAAATACTTTGAAATAAAGAAGGCAACCCATAAGATGGCCTGATCACTAGATCACAAGGATTGAGTTGGTCCACCAACTATTCCATCAGACAACACTCTTGCAAGCAAGATTTTCACAACAAACCAGGCAAACCTACAGGAACTCTATTTTCTTTGTCTGTTTGAAAAAAGTTTTTGTTGGCCCTCATTTTGCCTGACTTAACAGTACTTAATCTTGGTTACAAAAGTTGGGGTGCTACAGCTCTTCCCCCCTTAAACAGAATCTCGTCCCGAGATTCCTAAGCGTAGCAGTAAGAGGTGTTGAGATTACATTAGAGTTAGATTTTATAACTTTCTCAAACTCACTGATGATACCCTGAGGTTCGTTAAAGACTTGCTTTTGCCATGGATGTGGATTGCCTTCATTTGCTGAAGTTGATGGCTGAAGAGTTGATGCCACCAAGAGTTCCTTGTTGAAACCTCGTTGAGACACCTCTATGGTTAGTGTGGTTAGGCCATCTAGTATGCCAGAAAAGATTCTACAAGAGTTAGAAGGTTTTTAGCTTGCAATTGAGGTCTTGAAAAGTCAAGGCTTCTCGGGTAGTTTTTGTTGGCTTGGGGTCGTTGCTTCCTTCGTGTAGATGGATGGCGTCTTCAATTCTTGGTGTTGCACCTTGAAGCTTAATGTTGGTGTAGACATTTAATCTCGAGCTTGCAGTCCTCTGAGGATGGTAGACAAGAGCATTTATGCTTCGATCTTGATAGGCATGTCAGATCTGTCGACTTAGTCCTCTACACTTCCTAACTACCAAGGCGCAGGTTAGTCCTAATAGAAACCATTCTTCTGGGTTGTCTTGTGTTTGAGCTAAAAACGCTCTAGGTGGCGGTGCACCACCAACGCTGTGTCTTCCAGTAGTCAATGATCTGTTCCTTCTTGTCTTCAGGTTGGTGGAGACCATTGAAGATCTTCTTGCTTCCCCATCTTCTTGTAGCCTTGACAATCTTGAGGTATATTGGGATACCTTGAGTTGTCTTCATCTTTCGAGAAATCTTCATGTGGATTTCTACCCGTGGCATATGTCAGTCTTGGTTTCAAACCCGTCAAGAATTTGAACGAGCAAGTGAGTTAGTTAGAAAATTCTTCACTTCTTCTTGTTGCTACCCCCATGGATATCTCCTAAATTCAGAGTCGACATAGATGGCTTGATTTTGGAGAGTCTTCATCCTTCTATTTGCTCAGTGGAGATCAAGCATGTGAGTCTTTGGGCTTCAAGTGGCAATAACGGGTTGATCTTTGAAGGTTAGGCTTGGCTTTGATACTTCCATGCTCCATGTTAGTTGGCTTGTTAGAAGATTTGCAAGTGCTGGGGGTGTTAAGAGAGTACCATCAATGTTAGCAAAACTCTAGATTTCAGGTTAGGCGACCCAGGTTAGTGAAGTCTTTGTCTTCTAGAAGTCCTTTGTAGTCTAGGCGGGTCTGTCTTCTGCTTCCTGATGTTGTGGAGGGGTCTTGATGAAGCTTGAAGCACGTAGCAAAAAAAATGCATTGGATCTTAGGGAGGTGTTGCAAGAAGAGTTATAATCCACACAAGGTTGGGGTTAGTGTTATAGTAATAAATTATCTATGCTACTCAATATGACATAAATCGATGAGAGGGAAAACACATTCTAGGGAGGCTTCCTAACCAAGGTTCTTTTACACACCAGAGGTTTTTTTTAAGGTCAAGAGGCCAAAAACAAGCACAAGCACAAGTTAACAATACACACTCAAGAAGCATACCGAGTAACTGCAACAACATCATGAACACTCAACGTACTATGGGTACCAAGTACACCTAACATCTCGCAATACTTGGGGTTAGCTGAATTAACGCATTTGAGCTTATCCTATTATTCCTAGGGGTCAGGTTGGTCGTAGTCGTTGACTCCTTCATTTTCTGGTTTCTGGCTTCAGCTGAAACTTGATGGCGGTTGTGTGTGAAGCTGCAGTGTTGTTGAATAGACAATGAAGAGTTGGGAAGTGCAGATTTGTAGGTCTTCTTGTCTCGCATCACATTGATGTGAGGTCTTCAAAAGGGTCATTGAAGTTCTCCATATGTGGCAATGTCTCTTGATAGGCCTAAAAATTTCTAGTCAAGCAATTGAGTACTTGGTCCTTGGCGACTGCAAAAGTGTGAGTCCAGGGAGGAACAAGGTCAACTTCTTGGCAGCGCCGTTGGTCTCAACCAAAGGCAAAATACTTGTCTACAATCTTCTTCTTTTGTAGTTGGAGAGGTTCGAAGACGTCCTTCTAAAGTTTGCTCCATCTTGTGCTGCTAAGCTCTAGGTCTATTTGGAGACATCGTCCAACAAGTAGTTTTGAAGAAGATGAGACAAATGGAGTAATAATCTTTAAACATCTTTGGAAACAAGAGAGGTAAGATAGAAGTTTTTGAAGAGGTGAGAAAGGTATAAGCCATACTATTGGCTACTTAGAAGAAATAACCTTTGCAAATAGTTTTAGCAAAATATTACTTTCTTATCTAATGCCCATGCTAACTAAGGTCTCCTACAGACAGGATGGCTCTGATACCAACTCTGTGGGGACCCCGGATTACCCATCCGGAATACCCGATATGCATACAATTCACGATCCCATGATCAGTGTGTCGTGAATCCACATATCTGAGTTGATAACAAAATTACATCATCCTTTATAATATCGAATAATATACTTACAATTGGTCACATGACCAAGCATGATATTGCCACGCAGGGCAAGTCTATAACTAAGCAGCGGATACCAAGCAGCGTAGATGACCCACGTCATGCCTACTACCCTACAGGCAACTGACTAGGAGGCATTCCTAGTTCACACCGACTTCATCGTAACCCCCTTCACCTTCCTTGTAACCTTCTTCATAGTCTGACCAAGTTAATAGCCAGGGACAAAGCCGTGAGTACATTTGAATTGTACTCGCAAACCATCTAAAAGGGGGAGAACAGATATGCAATTTGGCTGTAGTAAGGAGAAAGGCTCTAATCTAGTTTTTCCTATCTAGTCAATTTCTCGTGTCGATATAGCATGTCTTACAACATTTCTATATCCATATTACAGAAAACATTTAGAAAACCTTTTCAGTAAAAATCTCTAGGAAAGGGGAAACTCTTTTGGGTTTCAAGAGAGAGAGTCAGTGGTCAATCAAACATGACCACCTTCCATTATAAAACCCAGGTCAATCACACATGACCAACTCCATTTCTTCGGCAGTACCCTGCAAGTACTCCGAACCATAATCGTGCCACGGCCGTACCTTCCGAGTACTCCGTCCGGCACCTTTCTCCATTTTTCCGAAAACATTCTTGTAAAACCAAAACCTGACACAGGCTAAGTATGGCCATCCCAACCGTCCATGACTGAGGACGCGGCTATTCAAATAGATTACACTCTGCAGAGGTTGTACACTTTACCCACACCATTCGATAAATCCGCCGGGATACCACCACGGACCGTCATACACAAGTATGCGGGGTTCGGATAATCGATCGAAGCCCTCCATCTATCTACCTTAGTACGGGTGCCTACCCTGTGGAGTTTACCTCCCCGGCACGTCCCATCAGTACCTCCTCCAGAGCGTAACTCCGGCGCCACGGCGGGAGAACCCAAGTGTCTTCCGGCGGCTCGGGATATGCCGTGATATGTGTTGACCTTCGTTTAGCATCAACCCGGATTTTGGGGTCCTGCAGACCCTTATATAGTTGTGAGGCTCCCCGCACTAAAGCAAATAAACTTCAAACTAAGCCCGTCACATACCGGGTAATGTGGTTGCATGGGAGTAATTGGTTTGGCGAACACTTATACATAATGCCACTTTTCAGAAATCCACCTACTTCTACACCTCCCAAGTCTAGCTCCATGTTTATAAAATCATTTGTAAACATCTCAATGGAGTAGCAACTACTCCAAGGTGTTCGAAAACATTTTCGAAAATCTTTCCAGAGAGAGTATTCCCAATCCTAGAGTTTTTGGCTCCACTACAAGTTTTCCCAAAGACTTCGATGCTAATCATCAAGTCTCTACTTTCTGGGGTATTGAGTAGGTGTCAAAGGTGTCATCTTTAGAGATGATAGCAAGTCAACTTGTGGAGCTAAGTCGCCAACTATTGCTATATAAGGGAAATAGCAATATAAGAAAACAATGCATAGTAGTGAAAGCAAGAGTAGAACAATGCATAGTGACTTATTAGGATTCAGATGTGCAACAAGTAGATGGCTTGCCTTGAGTGGCTTGTCCCTGATCTCCTTCTTTTTGATATTCAAAGACCTCTCCCTCCTCCGCACACTCGTCGTTCGAATCTATCGCCGATAAACAATGACAACAAATAAGCATGCAAGCATTCACAGAGCACACACACAATAGCCGCAAACAAATCACACCGATCAAGTATCAGAAACAAACAAAACAATAATCTGAACACTACCAGGTGGTTTCACAATAATAACTATTTCTAAGAATATATGGGAGAACTAATTAGCATGCAAACCCTAATAAGCTCTAAAGAAACCATGCACACAGTAATAGTTGGTAAAAAGATCATGCACACAGCAAACCAATAGAAAGGTACCATTTTTCTGAACCCAACAAAATTGGATCCACTCCAAAACGAGTTACAATTAATTTTATAAGATTTTTAAAGTGACAACAATGACTAGAACACCTAAATAATTCTCAGATATTCCCTGTTTATCAGAAAAATCTGAAAACAGGTAGTATACAAGATAACACAGTGCCTGACCACTGAAAATTGGAATCCACTCAATACCTATTATAAAACTTGATATAGAATTTAATTAACACAGTTTAGAAATCGATTTCTTATTTTTACTGCACACAAACAGTAGGTCAAAAAGGACTCGAACAAGTGAAGAATTCAAGATAGTTTGATTATCTTCTCATAGAATTTGGATTTATAAATTTATCACTTCTAGAAAGTTAGATTTTGATTTTTGAGTGAAATGAGCACAGATTTATAAGATTAATTCTAAGAAATTATACAGGAACCTAATTTGTATGCAACCAGTACCAAGTGATAGATATTTCAATAGGGAACACATGGAAATTTAATTCAGGTCAAATGCATGCTCAGAGAATTTCCTATGAATTTTAGAAGTTCACAGATCTAGTGTTTTGGTTAACAGATTCCCCCCAAAAAAAACTGTACGGGCTGAAACTATGAACGGATCTAGGGTCCCCTAGTGGGCTGAATTTGGTATGGTTGGTGCTTTAATATTCGCGCTACAGGATTTCACGACCAGGACACGTTCTGGAGATGAAAGGAAGGTCGGGAGCTCACCGTGGGCTCGGAAACGGCGGAGGGAACGCGGGGGTCTGTTCAGCGGCGTGCAGAGGCTCTTCTTGGTCACCTCGGACCTGCAAGCGAGCTCTCGGTGGACGGCTTGATCGGAGGCAAGCTGCCGAGCTCCACAGCAGAACAGGCAAGAGTTCGACGATGGCGACCGTCCGGCGAGCTGCAGGGGAAAAGGAGGAGTTATTAGGGTTCCAAGGCCTCAGATAACAAGAACGAGATAGGTAGAGAGAGAGAGGGCGGAGAGAGATGGCGGTCTCGGCCATAGGGATCGCAGGCAAGACGAGCTCTACCTCGACGAGCTACTATCTCCGGCCGTCTTGGAGTCGGAAGAGGTGCAGGAGGGAGGCAGGTAGAGCTGCGTATCTGGATGAACTGAGAGAGTTCAAGGAAGGGGATTGAGGGGTTTGGAGAGCTGGGTGCGACCTGATCATGCTTTAACTAGGGAACGGCCGACGCACTGCCACGACATGGCGCCCGTTGTCTGGCCGCGGAGCGCGGCGAGTGCGGACAACAGGAAGGGGACAAGGAGAGGAGCTAGAACTGCGCCACCATGCCAGTGAGAGGGAGTCGTGGTCGGAGGCGAGAGTACAGGGCAGGAGCGTGCCGGTCCACTAGGGGAGAGGGTGCCAAACGGACGCCAGCCAGGTGTTCGATGATTCGTCGGCAACCAGAGCACGAGCAATAACAAGCGTGAGGAATAGGAAAAAGTTGATGGCTTGCAAGCGAAGGCTCAATAACATGCAGGGGAGGTTAGTGGCGTGGTGGATTGAGCAGAGACACTTGTTCTTAAAACGAAGTATGCCACCGGCCATCTAGGGCAGCAGAGCGAGGGGCAGACGTGGGGATCGCCATGGAGGCTGAAACGTGATGTAGGGGAGTGGTGTGGGTGCTGGTACTCGCAGTAATATTGGTTGGATAGAGGAGAGGGGCTGCACCAAGATCTGGGGCAAGATTTGCATCGGTTTCTTGCCTCCTCTTTGTCCAAGCACAAACAGCCAAGAGTGGTACTCTAGCTTTTGCATGGTCGACCAAGGAGGGGTTGGGGTTCTGGAGTTAGCAAGCTGATCGTTTTAGGGAGTTGCAAAAAGGTTTGGAGAAATAGAGATGGAATTAGATAATAGTGAATGCGTTGATTACAATACTGGGGCTTGTTGCAATTATCTCCAAGCAAGTGCATGCATTGATATATCAGAGAGGATTGGAAAGATGTGGTGTGGCATTTCCAAGTTTGAAAAATCAATGACATTTATTTTTGCGAGTAAGTCCAAATTTGATGAAATTCGATTTCAACTAGCGTTTTGAATATTTTTGAAAATAACTAAATAAGGTTTTGAGTTTAGAAGGCTCTACTTGCATGAGGGTGCATGGTATAATTTTACCAAAAAAAAATTTGTGGAGCGAAAATGTAATAAATGGCATGGTGTCATTCCCATGCATTTTGTAATAAAGAGAATTAGAATAAATAATTTTATGGAAATAGTATTTAATGGGAAATAGAGTGATATAAAAGATAGATCACACTTCCCTATTTTACGTAAATAATTTTTTCTAAAAACATTTGCTAAAACCTTGAAATAGTTTGTAGAAAATAAGATAAAAAAAGGATGCATGGTTTTAGAAACAATCGGAGGGAAAGCTCTAATTGAATAATGAGGATACCTATTTGGCTTCGATATATTTTTAGGGATCTTATTTGGTCACTAAGATAATAGTCAACCAAGTGAAGATATTGGACTAAAATATTTTAAGAAGAGAAGAGATGAACTTATAAACTTCTATGATCTTGGAAAGATGATCGAAGTGGATAACAAGCCATTTGGTGCCTAGAGGCATATTCTTATTTATTTGAGAATTTCTTGATGAATTTGAGATGAGGTGGGGTCACAAAGTCAAATTGATTCGATATAGATATTGAAGTTTTGCATTAAAATGATCATAGCCAAGCATGATATTTTTGAAAGAAAATAGCCAGAAACACTTTTATAAACCTTTGGTAATATTCCCATAATTTTTTTTAACAGAATAATACCAAGGAGGTATTCTTCACATTACTGCTATTTTGAAAATAGGAGAAATAGTTGTAAAACTACTTTAATAGAATAAATTTGTGAGATGAAATAAGTGCTCATATAAGGGTGAACCTCATTTCCAACTTTGATGAACTTGTATTTTGAAAATAAATATGTCGGTGTGCTGGATACCGGGGTATACCGGTCCACCTGCTCCTGGGCCCCGTCATCGGCCCATCTTCAGCCCAGGGAAGAACCAACGACCCAAGCTACGGAGAAGACCCTCGTGAGGAGGCGCCTCACGAGGAGAACGACGGTGGAAACTGCTAAGGACCAGAAGACCTCCTCACGAGCCCCCGCTGGTGAGGGGAAGGACCAAGTCCACGTCAGCTCAGTGCGTTGGCGTGCAGAGCAAGAAGATAAAGGACAGAAGACCGCGTACCGCCCACGCTACCCCCGACAGGGAGGAGACCAACTTTCGCTGTTGTTGGGGATATACCAAATAGGTATACTAGCGACGCAGTCCTAAATGAGCAAGTCAGGGTGGCCCATCAGGGGTGGTATGGCAGATTCGCCATACCGGGCGGCCCAGTTGCTGAAGTTGACACGGCGGTATTGGACGCAGGCGCCTATGGCGGATCCTTAGACATGTCCATGGCGGATCCGGAAACAGGCCCATGGCGGACTACTGACGACAAGCCCATGGCGGGTCCGGAGAGAGCCCATGGCGGGTTACCTTGTAGTACACGCATAAAACTTAGTCTAGGACTCCAAGTTGTATCTGCTCCGGTACCAACATATAGCCCACGCCAGGCGCCTTTATAAGCCCGACGTGGAGCAGCCCTTGAGGCAGAGATTAGAGTTATACAGCCAATCGCATTGCGAACAGCCAACCTCGTCATTGTAATCGAGCACTTGTTGCCATATAGTGAATTATAGCAGCACGTAGGGTCTCGCCACCATTGCGGGATCTGAAGCTGGGTAAACTCGTGCTACCATCGTCCCGGATCGCTCCTCCGTGTTCACCCCTTCCACAAACCGCCATACCCCTACCTCTATGGCAGATCTGTTGACAAAACCACGACAGTTGGCGCCCACCGTGGGGCTAAGCGCGTCTAGAGCGCGGATCCAGGCGGGATCCGCCTTTGCAGGCATCGGCGACACCGTCGCCATTGGGCACATCTTCTACGATTCCGGCTTCTCCATCGTCCCAGCGGATAACCTCTGGGTGCCGGCTAGAGAAGACCCTGCTCGATTCACCGTCATTCTGATTGGAGATATCCATATCTTCATTGGAGAGACAAACCCTACCCCCGCCACGGAAACCAATTTTCGGCGGATCGGTATGGCTGAAATCCCCAAACGGACCGCTTTCGAGCCGGATACGGAGGAGGACTCATCTGATCTGGAACTTCCCAAGTTGCCCAGATCGGATCTGAAAAGTAATCCCACCCAGCCTGCCCTAGAGGTAGAGGAAGTGGTGGAAGACCGCAGTGAATCCGCCATGACTAATCTGGCATTAGAAGCACCGCGGTACTGCCTTGTTGCGTTCACAGGTATCACTTCGGGATCTACCTCCAATGGAGAAGATAGCCCAGGTGAATCCATCCTTGAGTCACTTAACGAAAGTGGTGAATCGGATGACTGGGACAGCAAAGGCTATGATTCTGACCACTACGATGCCGCCATGAGGAAACTCGAGGCGGAATTGGCGCAGCAGGCACTTGAAGAGCAACAAGCAGCGGCCAAGCAGGTGTTTGTAACCAACAAAGGAGATGATGCTGGGCAGACAACCGGTGATCCGCCATCTCAGGCAGTCCACGATGGAGATGCCGGCAATGAGCAGGGTAACCCGCCACCAGCCGTCGATCCCGCCACGGAGCAACTTCCTGAGATCCACGGCGGACCCAGGCCTCTGCTACCCGCCATCCCCGAGGACCAGCACCCAGAGGACTTCACGACCCCGCTGGATAAGGTCATCTACGGAACTCTAGCAGATCCAATCACCCCTGACTATGTCAGAGATGTGAACGATCTCGAGAAGAAAAGGCAAGCACTCCTCAAGGAAGCAAAGCGAGTCGAGAAGATGGGCAAGCAGGTTGATGACGACATTGCTAAAGCTCAAGACATGCTGAAGCGCGCAAGGAACATGGAAGAGAAGTATGCCACTCTCATCCAGAACCAGATAAATGAGGGAGACGACCCGCAGCTGGTACGAAACCTTGAGTTCACCGTACCAATAGCGGAAACCCTAGCCAAGATGTACATCAAGAATCCGCCATACGTGGACAAAAACCACGATGAAGTTAGGGGTACGCCCATCGAGAACATCGTGGTTGCAAAGGAGCTATTGGAGCATAATAAGAGCCCAGCAGCCCTAGAGACGGCGGTGAAACTGATGACCAAAGCATTAGTGCAGCAGGAGAAAGCTACGTCGTCACGACGGCTCGAATCTGATCCTGTGCTGTGCAGGTCCAGCACTGCCTCTAAAGCTCGGGGGGCTGGCAACTATAGTACGCGCCCTGACAACGAATCTCATACCGGATCCTCCGAAATCTGAAGAAGAGAAGTTCGCAACCGGGCGAATGCCATCCCAATATCCTCCGATGATAAACCAAATGGCAAAGGCCCAAAGAGAAATCCATCGCCACCCCACAAGAATTACCCTGCTTACGGATACCAACAAGACAATGCTGCCCCTCGTCATAAGACCAACATGCCGCCACCAAAGTATAAGATGTTCGAAGTCCCAAAGGGAGGGATCGTCATACGCGACAATGATGGCAAGCGAGGGCGAAGCCGTGACGCTGGACGCAGAGACGATCCGCCACGATGGGAAACCAGCAGAGACGGCAGATCCAAGAGAAGGGACCGATCTCGCCATGACGACGGTGCACACCGTGACGGTGACAAGGACAAGCATCGCTCCACTCGCCGCCATGATGACAAAGGGCAGGGCTCCCGCCGCCATGACGATGATCCATCTCCACGAAGAACAGAAGGAAGCTGTCGTAGCTGCAAAGATCAGTTGCAGGATGGCGAGAGTAAACGACGACGCGACCTTTCGCCATCCCCACCAGGGAGGCCCCACGACGGCGGTAGTGGTGGCAGTGGACCAGCAAGGTCACGCAACTCTCGCAAGGATCCGCCGGACTAGAAGCCCTACGATGCCCGTACCCATCTAAACGAGATTGCCAAGTCTCAAACAGCCTTCTTTCTCGGCCTAAAGTGCTTTGGACAACGGATTCATGATGAGCCCATACCGCATGGGTTCAAAATCGAGAAAAATATCCGCCAGTACAATGGAGTCGATAGGCCTTTGACTTGGCTACAAGACTACTTCAACGCAGTACAATTTGCCGGGGGATCACCCAATGTTGTTGTCTGCTATTTGCCCCTGATGCTATCCGGCACTGCGAGGCAGTGGATCAATGACTTGGCAGAAAACTCCATCCAAACCTGGTTTGATATGCAAACTGCATTCACCAAAAACTTTGAGGGGACTTACAAGAGACCCCATAACATTGGTGACCTCCAACGGTGCCGACGGGCCGACGACGAGACCTCCCAAACTTTTCTCGCACGATGGCTGGATATGAAGAACTCCTGTGAAGGGGTTACTGACGAATCCGCCATCCTCGCGTTTATTGACAGCTTGGAGAGAGGCCAACTGCTCCGCCATCGCCTGTTGCAGGAAAGGAACGAAGGGAAATTGACCCTAAATTCCATGATCACCATCGCAAGCAACTACGCTATCACCAACGACGACGCCCACGAATATCTGAAGGCCTCTGTCATCCAGAACATTGGAAAGCGGAATAGCAGCAACAAACAGAAGAATCCGCCAGAAGAGCCACGGGCTCCGGACATGGTGGCCACAACCTTTGCTGACAAGGGCCAAAGCAGCCAGCGCGGCAGGGGACGCGGCGGTAGCGGTGGCCAGCCGCGGAGTTCTGCAACTCCCGCTTCAGCGCCATCTGCCCCCATATCTTACGACGAATACCGCGATATGCCATATTTTGCCCATCGTGACACTTCAGGAAAGTGCAACCACACCAACCGGAACTGCAAGTTTGTCAACGACCTCAAGGCGGATCAAGAAGCTGGCTTCAAGCGCAGCCGGCGACAACGGCCTCGTGGCAGAGGAAAAGTGGACAAAGACAAGGAGTCTAGGGATGGCAGTGATATGGACGAAGACCCTGCGCCCAAACCCGCCGAAAAGGCAGAGGGTGGTGCTGGCAAGGGTAACCCAATCAAGGACAAAAAAGGTGCCTTTCACACATTCCTAGGACCCCCCACGGCTAAGGCACAAAGAGCCGCTATGCGCTCCCTTAATGCCACCGTGCCAAAAATCCGCCAGTACGTCCGATGGTCCGAAGTACCGGTGCACTGGAGCCACGATGATCATCCAGAGCACATCCCGGATGGATATTATGCCATGGTGGTATGCCCTGTAATCCATGGCTATGAGTTCTCGAAATGCTTAATGGATGGCGGCAGCAGCCTGAACATCATGTACGTGGAAACTTTGATGAAGCTCGGCCTTACCAAGACCCAACTCCGCCATAGTGCGGTCACCTTTTATGGGGTGGTTCCTGGTCGCCAAGCCAAGTCCCTCGGGTCCATCACACTCAAGGTTGCCTTCGGTAGTGAGGAAGACTATAGAGAAGAGCCCATAACCTTTGAGGTTGTCCCGTTCAAAAGCACTTACCACGTGATCTTCGGGCGCCCCGCCTTCCACAGCTTCCATGCAAGGCCATGCTATATTTACAATCAGCTGAAGATGCCAGGACCGGATGGCATAATTACCGTTTATGGCAGCTTCAGAAAGGCAAAGGAGTGCGAGGAAGGAGAAGCCGCCTTCGCAGAAGCAGTGTTCTTCGGCGAGGAGTTCAAAGAAATCCATGCCGCTACGGACCCCGCGGAGATGCCGGCATCCAAGCATGAGATTTCCGCCTTCCCGCCCACCTTCAAGCCTACAGTCGACACAAAACAGGTGGAACTTGTCGCTGGCGATGCCACCAAGACCACCGCCATTGGGACAAACTTGTCTCCCAAATAGGAAAGCGCGCTCGTCGAGTTCCTCCATGAGAACCGGGACATCTTCGCATGGCAGCCATCTGACATGACGGGTGTACCCAGGGAACTCGCCGAGCACGCTCTGTAGATAATTCCTGGCTCCAAGCTAGTAAGACAAGCCATGAGACGCTTCGGAGATGAAAAGCGCCTCGCCATAGCAAAGGAAATTTCCAAGCTGTTGAAAGCAGGCTTCATCAAGGAAGTGATACATAATAAGTGGGTGGCGAATCCGGTGCTAGTTCCTAAGAAAAACACAAAAGTTCTGCGCATATGTGTAGATTACACTGGCCTGAACAAGGCATGTCCAAAAGACCCTTTTCCCTTGCCTCGCATTGAACAAGTCATTGACTCGACGACGGGATCGGAGCTGCTGTGTTTCTTAGATGCCTACTCAGGATACCACCAGATCAAGATGAAAAAGTCCGATCAGCTCGCTACGTCGTTCGTAACACCTTATGGCACATATTGCTATGTCACAATGCCATTCGATCTAAAAAACGCAGGAGCAACGTATCAGCGCACTATGCAAAAGTGCCTGGCGGATCAAATCGGACGAAACATCCACGCATACGTGGACGACATCGCAGTTATGTCCAAGAAGCAAGATGGCCTTATAGCGGATTTGCAAGAGACCTTCGACAATCTTAGGAAGTAAACATGATGCTTAACCCCACGAAGTGTGTCTTCGGGGTTCCAGCTGGACAACTTCTAGGATTCATCGTCTCCCACCGTGGAATTGAGGTCAACTCGGAGAAGATCAAGGCAATCCTCGACATCTCCCGGCCCATAGATCTAAAAGATGTACAGCGACTCACAGGCTGTGTGGCAGCAGTGAGCAGATTCATCAGTCATCTTGGCGAGAAGGCTTTGCCACTCTACAAGCTGATGAAGAAATCAGACAAATTCGTCTGGACCGACGAGGCAGACGCTGCACTTAAGGATCTGAAGAGAGTGTTATCCACTGCACCAGTCCTAGCGGCTCCCGAAGACCAGGAACCCATGTTACTATACATGGCGGCAACTAACAGGGTGGTCAGCATCGTCATGGTGGTAGAGCGTAAGGAAGAAGCGCAGGAGTATGGCGTACAGTGACCAGTCTACTATGTCAGCGAGGTCCTGACGGAATCCAAACAGCGCTACCCTCACTACCAAAAATTGGCATACAGAGTTTTCCTAGCTTCTCGTAAGTTGAGGCATTACTTCTATGACCATAAGATCACAGTGGTGAGCAAAGCCCCACTAAAGGACATCATCAACAACAGTGACACAACAGGACGAGTTGCGAAGTGGGGCATTGAATTGGCCTCTTTCGACATCGACTATAAGCCTCGCACCGCCATCAAGTCTTAGGCTTTGGCAGAATTTATGGCGGATTGGAAGGAAGCACAGGAGACTACGCCCGTCCCAGAACTAGAGCATTGGGTGATGCACTTTGATGGCTCGAAGTTGCTACACGGCTCGGGGGCTGGAGTGACACTCAAATCCCCCAAGGGAGATGAGCTAAGCTATGTTCTCCAGATCCACTTCCCCACCACCAACAACATCGTGGAATATGAAGCTTTACTGCACGGGCTACGTGTCGCAAAGGAGATCGGCGTACAACACATCATGTGCTGTGGAGACTCTGACCTTGTGGCTCAGCAGGTAGCTGGCACATACAAAGCTTGGAATGAAGTTATAGCGGTATATAGAGATGAAGTGGATGAGATGGCCAAAAGTTTCCTCGGCTATGACATAAAACACGTACGGCGAGAAGATAACATGGTGGCCGATACCTTGTCCAAACTAGGATCCAGCCGTAAGGCAGTTCCATCAGGCGTATTCCTCGAGCATCTGCGAGTACCATCAGTCAAGATGGTGGATCCAAAAAATCCGGAGCTAGCGAGCTCCCCTGTTATGGCGGTTTTGCCAAGCAATCCGCCATGGGCAGAGCCCTACCTGGAATTTCTGATGAACAAGAAGCTTCCCAAAGATGAAGTCAAAAAAAGACAAGTCGAGCGTAGAGCCAAAGCGTACACCATTGATGACCCACAAGTATAGGGGGTGTATCATAGTACTTTTGATAAATAAGAGTGTCGAACCCAACGAGGAGCAGAAGGTGTTGATGAGCAGTTTTGATCAAGGAATCACTGTAAATACTAGCAAACAGGTTTTCAGGGGTATTTGGTAATACGAGTAAATAAAGTGCGAGTAAATAAAAGACAGTAGTAACAATTGCAGCAAGTGGCCCAATCCTTTCTTCAGCAAAGGACAAGCCGGTTGTGTTCTTATAATAACCAAACGTTCTCGAGGACACACAGGAGTTTTCTGTCAAGAGCTTTCGCTTCATAAAGCCAATAGTATTCATTGGTTTGATAGGTGTTATGGGGGTGAACCTGTGCTAGCGCACTACCCTTACTAGGATAAATACACACTTGTGATTATACCCCTTGCAAGCATCCGCAAATACAAGAAAGTAATTAAGATAAATCTAACCACAGCCTTAAACTCTAGGATCCTACGCTCCCTGGTGCAATGGTTTCCCAACGGAGGTTTAGGTTTCTGTCACTCCAGCAACCCCACAATCGGTAGCCAAATACACAATGCATCTCACTAGGCCCATAAATGGTGAAGTATCATGTAGTCGACATTCACATGACACCACTAGTGAAATAGCACCACAACAATATCAAACCATTAAATATTTCTCAACAATAATTCACTACTAACATCTTGACTTCTCCCATGTCCTCAAGAACTAAATGAACTACTCAGAAGACATCATATGGATCATGATCAGAGGTGAAATAATGGTAAATAACAATCTAAACATAAACCTTAACTCAACGGTTCCACTCAATAGCATCAACTACAAGAGTAATCAACACCGAGAAAGTTTCCCCTATGAATATAACAAGATCCAACTCAAGATGTTACAGCGGGATGGCGTGGTGATGATGGAGATGAAGGTGCTGGTGATGGAGATGATGATGATGATCCCGATGAAGTCCGGTGCGATGATGATGACGATGGCGATGATCTCCCCTCTCCGGGAAGGAATTTCCCCGGCAGATTTCTCTCTGCCGGAGAGCTTTTCTCTCTCTGGTGTTCTCTGCCCCGTAGAGGCGGCTGTGTCTAACTCTGAACCCCCCCTGACTTAGGTTTTCGGGGACGATGATGTACGCGAAGGGGCGAAACCAGACGTGGGCCAGGGTGCCCACACACAGGGCTGGCGCGGCCAGGGGGCTGGCCGCGCCACCCTGGCATGTGGGGCCCCCCTGGCTCCTCTTGACTCCTCCTTCTGGCTTCGTGAGTCTTCTGGGAAAATATAATTTTTGGGTATTTTTCTGGAATTTTCCTGATCTTCAAAATATGGTCCCTTGATGGCCCTTTTTCCAGCAGAATCCTGACTCCGGCAGCAACTCCTCCGATGATCATCAAACATGTGAAAACAAAGGAAATAACATAAGTATGAACTCTAAATATGAAATATATCAATGAATAACAGTAAGTTATGGTACAAAATAGTGATGCAAATTGGACGTATCAACCCCCCCAAGCTTAGACCTCGCTTGTCCCCAAGCGAAAACTAAACTCGGTAAACATGACCACAGGTTTATGGAGTGAAGTGTCGATAATCAAAATACGGACAAGAAGCATCACATTCACCAAAAGCACAAGTTATAATAGACAGCAACTTCCCTTTATAAGATATAGACTTACAATAGGTAAAAGGGAATCACATGTAAAGATGCACAAGGTAAACTATAATTGGCAATGGCAAACCTTAGTTCTTGGTCAAAGAATGAAGAACAAGCTATTCTTTCTTTTGAACAGAGCCTTTTAAAATGGAGCTAATATAGCAAAGACTATATGCTCAACAAAACAAACTTTTGTATTCATAAACGGCTTTCAAAGATATATTCTTTCAGACAAAAACATTATTGAAAACAAAGAAGATAGTAAACATGATTAAACGGATCAACATATGGATGAATGAAACATAACAACTCAAATGCTTGCTAGAGGTAGAAGGAAATAGGTTGACTCAACATAAAAGTAAAAGATAGGCCCTTCGCAGAGGGAAGCAGGGATTAAACATGTGCTAGAGCTTTTCATTTGTAAAACAGAGGTAAAATTTGTTTTGAGAGGTGGCTGCTTTTGTCAACGACTAGCAACGGAGTTCTTGATATCTTCCATACTAAACAAGTGAGAGCGGTTCCGAGATGTTTGATTAGTTGGCACTTTGGTGCTCTTTTATAGCTTGGCACTCCTCCCCACCTTTTTCCTTTCTCAAACCATGGCTAACCGATTCCATCGGGTGCCGACCAACTTTCACATTCCTTTGGAGGAGTGCCTTTTTTCTTTCTTTTTGAGATTATAATGGTCTGACCAGCTCCCTTGCAAAATTAATGACGAGCAGATGAAGCTGCCTAGTCGAGGGGTACTCAATTTAGTATGGAAGATAACAAACCCATCCACTACGTCCTCATGAGCTAAAAACAGTTGCACAAAATGAGAAGTGTTTGAAGATTTTTGAAAGGTAGCACATGAAAATTTACTTGGAATGGCTTAAAATACCATGTATAGGAATTTATAATGGACTCTTTGGAAGTAACTTGGCTTTTGGTATTTGGATGCACGAGTAGAGCTCATACTCAGTACAGGTTTTTGGCTAGCAAGGCTGGGTAGCAAGCATAAGAGTTGCATGAAACAGACAAACATACATATAATAAGAACAATCATGCAACCTCCCTTGAAGGTACAATGATTTTAACTTTGAGAATAACAATGCTTATAAGCCAAACATAAGGAAAACTGAAGTGATGTGACTACAAGCACTTCTTTATTCTTTTCTACTCAAACCTCAAAGTAAAGATTGCTACTGACCAAGCTAGGTTTGCCAAAACCAACTAAATTTACTCATGCTCCCAAAGTGATACCAATACCAATCAACAAGACTAAACATACAAGAGAGATTGCAGACTAGCATAAAGTGTGCGGAAAGTAAACGATAAAACTTCTCATTAATATTTCATTACCGCAACTCACACCAAGGGATACATAGATAACCAACTAAGGAGGATACTTCCAACTGCAAACTATTCTACTTGAAAAGTAAATGAGCGAAAGGTAATGATGTGATACCGCGGCACTCCCCCAAGCTTGGAACAAGCCAAGGGGATGCCTATACAGATGATGAATTACTCCTTTGGTGGTGGTGAATCTTCATCGTTGTCATTCTTCCAGGGCAGAGGTCCTCCATCAAAGAAGGATGTTTTGGTCTCCAAAATCCTGAAATTTGCAGCAGCACTCATTTGTTGAAATCTAGCTTCATACTCACAATTTTGGTTTTGCACGTCGTAGAGTTGCGCTTGTAACTGGTTAGCCCTCTCCTGGAGTGTGAGGACGTCCTTCCAAAGCTCTGTAGTCTCCCTCTTGTACTTGGCAACAAGCTCTTGATTAATCCTATAGATAATGTCCACCTCGCGCTCTGCCATCTTCTTGTATTTGAAAACTTCTTGTTCCAGTGCTTCCATCCTTGCTTCGAGACTCCCTTCTCCCTTGGGTCCTTGAACATCCTTAATCTGCAACTCGCCATCCTTGAGTGACAGCTCCTTCAGATGCATCTTCAGCTCTCTCATGTACGGATTGATGGAATCCGCAAGAGGGTTCTCCTTAGATAGACCGGGCGAAGACATTGTAACTCCAAAGCTGAGAGCAATCCCTGACAGAAACAGCTCGAAACAAAACACGACGAGAAAATGATATACAGACCTCGGGGACTCCGGAGGGTTAAATAAGCGAAAATTATACATCGAAACAAAGTCACAGGAGGAAACCGGGACGGAAACGAGTTCCGGGGTGTCCTCACACATAGGTGGTGCGGCCAGGGGTGGGCCCACGCCACCCATGTGTGAGACACACACGGACTCTGTTTCCTGCCCTTTTTTGTCTCGTGATTTTTCATATTTAGTAGAAACAGCAAAAATATTAAAGGAAGAGCTTTTCGCGAAACTTTTCTGACTAGAACTGTTACCTATTCGAAAACAAACTCTGCAGGTTCCTGCAATTTGTCTTGGATGAACTCTTCTGGAGAAATTGTTTCAATAACATCAACATCTTCATTATAAGAATCTCCAGAAATATAATGTTTGAGTCTTTGCCCATTCACCACTTGTGTAGAATCATCTTTCAATGAAGCAATCTTAATAGCACCTGAGCGGTACACTTCCATAATAACATATGGTCCTTCCCATTTAGAAAGTAATTTTCCTACAAAAAATCTGAGACGAGACCTATACAATAGAACTTTCTCACCAACATGAAACTCTCTCTTAAGAATTCTCTTATCATGCCATTGCTTGACTTTCTCTTTGAAAAGTCTGGCATTCTCATACGCTTCGGTTCTCCACTCATGTAGAGAACTCAAATCTAATAACCTTTTCTTACCGGCTAGTTTAAAATCTCTATTAAGCTCTCTCACTGCCCAAAAAGCTTTGTGTTCTAATTCTAAGGGCAAGTGACACGCTTTTCCATAAACCATCTTATAAGGAGACATACCCATGGGGTTCTTATAAGCAGTCCTATAAGCCCATAAAGCATCATTTAACTTACTAGCCCAGTTTTTCCTAGATCTATTGACAGTCTTCTGCAAGATAGACTTGATCTCCCTATTTGAAAGCTCTACCTGCCCGCTAGTTTGGGGATGATAAGCAGAAGCAATTCTATGATTGACATCATACTTAGCAAGAGTTTTTCTAAAACTACCATGAATAAAATGAGAACCTCCGTCAGTCATAAGATATCTAGGCACACCAAACCTAGGAAAAATAACGTCCTTAAGCATTTTTAATGAGGTCTCACCATCGGCACTCTTCGTAGGTCTGGCTTCTACCCATTTAGTAACATAATCAACAGCAACAAGTATATGGGTATAGCCTTTTGAAGGAGGAAAAGGACCCATAAAGTCAAATCCCCAACAATCAAACGGTTCAATAACAAGAGTGTAATTCATAGGCATTTCATTGCGTCTAGAAATATTGCCAACTCTTTGACATTCATCGCAAGATAAAACATACCTTCTAGCATCTTTAAAGAGGGTTGGCCAATAAAAACCTGATTGTAGAACCTTTTGTGCGGTTCTATCTCCAGCATGATGCCCTCCATAAGCACTACCATGGCATTTTCTTAATATCTCTTTTTGCTCATATTCTGGTACACATCTTCGCATAATACCATCAACTCCTTCTTTATATAAGTGTGGGTCATCCCAAAAGTAATGCCTCAAATCATAGAAGAATTTTCTTCTTTGCTGAGCTGTAAAGGTTGGAGGCAAATACTTGGAAATAATAAAGTTAGCATAATCAGCATACCAAGGAAGGTCTCGCGAAGTGACATTTATTGCAGCCAACTGTTCATTCGGAAAACTATCATTAACAGGAATAGGATCAAAAGAAATGTTTTCCAATCTAGACAAATTGTCAGCCACATGATTTTCAGCACCTTTCCTATCTACGATATGCAAATCAAACTCTTGTAAAAGCAACACCCATCTAATAAGCCTAGGCTTAGCATCCTTCTTAGTCATGAGATATCTAATAGCAGCGTGATCAGTATGAATAGTGACTTTAGAATCAACAATATAAGATCTAAACTTATCACATGCAAAAACAACAGCAAGAAACTCTTTCTCAGTAGTAGCATAATTCTTCTGAGCAGCATCAAGAGTCTTACTAGCATAATGAATAACATTCAACTTATTATCTACTCGCTGTCCAAGAACAGCACCAACAGCAAAATCACTAGCATCACACATAATTTCAAAAGGTAAATTCCAATCAGGTGGTTGAACGATAGGAGCAGTAGTTAAAGCCTTCTTAAGAGTTTCGAAAGCTTCCTTACAATCATCATCAAAGACAAATGGTACATCTTTTTGAAGAAGATTAGTAAGAGGCTTTGAAATCTTAGAGAAATCTTTAATAAACCTCCTATAGAAACCAGTATGACCAAGAATACTACGAATACCTTTAACATCTCTGGGATAGGGCATTTTCTCAATTGCCTCCACTTTTGCTCTGTCAACTTCAATACCTCTTTCAGAAATTTTATGTCCAAGGACAATTCCTTCATTCACCATAAAGTGGCATTTCTCCCAATTAAGAACAAGGTTAGTTTCTTCACACCTCTGCAAAACTTTATCAAGGTTGTGCAAACAATTATCAAAAGAAGTTCCATAGACGGAGAAATCGTCCATGAACACCTCCACAATTTCTTCACAAAAGCCATAAAAAATAGCAGACATGCATCTTTGAAAAGTAGCAGGAGCATTGCATAAACCAAACAGCATACGTCTATAAGCATAAGTTCCATAAGGACAAGTAAAAGTGGTTTTCTCCTAATCATCTTTCTTAACAGCAATTTGAGAAAAACCAGAATAACCATCAAGGAAACAAAAATGAGTCTTTTTAGACAACCTTTCTAACATCTGATCTATAAACGGTAAAGGATAATGATCTTTCTTAGTAACTTTATTTACCTTCCTATAATCAATGCACATCCTATAACCAACAACTACCCTTTGAGGAATAAGCTCGTTATTCTCATTAGGCACAACAGTCATACCTCCTTTCTTAGGAACACAATGAAAAGGACTAACCCATCTACTATCAGCAATAGGATAAATAATACCAGCATCAAGGAGTTTTAATACCTCATTTCTTACCACATCCTTCATCTTGGGAATTAGACGGCGTTGATGCTCCACAACTGGCTTTGCGTCTTTCTCCATATTAATTGCACGCTGACATAAAGCAGGAGAAATCCCTTTTAAATCATCAAGAGTATATCCCATAGCTCCTCGGTGTTTCCTCAATATCTCCAACAATCTTTCTTATTCCTTTCCTGAAAGTTTAGAGCTAATAATAACAGGATATATTTTCTTATCATCTATATAAGCATATTTAAGATTATCAGGCAAAGGCTTTAATTCAAAAACAAGATCTTCCTTAGGCGGCAAAGTGGTACCAAGATCCTCCACAGGCAGATTATGCTTGAGTAATGGTGGTTGACGAAGAAGAATGTCATCAATCTCTTCTCTTTCCTTGCTAAAAACATCACTTTCGTGATCTTCCATGAACTGCTGCAAGGCATTATTAGGAGCAAGAGCAATAGAAGCAAGCTGCTCCACTCGAAAATTTTCATTAGGCGTTTCATTCTCATAGGAAGTCTTAGCAAACTTGGAAAAATTAAACTCATAAGACTCTCCATTAAACTTAGTAAAAAATTTCTCCTTCTTACAATCTATCTCGGCGCCACAAGTGTTTAAAAAGGGTCTACCGAAAATAATAGGACAAGTTTTACTAGCCTCCTTACCAAGTACTAGAAAATCAGTTGGGTATTTAGTCTTACCACATAAAACTTCCACATCTCGAACAATACCAAGAGGCCAAACCGTCTCTCGGTTAGCAAGCTGAACAACCACATCAATATCTTCAAGTTCACAAGCGCCAATTTCATGCATGATTTCTTTATAAAGCTCCAAAGGAATAACACTTGCACTAGCGCCAATATCACATAAACCATAATAGCAATGATCTCCAATCTTGACAGAAATAACAGGAACACTAGCTTTCCTATGCTTTTTAGGATGCGAGAGAATGTTAGAAGCATCTTCACAAAAAATAATATATTCATCTCCTACATCTTTAGTAACAAGATCTTTCAATATAGCAACAGGAGACTTAATAGTAATTTGCTCATCAGGCTCTGCAGCTTTCTTAGTACTTTTATTAGACACACTTACCAAAGTAGAATACTTCTTTACCTTAGCAGGGAAAGGTGTCTTCTCAAAATAAGGCTTAGGCACAATGCTATCAACAGTACAAACTTCAGTAGCTGCAGCAGGTATATGACTAATAGAATCTTTATAAGGCGCATGATATTTGTTCCAGTCTTTCTTTGGAATATCAATATAAGAGGCAAAAGCCTTAAGACAATTAGCAAGTATTTGTGAATCAAGACCATAAGCAGTGCTAACACTATGAAAGTCGTTGGTTCCCATAAAAGATTTAATGCATTCATAATCATAGTTTATACCTGACTTCCTACCTTTGTCATTTTCCCATCCTTCAGCATTCTCTTTTATACGGTCAAGAAGTTTCCATTTAGCATCTTCTTTCATATGAGTAAATGATCCAAAGCAAGAGGCATCCAAATAATCCTTATCAGGAAGAGTAAGCCGCGCATAAAAATTATCAATAACAATATTATTGGGGAGCTCATGAATGGGACATTTGAGCATCAGTAACTTCAATCTCCCCCATGCTTGGGCAATACTTTCTCCATCATGAGGCCAAAAGTTATATATCTTGTTACGGTCTTTATGAATTTCACTTGGAGGATAAAACTTGGAATAAAAGAGAGGCACAATATCCTCCCATGCCATAGATGGACCATCTTGGAGTAGTCGATACCACTCTTCAGCTCTGCCTTTCAATGATATAGAGAATAATTTCTTCTTGACCTGGCTTGGTGAAATACCTGCACATCTGAACAACTCACATAATTCATGTATAAATAATAAATGATCACCCGGATGGACAGTTCCATCTCCTGAATAGCAGTTATCCATAATACGCCCAACAATTTTCATAGGTATTTTAAAAGGATCAATTTCAGCAGGCGGTGGAGGTGGTGGTTCCTCCGCATGTGCAGCAGTAGCAGTAGTAGTGTTTCCAAATAGGAAACCAAATGGAGAGTTCTCCATAGCAGAGTAAAACAAAAATAAAAGACAAAATAAAAACAATACTCACAGCGACGGTTACCTTTACCAATTCCACTCTTCAATAGCGCTACACTCCCCGGCAACGGCGCCAGAAAATAGTCTTGATGACCCACAAGTATAGGGGGTGTATCGTAGTACTTTCGATAAATAAGAGTGTCGAACCCAACGAGGAGCAGAAGGTGTTGATGAGCAGTTTTGATCAAGGAATCACTGTAAATACTAGCAAACAGGTTTTCAGGGGTATTTGGTAATACTAGTAAATAAAGTGCGAGTAAATAAAAGACAGTAGTAACAATTGCAGCAAGTGGCCCAATCCTTTCTTCAGCAAAGGACAAGCCGGTTGTGTTCTTATAATAACCAAACATTCTCGAGGACACACGGGAGTTTTCTGTCAAGAGCTTTCGCTTCATAAAGCCAATAGTATTCATTGGTTTGATAGGTGTTATGGGGGTGAACCTGTGCTAGCGCACTACCCTTACTAGGATAAATACACACTTGTGATTATACCCCTTGCAAGCATCCACAAATACAAGAAAGTAATTAAGATAAATCTAACCACAGCCTTAAACTCTAGGATCCTACGCTCCCTGGTGCAATGGTTTCCCAATGGAGGTTTAGGTTTCTGTCACTCCAGCAACCCCACAATCGGTAGCCAAATACACAATGCATCTCACTAGGCCCATAAATGGTGAAGTATCATGTAGTCGATGTTCACATGACACCACTAGTGAAATAGCACCACAACAATATCAAACCATTAAATATTTCTCAACAATAATTCACTACTAACATCTTGAATTCTCCCATGTCCTCAAGAACTAAACAAACTACTCACAAGACATCATATGGATCATGATCAGAGGTGAAATAATGGTAAATAACAATCTGAACATAAACCTTAACTCAACGGTTCCACTCAATAGCATCAACTACAAGAGTAATCAACACCGGGAAAGTTTCCCCTATGAATATAACAAGATCCAACTCAAGATGTTACAGCGGGATGGCATGGTGATGATGGAGATGAAGGTGCTGGTGATGGAGATGACGATGATGATCCTGATGAAGTTCGGTGTGATGATGATGACAATGGCGATGATCTCCCCTCTCCGGGAAGGAATTTCCCCGGCAGATTTCTCTCTGCCGGAGAGCTTTTCTCTCTCTGGTGTTCTCCGCCCCGCAGAGGCGGCTGTGTCTAACTCTGAACCCCCCTGATTTAGGTTTTTGGGGATGATGATGTACGCGAAGGGGCGAAACCAGACGTGGGCCAGGGTGCCCACACACAGGGCTGGCGCGGCCAGGGGGCTGGCCGCGCCACCCTGGCGTGTGGGGCCCCCCTGGCTCCTCTCGACTCCTCCTTCTGGCTTCGTGAGTCTTCTGGGAAAATATAATTTCTGGGTATTTTTCTGGAATTTTCCTGATCTTCAAAATATGGTCCCTTGATGGCCCTTTTTCCAGCAGAATCCTGACTCCGGCAGCAACTCCTCCGATGATCATCAAACATGTGAAAACAAAGGAAATAACATAAGTATGAACTCTAAATATGAAATATATCAATGAATAACAGTAAGTTATGGTACAAAATAGTGATGCAAATTGGACGTATCAACCATCATAGATGGCCAACTCTACAAACGAAGCACCTCAGGAGTTTTCATGAAGTGCATATCCCAAGTAGATGGAATCGAAATAATAAGAGAGATCCACGAAGGCGAATGTGGGCATCACGCTGCCGCCAGATCCCTAGTAGCTAAAGCATTCCGCCATGGATTCTACTGGCCAACAACCAAGGCAGATGCAGACCGCATTATGGAGCTATGCCATGGTTGCCAGATGTACTCCAAGCAAACCCATATGCCCGCCACAGCACTGCATAGGATCCCCATAACTTGGCCTTTTGCAGTCTGGGGGCTGGACATGGTGGGTCTGCTAAAAATAGCACCTTCAGGATTTACGCACCTCCTGGTAGCGGTAGACAAATTCACGAAGTGGGTAGAAGCTAAGCCCATCAGAAAACTTGATGGCAAAACTGCCCTCAAATTTGTCAAGGACATTGTGGTTAGATTCGGCATCCCACATAACATCATCACCGATAATGGCACTAATCTGTCTCAGGGAGAAGTTGAAGAATACTGCCATCACAACAGAATCCGCCTTGACCTAGCATCTGTGGCACATCCACAGTCTAATGGCCAAGTTGAGCGGACCAACGGGCTAATCATGTCAGGGATCAAGCCGTGCCTAGAAGCACCGCTACACAGAGCAGCTGGAGCCTGGGCAGAGGAGTTGCCATCTATGCTGTGGAGTCTACGGACCACGCCAAACAGATCAACTGGCCTTACCCCCTTCTTCTTAGTCTATGGAGCTGAGGCAATCTTGCCAAGTGATGTTCAGTACGATTCTCCAAGAGTCGAGGCCTACAAGGAAGAAGATGCAGAAGCGTCCAGACAACTATCTGTGGACATGCTGGAAGAAGAACGAGACCTAGCAGCCCAGAGATCCGCCATCTACCAGTAGAATCTCCGCCGCTATCACAGTCGGCAAGTTCGCTAATGCTCGTTCAAAGAAGGTGACCTGGTGCTACGCCTCAAACAGCAGAAGTCCCACAAGCTATCCCCGCCTTGGGAAGGACCCTTTGTCATCAGCAAAGCTCTACTGAATGGTTCCTACTACCTCGTTGATATTCGCGAGCTAGATAAGCGACCAAGTAAGAAGCGCAAACAAAGAGACCCTAACGATATCTACGACGAGACAGATCGTCCATGGAACATCGCACAGCTACATCCTTTCTACACTTAGCACTTACCTAGCTATGTAATAGGCACCTCTATATGATCAATGAAATAAAGCATTTGGTTCACTCTTGATTTTTTCTGAGTCTTTTACCTCCTTTATTGTTCATTTAGATCGTATTGAACCTTTTTGCGCAATTGTGCTTTGCACTTGCGTCTCTTTTAAATCCGCCATAAGCGGTCCACGTAGCTTTTTTATGTTTTGATCTTCATTCGATGTTTTCTGTGTGGATTCCAGAGTAGTGACTTTTTGACGATCTAAGCCGCCATCTACTCAGGGTTTTAGACGGTTGCTATTAAGTATCATCGCCCTAGTGGATTGTTCATGCAAAGATTTTGCCATCTCACAAAAAGTCAAGCACAGAGAGCCGGATGGTGGATCGCATAATCCTACGCGTGAAAATTTTTCAGTGTTGTTTTTTGGGCATGGCAGTTTCTTCGCGCAATTAAACCACTTCATAAAAAACAAGCTGCAAAAGTTCAAAAGCATTCCACTGATCTGCCACTAGCAGATCAGTCACAGTGCAGAAACATTCACACGCAGTTTAAGTTTAAATTACAGACCCACTCAGGGGCCGAATTGATACAAAGTATTTTTCCTGCCATATTGCAGGGCACATCTCAAGAAGATGGCGGAACCTTGGAGGACACCTCGTCACCGCCATCACCACCTGCAGTAGCCGCAAAGGCTGATGCCGAAGCATGGCTTGGCGACCCTGGCAGATCATATGCTTCGTAATATATGTTCAACTGAGTGCCAAGGGCACACAGTTGATCGTATCCAAGCACGCTCTACGGGATGGCGGCCTCGTCCACCAGCGTACCATCCTCACCGCTCTCCGGGATGCCGGAGGTGAGCAGGTCCAGGTCCATCTCGGGGTAGTGGGCCTTCGCCAAGGTCAAAGCTGTCCTAGCACCATCCCGAGCAGAGGACAGCTTCCAGTCCGCCACCAGCCCTGGCACCAGAAGCAGTTTCTGTGTGAGCGCAATGGCGGAGAGGTTGGAAGAACCCGCTATCTGCAGGCTCCCGCACGCTTGGTGACCAGCGTTGAGAAGGCCATCAAGCTCCTTCCTCGCTGCATCGGTGGCCATGCGCAAGCCCTCAGCGGTGTCCATCTCGCCCTGCCCCAAAGCGACTACATAGAGGAAAAAGAAGATGCATCACGCACGGCATAGCAGAAATTGAAAAACTTTACGTTATAAGAAGAAATGGTACCTAGCAAGTGGTCCTGGAAGTGATGGAGGAGCTCGTTAAAGCCTTCACACCGCTTCTCAAAATCAGCGGCGGCTTTGCGGAGCTCCGCTATCTCCTTGTCCTTCTTCTTGCCCTAGTTTTCCTGGTCCTTCAGCTGCCTTTCAAGGGTGGCATTTTCGGCCAGTGATTTCTGGAGCTGTTCATTCAGCCCATCCATCGCAATCGCATGGCCCTTCTCCATTCCCTCAAGTGTGGACTTGAGCTTGGCAGCATCTGCATGGCAGAATTTTGTCAGATCAGCTTTGATTGAATAAGCATAAAGTAAAACAAACTTGTTAAAGTAAATTACCGCTATTCTCAAGCTATTGCTGCAAGTCCGCCACAAGAGCGCTTTTGGCTGTCAGCTCCTTCTGCGAGCTGACAACCTGGACCAGGTCCTCCACCACCTTCTTGTAATTCTGGCAAAATAAATTTGAAGTGTTCGTCACTCTTAGAGCTTCATGATGGACAGAATCTACCATGACGCTCGGGGGCTACTCATGTTGATTTTTTAGTCACTCTTAGAGCATCATGATGGATAGAATCCGCTATGACGCTCGGGGGCTACTTATGCTGATTTTTTGTCTTCCTAAGAGCTTTATGACGGATAATCATACGCCATAACGCTCGGGGGCTACTCAGTATGAAATTTAAAAATTTCTCTATAGAGCACTGTGTGAACTACCAGCGCTCGAGGGCTGTGCTATTCAAAAACTTACAGAAGTCACTCTTGAAGCCCCATAGCGGATCAAATTTAGAAATCTGCCATGGTGCTCGGGGGCTACTGGGAGTACATACCTCTTTAACAAGACTGGTTCTCTGAACAAACGTTGCCACAGCAGATGACACATTATTACTGGCCTCCTCTTGTAGATTGTCGAGGCGGAAAAGTGCTTGTAATTTCTTCTTCCATTTTGAGGCCTCCCTAGCTCATGCGTCCATCTGGACTGCTTTTCCACTAAAACTCACCTTCTTGGCACCTTTAGCGGGGCGGTCTAGCGGTCCAGCACTTTTCTCTGGAGCATCCGCCACCTTGCTAGCATGCTGGGAAGAAGTGGAAGTCCCAGTTGGGCGAGAAGGAGCGTCCGGTGTAGGTGGAATGGCAGCAGGAGATGGCTTGGCTCTTGGAGGTTTCTGGCCAGAAACCTTTCTTCTTCTGTGTGCAGAAGACAGTCATAGATTAGAATAGTCAAGTTATACATGGTATGAAGGCAAGTTATGATTATCCTTACTTCCGCTCTGGCAGATTTGTAGTGGTGGAATGTTCGGGCACGGTGTCCAGATGGCTGCGAAGAGCAGGGGATGGATGGCGAGAGATGACTCTCTTGCCTAGCCCATGAATGCACCCGCCAGCACCATGAACGCCACGAGGAACCACCGTTATAGGCTCATCCACCACTACCTCCTCCTCCACCACCTTCTGTCCTTTGGGAGACGAGGATGTCTTGTCCTCATCATCAGTAAGTTCTTTCGTCCGAGGATAACGGACGAGACGGCTCAGCTCGGATGGTGGCAGGGAGGAAAGCTGCGGAGAAATGCGAAGTTATTCAAGGAAAATTAGCTGTGATGGTGGAATAAGGAGAAACACTGACTTTTGGACAACTGCCATTCTCATACATAGGGATCTTTAGCTTCAGAGGCTCATCCCGCCCCACCTTAATGATGTTGCAGATTCATAGCTCGATCTCTTCAGCAGATAGTTCCTCCTTGGAATAGCGCTAAGGATCATCGACTCCGCCATATTCACACATCAGGGCTGGGCGGTATTGAAGAGGCTGAATCCGCCAAGAGACCCAGCAGTAGATGGTATCAGCACCTATCAGTCCAGAGAAGACAAGTTTTGAAATCCGCCGTGAGCATAATTGGCATTCATCATCCATTGTAAAATCGTCCATGATGCCCCAGCTATCCTGCTCCTTAGCGGGGCCATCCTCAAAAGACCGCAGGCCAAACTTCCTTTCAGGAGGGGCCTGGTCAGCCAGATAGAAGAAGGATCCCCGTCATCCCTTTGCAGAGTCATGAGGGACAATGTAGGGGTAGGATTTCCCTTTCCGAGGAACAAAGGAGATTGATCCGCAATTGCGAGGATCTCCGTTTGCGTCCCGGTTATGGCGGATATTAAAGTGTAAGCAGAATAGATCGCCGCGTGGGCTGACACCCAGATACCCCTCGCATAGTGCGATGAATCCCGCTAGGGCAGTGAAGCTATTCGGAGCAATGTGGTGCAGCTGTAACCTGTAGTGCCGAAGAACACCTTTCAGGAAGTAGGATGGCGGAAGACTGAGGCCACAATCGATGTGAGACTTCAGTATGACGACCTCTTCTTCTGAAGGAGCTGGCCTTGTTGCACCCGGCTCGACCCACCATCTGGAAATCTCCTTAGCAGCTATGTGGCCTTCTTGTTCCAAGGAGGACAGAATCTCCTCATTCATGTTGCAGGGGTCCCAATCTCCTCCCGAGGTCTCGGGAATGGTGGACTTCGTATCAGAGGACCGCACCGAGCCCTCAGCAGCTTTGGACTTGGAGGCTTGGCGAGGTGATTCTGGCTCCATGGCGGCCAGTGGCGTGGCGGTGATAACTTCCAAGATTTCGATCGAAGACGAGGAAGACGATGCCAGCTTGTGGCGGAAAAAGTCGCCGGCGGTGAGGATTTCCCGCGGAGGCTCGTCGGAGGTGGTGAAGCTCTCGTGGCGGCGCTGAGGAGAGAGAAAGCAACGAGGGCGAATGAGGGGTGACCGGTCGGGGGTGAGAGGTCGGGGTATATATAGACCCCAGGCCTCGAGATTCGTGCCCGCCATCACCACCGTTCGTCCTGATTGCAGAAACCCTAATCTGGCGACACGTGTCCAGGGGTAAAAAAGTAACTTGGTGAAAACAGTGCATGCACTGTAAGTCTTGCCCTAGAAGGAACTGTGTACCGAAATTTATGGCGGATTTCAACGGTATGATCCGCTGGATCCCAAAAATCTCGCTAAGATAACTACATCGCTTGATCCATTATTTATGGCGGATTAATAGACAAAAGAAGGAACATCAAGATGACCGCCATCCCGGCGCAGAAGAGCTATGGCGGAAATAACTCACCAAGAATATGCATGGCGGATGTAGGTGGTAATCTTGAAGTTCCCTGGGGGCTACTGTTGGGGATATACCAAATAGGTATACCAGCGACGCAGTCCTAAATCAGCAAGCCAGGGTGGCCCATCAGGGGTGGTATGGCGGATTCGCCATACCGGGCGGCCCAGTTGCTGAAGTTGACACGGCGGTACTGGACGCAGGCGCCTATGGTGGATCCTTAGACATGTCCATGGTGGATCCGAAAACAGGCCCATGGCGGACTACTGAAGACAAGCCCATGGTAGGTCCGGAGAGAGCCCATGGCGGGTTACCTTGTAGTACATGCATAAGACTTAGTCTAGGACTCCAAGTTGTATCCGCTCCGGTACCAACGTGTAGCCCATACCAGGCGCCTTTATAAGCCCGGCGTGGAGCAGCCCTTGAGGCAGAGATTAGAGTCATATGGCCAATCGCATAGCGAACAACCAACCTCATCATTGTAATTGAGCACTTGTTGCCATATAGTGAATTATAGCATCACGTAGGGTCTCGCCACCGTTGCGGGATCTGAAGCTGGGTAAACTCGTGCTACCACCGTCCCGGATCGCTCCTCCGTGTTCACCCCTTTCCACAAACCGCCATACCCCTACCTCTATGGCAGATCTGTTGATGAAACCACGATAGCTGTGCCTGCCCAAAGTGGCACAGTGGTTGTTGGACACCCCCCTAAAAATAGCGTGGACGGTGCAGGGCACCAGAGGAAGACGTCAGCTTCCTCCACCCACTCCTGTGGACCGGCGCCACTACCCTACGAAGATTACGTCTACGGAAGAGTGTAGTCTATAGCTATCCTCCCTCCTTGGCCGTGTGTGTGGCAACCCCTTCCCCAAGAAGATAAGGGGAAGGAGGACCTTGGCGCTATAAAAGGAGGGGAGGCCACCCCTTAGATGGAATCGGATCTTCTCCGAGTTGCTAGCTAGGCACGCAGGTTCTTCAACCTCTGGCCAGCTAGAACTTTGTAACCAAGACCTTGTACTCCTCGTGAGGTGTCGCGTTGTAATACAAGAAGGCAGGAAGTAGGGGTGTTACCTCACCACAAGGGCCCTGAACCTGGGTAAAGCTCGGCGTCTCTCTCTCTCTGTAGTGCGTAGCGCATTCGACAACTCGAGGCTTCCGTCACTGTGCTTCATTGCGATCCTAGATCTCACACGTTCAGCCCCCTGCATTCGAATCTTTGGGTCCGTCGCGTGGTACCCCGTGTTCTTGCGACACGAAATCCATCAACATTTGGCGCGCCAGGTAGGGGGCTGTGATGTGTTTTCTCCTAGATCTGCTTTGACATGGCCGACGCGAATGCAAGGCTCGAGCATCTTCGCCGTCGCAACGCTGTTCGGGGAGTCAGCTATCTCCTGCGCAGGCTCAAGCATCATCGTGAAGCTTTGGCCGAGGAGGAAGATCTGGAGTCCTCCTACCTCCCGTCCGAGCGTACAGAGCCTTCGCTCTCCTTCACCGCCACCGCCACTTCTCACGCTCGTTCTGGGAGTCAGCTATCTCCTGCGCAGGCTCTCGCCATGGTGCAGGAGCTGCCGCGCTATCAACCCACTGATGACGGGCGTGAGGGGTGGCATGCTCGAATCGCCAAACTCGTCGCCATCGCCAATGAAGACCCAGCCTAGGGAGGAGCCTAGGGCGCGAGAGACCCAGATCCGGTGGCGGGGCGTCGCGCCCTGGGCGCCGGAGATGGGAAGGCCAACAAGGCCAAGAAGGTGGTTTCCCACGCCGCATCTTTGCCATGCGGGGAGGCCAGCTGCCAAATTGTCTAACGCGCTCCAGAAGATGCACGCGTCTCCCTCGAGCGCCGCCGCGAAAATCATGACCACGCCATCGACGACATCGGCGAAGCTGGCAAGAACGTCAGGACCCCGGCGACCCTATCTACAACCCCGGGTGTCTTGCTCTCACTCGCCAGCAACGCTACGTCATCTGGCCTGACAAGTTCAAGCCAGACATCGGCGCGCGTTATGACGGGACCACCAACCCCGTCGAATTCCTCTAGCTCTACATCATCGCCGTCCAGGCCGCGTGTGGAGATCAGCGTGCCATGGCAAATTGGTTCCCCATGGCCCTCAAGGACGCTCTGCGAACTTGGCTCATGAATCTTCCTCACGAATCCGTGACTTCATGGAAGGATTTATGTCGTCAGTTCATTGCCAACTTCATGCCCACATACGAGCGCCCCGCTACCAAGAACGATCTTAAGGTGGTGCGTTAGTACAAGGGCGAGACGCTTCGTCAGTATATCCAGCGCTTCAGTCAGATGAGGAACAAGATCCCCAGGATCTCTAATGAGGAGGTTATCTCCGCGTTCTCCACGGGCATCTCTGACATCAAGATGAGGGAGAAGCTGTCCGTGAATGATGAGCTGACTTCTATCGTCAGGCTCTTCGAGATTGCCGACCGCTGCGCCAAGGCCGAGGAGGGGAGGCTCTTCATGCATAACCTGCCGGAGGCGCTTCCCCCCAAGCCAAAGTCCAAGGACCCCAAGCGAAAGGAGGCCGCTGTCCTCACGGCGGAACCAGATCATAAGCAACGCCGCGGGGACCGCTCCGAACACGACAAAGGTCGTCGTCACCGCTACTGCATTCTCCACAAGAAGGACACCCACAATACTGACGATTGTTGGTTTGTCCGAAATTTTCATGAAGAAAATGGTGTCTCCAAGCACCGCGGGGGTGGCCGCAGCTACGTCAAGAGTGGATCCCGGGGCGATCGCCGCGACGACGACCGCGAGGAAGGTCGCCACCGCGAGGGTCTGTCTCGAGCCGATCCTGAGCCGCTGCCACTGCCCCCACCAGCAAATGATCATCGGGAGGAGAACCAGGGGGGCTATCAAGAGCCGCAAGACTTCGCCGCTTGCCTCCTGGGTGGAGCTCAGGCTCCTTTGTCTAACCGACACTTCAAGTAGCTGTCGCGAGAGATCACGGCGGCACAGCCCAACGTCGGCA
The DNA here is from genome assembly GCA_007115705.1 of Dactylis glomerata. Classification (NCBI taxonomy): domain Eukaryota; kingdom Viridiplantae; phylum Streptophyta; class Magnoliopsida; order Poales; family Poaceae; genus Dactylis; species Dactylis glomerata. The sequence goes on from QXEO01000492.1 coordinate 1,911,492, forward strand.
ACCGCCTAATGAAGTTGTCAACGTGCAAGATCAGCTTCGACGAGGAGGACCATCCGGCCTCCACCAGGGGCATGGGCACAATTCCTCTCTTGTGCACGCCAACCATCAACAACGTCGCCATCAATCACACTCTCATCGACGGAGGGGCGGGCCTCAACATCATCTCGGTTGAGATCTTCGAAAAGATGCAGGTGCCATACCACCGGCTAATGCCAACTCGACCATTCTTCGGGGTAACTAAAGGGTCTACAATGCCAATTGGGCAGGTACACCTGCCCGTTACCTTCGGCACCCGGGACAACTACAGGACCGAGAGCCTCGACTTTGACGTCGCCTACATTGCGCTGCCATACAATGCCATTCTCGGCTATCCAGCCCTGGCAAGGTTTATGGCAGCTATGCATCATGGCTTCAACGTCCTCAAGATTTCGGGCGCCCACGGCACGATCACCATGCGCTGCAATGAGAAGGATGCTCTTCGATTGGTGGAGCATGTCTACCGTGAGGCCGCCACCCTGTTCCCCGCCGACAAAGATCTACTGGAACACTTCGGCGACCTGACGAGGAAGAAGCAGCTCATATCCCAAGAGCGGGCTGCTGTGAAGAAGGCCTCTCTTGAGCCCCACCTGCAGGGCTCAACAGGGAAGAAGTTCGCCGCCTCTGCATCGCCTACTCCAAGTGAGGACCTTGTCCATCTGATGCTGGACATGAGCATTGGGGAAGCCACGGTACCCTCAGGGAGGAGGCCCCAGTTCACCCAAGAGCGCTCTGCAACCAAGAAGGTCCTGCTTTAGGCTGGGGGCTGCGAAAACTTTGTCACCATCGGGGCAGGGCTTTCCCCCAAATAGGAAAGCGCGCTTGTCACCTTCCTGCAGGCAAACTCTGACATGTTCGCTTGGACTCTGTCAGATATGCCCGGCATTCCCAGGGAGGTGATTGAGCACCACCTAGCCGTGTGCCCTCAGGCACACCCCGTGAAGCAGAAGACTAGGAAATAAGCGCAAGAGAAGCAGGACTTCATAGTCAAGGAAATAGAGAAGCTGAAGAAGGCCAAGCTAATACGCGAGGTAGCCCACCCCACCTGGATTGGAAATCCAGTGGTCATCCCAAAGTCAAATGGCAGTGGGCGCCTCTGCATGGACTTCACAAGTCTTAACAAGGCCTGCCCCAAGGATACTTATCCGCTCCCAAGGATAGATCAAATCGTCAACTCCACCGCCGGCTGTGACCTCCTTTGCTTCTTGGATGCTTTCTCCGGCTATCATCAGATCAAGATGGCAAAGGAGGATGAGGAGAAGACTGCCTTCATCATGCCTTGTGGTGTGTACTGCTATGTCTGCATGCCCTTCGGTCTAAAGAACGTAGGAGCCACCTTCCAAAGGCTCATGCGCAAGGCCCTAGGGGCTCAGATGGGAAGGAATGCGGAGGCCTACGTCAATGACATCGTCATCAAGACTCGCGAGAGTCATACCTTCATCGAGGATCTGGAAGAAACATTCATCAACCTGAGAAAGGTAAACATCAAGCTCAACCCCACCAAGTGAGCCTTCGGCATACCGTCGGGAAAACTATTGGGGTTCTCGTGTCCCATCGCGGGATAGAGGCAAACCCTGACAAGGTCAAGGCCATTGAAGAAATACGTCCACCACGCAATCTCAAGGAGATGCAACGCCTCACGGGATGCATGGCAGCCCTGGGGTGCTTCATCGCGAGGAGTGGGGAGAAAGCCCTACCCTTCTTCAAGCTCATGAAGCACACTGGGAAGTTTGAGTGGACTCCGGAAGCCGACAAGGCCTTCGCTGAGTTGAAAAGGTACCTCACAAGCCCACCGATCATGGTTGCCCCAACATTCCGCGAGCCCTTGCTACTCTACATCGCAGCAACTCCAAGGACTGCAAGTGCCATTCTCGTTGCGGAGCGAGACGCAAAGGTGATCGCCAAGGAAGAGGTCGGTCCTCCCGGTCTGGGGGCTCCTCGCGAGGAAGAGGCCGCTGCACCTCCCGTCCCTCAAGAGGAGCCGCCCGCTGCATCTCTGCTGACCAAGCCACTCTCTCAGAGCAACGCTCAAAAGCCTCCCGAGGAGGAAGCTCCCGAGGGTGTTGCCAAGGTGCAGAAGCCCGTATACTTCGTCAGCACGGTGCTACGTGACGCTCGGGAGCGCTACACCATGCAGCAAAAGCTGCTCTACACCCTGCTCATCGCTTCGCGGAAGCTACGCCACTACTTCCAAGGTCACCCGATAAAGGTGGTAACCGATCGTCCCCTGGAGACCATCCTATGCAATCCCAACATCACCGGGCGGGTGGCAGAATGGGCCATGGAGCTTCAACCCTTCGAGATCTCCTTTGAAACTACAAAGGTAATCAAGAGCAAGGCTTTGGCTGAGTTCACTGTAGAGTGGACCGATCCGTTCGCCAACGAGCCTCCAGAGGTGGAGTCAACACTCCCAGGAGAGGAGGCCCCAGGCCTCTGGGTCATGCACTTCGACGGCGCCTTCAATCTCCCCGGTGCAGGAGCTGGTGCTGTCCTGACCTCTCCCTCTGGAGACAAGCTCTTCTATGCCGTACAGCTCTGCTTTAAGCCTGAGCACAAGGTCTCCAACAACATCGCGGAATATGAAGGTCTACTCACTGGCTTAAGGGCAGCAAATGCTTTGGGCATCAAGCGCCTCATCATCAAGGGAGATTCACAGCTGGTTGTAAACTTCTCAAACAAGAGCTACACTCCAAAGGATGAGCACATGGCAGCTTATCTCGAGGAGCATCGAAAGATGGAAAAACGCATCCAAGGCTTGGAGCTGAAGCACATCCCGAGAGGAGAAAATGTGGAAGCCGACGAGATCGCCAAGCGCGCTTCTCATCGCCTGGCACAACCTGTCAGCGTCTTTGAGGAGCGTCTCTTCAGACCGTCTACTTCTCTATCGTCATTCGGACCTGACCCTCCACCTGCCCTGCCGCCGCCGCCGGAGCAGGGGGCTCCAGACTACGGGCCTCCTTCGGGTGACCGCGTCCTTCTAGCATTGGCACGGCAGGAGGGAGTGGACTGGATCCTCGAGCTCAAGGCCTTCCTCATTAGCAGCAGGCTTCCCGAGGATGAAGAGGAGGCCAAAAGGATCGTGCACCAAGCTTTGGGCTACTGCGTCAAGGATGGTGACTTGTACCGGCGTCACCCAAACGGCGTCGCTCTAAAGTGCATATCTACTCACCAAGGCCAGGAGCTTCTCAGGGACATCCATGCCGGCGAGTGCGGCCATCATGCTTCTGCTGCAACTCTAGCCGCAAAGGCATATCGAAGTGGCTTCTACTGGCCTTCAGCGCTCAGAGATGTGGTGGAGATGGTCAAGAGGTGCGAGGCGTGCCAATTCCATGCCAAGCAGATCCACCAGCCGGCGCAGGAGCTGCAAACCATCCCACTCACTTGGCCCTTTGCAGTTTGGGGGCTGGACATCCTTGGTCCGTTCCCGAGAGCACAAGGGGGCTACCGCTACCTCTACGTCGCCATAGACAAATTCACCAAATGGGCGGAGGTGGAACTGGTGTGCACCATCCTGGCCAGGTCCGCAGTCAAGTTCATCCGTGGGCTGGTCTGTCATTTTGGTGTGCCTAACCGCATAATCATCGACAACGGCAGCCAGTTCACCAGCGGACTGTTTTGGGAGTACTGTGCATCGGCCGGCATCAAGATCTGTTTCACTTTTGTCGCCTACCCCCGGAGCAATGGCCAAGCCGAGCATGCTAACGCCGAGGTCCTCAAGGGACTCAAGACGAAAAGCTTCAACGCCAAGCTCGAAGCCTATGGCAAAAAATGGTTAGACAACCTCCAATCCATCTTGTGGTCCATCAGGACTATCGCCACAAAACCCACTAGAGAGACCCCTTTCTTCTTGGTCTATGGGGCGGAGGCTGTTCTTCCCACCGACGTCAAGTTCGGGTCACCAAGAGTGCTCGCCTTCGACGAAATTTGCCAAGAGGACCTCATCAAGGATCGCCTCCTCCTGCTTGAAGAAGCTCGGTGCCAAGCCGCACTCCGCACCGCGAGGTACCAGCAAGGACTATGCTGCTACCATAGCCGCCATGTTCGAGCAAGGACTCTGGAAGTCGGCGACCTGGTGCTGAGGAGAATACTCTCTCGCGAGGGCCTGCACAAGCTGTCCCCAATGTGGGAAGGACCCTTCAAGGTGACACACATCGCCAGGCCAGGCTCGGCACGGCTGGAGATCGCAGAAGGCGTGCCGGTGGGGAACCCGTGGAACATAGCTCATCTGTGAAAGTTCTACCCTTAGGTTCCTCACGAGGAGATAAAGACCGTTTTCACGGCACTTCTATCAGCTCAAACTGCTTTTAAGCACTGATATTAAGTTATTGCGCAACATAGCGCCTCTACTTCAGCATGATGGCATGAAGTCCATTTATTTTCTGTTGTACTCCACGCGAAAGGGGGCTAGGCATGGTGTCTATGCTGGGGCCTTCGCCCGGAAAATAGCAAGCCCAAAAAACCCAAAGGGAGTGAGCTCTGGTCAGGGGTGATGGCCCTGTTATCGATCACCTCCGAATACCCATGGTGCTTAGTTCCTCGCGAAGTACACCGAAAAATAAAAAATCTTTGAGGAAAGTCCAAGGTGTGCCCAAGGCACCCGCTAAGGACCAGCACCTCATGAGCAACCCTCACGAGGTGGCAAGGATGCATCGATGCAACAAGCATCCGCAGGAAGATTCCCTCTACTGAGGAAGGCCTAACGTGGCAGGATTATTGAAGACCAAGGCCGCTCCGATCATCTTGCGAAGGAGACGCAGATCCAGAGGTCCGCGCCAGGCCCTTCACCTCATGAGCAACCCTTGCGAGGTGTCGATGGTCTCTGGGCTCTCTTAAGCGTTGATGTTTTCACGTCTGTGAGGGTCCAGCTTCCCTCAACGACGAGGAAGGCCCCGTGAATTGCCACACGCGGCAATTTGCTCTTAGCTGCTGGCACAGATAGTGCCGCGCTCCTCCACGACAGAGAAGGTCCCTATGTTGGTCACAGGGGCATCTTATTCGCCTTCTTTTTTTGTTTGTTTTATCAACTTGTTTTTTCTGTTTTTGGGGATTTGGGGTTTTTTCTTTTCCAACTCTTTCTTCGACTTCTTGTCTCTGGAATCATCCAATGTGTCATCGGCGCCGACCCCATCTCGAGCTCCGAGGCGAAGGGAGGCCTCCCGTCGACGCTAACAGCTCACTAGGGCTCTCGAGCGTGCGAATGACCGGGACAATGAAGAGCAGTGAGAAGCGAAATGCAAGATAGCTAATAAGCGGATTTCATTGAAGCAATCTCATCGAGGGGACGAGCAAAGGCACGGTGGGGCATACCCCGCCAGTGAGGACTACACAACAAAAGAAGGGAGGAGACTAGCTCCCCTTCCCAGAAGACTACCGTGCCAGGATCTCCTCTTCACTGCGTCGCGGGCTGGGGGTAGGTGCGGCGGACGCCACCGGTGGTGAATATCCGAACCAAAGCCTCCAGCGTCCCCAGCTTGAAGCGGAAGACGAGGTGGTTGCCAACGCGAAGGCGATGGCCGAGGGCGAAGGCCCTCCAGTGGCCGGAGAGGACGGCATTGCCGCCCACCCTGAGGAGGATGTCCACAGGCCAGAAGAGGTCTGGCCTGCTCTGCTCCCCCAGGGCAATCTCCCCAGCGGCCACGCCGGGGGCATAAACCACCCTCCGGACTGCGTCGGGCAGCCGGAGGGAGCTGAAGCCCAGAGCGACGACGACGACGAGGAGCTCCAGGAAGCGGGACCCCGGGTCGATGAGGGGTCCTAGCATCGCCGCTGCCAAGTGGCGTGGAGTGGCAACCACTCCATTCACTGGCGGGGCCGGAGGATCTGCAGCAGGGGAGAGGGGGCCCAGGGCGGCCTCCACCTCCCGAAGTACCCGATCAACACTCCCCGGGGCATGGGGAGCAGGCGCCATCGCCAGTGGTGATGGCGAGTTCAGAACGCCTCCGAGCGCGGGAACCCTAAGGGTCAGGGCGCCGGAGGTCCCCGAGGCGGCGCGGTTCGCCTCGTCCTGCCTCGGCGTGCCAATGCGAAGGGGGCTGATACGTCTCCAATGTATCTATAATTTTTGATGCTCCATGCTTGTTTTTACACCATTTGCCTATTGTTTCGTTACACTTCGTGGCACTTTTATGCATTTTCCGAAACTAACCTATTAACAAGTTGCCACAGTGCCAGTTTCCTGTTTTTTGCTGTTTTTGTGTTTCAAAAGTGATACACAGGAAATATTCTCGGAATTGGACAAAACAAATTCCTGAAGTCTTATTTTACCCGGAAGCTTCTAGAGATCCGAAGGAGGGTAGGAGAGGGGCCACTAGGGCCCCACATGCAGGGGTGGCGCAGCTAGGCCCCTGGCCATGCGGGCCCCGTGTGAGGGCGCCTGGCTCCTCCTCTGACATCGCCCCTTCGCCTATAAAGACCCTCCGACGGAAAAAATCTAAGTACCCGATCACTTTTCCAGAACACATCGCGATCCACCGCCACCGTCGACCCGAAGATCGGGAAGGTCCAGAAGCTCTTCCCGGCACCCTACCAGAGAGGGGAATCGCCACCGGAGGTCTTCTTCATCACCATGCTTGCCTCCGGAGCGATGAGTGAGTAGTCTACCTTGGACTATGGGTCCATAGCAGTAGCTAGATGGTTGTCTTCTCCACCATGTGCTTCATGTTTAGATCTCATGAGCTGCCCTACATGATTGAGATCACCGTTATGTAATTCTACATGTTTGGTTTGTTGGGATCCGATGAATATTGGTGTTTATGATTGAGTTGCTGTACTGAATATTATCTTTTGTTTTCTCTATGTTGTTTATGATCTTGCATGCTCTCCATTGTTAGTAGCTATCTTGGCCGAGTAGTTGCTAGTGACTCCAAGAGGGGGTATTTATGCTCGATAGTGGGTTCATGCCTCTATTTCACCTGGGGGAGTGACAGAAACCTCTAAGGTGGTAGATGTGCTGTTGCTACTAGGGAGAAAACAACATTCATATGCTCAAGGGCATATGCTTTGTTTACATTACACAATTTGCTTAATACAGTTATCTGTTGTTCGCAACTTAATACTCATGGGGTGTTCGGATTGATATCCCCGGGAGTGGATTATTAGTCATAGATGCAGTTGGATGGCGGTCTATGTATTTTGTTGTAATGCCCAGAGTAAATCTCATAGTGATCTTCTCAACATATCACGTTTATCTTTATTCTATCAATTGCCCAACTATAATTTATTTACCCAGCATGTGTTATTTATTTATGGAGAGACACCACTAGTGAATTGCGGACCCCGGTCCTATTTTTATCATATTGCTATCACCTGTTTACTTTACTCATACTGTTTACTTTCTCGCACTGTTTACTTTACTCGCATACTTTTACTGTTTTCCACTCGATACACTCATAACCTTTGTTTCAAGCAAACCGGTGAGATTGACAACCTCATCGTAAGTTGGGAGCAAAGTATTTGTTTATGTGTGTGCAGGTTCCACGTTGCAGCTAGCAAGCAAAGCTTGGACGAGGCGCCATATATAAATTATTCGCAGCTGTCGCAAACTAGCAAGCATCACCTTCAGTGGTTTGTCTCTCCTCTCCAAGAACGATAAACCTTTGTTTCTTAACTAAGGGAAAACTAGCTGCTATACTCATCACACCTTCCTCTTGGGGTTCCCAATGGGCTGGTCATTCACCATGCACAAGGACCATCTGCTACACGCAGGCAGCTTCTTTTCTGGCGCCGTTGCCGGGGAACGAAGAAGAATAATCTCCCTCGTCAACTGGGCACCATCAAACGCAGCAGCTTCTTTTCTGGCGCCGTTGCCGGGGAGGAAGTAGAAGACTTCTGCGAGGGGAGTTTTCGCACGCACATTCTTTACTTTGTTATTGCTTTGCTTTACTTTATTTATTTTACCTGCATTGCTTTATATCAAAAACCCAAAAAAATTAGAATCCTTGGTAGTTGTTATTTCTTTACTTTAGTTTATCATGCTGTTCCCTAAGTTCATTATGGAAGACCTCTCAGTAGGTAGTGGTTCGATTATTGGAAAAAGTAACATTAAGGAGTTCTTTAATCACATTAGTATGCATGAGGAAGTTGAGGAAAAGCCTTTGGTTGAGTTAGCTCCTAGTTATGAAGTTGCTTCTGCTCATTTAGTTCACATGTTAGAAGCTAGGTTTGCTAGTCTTAATCCTTTTATGCAATACATGTTCCTTAAGCTTCATGAAATTGAGGATCCCAAAAAGAAAGCTTTTATCTTGGAAACTTTGCGTATAGAATTTAGAGATGTTGCAATTGAGGCTAGGAAAGTTTTTAAGAAGTTTGATAAGCTTGGCTCACCTGTTGAAATAGTTGGTACACCCAACGAAGAATCTAGATTGCCAATACCTTGTAAGCTTGTAGGAATTCATAATGCCTTGGTAGCTAATACTAGTTGGATTTGTCCTGAAAATCTTTTTGATGAAAATAGTTTACCAAAGCGTGACTACAAGGGATATGCAAAACCTCAAATGGATAGTATTCATTTCTTTATTCCTACTGTGGATCCTGATCCCCCTTTCATTATTACTTGATTCGCAATTTCCTGCGCCTAGCTCGAAGGCGTTAAAGAAAAGCACTCTTGGGAGATAACCCAATGTTTTATTTTCAGTACTTTTTCTTTTATTTGAGTCTTGGAAGTCATTAATACTGTAATGACCGCTCCTTATCTTGTTTATTTCGTTTTTGTGCCAAGAGAAGCCTCTAATTTGAGCGAGGTAAAGATTTGGGGATGTTGCTGTCCTGAAACTGTTTTCGGTGCTGCACCGTAAAAATTCGTATAAATTACCTGTTCATCTTTTGGACCTGCGATTTCTTGTGCATATGCACCAGGTTATATCCAAACTTTTGTTAGTTGAACACTTTTTGATTTGAGGAACATAATACCCCTCAAAAATTCGACCTTTGTCAGCTGTTCAGTTTTGACAGATTTCTACCAATATTTGTTTTTGCCACTTTATCGCTTTCTTTTGAGTTCTTTTGATCACAGAACTTTTGGGGAATTTGCTACAGTAGTATTTGCTTTTTATGTGGTGGTTTTGGGTTGAAACCTGAAGCAAAAAGAGGTTGATTATATGATATGCTTACACTAATGTTGCTAATAGAATTGTGTTTAGTTTTGTATGAAGGAAGTTTTCAAGTGTAGGAATTAGAGAATGATGAGATGAGTTGAAGAATGGACAAAAGCTCAAGCTTGGGGATGCCCATGCATCACCCCAAGAAATATCCAAGAAGTACAAGCGTCAAAGCTTGGGGATGCCCCCGAGGCACCCCTTCTTCATCGGCAAAAATCAGGTCACCTTTCAAAACACTATATTTTTATTGCTTCATGCACTATGTGTTTTTCTTGGAGCGTCAGTTGTTTTAGTTTTCTTAGTTGGTTTAGTTTATTTGTTTTCTGCAATAAATGGTTGGACCCCAACAAATTTCTTTTGGAGGAGATGTACTCGTTTTCATTTGCAAAGAACGCTCTAATTTTCACTCTTATTAAAAATTGAGCGTTCTTCTTTTTCTGCTACTGCTTTTGGTTTTCATTTTTGCCTTGATTTGCATTCAGACCTTGTCATATCTTTTCATCAAGGTGTATTTTTGCCTCTATTCTTTATTGGTTTTCATCAAAAGAGGTGTTTATAAAAATTTCAAATGGTGTTGGAAAAGAGAAAAAGCTTTGTGCAAAATAGTGGTACAAGAAGGAGCTTGTGTAGACTGCGGCTTAGGCTTTTTCATGTCATGCTTGATGTCTTTTTGATAGTATGCTTAGTGGTTTTGATGTAGCATGACTTGTCTCAAATAACTGAGATTGCTTAATGAGCCTTTGAAAAAAATCATGCGTTGTTTTTATTGTATGGAAGCATTATTTTGGTTTTCTCCTTGATGCTTTATTTGGGTTGACTTGGCGCATGCTCACACATGTTAGACTCTTACAAAGTCACCAATAGCCTTCATGATCATTTGGTTTTTGACTTTTGATGCCATCCTATGCTTCTTTTAATGTCGCTTTGTCGCTTTGCATGATTATGGCCATTATTGCTCTCTTAGTTGGTCGCTCCCAGTCTTTTGCTAGCCCTCGCCTTGTACTGAGTATGAGCTCTACTCGTGCATCTAACTCCTAAAAGCCAAAGTTTTCCAAAGTGTCCACCATACATACCTACTAGCAATTTGCTATTCTAAGTAAATTTGACTTGCTTTTATTTTCTCTTCAAATTAAACTCTTACCAGTGTTATGCGAAATTCGGTCAGTAAAGCTCTCACGAACCGGAAGGCACACTTTACTTTTTCCTATTCTTAAAAATTTGACATTGTGGTCTCTTATGTTGAGTTGTTATGCTTGCAAGTTGTAAGTTGGATTCTAGCCCAGCCATGCTGTCATGGGCAAGCTTTCAACATTGCACTTCTTAATTGAGTTGATATCGTGATCTTTTGTTTATGGATGCCCGCGGTGTGAAATGAATTGGGAATCTTGTGGGGATCATGGAGTTTGCATATGTGTTAGGGAAATGCCGGGCCTCCAATCTAAGCCATGCATAGTTCATGGTGGAAATTTGTAGCATACCCATGGTGAACATACAACGACGCATCTCACAATAAAAAGCTAAACAAAAGGGAAAAAAAAGAGATGTCGAGGTGTTTATTGTTTGCTTGTCCTGTCATTTTGGTGTGGGCTTGTTCCATGTCATCGGGCACGGAGGTACCCCATTGGTGGTTCTCAATGATATGCATATACTTACAATTACAAGAGCCTTGCTTGGGACTCTAAGTAAAGTAGCATGAGGTTTGGGTACTCGTATTCACGGGGCACGAGGTTTTCAACTTATGATTTGTCAAGCATATGCATCATAATTGTTCTCGCATTAACTTTAACCATTCAAGATGCTTATGATGGGGGCAATGAGAGCTCAAAGCCGGTAAGTACCATAATTTTTGAAGGTTATAAAACTTGCAATCACTGCTTCCCTCTGCGAAGGGCCTTTCTTCTACTTTTATGTTGAGTCACCACCTTCTTTCTTTATGCACCATTAAGAGAGCATAGTTGTCATTCTTAGTGTGATATGCATTGTCCCAAAGTTCATTGATTGATTCATGATGATTGGTTTCACTTGTTCTTAAATTATTTGTATCTAGTTGCCCTCTTAAACTTGAAGGTGTCCTATGCATTTATGTTTTGCTCTCTTTGAAGGACAAGCTGAAAACCATTTGTATGTTTTTCCTTATGATTTGAACATACATTTGGCTTTCATTGTTTCATTTTCATGATCTTTTGTTTGTGTTCATTTGCATGTTTACAACATGGTTGCTAAGTTCTTATTGTCAAGATTATATCTTAATGCCCATGTTTTAAGTTCTTATGATCCCAGCTCACAAATGCTTACATATATGATCAAGATTGTGTAGGTGCATGTCACCTCAAAAATTATTCTTTTGTTATCACTTACCTACTCGAGGACGAGCAGGAGTTAAGCTTGGGGATGCTTGATACGTCTCCAATGTATCTATAATTTTTGATGCTCCATGCTTGTTTTTACACCATTTGCCTATTGTTTCGTTACACTTCATGGCACTTTTATGCATTTTCCGGAACTAACCTATTAACAAGTTGCCACAGTGCCAGATTCCTGTTTTCTGCTGTTTTTGTGTTTCAGAAGTGATACACAGGAAATATTCTCGGAATTGGATGAAACAAGTTCCTGAAGTCTTATTTTACCTGGAAGCTTCCAGAGATCCGAAGGAGAGTAGGAGAGGGGCCACCAGGGCCCCACATGCAGGGGTGGCACGGCCAGGCCCCTGGCCATGCGGGCCCCGCATGAGGGTGCCTGGCTCCTCCTCTGACATCGCCCCTTCGCCTATAAAGACCCCCCGATGGAAAAAACCTAAGTACCCGATCACTTTTCCAGAACACATCGCGATCCGCCGCCGCCGTTGACCCGAAGATCGGGAGGGTCCAGAAGCTCTTCCCGGCACCCTGCCGGAGAGGGGAATCACCACCGGAGGTTTCTTCATCACCATGCTTGCCTCCAGAGCGATGAGTGAGTAGTCTACCTTGGACTATGGGTCCATAGCAGTAGCTAGATGGTTGTCTTCTCCACCATGTGCTTCATATTTAGATCTTATGAGCTGCCCTACATGATTGAGATCACCGTTATGTAATTCTACATGTTTGGTTTGTTGGTATCCGATGAATATTGGTGTTTATGATTGAGTTGCTGTACTCAATATTATCTTTTGTTATCTCTATGTTGTTTATGATCTTGCATGCTCTCCGTTGTTAGTAGCTATCTTGGTCGAGTAGTTGCTAGTGACTCCAAGAGGGGGTATTTATGCTCGATAGTGGGTTCATGCCTCTATTTCACCTGGGGGAGTGACAGAAACCTCTAAGGTGGTAAATGTGCTGTTGCTACTAGGGAGAAAACAACATTCATATGCTCAAGGGCATATGCTTTGTTTACATTACACACTTTGTTTAATGCAGTTATCTGTTGTTCGCAACTTAATACTCATGGGGTGTTCAGATTGATATCCCCGGGAGTGAATTATTAGTCATAGATGCAGTTGGATGGCGGTCTATGTATTTTGTTGTAATGCCCAGAGTAAATCTCATAGTGATCTTCTCGACATATCACGTTTATCTTTATTCTATCAATTGCCCAACTGTAATTTGTTTACCCAGCATGTGTTATTTATTTATGGAGAGACACCACTAGTGAACTGTGGACCCTGGTCCTATTTTTATCATATTGCTATCACCTGTTTACTTTACTCGTGCTGTTTAATTTCTCACATTGTTTACTTTACTCGCATACTTTTACTGTTTTCCACTCGATACACTCATAACCTTTGTTTCAAGCAAACCGGTGAGATTGACAACCTCATCGTAAGTTGGGAGCAAAGTATTTGTTTGTGTGTGTGCAGGTTCCACGTTGCAGCTAGCAAGAAAAGCTTGGATGAGGCACCATATATAAATTATCCGCAGCTGTCGCAAACTAGCAAGCATCACCTTCAGGCGTTTGTCTCTCCTCTCCAAGAATGATAAATCTTGGTTTCTTAACTGAGGGAAAACTAGCTGCTATACTCATCACACCTTCCTCTTGGGGTTCCCAACGAGCTGGTCATTCACCACGCACAAGGACCATCTGCTACATGCCAGCAACTTCTTTTCTGGCGCCGTTGCCGGGGAACGAAGAAGAATAATCTCCCTCGTCAACTGGGTGCCATCAAATGCAGCAGGGGCCGCCGGCACTGGGCGTCCACCGGGCCGGGATCTTCACCTTGTTCTCGCTGCCCGGGGGACGTCCGCGGTCCTTGGCCCCAGAGCTTGGTCCAGCGGCGGCGACGGAGGCGGAGGGGTCCATCAGCTTGGAGGCGTGGAGGAAGAAGTGGCACTGGAGGAAGGAGGTGAAGTGCTGGAGGTCTCGAGGAGAGTCTATTTAAAGGGGGCATTCAGCATCGATGTGTTAAATTTCAGCACGGGAATCGAAGCGTTGGCGCAACGCTCCGTAGTGAAGCGACGCGCCATCATGACGGTTTGACGCCTCGGAGACTGTAGCGTCGCCCGCCATTTCGTCTCACCAGCTGTGGCCGTGCCACATGTCCGGAGCCTCTGCTTCTTCACATGGTCCTCTGACCACGCCGTTGACACGTGCTGTTGGAGGGCCCAGCAGCTTCTGGGCCCCCCGGCCCTTCGCTCCCTCAAGAGGGCGCGTTCGCGGGCCGGGCTCCCGGGGGCTACTATCGGTGTTCTGGATACCGGGGTATACCGGTCCACCTGCTCCTGGGCCCCGTCATTGGCCCATCTTCAGCCCAGGGGAGAACCAATGACCCAAGCTATGGAGAAGACCCTCGTGAGGAGGCGCCTCACGAGGAGAACGACGGTGGAAACTGCTAAGGACCAGAAGACCTCCTCACGAGCCCCCACTGGTGAGGAGAAGGACCAAGTCCACGTCAGCTCAGTGCGTTGGCGTGCAGAGCAAGAAGATAAAGGACAGAAGACCACGTACCACCCAGGCTACCCCCGACAGGGAGGAGACCAACTTTCGCTATGCCTGCCCAAAGCGGCACAGTGGTTGTTGGCCACCCCCATAAAAATAGCATGGACGGTGCAGGGCGCCAGAGGAAGACGTCAGCTTCCTCCACCCACTCCTGTGGACTGGTGCCACTACCCTACGAAGACTATGTCTACGAAAGAGTGTAGTCTACGGCTGTCCTCCCTCCTTGCCCGTGTGTGTGGCAACCCCTTCCCCAAGAAGATAAGGGGAAGGAGGACCTTGGCACTATAAAAGGAGGGGAGGCCACCCCTTAGATGGAATCGGATCTTCTCCAAGTTGCTAGCTGGGCACACAGGTTCTTCAACCTCTGGCCAGCTAGAACTTTGTAACCAAGACCTTGTACTCCTCGCGAGGTGTCGCGTTGTAATACAAGAAGGCAGGAAGTAGGGGTGTTACCTCACCACGAGGGCCCTGAACCTAGGTAAAGCTCGATGTCTCTCTCTCTGCAGTGCGTAGCGCATTCGACAACTCGAGGCTTTCGTCACCGTGCTTCATTGCGATCCTAGATCTCACACGTTCAGCCCCCTGCGTTTGAATCTTTGGGTCCGTCACGTGGTACCCCGTGTTTTTGCGACACGAAATCCATCGACAAAATACTCCTTCCATAAAGAATAGAGTTTTAGGGTTTGTGGAGAGGAGAACATAAAAATAGGTTTTATTTAAAAGATAGAAGGAAAATAATTTACACTGGACAATATAATACATTGATGGGTTTTGAATAGGTTAGGCCACAGGCCTACCTGAAGATCATATCTGCACACAAGCAACTCATCAAAGTCAAACAAAGTCACACAAAATCAACTCACCCACAAGGTCAATCATTAGCAACTAATCTAGCATCACTAGAAGCAATGGTTGAACAAGTATTCAATAGTGATCAAGCCATGGAAAAGTTCAAAGGAGTTTTAAAGAAAGGACTAAGGCTTTGGTAGATATTTTCAGAAACAAATGGATACATAAACATCTCCTTTATCAAGTTTTTCCAAAGGTGTTTTGAAAAAACCACTTTATCGAAGGTTTATAAAATAGTAGTTTTATAAAATAGGTGGATCGCAACTCTATGTCCCTGTAGTTTTATAAATACTTAGTTTTGGTAAAGCTTTTGTTCTTAAAATAGATCTTGGCTCCTATTTTGGCAAGTTAAAATACTTTGAAATAAAGAAGGTGTCAAGATTCTTTGTTTTGAGAAGAAGGCTAGCAACCCATAAGATGGCCTGATCACTAGATCACAAGGATTGAGTTGGTCCACCAACTATTCCATCAGACAACACTCTTGCAAGCAAGATTTTCACAACAAACCAGGCAAACCTACAGGAAATCTATTTTCTTTGTCTGTTTGAAAAAAGTTTTTGTTGGCCCTCATTTTGCCTGACTTAATAGTACTTAATCTTGGTTACAAAAGTTGGGGTGTTACAACACCGTTGTCAGGGAGAAAGAGGATTTCTGCAAGGGGAGTCTCTCACTTCCAATCTTTTTACTTTGTTATTGTTTTGCTTAGTTTCTCTTTACTTTTGTTTGCATCTTTTTATCAAAAATACAAAAAAAAAATTCCTATTTCAAGTTGCTTTTATGTCTAGTCTAGTTACTATTACTATGTCACCGGAGGAAACAATCTTCACTTTCAAACAAAGGAGTGAAGAGAGTTTTGAAGAAGCTTGGTCTAGAGTTTATGATTCTCATGGTAAACCTAAACCTAGAATGACTCCAGGCTTGCTCCTTAGTAGCTTTTACTTTGGCCTTGTTTTTTGTTATAGATATGCTTTGGATGCTATAGCAGGAGGAGATTTCCTTCATTGTGATGGGGATCAAGCTTTTAATGTTATAAAAAGGTTGATTGCAATATATAGCTCACCTAGTAAATTTGATTCCTCCCTTGTGAGCATTTATGCTAGATTAAACACTCTTGAGGCGAATACTACTTGTTTAAAAAGAATGTTATAGTATGCTGTGTGAGCATCATGATTATGTGCCAATAAATTCTAAACCCTGAAGTTGGCTCCCTACAGTACAAGTTGTTATAAATGGTGGAACATTTTATGCTCGTTGTGATATTATGTCTGAATTTTGCCTGATGCCTAAAGATATTTATGAATCTTTGAGTCTTTGGGGACTTTCTGAGGGTGGAGAAGGAATATCCCTTACTAATAATGCCACTATATTACCCGTTGGAGTAGCTGAAGGAGTATTTACAAAAATCCTAGGGAGAATGGTATCCACTGATTATCTTGTTATTAAATGTGTAGGGAATGGACAAATCACACTTGGAAGATCTTTGCTAAAACTCCTAGGAGCAATAATAGATGTGGGAAAAGGCACCATGAAGTTCACTTCCTCACCACGCAATTGTCATAATTTTCCTAAAAGTAAGAGTAAAGGAAAGAGAGGTAGATGTAAGGCATCCGGTGTTCTTGATGCTTCTTCACTTGAAAATACTTGATTCTTAATTTTTGCGCCTAGCTGAAAGGTGTTAAAGAAAAGCACTCTTTTTGGGAGATAAACCAATGTTTTCTTTTCAGTAATTTTTTATTTTGTTGAGTCTTGGAAGTTGTTACTACTTTAATGACCTCTCCTTGTCATTTTTATTTCATTTTTGTGCCAAGGATAGCCTCGAATTGGAGGAGGTAAAATTTGGGGAAGTTGTTGTCCCGAAACAGAATTCTGCGCTTCACCATAAAAATTAGTGAAAATTTCCAAAACGTCATTTTGATCTGCGATTTCTTGTGCACATGCCCCAGGTTATTATCTAACTTTCATTAGTTTTGCACTTTTCGATTTGAGCTATAGAAGATTTTTTAGAAAAATCCATCTTTACCCGCTGTTCTATTTTGACAGATTTCTGCAACTATTTGCGCTTGCCTCTTGATCTCTTTCTTTTTGAGTTCCTTTGATCATGGAACTTTTAAAAGAAGTTGCTACAGTAGATAATGTTTAAAAAAAATCAAAAGCTTCATCATTTTTGCAGGTTATCCCAATGGCTACGCACTGGATCCGTACGTGGTCTTATCTCCAACCATTTGAGCAGCGGGATGTCATGGATTCTGGGTGCAACCGTTTGGACACGGTCGCACGGGACTTATTCAACCAATTTGGTTGGTGGCATGATAATAGGATTACATTCTCTTAAGTTATCATGACAGTTTTGTCTTCTATTTTCTGTTGGCTGATTCATGTTGCCACTTTGGCTGATCCATGACTTGTAATAAGCTTTGTATAACTTCGTAATAAGTTAATAAAATAGCCATATGCATCGATTGATGCAGAGGCTGGGGTCTCTACCCCCTTTTCTAAAAAAAGTAGATAATTTTTTAATGAATATATTATTAGTCATAGATGCAGTTGGATTATGGTCTATATATTATGTTGTAATACCCAAGTGAATCTCATAGTGATCTTCATGAAATGTACATGCATTGTTATGCATCCTTTATTTTGTCAATTGCCCAACCGTAATTTATTTACCAAGCATGTTATTTATCTTTATGGAGAGACGCCTCTAGTGAACTGTGGACCCG
The DNA here is from genome assembly GCA_007115705.1 of Dactylis glomerata. NCBI lineage: Eukaryota > Viridiplantae > Streptophyta > Magnoliopsida > Poales > Poaceae > Dactylis > Dactylis glomerata. The sequence goes on from QXEO01000492.1 coordinate 1,929,100, forward strand.
GTCCATTCTTTTACATATATATTACCATCTACTGAAAGCATCATTTACTTTCCGCAAGCTTTATTTACTTTATTGCAAACAAACAACTTTTTCCACACGATACATCTAATCCTTTGTTTACAGCAAACCAGTGAGATTGACAACCTCACTGCAAGTTGGGGCAAAGTATTTTGGTTGTGTTGTGTGTAGGTTCCACATTGCTGCTGGCGCTGGTAGTGCGCCCCGCCAAAAGCCAGTTAGCAACAACCTTTAGAAGTGGTTTCTTTCTCCTACTGGTCGATTAAACTTTGGTTTCGTACTGAGGGAAAACTTACTGCTGTGCTCATCACACCTTCCTCTTGGGGTTCCCAACCGGTCCGTCAACACCGCACCATCAAGGCAGCATAGGGGAAAGAGAGATGTGATGTCCTGATACATCTTCAGATTGTTGAAGCCAAAGAGAAAGATAGGAGAGGAGATAAGATGGGGGAACCCCTGCAATGCAGGAATATCATGCTTGGTCTCATGGTCAGGGGAGAGGTCACCATCATGCTCATGCTCTGGGAAGAGGAGCATGCCGTGATTGCGGTCGGGGCAGACGAGGCCGCCACCGCCGCACCGCCACTTTCCTTGCAAGCTCCGGAATGTCTGCTCGCGAGATCGACCCAACATGACCCACAGCCTCTCGGGGAAGTAATGGAGGATTAACAGCATGCCGCACCTATGTATGGCGGCCGCCGCCGGCCTCCCGCACTCGTCCCCATGGCCAGCGACAAGGGGGAGATATTAGTGGCGGCTAGGGTTTGAAGATGGGAGGATGAGGAAGAAAGAAAAGAGGAAACGAGAGTTGGTGGCAGCTAGGGATGACCCTAACCCTCTCTCCATTGCCAAGTGAGTGCTTTAGCTATGGCCGGCGTGCCTGATATGTTGCAAATGTATCTATAATTTTTGATGTTCCATGCTTGTTTTACACCAATTACTTTATGTTTTGTTTATATTTTGTGGCATTTTTATGCATTTTCTGGAACTAACCTACTAACAAGATACCACAGTGCCAATTCTTGTTTTCTGTTGTTTTTCTATTCCAGATTTTTACCAAAGGAAATATTCTCGGAATTGGATGAAACAAAAGCCAAATTTCCTATTTTTCTAACGAAGATGGTGTCCAAAAGGGAGACGGAGATGAGTCGGGAGGCGGCCGCACCATAGGGTGGCACGGGCCTACCTCTGGCCATGCAGCCCTATGGTGTGGGCCCCTTGGGCATCTACCGACCTCGCCCTTCCATCTATATATTGCCCCCGATGCGAAAACCCTAAATAATTAAGCCTCCATCCATGAAAAGTTCTGCAGCACCGCCGCCATCGAAGACAAGTTTCGAGGGACAGAAATCTCTGTTCTAACATCTTACCGAGATGGGGAATTGCCCTCGGAGCCATCTCCATCAACTCCACCGCCATCTTCATCACCGTTGCTGACTCCCATGATGAGGAGGGAGTAGTTCTCCCCCGAGGCTGAGGGCTCTATCGGTAGCTATGTGGTTTATCTCTCTCTCCCATGGTGTGATCTTTATGTGATCATGAGCTTTGTAATCTGATTGAATAAGTAGATGTTACTCTTCATCTATTATGCTACTCAAGTGCTTTTCTTAATGTGATATATGGAGACACCTTGTTCCATGGTGTGAAGGTGACAGTGTGCGCACCGTGTGTGGCTCTTAGGCTAAAGATTACAGAAATACTTATCATGAGTTATAATTTGAGTTGGTGTCTCTATGAAATTGTGGTGTTTGTCTGGAACCATCTAGGGCACTCAAGCTGACAGTGTGGGGTTACTTAGATGGGGAATGCAAACTTTAAGGTGTGCTTTTACAACCCTACATGGTGAATTGGTTTTCGTTATCCATCTATAGAGTAGTTCAAAGTAGCATAGTGAAGAAAAGATATTTATGTATTCCATTATGATATCATTGTTGAGAGTGTCCACTAGTGAAAGTATGATCCCTAGGCCTTGTTTCTAAGCATTGAAACACTGTTTACAACCAGTTCTGCTACATGTTTGCTTGCTGCCATTTTTATTTCAGTTTGCAATTACCACTTATAATCATCCATATTACTTGTATTTCACTATCTCTTTGCCGAACTAGTGTGCCCATACACCTAACAAGTGTATTGAGTGTGTTGAGTACACAAGAGACTTCTTGTATTATAACATCCCCAAAATTTGAAACGATTTAAAATTTTGCACACATGAAAGCATACCATCATTTCATGCACATGCATTCATATCATCATCTTATGCACCTAAGTTCCTAAGGTTGGACCTACTTTTCTTTTGAATCAAAATCTTTCCCTGTAAAGTTTCAAACAATAGGGGAAAATATTTTACAAAATTCGAAATTGGTTTTAATCGATTTGGAATCTTTATGCAAGTTTTACAAAAGAAAATCAGAAAAGGAAAAGAGAAAAGAAAAGGGAAAAAAGGAAAAGGGCCGCCGGCGACGTTTCCGCCTGAAACCAGAAATGGCCTACAGCCCAGTAACCTCCCGCCCGAACTGGTACCTTCCCCCTCCTTTCTTTTCTTGCTAACAGGTGGGGCCCGCGTGCAGGCCATGTCACCGTCGTCTTCCCCGGCCAAAACTCACGCGCGTGACGAGCCTGCGCAGTAACTCGCCCCCCCCGCCCTCTTCAATCCGATGATTCCCTACCCGATTTGATGCACACCTGTGCCTATAAGAGGCCCTCACCCTCCTCGACCACCTCCACCTCCTCTCAGATCTTCCCTGCCGCCAGGCTGCTTGCAGGCAAGCTCCAGATCTTGCAGACACCGACGGTCGCCAGTGACGTTTCCGGTGAGCTCTCGCCTTTCCCCGACTTCTAACCAGTGCCATTCTTCTCCTCTCATCCTCGCGCACCTCACTGACAAGGTTTGGCTCTTGTTTGCTTGCGGGTTCGAGCAGAGCATCCACGACCGATGCTACCGTCTGCAAGAGGAGCTCCGGTGAGCGATTCCAGCCGTCATCGTCCCCGCCATCCTTTGCCACCTCACCACCGAGACCGCCTTGACCCCTTCTCCCTCCCGGTGAGCTCCTCGGTCTCCTTTTCATCTCCATGGTCTTGCTCTAGGTCATGCCGATGCGTCGCCGCCGTGCAGCAATGCTCTAGTGAGTCTCCGACAACCTAGGGTTAGGATTGCGTTCTGGACCATCGGATCTTGTTTAAACGCTCATGGTTAGATCACTTATTCAAACAGGTATGCTAGATCTGACATGTCCGTTTTAAATTAGATCCAATGCTCCAAAAACGTCAATCCGACCGAATAGGTATCAACCAATAGAAAGCCGCTGCGTGTCAGCCTGAGGATTAACCCGATCTGTTTTAGTTTTTAAATTTCAAAAACTTGTTTAAACTTCAAAAATTCATATCTTGAGTTCAACAAATCCAAATTTAGTAAATTTTATGTCCCTAGATTCAGAAAAATGAGAAGAACCTATTTCTAGCATAAAATTTCACTTTTGTCCCTGCTTGTCGATGGATTTCGTGTCGCAAGAACATGGGGTACCACACGACGGACCCAAAGATTCGAACGCAGGGGGCCGAACGTGTGAGATCTAGGATCGCAACGAAGCACGGTGATGGAAGTCTCGAGCTGTTGAACGCATTACGCACTGCAGAGAGAGACGCCGAGCTTTACCCAGGTTCAGGGCCCTCGTGGTGAGGTAACACCCCTACTTCCTGCCTTCTTGTATTGCAACGCGACACCTCGCGAGGAGTACAAGGTCTTGGTTACAAAGCTCTAGCTGGCCAGAGGTTGAAGAACCTGCGTGCCCAGCTAGCAACTTGGAGAAGATCCAATCCGATCTAAGGGGTGGCCTCCCCCTCCTTTTATAGCGCCGAGGTCCTCCTTCCCCTTATCTTCTTGGGGAAGGGGTTGCCACACACACGGCCAAGGAGGGTGGACAGCTGTAGACTACACTGCTATAGACGTGGTCTTCGTAGGGTAGTGGCGCCGGTCCACAGGAGTGGGTGGAGGAAGCTGACATCTTCCCCTGGCGCCCTGCACCGTCCACGCTATTTTTAGGGGGGTGGCCAACAACCACTGTGCCGCTTGAGGCAGGCACAGCGAAAGTTGGTCTCCTCCCTGTCAGGGGGTGGCATGGGTGGTACACAGTCTTCTGCCCATTATCTTCTTGCTCTGCACGCAAGCGTGCTGAGCTGACATGGGTGTGCCTCCTCTCCTCACCAGCAAGGGCTCGTGAGGAGGTCTTCTGGTCCTTAGCAGTTTCTGTCGTCGTTCTCCTCACGAGGCGCCTCCTCGTGAGGGTCTTCTCCGTAGCTTGGGTCATTGATTCTCCCCTGGGCTGAAGATGGGCCGATGACGGGGCCCAGGAGCAGGTGGACTGGGATACCCCGGTATCCAGAACATCAACAGTAGCCCCCGGGAGCCCAGCCCGCGAACACGCCCTCTTGAGGAAGCGAAGGGTCGGGGGCCCCCGAAGCTGCTGGGCCCTCCAACGGCACGCGTCAACCGCACGGTCAGAGGACCATGTGAAGAAGCAGAGGCTCCAGACACGTGGCGCGGCCGCAGCTGGTGAGACAAAACGGTGGGCGATGCTAGGGTCCCTGAGGCATCAACCCGTCATAATGATGAGTCGCTTGACTGCAGAGTGCTGCGCCAATGCTTCGATTCCTGTGCAGGGATTTGATGCATCGACGCCGGATGCCCCCCTTAAATAGGTCCTCCTCGAGACCTTCGGCACTTCACCTCCTTCCTCCAGTGCCATTTATGCTTCCACTCCCCTGAGCTCATGGATCCTTCCAACTCCTCCGCCGCCGCTGGATCGAGCTCTGGGGCGAAACGCCGCGGACGCCCTCCGGGCAGCGGGAATAAGGTGAAGATCCTAGCCCGGTGGACGCCCGGCGCCGGCGGCCCCCTCCGCATTGGCGCGCCGAGGCAGGGCGAGGCAAACCGCGCTACCTCGGGGACCCCCAGTGCCCTGACCCTCAGGGGTCCCGCGCGTGGAGGCGCTCTAAACTCGCCGTCGCCGCTGGCGGCAGCGCCTGCTCCCCGCGCCTCAGGAAGCGTCGATCGGGTCCTGCGGGAGGTGGAGGCCACCTTGGGCCCCCCCTCTCCCTACTGCAGATCCTCCGGCCCCGTCGGCGAACAGAGTGGTGGCCACTCCGCGCCACTTGGCGGCGGCGATGCTGGGACCCCTCATCGGCCCGGGGTCCCGCTTCTTGGAGCTCCTCGTCGTCGTCGACGCCCTGGGCTTCAACTCCCTCCGGCTGCCCGACGCCGTCCGGAGGGTGGTTTACGCCCCCGGCGTGGCCGCCGGGGAGATTGCCCTGGGGGAGCAGAGCAGGCCAGATCTCTTCTGGCCTATGGACATCCTCCTCGGGGTGGGCAGCAATGCTGTCCTCTCCAGCCGCTGGAGGGCCTTCGCCCTCGGCCATCGCCTCCGCGTCGGCGACTTCCTCGTCTTCTGTTTCAAGCTAGGGACGCTGGAGGCTACGGTGCGGATCTTCACCGCCGGTGGCGTCCGCCGCACCTATCCCCAGCCCACGGCGCAGTGAAGAGGAGGTCCTGGCACGGTAGTCTTCTGGGGAGGGGAGCTAGTCTCCTCCCCTCTTTTGTCGCGTAGTCCTCGCCGGCGGGGTATGCCCCGCCGTGCTTTGCTCCTTCCCCCACTGGGGGCATTTTAATGGAATCCGCTTGTTAATCATCTTGCTATTCTTCATTGTCCTGGTCATTCGCCCGCTCGAGAGCCCTAGTGAGTTGTTGGCGTCGACGGGAAGCCTCCCTTCACCTCAGAGCTCGAGATGGGGTCGGCGTCGATGACACATTGGACGATTCCTGAGACAAGAAGTTGAAGAAAGAGTTGGAAAAGAAAAAACCCCAAATCCCCGAAAACGGAAAAACAAGTCGGTAAAACAAACGAAAAAAGAAGGCGAACAAGATGCCCCTGTGACCGGCATAGGGACCTTCTCCGTCGTGGAGGAGCGCGGCACTATCTGTGCCAGCAGCTAAGAGCAAATTGCCGCGCGTGGTGATTCACGGGGCCTTCCTCGTCGTTGAGGGAAGCTGGACCCTCACGGACGTGAAAACGTCGATGCTTAAGAGAGCCTAGAGACCGTCGACACCTCACAAGGATTGCTCATGAGGTGAAGGGCCTGGCGCGGACCTCCGGATCCGCGTCTCCTTCGCAAGATGATCGGAGTGGCCTTGGTCTTCAATAATCCTGCCACGTTAGGCCTTCCTCGGTAGAGGGAATCTTCCCGTGGATGCTGGTGCATCGACGCATCTTTGCTTCCTCGTGAGGGTTGCTCACGAGGTGCTGGTCCTTAGCGGGTGCCATAGGCACACCTTGGACTTTCCTCGAAGATTTTTTATTTTTCGGTGTACTTCGCGAGGAACTAAGCACCATGGGTGTTTGGAGGTGATCGATAACAGGGCCGTCGCCCCCGACCAGAGCTCACTCCCTTCGGGTTTTTTGGGCTTGCTATTTTCTGGGCGAAGGCCCTAGCATAGACACCGTGCCTAGCCCCTTTCCGCGTGGAGTACAACAGAAAATAAATGGACTTCATGCCATTTTGATGTCATGCCGAAGCAGAGGCGCTATATTACGCGATAACTTAATATCAGTGCTTAAGAGCAGTTTGAGCTGATACAAGTGCCATGAAAACGGTCTTTATCTCCTCGTGAGGAACCTAAGGGTAGAACTTTCGCAGATGAGCTATGTTCCACAGGTTCCCCACCGGCATGCCTTCTGCGGTTTCCAGCCACGCCGAGCCTGGCCTGGCGATGTGCGTCACCTTGAAGGGTCCTTCCCACATTGGAGACAGCTTGTGCAGGCCCTCGCGAGAGAGTATTCTCCTCAGCACCAGGTCGCCGACCTCCAGATTCCTTGCTCGGACATGGCGGCTATGGTAGCGGCGTAGTCCTTGCTGGTACCTCGCGGCGTGGAGCGTGGCTTGGCACCGAGCTTCTTCGAGCAGGAGGAGGCGATCCTTGATGAGGTCTTCTTGGCGAATTTCGTCGAAGGCGAGCACTCTTGGCGACCCGAACTTGACGTCGGTGGGAAGAACAGCCTCCGCCCCATAGACCAGGAAGAAAGGGGTCTCTCCAGTAGGCTTGGTGGCGGTAGTCCTGATGGACCACAAGATGGATTGGAGGTTGTCTAACCATTTTTTGCCGCAGGGTTCGAGCTTGGTGTTGAAGCTTTTCGTCTTGAGTCCCTTGAGGACCTCGGCGTTTGCACGCTCGGCCTGGCCATTGCTCCGGGGGTAGGCAACGGAGGCAAAGCTGATTTTGATGCCGGTCGAAGCACAGTACTCCTGGAACAGCCCGCTGGTGAACTGGCTACCGTTGTCGGTGATTATGCTGTTAGGCACACCAAAACGATAGACCAGCCCACGGATGAACTTGACTGCGGACCTGGCCGGGATGGTGCACACCGGCTCCACCTCCACCCACTTGGTAAACTTGTCGATGGCGACGTAGAGGTAGCGATAGCCCCCTTGTGCTCTGGGGAATGGACCAAGGATGTCCAGCCCCCAGACTGCAAAGGGCCAAGTGAGTGGGATGGTTCGCAGCTCCTGCGCCGGCTGGTGGATCTGCTTAGCATGGAATTGGCACGCCTCGCACCTCTTGACCATCTCCGCCGCATCCCCGAGCGCTGAAGGCCAGTAGAAGCCACTTCGATACGCCTTTGCGGCTAGAGTAGATGCAGAAGCATGGTGGCCACACTCGCCGGTATGGATGTCCCTGAGAAGCTCCTGGCCTTGGTGAGTAGATATGCACTTCAGAGCGACGCCGTTTGGGCGACGCCGGTATAAGTCACCATCCTTGATGCAGTAGCCCGAAGCTTGGCGCACGATCCTTTCGGCCTCCTCTTCATCCTCGGGAAGTCTGCTGCTGGTGAGGAAGGCCTTGAGCTCGAGAATCCAATCCACTCCCTCCTGCCGTGCCAATGCCAGAAGGACGCGGTCACCCAAAGGAGGCCCGCAGTCCGGAGCCCCCTGCTCCGGTGGTGGCGGCAGGGCAGGTGGAGGGTCTGATCCTGATGACGGTGGAGAAGCGGACGGCTTGAAGAGACGCTCCTCAAAGACGCCGGCAGGTTGTAGATAGGGTCGCCGGGGGTCCTGATGTTCTTGCCAGCTTCGCCGATGTCGTCGATGGCGCGGTCATGATTTTTGCGGCGGCGCTCGAGGGAGATGCGTGCGTCTTCCGGAGCGTGTTGGACGATTTGGCAGCTGGGCTCCCCGCGCGGCAAAGATGCGGCGCAGGAAACCACCTTCTTGGCCTTGTTGGCCTTCCCATCTCCGGCGCCCGGGGCGTGATGCCCCGCCGCCGGATCTGGGTTCCCCGCGCCCTGGGCTCCTCCCTGGGCCGGGTCTTCGTTGGCGATGGCAACGAGCTCGGTGATTTGAGCGCGCCACCCCTCATGCCCGTCGTCAGTGGGTTGATAGCGCAACAGCTCCTGCGCCATGGCGAGTGCCTGCGCAGGAGACAGTTGACTCCCAGAACGAGCACGAGAAGTGGCGATGGCGGTGAAGGAGAGCGAAGGCTCTGTACGCCCGGACGGGAGGTAGGAGGATTCCAGATCTTCCTCCTCTTCCTTCTTGGCCGAAGCTTCACGACCATGGAAGATGGGCTCGGTTTGCCCCCAAACAGCGTTGTGGCGGCGAAGATGCTCGAGCTTTGCATTGGCGTCGGCCATGTCGAAGCAGATCTAGGAGAAAACACACCACAGCCCCCTACCTGGCATGCCAAATGTTGATGGATTTCGTGTCGCAAGAACACGGGGTACCACGCGACGGACCCAAAGATTCGAATGCAGGGGGCCGAACGTGTGAGATCTAGGATCGCAACGAAGCACGGTGACGGAAGTCTCGAGCTATCGAACGCACTATGCACTGCAGAGAGAGACGCCGAGCTTTACCCAGGTTCAGGGCCCTCGTGGTGAGGTAACACCCCTACTTCCTACCTTCTTGTATTGCAACGCGACACCTCGCGAGGAGTACAAGGTCTTGGTTACAAAGCTCTAGCTGGCCAGAGGTTGAAGAACCTGCGTGCCCAGCTAGCAACTTGGAGAAGATCCGATCCGATCTAAGGGGTGGCCTCCCCCTCCTTTTATAGCACCCAGGTCCTCCTTCCCCTTATCTTCTTGGGGAAGGGGTTGCCACACACACGGCCAAGGAGGGTGGACAGCTATAGACTACACTCTTCTGTAGATGTGGTCTTCGTAGGGTAGTGGCGCCGATCCACAGGAGTGGGTGGAGGAAGCTGACGTCTTCCCCTGGCGCCCTGCACCGTCCACGCTATTTTTAGGGGGGTGGCCAACAACCACTGTGCCGCTTTAGGCAGGCACAGCGAAAGTTGGTCTCCTCCCTGTCGGGGGGTGGCGTGGGTGGTACGCAGTCTTCTGCCCATTATCTTCTTGCTCTACACGCAAGCGTGCTAAGCTGACGTGGGCGTGCCTCCTCTCCTCACTAGCAAGGGCTCGTGAGGAGGTCTTCTGGTCCTTAGCAGTTTCTGTCATCGTTCTCCTCATGAGGCGCCTCCTCGTGAGGGTCTTCTCCGTAGCTTGGGTCGTTGATTCTCCCCTGGGCTGAAGATGGGCCGATGACGGGGCCCAGGAGCAGGTGGACCGGGATACCCCGGTATCCAGAACACCAACACTGCTGTAAACATTTTATTTTAGAATGCTTTATTTTGGTATTTTGGCTATTAAAATAGTTGTAAATTTTATTTTGTAGAAATTCCTTTTGCTTTTGATCAATATGTTTTCCCTCTGTACTGTAGCATGAGTAGAATATTTTAGTACTATTTCTTTTACATTTGTAGATTTAACTTGTATCAGTAGTTATGTATGTGTTAAAATTATGTTCTAAGTTTTATAAATAACTCTAAAATTTTGATCATGCCATCATGCATATAGCAACGAACCAGAGAACTTACTAAGTGCCTTTGTGATGTTTAAAGACACATATTGCATACATATTTCCTTTTCTTGTGTGTTTATGAATGTTATGTGCTTATGGTTGCATCATTTTATGTGTAGATTGTGCTGAGTGCAACAAGTGCCTTCGTGACGAGTGCACAAATTCCTCTCCTCATCAAGGCAAGTGTCACCATATTCCTTGTCCTACTGAAAGTTTTGTCACTTGTAGCTTTTCTAGTAGAAGATGCATGCGTTGGTGTTTTTATGAGTTTATGTCTTTAGTTGTTAGTTTTTGTGCTAAGTCTTTTATCTAGCTTTTGTCTAGCCCTTGCATCTCCTAGTAGAATTGCTGCTGCTATGGGTTTGTTTTACACTTGTTGTGGGAAGGATTATCACATGTTTTGTCTAAGTGTTGAAAACCTAGTTTTTTGAAAAACTAAGAAAACAACTAAGTTAATGAACCACCTGGGTGGAATGTGGCTTGAATGGTTTATGTTGAGTGGTTCCCTAGGGTCATATCGTCGAACCTATGAACCACCAGGTGTATCTCACTTGTGGACGGCCACCCAGGAGCAAAGAGATTGGAGACATTCAAGTCATGAAGCTTCTAGTGCAACCACAAGACATATGGGCTCTATCTTGACCAACTAGGCTGCAAGAACTCAAGCCAGATGGACAGAGGGTGGTAGATGTTGATAGGATGGAACGCATTCGGTTTGGTCTGAGGGAATGCTTCTGAAAGGTCTGGTCTTAGTTTTCACTTGGCCATTTGAGGCAAAATGAGTCTCATGGCAAAATGGGTTAACTAAGTCCTGTGGGAAAAGTGCACCACCTCTACAGAGTGTTAAAACTAAGTACTTAGCCGTGTCCCCGGTTACGGACATTTTTGAGTGACATGATATTGAAGCTGTTCAAGAATCTCCTCATCTCAATTTCTTTAAATTAAAACTTGATGGGTAAACTTGGGTAGTAAAAGGTTCTTCTTGCCAAAATATGTTTGCTAAGGAAACTTGAGTTTTACAAAAGATAGGAAGAAACCTTGCTTTAGCAAAGTCAAACTCCACCTAGCCAAATAGCATATAAGTATAGGTGTCATTGAGTCCACCAAAGTGACATCTTGCCAATACATTCAAAGTATTGACCCTTCGTGGCTGCAACGTATCTTGTTGCAGGTTACTACTATGAAGATTGAAGATTGTTGCGCTTCGGTCACGAGTCTTCGTCCAACATATGTGCCTGTGGAGCTACGAAGAAAGAAGACTTGTAGTTCATTACTTAGTCTTTTCTCTCAAGTTGTAATAAGTTGTGGCATTGTGCCACTTGAGTTCTAAAAGAACTATTTTATTTGTGGATCAGGCATTGTAATAAAGACCTTTGTATTTTTGATATTTCATCTTGTACTATGTGTGCTAGCAGTTGATCCGGGACTAGAACATATAAAGCACAGGTACGCTACAGATGGTATCAGAGCAAAGTGTTGCCCTTAGGTTTGTGACCCTAGGATTGGACGAAAACCCTTAGGAAAAATTTAGGAGTTGTTCTTGTCCTCTTTGTTGCTAACACATAGAAATAGTTTGATCTCTCTAAGTTAGAAGTCTCTTTTACTTTTGTTCAGCACTCTTGTTAAGTTTTCTTATTTTTGCTTACTAACTTGTCATGTTCCAACGTAAAGATGTCAACCTTCCGCATCGTCAAGCCCGACAGTTTCAAGTCCTTTAGCTTCGGAGATCACCTCATCGATATCGTCACCACCTATTTGGTGACCCAGCATACCACTGCATGTGTAGTATGCAAGTCATTGACATAACACCAATGAAACACCATCTCACTAGTATTACATCGATCAGAATGGTACAACAGAAACATCACAGGTCCAAGGTAGGGCATAGGATTACAATTTCATTATATAGAAGAGATTCAGAAATTCCTCAATAGGTAGAGGTTTAGTCCTGGTGGCTACAAATGAGAATAATACACTGAAGACTCAACTAGAGCTTCACTAATGCAGTTGGCTTGCTACAGAACTACCCTAGCTACTTAGGTTCCAGGGTTAGGGAATTGTGTCCTGATACATCTCAAACATATCTATAATTTTTGATGCTCCATGCTTGTTTTTACACCATTTGCCTACTGTTTCGTTACACTTCGTGGCACTTTTATGCATTTTCCGGAACTAACCTATTAAGAAGTTGCCACAGTGCGAGTTCCCTGTTTTCTGCTATTTTTGTGTTTCAAAAGTGATACACAGGAAATATTCTCGGAATTGGACAAAACAAGTTCCTGAAGTCTTATTTTACCCGGAAGCTTCCAGAGATCCGAAGAGGAGTAGGAGGGGGGCCACAGGGGCCCCACACACCAGGCCGGTGCGGCCAGGGCCTAGGCCGTGCCAGCCAGGTGTGAGGCCACCTGGCTCCACCTCTGACATCGCCCCTTTGCCTATAAAGACCCCCCGACAGAAAAAACCTAAGTACCCGATCAATTTTCCAGAAACACATCGCGATCCACCGCCGCCGTCGACCCGAAGATCGGGAGGGTCCAGAAGCTCTTCCCGGCACCCTGCCAGAGAGGGGAATCGCCACCGGAGGTCTTCTTCATCGCCATGCTTGCCTCCGGTGCGATGAGTGAGTAGTCTACCTTGGACTATGGGTCCATAGCAGTAGCTAGATGGTTGTCTTCTCCACCATGTGCTTCATGTTTAGATCTCATGAGCTGCCCTACATGATTGAGATCACCGTTATGTAATTCTAAATGTTTGGTTTGTTGGGATCCGATGAATATTGGTGTTATGATTGAGTTGCTATACTGAAATATATCTTATGTTATCTCTATGTTATTTATGATCTTGCATGCTCTCCGTTGTTAGTAGCTATCTTGGCCGAGTAGTTGCTAGTGACTCCGAGAGGGGGTACTTATCTCGATAGTGGGTTCACGCCTCTATTTAACCTAGGGGAGTGACAGAAACCTCTAAGGTTGTAGATGTGCTATTGCTACTAGGGAGAAAACAACATTCATATGCTCAAGGGCATATGCTTTGTTTACATTACATACTTTGCTTAATGCAATTATCCGTTGTTCGCAACTTAATACTCATGGCGTGTTCGGATGATATCCCCGTGAGTGGATTATTAGTCATAGATGTAGTTGGATGGTGGTCTATGTATTTTGTTGTAATGCCCAGAGCAAATCTCATAGTGATCTTCTTGACATATCACGTTTATCTTTACTCTATCAATTGCCCAACTGTAATTTGTTTACCCAGCATGTGTTATTTGTCTTATGGAGAGACACCACTAGTGAACTATGGACCCCGTCCTATTTCCATCATATTGCTATCACCTGTTTACTTTACTCGCACTATTTACTTTACTCGCATACTCTACTATTTTCCACTCGATACACTCATAACCTTTGTTTCAAGCAAACCGGTGAGATTGACAACCTCATCGCAAGTTGGGAGCAAAGTATTTGGTTGTGTTGTGTGCAGGTTTTGCATTGCAGCTAGCAAGCAAAGCTTGGACGAGGTGCCATATATAAATTGTCCGAAGCTGTCGCAAACTAGCAAGCATCACCTTCATTCATTTGTCTCTCCTCTCTAAGAACGATAAACATTGGTTTCTTAACTGAGGGAAAACCAGCTGCTATACTCATCACACCTTCCTCTTGGGGTTCCCAATAGGCTGGTCATTCAACTCCCATGTTAACTAGGCATCAGCTATTTTTCTGGCGCCGTTGCCGGGGAGGAAGTAGAAGACTTCTGCGAGGGGAGTTTTCGCACACACATCCTTTACTTTGTTATTGTTTTGCTTTACTTTATTTATTTTACCTGCATTGCTTTATATCAAAAACCCCAAAAAATTAGAATCCTTGGTAGTTGTTATTTCTTTACTTTTAGTTCATCATGTTGATCCCTAAGTATGTTCTGGAGGACCTCTCAGTAGGTAGTGGTTCGATCATTGGAAAAAGTAACATTGAGGAGTTCTTTAATCACATTAGTATGCATGAGGAAGTTGAGGAAAAATCTTTGGTTTAGCTAGCTCCTAGTATTGAAGTTGCTTCTGCTTATTTGATTCACATGTTGGAAACTAGGTTTGCTAGTTTTAATCCTTTTATACAATACATGTTCCTTAAGCTTCATGAAATTGAGGATCCCGAAAAGAAAGCTTTTATTTTGGAAGCTTTACGCTTAGAATTTAAAGATGTTGTTATTGAAGCTAGAAAAGTTCTTAAACGTTTTAATAAACTCGGTTCACCTATAAAGATTATTAGTACAAATGATGAAGGTGCCGAAATACCTATACCTAGCAAGCTCTTTGGATTGTGTGAAGCTTTCAAAAATAATTTTGACTGGATCTGTCCCAAAAATCTTTTTTGTGATTTGAGTGAACCAAAGCATGATCACAAAGGGTCTTCTAAAACTTATGTGGATGAAATACAATGCCTTATTGACAAGACCTCTGCAGTTGATCTTAATGCTTCTTCTGAAAATACTTGATTCGCAATTTTCTGCGCCTAGCTCAAAGGCGTTAAAGAAAAGCACTCTTGGGAGATAACCCAATATTTTATTTTCAGTACTTTTTCTTTTATTTGAGTCTTGGCAGTCATTACTACTGTAATGATCACTTCTTATCTTGTTTATTTCATTTTTGTGCCAAGAGAAGGCTCTAATTTGAGTGAGGTAAGATTTTGGGGATGTTGCTGTCCTGAAACTGTTTTTGGTGCTGCACCATAAAAATTCGTATAAATTCTTTTTGTAAACCTGCGATTTCTTGTTCATATGCCCCAGGTTATATCCAAACTTTTGTTAGTTGAACACTTTTTGATTTGAGCAACAGAAAACCCCTCAAAAATTCGGCCTTTGTCAGCTGTTCTGTTTTGACAGATTTCTACCAATATTTGTTTTTGCCACTTTATCGCTTTCTTTTGAGTTCTTTTGATCATGGAACTCTTGTGGTAGTTGCTACAGTAGTATATACTTTATATGTGGTGGTTTTGGGTTGAAACCTGAAGCAAAAAGAGGTTGATTATATGTTATGCTTGCACTAATGTTGCTAATAGATTTGTGTTTAGTTTTGTATGAAGGAAGTTTTCAAGTGTAGGGATTGGAGAATGATGAGATGAGTTGAAGAATGGACAAAAGCTCAAGCTTGGGGATGCCCATGCATCACCCCAAGAAATATCCAAGAAGTACAAGCGTCAAAGCTTGGGGACGCCCCCGAGGCACCCCTTCTTCATCGGCAAAAATCAGGTCACCTTTCAAAACACTATATTTTTATTGCTTCATGCACTATATGTTTTTCTTGGAGCGTCAGTTGTTTTAGTTTTATTTATTAGTTTGTTTTGTTTGCTGCAATAAATGGTTGGACCCCAAAAATTTCCTTTTGAGGAGATGTACTCATTTTCATTTGCCAAGAACACTCAGTTTTTCATTCTTACAATTTTACCGGGTGTTCTTCTTTTTCTGCTACTGCTTTTGGTTTTCGTTTTTGCCTTGATTTGCATTCAGATCTTGTCATATCTTTTTCATCAAGGTGTATTTTTGCCTCTGATCTTTTTTGGTTTTCATCAAAAGAGGTGTCTTTATAAAAATTTCAAATGGTGTTGGAAAAGAGAAAAAGCTTTATGCAAAATAGTGGTACAAGAAGGAGCTTGTGTAGACTGCGGCTTAGGCTTTCTCATGTCATGCTTGATGTCTTTTTGATAGTATGCTTAGTGGTTTTGCTGTAGCATGACTTGTCTCAAATAACTGAGATTGCTTAATGACCCTTTGAAAAAAATCATGCGTTGTTTTAATTATTTGGAAGCATTATTTTGGTTTTCTCCTTGATGCTTAATTTGGGTTGACTTGGCGCATACTCACACATGTTAGACTCATACAAAGTCACCAATAGCCTTCATGATCATTTAGTTTTTGACTTTTGATGCCATCTTATGCTTCTTTTAATGTCGCTTTGTCACTTTGCATGATTATGGCCATTATTGCTCTCTTAGTTGGTCGCTCCCATTCTTTTGATAGCCCTCGCCTTGTACTGAGTATGAGCTCTACTCGTGCATCTAACTCCTAAAAGCCAAAGTTTTCCAAAGTGTCCACCATACATACCTACTAGCAATTTGCTATTCCAAGTTAATTTGACTTGCTTTTATTTTCTCTTCAAATTAAACTCTTACCAGTGTTATGCGAAATTCGGTCAGTAAAGCTCTCACGAACCGGAAGGCACACTTTACTTTTTCCTGTTCTTAAAAATTTGACATTGTGGTCTCTTATGTTGAGTTGTTATGCTTGCAAGTTGTAAGTTGGAGACTAGCCCAGCCATGCAGTCATGGGCAAGCTTTCAACATTGCACTTCTTATTTGAGTTGATATCGTGATCTTTTGTTTATGGATGCCCGCGGTGTGAAATGAATTGGGAATCTTGTGGGGATCATGGAGTTTATATATATGTGTTAGAGAAACGCCGGGCCACCAATCTAAGCCATGCATAATTCATGGTGGAAATTTGCAGCATACCCATGGTGAACATTCGACGACGCATCTCACAATAAAAAGCTAAACAAATGGCAAATAAAAGAGATGTCGAGGTGTTCATTGTCTCCTTGTCCTGTCATTTTGGTGTGGGCTTGTTCCATGTCATCGGGCATGGAGGTACCCCATTGGTGGTTCTCAATGATATGCATATATTTACAATGACAAGAGCCTTGCTTGGGACTCTAAGTAAAGTAGCATGAGGTTTGGGTACTCGTATTCACGGGACACAAGGTTTTCAACTTATGATTTGTCAAGCATATGCATCATAATTGTTCTCGCATTAACTTTAACCATTCAAGATGCTTATGATGGGGGCAATGAGAGCTCAAAGCCGGTAAGTACCATAATTTTTGAAGGTTATAAAACTTGCAATCACTGCTTCCCTCTGCGAAGGGCCTTTCTTCTACTTTTTTGTTGAGTCACCACCTTCTACCTTTATGCACCATTAAGAGAGCATAGTTGTCATTCTTAGTATAGTGTGCATTGTCCCAAAGTTTTCATTGATTGATTCATATTGTTGGTTTCACTTGTTCTTAAATTATCTGTATCTAGTCGCCCTCTTAAACTTGAAGGTGTCCTATGCATTTATGTTTTGCTCTCCATGAAGGACAAGCTGAAAACCATTTGTATGTTTTTCCTTATGATTTGAACACATGTTTGACTTTCATTGTTTCATTTTCATGATATTTTGTTTGCGTTTATTTGCATGTTTACAACATGGTTGCTAAGTTTCTATTGTCAAGATTATATCTTTCATGACCATGTTTTAAGTTCTTATGATCCCAGCTCACAAATGCTTACATATATGATCAAGATTGTGTAGGTACATGTCACCTCAAAAATTATTCTTTTGTTATCACTTACCTACTCAAGGACGAGCAGGAGTTAAGCTTGGGGATGCTTGATACGTCTCAAATGTATCTATAATTTTTGATGCTCCATGCTTGTTTTTATACCATTTGCCTACTGTTTTGTTACACTTCGTGGCACTTTTATGCATTTTCCAGAACTAACCTATTAACAAGTTGCCACAGTGCCAGTTCCCTGTTTTCTGCTGTTTTTGTGTTTCAGAAGTGATACACAGGAAATATTCTCAGAATTGGACAAAACAAGTTCCTAAAGTCTTATTTTACCCGGAAGCTTCCAGAGATCCAAAGAGGAGTAGGAGGGGGGCCACAGGGGCCCCACACACCAGGCCGGCGCGGCCAGGGCCTGGGCTGCGCCAGCCAGGTGTGAGGCCACCTGGTTCCACCTCTGACATCATTCCTTCGCCTATAAAGACCCCCCAACGGGAAAACCTAAGTACCCGATCAATTTTCCAGAAACACATCGCGATCCACCGCCGCCATCGACCCAAAGATCGGGAGGGTCCAGAAGCTCTTCCCAGCACCCTGCCGGAGAGGGGAATCACCACTGGAGGTCTTCTTCATCGCCATGCTTGCCTCCGGAGCGATGAGTGAGTAGTCTACCTTGGACTATGGGTCCATAGCAGTAGCTAGATGGTTGTCTTCTCCACCATGTGCTTCATGTTTAGATCTCATGAGCTGCCCTGTATGATTGAGATCACCGTTATGTAATTCTACATGTTTGGTTTGTTGGGATCCGATGAATATTGGTGTTATGATTGAGTTGCTATACTGAAATATATCTTATGTTATCTCTATGTTGTTTATGATCTTGCATGCTCTCCGTTGTTAGTAGCTATCTTGGCCGAGTAGTTGCTAGTGACTCCAAGAGGGGGTACTTATGCTCGATAGTGGGTTCATGCCTCTATTTAACCTGGGGGGGTGATAGAAACCTCTAAGGTTGTAGATGTACTGTTGCTACTAGGGAGAAAACAACATTCATATGCTTAAGGGCATATGCTTTGTTTACATTACACACTTTGCTTAATGCAATTATCCGTTGTTCGCAACTTAATACTCATGGGGTGTTCGGACGATATCCCCGTGAGTGGATTATTAGTCATAGATGCAGTTGGATGGCGGTCTATGTATTTTGTTGTAATGCCCAGAGTAAATCTCATAGTGATCTTCTTGACATATCATGTTTATCTTTATTCTATCAATTGCCCAACTGTAATTTGTTTGCCCAGCAAGTGTTATTTGTCTTATGGAGAGACCACTAGTGAACTGTGGACCCTGGTCCTATTTCCATCATATTGCTATCACCTGTTTACTTTACTCGCACTGTTTACTTTACTCGCATACTCTACTGTTTTCCACTCGATACACTCATAACCTTTGTTTCAAGCAAACCGGTGAGATTGACAACCTCATCGCAAGTTGGGAGCAAAGTATTTGGTTGTGTTGTGTGCAGGTTCTGCGTTGCAGCTAGCAAGCAAAGCTTGGACGAGGCGCCATATATAAATTGTCCAAAGCTATCGCAAACTAGCAAGCATCACCTTCAGTCATTTGTCTCTCCTCTCCAAGAACGATAAACCTTGGTTTCTTAACTAAGGGAAAACCAGCTGCTATACTCATCACACCTTCCTCTTGGGGTTCCCAATGGGCTGGTCATTCAACTCCCACGTTAACTAGGCATCAGGTCCCTTCTACTCCTATTCTAGTTTTCCACCAAGCTTGGCGTAGTCGTTGACTCCATTGATAGTTCTGATATTGGTCGAGGACTTCATCTTCATCTTTAGTGTCTCGAGGTTGCCTCCTGTGTTGCCTCCAATCTAAGCAAGGGTTACGAGGGAGTGGGGTGAGTAACAAGCGTTACCTAGCAAGTTCATATAAGGAATAAGGTGTTTGATGCACTAGCTACAGCCTTGGACTCAAGAGTCATTTGGCAATGCAAGTTTTCATAAACATTTCTTCAAGAGGTTGCTTTTATTCAGAAGAACTATGTCCGTTAGCCTTCACTGGTTGATTAGAGCTTTGATGGGCTCCTTTCCTGCCGTGTTCACAGCTCCTTCCCGGAACAGGGAGTATCCAGATACTTTCTTACACTCTGCAGAGGTGGTCACTTGTACCCATAGGAGATCAATGCCTTGCTACACAACGGGCGATCTTTCCCGTCCACACTTCCTTAGTGTGGGGCCCAGCCATTGATCCAAGCCAATCACTGTTCCTTCCCGCGACCGTGCATACCCACCCTTTTGTGGCTCCAACTTCGGTTCGCTACCCTCGCCGATCTACACTTTTGGTAGTTGCTGACCTCAGCATACTTGCCTTTCCTAGACAATGAGTTACCCCACCGGTTTGGTTACACCCTGTGGTAACACCGGCCTTGGCACTCTACCCCCATCGTTGCCGCAATCCATCATAGATCGCTAGAATCGTGAATTCATTAGGGAGAATCCACCCATCTCGAAGCTCCGCGCAGGGAGACAACTGCTCCGAAATGGTGCGTCCATTAATATGCATGAGGGAAAAGATACAGCTGTCTCTTCCGTCCCATTCTAGACCCTATGGTTGACCGTATTTTACGGCACAAGAATCACTGGCGACATTGGTTATTAGTCCTAGGTGAACATTCTCGATACAGTGGGACCTCCACCATACTCTTACCATGGTCCCACTACCCACCTTCCTAGGTCGACAACCATTATGATTGCTAACCACTAATCATATTCATTCAAGAAAAGCAGAACCTTTGCTTTTTAATGCAGTCATAATAATAATACCACCGGTATATTTGCAAGTACTTTGTTAAAGATAAACAAGAGATATGAGCAAGAGTGAACTTGCCTTTCTGACTGCAAGATTATGCGAGTCAGGGTCTTCGATATAATAGAAATCCCAATTCTGAAATAGCAATCATCATCTGGTAGGGATGATGTTAGAAATCTGCAGCATGATATGCATAAGATATGTTGTGCATCCTTCTAGGCGTAACCCAACCCCGATGATTTGTTATTATTGAGTCATGGTGATTTCCTTATGATGTGTTGCACTTTTAAGTTCAATTGCACATACAAGGTTGTTAAGGTTTTAGGTTAACTCTCTAGCATTTATAAGTGAAGAATAAAGTTTGAAAGAAGATTACTATTTTTAGGGTTACCATCATTGTTTGCTATAAGAGAATGATGGGTAGTGGTGAAGACATAAAGATAACACTTTTAAGTTGCATATTATAATGAGCAATCACTTGGTTGATCATGGATATGTAAACAGGAAGTAAAGCATATCACATAACAATACCTAACTAGTTTTAGGGTTGACAACAATCTTAACATATATTGGAAACTATTTGTTTGATGGCATAAGAGTTGTTGTGATGATTAACTGATGTTCTTTAAAAGAATAACTTTTGAAGAACATATTCTTTAAAAATAATAATTAGTATTTAACTCATTTTAAATTATCACAATTATTCTTGAGAATTTGGTTAATTAATAAAACATAATTATAAGTTTCTAGGTCTTAACTTATAATGTTAAAGTAATTGAGTTAATCATTCATCATGGTTGAACTAAGCATTTAGAACTAACTACTTACTACTGAATGAAAATTGAGAAATAACTTTAAATACAAGTTACTATTTATTTGGTAATGCCCTCCATAATTTTAGTACTTTAAAATTACCTATAGAAAATAACTCTTGATTTAAGTGCTAATTACAAAGTTGAATTTAAGATCCTAATATAATAAAGTAGTAACTACAATAAGGTTGTTTTAGTGTAAGAACACTTACTACATTTTTAGAAAAAAATGGTTTGATTCCTAAATTTGATTTAAATTCATATTGAGAAATAGTACATAGATATGTTTTCAAATTGCACTCAAAATTATTCTACACAAGTATATAATCTTATAATACAAACAGATAGGTCTTATTCTTGTGATCATTTTGGTATATTATTTGCATTTTCTGATTAAAAATGAAATAGATATGAATTTTCTAAGGTTTGGATGTTTTCTTGAATTTCTAATAAACATGAAGAACTTTCTCTATCGAGGCTGTACCTAGCCTATGTTACGGACTAGTGGGTCCAGGCCTAGTCAGCTACCATGTTGGCAGAGACAAGTCAAAGCTGGATCGGTTAACTTTTTGTACCTGAATGAACCTAGCCACACGGGCTGACAAGTGGGGCCAGAGTCCAGGTCAGAGGCCATGCAGGCATGACTGGG
This sequence comes from Dactylis glomerata, assembly GCA_007115705.1. Lineage (NCBI taxonomy): Eukaryota > Viridiplantae > Streptophyta > Magnoliopsida > Poales > Poaceae > Dactylis > Dactylis glomerata. The sequence continues at coordinate 1,950,620 of QXEO01000492.1, forward strand.
TCAAACACTTTGACTGGGCATGGCGGAATGCCAGCGACCGCCAGAGACGGCGATGCAGGGCTCCAGGGATGATTTGGCTAGGGGGTTTGACAGAGTATTTGATGGGGAACCTATCTGTGGCCGCGCCACCAAGATATGACCACCGGAGTTGCTCCGGTGAGCACCTACTGCGGCAGTGCTCGTCGGCAAATAATGACTATTTGCTACCGACCATGAATGGATGCAAACAAGTGCTTCATGGATGTGCATACTCACCCTGATTCCTTTAGAACACTCGGTGAGGTCGATTGTTGCCGGAGTCGAGCTCAAGAGCATGAATTCCGGCAATGGCTGCAGAAAGGGAACGGAGAAATTTGCCCAGTGTGATCCTTCTCTTGATGCTCGGCTTATCCCAGAGGTTCACCAAGACCTTGCGCGTCTCCCTGACTAGTGCTTCGAGCTCAAGGAAGTCGCAATACACCGCGCCATAACCAACTCTGGCGAGGTCCATCGGTGATGTTGCAGAAGCTTGGAGAGAGAGAGATAGAGAGATTGAGGGATGGCGGTGAAGCGAGCTAGGGTTCTGAGAGACCACTCGGTGAATTTATAGGTCGGGGCGGGCTCAGATTCATCAATCCCTTGATGCGACAGCCGGGATGCTACGGCAGTGATGGCCTCATCCTGGGCACGAATCGCTCGATTTTCTTATGCCAGTAGGTGTGAATGGATGAGAACGAGGAGCTAGAGGTCAACGACGCTCGGGCAATGGTCGTCGAAGGCGGCCGGGACGTGTCCCTCGCCGTCGACGTGTCGTGCAGGCCAGAGGAGAGAAGACGAAGAAGAAGACCTCCCCTTCTGACCAATGGGTCCCACCTATCGGCGTTTTACCAAAACGGTAAGTTAGGTCAGGCTCTGGTTGGGCTGGATGATGGGCCGAGCTGATGGGCCGGTTCGGCGGGCTGCGCCAGGTAAGCTTTTCTTTATAAGTTTTTCTGCTTAATTCTTTTTCTTTTTTGTTTTGCTATTTTGAATTCTCTAACTAATATTTGAATGTGTTTTTGCAGGTTTTGGAATTGGAATTTTTTTCTAAAATTCCCCAAGTATTGTATACAGATTAATATGGTGTATTAGATGATATTTAAGTGTATTAGCACAAAGCTATAATATATATATTATTTGGATTTAGATAAGGATTTTAATGGGAATGAATTCAAATACTTTTACCAGAGGTTCAAAACTTTAATCAACTCTTGTACAATTACTGATCATATGTAGAATCATTTATTTGCAGTGATATGATAGGATAACAGTAATAATAATGTTGGATTTCATATATAGGTGTATACCCTATATACGTGATTTTATGTTAACCATAAACTTCATGTTGGCTTGGAAATGTCATTAGGACTAACCCAAATTCATTAGTGGTTTCCTTGGCTATTTACTTGGGTATATTAATGATGAGTCATATATCTCTCTTATAAAGACTAGAGATTTAAGATATGGATGCACATATTTGTTTATGAGTGATTATTAAGTACAGTGTCAGATTAAAATTAGAGAAATTGTTTCTTAGGCATAACTCTTGAATTGAGAGTAAGAACATTAGGATAGGTATTACTTATGATCTCTGAAATGATGCACAAGTAAAATAGGATTTTATATAATAGGGTTTCAGATGAGTAGATGATGGTATGCTAAGATTGTATTACTCCTATTAGAAGATAGTGATCACTCCAAGATATGGTTAGTGTGACATAGGCTGTACCTAAATATGAATTTAGGGTCTAGGCTTGAGTTACCTCCTCCCATATCTAGTTTCTTTGCCTAAGTAAAACATGACTTGTACCAAGGGTCTCTATTGGATCTTCATAAGAATGCTCCCTCCTAACAAGGATAGGTTTCTTGACTCCTATAATCTCTCCTTAATATGGATGATATCTGCTTATCAAACTAAGTTCCATAAATAGTATAATCACTCTCCTTAATAAGTATAATCATATACTTGACATGATCGACTATTTCCTTCATCAACTCCCATAATGTATCTTCTTATTTCCTTCATTAACCCTCATAATGAATCTACTTTATTTCCTTCTAAATCCATGTTTTGAGCTTGACACTAAAGCTCTTACATAATATTATTAGAGATAACATTCATATCCCTATAGACTCCCCATGATAACATTATCTAGAGGTTTTCTCATCTCAACTTCCTTCATACTCCTTCTCAAGGTTTATGATCAAGACCATCATCAATACTTGCCCTTGAGATCTAGTTAATCCAATCCAATGCATTACCCTAGAGGTTGACTTCTAGAGATAGGATACCATACTACTTGTAATCCAATTCCACCTTGTGGTTAATCCTTGTCTTACCTCCTACTTCTCTAAGTAGCAATACTTGGTTGGATCTACCTTCAGAGATTAAGAATATAATCTCCACCATTGTGGTATTCCCATAAAGGGTCTATCTCCCACCACATGAATACTACTTCTCTTGTATCAATCTTCTATGTACCATAACTTGGTTAGCTTTGTTCCATTGACTTCACATATGATCATTTGGATCCATTGATCATATGGCTTAGGTTTCTACTTGGTTAATCATGTGTTCCACACTCAATGTGATATCATGATGATCATTACAATCCTTTGATCATATGGCTTGGGTTCCATTTGGCTAACCAAGGTCCATGATGTACTTGTACTAAGCTCTTCTCTTAGAATATCCATTTAACTAAGAGAACTTCATATCACCACTTAACTCCAAGTGACTACACAATGGTTATCTTCATTAGTACTATCTTCTTGAGGTATGCACCTCACCTATAATTGAGATAAATCCTCTAATCAACTAAGAGTAGGTTAGTCTCTACTACTTCTGAGCTTCTAGATTATATCCTAAAGTTTCATCTTAAGAGATGAGAATGATACCTTGTTTAGAAGATGAATGGACTTAGATGTGAAAGAATAGGATAGATCAATATATGATGACAAGATAGGTCAAGAGTCAAGGGTAAGACCTATGTTGTCTTTCTTTAAGCTAGGAATGGCTTCAATGATTTAGGTTTAAGAAATACCATGTGATCATGGTAGGATTGGACATAGACTCTAAGATGATGTGTTAACATATTAATTCTACCTCAAAATCATCTCTTTTAGTTGTTGTGTTTATCTCTACCCAAAACAAGGTTGTTAACAAAGGTCATGTTGAAGTTTATCACACTTCAGTTGATGAGCTACTTCAATTCTATCAACTCAAGAGAAGCTTCAATCACTTTGACAAGTTTTATTTAAAAGCGCAAAAATTTCCCATATTTTCTATGCATGAATGCAATGCACACTTCTGTGTTCTCTCTATTTCTAGCCTCACATCCTGGGATGTTACAGCCTACCCCGTTCATCCATGGGAGCGAGATGACCAAGTTCCACAAGAAGGGCATCTGGGTCATCCACATCACGCAGCCAGGGCGCGAGACAGAGACGAAGACTGAGGAAATCAAGTTCAAGACCTTCCACACCGACAAAGAAGTGGGCGCCCATATCCTCATGCAAGAACTGATAGCACGCATCTGCGAATGTCACTTCTCCGAGCTCTAGAACCACTACTCCCACCCCTATGGCCGACGTGATGAGAAGGGCATGGTCATCAGGCTATCTGACAGCAAACAAGACCCCATGCGCATCCACCTCGCCGAGTTAGAGTACCTCGCCAGGGACATCGATGTTGAGAGGTACAATGAGTTGTTTAACAATGATGAGCTATGTGCCCAGCTTGCCGAGAAGGACAAACAACACTTGGAGCAAGAACAGAGTATCAAGGAGTTGGAGGCAAAGTACGAGACTCAAGAGAAGCAGTGGAAGAATCAAGAGAAGAGGATCCAAGCCAGGAACAAAGAAGTTAGAGAGCTGAAGCAGAAGTTAGAGTGCAATGACTTCGAGCTTGAAGCGGACCACGATCTGATCGAGAAGCTACGCGCCGACAAGAGGGAGCTTCAAGAGAAGGTCGACACCCTAACTGAATACCTGCAGGACTACAAGAGGCTACTCAAGGAGAATGGCTTCGATGTTGAGGAGGAGGAAGTCACCATGGAAGAGTAGAGTAGTTAGAGAGACTACCCCACTTTGTCCTTGAGTTTGCGTTTATGCCCGTGACCACTTGTGGTATGGCATTAGACATTGTATCCCTTAAGACTTAAACGTTGCATACCTTTGAACTATTTGTGAGTTGTTTATTGCATGCTTGGTTTAAAGTTTCTCCTATGTTTGTGTGTGCTTGTGTATGTGCTCTTTAAGGATTGTTCATATGCATGTGGGTAGGAAACTTTATTCCTTTAGACTCTATCTCTAAGTCTAACCTCACCTATTTCAAACCCAACAGATGCCTCCTCGTTGTGCTCCTAAGGAACAGATGCAGCAGATGATGGAAGCCCAGGATCAACTCATGCAAGTCATGACTCAGTTTCTTGCCAACATTCAGAACAACAACAACAACAACAACAACAACAACAACAACAACAATAATAATAATAATAATAACAACCCTCCACCACCACCACCACCCCCTCAGGTCAACATGCTTGCAAGGTTCTTAAGGCTTCACCCTGCCAAGTTCTCATGTGCTGCTGAACCACTGGAGGCCATGGATTGGCTCTGTTCTGTTAACAAGGACTTGGTGACAACTGGTTGCACTAATGCTGAAAAGGTCAGGTTTGCAGCTCATTTGCTAGAAGGACCAGCAGCAAGCTGGCGGGACACTTACCAGATCACTCACCCCATTGAAGGAGTGACTTGGAACTCATTCCAGGAAGGATTTCGGGCTACGCACATTTCCTCTGGTGTGATGGGCCTGAAGAAGAAAGAGTTTCTTGACCTGAGACAAAAATACCGCAGCGTGTCTGAGTACATTGATGAGTTTACCAATCTGTCGTGCTATGCACCAGATGATATTGACACTGATGCAAAAAGGAAGGAGAAGTTCCTAGAGGGCCTCAACGATGAATTGTCAATCCCTCTATCTGTTGCTTGCACTTCTACCTTTCAGTCTCTACTTGATCAAGCTATAACTCTAGAGAGCAAGATGAAGCAGTCTGAAAATAGAAAGAGGAAGCATCATGTTAGCAAGTACCAAGAGCCTGTGCATAAGAGAAGCTTCCATAGTGGCAGTGGGAGTTCAGGATTCCATAAGAATGGAGGAAACCACCACAACAATAATGGTGAAAATGGGCACCAGCACCACAAGGGAAATGGCCATCACCATAATGGCCACAGGAATCACAACAACCATAACTCCACAGGACAAATGGCCATAACAATGGCAACAACAATGGCAGGAGCAACAATGTCCCCGAGAAGAGGGTATTAGTCAAGTGGAGTGCTTTAAGTGCCACAAGACTGGGCATTATGCAAATGATTGCCCCCAGAAGAAGGGTGAAGGAAACAAGCCCAATCCATTCCAGAAGGGGCATGTTAATCACATCAATGTGGAGGAGATTTATGATGAGCCTGACTAATGCGGGCAGATAACCACCCAGTTGGGAACCCCAAGAGGAAGGTATGATGAGCACAGTAGCAAGTCTTCCCTCAGTAAGAAACAGAGGTTATCGAACCAGTAGGAGAAAGCCAAACTTCAGAAGGTGATGCTTGCTAGCTTCGTGACACTCCAACAATGGCGCCAAAAAATGCTGACGCATCTTCACCTAGCAGCAACGCGAAACCTGCACATAACACAACCAAGAACTTTGCTTCCAACTTACGATGAGGTTGTCAATCTCACCGATTTGCTGTAAACAAAGGATTGAGCATATCAAGTGGAAAGCAATAGTAGTATGCAAGAAAGTAAACAGTGCGAGTAAAAGTAAACAGGTAATAGCAATATAAAGGAAATTGGACCGAGGTCCACAGTTCACTAGTGGTGTCTCTCCATAAGATAAATAACGACATGCTGGGTAAACAAATTACAGTTGGGCAATTGATAGAACAAAGATAATGTGCATATCTGATGAGGATCACTATGAGATTTACTCTGGGCATTACAACAAAATACATAGACCGCCATCCAACTGCATCTATGACTAATAATCCACTCGCGGGGAATCATCCGAGGACCTCGAGAGTATTAAGTTGTAAAAAACAGATAATTGCATTAAGCAAAGTGTGTAATGTAAACAAAGCATATGTCCTTAGACACAAGATTGTTATTTTCTCCCTAGTGGCAACAGCACATCAACAACCTTAGAGGTTTCTGTCACTCCCCCAGATTAAATAGAGGCATGAACCCAACTATCGAGCATAAATACCCCCTCTTGGAGTCACTAGTATCTTCTTGGCCAAGATAGCTACTAACAACGGAGAGCATGCAAGATCATAAACAACATAGAGATAACATAAGATAAATTTCAGAACATCAACTTAACATAGCACCAATATTCATCAGATCCCAACAAACACAACATGTAGAATTACATAAAGATGATCTCGATCATGTAGGGCAGCTCATGAGATCTAAACATGAAGAACATGGTGGAGAGGACAACCATCTAGCTACTGCTATGGACCCATAGTCCAAGGTAGACTACTCGCAAATCACGTTGAAGGCAAGCATGGCGATAAAAAAGACCTCCAGTGGCGATTCCCCTCTCTGGCAGGGTGCCGAGAAGAGCTTCTGGACCCTCCGATCTCGGGTCGATGATGGCAGTGGATCACAATGTGTTTCTGCAAAAGTGATCGAGTATTGAGGTTTTTCCCGTCGGGAGGAATTTAGAGGTGGAAGAGAGGCATCAGAGGTGGGGCCAGCTGGCCTCACCATAGGGTGGCGTGGCCAGGGGCTAGGCCGCGCCCCCTAGGGGTGAGCCTGGCTTATGGCCCCCTTCGTCTTCTCTTCGGACCTCTGGAAGCTTTGGTAAATATTGGGAGGTTCGGCTTTTGTTTTGTCCAATTCTAAGAATATTTCCTGTGTTACTTTTCTGAAACATAAAAACAGCAAAAAACAGGGAACTGGCACCATGGCATCTCGTTAATAGGTTAGTTCTAGAAAATGTATAAAAATGCAACGAAGTGTAACAAAACACAAAGCAAATGGTGTATAAACAAGCATGGAGCGTCAAAAATTATAGATATGTTTGAGACGTATCACTGACACTGTCTATGGTATGTTTCTGCTCAATAAGTTTTCAACGCTTGTTCTTTTTGACACCGGTGCATCCCATTCATTCATTTCAAGAGCATTTGTGGTTAAGAACAAAATACCTACTAAAACAATAGGTTATCCTATAAGGGTAAGTTCTCCAGGGGGAGAGTTGATAGTAAATGCCGGTTGTAGAGACTTAGTCCTAGAAATTGGAAAACACAAGTTTCTGGCTAACCTCATTGTCCTAGACTCACAAGGATTAGATGTCATCCTAGGCATGGATTGGATGACCGCTTTTGGAGGAGTCATAGACTGTGCAAATAAAACCATCACCCTCACAACCCCTGAAAAGAAACGCATTCATTTCAAATCGACCTTCGAGCTTAAAGGGTCTAAGGTTAATTCTCTTAAGGGGGTTAGTATGGATGAAGTGCCAGTTGTGAAGGAGTATCCCGATGTGTTTCCGGAGGAGCTACCAGGAATGCCATCAGATAGGGACATCGAGTTCATCATTGACTTGCTGCCTGGAACAGGACCCATAGCAAAAAGGCCATATAAGATGGACATAGAGGAACTAAAGGAGTTAAAGAAGCAGCTCAAGGAACAGTTGGACAAAGGTTTTATCCAACAAAGTTCATCATCATGGGGAGCCCATGTTTTGTTTGTGGAGAAGAAAGACTCTAGCAAGAGATTGGTTGTGGACTACCGTTCGCTGAACAAAGTGACAATCAAGAACAAATACCCATTGCCCAACATCAACGACCTGTTCAACCAACTGAAAGGAGCAAAAGTATTCTCCAAGATTGATCTCCGATCAGGATATTTCCAACTGAAGATCTGAGAACAAGACATACCCAAGACAGCCTTTACCACCAGATATGGTCTATATGAGTATACTGTCATGTCCTTTGGACTAACAAATACCCCAACATACTTCATGACCATGATGAACAAAGTGTTCATGGAATACTTAGACAAATTCATGGTGGTGTTTATTGATGACATCCTGATTTACTCCAAGGATGAGAAGGAACATGAGAAGCACTTACGCTTAATCATGGAAAAATTCAGGGAGCATAAGCTGTATGCAAAATTTAGCAAGTGTGAGTTCTGGCTAAACAAGGTGGGTTTTCTTGGACACATAGTTTCCGCAGAAGGAGTCACGGTGGATCCAAGCAAGGTAGCATCTGTTACTAAATGGGAGTCACCCAAAAATGCGGGAGACATCCGGAGTTTCTTGGGCCTTGCGGGATAATATCAGAGATTCATTGAAATTTCTCCAAGATCACAAAGCCAATGACTGAACTATTGAAGAAAGATAAGAAATTTGAATGGACCGACTCATGTGAAGATAGTTTCCAAGAGCTGAAGAAACGACTAGTAAGTGCACCAGTTCTATGCCTACCAGATACACAGAAGGATTTCCAAGTTTACTATGATGCTTCTCATCAAGGACTTGGTAGCGTTCTAATGCAGAATGGTAAGGTGGTAAGTTATGCCTTGCACCAGCTCAAACATCATGAGAGAAACTACCCCACCCATGACTTGGAGCTAGCATCTGTTGTTCATGCTCTAAAATTGTGGAGACACTATCTGATGGGTAAGAATTGTGATGTGTTCACTGATCACAAGAGCTTGAAGTACATATTCACTCAAAAGGAACTAAAAATGAGACAAAGAAGATGGTTGGAGATCATAAAAGATTATGATATGAGCCTACAATACCATCCGGGAAAAGCAAATGTTGTAGCTGACAACTTAAGTCATAAAAGCTACATAAATGGGCTTACAGCAGGAGAGTTTCCTGAAGAATTGTGTGAACAGTTCAAAAGGCTCAAACTAGAAATTGTACCAGAAGGATTTTTGGCACCACTTGAAGTTCATCCTAAACTGATGGACAAGATCAAAGAAGCTCAGAAGCTAGATAAGGAGATAGAAGAAATAAAGAGTAATATGAGTAAAGGGAAGGCGAAGGGATTTTGCAAAGATGAGCAAGGAATTGTATGGTTCGAGAAGCATGTTTGCATACCGCAAGATCCCGAATTCAGAAAGCTGATCCTACAAGAAGCACATGATTCACCCTATTCCATTCATCCTAGGAACACCAAGATGTATATGGATTTGAGGGGTAGATTTTGCTGGAACAATATGAAGAGGGATATCGCTGAGTACATTGCCTTATGTGACGTATGTAGTAGAGTCAAGGCAAAGCATAAAAAACCAACAGGATTATTGCAGCCATTGCCTATAACAGAGTGGAAGTGGGATAATGTTGGCATGGATTTTATCACAGGGTGACCAAGGACCAAGTCTGAATACGACTCCATATGGGTAGTAGTTGATCATCTAACTAAAGTGGCTCACTTCATTCCTGTGAAGACCACTTATACAAGTGCCAGACTAGCCAAGATATACATGAACCAAATAGTATGCTTACATGGGGTACCTAAGAGCATTGTGTCTGACAGAGGTACTCAGTTCACCTCTCACTTTTGGCGCCAACTCCATGAATCCTTGGGCACTAGACTAGAGTTCAGCACAACATATCATCCTCAGACTGATGGGAGACAGAAAGGGTGAATCAAATTCTAGAAGACATGTTGAGAGCTTGTGCCTTGGACTATGGGTCTAGCTGGGATGATAATTTGCCATATGCAGAGTTTTCCTACAACAATAGCCATCAAGCTATCATTGAGATGGCACCATTTGAAGCTCTATATGGAAGGAAATGCACTACACCATTGCTTTGGAGTGGTGTTGGAGAACGGAGTCTCTTTGGGCCAGACATAATAAAAGATGTCGAGGAAAAGGTTCATTTGATCAGGAAAATGCACTACACCATAATATTCCATGTGAGTCAATTGACGAAGTGTCATCCAGAGATGGCAGATACCCCACTGAGAGATACAATACCATTGGAAGAGGTTCAGTTGGAAAGTGATCTCACATATGAGGAGAAGCCCATCAAAATCTTGGAGACATTAGAAAGAGTTACTCGTACCAAGACGATCAAGTTTTGCAAAGTTCAGTGGAATCACCATACTGAAGAAGAAGCAACTTGGGAAAGAGAAGATGAACTTCGAGAAGACCATCCTCACCTATTTGCTAGCCAACCCAAATCTCGAGGGCGAGATTCATATTAAGGGGGTTAGACTTGTAACATCCCAAAAATTTGAAAGGATTTAAAATTTTGCACACATGAAAGCATACCATCATTTCATGCACATGCATTCATATCATCATCTTATGCACCTAAGTTCCTAAGGTTGGACCTACTTTTCTTTTGAATCAAAATCTTTCCCTGTAAAGTTTCAAACAACAGGGGATTTTTTTTTACAAAATTCAAAATGGTTTGAATCAATTTGGGATCTTTTTGCAAGTTTTACAAAAGAAAATCAGAAAAGGAAAAGAGAAAAGAAAAAGAAAAAAAGGAAAAGGGTCGCCGGCGATGTTTTGGCATGAAACCAAAAATGACCCACGGCCCAGTAACCTCCCGCCTGAACTGGTACCTTCCCCCTTCTTTCTTTTCTCGCTGACAGGTGGGGCCCATGTGCAAGCCACGTCACTGTTGTCTTCCCCGGCCGAAACTCACGCGCGTGATGAGCCCACGCAGTAACTCTCCCCCCTCTTTAATCTGATGATTCCCTGCCCAATTCGATGCGCGCCTGCGCCTATAAGAGGCCCTCACCCTCCTCGACCACCTCCACCTCCTCTTAGATCTTCTCCGCCACCAGGCTGCTTGCAGGCAAGCTCTGGATCTCACAGACACCGACGGTCGCCAGTGACATTTCTGGTGAACTCTCGCCTTTCCTCGACTTCTAACCAGTGCCATTCTTCTCCTCTCATCCTTGCGCACCTCACTGACAAGGTTTGGCTCTTGTTAGCTTGTGGGTTCGAGCAGAGCATCCACGACCGACGCCACCATCCACAAGAGGAGCTTTGGCGAGTGATTCTGGCCGTCGTCGTCCCCATCATCCTTCACCACCTCGCCACCGAGACCGTCTCGACCCCTTCTCTCTCCCGGTGAGCTCCTCGGTCTCCTTTTCATCTCCATGGTCTTGCTTCAGCTCATGCCAATGCGTTGCCGCCGTGCAGCAATGCTCCGGTGAGTCTCTGACGACCTAGGGTTAGGATTGCGTTCTGGACCGTTGGATCTTGTTTAAACGCTCGCGATTAGATCCCTTATTCGAATAGGTATGCTAGATCTGACGCATCCATTTTAAATTAAATCCAATGCTCCAAAAACATCGATCTGACCAAATTGGTATCAATCAATAGAAAGCCGCCGCGTGTCAGCCTGAGGATTAACCCGATCTGTTTTCGGTTTTAAATTTCAGAAACTTGTTTAAACTTCAAAAATTCATATCTTGAGTTCTACAAATCCAAATTTAGTAAATTTTATGTCCCTGCATTCAGAAAAATGAGAAGAACCTATTTCTAGCATAAAATTTCACTTTTGTCCCTGCTGTAAACATTTTATTTCAGAATACTTTATTTTGGTATTTTGGTTATTAAAATAGTTGTAAATTTTATTTTGCAGAAATTCCTTTTGCTTTTGATCAATATGTTTACCCTCTATACTATAGCATGAGTAGAATATTTTAGTACTATTTATTTTACATTTGTAGATTTAACTTGTATGAGTAGTTCTATGTGTGTTAAAATTATGTTCTAAGTTTTATAAATAACTCTAAAATTTTGATCATGCCATCATGCATATAGCAACCAACCAGAGAACTTACTAAGTGCCTTTGTGATGTTTAAAGACACATATGCATAAATATTTCCTTTTCTTGAGTGTTTATGAATGTTATGTGCTTATGGTTGCATCATTTTATGTGTAGATTGTGCTGAGTGCAGTGAGTGCCTTTGTGACGAGTGCAACGAGTGCCTTTGTGACGAGTGCACCAACTCCTCTCCTCATCAAGGCAAGTGTCACCATATTCCTTGTCCTACTGAAAGTTTTGTCACTTGTAGCTTTTCTAGTAGAAGATGCATGAGTAGGTGTTTTTATGATTTTATGTCTTTAGTTGTTAGTTTTTATGCTAAGTCTTTTATCTAGCTTTTGTCTAGCCCTTGCATCTCCTAGTAGAATTGCTGATGCTATAGGTTTGTTTTACACTTGTTGTGGGAAGGCTTAACACATGTGTTTGTCTAAGTGTTGAAAACCAAGTTTTTGGTAAAATTAAGAAAACAACTAAGTTAATGAACCACCTGGGTGAAATGTGGCTTGAATGGTTTATATTGAGTGGTTCCCTGGGGTCATGTTGTCGAACCTCTGAACCACCAGGTGTATCTCACTTGTGGATGGCCACCCGGGAGCAAAGAGATTGGAGACATTCAAGTCATGAAGCTTCCAGTGCAACCATAAGACATATGGGCTCTGTCTTGACCAACTAAGCTGCAAGAACTCAAGCCAGACGGACAGAGGGTGGTAGATATTGATAGGATGGAACGTGTCCGGTTTGGTCTGAGTGAATGCTTCTGAAAGGTCTCATCTTAGTTTTCACTTGGCCATTTGAGGCAAAATGAGTCTCATGGCAAAATGGGTTAACTAAGTCCTGTGGGAAAAGTGCACCACCTTTGTAGAGTGTTAAAACTTAGTATTTAGCCATGCCCCGGTTACGGATATTTTTGAGTGACATGATATTGAAGCTGTTCAAGAATCTCCTCATCCCAATTTCTTTAAAGTTAAAATTTGATGAGTAAACTTGGGTAGTAAAATGTTCTTCTTGCCAAAATATTTTTGCTAAGGAAACTTGAGTTTTACAAAAGATAGGAAGAAAGCTTGCTTTAGCAAAGTCAAACTCCACCTAGCCAAATAGCATATAAGTATAGGTGCCATTGAGTCCACCAAAGTGACATCTTGCCAATACATTCAAAGTATTGACCCTCCGTTGCTGCAACGTATCGTGTTGCAAGTTACTACTATGAAGATTGAAGATTGTTGCGCTTCGGTCACGAGTCTTCATCCAACACATCTGCCTGTGGAGCTACGAAGAAAGAAGACTTGTAGTTCATTACTTAGTCTTTTCTCTCGAGTTGTAATAAGTTGTGGCATTGTGCCACTTGAGTTGTAAAAGAACTATTTTATTTGTGGATCAAGTGTAGTAATAAAGACCTTTGTACTTTTTATATTTCATCTTATACTGTGTGCTAGCAGTTAATCCGGGACTAGCACAAATAAAGCACATGTATGCTACATGTATCTTAATTGCAGGGTTGCTTGAGAGGGATATTTTTGACCTCTACCTCCCTGAGTTCAATAAAGCTTGGGTGATTCACTTAAGGGAAACTTACTACTATTCTACAAATCTCTGCACTTGGAGGCCCAACACTGTCTACAAGAATAGAAGCGTGTGTAGACATCAAACTCTTTTCTGGTGCCGTTGCCGGGGATGTAAGGTAAAAGTACTCAGATCCTTTGGCTACTATACTATTGCTGGTGTGTGAGTGCTTGAGGTTATTTCCTTTAGATTCTGCAATTATATATTTTTGTTTCTTATTTTTATTTTCACTAGTTAGGCTTACTGGAAAACAACAACAAAATTAGAGAGCTTTATAGTATTTATCTTGAGTTAGGACATGAAGTGTTTGAAGAGAATATTAAAAAACCTATGGAACTTTATTTGCATGCTAATAGCAATGTTATTAGTATGAATTCTTTGAACACCATTATTGCTAATGCTATGGAAAAGTCTAAGCTTGGGGAAGCTGTTTTTGATGAGCATGATATTTTTAGTCCTCCAAGCACGGAGGAGAAAATTTACTTTGATGATACTATACCTCCCATATATGATGATTACAATGATGAATATGAAATTTTTAGTCCACCTACTATTGAGGAGAAAATTAATTATGATTACAATATGCCTCCTATATTTGATGACTATGGTGATGAGAATAATAATGATAGCTATTTTGTTGAATTTGCTCCCACTACAATTAATAAGAATGATTATGCTTATATGGAGAGTAATAATTATTTTATGCATGTGGCTCATGATAAGAATGTTTTATGTGGTAGTTATATTGTTAATTTTATTCATGATGCTACTAAAAGTTATTTTGAGAGAGGGAAACATGGTTTTATGCATCTCAATAATATTAAGTCTCCTCTTTTTATGTTGAAAGTTTTGATGTTGCAATTGTTTTGCCTTCCTATGCTAGTAGCCTCTTGTTTCAATAATTTATTTTCTTACAAAATTCCTTTGCATAGGAAGTGATTTAGACTTAAATGTGTTGGATATTTGCTTCTTGATGCATTCTTATATGTTCAATTTATACAAATGAGAGCATCATAGAAATTATCATGCCTATCTTAATGGCTATAAAGAAAAAGCTTTTGGGAGACAACCCATTATATTTTTGCTTTCAGTTTATTTTTGTTTCTTTGAATCTTGGAAGTTGTTACCTCTTTAGCAACCTCAAATTATCCTTTTTATTTCGTTTTTGTGCCAAGAGTAGCCTCTAATGGGGAGGAAGTAAGATTTGGGAAAGTTGTTGTCCTGAAACTGATTCTGTGATGCCACCGAAAAAATTCATTCTCTCAGCCAGAACATTGTATTGATCTAAAAACAATTGTTTGAATGCCCCAGGTTATTATATAACTTTTGTTAGTTTTGCACTTTTTGATTTGAGCAACAAAAGATTTTCAAAAAAATCGATCTTTACCTGTTGTTCTGTTTTAACAGATTTCTGCCACTATTTCCATTTGCCTCTTAATCTCTTTCTTTTTTAGTTCTTTTGATCTGAGGAGCTTTTAAAATAAGTTGCTACAGTAGCTAATATTTTAATGGATGTTTTTCTTGAGTTGAAACTGAACCAAAAGTGGATCTACTATCGTGCATACACTAATGTTGTTAATGAGAATTGTGTGAAGTTTTGTATGAAGGAAGTTTTCAAGTGTAGGAAGAGAAGAATGATGTGATGAGATGAAGGATGGACAAAAGCTCAAGCTTGGGGATGCCCATGTCACCCCAAGAAATATCCAAGAAGTACAATCTTCAAAGCTTGGGGATGCTCAAGGCATCCCCTTCTTCATCAACAAAAATATCAAGTCATCTTTCAAGACACTATATTTTTATTGCTTCATATGCTATGTGTTGTTCTTGGAGCATCTTTATTTTTGTTTTCAGTTTTTTTTGTTGTAATAAATGGTTGGATCCCAGCATATTTGTTTTGGAGAGAGACACGCTCCGTTTTCATTGTTTAGAACACTCTAGTTTGCACTCTTATTGTTCTGTGTGTTCACTTTTTGCTAGTACTGCGTTTAGCTCTTGTTTTTCACTCATATTTTGGTTCACTTGTTTATGATTAGCTCTCTAATCTTTATTGATTATTATCTATGAGAGTTGTTTCAAATAAGTTGATTGGTGTTGGTGAAGAGTAAAATATTTCATGCTTATAGTGGTGCAAAAGGAAGCTTGCTTAGACTATGGCTTAGACTTTAGCATGTCATGCTAGATATTATTTTGATTATATGATTAGTAGTTATTGTTGTAGCATGACTTGTCTCAAATAACTGAGAGTGCTTAATGTGTCATTGAAAGAATCATGCATTATTTTTATCATACAAAGGCATAATATTGTGGTATTCTCCTTTGATGCTTTATTTGGGTTGACTTGGCGCATGCTCACACCATGTTATGACTATGAACCAGTCACCTCAAGCCTCTATGATCATTTAGTTTTTGACTTGTAATATCACTTTATGCTTTGATTAATAATGTTTTGTCATTATGCATGATTATGACCATTATTGCTCTCTTAGTTGGTCGCTCCCAGTCTCTTGCTAGCCTTCACCTGTACTGAGTATGAGCTCTACTCGTGCATCCAACTCCCAAAAACCAAAGTTTGCCAAAAGTGTCCACCATAGCTACCTATTAGCATCATTGCTATTCCAAGTATATTCATCATGCTTTATCTATCTTCCAAATTAAATGCTTGTTATGAGAAAATCAGTTAGTAAAGCTCTCACAAACTTGATAGCACATTTTATTTAATTGCGCTTAATAAACTAGAACCATTGTGACCATCTTATGAAATTATATGCTTGCAAATTGTGAGTTGGGAGTTAGCACAACCATGCTTTTATGGAGCACGCTTTCAACATTGCACTTATTCATATTTCGTTGATATCATGTTCTTTTGTCTATGGATGCCTAACAGTGTGAAATAAAATGGAAACTTGTAAGCTCATGGAGTTTGTATATGTGTTAGAGAAACGCCTGGGCTGCCAACCCAAGCCATACATCATTCATGGTGGAAATTTACTTGTACCATAGTGAGAATTCTATGAAGCATCTTCAATAAAAACTATGCCCATAGTAAATAAAAGGATTACTGAGATGCTCATTGTCTGTTTGTCTTGTCATCTTGGTATGGGAAACTCCTATGTCATGGGGCAAGAGGTACCCCACTGGCGTTCTCAATAATACATGTATGCTTACAATGACAAGAACTTATTTGGGACCTAAGTTGAGTAGCATGAGGTTTAGGTACTCGTATTCAAGGGGCATGAGGTTTTCAACTTGTGATTTGTCAAGCATATAACTCATATTTGCCCTCACATTAACCTTAACCATTTAAGATGCTTATGATAGGGGCAATGAGAGCTCAAAGCTAATAAGTACCATAATTTTTGGAAGCTTTATATAAACTGTTAATCCCTGCTTCCCTCTGCGAAGGGCTTTTCTATCCTTATGCACCAATTAAGAGAGCTTAGTTGTCATCTGAGTATAATGTGCATAGTCCCAAAATTTATTATTGATTGATTCATGATTATGGTATTGCTTGTTCTCAAATTATTTGTATCTCCCTTTGAACTTTGAAGGTGTCCTATGCATTTATGTTTTGCTCTTCCATGAAGGACAAGATGAATACCACTTTGCTATGCTTTCTCTATGTTCAAAACAAGCAAATAACTTTCAATGCATTATTATTCATGATCTTTTGTTTGTGTTGCTTTTCATGTTGTATCATAGTTTCTAAGTTCTACTGTTAGAATTATATCTTTCATGCCTATGTTTAGAGTACTTTGATCTCAGCATGCAATGCTTTTACAATAACTTGATCAAGATTGTGTTGGATGTATGTCACCTCAAAAATTATTTTTATTATCACATACCTACTCCAGGACGAGCAGGATTTAAGCTTGGGGATGCTGATATGTTGCAAACGTATCTATAATTTTTGATGCTCCATGCTTGTTTTAAACCAATTACTTTATATTTTGTTTACATTTCGTGGCACTTTTATGCATTTTATGGAACTAACCTATTAACAAGATGCCACAGTGCCAGTTCCTATTTTCTGCTATTTTCTATTCTAGATTTTTACCAAAGGAAATATTCTCGAAATTGGACGAAACAAAAGCCAAAGTTCCTATTTTTCTGACACAAGACAGTGTCCAAAGGGGAGACGGAGATGAACCGAGAGGCGGCCGCACAATAGGGTGGTGCGGGCCCACCTCTGGCCGCGTAGCCCTATGGTGTGGTCCCCTCGGGCGTCCACCGACCTCGCCCTTCTGCTTATATATTGCCCTTGATGCAAAAACCCTAAATAATTAAGCCTCCATCCACGAAGATTTCCGTAGCACCGCCGCCATCAAAGACAAGTTTTGGGGGACAGAAATCTCGGTTTCGGCACCCTGTCGGGACGGGGAATTGCCCTCGGAGCCATCTCCATCAACTCCACCGCCATCTTCATCGCCGTTGCTGACTCCCATGATGAGGAGGGAGTAGTTCTCCCCCGAGGCTGAGGGCTCTACCAGTTGATTGCTTGCGAGTTGGTAACCCCAAGATTAAGGTGTGATGAGCACAGCAGCAAGTCTTCCCTTAGTTGTGGAACCAAGGTTATCGAACCAGTAGGAGTGTAACATCCCAAGTTTTTAAAATACAAAAAAATACATCATGCCTACATGGCCTATTGCATAAGTGTTATTCATATAAAGTTTTGAAACATATTTAATCAAATATTACTGCCCCATTTACCTTTATTACAAGGTTCTGAAATAAATTAGTTTCAGAAAGTTTATAAATTAAATAGCTCCATTTGTATATCGAAGTTATTGTGATTTTAGCAAATATCTTATTTACCAAATTGCACTATTTGGAAATATAAAATGTTCTTAACTTTTTATTTTATCAAAAGCAATACTATTTTTATTGCCTTTTATAAAATTGGAGAAACAAAGGATTTTCAAAAAGTTATCTATTATATTATTAAAACAACTAACAACCAATGGTGCAGATTAAACATAGCAAAACCAATGGATCGGATTAGCCACGCGTATAAATAGGAACACAAAAAAAGAGGAGACGTACAAAAGGTAACCAAACTAATTCCGTAGTAGCAGTGCATCCCGGTGACGTGCGCAAACAAGACTCATTAGAATAAGGATTAAGAGATCAGCTAGCATACGTGATAGAGATTGATCCCGCCAAAGCCTTCTACATTCCAGATTTTTGTAAATTACTTACTGAACACGTCCAAGATTCAGTTAGATTTGAGAGTCCTATTAGTAAACGTACCAGTGAACTCTTTTCCTGAGCTAGCAATGACGCCAGATGAGAGTATGAGACGAGACGACATTGACGGACCAGACAATCTCTGCTCTGCCTAAGGGTGGCCACGCGACAAGATGGGGCACACGATTCTTTGGTTCTAGGCTTGCGGCAGGCATCAGAGATGATGCTATCGGCCTGGAGGAGTGGCCTGAAAATAATAAGAGAATAGGCACCTGGCGGATGATACAAAGACATCGATCGGTTCTTGGGCTCCATTAGCATAGATGGTGGTGCTCCCGAACAGGGTTTGTATTCATTGATGGATTGAAACTTCTACATGTATGTATTTCACCTTTCACGATCTAGGTTGAGTAGCTAAATATTGTATCTTGATTTGCAATACCCGAGCTGGATTTCACAAATCTATACACTTATCGATTCATGACAAGCAGTATATGACAGGTATTGAGGCTCAGATTGAAGCACTCTACTCCTCCGCTATTCCAGGAATTTGTGGAGAATGACCACAACATGTTTTAAGTATAACATGAGCTTAGGTGTTAGGTAAAATGAGATGGCCAAGTACTTTTACTACATGCACTGACATTTTTTTCTTGGATTACTGAATGCTTATGCTCAGCGCTTAACTGAATTTGTATTTTTGGTTACGTAGGCAGGAATAAGCTATGGAGGTGGTCAACTACATATGTCGACACCAGCATTTTTATGATTTTTTTTAGAAATTTTGCACATATGCTTTCCGGTATTCATGTTTGCAGATGTTATTGTGATCCGAAGGATCTAGGGGGCATATTTATATGGCAGCTATAGTGCTATATCAAATTTGCTACAGTATGAGCATATATAATATGCTTGCTATGTATGGTACGCCTTTGGTATATTCTTAAAAAATTGCTTGATGTAAAAGTTGCACAAGGCAGATTTATTGTGTGTTTGTTCTTCTTCAGATTTGGAGCTAGGCTGCATTGATGAAGTATTTACAAAAGTTAAATTATTAGTGCGAAAGGGGCTGCCGCACAGGGGTTGCACAGGATCGTCAGACATAAAGAGATCGAGTTGTTTAGGTCTTGGAGGCAACGGTTGGGGATTTTATTTTTATTATCTTCATCGCTTACAATATTTGTCCTGTAAATAGTTTACCTTCCACTCAGCTCCGATTGATGCTTTCGCTATCTAAACATTGCACTGTACATGTAAAAAATGCTTCCCATTATATTGTCACACTTAATATTCTGGACATAAAAGGAGTTAACAAGTCAAATTTTCCTCGATGTAGGAATTGTCATAGATTTACCTTATAAAGCTAAAGTATTAGGTTGTGTTTGGTAGTAAAGTATTTTTGGTTTGGTAGTAAAATATTTTTGAAGTATTTTAGCAATACTACAGTCTCTCAGAATACCGCAGTTTTAAATACTTTGATGTGGTTGGTGGTGACTGAAAACTATAGTATTAGTACTTTAATATCTCTCAAAACATGCTATTCTAGAAGTATTGAAAAAACAACTCTAGACCTTTTTATTTCTAAAAATGAAGTATTGATAGCCCAAGCAGTTCGTACTATGGTTTTGTAATACTTTAGTTTTAAAAAAAATGTTGCCAAACTAGACCTTAAATATATTTGTTTTTAATGTAGCTTCTCTTTAATTTTAGTTTTATCGCCAACATATATGGAATTACCGCAGGCCTAGATGGAATTTCCTCATATGTGAAAATGTGTCGAACTTTACTCATTGGTATCATACTAGAGTAGAACATATGTTCCCTCAAACAATATGATGAGCAGAAGCACTAAGACTGTTAACTAAAAATTGTCAGTAATGATACTATATGTTCATTCATGCATCGCGCCTTCAAGTTTTGTTTTGTGGGTAGCAATGGTTATATGTGGAATATGAACAAATTAAATATTAGCTACGAGGCAGACATCTCATCACAAATCTAGCCGCGCAAATGCGCGGGCAGTCTTGCTAGTTATTTAAATAGCATAAATTTCATATAAAAGTTATTTTATGTTTTGCAAATAATTTTATTTACAAAATATCACCAAATCTTAGTTTGTGTGTTTCAAACACATTATTTCAATTAATTATAGTTGACAGAAATGGGAAATTTACAATTCAAATAGTTTGTGTTAATTCAAAACTTAAAAGAGAAAACAGAAAATAACGAAAAGCAGCAGAACAAAAAAATAGAGGAATCAGCCCAACTGGGCCGGCCCGAGGCAACAGCCGCCGAACCAACCCAGGAAGTCAAGCCCGCAACCTTTCCTCTCTCTCACTGCTAGGCATGGCCCACTTGTCATATTCTTCTTCTCCAACCGCCCTTCCCTTTTTCTAGAACTGACACCCTCTCTCTCTCTGGTATTTCGAAATCGACGCCCCGCTCTCTCCCCACTCCCTCCCGCACGCCGAAATCTCTCAGCACTCCCCTCTCCATCCTCTCATTTCCCTCTCCACAAACAAAGACGCCAAGCCCCGCAATTTCTTGCTAGAGTGC
This sequence comes from Dactylis glomerata, assembly GCA_007115705.1. Lineage (NCBI taxonomy): Eukaryota > Viridiplantae > Streptophyta > Magnoliopsida > Poales > Poaceae > Dactylis > Dactylis glomerata. The sequence continues at coordinate 1,971,758 of QXEO01000492.1, forward strand.
TGCAACAAGAACGACCACCAACAATGAACTCATCGGGTACAGGGAGCCCAGGCCTCCATTAATCTCCCCAAACTTTCCTCTCTGTCCCCACGTACTCTAAATCTACTTTCTCGCCCGTTTGATGCAGCACAGGTCGCCGGAGAGCGAATCCCGAGCCGCTGTTGTTCAGAGCGTCTTCGTTCGCCATTTACCATCAAACGAGGAAGCCCTCGACATCACCGACCAAGTATACGACCTCGCCGGAGCCATCCCCACCTCGTCCACCCCTCTGAAGACCTCTAGGACCATGGGATCCCCTTCATCGTCGACTAGCAGTAAGCACCTCGCTGGAAAACTACCTCGCTGGTGAGCAATTCCTCCTGGATCATCTCCATCCCTCGGATCCTAATCGTATGGGTAGAATTAGAGAGCTTTACCAAATTGGTATAGTCCAGTGAGAGAATGCCACGTAAGCAAGTTAGTCATCCCCCAGACAATTTGAGTCAAACTCGAATCAAAATTCAAAATTCAAATTACAGAAAGTGTACTGAACTTGTAAAATGGATAGAAAATAATCTGCTTGGCCAAAAATTACAAACTTGGTATCATTGGAATCCTAGAATTGTGTAGAACACAACTATGTAGAGAAACCATAGTGGTGCTGTACAAAGTTTTGAAGTGAAAATTAAATGGCATAAATGACTTATATGCACCATTTATTTAATAACTTTTGTTCTGTAAATCCAATTGCTACAAATTTGTAGTCTATGGATTCCCCAGAACATGTAGAACAATCTAGAATGAAAAAATTTCAAACTTGAAATGTGCACAAATTTGCTACTGTTAAATTTAACTAAATCACTATTTTGATCATAATTTGAATTATAAAAGCCATTTTGGAATGAAACCAATTGCAGTAGCTTCATATTAATGTTCTCTATCTAGTGGGTTCATAACCCAAATTTTTCAGAGCAATGCCAAACCAGAAACTTTTTGGGAAGCATTTGCTCAAATTCCAAATAACCAAATTGTCTATTGCTTTGCAAAATAATTAAAAGACTTTTCCAACACCACACTCGTTCTATAAACAGTAAGCTTCACTAAATACAACATTTTCACACACTACCTTAGTGTGTGAAATTAAATTGACATTTGCATACATGCATACATGTCTATGGTTGCCATTTAGAAATAGTGTGTTCATGTTTGTTTAATTTTGCTTGTATAGATTGTGAGGAGGAACAGAAAAACTCCTCTGACTGCTGTGATTGTGCCGGTTGTTACCAAGGCAAGTGACACACATGCTTCTACCTATTTTACATATGCATTAGTGTTTTATAGTAGTGTGCATGATAGGCTGGATTTCAAAGAGAAGCTTTGGAATGCTAGATCCTAGTAGTGTATAGCCACCTCTGAACCCACCCCTGTTAGGTTGTAGTTTTAGTTGAAGAATTGATGCCAATGCTATGATCACCTTGATGAAGTTGTTTTGTGAACAAATTAATAACTTCAACTAAAATGAAACACCTGGGTGGATTGGCATGTTGATGATGGTGGAGTTGAGTGTCTTCTGGGGCCTCATACCTCCTAGAGGATGGAGTGAACCCACGGAGAACACTTGTGGAATGCCACTCAGGATTAAAGAGGTTACCATGTCTTTCATACTTTAGAGTACTTCTAGTGCAGCCTTATGACAATATGGGCTCTGTCTTGACTGATTAAGATGTGAGGGTTCATCTTGTGTGCAAGATATGGGCTGGTAGCAGAATTATAGGTGGGAATAGATCTTGCCAGTATATTTCTCGCTCCCACTGAAAGGTCCTGTCTCATTCTTCTCTCTGGGTAGAATGAGTCTTAAGGTGAAAGTGCACAACCCCTGCAGGGTGCCAAACTAATCGATTAGCCGTGTCCCTAGTCATGGACAATTTGAGTTTCTAGACATGGAATGTATAGAAGAATCTCATCACCATTTCTGAATGATTAAAACTTGACTAAAAACCCCTAGGTTAGGGGCTCAGTACCATTCACTCCGAGGGGTGGTGGTTCTATTGTTCTGACTTTGTTGAATTTCGCCCAGTGCTACATAACTTGCAACTATGTAGTATTTGGGGGTTATCTTGACCCTTGAAAAATAAAATTTTGAAAGAAAGTTTTGAGAAAGAATAGGACAAAATTTGCTTTATGCAAACTAGCCAAGAGATCCACCAGCCAAATATCATGTAGCTAGTTCTTTCACAACAGCCACCAAATATGTGTCATTTGCCAGTACATCATTGTACTGACCCCCATTTATGGGGCTATATATTCAAATGTGCAGGATATTCCGATGAGGAGTAAGTGTTAGGATCACGAGTCTACATACCAATATGACTGCCTGTGGCGCATGGTGAAGATGGAGGCTCACTATTACCCTAGTTTCCATTGTGTTTGTGAGTCAAACTCTATTATTTGAGCTAGTCCATGTGACTAAGCTGGTTTGTAAGATTTGAAGACTTATGTATCTAGATCCACATTCTAATACTTGATACTATGTAATGAATACTTTATTTTGTTCTGTGGTGCTATCAGTGATCCAGGGAATAGCACTTAACACAGGTGTTCCACCTTGATCCAAAGGTGGGGCGTTATAAAATGGTATCAGAGCATAGTGTTGCCTATAGGATCGAGACCCTAGGATTGGAAAGCCATAGGACTCAAAAATTTATTTCTAAATGATTTGCAAAATTTTCATGGTCTTATGGTCTTAATCATTTCCTACTTGTACTTCTTATTCTTGTTCTGACCCTTTTCTCTCTTCTTTTCAAAAATTTAGATGGACACCTATGATAAGAGAGTTGTTGTTGGTCAGGGAGAGCAACACTTCACTGAGATACTACTTGATCTTGCCACTCTTGTTCAGATTCCACCTCCAGTATTTTATGGAAAGATGGAATACAAGGAGTATGGTATGGAGAAGTGGTTGATTCAAACCACCATCTTGGTCAGACTAGATAAAGATGGAGATTCAACAATGGAGTACACTGAAGCTTATGTCGACTGGAACTTCTCTGTGGAGATAGCTATGCAGGGCGCCATAGCCCGGATATGTCACAAGTACAGAGACCTCATCCCATTGACCTCAGCTTATGGGATATTTGGAGAGCGTTCTGAAGGAGGGTACCCAGTTGACCGTAGCGGACAGGAGATGCACTCACTTCTGCGAGCCTACCTCTCTGAGAGAGAGTGCTGTTCAATCAACCTAGAGGACATGCTGAAGAAGCAAATCCACAACATGGATCAGTTCAGGAGGCTCATGGATATTGCCACTCAGAGGATCATGGAGACCGAGTCAGCACTAGTGATGATGGGTGAGCAGAAGACCCAGCGGCAGGATAAGATCAGGATTGTTGAAGGACCTTTGAAGATGGGGGAGAAGATCCTTCACGATGACATCTGGTCACATCTTCTGGAGAAGACAATACTGCTATAGTCTGATAACATGCAGAAGATTGGAGAGGAGAAGAAACAGCTCCAGAAGGACAATGATGAGCTGAAGACTGAGAATGAGAAGTTGAAGATGAAGATTGCTGAGTTGGAAGCAAATCAGAAGAAAGAGGAGTCTGAAGAAGAAGAAGAAGACCCCGAGGAGCGGATTGTGTATTCGTCTAATGATGATCTATTCTATGAGGAATGGGAGGCCAAGGCATTGAAGAGCCTCAAGGAAGCGGAACATCGAGACTCTCCACCCCTCTCAAGCCCTAAGAGGGTTAAGAGAGATTAGTTGACCACCACTACTATCTTTGTACTGTCTACGTTTATTCGTTTGTGTTGTCCTACCATGTTGGTATGACAGTACCATTGTAACAACTCAGAATTTGTAACCCAAGTCTTATTAAATAAAGTGCCACAAATTGGACCCAAATAAAACTTTTTTATTCATTATTGTATGCATACATGTATTCTCTTTATTTGTATTTCTATGATTTTATGTGTGTTCTTTTTGTTTGAGCATGGGTTAGATAATTCTAAGTGAACCAACAGAATCTTTGGAGAAAGATTATAAGAACCAAAGCAACAAGAAATAAAAATAGGTAAGAAAGAGATAAAGTTAATATGATCTAGAAACTGTTAATGACTACACCACTTTGAGCCTTTAGATTAAGCAATCTACAGCTCACCTTCATGTTTGGCCAGTGAGTTGAGCTTAAACAAGTTATGGACTAACTCAACCAACAAGCAATTGTCCAAATTTCAAACTGGAACACAACCCAAACTTGAGCCAAAGTTTGAATCTGAAACAGAAACCATTTCAATTTGTAAATATAAATTTTTGCAAAACTCATTCTTTCTCCAGAACAAAAATATGCCAGGGTACCTTATCCAATATGATGAGCACCCAAAGTGTCAAATTTGAAAAATTCGAATTTTGAGTTCTTGTAAGCATTTCGTCGAACACTGGCAGAAGCAAATCGAGTGAGATCAAACTTCACTGGTGCAGCACTGTTCTGGCTCGACCAAGTGCTGTAGCCATGCTCTCTGGCCGCGCCTCGATCGATTCCAGCCCCCTCTGCCCCGACCCAAGCCATGGAAGAAGGAGGAGAAGAGGAGAGAACACCCAGGACCCCCTCCCAGTAACCCACTGTCCCGCGCGATGCCGACCGTCTGGAAGGCGCCAGAGGAGACCCACAGTCCCCCGCGGCCGAACCAGAACCCTCCCAGCACGCGAGCATGAACGCCGTGACCGGAGCGAGCTTGCAACGCCGCCAGGACCCCCGCAGCGTCGAGCTTCTGGTCGCCTTGCTCCCGGCCATCTGAGGCTATAAAAAGCCCCTCCGATCAAACGGAGATACTCACCCAGCCACCCGCTACCTCCCAGACATCACCGCTTCTTCCCTCTCGCTCTGCTTCGCTGTAGCCAGCCTCGCCGGCGCAGTACTGGACGAGCGGAGCGCCGCCGCGTCCGAGCACCTGGGAGCAAGCTGCTTCAGGGAATCGGAGGAGGAGACGAACCGCCGCCGATCCCGCCCGTCGCCGACGAGCCCTGCTTCCCCTACGCCCCGCCCTCGCCGTCGAACGATCGTCGCTGCTCGCAGGTGAGCTTCCGCCGTGCTGAGGAAGACGATGCGTGTGAGCCGTCCGATCTTAATCCGACGCTAGCATACCGATTCGGGAATCGTTAAGTGAACTGACAGCGCGAGCCCACCTGTCAGTTCCCCTTTTTATTTCTTTTCCCCGCGCGAAACGGTATCGGGCCGGCCCGTTCGGCTTTTGACTGAATTGGGCCCAGGAGGTTTAGAATCGGTCCGTTTCATTTTTAATTAATTCCCGCCCTTTTCTTTTATTTCAAATAAGTTTTAGATGCTATTTTCAAACTTTAATTCCTAGAGTTTTACAAATCCAAATTTAGCAAATAAATATTCGTTGGAAAGCTTATAAAATACTCTATCCAATAGTACTGGTTAGATTTCAAAATCAGTTAAGAATAAAATTGGATATGAATAGTGTGACCACAGCTTGTTAAATAATGAAGGACTTCTAGAAATTTATTTAAGCTATCAAAAATCATGAAAATAAAAATGTGAACTTACTAATGACCCCTCTCACTGTTAGTCAACACTAATCTACCCCAACCCATGTTAGTGTGATCAGTTAGACCCTAACCCAAACCTATTTGTTAGCATAAAATGATAGATCACTAGTGCACACTTAGAATTAAATTGTCCCCAATGCAATTCACTTAGTGGATCTTTCCCACTTGAACTTGTCTTAGTAACCCTAAATCACCTCCAATGCTGCACAAGTGAACCACCTATGCTACTTAGTAAAGAATCTAGCTTGCACACTTGAAGAAAACCTAAACAACAGACTTACACTCCAACACCCTACAAATGCAACATGAATGCTTTGGTTAGCAAACAAAGATGTGTGCTTGGTGTGTTGTTAGCTTGGTGAAGTGATGTTGTGCTTTGTGTTTATTCGTTATTAGACGCTAGAGTTGCCGAGGAGGATATTGGAGGGGGTTATTATTATCAAGAAGAAGAAGAAAACCCCGGACACCTTGCCAACCAAGGCAAGCCATCTTTTGATTCATACTCCCACTACCTAGTTTTAATATTGCATTCTACTTGTTTTAAGTAAATTGCATGATTGAATTGCTAGAGTAGAATGATAGAAGCATATTGATGTCTTGATTATCAAGAGCATCAAGCTGAGTTTATCCAACCCTAGTAGTAGTACTATCACTCAATGTAGTTGCTTAGTCGCTAATAAAAGTTGAGGCTATCTCTGGAGGAACCCCCTTTGAAAGGTGGTGACTTGACATTGAAACTTGAAATGGGAGATTGCTCCTACATGATGGCTTTATGAAAGAAAATAATCTTGACTAAGAACTATGAAATGTATTTCTCAATTGACAACGAGTGATGTACATGGGTGCCAATTATAACGTACAACCACGTTACCCCTATATGGGAAGGGGCTTAATCCGTAGCTTGTTTATCTTAGTATGGGAGGTCTTGCATCAAATCTTCATGGAAGGACTCCACGGGCGGATACTTCTTGACCAGGTGGATTCCACTAACCCGGTCTCCGGGATGGGCATAACTAGAGGCGCCGGAGCGGGATTCCGTATTCCGGGCTCTAGGGAAGGATCCTATACTAGGATGAGCAAGTGAAAGGCTTTGTTTGATTATCTGAAATCCGCATACCTTTGTGTATAGCGAACCGTGGATTTCTCCCGGCAGATGTATCGAATCTTGTGGGTAAAGTGTACCCCTCTGCAGAGGTTTCAAACTATTCGAATAGCCGAGTCCTCGGTCATGGACGGTTGGCAAACTCTACCTGGCTTTTGTCAAGACTAAAAATAACAAGGGTAAACTTGGTGATTGACATGAATTTGAATTGACATGACTTGACCATGATCTTGACACATTGAAGTTCCTCTTTAGAATGAAACTAAACCTCTTTTCTACTAATGAACATTCTTGGGAAATAAAACTAGCTTTTGCAAACCAACTTAGTGCTTAGTCCACTATACCCAACCTTGCATATCTACTTCATCTTTTCATTTATAAGATGGTTTGCGAGTGCATCCAATGTACTCACGGCTGTGTCCCTGGCTATCAACTTGGCCAGAATATGGGGAGGAGTACCAGGAGGAAGGGTATGAAGAAGAGTACCAGAACTAAGCTCGTCTCCGTGAGTCGCCATTTGCCTGTAGGGTGAAGGCATGGGCCGAAGACGTTAATTCCGCTGCTATATTGTGTTGTAATATGAACTTGGTCAATATGACCATTGTATTTGAGCTACCGTATTGTAATGTCTATGGAACTGGTTACCAACTACGTTATGTATATCGCAACAATGGTTCTGGGATTGCGGTGGAATACATAACGGGCACTTCGAATTTGTGATCAAATTTGAGGTCGTTACAAGTTGGTATCAGAGCCTAGGATGACCATAGGAGACCTTAGTTAGAATGGGCATTAAAACAAAACCTTGATAAAAGAAAGATACAAGAACGGTTGCAAAATTGCTTAGTCTTTCCTCTCTAGTTGCAAAGTTTTATACATACTTCAGTTTTTGCTTACTTAAAATTTTGCACACTTGAGTTGATCACTAACTTGAACTAATTTAAAATTTTGTAGATGGCCCTGGTATTCACTGAGCAGTACCAGTTGGGCCAAGGTGGCAGCCTTTGTTTCGAGCGTGACCTCACCACTTTGACCTTGTTCCTGAACCGTTTGTACCCGAAGTTCAAGGGAGCCGTGCTCAATGAGCACCCGGATGGAGAGCTACGGTGGCTCATCCGAGCTAGTTGCCGTGGCAAGAAGGGGATGTTGGGTTCTCCAAGGGTCAAGTTTGAGCTTGTGGAGAACACTTGGGCCGATGGCTTGGTCCGAGCGATGCAGGAGATGCACGCCCGCTTGTGCGGACTGCATGTTGAGGAGGTTCAGGGAGGACGCTTCAAGGACTTTGCTCGGCGTGATGCGGATGGACGTCCCGCAAACATGCCCGGGCAGAATGAGCCGAGTACCTACATCGACCACATGGACTTCTTGCTGTACTCCACTCAGCAGGAGGCCGACCGTGCCCGTACTAGGGCGAACCTCGAGCACGTTGCACTGGTGGAGGCGAGGAGCACCATCAGGATTCTTGCGAAGGAGCGCAAGAGCCTTCGTCGCCAGCGCGATGAGAAGGAACAGGACCTTGAGGAGTTGAAGGCCAATGTGGCGGAGTTGACTGCGTACATTGAGAGTCTTGAGGATCACCTTGGTGAGGAGGAAGGCATTGATCTCCGCAAGGAGGATAATGCCCTCATTAGTGATGAGGATGACTTCATGGAGGACCTCGATGATCCGGAGGATGGTGGACACAATGGATTCATTGTGAGTGACGAGGAGGAAGACCCCGAGGAGCCCGCTGTTTAGACTCGAGCTCCATGTGTTATCTAGTATGAGTTCCACTTTAGTCTTCACTTCGTGTAGGTGTGAGTTGTATCCCCCTCTCTAGTAGACGAGTCGCAATGGTTTGAGGTAAACCATTTGTAATACGTGAACTCGTGTGTATGATATGTTTGATGAGTGATGAATGAAATTTGAATTTGGCCTCTAAGGCCTTAGTAAAACAAAATTGCATCATCCATGTTACCTTTAAATCTTAGCAAGTTAGCTTTTTCCCTCTTGTCTTACACCCCTTATCTTCAGATGCCGCGAGCACCCCCACCCCCGAACCCGGAAATGGCCGAATTGCTAAGGTTGATCATGGAAGACCGGGAAGCAGCCCGAGCTGAGCGCCAAGCCAGCTTGGCCACTCTTCAGCAACTAACCCAGATGGCGATGAACCACAACAATGGCAATGGTGAAGGAGAAAACCATGGCAATGGAGAGCACCGATCCAAGTTAAGGAGTTTCCAAAACACCAGCCCTCCTATATTCACTAAATCTGAAGAGCCCTTAGATGCCGATGACTGGCTTCGTACCATGGAGAACAACTTGGCAGTCGCCGAAGTTGGTGAAAATGAGAAGGTCTTATACACCACCCACTATCTTGCTGGAGCAGCAAGAGCTTGGTGGGACAGCACCCGTGCCATGCAAGCCCCAGGGTATGTGATGCCTTGGGAGGAGTTCAAGAGCAAGTTTAGCAAAGCCCATGTTCCCATGGGATTGGTGAAAAGGATGAGAGATGAGTTCAGAAATCTGAAGCAAGGTTCCATGTCTGTGGTAGATTACCGTGACAAGTTCCTTACCTTATCTAGGTATGCCCCAGATGACACCAACACCACTGAAAAGAAGCAAGAAAGGTTTCTAGATGGACTTCATGATGAGATGCAATGTGTCTTGGTCAGCATTCCCTTTGCCGACCTGGAGTCATTGGTTGACTCTGCCATTCAGATGGAAGGCAAACTCAAGCAAGCTACCGAGAACCGCAAGCGCCGTATGATGTATCAAGGCAACTCGAGCAACTCGCAGAAGCCAAGGGGAAATGCACCAATGGGTTTCACCCCTAGACCAATGAGGCCGTCTGCACCTGCTCCGCGTCCCAACTATCCTAACCGCCCACCCGGCAACAACTTTAACCGTGCACCCCCAAGACCTAGTGGCAACAACTTCAACACTAATACTCCAAGGCCAAATGGCGCCCCTGTGTTACCCAAGCCTGGTGACAAGTCTGGTGTTACATGTTATGAGTGTGGACTAAAAGGGCATTACTCCAATGAGTGCCCCAAGAAGCTGAATGATGCATCCAAGACTGCTGCCCCTGCTCAGCAACAGCGTCGTGTGGGAAATGGCAAGAACTATCCACCAAGGAGCCAGCATCATTCTCATGGCCGTCTGAATCACATGAATGTTGAAGAAGCTCAGGAAGCAACCGACGTTGTGCTTGGTATGTTCCCTGTTAACTCAGTTCTTGCAAGAGTCCTGTTTGATTCTGGAGCTTCACACTCATTTGTTACCCAATTATTCGTTGATAAAAGTGGACTTCAACCCACACCCTTGAAAGATGTCATGTCTGTGCAAATTCCCGGGTCAGTAACCAAAGCTAGTTGTACCTGCTTGTCAGTGCCCATAGAAATCCATGGGATAGCTTTCTTAGCCAATTTGATAGTGTTGGGAACCAAAGGTTTGGAAGTAGTTCTTGGTATGAATTGGATGTCTTTACATCAAGGAGTGATAGATTGTGCCAAAAAGACCATCACCATGAAGAGTAGCAATGGAATCATAGTCAAGCATGTGTCCGTAAAACCACCCCAAACCACCCGATGTCATAAGAGTATCTCAGGACCGACTTTGGAGCAAGTCCCCATCGTCTGTGAGTACCCGGATGTCTTTCCCGATGAGCTACCCGGAATGCCACCGGATCGGGATATTGAGTTTATCATTGAGCTTATCCCCGGAACTGGATCAATAGCCCAACGACCCTATCGTATGAACCCAGCTGAATTAGTTGAGTTGAAAAAGTAATTGGATGACCTTTTGAGCAAAGGATTGATTCAGCCAAGTTCTTCTGCTTGGAGATCACCCGTTCTGTTTGTGGATAAAAGTGACGGTTCTAGCCGACTGTGCACCGATTATCGCAAGCTTAACGATGTGACCATCAAGAACAAGTATCCTCTCCCGAAGATTGAAGATTTGTTTGACCAACTGACTGGAGCAAGAGTATTCTCAAAGATAGATCTTAGAACTGGATACCACCAACTGAAGATCCGTGCAACGGATATCCCCAAAACAGCCTTCACTACCCGATACGGATTGTATGAGTACACCGTAATGTCATTTGGATTAACCAATGCCCCTGCGTATTTCATGAATCTCATGAATAAGGTTTTTATGGAGTTCTTGGATAAGTTTGTTGTCGTCTTCATTGACGACATTCTTATCTACTCCAAATCCGAAGAAGAGCATGCAACCCATTTGAGATTAATTCTAGAAACCCTAAGAGAGCATCAGCTGTATGCTAAGTTCAGTAAATGTGAGTTCTGGTTGAAGGAGGTTGGATTCTTAGGCCATGTGCTGTCAGCAGGAGGAATATCGGTAGATCCCAAGAAGATCAAATCAGTCCTGGAATGGGAAGCCCCTACCACTCAAACGGAAGTTAGAGGTTTTCTCGGATTAGCGGGATATTACCGCAAGTTTGTTGAAGGATTTTCCAGTATTGCCCGTCCGATGACCCAATTGTTGAAGAAGGACAAGAAGTTTGAATGGACCCCTAAGTGTGAAGAGAGTTTTCAAGAGCTCAAGAAGCGATTGGTGACCGCCCCTGTCCTAACCATGCCCGATATCACCAAGAATTTTGATGTCTATTGCGACGCTTCCAAACTTGGACTTGGTTGCGTACTGATGCAAGAAGGAAAGGTCATAGCTTACCTCTCTCGGCAGCTTAAACCTCATGAAGAAAATTATCCAACCCATGATCTAGAATTAGCAGCCGTGGTCCTAGCTTTGAAGACTTGGAGGCATTATTTGATGGGCAACCGCTGTGAGATCTACTCCGACCACAAGAGTTTGAAGTATATATTCACCCAGAAGGAGTTGAACATGAGGCAACGGAGATGGATAGAGTTGATCAAGGATTATGATCTAGAAATTCACTATCACCCCGGTAAGGCCAATGTAGTGGCCGATGCGTTGAGTAGGAAGCCGTGTTCGTTGAATATGAGGATCAAGGAAGAGCAACCTATGTTGCACCAAGAGTTTGAAAGATTTGGATTGGAGCTAGTCAGTCAAGGATTCCTCGCCAACCTTGAGTTTCAACCCACCTTGATGAGCCAAATCAAAGAAGCCCAGAAGGGAAATGAGAGTATTGAAGGAATCAAGCGCAGAATTGGTTCCGGCAAGGTGCCAGGATTTGAAGAAGATGATCAAGGAGTTCTGTTGTATAAAGGCCGTATTTGTGTGCCTGCTGATTCAGAATTGAAGGAAGTAATTATGAAGGAAGCCCATGAGACACCTTACTCCATCCACCCCGGTGGAACTAAGATGTACCAAGATCTGAAGGAACAATTTTGGTGGCATGGAATGAAGCGCGAGATTGCATCATTTATATCCAAGTGTGAAATCTGCCAAAGAGTCAAGGCTGAACATCAACGTCCTGCTGGTTTGCTGCAACCTTTGCAAGTTCCGGAATGGAAGTGGGAATCTGTTGGAATGGATTTCATCACTGGATTTCCAAAGTCTAGCCGTGGAAATGACTCTATTTGGGTCATTGTGGATAGACTAACCAAAGTGGCCCATTTTATTCCTGTCAAGACCACTCATCGCTCAGATCAGCTAGCAGATCTGTATCTATCCAGAATTGTCAGTTTGCATGGAATCCCTAAAACCATAGTTTCTGATCGAGGAACCCAATTCACCTCGAGATTTTGGAAAAGCTTACATCAAGCTTTGGGAACCAAGTTAGCCTTCAGCACCGCTTACCACCCTCAGACTGATGGACAGACTGAAAGAGTGAATCAAATACTTGAAGATATGTTGAGAGCCTGTGTCCTAGCTTATGGAGCTAAGTGGGAAGATTGTCTGCCCTTCGCGGAGTTTTCCTACAACAACAGTTATCAAGCCAGTTTGCAAATGGCCCCATTTGAAGCTTTGTACGGAAGAAAGTGTCGTACCCCTCTGAATTGGTCAGAAACCGGAGACAGTCAGATTTTTGGACCAGATATGCTGCAAGAAGCCGAGGAGAAAGTTCGCAGAATTCGTGAATACCTCAAGACAGCCCAATCAAGACAAAAGAGTTATGCCGACAAGAGACGTCGAGAACTGACCTTCCAGATTGGAGATTTTGTTTATCTCAGAGTATCACCCCTCAAGGGAATGCAAAGATTCCAAGTAAAAGGAAAGCTTGCCCCAAGATATATTGGACCCTTCAAGATACTAGACCGCAGAGGAGAAGTGTCTTATCAGTTGGAAATGCCCCCGGAATTGTCTGAAGTGCACGACGTCTTTCACGTGTCGTTACTCCGGAAATGTCTGGAAGTTCCGGAGAAGCCCGAGGTCTTCAAGAATATTGATCACCGGTCTGTGGACGTCAACAAGGACTCGACCTATCGTGAAATGCCTATCCGTATCCTCGAGGAAGCTTATCGAACCACTCGAACCCGAAGCATCAAATTTCTGAAAGTTCAGTGGAGTAATCATACCGAAGAGGAAGCCACTTGGGAACGAGAAGATTACCTTCAGAAAGAGTTTCCCAATCTTTTCAGTTCTTAACTAGTGAATCTCGGGGACGAGATTCTTTTTAAGGGGGGAAGATTGTAACAACTCAGAATTTGTAACCCAAGTCTTATTAAATAAAGTGCCACAAATTGGACCCAAATAAAACTTTTTTATTCATTATTGTATGCATACATGTATTCTCTTTATTTGTATTTCTATGATTTTATGTGTGTTCTTTTTGTTTGAGCATGGGTTAGATAATTCTAAGTGAACCAACAGAATCTTTGGAGAAAGATTATAAGAACCAAAGCAACAAGAAATAAAAATAGGTAAGAAAGAGATAAAGTTAATATGATCTAGAAACTGTTAATGACTACACCACTTTGAGCCTTTAGATTAAGCAATCTACAGCTCACCTTCATGTTTGGCCAGTGAGTTGAGCTTAAACAAGTTATGGACTAACTCAACCAACAAGCAATTGTCCAAATTTCAAACTGGAACACAACCCAAACTTGAGCCAAAGTTTGAATCTGAAACAGAAACCATTTCAATTTGTAAATATAAATTTTTGCAAAACTCATTCTTTCTCCAGAACAAAAATATGCCAGGGTACCTTATCCAATATGATGAGCACCCAAAGTGTCAAATTTGAAAAATTCGAATTTTGAGTTCTTGTAAGCATTTCGTCGAACACTGGCAGAAGCAAATCGAGTGAGATCAAACTTCACTGGTGCAGCACTGTTCTGGCTCGACCAAGTGCTGTAGCCATGCTCTCTGGCCGCGCCTCGATCGATTCCAGCCCCCTCTGCCCCGACCCAAGCCATGGAAGAAGGAGGAGAAGAGGAGAGAACACCCAGGACCCCCTCCCAGTAACCCACTGTCCCGCGCGATGCCGACCGTCTGGAAGGCGCCAGAGGAGACCCACAGTCCCCCGCGGCCGAACCAGAACCCTCCCAGCACGCGAGCGTGAACGCCGTGACCGGAGCGAGCTTGCAACGCCGCCAGGACCCCCGCAGCGTCGAGCTTCTGGTCGCCTTGCTCCCGGCCATCTGAGGCTATAAAAAGCCCCTCCGATCAAACGGAGATACTCACCCAGCCACCCGCTACCTCCCAGACATCACCGCTTCTTCCCTCTCGCTCTGCTTCGCTGTAGCCAGCCTCGCCGGCGCAGTACTGGACGAGCGGAGCGCCGCCGCGTCCGAGCACCTGGGAGCAAGCTGCTTCAGGGAATCGGAGGAGGAGACGAACCGCCGCCGATCCCGCCCGTCGCCGACGAGCCCTGCTTCCCCTACGCCCCGCCCTCGCCGTCGAACGATCGTCGCTGCTCGCAGGTGAGCTTCCGCCGTGCTGAGGAAGACGATGCGTGTGAGCCGTCCGATCTTAATCCGACGCTAGCATACCGATTCGGGAATCGTTAAGTGAACTGACAGCGCGAGCCCACCTGTCAGTTCCCCTTTTTATTTCTTTTCCCCGCGCGAAACGGTATCGGGCCGGCCCGTTCGGCTTTTGACTGAATTGGGCCCAGGAGGTTTAGAATCGGTCCGTTTCATTTTTAATTAATTCCCGCCCTTTTCTTTTATTTCAAATAAGTTTCAGATGCTATTTTCAAACTTTAATTCCTAGAGTTTTACAAATCCAAATTTAGCAAATAAATATTCGTTGGAAAGCTTATAAAATACTCTATCCAATAGTACTGGTTAGATTTCAAAATCAGTTAAGAATAAAATTGGATATGAATAGTGTGACCATAGCTTGTTAAATAATGAAGGACTTCTAGAAATTTATTTAAGCTATCAAAAATCATGAAAATAAAAATGTGAACTTACTAATGACCCCTCTCACTGTTAGTAAACACTAATCTACCCCAACCCATGTTAGTGTGATCAGTTAGACCCTAACCCAAACCTATTTGTTAGCATAAAATGATAGATCACTAGTGCACACTTAGAATTAAATTGTCCCCAATGCAATTCACTTAGTGGATCTTTCCCACTTGAACTTGTCTTAGTAACCCTAAATCACCTCCAATGCTGCACAAGTGAACCACCTATGCTACTTAGTAAAGAATCTAGCTTGCACACTTGAAGAAAACCTAAACAACAGACTTACACTCCAACACCCTACAAATGCAACATGAATGCTTTGGTTAGCAAACAAAGATGTGTGCTTGGTGTGTTGTTAGCTTGGTGAAGTGATGTTGTGCTTTGTGTTTATTCGTTATTAGACGCTAGAGTTGCCGAGGAGGATATTGGAGGGGGTTATTATTATCAAGAAGAAGAAGAAAACCCCGGACACCTTGCCAACCAAGGCAAGCCATCTTTTGATTCATACTCCCACTACCTAGTTTTAATATTGCATTCTACTTGTTTTAAGTAAATTGCATGATTGAATTGCTAGAGTAGAATGATAGAAGCATATTGATGTCTTGATTATCAAGAGCATCAAGCTGAGTTTATCCAACCCTAGTAGTAGTTCTATCACTCAATGTAGTTGCTTAGTCGCTAATAAAAGTTGAGGCTATCTCTGGAGGAACCCCCTTTGAAAGGTGGTGACTTGACATTGAAACTTGAAATGGGAGATTGCTCCTACATGATGGCTTTATGAAAGAAAATAATCTTGACTAAGAACTATGAAATGTATTTCTCAATTGACAACGAGTGATGTACATGGGTGCCAATTATAACGTACAACCACGTTACCCCTATATGGGAAGGGGCTTAATCCGTAGCTTGTTTATCTTAGTATGGGAGGTCTTGCATCAAATCTTCATGGAAGGACTCCACGGGCGGATACTTCTTGACCAGGTGGATTCCACTAACCCGGTCTCCGGGATGGGCATAACTAGAGGCGCCGGAGCGGGATTCCGTATTCCGGGCTCTAGGGAAGGATCCTATACTAGGATGAGCAAGTGAAAGGCTTTGTTTGATTATCTGAAATCCGCATACCTTTGTGTATAGAGAACCGTGGATTTCTCCCGGCAGATGTATCGAATCTTGTGGGTAAAGTGTACCCCTCTGCAGAGGTTTCAAACTATTCGAATAGCCGAGTCCTCGGTCATGGACGGTTGGCAAACTCTACCTGGCTTTTGTCAAGACTAAAAATAACAAGGGTAAACTTGGTGATTGACATGAATTTGAATTGACATGACTTGACCATGATCTTGACACATTGAAGTTCCTCTTTAGAATGAAACTAAACCTCTTTTCTACTAATGAACATTCTTGGGAAATAAAACTAGCTTTTGCAAACCAACTTAGTGCTTAGTCCACTATACCCAACCTTGCATATCTACTTCATCTTTTCATTTATAAGATGGTTTGCGAGTGCATCCAATGTACTCACGGCTGTGTCCCTGGCTATCAACTTGGCCAGAATATGGGGAGGAGTACCAGGAGGAAGGGTATGAAGAAGAGTACCAGAACTAAGCTCGTCTCCGTGAGTCGCCATTTGCCTGTAGGGTGAAGGCATGGGCCGAAGACGTTAATTCCGCTGCTATATTGTGTTGTAATATGAACTTGGTCAATATGACCATTGTATTTGAGCTACCGTATTGTAATGTCTATGGAACTGGTTACCAACTACATTATGTATATCGCAACAATGGTTCTGGGATTGCGGTGGAATACATAACGGGCACTTCGAATTTGTGATCAAATTTGAGGTCGTTACAACCATCTACCCATTTGTTTTCCGAATCTTTAAGATTTGTTTCTAAACTTGTTAAAAATTTAGTTTGAAGTTTAAGAATTATATCTATGGTTGTGTGATTGTTTGTTTGTTGATTGGCTTGTTGTATTGTGCATGGGTAGGAATTTTGCTTCCTTAGTTCTATCTGTCTATTACTCATCTATGCTATAAATCACCTCAGATGCTGCCTTGCCATGCACACAACAACAACAACAACAACAACAACAACAACAACAACAACAACAACAACAACAACAACAACAACAACAACAACAACAACAACAACAACAACAACAACAACAACAACAACAACAACAACAACAACAACAACAACAATTTGTATCTAAACTTGTTAAAAATTTAGTTTGAATTTTAAGAATTATATCTATGGTTGTGTGATTGTTTGTTTGTTGATTGGCTTGTTGTATTGTGCATGGGTAAGAATTTTGCTTCCTTAGTTCTATCTATCTATTACTCATCTATGCTATAAATCACCTCAGATGCCGCCTTGCAACAACAACAACAACAACAGCGATGTGATTAAGCAGCTAGTCCAAATGAGTTTTTGAAGATCCTTTATGATCATGCTTTGGTACAATACTTTCATCAAAAAGATTTTTAGGACAAATCCAATCGAAATTCTTTTCCAAAGCTTCATGCATTCCTACTAGTTTGCAAGTGATTGGTACTTTGAAATCTTCTTTGGTTGTACCAACCACTTTGACATGCAAACCAAGCATATTAAAATGCTCAAAAACTTCCCTAGCTTCAATAGCAACATCTCTAAATTCTCTACGCAAAGTTTCTAAGATAAAATCTTTCTTTTCAGAGTCTTCAATATCATGAAGCGTAAGAAACATGTGTCGCATAAAAGGATTAAGGCTAATGAACCTAGCTTCCAACATGTGAACTAAATAAGCAGCAGCAATTTCATAACTAGGAGCAAGCTCAGCCAAAGATTTTTCCTCAACATCTTTATGCATACTAATATGATTAAAGAACTCCTCGATGTAACTTTTCTGAAACACAAAAATAGTAGAAAATAGGGAACTGGCACTGTGGCATCTTGTTAATAGGTTAGTTCCGGAAAATGCATAAAAATGCCACGAAGTGTAATGAAACACTAAGCAAATGGTGTAAAAACAAGCATGGAGCATCAAAAATTATAGATACATTTGAGACGTATCAGCATCCCCAAGCTTAACTCCTCCTCGTCCTCAAGTAGGTAAGTGATAACAAAAGAAATAATTTTTGAGGTGACATGCACCTACACAATCTTGATCATCTATGTAAGCATTGAGTGCTGGGATCAAAAGAACTTAAAACATGGGCATGAAAGACACAATCTTGATAGAAGAAACTTAGCAACCATGTTATAACTTGAAATAGAACACAAATAAAAGATCATGAATAATGAAACAATGAAAGTCAACCGTGTGTTCAAATCATATGGAAAAACATAGCAAATGGTTTACAGCTTGTCCCTCATGGAATAGCAAAATATAAATGCATAGGACACCTTCAAGTTTAAGAGGGCGACTAGATACAAATCATTTAAGAACAAGTGAAACCAAAATCATGAATCAATCAATGAAAACTTTGGGACAATGCATATTATACTCAGAATGACAACTATGCTCTCTTAGACGGTGCATAAAGGTAGAAGGTGGTGACTCAATATAAAAGTAAAAGAAAGGCCCTTCGCAGAGGGAAGCAGTGATTGCAAGTTTTATAAACCTTCAATAATTATGGTACTTACTAGCTTTGAGCTCTCATTGCCCCCATCATAAGCATCTTGAATGGTTAAAGTTAATGTGAGTACAATTATGAAGCATATGCTTGACAAATCATAAGTTGAAAACCTCGTGTCCCGTGAAGTACGAATACCCAAAACTCATGCTACTTTGCTTAGGTCCCAAGCAAGTTCTTGTCATTGTAAGTATACACGTATCATCAAGAACTGCCAATGGTGTAACTCCGTGCCTGATGACATGGAACAAGCCCACATCAAAATGATAGGACAAACAGATAATGAACACCTCAACAACTCTTTTATTTACCATTTGTATAGCTTTTTATTTTGAGATGCATTGTCGAATATTCACTATGGGTATGCTATAAATTTCCACCATGAATTATGCATGGCTTAGATTAGCGGCCCAGGCGTTTCTCTAACATATATACAAACTCTATGAACTCTACAAGATTCCAATTTATTTCACACTGTGAGTATCCATAAACAAAAGATCATGATATCAACACAAATAAAATGAAGTGCAATGTCGAAAGCTTGCCCCATGATGGCATGCTGGGCTAATTTCCAACTTACAACTTGCAAGCATAACAACTCAACATAAGAGAGCGACAATGTCAAATTTTTAAGAATGAGAAAATAAAGTGTGCCATCAGGTTCGTGAGAGCTTTACTGACCAATTTTCACATAACACTAATAAGAGTTTAATTCGAAGGATAGATAAAAGCAAGTCAAATGTACTTTGGAATAGCAAATTGCTAATAATTATGTATGGTGGACACATTGGAACAACTTGGTTTTTAGGAGTTGGATGCATGAGTAGAGCTCATACTCAGTACAAAATGAGGGCTAGCAAAAGATTGGGAGCGACCAACTAAGAGAGCAATAATGGCCATAATCATGCAAAGCGACAAAGCAACATTAAAAGAAGCATAAAATGGCATCAAAGGTCAAAAACTAAATGATCATAGAGGCTATTGGCGACTTTGTATGAGTCTAACATGTGTAAGCATGTGCCAAGTCAACCCAAATAAAGCATCAAGGGAAAACCAAAATAATGCTTCCAAATAATAAAAACAACGCATGATTTTTTCAAAGGCTCATTAAGCAATCTTAGTCATTTGAGACAAGTCATGCTACAGCAAAAATCACTAAGCATACTATCAAAAAGACATCAAGCACGACATGAAAAAGTCTAAGCCGTAGTCTAAACAAGCTCCTTTTGTACCACTTTTTTGCATGAAACTTTTTCTCTTTTCCAACACCATTTGAACCTTTTTAACTCAACTCTTTTGATGAAAACCAACATGGACCAGAGGCAAAAATACACCTTGATACAAAGATACAACAAGATTTGAACAAAAATGTGGTGACCCAGCATACCACTGCATGTGTAGTATGCAAGTCGTTGACATAACACCAATGAAACACCATCTCACTAGTATTACAACGATTAGAGTGGTACAACAGAAATAGCGCAGGTCCAAGGTATGTCTATAGGATTACAATTTTCAGTAAGATCTTCAGAACCTCCTCAATAGGTAGAGGTTTAGTTCTGGTGATTACAATCGAGAAAGAACAACTAGAAGACTAAACTAAAACTACAACTAATGCAGTTGGCTTGCTACAGAAACTATAGAACTACCTAAGTACTTGGGTTCTAGGAGTAGGGAATTAGGTCCCTTCTATTCCTATTCTAGTTTTCCTCCAAGCTTGGTGTAGTTGTTGACTCCATTGATAATTCTGATATTGGTCGGGGTCTTCATCTTCATCTTTAGTGTCTCGAGGTTGCCTCCTTTTGTTGCCTCCAATCTAAGCAAGGGTTAAGAGGGAGTGGGGTGAGTAACGAGCGTTACCCAGCAAGTTCATATAGAGAATAAGTTGTTTGATGCACTATCTACGGCCTTAGACCAAAGAGTCATTTGGCAATGCAAGTTTTCATAAACATTTCTTCAAGAGGTTGCTTTTATTTAGAAGAACTATGTCCGTCAGCCTTCACAGGTTGATTAGAGCTTTGATGGGCTCCTTTCCTGCCGTGTTCGCATCTCCTTCCCGGAACAGGGAGTATCTTGATACTTTCTTACACTCTGCAGAGGTGGTCACTTGTAACCATGAGAGATCAAAGCCTTGTTGCACAACCGAGCCGCAAGCTCATCCACACTTCCTTTGTATGGGGCCCAGTCTTGTGATCCAAGCCAATCAATGTTCTTCTCCACGACCCCGTAGACCCACCCTTTCTTAAGTACATCCTCCCCTATACCACATATGTAGACTGATTGGTGCACTGGTCCTCTCCTTTACACTATGGATGCTCCCATAGTGTAACGCCCGACCTTTGGATTAGGGTGGAACATATGTGTTAAGTGCTATTCCCTGGATCACTGATAGCACCACAGAACAAAATGAAATATTCATTGCATAGTATCAAGATTATGACATGGACCCAGATACAAAGTAGTCAAATCTTACAGATACACAGCGGAAAAAAATAAGGTGGCAATGAGCCTTCATCAACATCAAGTGCCACAGGCAGACATGTTGGAATGTAAGCTTGAGATCCTAATCCTGGTTCTTCACTCAAAATAAAACCTGCACGTTCAAATATGCAGCCCCAAAGGGGTTAGTACAATGATGTACTGGCGAATGACACATATTTGGTGGCTGTTGTGAGAAGTCTATCTACATGACATTTGGCTAGTGGATCTCATAGGCTGATTTGCATAAAGCTAGTTTTGTCCTACAATTCTTTCTCAAAACCTTCTTTCAAAGTTTTATATTTTTAAAGGGTCAAAATAACCCCCAAATATCACATACTAGCTAGGCATGTAGCACTAGGCGAAACTCAACAAAGTTGGAACATCGGGAACCACCACCCCTCGAAGTGCATGGTCCTTAGCCCCTACCTAGGGGTTTCTAGACAAAAAATTTAATCATTCAGAAATGGTAATGAGATTCTTTCGTACATTCCATGTCTATAGACTCAATTGTCCATTCCGAGGACTCGGCTAATCAATTAGTTTTGACACCCTGCAGGGGTTGTGCACTTTCACCTTACGACTCATTTTATGCCCATACATAAAATGAGACGAGACTTTTTAGAGAGAGAGCAACTAACTGGCAAGATCCGTTCCCAACCTACAGTTCAACTACCCACCATCTTCTTGCACACAAGTTGCACTCCCACATCTAATCAGTCAAGACAGAGCCCATATTGTCATAAGGCTGCACTGGAAGCACTCTAAGCATGGAAGACATAGTAACCTCTTTGTTCCAGGGTGGCAATCCACAAGTGAATGCCCAGGCAGCAACTACACAATGTGTAGCCCCGGGTCGCCACTCAACATCGCCTCTATCATCAAACCAATCCACCCAGGTGTTTCATTTTAGTTGAAGTTCTTAATTTGTTCACAAAACACTTTTAACAAGTGATCATAGCATGGCAGCAATATTTTCAAAGTATTTAGCATCCTAACAGGTGGGGTTTGAGGGATAGCTACACACTACTAGGATCTAAGCATTTTATAAAATAGTTGAATATTCCACCTATCATGCATACTACTGAATCACACTAATGCAATAGTAAAATAGGTAGGGGATATGTGTGTCACTTGCCTTCTGAAGATCACGATGCTTTACTTCTCTCAACTAAGCTCGTAGCTCTTCGTATAAACTATAGCACAGAAATAACATAACATAAACATACTATATCAACACAATCAAACAAATTAAACAATTGAAATGTATTTGTTTAGCAATTTAGATTTATTGATATGTTATGACAAGAGGGACATGGCCAAAGATCATGATTTGTGAGATATGAATTTGAGAGCTTAGTTGGGAAGGATCAATATGATGTGAGAGGGAATTGGACTAGGCATAGATATAATTGATGAGGTTTTTACGCCTTATCAAAGCATAAATGAGTTTTTAGGAATAGCACATGTGAGATAAATTACACAAGAGTCAATTTGTGCAACTACAACACTTATTGAGTAAACGTAACAACAGTTACTCTTTAAATAGCAGCTATTGCACTTAGGAACTAGGCAAGGCTTTAAGAATGCTTGAACTACTCAATTAGCACATTTGCAAGTTGAATAGTTCCATACATGAACAAAACTAGGTAGGCATTGGATTGGGTATGAATTGAGCTTTAGAATATCCCATGTGAATTAGATCACATAAGTGGCAATTTGTGCTACACCAATACTATTGAATAAGTGTGACAACATTTATTCTTAAATAGTATATATTACACTTAGACAATGGGCTAGGGAATGTGAGGTATTGAGTTACTCAATTAACCCATCTGTTAATTGAATAGTTCTACACATGAAATCAGGATCAAGTGGACAGAGGATTGAGTATGGGTAGATAACATTTGAGATTATGGTTTAAGGTCTCTATTGGGTACATGGAGTATTGGATAGGTGCTATAATGTTGACTAGATCAACATCACAAAGATAGCAAGAATAGAATCTATGATTGAGATGTATCACACTTTACTCAAACAACACAATTGAAATTCGAATATGTGTGAACTAGACATGATAGGTCTAAATAGGTAGGGTCTTGATCAAGATATTATTTGGACAAACAATGATGGCTAGGTGTGATTATAGGATTTGTTAATGTTGAAAGAAACATTACTGAAAAGGTATAGGTTTAATCCTATAGTGGAAATTACTCAAATCCTCATGTTAGAATTTGAATAATTGTGAAATGGTTCAATCAAATATGGGAATGATGCTGCTGGATAGCTTGCAATAAAACAAAGTCACTGCAAGTGGAAGCATCCTAAAACAAGTTATAGAATTCAAATTATGATCAGGTTAGTTATTTGGATAGATTTGGATGCACAAAGCATGTGCATGTATCAACTTTGGATTTTCTTGGTCCTATGATGTTTTACATGTTGAGAGGATTCCCAAGACTACAAATTTGTAATTTTTGGATTAACAGAACTAAAGATATGAATTTAACAACCTAACAGAAGGTTTGAATCAATTCTGAAAATAGATTCAAATTGAACCCATAAAATATAAGTTATTATTGTACTACTGGATTCTACAAGTTTCAAGGATTCCAACGGTGTATCATTTGTTATTTTTGGACTTATAAATCGAGATATATGAATTTTGCAAGATCAGTACAAAATCTGAGATTTGGATTTCTAATTTGAATTCATTTTGATGAGTTTGACTGGGGGCTGATCCTGGGCATGACGCGTGGCGCGCTGTGATTCGCCTGTACTACTTTGGGCAGATCGGCACTGTGGGCCGTTAGATCTGGATTAGATCTAACGCTCCAGATCGGCCCGTACCGATTCGGGCAGATGTTCTATCTGGGCCGTTGGATCTAGATCGGACGGACAGAACGAGATGGGGAGAGGGTTTACCGGTGTCCTAGGGTTCCGATGATCCTTCCAGCGAGGGCGGTACTAGAAATGAACATTGGCATGGTTCTGATGATCGATGGCGGTAGTGGAGTATCGTACGGCGTGCAGGAGAATGCGGTGAGCTCGTGCGTTTGATCGGTATCGATGAATTCCTCTTGTGGTGATGTCGAGTGGTGGCTGGAGATGATACGGTGGCGGTGTGCTTCAGGAGAGCTCCGGTGTGTTGATTCCCTACTAGAAATCTAAGGGGAAAAGTTAGGGAGGTGTGCCAGGAGAAGAGGAAGAGGATAGGAGGGAGAAGGAGGCGCTTGGCTCACCGTCGATGACGAATTCGTCCGAGGATGCCTGCAGACATGCGGACCTCCGACAAGGAAATTTGAGCAGCCTGGCAGCCCGATTCGAGGAGAGAAAGGGAGAGGAGAGAGAGAAGGACGCGGGGTACTTATAGGCGTGGTCTTGATGGCCATTACTCGCAAGAAATCAATGGGGTATTACTCCGGCGACCATTTCCATTAACAGAGAGAGAAGGCAGAGGAAAGGGGAGATGATGGAGCTAACGGGTGGGTCCCACCTGTCATTCGTGGAAGAGAAGGAGAGGGTACCCTTTCGGGACTTCGGTCGGGTGGGCCATGGGCCGCTTCCAGAGCTGGGCTGAATGGGATCCCTAGGCCCGTCTTCATTTTTATTTTGTTTTCTTCTTTTCTTTTTCTGTTTTCTTATTTCTTTTGTATCATTTTGCAAAAATGCTTCAAATCAATTCAAACAAAATTCTAAATCCTTCTAATATTCCATGCAATATTCCAAACCAGTAAGAATTATGTTTTCAAGATAAAAGCTAATTTTTGAATATATCTTTACAAACATAGCAAGGGTTTGCTTGCATGAAAGAAAATAGAAATAGGTTTTTGATACATCTCAAACGTATCTATAATTTTTCATGCTCCATGCTTGTTTTTACATCATTTGCCTACTGTTTCATTACACTTCGTGGCACTTTTATGCATTTTCTGGAACTAACCTATTAACAAGTTGCCATAGTGCCAGTTCCCTGTTTTCTGCTGTTTTTGTGTTTCAGAAGTGATACACAGGAAATATTCTTGGAATTGGACAAAACAAGTTCCTAAAGTCTTATTTTACCCGGAAGCTTCCAGAGATCCGAAGGAGAGTAGGAGGGGAGCCACAGGGGCCCCACACGCCAGGCCAGCGTGGCCAGGGCCTGGGCCGCGCCAGCCAGGCGTGAGGCCACCTGGCTCCACCTCTGACATCGCCCCTTCGCCTATAAAGTCCCCCCGACGGGAAAAAACTAAGAACCCGATCATTTTTCTAGAAACACATCGTGATCCGCCGTCGTCGTCGACCCAAGATCGGGAGGGTCCAGAAGCTCTTCCCGGCACCCTGCCGGAGAGGGGAATCACCACCGGAGGTCTTCTTCATTGCCATGCTTGCCTCCGGAGCGATGAGTGAGTAGTCTACCTTGGACTATGGGTCCATAGCAGTAGCTAGATGGTTGTCTTCTCCACCATGTGCTTCATGTTTAGATCTCATGAGCTGCCCTACATGATTAAGATCACCGTTACGTAATTCTACATGTTTGGTTTGTTGGGATCCAATGAATATTGGTGTTATGATTGAGTTGCTATACTAAAATATATCTTATGTTATCTCTATGTTGTTTATGATCTTGCATGTTCTCCGTTGTTAGTAGCTATCTTGGCCGAGTAGTTGCTAGTGACTCCAAGAGGGGGTATTTATGCTCGATAGTGGGTTCATGTCTCTATTTAACCTGGGGGAGTGACAGAAACCTCTAAGGTTGTAGATGTGCTGTTGCTACTAGGGAGAAAACAACATTCATATGCTCAAGGGCATATGCTTTGTTTACATTACACACTTTGCTTAATACAATTATCTATTGTTCGCAACTTAATACTTGTGGAGTTCTCGAATTGATTCGCCACAAGTGGATTATTAGTCATAGATGCAGTTGGATGGCGGTCTATGTATTTTGTTGTAATGCCCAGAGTAAATCTCATAGTGATCTTCTTGACATATCACATTTATCTTTATTCTATCAATTGCCCAACTGTAATTTGTTTACCCAGCATGTGTTATTTATCTTATGGAGAGACACCACTAGTGAACTGTGGACCCCGATCCTATTTCCATCATATTTCTATCACCTGTTTACTTTACTCGCACTGTTTACTTTACTCGCATACTATTATCACTTTCCACTCGATACGCTCATCCCCTTTGTTTCAAGCAAACCGGTGAGATTGACAACCTCATCGCAAGTTGGGAACAAAGTATTTGGTTGTGTTGTGTGCAGGTTCCGCGTTGCTACTGGCCGAAGACGAGTCAACAAGTGTCGTAAACGGCGCCCTTGTTGGAGTGCTATTAAGCCAGTCCGCATCACCTTCAGTCACATTGTCTGCTTTTCTCTCCTGATCGACATAATCCTTGGTTTCTTAACTGAGGGAAAACTAGCTACTATACTCATCATACCTTCCTCTTAGGGTTCCCAACGGGCTGGTCATTCACCATGCATCAGTTTTCAAAATAAGATCCTTTTAAATAGGAGATAATACTTTATAAAATAATGTTTGAAATTACCTTTCAAACTTAGTTTTTAAAATACAATCTTTACTAAATAAAACACATTTGTGATTCACTCCTTTGCAAGCAAGCTTGCATAGGTTTGAATAAAGAATGGAAAATAGTATTTTGATACTTGATCTTTCTCAAAGAAGTTCTTCAAGGAAAAATAGAAAGTTTTAAAATAGTTTTCCAATAAGGCTTTCAAATAGACTCAAAAGTTTTAAATCCCTATGAATTTCCAATCATCTCAAGCAAAACAAAAGCGAAAAAAATTCCCCCAAAATTTGATAAAATCTTGGGATGTTACAGACTACCACCCTTAAAAGAAATCTCGTCCTCGAGATTGGAGAAAGGTTACAAGGTTTAATGATCCTAATGGAACTAGGGTGCTACCACCCTTAAAAGAAAATTCCTCTTGGTGGTATCTTGATGTTTCCTTAGGCACTTGCATTTTGTTCCCTGCTTGCATTCACCGTGGTGCCAATTTCCCTGAACCGCCCTTCTCAGAAGTTTCGATGTTCACCGCTATGTTCAAAAGTGGGCACACCAAGGGTTCCATCCAATTCTGGTGATAAGCAGATACCATCCATCATGTTGTCATCAACAAGGTAGTCCACATCGTCTAAGAATGTGTATCTAGCCTTTTCTTGGTCGGTTCTCACCAAGGCCAAGACAGCATACAGGCTATCACCATACTCCTTGTTGCTTTTTAGCTGATTTTCATTACAGAATCTCAAAAGATGACTCAGTGCTAAGTACTGCATGCTTGCCCCATGAACATGATGAGACCACACATCCCAATGAATTAGGATGGCATCTCTCTGCAGTCTTCTCAAGCATTTCATAGGGGTAAAAAAGGTGGACTCTATAAGAGGTACTTGCACCTTAAGGGATGGAAGGTCGCCTTATAACCCACATTGTTGAACCTTTTCTTGATACCGGTGCTCATCATGCTACCTGCCACAAGTACCAGATGGTCCTTAAGAATTCCTTTCGCAACCATCTTCATAGTCATCGGAAGGCGCTGGACAACTTGATCATATCTCGAAGATGAACTTCTTTGCAAGAATAAGGGATCTAACGAAGCTCTCATGGGCAGGAAAGTAGTTTTAGGGATTTGGAGAGTTGCCTCATAACGTTGTAGGTCAGGATGGGGTAGACTTTGGTAGCGTAAAGCTTTGGAACTAGGAGGAAATCTCATGGATAGCGGTGGCGGTCTTTGTTGTGACTCTCTGGAGAGGAGGGAACCCTCTTTTATAGCTTAGGGAGGTAGTCTAACAGGCTACATGGGGAGTTGATATGAAGGGTCGGGAAGGTGAATCGAATAGGCAGCCATCAAAACTGAACAGTCTTCGCCTTCAAGGCCCACTAAGCAAAACGTTACCGATTTGTGTAGTTGTTCAAAACAAACCCCACCGTATTCCTATGTTTTTTGGCCACACTGGCTCACTATAAGGGATGTAACATATTATCCTCCTAAGGTTATGGTTTAACGACATCGTCTCTCGTGTAGGTATGTCTCTCTAGGTGTGTAAAGCCAACATTATGAGAGCGAATAATAAGAGTAGTAGGAATGGTGATCAATCCATCCTGCACCCAAATCATTACTTCATACATGGTTTGCAAACCTCGTATTCTAACTCTCGGTCAACCTCACTTGCTTTGGCAAATGAAAACCTATGTTCCCAAATCTAGATTTTAAAAACGGATCTATCGTTCCTTAACTAGGGTTTTGTGCAAACTCCGTCGTAAGGTGATAACTCTTGCATTGTATAACCTTCAGCTTGCTAAAATTGGGAGAAAATTAACAACCATACAATAAAGCTACTCATTGAGCTTACAAGTCTATCCTTCATTTATTACAGGTAATAACCGAATATAAATGCTCCTAGGTTGATCATATTTCGTTGTGTCTTCACCTTGTATCTGCGGCATCCTTCAGTCACCCCGGTTGACTGAAGTCTTGGAGTACCATTCTCTGAACATTTATACGCATAGTGTCCCTTTTGTTTGCACTTGTAGCAAGTGACCAATCAGATGTCTCTCTTCACGCTATCTTTTACCTTATTGTACCTTCCTAAACACTTGTCTGCATAGTGTCCTAGTTCCTTGCATTTGAAGCACATCACCTTGCTATTGGTTCTCTTCCTTTTTGGTCTTTCTAGGGCTAGGAGATCTCTTACTTCATTTTCTCCATATTCTACCACAGCTGTGGGAAAACTTTCTCGTTTCTTCGAGCAATTTCTAGACAAGTGTCCTTCTTCTTCACATGAGTAGCAACACTTGGTGATAGGGTTGTGTGTTGTTCCAATGATTTTATCTCCCACCTTCATCTTGGGTCTTCCATCTCCAGGGGTCCTTCCCAAGCTTATTCTATCCTTGGCTTGTTGATTCATTCGTTGCACCGTGGAATAAAACTTACATTCAACAGGAATATGATTGGTTCCTTCACATAGGAAACAAGTGACTTGGGTCATTGTGGGGACCCCGGATTACCCATACAGAACTACCGATATGCATACAATTCAGGATCCCATGATCAGTGTGTCATGAATCCACATATCCGAGGTGATAACAGAATTACATCATCCATTCCAGTACCGAATCATTTACTTACAATTGGTCACAAGACCAAGTATGATATTGCCATGCAGGGCAAGTCTACAACTAAGTAGTGAATACCAAGCAGCGTTGATGACCCACGTCATGCCTACTACCCTATAGGCAACTGACTGGGAGACATTCCTAGTTCGCACCGGCACCATCGTACCATCACCATCTTCATCGAATTCTTGCTCCAGGTCTGACCAAGTTAATAGCCAGGGACAAAGCTGTGAGTACATTTTGAATTGTACTCGCAAACCATCTAAGAGAGAGTGATTGATATGCAATTTGGTTGTAGCAAGGAAAGGCTCTAGTCTAGTTTATTCCTAACTAGTCAATTTCTTGTGTCGGTATAGCATGTCATACGACATCTCTATATCCTTATTAAAGAAGAACCTTTTTTGTAAACATTTCAGTAAAAGCTCTAGGGAAGGGGGAACTCATTTTCAAGAGAAGAGCCAGTGGTCAATCAAACATGACCACCCTTCTTTATAAACCTAGTCAATCACACATGACCATCTCTATTTCCTCGGCAGTACCCTGCAAGTACTCCGAACCACAGCCGTGCCACGACAGTACCCTCCAAGTACTCCGAACTGGCACCTTTTTCCATTTTTCCTGAAAACACTTTTGTAAAACCAAAACTTGACATTGGGTTAGGCAACAGCCAGTTCAACCATCCATGACCGAGGACTCGGCTATTCGAATAGATTTACACTCTACAGAGGTTGTACACTTTACCCACACCATCCGATAAATCCGCCAGGATACCACCACGGACCGTCATACACAAGTATGCGGGGTTCGGATAATCAATCATAGCCTTCCATCTATCCACCTTAATATGGGCGCCTACCCTTTGGAGTATACATCCCCGGCAAACCCTGGCCGTCTACCTCTGCCGAGCGTAGTTCCAGTGCCACGGCGGGAGAAACCCAAGTGTCTTCCGGCCAGATAAATCCCAATGGATCCTGATTTACTATTGCCCATAATCTGGTGGCAATCCAGATTCCAGGGTCCTACAAACCCCTATATAGTGTGAGGCTCCCCGCACTAAGGCAGATAAACTTTGAACTAAGCCCCGTCCCATACCGGGGTAATGTGGTTGCACGGATTAAATTGCCCCAGGTGAATACATAATCACCAATGTCTTTTCTTAGAAAACCACCAACTTCTTTCCTTCCAGAACCCATTTTCCATTTGTCCCAAAAATCCTTTGGAAAATATTTCAGTGGAGTAGATACTAATCCAAGGTTTTCAAAAACACTTTTGAAATCTTTTCCCAGAGAGTTTCCCCATCCTAGAGTTTTTGGCTCCACTAGATGTTTCCCAATGGCCTTGCTGCTAATCAACAAGCCACTAACTGCAAGGGTAAAGAATAGGTGTTCAACGGGGTCATCTCGAAGGATGATAATAAGTGGCTTGTGGAGCTTAAGCCGACAACAATTGCTACAAGGAATATAGCAATCTAAAAATAGACACTTTGATAAAATAGTAAGAGACATGCCGCAGGTATAATTAGGATTCAGATATGCATCAAGTTAGATGGCTTGCCTTGGTTGGCTTGTCACTGGTCCTCTTTCTCCTAGTACCCAAACACTTCACCTTCCTCGTTGCACTCGGTGTCATTCGATTCTATCGTCGGTAAAAGTGATAACAAACAATAAGCAAGCATGCATACACAAGGTGCAAGCATTGCATCACTCAACATCACACAACCAGAGAGTATCAGAAACAAATGTGTTTAGAATCTGAACAAGTTTTTATAGGATTTAAATAGCAAGTTAAATCTATTAATCCTAGGGTAATTTATTTCTAGCAACGAATACACCATTCAATCCAAACAAGCATGCAAGTGCTAAAATGGGTCAAAAAATCACTCTCAACACATAAGTAGGTAGATAACAAGTTTATGAACCCAACAAAGTTGGATTCACCTCAAAACACCTAATGGTCAATTTTTCATGAATTTCCTAGCAACAATAATAGCTATAACACTAGAATAAATCCCAGATATTCTCTGAACATTAGAAAGATGTACCAGAGGATGTTCTGGAAAGCTAACACAATACATGACACAACTAAATTAGATTCACACATAAATTCCTAACCTACTGCAAGTGAGAATTTAAACTATAATAATTAAACTATTTGCCAAATTAAATACTACTGCAGATATATGTGTCCTAAAATACCAAACTTAGTTTGACATGCAAGTTAACACATAAGAGCATCTCTGAAAATTGGGTTTGCCCAATTTGGCCTCATATATTTATAGATATGGAATTTTGAATCCAAAGTGGCCAGATCTAACAATATAAATATGAATAAATCTACATGGATTTATTTGACAAAGGGGCCAGCACCATTGGGTAGGTATTTGAACAAGGAATCCATAGACATTTGGTTCACTTGATTTGCATGCTCAGAGAATTTCTTATGCAATTTATAAGTTTACAGATTCAAACTAAACTTAATAGAGTTTCTTGAAAAAAACATTAACAGGCCGAATCTAATAGATCTGGGCTGAGCAGCCGGGGGCCGGCCCAGTATTGCGTTCCAGTGCACGGGAGGGGAAAAAATGATACCTGACGTGTGGGGCCTGCGAGCCAGCTCAGATAAGTGGACCTAAAGGGTACCGTGACGTCGATCTGGTGATGAACGATCCAGGAAGGGCCATGTCGATGCTTCACCGGCGGCGACCACACAGCATGGCAGTGTCCTCCTCTGGCATGGTGGTGCGGCCGGAGACCTCGCCGTCGGTGCCTGAAGAGCACCTCCAGGGATGAATCTTGCACCAGAAGGATCAGGAAGGTCCCGCCAGGCTCATGGACCCACATGAGCATGCAGGAGATGGCCGGAGTATTGAGCTCGAGGGAGACCTGCGATGGGCGGAGGGTGTTGACGGCGAACTCGATGCTTCCATCGGCCCTGGAACAAATGGGGAAGGTAATAAGATTTAGAGAGAAGAGGTGAAGCTCAAGGAAGAGACAGAGGAGCGGGAGGAGGTCTGCAGCGTGGTGGCTACGCTGCGAACCCGGTGGCGGAGCTTGGGCCAGTGCTAGGAAGGATTGGATGGGGGAGGGGAGTTGGGGATGGCTCCAGAGGGGCTGAGAGGAAGGAATGCTGGGGGTGAGCAAGGGGAAGTGGAGCTTTGGGCGGGATTTAATGGAGGACGTGGTCGGGCACCTGCCAGACGCGCTGATTGGCGATGGTGGGCGGTGAGCGCGGCCAGGAGCGTGACGACAATAAGAGGAGCAAGCGCTGCGCCATTGGTTCAATGCTAATGGGGCACGGTTTCTGGCGAAGTATCAGGCTTGGGGATGGTAGGATGGCTCGGGGAAAGGAAGTGCACTCTATGCCCACCAGGTGCTTGACACCGTCTCGGCCTGCAGAGCACGCTTGAGAGAGAACAATTGAAACAAAACAAAGGAGGGGGCTTGCTTGGGTAGTCTCAGGGAAGCTTAGGGGAGGCTATTGGCGCGGTGGCTTGGGCAAAGGAGCTCTTTTTGAAAACAAGACATGCCATCGGCCACCTAGGGCATGGGAGAGAGTGAGGGGGTTCAGGGCCAGCTAGGGTAGCTTGAGGTGAAGTAGAGGAGTGGCATGGGGCCCTGATACCTGCAAGATCATTGGGTAGGAAGGGTGGTGGCTTGCTGCAAGGTTTCACCAAGATTTTTGCAAGATATGCATGAGCTTCACTTTCCTCCTTCCTCCAAGCACTAGGGGACAAAGAGGGAACATTGCTACAGTATTAATTCGACCAGAGAGAGGGGTTGGTGCTGGAATGGTCAAAGGGAGGGTTTGGTGGTGATTAGAGAATGTTTAAAGAATGGGAGATAGAAATAGAGATTAAGGTTAATGATGGTCATGATAGCATATGATCAAACTTTGTTTAGTCAAATGATGAAGAAATAGGGTAAGTCAGAGAGGTGGGGTTGATGTAGAGATGATGCCATTCAAACAAGAGTTTAATTGGCACCTTTTTAGATTTCTATATGTGAGCACACTTCAAATTTGATTGAAATTCATTTGAGTTAGCCTTTGAAAATTTTGAGTATAACAAGATGGGAATTTTAGTTACAAGAGTCCTACTTGCATATCCATGCCTAGTAGATTTTTCTCAGATTGGAAAGATGCAAGAAATCAAGGAATGAAATAGCTACCACTTCCATGCATTTTGGTTAATAAGAAAGATAGTTTTATAAAAAAATTACTTTTGATGAAAAAGTGGGTGATGATAAGAAGGAATAAAATTTCCAAATGTTGTTTGGGAAGAGTTGCATTTGAGAGAGAATCGATGGTGAATGTAAAGAAGAGATACATTTATAAAGAAATAACATGGATGGAAATAGTTTGAGTAGGGCTCAAAACATAGTCTCATAAATGGGTGAAAGGCTTCAAAATGCGCCAACAAGTGCTTAGATGGTTAGAGCAGGTCAAGAGGAAGAGGAATAGGTCAAAGAATGGCCTTTGAACAATTTATTTCGAAATTTAAAGGTGGGACCAAAAGTGCATCTGATAATAGTCCAATGGTCAGTGATTTGATTAGGGTCAGAAACAGGATTAGAACAAGTATCAGATGGCCTCAAATGACTCGGTGGCAATGGAAAGAATGGAAGAACACATGCCAAATATGAGTTCTAGGAAGGTACATTTTCATGGATAGAATAGATGAGCTTAACTCAAGTGTAGGAAGATTGAATCTGTTAACAGACACGAAGATAGTCTGTACACTAGGTGTTTGAGAAAATGACTGCAAGAGAATATTTTGTGAAAACTAGGAGGAGCCTCCTAAGGTGGGATGTAGATGATGCTAATATCACCATGGGTGCTTTCCTTGGGCTAGCTTGATTAGTTTTAAGATCCCTCAAAATGGGGCTCCTAATGTCTCATGATAAGACTAAGACATTAGAGTTAGGGATTCGGGATTGAGAGGACAACAACAAGATAGGTTTTATTTGAAAGATAGAAAGAAAATAACTTACATGGGACAAAATATTAATTGATGGGTTTTGAATAGGTTAGGCCACATGCCTACCTGAGGATCATATCTACACACAACAATTCATCAAAGTCAATCAAAGTCACACCAAGTCAATTCACCACACAAGGTCAATCATTCGAAGCTAATCTAGCATCACCAGAAATAGTGATCGATCCAATGCTCAATGATGATCATGCCATGGTCAATTTTTTAAAAGAGTTTTCAAATAAGGTAAAGCTTTTGTAGACTTTTCAGAAACTAGTGGAGACATAAACATCTCCTTTAGAAAGTTTTCTTAAAGATGTTTGAAATCCTTTTATAAATATCAACAAAATATAAGTTTGTAAAATAGTGGGACCATTCTACTTTGTGGGTCCCAATAATTTTGTAAATACTTAGTTTTGATAATAGCTTTGCCTCAAAGATAAATCTTGGCGCTTATTTTGGACAAATAAAATAATTTGAAAATGGAGAGGTCACCAAGATAATGGTTTTGGAAAAATAGCTAGAAGCATAAATAAAGGCATGATCACAATGGCACAAGGATTGTGTTGGTTCACAATAGTGTTCAACAAGTAACTCAAACAGAGATCATTAACATAACAACCAAGGCAAACAAGCAAGAATTAGTTCTTCCAGAGGTTTGCACAAAAAGTTTTTGTTAGCCCTCATTTTTGGCTCCCTAAACACTACTTAAACAGGGTTACAGAAAGTGGGGTGTTACAGCTCTTCCCCCCTTAAATAGAATCTCGACCCGAGATTCCTAAGCATAGTAGTAAGAGGTGTTGAGACTAAGTTAGAGCTAGGCCTCAACGGTTGCTCTTCCAACTCACCAGAGATACTTTGAGTTGTGCCGAAGACTTGCTTTTGCCAAAGGTGTAGATCGTCTTCTTTTGCTGAAGTTGATGGCTGAAGAGTTGTTGTTGCCAAAAGTATCTTGTTGATACCTCGTTGGGACATTTTTAAGGTTAGCAGGGTTAGGCTATCTAGTATGCCCGAAAAGATTCTACGAGAGTTAGAAGGGTTTCAACTCGCAATTGAGGTCTTGAAGAGTCGAGGCTTCACGGGTAGCTCTTGTTGGCTGGGAGTCGCTTCTTCCCTCGCATAGCTTGATGGAATCTTCTGATCTTGGAGTCAAGCCTTGAAGCTTGTTATTTGCGTAGACCTTTAATCTCGAGCTCGCAAATGGTAGACAAGAGCATTTATGCTTTGGTCTTGATAGGCACGTCGAATTTGTTGTCTTAGCCCTCTACGCTTCCTAATTACCAAGGCGTAGATTAGTCCTAATGGAAACCATTCTTCTAGGTTGTCTATGTACTTGAGCTGAAAATGCTTCAGGTGGCGGCGCACCACCAATGATGTGTATTTAGTAGTTAATGATCTATTTCTCCTTGTCTTTGGGTTGGTGGAGACCAGTGATGATCTTCCTGCTTCTCCATCTTCTTGTAGCCTTGAGGATCCTGAGGTATATTTGGATACCTTGAGTTGACTTCATTTTCTGAGGAATCTTCAGGTGGATTTATACCCGTGGCATAAGTCAGTTTTTGTTTCAAACCCATCAAAATTTGAACGAGCGAGTGAGTTAGTTAGAAAAGTCTTGACTTCTTCTCATTTCTACCTCCATTGATATCTCCTAAAGGCAGAGTCGACATTGATGGCTTGATTTTGGAGAGTCTTCATCCCTCTATTTGCTCCGTGGAACTCAAGCACGTGAGTCTTCGGGCTTCAAGTGACGATAACGGGTTAGTCTTCAAAAGTTAAGCTTGGCTTTGATACTTCTATTCTCCATGTTAGTTGGCTTGTTAGAAGATTAGCAAGTGTTGGGTTGTTAAGAGAGTATTATCAATGTTAGCGAAAATCTAGAATTAAGGTTAGATGATCCAGGTTAGGGAAGTCTTTGTCTTCTCAAAGTCCTTTGTAGTACAAGTGGGTCTATCTTCTGCTTCCTTGATGTTGTAGAGAGGTTTTGATGAAGCTTGAAGCACATAGCAACACTTGTTGTGCCTGATCTTGGGTGTGTGTTACGGAAAGAGTTATATTCCACTAATATCAAAGTTAGAGTTAGAATTTTACTTTGAACTTACCTATGCTACTTGAGCTGACGCGAATGGATGAGAGGGAAACACAATTTAGGGAGGTTTTTCTATTTGGGGTTTTACAAGCCAGAGGTTTTTGTAAGGCTAAGAGGCCAAGTCAATCATGAGCACAAGGTACAACACACATTCAAGAAACACACAAGACAACTACAAACACTATCAAGAACACACAAGGCAAACAATAAACAATTGCAGAAATCACACGAGGTACTTCAAGTACCAGCAATGCCTAACAACGCGCGATATTTGGGGTTAGTCCTATTTATCCTAGGGTCATGGTTGGTCATAGCTGTTGATGTCTTCATTCTCCTTGACTCTCGCTTCAGCGGAAACTTAATGGCAGTTGGTGGTGAAGCTGCAGTGTTGTTGAACTATTGATGCAGAGTTGGGAAGTGCAACTTTATAGGTCGTCTTGTCTTGCATCACATTGATGTGCGGCCTTCAGAACGGTCATTGAAGTTCTCCATATGTGGCAATGTCTCATGACGGGCCTAAAAATTTCTAGTCGAGCAATTGAGTACTTGGTCCTTGGCGACTGCGAAAATGCAAGTCCAGGGAGGAACAAGGTCAAGTTCTTGACAGAGCCATTGGTGTCATCCAAGGGCAAAATATTTGTCAATATCCTTCTTTCCTTGTAGATGAAGAGGTTTGAAGACGTCCTTCTGAAGTTTGCTCTATCTTGTGCTTCTAAGCTCCAGGTCTATTTGGGGACATCATCCAACAGGTAGTTTTGAAGAAGATGAGACAGGTGGAGTAATAATCTTCAAACATCTTTGGAAACTAGAGAGATAAGATTAAAAGTTTTGAAGAGGTGAGAAATGTATAAGCCATACTATTGGCTACTTAAAAGAAATAACCTTTGCAAATAGTTTTAGCAAAATATTACTTTCCTATCTAACGCCCATGCTAACTAAGGTCTCCTATAGTCAGGATGGCTCTGATACCAACTCTGTGGGGACCCCGGATTACCCATCCAAAATTTCGGATATGCATACAATTCACGATCCCATGATCAGTGTGTCGTGAATCCACATATCCGAGGTGATAACAGAATTACATCATCCATTCCAGTACTAAATCATTTACTTACAATTGGTCACAAGACCAAGTATGATATTGCCATGCAGGGCAAGTCTACAACTAAGCAGCGAATACCAAGCAGCGTTGATGACCCACGTCATGCCTACTACCCTATAGGCAACTGACTGGGAGACATTCCTAGTTCGCACCGGCGCCATCGTACCATCACCATCTTCATCGAATTCTTGCTCCAGGTCTGACCAAGTTAATAGCCAGGGACAAAGCTGTGAGTACATTTTGAATTGTACTCGCAAACCATCTAAGAGAGAGTGATTGATATGCAATTTGGCTGTAGCAAGGAAAGGCTCTAGTCTAGTTTATTCCTAACTAGTCAATTTCTTGTGTCGGTATAGCATGTCATACAACATCTCTATATCCTTATTAAAGAAGAACCTTTTTTGTAAACATTTTAGTAAAAGCTCTAGGGAAGGGGGAACTCATTTTCAAGAGAAGCGCCGGTGGTCAATCAAACATGACCACCCTTCTTTATAAACCTGGTCAATCACACATGACCATCTCCATTTCCTCGGCAGTACCCTGCAAGTACTCCGAACCACAGCCGTGCCACGACAGTACCCTCCAAGTACTCCGAACTGGCACCTTTCTCCATTTTTTCCAAAACACTTTTGTAGAACCAAAACTTGACATTGGGTTAGGCAACAGCCAGTTCAACCGTCCATGCCTGAGGACTCGGCTATTCGAATAGATTTACGCTCTGCAGAGGTTGTACACTTTACCCACAACATCCGATAAATCCGCTGGGATACCACCATGGACCATCATACACAAGTATGCGGGGTTTGGATAATCGATCATAGCCTTCCATCTATCCACCTTAATATGGGCGCCTACCCTGTGGAGTATACATCCCTGGCAAACCCTGGCCATCTACCTCTGCCGAGCATAGTTTCAGTGCCACGGCAGGAGAAACCCAAGTGTCTTTCGGCCGGATAAATCCCAATGGATCCCGATTTACTATTGCCCATAATCTGGTGGCAATCCGGATTCCAGGGTCCTACAAACCCTTATATAGTGCGAGGCTTCCCGCACTAAGGCAGATAAACTTTGAACTAAGCCCCGTCCCATATCGGGGTAATGTGGTTGCACGGATTAAATTGCCCTGGGTGAATACATAATCACCAATGTCTTTTCTTAGAAAACCACCAACTTCTTTCCTTCCAGAACCCATTTTTCATTTGTCCCAAAAATCCTTTGGAAAACATTTTAGTGGAGTAGATACTACTCCAAGGTTTTCGAAAACACTTTTGAAATCTTTTCCCAGAGTGTTTCCCCATCCTAGAGTTTTTGGCTCCACTAGAAGTTTCCCAACGGCCTTGCTGCTAATCAATAAGCCACTAACTGCAAGGGTAAAGAATAGGTGTTCAACGGGGTCATCTTGAAGGATGATAATAAGTGGCTTGTGGAGCTTAAGCTGACAACAATTGCTACAAGGAATATAGCAATCTAAAAACATGCACTTCGATAAAACAGTAAGAGACATGCCATAGGTATAATTAGGATTCAGATATGCATCAAGTTAGATGGCTTGCCTTGGTTGGCTTGTCCCTGGTCCTCTTTCTCCTGGTACCCGAACACTTCACCTTCCTCGTTGCACTCAGTGTCGTTCGATTCTATCGTCGATAAAAGTGATAACAAACAATAAGCAAGCATGCATACACAAGGCGCAAGCATTGCATCACTCAACATCACACAACTAGAGAGTATCAGAAACAAACATGTTTAGAATCTGAACAAGTTTTTATAGGATTTAAATAGCAAGTTAAATCTATTAATCCTATGGTAATTTATTTCTAGCAACGAATACACCATTCAATCCAAACAAGCATGAAAGTGCTAAAATGCGTCAAAAAATCACTCTCAGCACATAAGTAGGTAGATAACAAGTTTATGAACCCAACAAAGTTGGATTCACCTCAAAACACCTAATGGTCGATTTTTCATGAATTTCCTAGCAACAATAATAGCTATAACACTAGAATAAATCCCAAATATTCTTTGGACATCAGAAAGATGTACCAGAGGATGTTCTGGAAAGCTAACACAATACATGACACAACTAAATTTGATTCACACATAAATTCCTAGCCTACTGGAAGTGAGAATTTAAACTATAATTGTCGTGGGGATGACTCAGGGGGCGTACCACGAGCCGGGCAATATGCCGGCTGGCGTCCCCGGAAACCCCACGGCTTCAGTGCGAGAAGACCGGCTCCGCCCGAAGGGCCGGCTGCGCTAGCGGCCGGCTGACGACTCCACCGAGGAGGACCGGAGCCGGGCGATGGAGACAAAACTCCCCTAACGACTGCCTCGCCAAAAGCGGAACGGCCCCGACAAGACCGTCAGGAGCGCAGAACAGGAGTGACGAGCGCCACGACCACGACCAACCAATGAGAGGACAAAGATCCTTCCCCACGGCAGGATCCGAGGCAAAGGAGAGGGGATATGCCCTCTAGATGCCGGCCTGGGGAAAAGGCACTTTATAAAGTGCCTTTGCCAGAGCGTGGCCAGCGAGGACAACGCCAAGGACGCCGCCGCCGAGGAGCCGGCAGCCGGCCAAAGCGTGACCAAAACCTGTAACCAGGCCCCCGTCTATATAAGGGGGCCTGGACCCTTAGCATAGGGGAGATCCGATCTTCTTCTTCCTCCTCTAGCCAAACAGCTCGAGGAGCACTGTAATCGTTACTAACCAATCAATACGAAGCAGGCAGGAAGTAGGGGTTTACCTCCAGCCGGGAGGGCCCTGAACCTGGGTAAACCGAGGTTTCTCTGTAGGCACAATCCCGAGCTGGACCCATCGTCACCAACGTCGAGCCCCTCCGATAAGCCTCCCCATGGCTACTGTCTCTAAATTCCCACGACAGTTGGCGCCCACCGTGGGGCAAAGCGCGGTGGCGAGCGGAGTCAAGTTCCGGCCGGGACCCTCCGGCGAGAAGGTCGCCTCCGGCCTCGTCTGGAGGTTCGGCACCTTCGACTGCGTCGACGACAACTTGGCCCACTTCAAGAACGGCTTCGGCAACGGCGGTTTCTTCCTCGACGTCGGCGGCCACCGCTTCTACATCGCCAAGCCCTTCCCGGAGGAGATCACCGACATCTTCGACTCCCCCTGCGACAGAGGCTCGAGCTGCGGCGAAAGCAGCAACCTTGGCGCTTTGGTTGAGGTGATGGCCCTGGGAGAGGATGAGGGCGGCGACCTACCGCGCCCCGAGCGCCCGTCGCTCGAGCGCCCACCTCCTCGGGAGAAAGATGCTTCACTCCCAGAGCGGGACGCCCCGGACGTCTTCGTGGTGGACCTGCGCGCTCCCCTCGACCGCGTCATCGATCCCGCTCGGGTCGCCGAGGCTTTGGAGCAGACGCGCCTCGTTCTCCTTGGCAAGGCGGCCGAGGACGAGGCCAACCGACGTCGCGCGAGCACCACGCTCGGCGAGTTCTACGACGTGCACAGAGACGCACCGGCCGAGCTCGCCCGCGACCTGCGCCGCAGCTTCGCCACCGCTCTCCCTGGCCAGATCCAGCGGTCGCCATCGGCAGGCCGAGGCCGCGGAGGGCGTGGACAGGGCGGCCGCGCTCCGAGCGGCAACGCCCAAGGCTGCCGCGCCCAGCAAGGTGGTAGAGCGAGCGGACCACGCTTGATCGCGGAGTCAGTGCCAGGGTCGGAGTCCCAGGCTCACCCATCGGCGCTGCACATCCACCTGTGGCTAGACCACGTTCAGGCGTCCTCTAGGGGATCTGCTAGCTCAAAGCGAGCGGCTTCAGACCAAGGAGGCCCAGGGGCTGCAGGCTGCGGTCATGGGCGCAAAGAGGGTAGGTACACCCTCGATGCAGCGCTTGATCAGCCGTGTAAGTTTCACACCTCCCCGGGCAGGGAAGCGACCCACTCCACGCGTCAATGCCGTTTCATGAGAGAGCTGGAGCAGTGCGCTCGGCAGATCCCTGGGACGCCGCAAGCACAACCGGCTGGAGGTCAGGAGGACCAACGGTGCGAACCGGCTGAAGGCGAGCCGGATCAAGATGATGACTTCCCAACGGACGTAGAGCAGTATCACATCTTCTCTACCCCCGGCAAGGACAAAAGGAACGACCTTTGGCATGAGGCAGAGGTAAATGCTGTGATGCCTGCAGAACCCCAGTTCATGCATTGGTCCGAGGCGGCCATTACCTAGGGGCGCGAGGACCACCCAAGGCTGATGCCCAGCCTTGGAGAATACGCCTTGGTCGTGGACCCTGTCGTGTGCTCCGATACGCACATGTGTCGGTTCTCCCGCGTGCTCATCGACGGCGGCAGTAGTATCAACCTTCTTTACCGGAGCTCTCTGGAGAAGTTGGGCATCCCGCTTGCTCAACTGAGACCTAGCCGGCTCACCTTCCATGGCATCGTGCCTGGGCATTCTTGCACCCCTTTGGGCAAGGTGCAGCTAGAGGTTCTCTCGGAAAGAAGGGGAATAGCCGCCGCGAGCCTATCTGGTTCGAGGTGGTGGACATCAGCAGTCCTTACCACGCGCTGCTAGGCCGACTGGCCCTGGCTAAGTTCATGGCCGTTCCGCACTACGCCTATCTGAAGATGAAGCTCCCGGGGCCCAGAGGTGTGATCACGGTCGCGGGAAACTTCAAGAAGTCTCTGGCTTGCGCAAAGGAAAGCTCGCAGCTGGCGGAAGCGCTGGTCATCGCCGAGGAGAAAAGGCAGCTCCTGCATCGTGTGGAGCTGGCCCAGCAAGACATACCAGTTCGTCAATCGCCTGTGGAGCAATTCAAGCCGGCCAACGACACCAAGAAGATCCTGTTGGACGAGAGCGACCCCTCCAAGTACGTCATTATCGGCACCGGCCTGTCTGCCAAATAGGAAAGCGAGCTCACCAGCTTCCTCCGTGAGAATCGGGACATCTTTGCATGGTCTCCAAAGGACATGCCTGGTGTGCCGAGGGAGCTGGCTGAGCGCGCGCTTAACGTCCGGCCGGACGCCAAGCCGGTCAAGCAGCCGCTGCGGCGGTTCGCGGAAGAGAAGAGGAAAGCAATTGGCGAGGAGATTGCCCGGCTCCTCGCAGCCGGTTTCATCATGGAAGTGTTTTACCCTGACTGGCTTGCGAACCCGGTCTTGGTCCTAAAGAAGAACAACACCTGGCGAATGTGTATCGATTACACCAGCCTCAACAAGGCCTGCCCCAAGGATCCTTTCGTGCTGCCACGAATTGACCAGGTGATCGATTCCACTGCCGGCTGTGACCTGTTGTCATTCTTGGACGCCTATTCAGGCTACCACCAGATCCCGCTCTTCCAGCCGGATCAGATCAAGACCTCCTTCATCACCCCATATGGAGCTTACTGCTACGTCACCATGCCATTTGGCCTGAAGAACGCTGGAGCCACTTACCAGCGAACCATGCAGCGATGTCTGCAAGGGCAGATTGGGAGGAACGTGCACGCTTATGTGGACGATGTGGTGGTGAAGACCAAGCAGAGCGGCACGCTCCTGGATGACCTCAAGGAGACCTTCACCAACTTGCGGCGCTATCGCATGAAGCTCAACCCTGAGAAGTGCACTTTCGGTGTGCCGGCTGGACAGCTCCTAGGTTACATCATTTCCCAGCGAGGGATCGAGGCTAACCCCTCGAAGATAAAAGCCATCGAGGCCCTAGAGAAGCCCACCCAGCTCAGAGATGTGCAGAAGTTTGATGGGTGCCTGGCCTCGCTTAGCCGGTTCGTTAGCCGGCTCGGGGAGAAGGCCATGCCGTTGTACCAGCTGATGAAGAAGACAGACCACTTCGTTTGGTCCCAGCGCGCGGACGACGCCTTCAACGACCTCAAGCGAGCCTTGTCTACCGCGCCAGTGTTGGCAGCGCCGGCTCCGCGAGAGCCAATGCTGCTCTACATCGCAGCGACCCCACGCGTCATCAGCGTGGTGATCGTGGTGGAGCGCACCGAGGAAGGCAAAGAGCCGCCGGTTCAGCACCCGGTGTACTACCTGAGTGAGGTGCTCACTCTCTCCAAGCAGAACTACCCGCACTATCAGAAGGTCGCGTACGGCATGTACATGGCGGCCAAGAAGCTGAAGCACTACTTCGAGGAGCACCCAATCACGGTGGTGAGCACCACTCCGCTCTCGGAGATCATCGGATGCAAGGACGCGTCGGGAAGAGTGGCCAAGTGGGCGATTGAGCTCGCGGCCCATACCATTCAGTACAAACCCAGGACAACGATCAAGTCGCAGGTCATAGCGGATTTCTTCGCTGACTGGGGAGAGCACCAGTACTTGCCGCCGGCTCTAGACTCCACCCATTGGCGCATGCACTTCGATGGCTCCAAGCTGCTCGAGGGCTTGGGAGCTGGCGTCGTCCTCACCTCTCCCAAGGGAGACAAGCTGCAGTACGTGCTGCAGATGCACTTCCGTGCGTCGAACAACGTCGCCGAATACGAAGCCCTGGTGCATGGACTCAAGATGGCCAAGCAGATTGGAATCAGGAGGATTCTTTGCTTCGGAGACTCTGACCTGGTAACGCACCAGGTCTCAGGGGATTGGGACGCCAAGGACGCCAACATGGCCTCCTACCGCTTCTACGTGCAGCAGCTCAGCGGATTCTTTGAGGGCTGCGAGTTCCACCATGTCCCCAGAGCAAACAACGAGGAGGCAGACCGGCTGTCCAAGATTGGCTCCACTAAGCAGGACATCCTAGCTGGGGTGTCCCTGGAGATCATCCGCAAGCCGTCCATCAAACCTTCGCCGGAATCCATATCCATCTACGTGCCTGGAGACCCAGCCCCGGCTCAGGTACCACCACCGGACTCGGGGGCTGCTGTCTCGGGGCTGGAGGAGGCAGCCGGCCAACCCAGCGTGGCCGGCTCGACGAAGGACAAAGGGACTGCCGGCTCCACGCCCGCTCCCTCAGCCGGACAATCAGGTGAAGCCGGCTCAACGACGGACCCGGGGGCTGCTGACCCTCTGGTCGCCAGCGTCTTCCACATACAGGAGATACCTTCATGGGCGGAGCCATTCTCCAACTACCTCATCACTGGGGACCTGCCGCAAGACAAAGCGGAAGCTAGGCGAATTCAGCGCCGAGCT
Organism: Dactylis glomerata; assembly: GCA_007115705.1. Classification (NCBI taxonomy): domain Eukaryota; kingdom Viridiplantae; phylum Streptophyta; class Magnoliopsida; order Poales; family Poaceae; genus Dactylis; species Dactylis glomerata. Next base: position 2,016,143 of record QXEO01000492.1, read on the forward strand.
GGGGCATACACCATCATCAACAGCGAGCTGTACAAGCGCAGCGTGTCAGGCATCTACCAGAAGTGCATCGAGCCGGAAGAAGGGACGGAGCTGCTGAAAGAGATACACCAAGGGGAGTGCGGACATCACGCATCCTCCAGAGCCTTGGTAGCCAAAGCCTTTTGCCACGGTTTCTATTGGCCGACGGCCAAGCAGAATGCGGAGCAACTGGTGAAGCAATGCAACGGCTGCCAGCGCTTCTCCAAGCACAGAAACACTCCAGCGGCAGCCCTCAAGACCATCCCGCTCACCTGGCCGTTCGCTGTCTGGGGCCTGGACATGGTAGGGCCATTCAAGACCGCACCCGGGGGCTTGACACACCTGCTGGTAGCCGTGGACAAGTTCACCAAGTGGATCGAGGCCAAGCCAATCAAGAAGCTCGACGGCTCGTCCACGGTCAAGTTCTTCAACGAGATCATCACAAGATACAGAGTACCCCACAGCATCATCACCGACAATGGGACAAACTTTGCGAAGGGAGTCTTTGCTGATTACTGTGGTCGAAAAGGCATCCGGCTGGACCTAGCATCAGTGGCGCACCCTCAGTCAAATGGACAAGTGGAAAAGGCAAACGGGCTGATCCTGGCCGGCATCAAACCAAGACTGGTCGAGCCTCTCGAGCGCTCAGCCGGCTGTTGGGTCGAGGAGCTACCCTCAGTGCTCTGGAGCCTGCGCACCACTCCAAACCGCTATGTGGGCTTCACACCCTTCTTCCTAGTCTATGGAGCAGAGGCAGTGTTACCCACGGACATCGAGTTCGACGCGCCCAGAGTTGTCCAGTACACGGAGAAACAAGCAAAAGAAGCTCTTGAAGATGGCGTCGACCTCCTCGAGGAGGCTCGAGAGCAGGCTCTGGCTAGATCAGCGCTCTACCAGGAGCAACTGCGACGATACCACAGCCGGAAAATTCGCCCGCTCGCGTTTCGCGAAGGTGATCTCGTACTCTGGCTGGTCCAAAGCACTAAAGGCATGCATAAGCTGTCTCCTCCCTGGGAGGGACCGTTCATTGTCAGCCGGGTGTTGGGCAATGGGGCGTATTACCTCATCAACGCAGAAGAGCCCAGAAAGAACAAGGCAGATAACTCTGACAAGGAGACCGAGCGTCCCTGGAATGTCAGTCTCCTAAGACCTTTCTTCTGTTAAGGCGAAAGCTTGTACCCCGAAAAATGTGTCAATGAATAAAGGAAAACGGAGCGGCCAGTCACGGCCGGCTCCGGGGAAAACACTTCGTGCATGTTTTGCTTCCTGCGTTATTCACTTGACCGGCAGCCGGCTCCAGGCACCGAGCCATAGCCGGCTGCCCCGAAAATGATCGATCTCTCGCCAGCCGGATGAGTACTGCATATGACGGAGGTCTCGAGCCCAACCTCCACCTTCCGGCTCCGCGTAGCCAGACGGATAGGAGACGGCAGGCCACATACGAGGGAAAGCCGCGGAGCAGAACCACAAACGATAGAAAAACCGCTCAACCAAGCGTCAAGGGCAGTGTTTATCAACTGGTCGTAGGCTAGCACGAGTCGGGGGCCTGATAGACCGAAGTACTACTTCTCACTCCGCGGCACGCTCCCACCCTAGGCCGGCATTCGGCTGCCGGCCCAAGGGAGACCAACCGGCACCAGGCTGCCGGTTGGGGGTAGAAGGGCCGAAGGGTGGGAAGATTAAGGAAAAGGTTGAGGGAACCGGGCAAGTGCAAAGCCAGCGAGTAGCTGATAGGCACAGTTTTTGGCGTTTGGGCTGAGAAGCCACGCCCAAGAGGTTTGAAGCTAAAGCTACCTCGCTTGGCGGTTGGCATCGTTCGCGAAAAATTAGTTTCGAGCTAGCTGTCAGACCAGCTACCCCAAAACTCGGGGGCTAGGGGGAAAGGGAATTGACCCTCAGAAGTAGGCCAGCTCCAGTACCTCGCCGGCTGTTCGAGCAGCCGGCGCTGCGACACGATTAGCAAACGAGCAACGAAATCGAAAACTTAAGACTCGCAAAGCAACGGCTAGAGCTGAGGGCTAGGAGGTCTGCTCCAATCGTGGTTCGGGACGTGCAAAGGCCCGGGAGGGGAAACGTGCCGGCTTCAGCCTCGCCCGAGCCGGTACAAGGCTCAGCCCCCGCTCCAATTCCGTGGAGCCGGGACCGATCTGTTCCCCCCGGAGCCGGCAAGCGGGAGCACCATTCCCTCCGCGTTGAAGCCGGAAGAGCCCGCCCGGAGCGTCCGCACGGGCTAGTGACCATCGCGGTCCTCATCTACAGTTTCGCTAAGAGAAGAGCCATCGTGGCGCAGCGGTATCAAGCAGAAGACGTTTTTGCGCGATGGCAAAAGCACACAGTGAAGAAAAGACATTCACACAGCAAGCGATGAAAAGCAAGTAAAGATTCGTAGGAAACTAAAGAAGTTCTCGGTCATACGATTGGCAGTTACATAGTAAGGGCCACGCTAAGGGCCGAAGTGACAAAAGGACTCCCCCTTCCTACCCCTAGACTCCTGTTGATGATGGCGCCGTCGAGAGGGAAACGTCGGGGAAACTCGCCGATCACGGCCAGGGGGAGTAGGCGCGGGCGCAGCCAGAGCCGTCGATGACGCGGACGCAGAGGATGTGCGACCCGGCGCGGTGGGTCAGGATGAGAGATGTGACACCCCAAAATCGACACCTTGCAGATTATAGCGATCACGCAACAATCTACATGATGTCGCTTTGAAAATGCACCACCAAGCGCCTCGTGCACGTTGCAGCGTGCACGTGATGCGGGTGGAATCGAGTAGCAACAGTTACACAAGTTCACGATGGAACCCACAAAAGAATATATAATAACCACGAAGACTCCACGAGTCAAGAATCCAAATATACATACAAAGATCCAAATCATACATAAAGCAAAATAGTATCCGAGTACGGACAAGAATACAAATGGGCCTAAGAGGCCTGAAGATAAACGATGGCGTCCAAACCCTGCCCAGGCCAAGCCGGAAGGGTAACCTTGCTAACGTCGGCGCTCCCATACCTGTCAAAATCGTCGGGCCAAAGGTTGCCGAACAAGGAGGGAGAAAGAGAAAAAGGGAAAAAAAACGAGGGTGAGTACCGAGGCACGTACTCGCGAGACTGGAATTCAGCTGTGCTCGCCTACAGGCTATATGGTGGACTTAGCGGCAACAAAAGAACTTTACTACAGAGACACACTACAACATTCCGTCTAAAAAGAATAAGATAAGAGAGCGCATAAAAGTAAACATCTAGATACTAACACCAAACATAACCCAGCCGATGAATCACCTCCTCGTGACCAAACGAAGAAGCAAGTATCAAAGGCACTCACACAGTTACCAAGTTTTATTGTAGGTTTATTGTCGTAGTTGTGCTAGCTTACTACACAAGTTTATTAGTATTGAAATAGCAGGTGCAAGTTGTTCTATGATCGAGTAGTACAGCTCCAAGTCGCCCATAACCGCGGACACGGCTTTTCGAAAAGATTTAACCCTGCAGGGGTGCCCAAATGTACCCAAACGCACGATCACTCCTTGATGCCTACGATTAGCACACTTCCAAAGGTGTGCCGGCAGGAGGTCACGACTCGCACTCTCCTTCACTACAAACAAGTCCAGAAAGCCACCTAACTAAGTTGAACCCGTATCGAGAGTCCGGCCGAATCTCCGAACGGACTTAGCTGTTTGCGCCGGCGCTGCATAATGGGCTGGAACCTCGCTCTGGGGAGGGTGCCCACCTGCAGTCGTCCCACACCTACACGAGCGTGCAGAAACAAAGGGGTTACGAGGCACTCTGGGGCTTCCCCCAAATTAAATAGGACCATAAGATACAAGCTGCACGCTCGACAAGAAACAAATGGAAAACCTCGAACTAGTTGTGGCCATTGGACAAGTATGTAGATTCCGGCAGTGTCAAGGGGAGGCCCAGAAGCATACCCACGTATGGTTAGAGCGCTCAGTCTCAGAACAGTTCATGCGATCTCGGGGTCCTAGGGGACACAAGTGAGCCATCAGAAAACTGGCAAAATGACTCACCGATGCCTCTGCTTAATTCAATTTTAATTATTAACAATAAAGTAAGCCATGATTATTTGCAACAACATATATCATAAAGTAGAGCATGTGATAACTTTCCCAACCCGATAAGATAAAACAACTCCAACAACTTGAAGATGCCTACGACTCGCAAGGCCAACTCGAACAACAAGCACACGGGTAATAGGATGTATGGAAGGTTCTATGGCTTTGCTTTGGATAAACAGGTGGATAGGACACGTGACTCGAACAAAAGCATCGTGACACAAGGCTAGAATATAGAGCTAGCAAGAGCAAAAGTGTTAAATGGGTAGAGAGAAAAGGGCTCGCCTGAAAAGATGGTCGAAGAACACCCGAAGAACTTGTCGTTGCTCACATCACCACGAAGCGGCCTATGCGGGAAGAAGCAAATCGCTACAACAAACAACGGATGCAACACTTACTACTACGGTAAAAGAATCGGCATGATCATGTGAAATATGTATGCATGACATGGAAAATATGATGCAATGCATCTTATCCAAAATTAAGCGGAATCGAAATCCGACACACACATATATGGTGCAAGTTGTTTTACTACCCCATATATTAATTGTTGATTAACATGGCAAAACAAAGCATGGATGAGCTAGGCAAAATTAAATGGAACCGGGATAAATATTTAACAATCCCACTCATTCCATAATTATTTATTAGATGATTCCTAATAACCCCCATAGATGGTATGCAATGCTACATGAATGATTTTGCATATAAAAGATAGATATTCAAAATATATGGCTTAGAACGGGATCTCACAACTTGGATCGGAGAGGGGTCGTGGTAGCTAAAGAATCCAACGTTGAGCAAGTAGTTGCATCACCACGTCTTGATGTCCCTGAAGTCGACGAAGCCGAAGTCACGAAAATAATCGATGTCCTGGAAGCAGATCTTGTCGATGCGTCTTCGCGTCAGGCAACAAGCAAGTATCGGTCACACCAGATCATGATCGGAGAATGAATAAGTGAAGCCGAACTTGACAAAACGAAAGGCCGGTGGAGCAGAGACGCAACATACAACAAACAAGGAAGCTAACTTCTTGCAAGCAAAAGGTCGAACACATTGCGGGCGGAAGCAGCATGGACAGTAACTTGGTGCCGCTGAACTAGACCGAGATCAAAGACGAGGAGATGCACTCGCTGCGCTGCTGCTGCATCGAAGACAAACTGGCAGAGACGTGGGGCTGGGACAAGACTGTATCAGGCTGTCGGCCGGCTCGAAAGAAGACACGAGTGACCAAGCGGCAGAGCCGGCGTGGCTGCGTTTCCACACGCGAGCGATGGCGTGCCGGTTGGAAGAAAAAAAAAACGGAGACGGCCGGATCGATTTAGAGCTACTGCTACTGGAAGGAAGCATGCGAATCAAGGAGAGGACGACTAAAGAATTTGAGCTGGTGCGTGAATTGAGCTAGCTGTGGTGGTATTAGAAGTGCATGGATCGATCATAGCATGGCAAGGATATGTATGGATGCGTGCAGGAAGCTGATAGGTGGAGGGAGGCACTGTACACAACCTCCTGTTGCGTGTGGTTCTTGACCTGTGATTGGAAGGGAAGAGGAGCAGCTGATTGGAAGGAGCGATACCTGCCGGCGACGGTGAAACGATGGAGGCAGTCGGCCGGAATTCTAGGAAGGAAACGGCGGCACCAGTAACAATCTGGAGCACAGAGGGGATTTTTTTTTTGGAAGAAAAAGGGCAAGATTTTAGATCTAGAAGAAGTGGGCAAAAAGAAGGCTAGGGTTTGTGAAAGAAGGAGATCTTGTCCATAAATAGATCAAAGATTAGGTGGGCTTGGGCTAGTTTTTAGTCTAAAAATTTGTTCGGCTCTTGCCTAATTTCATTTTAGAAAAATGATAAAATATTTTTTGTGATTTTGAAACGGGCCGGAAAATACTATTTTGTTTTAATTTCGAAAATAAGAAAATAGTGGAGGTTTATTAAACCATCCGGATAAATAGCAAATACAAAATATGATTTTGGAAAAATAATTTTTATTATATAAAAAAATGCACATGGAGATGATGCATGACGTCGCGATGACGTGCCAAATTAAAAGAACAAACAATTTCTAATAAGGGGAATTTTTCCGGGTCGTTACAATCGACACCACTAACAAGGGATCTCGCCCCGAGATCCACTCTCGTGTAGGGGGAAAGAGTTGGTGAAACTATCGAGTCTTCATGCTTCATGTTGAACTCCGCGACACCACTAACAAGTGGTTTCTTCCCGACACCACCAACAAAGAATTCTTGCTCACATTAATGATGATGAACTTCCATCGAGATCCCTCCGAAGATCGGACCTATTAGGGTAAAAGGCAAGAGATCGTCCACCCACGTGGGAACCTAAAACTCAGAGAAGTGGGCAAGAAAGGGAACTCAAACTCGCGAAGGTAAGAAGAGAGAAGCAATGTGGGAAGGAGAAAAATGCAGACCTATTGAGAACTATCCAACGCATTTTTAACAAAAATAGTTTTGACACTAGACTCAACTCGTCCGTTGGCAAGGTTAACCTACAGACAGACTGGACCCGTGGGTATCGACAAAACCTGGGCTCTGATACCACTTGTGACGCCCCAAAATCGACACCTTGCAGATTATAGCGATCACGCAACAATCTACATGATGTCGCTTTGAAAATGCACCACCAAGCGCCTCGTGCACGTTGCAGCATGCACGTGATGCGGGTGGAATCGAGTAGCAACAGTTACACAAGTTCACGATGGAACCCACAAAAGAATATATATAATAACCACGAAGACTCCACGAGTCAAGAATCCAAATATACATACAAAGATCCAAATCATACATAAAGCAAAATAGTATCCGAGTACGGACAAGAATACAAATGGGCCTAAGAGGCCTGAAGATAAACGATGGCGTCCAAACCCTGCCCAGGCCAAGCCGGAAGGGTAACCTTGCTAACGTCGGCGCTCCCATACCTGTCAAAATCGTCGGGCCAAAGGTTGCCGAACAAGGAGGGAGAAAGAGAAAAAGGGAAAAAAAACGAGGGTGAGTACCGAGGCACGTACTCGCGAGACTGGAATTCAGCTGTGCTCGCCTACAGGCTATATGGTGGACTTAGCGGCAACAAAAGAACTTTACTACAGAGACACACTACAACATTCCGTCTAAAAAGAATAAGATAAGAGAGCGCATAAAAGTAAACATCTAGATACTAACACCAAACATTACCCAGCCGATGAATCACCTCCTCGTGACCAAACGAAGAAGCAAGTATCAAAGGCACTCACACAGTTACCAAGTTTTATTGTAGGTTTATTGTCGTAGTTGTGCTAGCTTACTACACAAGTTTATTAGTATTGAAATAGCAGGTGCAAGTTGTTCTATGATCGAGTAGTACAGCTCCAAGTCGTCCATAACCGCGGACACGGCTTTTCGAAAAGATTTAACCCTGCAGGGGTGCCCAAATGTACCCAAACGCACGATCACTCCTTGATGCCTACGATTAGCACACTTCCAAAGGTGTGCCGGCAGGAGGTCACGACTCGCACTCTCCTTCACTACAAACAAGTCCAGAAAGCCACCTAACTAAGTTGAACCCGTATCGAGAGTCCGGTCGAATCTCCGAACGGACTTAGCTGTTTGCGCCGGCGCTGCATAATGGGCTGGAACCTCGCTCTGGGGAGGGTGCCCACCTGCAGTCGTCCCACACCTACACGAGCGTGCAGAAACAAAGGGGTTACGAGGCACTCTGGGGCTTCCCCCAAATTAAATAGGACCATAAGATACAAGCTGCACGCTCGACAAGAAACAAATGGAAAACCTCGAACTAGTTGTGGCCACTGGACAAGTATGTAGATTCCGGCAGTGTCAAGGGGAGGCCCAGAAGCATACCCACGTATGGTTAGAGCGCTCAGTCTCAGAACAGTTCATGCGATCTCGGGGTCCTAGGGGACACAAGTGAGCCGTCGGAAAACTGGCAAAATGACTCACCGATGCCTCTGCTTAATTCAATTTTAATTATTAACAATAAAGTAAGCCATGATTATTTGCAACAACATATATCATAAAGTAGAGCATGTGATAACTTTCCCAACCCGATAAGATAAAACAACTCCAACAACTTGAAGATGCCTACGACTCGCAAGGCCAACTCGAACAACAAGCACACGGGTAATAGGATGTATGGAAGGTTCTATGGCTTTGCTTTGGATAAACAGGTGGATAGGACACGTGACTCGAACAAAAGCATCGTGACACAAGGCTAGAATATAGAGCTAGCAAGAGCAAAAGTGTTAAATGGGTAGAGAGAAAAGGGCTCGCCTGAAAAGATGGTCGAAGAACACCCGAAGAACTTGTCGTTGCTCACATCACCACGAAGCGGCCTATGCGGGAAGAAGCAAATCGCTACAACAAACAACGGATGCAACACTTACTACTACGGTAAAAGAATCGGCATGATCATGTGAAATATGTATGCATGACATGGAAAATATGATGCAATGCATCTTATCCAAAATTAAGCGGAATCGAAATCCGACACACACATATATGGTGAAAGTTGTTTTACTACCCCATATATTAATTGTTGATTAACATGGCAAAACAAAGCATGGATGAGCTAGGCAAAATTAAATGGAACCGGGATAAATATTTAACAATCCCACTCATTCCATAATTATTTATTAGATGATTCCTAATAACCCCCATAGATGGTATGCAATGCTACATGAATGATTTTGCATATAAAAGATAGATATTCAAAATATATGGCTTAGAACGGGATCTCACAACTTGGATCGGAGAGGGGTCGTGGTAGCTAAAGAATCCAACGTTGAGCAAGTAGTTGCATCACCACGTCTTGATGTCCCCGAAGTCGACAAAGCCGAAGTCACGAAAATAATCGATGTCCTGGAAGCAGATCTTGTCGATGCGTCTTCGCGTCAGGCAACAAGCAAGTATCGGTCACACCAGATCATGATCGGAGAATGAATAAGTGAAGCCGAACTTGACAAAACGAAAGGCCGGTGGAGCAGAGACGCAACATACAACAAACAAGGAAGCTAACTTCTTGCAAGCAAAAGGTTGAACACATTGCGGGCGGAAGCAGCATGGACAGTAACTTGGTGCCGCTGAACTAGACCGAGATCAAAGACGAGGAGATGCACTCGCTGCGCTGCTGCTGCATCGAAGACAAACTGGCAGAGACGTGGGGCTGGGACAAGACTGTATCAGGCTGTCGGCCGGCTCGAAAGAAGACACGAGTGACCAAGCGGCAGAGCCGGCGTGGCTGCGTTTCCACACGCGAGCGATGGCGTGCCGGTTGGAAGAAAAAAAAACGGAGACGGCCGGATCGATTTAGAGCTACTGCTACTGGAAGGAAGCATGCGAATCAAGGAGAGGACGACTAAAGAATTTGAGCTGGTGCGTGAATTGAGCTAGCTGTGGTGGTATTAGAAGTGCATGGATCGATCATAGCATGGCAAGGATATGTATGGATGCGTGCAGGAAGCTGATAGGTGGAGGGAGGCACTGCACACAACCTCCTGTTGCGTGTGGTTCTTGACCTGTGATTGGAAGGGAAGAGGAGCAGCTGATTGGAAGGAGCGATACCTGCCGGCGACGGTGAAATGATGGAGGCAGTCGGCCGGAATTCTAGGAAGGAAACGGCGGCACCAGTAACAATCTGGAGCACAGAGGGGAATTTTTTTTGGAAGAAAAAGGGCAAGATTTTAGATCTAGAAGAAGTGGGCAAAAAGAAGGCTAGGGTTTGTGAAAGAAGGAGATCTTGTCCATAAATAGACCAAAGATTAGGTGGGCTTGGGCTAGTTTTTAGTCTAAAAATTTGTTCGGCTCTTGCCTAATTTCATTTTAGAAAAATGATAAAATATTTTTGTGATTTTGAAACGGGCCGGAAAATACTATTTTGTTTTAATTTCGAAAATAAGAAAATAGTGGAGGTTTATTAAACCATCCGGATAAATAGCAAATACAAAATATGATTTTGGAAAAATAATTTTTATTATATAAAAAAATGCACATGGAGATGATGCATGACGTCGCGATGACGTGCCAAATTAAAAGAACAAACAATTTCTAATAAGGGGAATTTTTCCGGGTCGTTACAAGAGACCATCCCCGCTCCAGGCCATAGTCGTGGAAGAACCGCCCCCACCCTCCGGTGAGGTAGCTCTTCCCCTCCCCGTCATGAAGGACCTCGACGTCGTACAGCGGCTGTCCGCCGCTGCCATCTTCAATCATGAAGCTCGTCGGGGGATTTTTTCCCCATGGTGCCAACGAAGCTGGCGGGGAGCGGTAGATGCTCATTGCTCCCAGCCAGCAGGGGCACCAAGGCAGTGGCAAACCCATGCACCGGAACATAGGAAAGCCGCTGCCGGGTGGGTGGCCGCGGCGGCGCCTTCCGCGCCTTCCCGGCGGCCGCGCTGGAGGAACCGCCGACGTCCAGGCCGGCGAGGCCTGGAGGAGCAGCCCCGAACACCATTGCGGCGCCAACGAGGGCCGCTGCCGCTTGCAGGGGTGTCCCGGTAAGGCCGGCGACGGAGGTCGCGGCCGTAGAAGCCGCGGCACTGCTGGTAGCCGCAGCCACGGTCCCGCTAGGGGCCGCGGCAATGGAGGAGGAGCGGCCGATCCTGAGGGGCCCGGAGGCGGCCGCGGCGGCGGCCGCGGCCGCAAGCGCGGCCAGTGTCTTCTTGTTGTGGCTGCCCTTCGGGCGACCGCGTTTCTGAGGCATCGGCGGCTTCCCCGCCAGGCCACCGTGTGGACGACCGCGCTCGCCTGACCCGTCGCCGGCCCCGGCTCCGCAGTTCACCCCGGATGCCGACATTGAGAGCAGAGCGGGAGGTGTGGAGGCGACGGTTCCGGCCAAGTGAGGGAAGTGAAGCGCTCGGGAGTGAAGAAAACCCTCGAAGGCTTCGAGATTTAAAGGATAACCCATGACGTTTCGGCAACCAATTTCCGTATCGTGCGCCATTGCGACGGTTGCCACAGCGGATCGTGGGAGGGGTTGATGGGACACGTCGTTTCAGCACGATGACTTGGGAAGTTGTGGCGATGATGACTCCGAAGTCAAAATGACGAGACCAGCCACTGGCGCACTGCGCCGGCCGTTGTGTGGAAACAAGACCCGAGGTGGCGCAATCTCCGGAGAGGCAACGTGCCGGTTCGCGGCCTCCAGCCGGTCCGCGTCCTGGAGCCGGTTCGTCCCGAGACGGCCGGGAAGACTCCGCGTGGCCTAGCCTCGATGACTGGATCGACCAAGCCGGACCGGAGGTCCTGAGACTTCGATAAGGATGAGTAAGACTTCGGCGAAAAGAAGAACCCGCCGAAGCCCCATGCTAGCCCATGAGACTTCGCTAGTTTTGGGGGCTAGTGTCGTGGGGATGACTCAAGGGGCGTACCACGAGCCGGGCAATATGCCGGCTGGCGTCCCCGAAAACCCCACGGCTTCAGTGCGAGAAGACTAGCTCCGCCCGAAGGGCCGGCTGCGCCAGCGGCCGGCTGACGACTCCACCGAGGAGGACCGGAGCTGGGCGATGGAGACAAAACTCCCCTAACGGCTGCCTCGCCAAAAGTGGAACAGCCCCGACAAGACCGTCAGGAGCGCAGAACAGAAGTGATGAGCGCCACGACCACGACCAACCAATGAGAGGACAAAGATCCTTCCCCACGGCAGGATCCGAGGCAAAGGAGAGGGGATATGCCCTCTAGATGCCGGCCTGGGGAAAAGGCACTTTATAAAGTGCCTTTGCCAGAGCGTGGCCAGCGAGGACAACGCCAAGGACGCCGCCGCCGAGGAGCCGGCAGCCGGCCAAAGCGTGACCAAAACCTGTAACCAAGCCCCCGTCTATATAAGGGGGCCTGGACCCTTAGCATAGGGGAGATCCGATCTTCTTCTTCCTCCTCTAGCCAAACAGCTCGAGGAGCACTGTAATCGTTACTAACCAATCAATACGAAGCAGGCAGGAAGTAGGGGTTTACCTCCAGCCGGGAGGGCCCTGAACCTGGGTAAACCGAGGTGTCTCTGTAGGCACAATCCCGAGCCGGACCCATCGTCACCAACGTCGAGCCCCTCCGATAAGCCTCCCCATGGCTACTGTCTCTAAATTCCCACGACAATAATAATTAAACTATTTGCCAAATTAAATACTACTGCAGATATATGTGTCCTAAAATACCAAGCTCAGTTTGACATGCAAGTTAACACATAAGAGCATCTCTAAAAATTGGGTTTGCCCAATTTGGCCTCATGTATTTACAGATATGGAATTTTGAATCCAAAGTGGCCAGATCTAACAATATAAATATGAATAAACCTACAGGGATTTATTTGACAAAGGGGCCAGCACCATTGGGTAGGTATTTGAACAAGGAATCCGTAGACATTTGGTTCACTCAATTTGCATGCTCAGAGAATTTCTCATGCAATTTATAAGTTTTCAGATTCAAACTAAACTTAATAGAGTTTCTTAAAAAAACATTAATAGGCCGAATCTAATAGATCTGGGCCGAGCAGCCGGGGGCCGGCCCAGTATTGCGTTCCAGTGCATGGGAGGGGAAAAAATGATACCCGACATGTGGGGCCCATGAGCCAGCTCAGATAAGTGGACCGAAAGGGTACCGTGACATCGATCTGGTGATGAACGATCCAGGAAGGGCCACGTCGATGCTTCACCAGCGACGACCACACAGCACGGCAGTGTCCTCCGCTGGCACGGTGGTGCGGCCGGAGACCTCGCTGTCGGTGGCTGAAGAGCACCTTCGGGGATGAATCTTGCACCAGAAGGATCAGGAAGGTCCCGCCAGGCTCATGGACCCACATGAGCATGCAGGAGATGGCCAGAGTATTGAGCTCGAGGGAGACCTGCGGCGGGCGGAGGGTGTTGATGGCGAACTCGATGCTTCCATCGGCCCTGGAAGAAACGGGGAAGGGAATGAGATTCAGAGAGAAGATGTGAAGCTCAAGGAAGAGACAGAGGAGCGGGAGGAGGTCTGCAGCGTGGTGGCTACACTGCGAACCCGACAGCGGAGCTTGGGCCAGTGCTGGGAAGGATTGGATGGGGGAGGGGAGCTGGGGATGGCTCCAGAGGGGCTGAGAGGAAGGAATGCTGGGGGTGAGCAAGGGGAAGTGGAGCTTTGGGCGGGATTTAACGGAGGATGTGGTCAGGCACCTGCCAGACGTGTTGATTGGCAACGGTGGGTGGTGAGCGCGGCCAGGAGCATGACAACAATAAGAGGAGTGGGCGCTACGCCATCGGTTCAATGCTAACGGGGCGTGGTTTCTGGCCAAGTATCAGGCTCGGGGATGGTAGGACGGTTCGGGGAAAGGAAGTGCACTCTACACCCGCCAGGTGCTCGACACCGTGTCGGCCTGCAGAGCACGCTCAAGAGAGAACAATTGAAACAAAACAAAGGAGGGGGCTTGCTTGGGTAGTCTCAGGGAAGCTCAGGGGAGGCTATTGGTGCGGTGGCTCGGGCAAAGGAGCTCTTTTTGAAAACGAGACATGCCATCGACCACCTAGGGCATGGGAGAGAGTGAGGGGGTTCAGGGCTAGCTAGGGTAGCTTGCAGGTGAAGTAGAGGAGTGGCATGGGGCCCTGATACCTACAAGATCATTGGGTAGGAAGGGTGGTGGCTTGCTGCAAGGTTTCACCAAGATTTTTGCAAGATATGCATGAGCTTCACTTTTGTCCTTCCTCCAAGCACTAGGGGACAAAGAGGGAACATTGCTACAGTACTAATTCGACCAGAGAGAGGGGCTGGTGCTGGAATGGTCAAAGGGAGGGTTTGGTGGTGATTAGAGAATGTTTAAAGAGTGGGAGATAGAAATAGAGATTAAGGTTAATGATGGTCATGATAGCATATGATCAAACTTTGTTTAGTCAAATGGTGAAGAAATAGGGTAAGTCAGAGAGGTGGGGTTGATGTAGAGATGATGCCATTCAAACAAGAGTTTAATTGGCACCTTCTTAGATTTCTATATGTGAGCACACTTCAAATTTGATTGAAATTCATTTGAGTTAGCCTTTGAAAATTTTGAGAATAACAAGATAGGAATTTTAGTTACAAGAGTCCTACTTGCATATCCATGCCTAGTAGGTTTTTCTCGGATTGGAAAGATGCAAGAAATCAAGGAATGACATAGCTACCACTTCCATGCATTTTGGTTAATAAGAAAGATAGTTTTATAGAAAATTACTTTTGATGAAAAAGTGGGTGATGATAAGAAGGAATAAAATTTCCAAATGTTGTTTGGGAAGAGTTGCATTTGAGAGAGAATTGATGGTGAATGTAAAGAAGAGATCCAAAGTTTATAAAGAAATAACATGGATGGAAATAGTTTGACTAGTGCTCAAAACATAGTCTCATAAATGGGTGAAAGGCTTCAAAATGCACCAACAAGTGCTTAGATGGTTAGAGAAGGTCAAGAGGAAGAGGAATAGGTCAAAGAATGGTCTCTGAACAATTTATTTCAAAATTTAAAGGTGGGAGCAAAAGTGCATCTGATAATAGTCCAATGGTCAGTGATTTGATTAGGGTCAGAAATAGGATTAGAACAAGTATCAGATGGCCTCAAATGACTCAGTGGCAATGGAAAGAATGGAAGAACACATGCCAAATATGAGTTCTAGGAAGGTACATTGTCATGGATAGAATAGATGAGCTTAACTCAAGTGTTGGAAGATTGAATCTGTTAACAGACACGAAGATAGTCTGTACACTAGGTGTTTGAGAAAATGACTGCAAGAGAATATTTTTTTGAAAACTGGGAGGAGCCTCCTAAGGTGGGATGTAGATGATTCTAATATCACCATGGGTGCTTTCCTTGGGCTAGCTTGATTAGTTTTAAGATTCCTCAAAATGGGGCTCCTAATGTCTCATGATAAGACTAAGACATTAGAGTTAGGGATTCAGGATTGAGAGGACAACAACAAGATAGGTTTTATTTGAAAGATAGAAAGAAAATAACTTACATGGGACAAAATATTAATTGATGGGTTTTGAATAGGTTGGGCCACATGCCTACCTGAGGATCATATCTACACACAGCAATTAATCAAAGTCAAACAAAGTCACACCAAGTCAATTCACCACACAAGGTCAATCATTCGAAGCTAATCTAGCATCACCAAAAATAGTGATTGGTCCAGTGCTCAATGATGATCATGCCATGGTCAAGTTTTGAAAAGAGTTTTCAAATAAGGTAAAGCTTTTGTAGACTTTTCAGAAACTAGTGGAGACATAAACATCTCCTTTAGAAAGTTTTCTTAAAGATGTTTGAAATCCTTTTATAAATATCAACAAAATATAAGTTTGTAAAATAGTGGGACCATTCTACTTTGTGGGTCCCACTAATTTTTTAAATACTTAGTTTTGATAAAAGCTTTGCCTCAAAGATAAATCTTGGCGCTTATTTTGGACAAATAAAATAATTTGAAAAAGGAGAGGTCGCCAAGATAATGGTTTTGGAAAAATAGCTAGAAGAATAAATAAAGGCATGATCACAATGGCACAAGGATTGTGTTGGTTCACAATAGTGTTCAACAAGTAACTCAAACAGAGATCATTAACATAACAACCAAGGCAAACAAGCAAGAATTAGTTCTTCCAGAGGTTTGCACAAAAAGTTTTTGGTAGACCTCATTTTTGGCTCCCTAAACACTACTTAAACAGGGTTACAGAAAGTGGGGTGTTACAGCTCTTCCCCCCCTTAAATAGAATCTCGTCCCAAGATTCGTAAGCGTAGTAGTAAGAGGTGTTGAGACTAAGTTAGAGCTAGGCCTCAACGGTTGCTCTTCCAACTCACCAGAGATACTTTGAGTTGTGCCGAAGACTTGCTTTTGCCGAAGGTGTAGATCGTCTTCTTTTGCTGAAGTTGATGGCTGAAGAGTTGCTGTTGCCAAAAGTATCTTGTTGAAACCTCGTTGGGACATTTTTAAGGTTAGCGAGGTTAGGCTATCTAGTATGCCTAAAACATAGATTAACACATCAAACATAGATCCTCAAGCACAAACAAGTTGAATTACGAGTTTTTGGAAAGCAAGTCTAGCAGGGTCATGCCACTAGGTGGCACGACTAACTATTACAGGATCGTCAATTTATTACATAATATGGTGGTCTCATTACTTGAACTGCACAAGATATGCTTTAGTGTTCCCTGTCTTGCGACGCTTCACTACAGGACTAGGTGGCGCCGCATGAACCTTCTCCACCGAATCTTCCTCTGTAGTGGGTTGGCAGGACTCTAGCTTCTTGGGTTCTGCTTTAACCGGCTCCGAGGTTGACTCCTTATTCTCCACAGTAGGTGTTGTTCCTTTCTTGGGCGGCCAAGGTTTATACTTCATCTGGTCCTGGTGAAGATAAATACATTGCCCTCGAAAGCCAACAATCTAGACCTCCTGATCCTCGACCTTGCCTGTCAGCTTATCATTGGCGGTCTCAAGTGATTTGTTCTTCTCCTTCAGCTTCTCTATTGTGTTCTCTAGTTGCTCTATCTTCTCATCTTTCTGCAAGAGCTGATATTTGGGATCATCCATGGCATCCATCTCATTGCACAGCATGTCTTCTAGGTTGAAGGCATAGGACCCCATATCCTCTAACTGCACCTCAGTCCATGGTAAATCCTCACGACGCCCTAAAGTCCTCAAGGCCCATCCCTCGGTGTTGCGTCTCCCAAACTGGTAGATGGAATTGTCCATCTCCGATATCTCCTGGACGTACATACCACATATGCAAGCTAATGCCTCCTCCATGGCCATCATGACACCAGTCTCCCAACCTGGGTACATCCTCAAGTACACCACTGTCTCCATGGGAGTACTGATACGTCCAAAACGTATCTACTTTCCCGAACACTTTTGCTATTGTTTCTCCTCTAATTTGTGTGTTTTGAATACAACTAACACGAACTGACGCTGTTTTCAGCAGAATTGCTCTAGTGTCTCGTTTTTGTGCAGAAATTCAACTTCGAGTAAAAATTCGGGAAAAATCACCAAAAATCATATTTCATCAGAAGACCCACGGAGCCAGAAGACCGGAGGGAGAAGTGGCTCGAGGCACCGTCACAAGGTGGTGGCGCGGCCCAGCCCTGGTCGCGCCACCCCTGTGTGAGGTGGCCCCAGGCCTCCTCTCGACCTCCTCTCTCGCCTACATATACCCCCTGACGACTTAAGATCGGAGAGACGGCGTTTTTCTCAGATAGACTTCCGCTGCGCCGCCGCCATCAGAAACCGCGATTTGGAACCAGGAAACTCCGTTCTAGCACCCTGCCGGGATGGGGATTCGGAGGAGATCTTCATCACCATCACCACCGACGCTCCTCCATCGACCATCCATGACTCCCCCATCCATGTGTGAGTAATTCCCCCGCTGTAGGTGAGGGGATGGTAGGGATTGGATGAGATTGTTCATGTAATTTGATATGAGATTGATAGGGCATAGTGCCTAGTATCTTTATTTAGTGCCTATGACATTGTTGCAACTTGTTGTGCTTAATGCTTGTCACTTTGGGCCCGAGTGCCATGATTTCAGATCTAAACTTGTTATTATTTCTATGATGATACTTGTTGTTTATGATCTTACCTACAAGTTGTATACACATATTGTTGTCCGGAACCCGAGGCCCCAAAGTGACAGAAATTGGGATAACCGGAGGGGATGGCTGTGATGTGAGGATCACATGTGTTCACTGAGTGCTAATGCTTTGCTCCGGTACTTTATTAAAAGGAGTACCTTAATTACCAGTAGTTTCCCTTGAGGCCCTGCTGCAACAGGCTGGTAGGACAAAAGATGTCGTGCAAGTTTCTCCTTGTGAGCACGTACGACTATATACGGAACACATGCCTATGATTGTTTGTACTAGGATACTTTATCATTATTTATCTGCAATGCCCGTATCTCATTGATTTCATGAATTATCTTATCCATGCAACGCCCGTTATCCATCCCTATGCCTACAGTATTTGTTCTTACTGTTTACAACTGTTACTATTACTGCTGCTATTTTGCTACTGCTGTTACTGTTTCACTACTGTCATCACTATAAAACTGTTGCTACTGATAAACCACTGCAAGCGAGACTGTTTCCAGGTGCAGCTGAATTGACAACTCATCTGTTAAGGCTTACATATATCCTTTGGCTCCCCTTGTATCGAATCAATAAATTTGGGTAATACTTCCCTCGAAGACTGTTGCGATCCCCTATACTTGTGGGTCATCAAGACTATTTTCTGGCGCCGTTGCCGGGGAGCATAGCTTTATCTGTAAGTTCACTTGGTATTCATATTGTTCGCTGCCATCCTTTCATCATGGGTAAACCTCGTGATGGAAAAGTTCCTATATTACCATCCACTACAAGAAGAGGTACTACTCTCAATACCTCTGTTGCTCTTGATTCACCTTTTGTTATGAGTAAGTTGCTTACACCACCACACCTACACGCTACTACTACTACTTCTGCTGAGATTGAAAATGCCACTGATAATTTAGATGATGCTTCTACTGTGCTTGATGAGAGTGGTTCACTAGGTTCCTTTTTAGATGCTACTATTGCTAGAGCTAAGTTGGGAAACATCATTGTTACACCTGTTAGTTCACCTGAGTCTAGGGAGTGTCCTAGTGATGATTATGATGATGATGCTTATATTGAGCTTAATGATGATTTTATTGCAGAAGCACATGTCGCTCGAGATGCTGGTAAGGTTAAAGAACTTCTTGCCAAATTCTCTGTTAGATATAATTTGTCTCTTGATCCTAAGTTTGCTGCTTCTCCCATAAATATTAGAGACAAGGATTATGATTTCTCTTTGGATTTATCTTACATATCTATTGTTGAGAAAACTCCTTTTTGTGGTACTAAAGATGAGAGTGCTATGGAGCACATGAATGAGCTTTCTACTTTGAGTAATTTGTTTTCTGATGATATTAAGCTCCGCACTTATTTTGTTGCTAAGATTTTTCCTTTTTCATTGAAAGATGCTGCTAAAATTTGGTTTAATAGCTTGTCTCCTGGATCTCTTACTAGTCCTATTGCTTTGGTTAATGCTTTCTTTCAGAAATATTTTCCCGCTAGTGCTCAACATGCTGCTGTGCAGAAAATCTTTGATTTTGAACAGGGAAAAGGAGAGAAATTGCCTGAATCTTGGACAAGGTTTTGTTCTTTAATTAGAGCTTTGCCTAAAGAACCATTGCCTAAGAATGAACTCCTTGATATATTTTATAATGGACTAACGGATGAATCTAAGTCATATTTGGATAGTTGTGCTGGTTGTGTTTTCAGGGAAAGAACTCCGGCTGAAGCTGAAGAGTTAATGGCTAAAATAAGCCGGAATCATGATGATTGGACTTTAGTTGAGCCAACACCAACACCAACCCCTGCGCCCTCTACGGAGCCCACGTCGAAGAAGAGAGGGATGATTGAATTAAATGATGAAGTTATGAAGGAGGCTAAGAAAGCTCTTAAGGAGAAAGGTATTAAGGCCGAAGATGTTAAAAATTTACCTCCTATTGAAGAATTATGTAAGCCAATTCCTCGCTCATCTACTATTGAGGTACACTCTCTCCAAAGCTTTGATGAAAGAGATATTCCTTATACTAAACCTCCTGATCAATGTTTAGATGAATTTGATAATTTTATTGTTAAGCAAGAAAATTTTAATAGAATGGTGCATAATCATTTGTTGGAAAATTCTAGAGTTATTAACAAGTTGCAGGATATTGTGGAGAGAACCGCCAATGATGTGAAGATACTTGCTAAACATTTTCAAATGGTTCAAACACAAATTGATCAGCTTACCAAGGTGCAAAAAGATTTGATAATTAGTGCTGCAAGAGAGAAGCAAGCATGTGAAATACGCACAAGAAGTGGTGCTGTTACTCAAGACCCATTATATCCTGAAAGACATCCTAAGAGGGTTGAGCAAGATTCTCAACGTACCTCAAATGATGATATCCCTCCTAAGAAGAAGAAGAAGCATAAAACAACTGCAGAATCCTCTGATGCAGGTAAAGATCCTAACAGTGTTTCTATTTCTGATGCTGAAACTGAACCAGGAGATGCTCCCGATAAAGAAGAAGAAGATAAAGAAGAGGTTGAAGAAGAACCAGAGAAGATTAACAAGAATGCAAAGTACACCAAAGAAGACTTCATTGCCAACAAGCATGGTAAGGAGAGAGAACCTTGGGTACAGAAACCAATGCCTTTTCCTGGTAAGAAACACAAGTCCAAGGAAGAAGAACATTACAACAGGTTTTGTGAATGGATGAGACCTTTATTTTTGCAAATTCCTTTGACTGATGCTATTAGAATGCCTCCTTATGCAAAGTATATGAAAGATATTGTCACTAACAAAAGGAAAATTCCTAGTGAGGAAATTTCCACATTACTTGCTAACTATTCTTTTGATGGTAAAGTTCCAGAGAAGCTTGGAGATCCAGGTATACCCACTATTCCTTGCTCCATTAAAAATAACTATGTTAGAACTGCTTTATGTGATTTAGGAGTTAGTGTCATGCCTTTTTCCCTCTATAAGAGACTTGATCTAGAAAAATTGGTATCAACTAATATATCTTTGCAGATGGCTGATAAGTCTACTACTATTCCTATTGGTATATGTGAGAATGCTCCTGTTCAAGTTGCTAACGGTTGTTTAATATTAACTGATTTTGTTGTGTTGGAAATGCCTGAAGATGATAATATGTCTATTATTCTTGGGAGGCCTTTCCTAAACACTGCAGGTGCTGTTATCAATTGTAATCAAGGAAAAGTCACTTTTAATGTTAATGATAAAGAGTATACGGTATATTTTCCCAAGAAGATTGATAGGAGGAATGCTCTAAATTCAATTAAGCATGTTGAGACCATCAAAGTTGGTCAAATTATTTGTTCAGAGCGAAAGCCCAAGGAAGAATGTCAAATTGTTATGGTTGGGACTATACCTATCAAAGTTGAGGTAACATAAGCATTAAGTGATATGCAAAGTTTCTCCTCATAAAAAGTTAGTTTGGTAACAAGACTTGATCAACCTTGTTAACAAAGTGATTTTATATGAAAGAAACTTCGTTTTCACCGCATCCACTCCACCTCACTTGTATTTACTTTCATCAAATTTTATTCCTTCAGTTTAGTTACATGATTAAGAGTATCTCAGAGCTGCTGCATGCTTAGTTTTGATTTGCTTTAAATCTTTTTCATCGTCGTTTTTCTGAGTTTCTTCAATATGCCAATTTCTGAAAAATCCTCGAAAATAAAGTTTCTCGAAAAATTCCAGAAAATTCTTTATAAATTTTTATATCAAAAATGGGGCAGAGAGACACCTGGGAGGCGCCAGGTGGGGCAGCCACGCCACCTAACACACAGGTGGCGCGGCCCAGCCCTGGCCGCGCCACCCATGTGTGAGGGGGCCCCACCAGGCCCCTCACTCATCTCTTCTTCCCCAGCTCTTTCTCTCTCCCAAAAACAACGACACACTCAGCTAAAACCCGAGTTCTTGCTGTTCTTCGCCTGGATTTCTCGATCTCCTTGTTCAGCCCAACATTTCTGCTGAAATTTGGATCATTTGCTCTCCGGTATGTGACTCCTCCACTTGTCCAAGTAGATTTTCTTTTAGTTAAGTATATCTTGAGTATTTTAGCATTGTAGGTGACAGTATAAATGAGTATGCTGATACGTCTCAAACGTATCTATAATTTTTTATGCTCCATGCTTTGTTTTACACCATTTGCCTATTGTTTCGTTACACTTAGTGGCATTTTTATACATTTTCCGGAACTAACCTATTAACGAAGTGCCACAGTGCCAGTTTCCTGTTTTCTGCTGTTTTTGTGTTTCAGAAGTGATACACAGGAAATATTCTCGGAATTGGACGAAACAAGTTCCTGAAGTCATATTTCACCGGGGAGCTCCCAAACATCCGAAGACCTGACGGAGGGGGGCCACGTGGCCCCCACACACAGGGGTGGCGCGGCCTACCCCCTGGCCGCGTCGGGCCCGTGTGAGGGGCCGTGGCCCCTCCTCTGACATCGCCCTTTCGCCTATATATACCCCCTGACGAGAAAAACCTAAGGCCCCCGATCAGATTTCCAGAAAGAGTTCCGTAGCTCCGCCGCCGCCACCGACGAATTTCGGGGGATAGAAGTCTCTGTTCCGGCACTCTGCCGGGACGGGGAAGTGCCCCCGGAGCCATCTCCATCGGTCTCCATCGCCGTCTCCGCCGTCTCCATCGACCTCACCGCCATCTCCATCAACCTTGTTGTCTCCTATGATGAGGAGGGAGTAGTTCATCCCCGGGGCTAAGGGCTCTACCGGTAGCTATGTGGTTCACCTCTCTCTCCCATGATGTGATCTTTATGTGATCGTGAGCTTTGTATCATGTTGAACAAGTACATGTTATTATTCAGATATTTAGTGTACTCTAGTGGTGATTATTAAAGTAATCTATTCCTCCTGCCATGGTGTAACGGTGACAGTGCATGGATCATGGTGGTACTTGGTTTAGGCTATGATTGTGATCTCTTGTGGATTATGAGAATAATTATTGCTATGATAGTTTGAGTGATCTATTCCTCCTTTCATGGTGTAATGTTGACAGTGTGTGCACCGTGTTAGTACTTGGTTTAAGTTGCAATGATATCTATCTTGAATTGTGATCTAATTTGTTTATCGCTATGAGTGGTGTTTGTCAAGTACTTGATGAACTTTAAGGGGTGCTTCCGTAGCCACTACGCAATGATTAGTGTTATTCAATAGGAGAGTAATTTAGAGTACCTTAGCAAAGAGAAGTTACTTGTTCAGTCATGTTATATTGTTGGGAGTGTGTCCACTAGTGAAAGTATGATCCCTAGGCCTTGTTTCCAAGCATTGCATACCGTTTACTTGCTGTTTTATTACTTGTTTGCTCGCAGCGATATTTATTTCATACCACAGTTACTACTTATAATCATCACTACTACTTGTATTTCACTATCTCTTCGCCGAACTAGTGCACCTATACATCTGACAAGTGTATTGGGTGTGTTGGGGATACAAGAGACTTTCTGTATCGTAATTGCAGGGTTGCTTGAGAGGGATAGCTTTGACCTCTAACCTCCCTGAGTTCGATAAACCTTGGGTGATCCACTTAAGGGAAACTTGCTGTTGTTCTACAAACCTCTGCACTTGGAGGCCCAACAAGTGTCTACAAGAATAGAAGTGCGTAGACATCAAGCTCTTTTCTGGCGCCGTTGCCGGGGAGGTAAGGTAAAAGGTACTCGCATCCTCCTGTGTGAGTGCTCGAAGTTATTTCCTTTAGATTCTGCAATTACATCTTTTTGTTTCTTGTTTTTATTTTCACTAGTTAGGCTTAATGGAAAACAAAGAGTTCTGTAGTCTTTTTCCTGAGTTTAGATATGAAGTGTTTGAAGAGAAAATTGAAAAACCTTTGGAGCTTAATTTGCATGCTAATAGTGTTGTTAGTATGAATGCTTTGAACACCAATGTTGCTAATGCTATAGAAAAGTCTAAGCTTGGGGAAGCTGGTTTTGTTAAGCATGATATTTTTAGTCCCCCAGCTTTAGTCGAGAAAGTTTGCTCTGATGATATTTTATCTCCCATATGTGATGTTCCTTCTTATGATGATATGTTTGATGAGTATGCTTTGCGACATAGTAGTTCTCTAGCTTGTGATGATGAGTATAATATTTTCAGTTCACCTACTTTTGAGGAGAAAATTAGTTATGATTACAATATGCCTCCTATTTATGATGATTATGGTGATGAGAATAATTATTCTATTGAATTTGCTCCTACTACTATTGTTCCTGTGGTGAATATTAATTCTTTTATGCATGTGGCTCATGATAGGGATGTTTTATGTGATAGTTATGTTGTTAATTCTATTCATGATGCTACTAAAAGTTATTATGAGAGAGGGAAACATGGTTTGATGGATCTCAACAATATTAAGTTTCCCCTCTTTATGTTGCAAATCTTGCAGTGGCACTTATTTTATCTATCCATGCTTGCTACTATGTGCCTCGTTGATTTATTTTCTTACAAGGTTCCTATGCATAGGAAGTGGTTCAGATATAAATGTCTTTCACACTTGCTTTTTGATGCTCTCTATTGCTTTAAGTTCCTATATGGCGCATTTGCCTCAAGCTCTTATATGGCGCCCACATGAGCATCTTTGCAAATTACTGCGCCTAGCTCAAAGGCGTTAAAGAAAAGCACTCTTGGGAGATAACCCATTGTTTTATTTTCAGTACTTTTTCTTTTATTTGAGTCTTGGAAGTTATTACTACTGTAATAACCGCTCCTTATCCTTTTTATTTCATTGTTGTGCCAAGGGAAGCCTCTA
Organism: Dactylis glomerata; assembly: GCA_007115705.1. Lineage (NCBI taxonomy): Eukaryota > Viridiplantae > Streptophyta > Magnoliopsida > Poales > Poaceae > Dactylis > Dactylis glomerata. The sequence goes on from QXEO01000492.1 coordinate 2,040,537, forward strand.
ATTTGAGTGAGGTAAGATTTGGGGATGTTGCTGTCCTGAAACAGTTTTCGGTGCTGCACCGTAAAAATTCATATAAATTCTCTGTATATCTTTTGGACCTGCGATTTCTTGTGCATATGCCCCAGGTTATATCCAAACTTTCGTTAGTAGAACACTTTTTGATTTGAGCAACAGAAAATCCCTCAAAAATTCGACCTTTGTCAGCTGTTCAGTTTTGACAGATTTCTGCCAATATTTGTTTTTGCCACTTTATCGCTTTCTTTTGAGTTCTTTTTGATCATAGAACTCTTGTGGAAGTTGCTACAGTAGTATATACTTTATATGTGGTGGTTTTGGGTTGAAACCTGAAGCTAAAAGAGGTTGAATATATTTTATGCTTACACTAATGTTGCTAATAGAATTGTGTTTAGTTTTGTATGAAGGAAGTTTTCAAGTGTAGGGATTGGAGAATGATGAGATGAGATGAAGAATGGACAAAAGCTCAAGCTTGGGGATGCCCATGCATTACCCCAAGAAATATCCAAGGAGTACAAGCGTCAAAGCTTGGGGATGCCCCCGAGGCACCCCTTCTTCATCGGCAAAAATCAGGTCACCTTTCAAAACACTATATTTTTATTGCTTCATGCACTATGTGTTTTTCTTGGAGCGTCAGTTGTTTTAGTTTTCTTAGTTAGTTTAGTTTTATTTGCTGCAATAAATGATTAGATCACATCATGTTTCTTTTGGAGGAGATGAACTCGTTTTCATTTGCCAAGAACACTCAGTTTTTCACTCTTATCGTTCACCGAGTGTTCTTCTTTTTCTGCTACTGCTTTTGGTTTTCGTTCTCGCCTTGATTTGCATTCAGATCTTGTCATATCTTTTCATCAAGGTGTATTTTTGCCTCTGATCTTCATTGGTTTTCATCAAAAGAGGTGTTTATAAAAATTTCAAATGGTGTTGGAAAAGAGAAAAAGCTTTATGCAAAATAGTGGTACAAGAAGGAGCTTGTGTAGACTGCAGCTAGGCTTTTTCATGTCATGCTTGATGTCTTTTTGATAGTATGCTTAGTGGTTTTGCTGTAGCATGACTTGTCTTAAATAACTGAGATTGCTTAATGAGCCTTTGAAAAAATCATGCGTTGTTTTTATTATATGGAAGCATTATTTTGGTTTTCTCCTTTGATGCTTTATTTGGGTTGACTTGGCACATGCTTACACCATGTTGACTACAAAATAAGTCGCCTATAGCCTCTATGATCATTTAGTTTTTGACTTTTGATGCCATCTTATGCTTCTTTTAATGTCGCTTTGTCGCTTTGCATGATTATGGCCGTTATTGCTCTCTTAGTTAGTCGCTCCCAGTCTTTTGCTAGCCCTCGCCTTGTACTGAATATGAGCTCTACTCGTGCATCCAACTCCTAAAAGCCAAAGTTTTCCATTGTGTCCACTATAAATTCCTATGCATGGTATTTGTAAGCCATTCCAAAGTAAAATTTTCGTGTGCTACCTTTCAAAAACCTTCAAAACACTTCTCGTTTTGTGACACTGTTTTCAGCTCATGGGGACGTAGTGGTCGGATTTGCTATCTTCCATATTGTTTATTCCAAAAAGAAAAAAAAGGAAAAAAAAGAAAGAAAAAAGGCACTCCTCGAAAGAATGTGAATGTTGGTGGGCACCCGATGGAATCGGTTAGCCATGGTATGTGAAAGGAAAAGGTGGGGAGGAGTGCCAAGTTTTATAAAAAGAGCACGGAGTGCCAATCTCTCTCTCAAAAACTTGCTTTATTTTTGTATGGAAGATAGTAAGAACCCCATTGCCAGTCGTTGACAAAGACAACCACCTCTCAAAATCAAGTTTTATCTCTGTTTTACAAATGAAAAGCTCTAGCACATGTTTAAATCACTGCTTCCCTCTGCGAAGGGCCTTTCTTTTACTTTTATGTTGAGTCACCACCTTCTTTCTTTATGCACCATTAAGAGAGCATAGTTGTCATTCTTAGTGTGATATGCATTGTCCCAAGGTTCATTGATTGACTCATATTGTTGGTTTCACTTGTTCTTAAATTATTTGTATCTAGTCGCCCTCTTAAACTTTGAGGTGTCCTATGCATTTATGTTTTGCTCTCTTTGAAGGACAAGCTGAAAACCATCTTCATGTTTTTCCTTATGATTCGAACACACGTTTGACTTTCATTGTTTCATTATCATGATCTTTTGTTTGTGTTCATTTGCATGTTTACAACATGGTTGCTAAGTTCTTATTGTCATGATTATATCTTTCATGCCCATGTTTTAAGTTCTATTGATCCCAGCTCATCAATGCTTACATATATGATCAAGATTGTGTAGGTGCATGTCACCTCAAAAATTATTCTTTTGTTATCACTTACCTACTCGAGGACGAGCAGGAGTTAAGCTTGGGGATGCTTGATACGTCTCAAACGTATCTATAATTTTTGATGCTCCATGCTTTGTTTTACACCATTTGCCTATTGTTTCGTTACACTTAGTGGCATTTTTATACATTTTCCGGAACTAACCTATTAACGAAGTGCCACAGTGCCAGTTTCCTGTTTTCTGCTGTTTTTGTGTTTCAGAAGTGATACACAGGAAATATTCTCGGAATTGGACGAAACAAGTTCCTGAAGTCATATTTCACCGGGGAGCTCCCAAACATCCGAAGACCTGACGGAGGGGGGCCACGTGGCCCCCACACACAGGGGTGGCGCGGCCTACCCCCTGGCCGCGCCGGGCCCGTGTGAGGGGCCGTGGCCCCTCCTCTGACATCGCCCTTTCGCCTATATATACCCCCTGACGAGAAAAACCTAAGGCCCCCGATCAGATTTCCAGAAAGAGTTCCGTAGCTCCGCCGCCGCCACCGACGAATTTCGGGGGACAGAAGTCTCTGTTCCGGCACTCTGCCGGGACGGGGAAGTGCCCCCGGAGCCATCTCCATCGGTCTCCATCGCCGTCTCCGCCGTCTCCATCGACCTCACCGCCATCTCCATCAACCTTGCTGTCTCCTATGATGAGGAGGGAGTAGTTCATCCCCGGGGCTAAGGGCTCTACCGGTAGCTATGTGGTTCACCTCTCTCTTCCATGATGTGATCTTTATGTGATCATGAGCTTTGTATCATGTTGAACAAGTACATGTTATTATTCAGATATTTAGTGTACTCTAGTGGTGATTATTAAAGTAATCTATTCCTCCTGCCATGGTGTAACGGTGACAGTGCGTGGATCATGGTGGTACTTGGTTTAGGCTATGATTGTGATCTCTTGTGGATTATGAGAATAATTATTGCTATGATAGTTTAAGTGATCTATTCCTCCTTTCATGGTGTAATGTTGACAGTGTGTGCACCGTGTTAGTACTTGGTTTAAGTTGCAATGATTTCTATCTTGAATTGTGATCTAATTTGTTTATCGCTATGAGTGGTGTTTGTCAAGTACTTGATGAACTTTAAGGGGTGCTTCCGTAGCCACTACGCAATGATTAGTGTTATTCAATAGGAGAGTAATTTAGAGTACCTTAGCAAAGAGAAGTTACTTGTTCAGTCATGTTATATTGTTGGGAGTGTGTCCACTAGTGAAAGTATGATCCCTAGGCCTTGTTTCCAAGCATTGCATACCGTTTACTTGCTGTTTTATTACTTGTTTGCTCGCAGTGATATTTATTTCATACCACAGTTACTACTTATAATCATCACTACTACTTGTATTTCACTATCTCTTCGCCGAACTAGTGCACCTATACATCTGACAAGTGTATTGGGTGTGTTGGGGACACAAGAGACTTTCTGTATCGTAATTGCAGGGTTGCTTGAGAGGGATAGCTTTGACCTCTAACCTCCCTGAGTTCGATAAACCTTGGGTGATCCACTTAAGGGAAACTTGTTGTTGTTCTACAAACCTCTGCACTTGGAGGCCCAACAAGTGTCTACAAGAATAGAAGTGCGTAGACATCATATGCATGTTTGTTCTCTTGTTTAGAATTAATATTTTGATGGATGATAGCTCTCTAGTAACTCACCATAGTAGTTTCCTACACTTGCTTGTATTTAAATCACTTTTTATGAGTTTGTTGAAAAATTTCAGAGAAGGGAGATGGCCAACTTCACATATGGAGAAGTGTTTGAAAGTGATGCACCGAGGTCATCAAGGCCCTCAAGATCCACTGCTCAGTATAGGATATCTTATAATGAGGATCTCATGTCACCAAACCCTGAAGGGGACGATGGAGATGCACATCCATCTTCCTTCCCTTGTTTTAACTTCTTGAGTAATGCAGGGATTCTTGATGACTTCTTGCTTCTTATTAACAGGGTTGGATTGACCGATTACGTGGCAGATGAGAGAGGCCAATATGCTATGCTTACAAAGATTTTCGTTGAAAGTTTTAAATTTACTAACACTCATTACAATCCTACCGTTGCATTTAACATTTATGATCAGTCTATCTCCATGCCCTTGGAAAGGTTTTGTTTTATTTTAGGTATCCCCATGTTTGGAACGGCAAAGAGGATACAAGATCGCCCAGCTGATTTGATGGAGCTTTACCGAGGGGTGACTAATGATGATGACCGCATCGCACAGCGTGGCAAGATAAGAAATATTCAGCTCCCAGCTATTAGATATTTTACTTATTATCTTGCAACTAGTGTACTTGGTAGAGAAAACACTAGCAATATCTCCAACTATCATTTAGCTTTTCTAGCTACCGCTCTTGATGTTGGTAGGAAGTATAACCTTGGTGCTGTTATTGCTCGTCGCCTAGCCGCTAGGGGACCTATTTATGGAGGTATTATTGCCGCACGCATTGTTGCTGAACTAGGACTTTCTATTGCTCCTAATGATGTATTGTTGGCTCCACAGAGGCTTGATCTTGCTGCTATGAAACTCCATCATTTTGTTACTGCTAACTCTTGCGCAGGGAAATTAGTTTACAGGATGTTATTCACTGATGGAGAGGAAAGGGAAATCCCCTTCCCTCAGCCTAACTTGTTCAGCATTCACGTGAAGCCATGGTCGCGCACGAAGGTGGAGTTGGACGATCAGCTTAGGCTGCTTGGTTTCAACATCCAGCACGGCGTAGTGGTCCAGGAGGAAGAGGAGGAGCCGCCCTATCACTTCACCACGTACCACTCCGGGGAGTCCTCAAACTCATATTAGGATGATGGTGCTTCTTCATCACACTATGGAGACGCCACCTCATGGCAGAACTGGCCGAGTTGGGACTGATCTCCACTTAGGCCAAAAGCCTAAGCTTGGGGGGAGGTACGCCGACGATTCACTCATCTACATATCATATTCTGTCGGACCTTTGTATATTCATGTTTCGCTTTCTTTATTGCTCTAGTTTTTACTTCTCCTTTCCAAAACACAAAAAGACCAAAAATATTTCCGTTGTTTCTCTCAATTTGGTTCTTTGGTTTGCTTTATTTGCTACTTTCGGTTTTTGTAACGCCCCACCTTTTACCAAGGTGGAACACCTGTGTTAATGTGCTACTCCCTGGATCAATAGATAGCACCACAGTACAAAATATAGTAATCATTGCAGATAGTGCCATTTATTACATCGCAAATCCAGATACAATGGTCTTTAAACCTTACAGAAATAGCTTAGCCACTTGGACTTTCTTGAATATCAGAGTTTAACACAAACTAACACAACGGAAAGTAAATTGCAATGAGCCTCCATCTTCAGCAATGTGCCACAGGCAGTCATGTTGGTATGCAGGCTTGAGACTCCTCCATCTACTCCTCATCAGAACAACCTACACGTTTGAATATGTAGCCCCAAAGGGGTCAGTACAATGATGTACTGGCAAATGACACATATTTGGTGGCATTTTGTGGAAAGACTATACTACATGATGTTTGGCTAGTGGATCTCAAAGATTAATTTGCATAAAGCAGTTTTATCCTATATTTTCCAAAACCAATACATTTTAAAGCATTCTGATTTTTTTCTTTAATATCGAGATAACTCCTAGGTCACCACCACATACATGGTTTTCACTGCCAGTATGTAGCCCCGGGTAGTCACTCTACAAAACTTGGTTAATACCTCAGGTCACCACCACATACATGGTTTTCACTGCCAGTATGTAGCCCCGGGTAGTCACTCTACAAAACTTGGTTAATACCTCAGGTCACCACCACATACATGGTTTTCACTGCCAGTATGTAGCCCCGGGTAGTCACTCTACAAAACTTGGTTAATACCTCAGGTCACCACCACATACATGGTTTTCACTGCCAGTATGTAGCCCCGGGTAGTCACTCTACAAAACTTGGTTAATACCTCAGGTCACCACCACATACATGGTTTTCACTGCCAGGCATGTAGCCCTGAGGCATCCCCTCTTTCTACACAAATTTTAATTATTTCAAAAAGGTGATGAGATTCTTCCGTACATTCCATGTCTAGAGACTCAAGTTATCCATAACCGAGGACACGGCTAATCGATTAGTTTTTGACACCTTGCAAGGGTTGTGCACTTTCACCTTACGATTCATTTTATGCCCATACATAAAATGAAACGAGACCTTTTAGAAGGAGAGGGCAACTAACTTAGCAAGCTCCGTTCCCAACCTACTATTCAACTACCACCACTTCTTGCACACAAGTTGCACTCCCACATCTAATCAGTCAAGACAGAGCCCATAATGTCATAAGGCTGCACTGGAAGCACTCTAAGCATGGAAGACATAGTAACCTCTTTGTTCATGGGTGGCAAACCACAAGTGTACTACTTAGGCCACTAACACATACCATGGTTTTCACTTCCAAGATATGTGACTCCTAAGTAGACACTCAACACACCCAAAGCCACACCATTCCACCCAGGTAGTTCATTGAAGTTGTAGTTTAATTTTTAGAGCAAAATCACCAATAAAGCATGGCATCACTTTCCAAAGTCAATTTGCAATCCTATAAAGTGGGGTTTAAAGGATGGCTACACACTACTAGGTTCTAAGTATTTCATAAACTTCTTTGAAAATAACCTATCATGCATACTACTGAAAAACACTAATGCAGTAGTAAAAATAGGTAGAAGAATGTGTGTCACTTGCCTTTTTGAAGTTCAAACTCTTTCACTTCTCTCAACAAGATACGTTCTCTCCGTTCAATCTATAGCAATAGAGGTAACACAAAGTAAACACACTATTTCAAGACAAACATGAACAAGCAATGCAAACAATTGAAAAGGGTTTGTTTTATATTTTGGATTTATTAAGATACTGTGATAAGAGAGATATGGAAAAGAATTATGGATTGTGAGATATGGATTTTGAGAGCTTGAGTGGCAGGATCAAATGATTGGAAAGGATTGGTCCTCCAAGGTACAATGTAGTGATATAAATCTTGTGCTTGGCATAAGCAAAGGTAGAGTTTAGAGATGACACATGTGGATGGATTCACATGAGTATGCAATAGTGCAACAAAACACTACTAAATAAAGTGTGACAACACTTATTCATAATGGTATAAGTTACACATAGGCTTGGATAGGGGTTTGTGATATATTGATTTTACTCAATTAACTCATTTGTTAATTGAATAGTTCTATACATGAGATCAGGATCAAGTGGATAGAGGATTGAGTATAGGTAGATAACATTTGGGATTATGGTTTAAGGTTTCTATTGGGTACATGGGGTATTGGATAGGTGCTATAATGTCGATTAGATCAATATAGCAAGAATAGAATCTATGATTGAGATGTATCACACTTTACTCAAACAACACAATTGTAATTTGAATATGTGTGAACTAGACCAGATAGGTCTAAGTAGATATGATCTTGATCAAGACATTGTTTAGACAACAATGATGGCTAGGTATGATTATAAGATTTGCTATGGTGGAAGGAAATATTATTGAATAGAAATAGATTTAATCTATTTAGGAACTACTCAAACTCTCTTATTAGAATTTGAGTAATTGTGAAGTGGTTCAATAAAATTGAAGTTATCCTACTGGATAGCTTGCAGCAAAACAGAGCTACTGCAATTGGATCCATCCCAAACTAAGTTATAGAAATTGAATTATCACCGAAATAGTGATTTGGACAAATTTGAATGCACAAAGTGTGTGCACGTATCAAATTTGGATTTTCTTGATCCTATGGTGTTCTACTTGATCAGAGGATTCCAAAGACTACAAAATTGTAATTTTTGGACTAACAGAACTAAAGATATGAATTAATCAAGCTAATAGAAGGTTTGATTCCAATTTGAAAATAGTTTCAAATTGAACCCATAAAATATAAGATATTATGGTTCTACTGGATTCTAGAAGTCTCAAGGATTCCAACGGTATATCATTTGTTATTTTTGGATCTACAGATCAAAAGATATGGATTTTACAAGATTGGACTAAATTCTGATTTGAAAATCTAATTTGATTTCTGTTCGATTCGCAGATCGACACGTGGCGCGTTGTGGTTCGCCGATACTGGTTCGGCCGGATCGGGCTTTGCGGCCGTAGGATTTAAAGTGATCTGGATGGCCTGGATCTATCAAAACCGATTCGATTAGTGATCTAATCCGTACCGCTAGATCTAGATCTGAAGGCTCAGAAGAAAAGAGAGGGGAGATCTCACCGGCTAGGGTTCCGGTGGGGCTTCCCAGCGAGGAGCGGCCAGAGAGAAGTTGACGGCGAGCCTCTGGTGGTCTCCGGCATTGGTGGAGCGATGAACGAGCTGCGGCTGGGCAAGGAGATCTCGTGTGCGTGGTCTTCGGGGTCGTTTGCGTCCGGAAGCGGCTCGGAAGGTCGGCTGGAGTCACCGTGGCTCTGGAAAGCTTCGGCTGAGCACCCCTGGGTTGATTTGCAAGGTAATCGGACGAATGGATGGCATTAGAGGACGCGCAAGAGAAATAGAAGGAGAATAGGACAGGAGAGGGGGCGCGAGATCACCTGTCGTCGTCGCTATTTGAGCGAGAATGCCTGCAGGTGAGCGGATCTCCGGCGAGAGATTACTCGGATCTGGTAGCGCAATCGGGAGAGGGAAAAAGGGGAAGAGGAGAGGAGAGGGAGGGGGTTTTATAGGCAGGGTCTTGATGGCATTTAAATCGCGAGATAATCTGCGGGGAGTAATTCCGGCGATGGTTTCCGTTTCCAGGGAGAGGGGAGAGATTGCCGGGGCGGTTACAGGAAGATGATGACAGGTGGGCTCCACCTGTCATTGGGGTAGGAGAGAGAGCGCATACCCTTTCGGTTTTAACCCCGGGTGGGCCGAGGCCGAAATGTTCGCTGGGCCGGATTTGATCCCCGAGGCCCTTTTTCATATTTTTCTTTTTCTTTCTTCTTTTCTTTTTCTGTTTTCTTATTTTCTTTATATCTTTTGCATATTGAATCCAAACAAGGTCAAATCACTTTCTAAATTTTTGTAAAATTCAACACTACATTTTAAAACAGTAGCAAACATGTTTTCATAAATAAAACTAATTTCCAATTAAAACTCTATAATTTAGCCAAAGGGCTTATTTGCATAAACCAAAGTAGAAATAGGATTTTAAAATAATCCTTTTAAATTCAGAGAATAAACTTTATAGAAATAGTGTTTGAAATATATTTTTCAAACATTCTTTTGGCATAGAAAACTTTATAAATCATTTTGTAAATATGCCTTTGCAAGATAGCTTGCATAGGTTTGAATAAACACAAAATAGTATTTTGATACTTGACCTTTCTCAAAGAAGTTCTTCAAGAAAGTAATAGAAGTTTAAAATAGTTTTCTAATAAAGCCTTCAAATAGACTCAAAAGTTTTAAATCCCTGTGAAATTCCAATCATCTCAAGCAAAACAAAAGCAAAAAAAAATTCCCCCAAAATTTGATAAAATCTTGGGTCGTTACAGACTACCACCCTTAAAGAAATCTCGTCCTCGAGATTGAAGGAAGGTTACAAGGTTTTAGGGATCCTAATGGGGTTGGGTGCTACCACCCTTAAAGAAGATTTTGCTTGGTGGTATCTTGATGCTTCCTTAGGCACTTGCATTTTGTTCCCAGCTTGAATTCACCGTTGCGCCATTTTTCCTGAAATCGCTCTTCTCAGAAGTGTCGATGTTCGCCGTTATGTTCAAAAGTAGGCATTCCAAATGTTCCATCCAATTCTGGTGATAGGCAGATATCATCCATCGCGTTGTCTTCAACAAGGTAGTCCACATCGTCCAAGAATGTGTATCTAGCCTTTTCTTGGTCGGTCCTCACCAAGGCCATGACAGCATACAGGCCATCACCATACTCCTTGTTGCTTTTTAGCTGATTTTCATTGCAGAATCTCAAAAGATGTTTCAGTGCCAAGTACTGCATGCTTGCCCCACGAACATGATGAGACCACACATCCCAATGAATTAGGATGGCATCTCTTTGTAGGCTTCTCATGCATTTCATAGGGGTAAACAAGATGGACTCTGTAAGAGGTACTTGCACCTTTAAGGGACGGAAGGTCGCCTTATAACCAGCATTGTTGAACCCATTCAAGTTACCGGAGCAAGTCATGCTACTTGCCACAGGTACCAGATGGTCCTTAAGAATTCCTTTAGCAACCGTCTTCATAGTTGTCGAAAGGCGCTGAACAACTTCACCATATCTCGAAGATGAACTCCTTCTCAGGGAAAAGGGATCTAACGATGCTTTCATGGGCAGGAAAATAGTTCCATGGGTTTGGAGAGTTGCTTCATAACATCGCAGGTCGGGATGGGGTAGACTTCGGTGGCGTAAAGCTCTGGGATCAGGAGGCAATCTCATAGGTAGTGGTGGTCGTCTCTGTTGTGACTCTCTGGAGAGGAGTGACCTCTCTTTTATAGGCTTAGGGAGGTAGCCGAACAGGCCACGTAGGGAGTTGAAACGAAGGGTCGGGAAGGTGAATTGAACAGGCAGTAGCCGAAGCTGAATAGCCTTCGTATTTAAAGCCCACTGAGCAAAATGTTCCTGATTCGTGAAGTCGTTCAAAAGTCCAAGTTCTCACCGTATTCCTACGTTTTGGCCACTGGCTCACTATAAGGGTGTAACATATTATCCTCCTAAGGTTATGGTTTAACGATGTCGTCTCTCATGTAGGTATGTCTCTCTAGATTCACCATTCCTCATACAAGAGCGAACAATATGAGTAGTCGTCACGGGGCGCAAATCCATGTCGCACCCAATCATTACCTTGTATTTGGTTTGGTGCATCTCGCATTCTAACTCTTGGTCAACCTCACTAGCTTTTTAAACAAAAGTTTTGTTGAAAATGAAATCAAGTTCCCAAATCTTATTTTGAATTTTGAAAACAAAATCTATCGTTCCTAGCTAGAGGTTTTCAACAAAGCTCATGGCAATAATCCTTAAGTTGTAGATCCTTTGGTTTGCCATTTAAGAGGAATTTAAAATCCTTTCCATTGCTCTGTTTGCTCACAAATGCTCTTGATATAAATAAATGTGATGCTCCATTATCAAATAGAATCCAATGTTGTGAAGGAGTTAAGTGGAAACGTACCCGTCACTTCTTCCACATTGACGTGGTTCACATGACCCCTCTTGAATGGATTGGGCTTGGCTGCATCATCTTGTTTCTTCTCTGAGCACATATCCGCAAAATGTCCTGGCTTCTTGCAATTATAGCAGATGATATGCGACAGATCCTTCTTAGTACGGTGTTGTCCATTGCCACCATTTTGGTGCCCATTGCCTCTAGTGTGATTTCCATTGCTTCCATTATGGTTACCATTGTCTCTATTCTGGTGGCCATTGGAGTGGTTTCCCTGGTTTCCACCATTGTGCCTATGGCCATTGAAATTACCATTTCCATAGCATTCACTGAAGTGGGGTCTCTTGTGGAAATGTTTAGTGTGGTTCCTGCCATTGTTGAGCTTCCGCTTACGGTTTTCCTCCTTCCTTATGTTGTTGTCCAGAGTAACCGCTTGGTCTAGCAGAGCCTGGTAGTTTGGAGCATAAGCTACTGACAAAGGTATCTTCAGTTCCCCTTTGAGTCCATGGAGAAACTTATCCTTCCTCTTGGCATCAGTGTCGATGTCTTCTGGTGCGTACCTTGACAGAGAGCAGAAGTCATCCATGTACTCCTTTAGTGTCCTGTCACCCTGCTTCAGAGTGCGGAACTCATCTTTCTTTAGATTCATAATGCCCGTGGAGATATGAGCATTACGAAAGCCTTCCCTGAAGGAATCCCAATCCAGACCTTCAATTGGATTGGTGACTTGGTAAGTATCCCACCACATTGCTGCTGGTCCCTCTAGCAGGTGGGCAGTGAATCTAATCTTTTCAGCATCTGTACACTCACAGGTAACCAAGTCCTTATTGACTGAACGCAGCCAGTCATCGGCCACTATTGGGTCTGTGGCAGATGAAAACTTATTGGGTCTGAGCTTTAGGAAACGAGCTAGTCGGTCCACTTGAGGTGGGGGTGGTGGATTGTTGTTGTTGTTGTTCATGAGGTTGGTGCTTGCTTGGATGAATTGGGTCATCATCTGCATGAGCTGGGCTTGACCTGTGGCTAACTGTTGGACCACATCATAGAGGTTGTTGGTGTTGTTGTCATTGTTGTTGCTGCTATTGTTGTTGTTGTTTTCACGGCGAGGCGGCATCTGAGGTGGTTTTAGCAAAGGTGAGTAATAGATAGATAGAACTAAAGAAGAAAATTGTCCTACCCAAGCACAAAAGAACACTCCAAGCAGCAAACAAGCATAAACCAAACAATCGTTGAAAAAATCCTTTTGATAAGTTTTGGAAAGGCACGCTAAAATAATATGGTCATACAACAATTTTGTATGATCATAGAAGCATCTATAGATCGTTGGTTCTATAAACTAGAATCTTGGTGGTCTATTCTACCATAGTTTCATTGTTCCATTTCTTATTTCCACTTCCCCAATGCATCGTTGGTGTTGGGCAACCTTCATTTCAACATTTCTTCAAGTTCTTCGTTGGTCTTCAATGTAGTTCTTCATGTTGGATCAAGGTCAACCTATGAAGTAGAAGTCTCATTCTTCTGGCACATTGTGTCCTTCTGTCCTTTCTTGATGGTTTCGAGAGTTGGGTCATCTAAGGGAATCATTTGAAATGAAGTAGGGGAGAAATACAAGGAGTTTCAAGATGCAAAAAATCTTTTTTTTAATTTAAATAGAAGTAAGATGAGATAGAGAATTTTATCCTAGGGCCTTCCTATTTCTAATCCAAACCTAGGGTCTCGATCCTACAGGCAACACTATGCTCTGATACCATTTGTAACGCCCCACCTTTTACCAAGGTGGAACACCTGTGTTAATGTGCTACTCCCTGGATCAATAGATAGCACCACAGTACAAAATATAGTAATCATTGCAGATAGTGTCATTTATTACATCGCAAATCCAGATACAATGGTCTTTAAACCTTACAGAAATAGCTTAGCCACTTGGACTTGCTTGAATATCAGAGTTTAACACAAACTAACACAACGGAAAGTAAATTGCAATGAGCCTCCATCTTCAGCAATGTGCCACAGGCAGTCATGTTGGTATGCAGGCTCGAGACTCCTCCATCTACTCCTCATCAGAACAACCTACACGTTTGAATATGTAGCCCCAAAGGGGTCAGTACAATGATGTACTGGCAAATGACACATATTTGGTGGCATTTTGTGGAAAGACTATACTACATGATGTTTGGCTAGTGGATCTCAAAGATTAATTTGCATAAAGCATTTTTATCCTATATTTTCCAAAACCAATACATTTTAAAGCATTCTGATTTTTTTCTTTAATATCGAGATAACTCCTAGGTCACCACCACATACATGGTTTTCACTGCCAGTATGTAGCCCCGGGTAGTCACTCTACAAAACTTGGTTAATACCTCAGGTCACCACCACATACATGGTTTTCACTGCCAGTATGTAGCCCCGGGTAGTCACTCTACAAAACTTGGTTAATACCTCAGGTCACCACCACATACATGGTTTTCACTGCCAGTATGTAGCCCCGGGTAGTCACTCTACAAAACTTGGTTAATACCTCAGGTCACCACCACATACATGGTTTTCACTGCCAGTATGTAGCCCCGGGTAGTCACTCTACAAAACTTGGTTAATACCTCAGGTCACCACCACATACATGGTTTTCACTGCCAGTATGTAGCCCCGGGTAGTCACTCTACAAAACTTGGTTAATACCTCAGGTCACCACCACATACATGGTTTTCACTGCCAGTATGTAGCCCCGGGTAGTCACTCTACAAAACTTGGTTAATACCTCAGGTCACCACCACATACATGGTTTTCACTGCCAGGCATGTAGCCCTGAGGCATCCCCTCTTTCTACACAAATTTTAATTATTTCAAAAAGGTGATGAGATTCTTCCGTACATTCCATGTCTAGAGACTCAAGTTATCCATAACCGAGGACACGGCTAATCGATTAGTTTTTGACACCTTGCAAGGGTTGTGCACTTTCACCTTACGATTCATTTTATGCCCATACATAAAATGAAACGAGACCATTTAGAAGGAGAGGGCAACTAACTTAGCAAGCTCCATTCCCAACCTACAATTCAACTACCACCACTTCTTGCACACAAGTTGCACTCCCACATCTAATCAGTCAAGACAGAGCCCATAATGTCATAAGGCTGCACTGGAAGCACTCTAAGCATGGAAGACATAGTAACCTCTTTGTTCCTGGGTGGCAAACCACAAGTGTACTACTTAGGCCACTAACACATACCATGGTTTTCACTTCCAAGATATGTGACTCCTAAGTAGACACTCAACACACCCAAAGCCACACCATTCCACCCAGGTAGTTCATTGAAGTTGTAGTTTAATTTTTAGAGCAAAATCACCAATAAAGCATGGCATCACTTTCCAAAGTCAATTTGCAATCCTATCAAGTGGGGTTTAAAGGATGGCTACACACTACTAGGTTCTAAGTATTTCATAAACTTCTTTGAAAATAACCTATCATGCATACTACTGAAAAACACTAATGCAGTAGTAAAAATAGGTAGAAGAATGTGTGTCACTTGCCTTTTTGAAGTTCAAACTCTTTCACTTCTCTCAACAAGATACGTTCTCTCCGTTCAATCTATAGCAATAGAGGTAACACAAAGTAAACACACTATTTCAAGACAAACATGAACAAGCAATGCAAACAATTGAAAAGGGTTTGTTTTATATTTTGGATTTATTAAGATACTGTGATAAGAGAGATATGGAAAAGAATTATGGATTGTGAGATATGGATTTTGAGAGCTTGAGTGGCAGGATCAAATGATTGGAAAGGATTGGTCCTCCAAGGTACAATGTAGTGATATAAATCTTGTGCTTGGCATAAGCAAAGGTAGAGTTTAGAGATGACACATGTGGATGGATTCACATGAGTATGCAATAGTGCAACAAAACACTACTGAATAAAGTGTCACAACACTTATTCATAATGGTATAAGTTACACATAGGCTTGGATAGGGGTTTGTGATATATTGATTTTACTCAATTAACTCATTTGTTAATTGAATAGTTCTATACATGAGATCAGGATCAAGTGGATAGAGGATTGAGTATAGGTAGATAACATTTGGGATTATGGTTTAAGGTTTCTATTGGGTACATGGGGTATTGGATAGGTGCTATAATGTCGATTAGATCAATATAGCAAGAATAGAATCTATGATTGAGATGTATCACACTTTACTCAAACAACACAATTGTAATTTGAATATGTGTGAACTAGACCAGATAGGTCTAAGTAGATATGATCTTGATCAAGACATTGTTTAGACAACAATGATGGCTAGGTATGATTATAAGATTTGCTATGGTGGAAGGAAATATTATTGAATAGAAATAGATTTAATCTATTTAGGAACTACTCAAACTCTCTTATTAGAATTTGAGTAATTGTGAAGTGGTTCAATAAAATTAGGAAGTTATCCTACTGGATAGCTTGCAGCAAAACAGAGCTACTGCAATTGGATCCATCCCAAACTAAGTTATAGAAATTGAATTATCACCGAAATAGTGATTTGGACAAATTTGAATGCACAAAGTGTGTGCATGTATCAAATTTGGATTTTCTTGATCCTATGGTGTTCTACTTGATCAGAGGATTCCAAAGACTACAAAATTGTAATTTTTGGACTAACAGAACTAAAGATATGAATTAATCAAGCTAATAGAAGGTTTGATTCCAATTTGAAAATAGTTTCAAATTGAACCCATAAAATATAAGATATTATGGTTCTACTGGATTCTAGAAGTCTCAAGGATTCCAACGGTATATCATTTGTTATTTTTGGATCTACAGATCAAAAGATATGGATTTTACAAGATTGGACTAAATTCTGATTTGAAAATCTAATTTGATTTCTGTTCGATTCGCAGATCGACACGTGGCGCGTTGTGGTTCGCCGATACCGGTTCGGCCGGATCGGGCTTTGCGGCCGTAGGATTTAAAGTGATCTGGATGGCCTGGATCTATCAAAACCGATTCGATTAGTGATCTAATCCGTACCGCTAGATCTAGATCTGAAGGCTCAGAAGAAAAGAGAGGGGAGATCTCACCGGCTAGGGTTCCGGTGGGGCTTCCCGGCGAGGAGCGGCCAGAGAGAAGTTGACGGCGAGCCTCTGGTGGTCTCCGGCGTCGGTGGAGCGATGAACGAGCTGCGGCTGGGCAAGGAGATCTCGTGTGCGTGGTCTTCGGGGTTGTTTGCGTCCGGAAGCGGCTCGGAAGGTCGGCTGGAGTCACCGTGGCTCTGGAAAGCTTCGGCTGAGCACCCCTGGGTTGATTTGCAAGGTAATCGGACGAATGGATGGCATTAGAGGATGCGCAAGAGAAATAGAAGGAGAATAGGACAGGAGAGGGGGCGCGAGATCACCTATCGTCGTCGCTATTTGAGCGAGAATGCCTGCAGGTGAGCGGATCTCCGGCGAGAGATTACTCGGATCTGGTAGCGCAATCGGGAGAGGGAAAAAGGGGAAGAGGAGAGGAGAGGGAGGGGGTTTTATAGGCAGGGTCTTGATGGCATTTAAATCGCGAGATAATCTGCGGGGAGTAATTCCGGTGATGGTTTCCGTTTCCAGGGAGAGGGGAGAGATTGCCGGGGCGGTTACAGGAAGATGATGACAGGTGGGCTCCACCTGTCATTGGGGTAGGAGAGAGAGCGCATACCCTTTCGGTTTTAACCCCGGGTGGGCCGAGGCCGAAATGTTCGCTGGGCCGGATTTGATCCCCGAGGCCCTTTTTCATATTTTTCTTTTTCTTTCTTCTTTTCTTTTTCTGTTTTCTTATTTTCTTTATATCTTTTGCATATTGAATCCAAACAAGGTCAAATCACTTTCTAAATTTTTGTAAAATTCAACACTACATTTTAAAACAGTAGCAAACATGTTTTCATAAATAAAACTAATTTCCAATTAAAACTCTATAATTTAGCCAAAGGGCTTATTTGCATAAACCAAAGTAGAAATAGGATTTTAAAATAATCCTTTTAAATTCAGAGAATAAACTTTATAGAAATAGTGTTTGAAATATATTTTTCAAACATTCCTTTGGAATAGAAAACTTTATAAATCATTTTGTAAATATGCCTTTGCAAGATAGCTTGCATAGGTTTGAATAAACACAAAATAGTATTTTGATACTTGACCTTTCTCAAAGAAGTTCTTCAAGAAAGTAATAGAAGTTTAAAATAGTTTTCTAATAAAGCCTTCAAATAGACTCAAAAGTTTTAAATCCCTGTGAAATTCCAATCATCTCAAGCAAAACAAAAGCAAAAAAAAATTCCCCCAAAATTTGATAAAATCTTGGGTCGTTACAGTTTTCTATTTGAAAAATCCAAAAATATTTGTTGTTCTTCTTCGGTTTTGTAAAGTTTGCTGCAGAGTTCAGTCTCCCGTTACTCCATTGGAGCTTGGTATTCACTTTATATTATTCAAGCCACACAAGTGAAGAGCAATAATGACGACATATGACAACCCGAGATGTGGTGAGAGGCTGGTATGAACTCTATTTGTTTTCATTTTTGTACATATACTCGTCTATGTGGACATGCTTAGTCAGTTCATGTAAGGTATATGTCATCTAATGGTTGCTTTGTAGTTCTTGCTTTCATATGATTAGTTTCAATATACTATTAGCCTGTAGCATGTCATGTAGACGCTTGCATGCAATGTTTTATTCATAGTATGGTATGATATTGTGGTATCCACCTCTGAAAGTTTCATTTGAATCGACTTGGCACATGCTCACGCATGCATATGACTGAACAAAAAGTCAATTAAGCCTCGATGATCTAATTTGCCTCAGAGTTCTTGTATCATTTTTATGCCTATATTAATTTTGTTTTGTCGCAAGCATGATTATGATAGTTATTGCTCTCTCGATTGTCGCTTCCCAGTCTTTTGCTAGCCTTCACTTGTACTGAGTATGAGCTCTACTCGTGCATCCAATTACCAAAAACCAAGTTTTCCAGAGAGTCCATTATAAATTCCTATGCATGGTATTTGTAAGCCATTCCAAGTAAATTTTCATGTGCTACCTTTCAAAACTTTCAACTACTTCTCATTTTGTGCCACTGTTTTTAGCTTATGGGGACGTAGTGGTCGGAATTGCTATCTTCCATATTAAATTGAGTACCCCTCGACTAGGCAGCTTCATCTGCTCGTCATTAATTTTGCAAGGGAGCTGGTCAGACCATTATAATCTTAATTCTATAGAAAAAAAAGGCACTCCTCCAAAGGAATGTGAAAGTTGGTGGGCACCCGATGGAATCGGTTAGCCATGGTTTGAGAAAGGAAAAAGGTGGGGAGGAGTGCCAAAACTTTATAAAAAAAGAGCACCAATGTGCCAAATTTCAAAGAACTCGGAACCGCTCTCACTTGTTTATTATGGAAGATAGTAAGTCCCCATTGCTAGTCGTTGACATAGAACAACCACCTCTCAAAAGAAACTTTTATCTCTGTTTTACAAATGAAAAGCTCTAGCACGTGTTAAATCCCTGCTTCCCTCTGCGAAGGGCCATTCGTTTACTTTTATGTTGTGTCACCATCTTCTAACTTTAAGCACTTCTTGAGAGCATAGCTATTATTCTTAGTGTAATGTGCTTGTCCCAGAATACGGTTAATTGTGGTATAACTTTGATGCTTGTATCTTTGATATTTCTACTTCTAGTCTTCCCTTGGACTTCAGAGGTGCCTCAGCATTTATGTTTTGCTCTACAAATAAAGGCAAGCGGGATACCACTCTTTCATATCATTTATGCTTATTACAATCTTGTAGCTTCTCATGCACGTGTTACTTGTTATTAGTGCATTGACACTCTTTCATAGCTTGCTTGACTATGAGGTGACATTAGTTGCATATTTCTTATTATGAATTGCCTGAGTACTTGATCACATGATTAGTATATATACATCATATGAGCAAATGTGTTCATGAAAGTTTCTTTTATCGCTCTCAGTTGTTAACTGAATTGCTTGAGGACAAGCAAATAGCTAAGCTTGGGGGGAGTTGATACGTCCAAAACGTATCTACTTTCCCGAACACTTTTGCTATTGTTTCTCCTCTAATTTGTGTGTTTTGAATACAACTAACACGGACTGACGCTGTTTTCAGCAGAATTGCTCTGGTGTCTCGTTTTTGTGCAGAAATTCAACTTTGAGTAAAAATTCGGGAAAAATCACCAAAAATCATATTTCATCAGAAGACCCACGGAGCCAGAAGACCGGAGGGAGAAGTGGCTCGAGGCACCGTCACAAGGTGGTGGCGCGGCCCAGCCCTGGCCGCGCCACCCCTGTGTGAGGTGGCCCCAGGCCTCCTCTCGACCTCCTCTCTCGCCTACATATACCCCCTGACGACTTAAGATCGGAGAGACGGCGTTTTTCCCAGATAGACTTCAGTTGCGCCGCCGCCATCAGAAACTGCGATTCGGAACCAGGAAACTCCGTTCTGGCACCCTGCCGGGACAAGGATTCGGAGGAGATCTTCATCACCATCACCACCGACGCTCCTCCATCGACCATCCATGACTCCCCCATCCATGTGTGAGTAATTCCCCCGCTGTTGGTGAGGGGATGGTAGGGATTGGATGAGATTGTTCATGTAATTTGATATGAGATTGATAGGGCATAGTGCCTAGTATCTTTATTTAGTGCCTATGACATTGTTGCAACTTGTTGTGCTTAATGCTTGTCACTTTGGGCCCGAGTGCCATGATTTCAGATCTGAACTTGTTATTATTTCTATGATGATACTTGTTGTTTATGATCTTACCTACAAGTTGTATACACATATTGTTGTGCGGAACCCGAGGCCCCAAAGTGACAGAAATTGGGATAACCGGAGGGGATGGCTGTGATGTGAGGATCACATGTGTTCACCGAGTGCTAATTCTTTGCTCCGGTACTTTATTAAAAGGAGTACCTTAATTACCAGTAGTTTCCCTTGAGGCCCTGCTGCAACAGGCTGGTAGGACAAAAGATGTCGTGCAAGTTTCTCCTTGTGAGCACGTACGACTATATACGGAATACATGCCTATGATTGTTTGTACTAGGATGCTTTATCATTATTTATCTGCAATGCCCGTATCTCATTGATTTCATGAATTATCTTATCCATGCAACGCCCGTTATCCATCCCTATGCCTACAGTATTTGTTCTTACTGTTTACAACCGTTACTATTACTGCTGCTATTTGCTACTGCTGTTACTGTTTCACTACTGTCATCACTATAAAACTGTTGCTACTGATAAACCACTGCGAGCGAGACTGTTTCCAGGTGCAACTGAATTGACAACTCATCTGTTAAGGCTTACATATATCCTTTGGCTCCCCTTGTGTCGAATCAATAAATTTGGGTAATACTTCCCTCGAAGACTGTTGCGATCCCCTATACTTGTGGGTCATCAAGTACGAATGGTACGACCCTCGATCCTGGTCTCTATCTCCCAGCGGACGATCTCGGGAACCACACAGGGTATCACTCTACCACGAAAAGTGGGAGGTGACAGGTTCAGCATCCGAGAAAGGCGGGAAAGCTGATCACTAAACAACTCGTCGTCATCATCAAAGGGAACCTTCAGCTTGGTGAACATCATCTAAAATTTTGAAAGAAGAACAGTGTGAGTAAATGAACGTGATAAGCCTTCCGAGAAAATAAAACAAATAGTACTTGCAAAGCAATAAAATTTTCAATTCATATCCTAAATGCAATGATACCCATTTGATATCATTTTAGGGTTTCCTAGCCTAGTCCAAACCTAGGGTCTCGATCCTACAGGCAACACTATGCTCTGATACCATTTCGTAACGCCCCACCTTTGGATTAGGGTGGAACATCTGTGTTAAGTGCTATTCCCTGGATCACTGATAGCACCACAGAATAAAATGAAATATTCATTGCATAGTATCAAGATTACAATGTGGATCCAAATACAAAGTAGTCAAATCTTACAGATACACAACGGAAAAAAATAAGGTGGCAATGAGCCTTCATCAACATCAAGTGCCTCAGGCAGACATGTTGGAATGTAAGCTCGAGATCCTAATCCTGGTTCTTCACTCAAAATAAAACCTGCACGTTCAAATATGCAGCCCCAAAGGGGTCAGTACAATAATGTACTGGCAAATGACACATATTTGGTGGCTGTTGTGAGAAGTCTATCTACATGACATTTGGCTAGTGGATCTCATAGGCTGATTTGCATAAAGCCAGTTTTGTCCTATAATTCTTTCTCAAAACCTTCTTTCAAAGTTTTATATTTTCAAAGGGTCAAAATAACCCCCAAATATCACATACTAGCTAGGCATGTAGCACTGGGCGAAACTCAACAAAGTTGGAACATCGGGAACCACCACCCCTCGGAATGCATGGTCCTTAGCCCCTACCTAGGGGTTTCTAGATAAAAAATTTAATCATTTAGAAATGGTTATGAGATTCTTCCGTACATTCCATGTCTAGAGACTCAATTGTCCATTCCGAGTACTCGGCTAATCAATTAGTTTTGACACCCTGCAGGGGTTGTGCACTTTTACCTTACGACTCATTTTATGCCCATACATAAAATGAGATGAGACTTTTTAGAGGAGAGAGCAACTAACTGGCAAGATCCGTTCCCAACCTATAGTTCAACTACCCGCCATCTTCTTGCACACAATTTGCACTCCCACATCTAATCAGTCATGACAGAGCCCATATTGTCATAAGGCTGCACTGGAATCACTCTAAGCATGGAAGACATAGTAACCTCTTTGTTCCTGGGTGGCAATCCACAAGTGAATGCCCAGGCAGCAACTACACAATGTGTAGCCCCGGGTCGCCACTCAACATCGCCTCCATCATCAAACCAATCCACCCAGGTGTTTCATTTTAGTTGAAGTTCTTAATTTGTTCACAAAACACTTTTAACAAGTGATCATAGCATGGCAGCAATATTTTCAAAGTATTTAGCATCCTAACAGGTGGGGTTTGAGGGATAGCTACACACTACTAGGATCTAAGCATTTTATAAAATAGTTGAATATTCCACCTATCATGCATACTACTGAATCACACTAATGCAATAGTAAAATAGGTAGGGGATATGTGTGTCACTTGCCTTCTGAAGATCGCGATGCTTTACTTCTCTCAACTAAGCTCGTAGCTCTTCGTGTAAACTATAGCACAGAAATAACATAACATAAACATACTATACCAACACAATCAAACAAATTAAACAATTGAAATGTATTTGTTTAGCAATTTAGAGTTATTGATATGTTATGACAAGAGGGACATGGCCAAAGATCATGATTTGTGAGATATGAATTTGAGAGCTTAGTTGGGAAGGATCAATATGATGTGAGAGGGAATTGGACTAGGCATAGATATAATTGATGAGGTTTTTACGCCTTATCAAAGCATAAATGAGTTTTTAGGAATAGCTCATGTGAGATAAATTACACAAGAGTCAATTTGTGCAACTACAACACTTATTAAGTAAACGTAACAACAGTTACTCTTTAAATAGTAGCTATTGCACTTAGGAACTAGGCAAGGCTTTAAGAATGCTTGAACTACTCAATTAGAACATTTGCAAGTTGAATAGTTCCATACATGAACAAAACTAGGTGGGCATTGGATTGGGTATGAATGGAGCTTTAGAATATCCCATGTGAATTAGATCACATAAGTGGCAATTTGTGCTACACCAATACTATTGAATAAATGTGACAACATTTATTCTTAAATAGTATATATTACACTTAGACAATGGGCTAGGGAATGTGAGGTATTGAGTTACTCAATTAACCCATTTGTTAATTGAATAGTTCTACACATGAAATCAGGATCAAGTGGACAGAGGATTGAGTATGGGTAGATAACATTTGAGATTATGGTTTAAGGTCTCTATTGGGTACATGGAGTATTGGATAGGTGCTATAATGTTGACTAGATCAACATCACAAAGATAGCAAGAATAGAATCTATGATTGAGATGTATCACACTTTACTCAAACAACACAATTGAAATTTGAATATGTGTGAACTAGACATGATAGGTCTAAATAGGTAGGATCTTGATCAAGATATTATTTGGACAAACAATGATGGCTAGGTGTGATTATAGGATTTGTTAATGTTGAAAGAAACATTACTGAAAAGGTATAGGTTTAATCCTATAGTGGAAATTACTCAAATCCTCATGTTAGAATTTGAATAATTATGAAATGGTTCAATCAAATATGGGAATTATGCTACTGGATAGCTTGCAGTAAAACAAAGTCACCGCAAGTGGAAGCATCCTAAAACAAGTTATAGAATTCAAATTATGATCAGGTTAGTGATTTGGATGGATTTGGATGCACAAAGCGTGTGCACATATCAACTTTGGATTTTCTTGGTCCTATGATGTTCTACATGTTGAGAGGATTCCAAGGACTACAAATTTGTAATTTTTGGATTAACAGAACTAAAGATATGAATTTAACAAGCTAACAAAAGGTTTGAATCAATTCTGAAAATAGATTCAAATTGAACCCATAAAATATAAGATATTATTGTACTACTGGATTCTACAAGTTTCAAGGATTCCAACGGTATATCATTTGTTATTTTTGGACTTATAAATCAAAAGATATGAATTTTGCAAGATCAGTACAAAATCTGAGATTTGGATTTCTAATTTGAATTCATTTTGATGAGTTTGACTGGGGGCTGATCCTAGGCGTGACGCGTGGCACGCTGTGATTCGCCCATACTGCTTCAGACGGATCGGCACTGTGGGTTGTTAGATCTGGATTAGATCTAACGCTCCAGATCGGCCCGTACCGATTTGGGCGGAGGTTCTGTGGGCCATTGGATCTAGATCGGACGGATAGAACGAGATGGGGAGAGGGCTCACTGGCATCCTAGGGTTCTGATGATCCTTTCAGCAAGGGTGGTACTGGAAACAAACATTGGCGTGGTTCCGATGATTGGCGGCGGTAGTGGAGTATCGTATGGCATGCAGGAGATGTGGTGAGCTTGTGCGTTTGATCGGTATCGATGAATTCCTCCTATGGTGATGCCGAGTGGTGGTTGGAGATGATACGGTGGTGGTGTGCTTTAGGACAGCTCTGGTGTGTTGATTCTCTGCTAGAAATCCGAGGGGAAAAAGTCAGGGAGGTGTGCCAGGAGAAGAGGAAGAGGATAGGAGGGAGAAGGAGGCGCTTGGCTCTCCATCGACGACAAATTCATCTGGGAATGCCTGCAAATCTGCGGACCTCCGATGAGGAAATTTGAGCAGCCTGGTGGCCCGATTCGAGGAGAGAAAGGGAGAGGAGAGAGAGGAGGACGTGAGGTACTTATAGGCGTGGTCTTGATGGCCATTACTCATGAGAAATCAATGGGGGTATTACTTCGGCGACCGTTTCCATTAACAGAGAGAGAAGGGAGAGGAAAGGGGAGATGATGGAGCTAACGGGTGGGTCCCACCTATCATTCGTGGAAGAGAAGGAGAGGGTACCCTTTTGGGACTTTGGCCAGGTGGGCCGTGGGCCGCTTCCAGAGCTGGGCTGAATGGGATCCCTAGGCCCATCTTTATTTTTATTTTGTTTTCTTCTTTTCTTTTTCTATTTTCTTATTTCTTATGTATCATTTTGCAAAAATGCTTCAAATCAATTCAAACAAAATTCTAAATCCTTCTAATATTCCATGCAATGTTCCAAACCAGTAAGAATTATGTTTTCAAGATAAAAGCTAATTTTTGAATATATCTTTACAAACATAGCAAGGGTTTGCTTGCATGAAAGAAAATAGAAATAGGTTTTCAAAATAAGATCCTTTGAAATAGGAGATAATACTTTATAAAATAATGTTTGAAATTACCTTTCAAACTTAGTTTTTAAAATACAATCTTTACTAAATAAAACACATTTGTGATTCACTCCTTTGCAAGCAAGCTTGCATAGGTTTGAATAAAGAATGGAAAATAGTATTTTGATACTTGATCTTTCTCAAAGAAGTTCTTCAAGGAAAAATAGAAAGTTTTAAAATAGTTTTCTAATAAAGCTTTCAAATAGACTCAAAAGTTTTAAATCCCTGTGAATTTCCAATCATCTCAAGCAAAACAAAAGCAAAAAAAAAATCCCCCAAAATTTGATAAAATCTTGGGATGTTACACATAGGTAGATTGTTGTGGACCCCAATGCCCGCTCCTATACAATATAGGTAGACTAATCCGGATGACCCTTACAATCCATCATAGATCAATTAGCTAGTCTGTCTCCTCTATACTATAGGCAGACTGGCAGGAAACGCATTTCCCCCCTTTACACTATAGTAGCCTAGGCAAGACAACCCTTGCTACTGATCCGTTGGCATGCGAGAGGGAAAAGATACAGCTGACTTCTCCGTCCCATTCCAGATCTCATGGTTGACCATTATTTACGGCACTAGAATCACTGACGACATTTGTTATTAGTCCTAGGTGAACTTTCCACTTGCAGTGGGACCTCCACCATACTCATACCATGGTCCCACTGCCCACCATCCTAGGGCAACAACCATTGCGGTCAAAACCACTACTTCATATTATTTATGAAGACATAACCTTTTGCTTTAAATACAGTAATAATAATACCACAGGTATAATTGCAAGTAATTTGCTAAAATTAAACAAGAGGTATGAGCAAGAGTGAACTTGCCTTTTTGACTGCAAGATTATGCGAGTCAAGGGTCTTCGATACGATAGAAATCCTAATTCTGAAATAGCAATCATCAACTGGTAGGGATGATGTTAGAAATCTGCAGCATGATATGCATAATATATGCTATGTATTGCTCTAAACGTAACCTAACCCCGATGATTTGTTATTGTTGAATTGTGGTGACTTCTTTGTGGTGTGTTGCACTTTTAATTCACTCCACAACAAGGTTGTTAAGGATTTTAGGTTAGTCGACTACCAACATTAGTAATAGGATAAAGCTTACAATAAGAGTTATTGCAAAAGACTGGTATAGCAATAGATGAAGACTTGAAAGTAACACTTTTAAGTGGTATCTTGTTATTAGCAATCAAGTAATTGGTTATGGACAAACATAGTTGAGGTACTTCTTATTTGATAAGAATACCCAGTTAGTCCTAGGGTTGACAACAATCTTAACATACACATAAGAATTATTTATATTCAACTTAATGAAGTTGTTTGATATTTACTTTCAAGGTATCTTGAAAGAATAACATTTGAAGAACATACTACTAGGTGAATTTAAGTACTATAGATAAGGTTTAGTGTTCTAGGGTTTATCATAGTTCTATCGTAATCAAGGAACAGTTAGTAAGTGGAACACATCAAGGAAACAAATTAAGGTTTATACAATATTGGAAGATTTTTAGTCAAGCATGTGGTGATTAGCACTAAGTTTGTTGGTTAGGGTTTGAAGCATAGCTTCAAATGGTTACTACCTTGAATTAAGTAATACTTATAATGGAATATGGATCTTAAGTGAACAATGTTCAATTAGTGGATTATAGTTGAAAATAAAGTATAACTCAAGTTGATACTTCTTTAAGAGTTATCCTAATTTCTTAATATTTAAGAAAATAGTTTTAGGATTTACGTCAAATTTTTAATGATTTAAAATTGACCTAGAAGTTTTAAATTTAACTTTTACTGAGAAAATAGTTGGAATAACAATATTAGAGTTAAGAAATAATTCTAATACAAGTTTATGATTTTTCCCAAATTTTGCTACATTAAATTTGTTTTAGAAAATCATTTTAGGGGTTAAAATCCTAATAGTAAAATTTTAGGATTAATATTAGATAATAAAAAATATTAATTGGAATAACATTATTTAAGTTGTCACATTTTTATTTCGTATTTGAAAACTTGGTTTGAATTATTATAATTGGATTTGAATTCATAATTCAAATAGTACTTATACAAGTTTTCAAATATAGTTCAAAATTGTTTTAAATAAGAATTCAAGATTATAACTTAAACAGATAGATAATATTTTTAGGATCATTTTGATATATCATTTGTATTTTTCTGATTTAAAATGAATTAGATATGAATTTGCAAAGTTTCAGCAATTTTCTAGTATTTGAATTTAACAGAGAATAACTTTTCTAACCGAGGGGGTATCTAGCCGCAGAGACAGACAGGTGGGGTAGGGCCATGTCATCTGCCATGTTGGCATATGACCAAGTCAAAATGTTGACAGGGAGCTGGCTCACCGTCGGTGATTGCCGGAAATGGCGTCTTGGACCTCTCCGGGATGCGAGGCTAGATGCATTCGAAGCAGAGGATGACCACAAACCAAATAGGGGTGGCGCCGCCTGGAAAAGGTCACCGGAGGATCGCCGGAGATGACTCCCTGTGGTGGTGCACTCCGGCCAACTATTGAATTCAAGCAACGGTCTATGATAGGATGCTTTCATTATTTCTAAAGACACGCAAGATCACCTTGATGCAGATGGGATGCTCGATGATGTTGATTTGAGATGGTGGTGAGCATAACACCACAGATTCCAGCGAGCTTCTGCGGAGAGAAATGGTGAAATTCTCCTGGCTCTGACTTCCCCTCGATGCTCTGATACACCAAGATGATCCAGAAGCTGGGGCGCTTCTCCCTGACCACTCCTTGTTGCTCAAGATGGTCTCCATCCACGGCTCGGCGATGAACTTCGGTGAACTCCTTCAATGGATTGCGAGGAACGAATGGGGTGAGAGAGGGATTGAGAGAGTGCAGGGGCTCTAGGGTTTCATGATGGTGCTCCAGGAGTATTTATGGAGCAAGGGATGGTCGGCAACATCGGCATCACTGTGGCAATGGCCGGGATCCGGTGGTGAAAGAGATGCTCGATTCGAGCACGAATTGCATCGCTCAACTTGCCAGTGGGATTGGAGGGGATCAGGATGAGGAGGTGGCGACCAACAAATATCTGCGATGGTCATCGGGAAGACGGCATCGATGTGGAGCTCGTTGGTGTCGTGTCGATCACAGGGAGAAGAGAGGAAGAAGATGGAGATGATGATCGCTGTTAAGTGGGTCCCGCCCGTCAGTGACAGAACGAAGCGGTATGCTTCCTAGGCTCTGGGTGGACTGGCTGATGGGCCGCGCTGGTGGGCTTCGGCCAGGTAAGCTCCCTCTATTTTTTCCTGTTTCAATTCTTTGTCTTTTTCTTCTATTTTCTATTTTAGATTCTAATTAGATTTTGATAATTTGTTTTGTAGGTTTTATTTTAGAAACTTTACTGGAGCAAATATATGATGGCAAGTTTATTTAAGTATACAATAAAGAGTAATTATGTGCATTAGCACATAAAATTATTTATTTGGTTCTAGGGTTTTACTTAGCCTCTATATGGGAATAGTTTCAAATACTACCATAAGAGTGTTCAAAGCATTTTGTGAAGGCTTGGTTGAGTTCCATAATAAGATGTAGGAATTTGCATTTTGGGGTCAAATAGTTACTATTAAATATTATATCTCATGTTTGACTTATTATGCAGATATAGGTCCCTCTAACATGATTTTATGTTAATCATATTTTTCCTATTGGCTTGGAAATGTCCTATGGACCATTTCAAAATGACTAGTGATTTCTTACTACAGACATATGCATGATATAAATAGCTAATTTATATTTTGTGGGTCTGATTTGCTTCCTAGTAAATTTACTTGTTTGTTCTTGGTGCTCATATGATCATTTAAATGTATGTGATATGATTTCCAACTGATGGATATGAATTGGACTTAGAAAAATTGATATAATTCTTGGATTTGGAGACAAGATAAGATTCTAGAGCTTTGCTTGTGATCACACGGTGATACATAAGTTGGAATTTAAATAGGTAGAATAGGTATCTAATGATTCCTAGGCCTAGCCATTTATTATTTTAGATCAAAGGCATATTTCTCCTACTAATGGTGAGTTCTTCCCTTTTCCCACTAATTACACTCCTCTCCTCTCATCCTAGACCAACTTGGTGGTCTTGTGAAGCTTGTTCTTCAGGAAATTTGATAAACCTGCATCTTGTGGCATGCCTGCACCTACTAGCTACTTGACCTAGTTCCTAATTGAACTAAGTAACCATTGGGTCTTGGTCTTGCTGGTTTGGTTCTTCTGGTTGTGCTGGTGGTGGTGAATCCTGCCTTATTGCTCAACTCATGAGCATGATGGATTGTGTGGTGGTGTTGCTGGTGTGATGGTGGTGTTGCTGGTGTGATGGTGGTGTTGCTGGTGGTGTTGCTGGTGGTGATGTTGCTGTGATGGTGGTGTTTCTTGATCCTATCTATTGTATGAAGTGGTCCAATTTTGTTGGTGTCCTCATACCATGATTTTATGGGGTCAAAATGGATGCCATGGGGTTCCTTTTATAGCATTTTTATGCCCACCACAAGTTGACACCTCAAGTGATGACTCTTGTTTGAGAAAGGTGAGTAAGCTACTTGTTGTCAATCTCTCATGCATGAGCATTACTTGGGGTTCAAGTAAAGGAAGATATTTTCCAGTGGATAACTATCCTAAGATATTTTCAAGTGGATAACTATCCTAAGGTATTTTCAAGTGGATAACTATTCCAAGATATTTTCAAGTGGATAACTATCCCAAGTGGCATGATGATTATCCTCTAATAATCTTTATTTTGGACAGCCAAGTGGTATTTGGCACTAAATGGACTTGTGGCTGAATCAATTCATATTTTATACATATTTGTAATTCATAATTGAATTGTTATCAATGGATATTGTATTAATTGTTTGGAAGTTTAACTTCCAAGGTTCATATTTGAAATGATCTAGTTATCATGAATTATACATATTGTCATATCTTATTTGTTCCTATTATCAGTTGTGCTCAAAATATCCAAAGTTAGCAAAGGTCATGCTCAAACTTTGAATGATTTTATTTGATTTCACCAAGGCATGATCATAAGAGTTTCAAAATGATCATAGTTATTTTTATTCAAATAGTTCAAACTATTTAATGTAATCTAAATGAGTTTAGTTTTGTTATATCTCATATAGTTAATAAGTTATGATTTTAATAAGAATGTGTTGCTTTTATGCACTTTAGACCTTGTGGTTTACCAATTTTGGTAACAAGTTTAAGAGTGAATTAAATTATACCCACAAGTACTGGCTATTTGTTTAAGTAGTTAAACTCTATTGTAAACTCCTCTAATCAACTTGGTACTAGGGTAGTCTCCCCTACTTCTGAGTTTGTGGGTTTAAATCCTAAAGTATCATCTTAAGAGATGAGAATGATACTGGATTTGATATAGACTCTCTCCTCTTGTCTTGGAGATGAATGGATTTAGATGTGAAAGATTATGATAATCAAGATATAAGAATAAATTAGATTAAGAGTCAAGGTAAGACTTGTGTTGTCTTCCTTTAAGCTAGGAATGGCTTCAATGATTTAGGTTTAAGAAATACCATGTGATCATGGTAGGACTGGATATAAGGTCCTAAGGTGATGTGTTAGCATATTAATTATTCCTCACATTCCTCTCTTTTAGTTGTTGCACTTACCTCTACCCAAAACAAGGTTGTTAACAAGGGTCATGTTGGAGTTTATCGCACTTTAGTTGATGAGCTACTTCAGTTCCACCAACTTAAGAGAAACTTCAATCACTCTGACAAGTTTTATTTAAAAGCACGAAAATTTCCCAGATTTTCTATGCATGAATGCAATGCACACTTCTGTGTTCTCTCTATTTCTAGCCTCACATCCTGGGATGTTACAGACTCTCCCCCTTAAAATCAACTTCGTCCTCGAAGTTCAAACTCTCTTATGTTTGGGATGAGCTTATCATCGATAACATCTAGTTGCAACTCCTCCTCCAATTGATTGGATATAGATGATATCCCTTTGTTCAGAGTACCCCTTTTATCCTCTTTGTCTGACTCTGAACAATTGTCACTTCAATCAATCCTAGGCTATCTTCAAACACTCTTGAAGAATCTAATAGTCTTCATCTCCTTAGTTTACTTAGTCTTTCCAGTCTTTTTGATGAGGTCTCCGTAGTAGGGTATCAACCTTCTACTTTAGGTCTAACTATGGTTTATAAAATAACGTTTCACAGAGATCATAAAGATATTAAGAGGTCCATTAAGGTATAGGCATACCTAAAGATTCAATTCAAAGGAATGGATTAGACTCATTTAGCCTATCCAACATAGGGTTTTGGTTCACCTTCATAAGTTTGATCTTGGTCTTCTATGGTTGAAAAGTTACCAACAACTGTGGTTCATACTAGTGCAGTTCATGGCCCATAATTGTCTAACTCCTTCTCTGCTCTCCAAATGGAGCTACGATGAATCTTAGGGAGGTGTCATTCAAGTATAATTCATCCAACTTCCATCATCTTTGGTTTCTTCCCAAATTTCTGCTTCTTAAAAGTATTAAGTACTCCGTTGGTCAAGTTTAAGGTCCAGTTGTTGCTTCCATGAGGTATAAACCTCAACTCCCATTCTGATGAACTTCCGAGGCATGTATCAATACAGTACCTCGACATCACCTTATGGAAATAAGGCTAATCTCATTTTAGTCTAGACCTCCTTCTTACTCCAACTGATTTGGTCTAGTTCTTCCAACTTGTGGCTTACTCTCCCCCTTAGGCTTTTCCTAATGATCTCTAAAAATCTTATCCTCTAACCATTTGGACTCCATGATTAGACTATTAGTCTTGGTCTGTATTACTATGACATCTTTCTAACAGTTCCTCGAAGAAGCCTGCGGTGTACCCACACAATTATGGATATCCGATATGAATTCTTCAATTCTGTGTTTAGGTAGGGCTTCTATTCCACTTTTGGAGGTATGTACATCCCAAAGTTCTAAAGGTTGATGAGAATTGAGTTTTCCCATTGCTATCCATCCTAATTCAGACGGTAGGGTATATACAAAGCCATGGGAGAAATCCGATAGAGTTTCTCTTATATCGGAGGACATCCACGACAGGCAATTGTATAAGTTGATCAAAATAGGAACTAACATGGATATAAATGAATCAATGGATTTAATGAACAACTACAAACACGAAAACCTATGAGAATTTCACAAGTCTTGGTCCGTAGACAAAGACTACAACTCAAAGATAAGAAAACATGTTGTTAACGTCTTAACAACCAATCTACAATTTAAGATTTTGGGACTAGGGATCAAAGTTATACAGAAATGTTATGTGTCTTAGTCACGCTAGCAATGAGGATTACTAGGGTTACCACTCCCAGGCTAAGTAAAGCAGCAGGCAATACTGGAATGGATCATCGGTACTACAACACCTCAATTGACCTGTGATGTACTAAGCATAACCAAGGCTGCATAACAACGAGCTCAAATACCTCAAACTTAACTGTAGATAACCTAATTAGTGGTCCATGATCTCGTGTTAGGATCTAGTATCTATGAACTTAGAGTTCCACTAAATTCCAATACTTCATACTTCTACCACTTCATGATACTTCCATGAATGTGTCTTGCTACTTTTCTCAACCTTTTTGCTACCAACTATGGTATCTCTTAATCAATATTTCTTCTTCTAGGGTTTGTATTGCAAGAAATACACCACCTATAGGTGTCTTCTCATACATTCCCTTCTTGTTTGGCTTCCTTCTTGTGATCTCTTCATCTTTGTCTTTGACTGCCTTAGGAATTCATCTCTCCGTCACATGAATCCTTTAACCCTCTAGATCAATACCATGAAGTAAGAACCTGATAGTGCAACATGCACTTGCATATCAGAGTTAAACTTCATGTATGGATCTAGTCAATCAATAAAAATCCAAGAAAAATCCAAATGTGTGCTGGCAACATACATCATCATAAGCCCGTTGAGTAAAACATCTCTAAAGTTCAGGCTTAGATGTGTACTTTATAGCACCAAATAATATAGGCTTATATCATGCTATATTGCACATAATGGTGGACTACTATTTTGTATCAACATTTACTTTAACTGCTCAATTGCAATCAAATAAATTTGAACAAAGGGTTTTGAAGTCTTTATGAGTGATATGTACGATCCTTCCTATTGTTCTATTGAAGACGAATCTCACATGATCTCTCAGGGTTTCTAACATAATTTCTCTAAGTACCTACTTCACCGTAGTAGGATCCCTACAACTCCATGACTTTTATAAGGCTCCTCTACGATGCTCCTATGAATCTTCTTCGATTAAGGACTATTGCCCTACCATACTTGACCTACTGGCCATGGTTTGTACCCTCCATTCACCCTTCTTCTTGAACATCTTCCTCCTAAGCATAGAATTGCTGGTATTACTACAAGATTATACTTCATCACATAAAGATTCTTCAAGTGAATCCAACATGATCCAGGTGTTTATACTGTGGGTACTTCTTACTTGTATGTAGCATTCTTGAGTATCCACATACATGACTTAACCGGAGGTCCTACTACCTCATATAGCTTCACTTCACCACTTGACATCATCCTACTACCGTTTTGGATGACCCAAGTTTAATATAACGACCTTGGTATACTTCTTCCAATAGGATAGTTCCCATTCCGGTTGTATCCTCTCTTTGGACTACCATATATTGTATACCAATTGTTATCTGCTTCCATCCATTGTGTAAGGTTATTATGATGTCCTACCTAGTTGGTATGGTTCAAGATATCTACCTTCACCTATGAATAACAGGTAAGAAATTTGACTCAAGTGTGTTAGGATTATTCTTTTGTTGAATATCCATCCCAAGTCATAGAAAGAACTTGTTAGATAAGATGGCTTCCTATAGTCACAACCAAACCTACAGGTCTCCTATTAAAGGGTTTTAATCCTAGGGTCAAAGAATTTGCTCTGATACCAACTGTGGTGACCCAGCATACCGCTGCATGTGTAGTATGCAAGTCATTGACATAACACCAATGAAACACCATCTCACTAGTATTACATCGATTAGAGTGGTACAACAGAAACATCGCAGGTCCAAGATATGTCTATAGGATTACAATTTTCAGCATACAGAAGATCTTCAGAACCTCCTCAATAGGTAGAGGTTTAGTTCTGATGATTACAATCGAGAAAGAACAACTAGAAGACTAAACTAAAACTACAACTAATGCAGTTGGCTTGCTACAGAAACTACAGAACTACCCTAACTACTTGGGTTCTAGGAGTAGGGAATTGGGTCCCTTCTATTCCTATTCTAGTTTTCCTCCAAGCTTGGTGTAGTTGTTGACTCCATTGATAATTCTGACATTGGTCGGGGTCTTCATCTTCATCTTTAGTGTCTCGAGGTTGCCTCCTTTTGTTGCCTCCAATCTAAGCAAGGGTTACGAGGGAGTGGGGTGAGTAACAAGCGTTACCCAGCAAGTTCATATAGAGAATAAGGTGTTTGATGCACTATCTATGGCCTTAGACCAAAGAGTCATTTGGCAATGCAAGTTTTCATAAACATTTCTTTAAGAGGTTGCTTTTATTCAGAAAAACTATGTCTGTCAGCCTTCACAGGTTGATTAGAGCTTTGATGGGCTCCTTTCCTGCCGCGTTTGCAGCTCCTTCCCGGAACAGGGAGTATCTTGATACTTTCTTACACTCTGCAGAGGTGGTCACTTGTACCCATAAGAGATCAAAGCCTTGTTGCACAACCGAGCTGCGAGCTCGTCCACACTTCCTTTGTATGGGGCCCAGTCTTGTGATCCAAGCCAATCAATGTTCTTCTCTGTGACCCCGCAGACCCACTCTTTTGTAAGTCCATCCTCCCCTATACCACATATGTAGACTGATTGGCGCACTGGTCCTCCCCTTTACACTATGGACGCTCCCATAGGTAGACTTCCGGACCCAAATGCCCGCTCCTATACAATATGGGTAGACTAATCTGAATGACCCTTACAATCCATCATAGATCAATTAGCTAGTCTGTCCCCCCTATACTATAGGCAGACTGGCAGGAAACACATTTCCCCCCTTTACACTATAGTAGCCTAGGCAAGACAACCCTTGCTACTGATCCGTTGGCATGCGAGAGGAAAAGATACAGCTGACTTCTTCGTCCCATTCCAGATCTCATGGTTGACCGTTATTTACGGCGCTAGAATCACTGGCGACATTTGTTATTAGTCCTAGGTGAACTTTCCAGTTGCAGTGGGACCTCCACCATACTCATACCATGGTCCCACTGCCCACCATCCTAGGGCAACAACCATTGCAGTCGAAACCACTACTTCATATTATTTATGAAGACAGAACCTTTTGCTTTTAAATGCAGTAATAATAATACCACGGGTATATTTGCAAGTAATTGGTAAAATTAAACAAGAGATATGAGCAAGAGTGAACTTGACTTTTTTGACTGCAAGATTATGCGAGTCAAGGGTCTTCGATACGATAGAAATCCCAATTCTGAAATAGCAATCATCATCCGGTAGGGATGTTGTTAGAAATCTACAGCATGATATGTATAATATATGTTATGTATTGCTCTAAGCGTAACCTAACCCCGATGATTTGTTATTGTTGAATTATGGTGACTTCTGTGTGTTGCACTTTTAATTCACTCCACAACAAGGTTGTTAAGGATTTTAGGTTAGTCGATTACCAACATTAGTAATAGGATAAAGCTTGCAATAAGAGTTATTGCAAAATACTGGTATAGCAATAGATGAAGACTTGAAAGTAACACTTTTAAGTGGTATCTTGTTATTAGCAATCAAGTAATTTGTTATGGACAAACATAGTTGAGGTACTTCTTATTTGATAAGAATACCCAGTTAGTCCTAGGGTTGACAACAATCTTAACATACACATAAAAATTATTTATATGCAACTTAATGAAGTTGTTTGATATTTACTTTCAAGGTATCTTAAAAGAATAACATTTGAAGAACATACTACTAGGTGAATTTAAGTACTATAGATAAGGTTTAGTGTTCTAGGGTTTATCATAGTTCTATCGTAATCAAGGAACAGTTAGTAAGTGGAACACATCAAGGAAACAAATTAAGGTTTATACAATATTGGAAGAGTTTTAGTGAAGCATGTGGTGATTAGCACTTAGTTGGTTGGTTAGGGTTTGAAGCATAGCTTCAAATGGTTACCACCTTGAATTAAGTACCACTTATAATAGAATATGGATCTTAAGTGAACAATGTTCAATTAGTGGATTATAGTTGAAAATAAAGTCTAAACTCAAGTTGATACTTATTTAAGAGTTATCCTAACTAGCACATTACCCGTGCGTTGCTACGGTGTAACAACCCAATTTTTTTGGGAAATAGAAATAAATGGATTTATTAAAATACCAAATTTTGGAGACAACAAAAAAATTATTTTGAATACAAGATTAATTTCTTGTCTTTTAAAACTTGTGAATTTGAGCATTTGCTCCCATGCTTCAAATAAAAAGAGTATGAGAAAGGTTTGAAAACAAATCCTTTGAGTCCAAGTTTTAATCGTTTAGAAAGGACATATTTGGAATAGAGGTAAAACCTTTATTCTCAAGAAAACTATCCTTGTTTTAAAAAGAGGAGAAGAAAAATATCCCATTTCAAAAATTACTATTTCTCATTTCTCAAGTTGACATTTCCAAAAATGTTGGAATCAACCTTTCGAAAACTTATTTTCAAAACTTTGAAAAACTCCCAAACGTTTTCTTTAGCCAGGTTTCGGAGAACAAATAATTATACCTGTAAAACGTTTTTGTTAAATTGAAATAGTTTTCTAACTATTAAATTTTTTTTTGTATGGTTACTTTCCAAACCCATTTGGGTCAATGGCCAAACCAAAATTAAGTCAAGCAATCACAAACAAATAGAAAAGAATCAAGAAAATAAACTGCAACACAAAAACCTAAGTAAGAAAGGAGAAAGTAGTGATCTTAAAAAAAAATTACTGATTACACTACTTTGCCCTTATATATTAAGAAATCTTTGAACTATACCATCATGCATCTCTCCACCACCACTAAGAACAAGTTACAAAGAATCAAATACAATAAAGTTTGAAACAAAAATCAACTTGGAACCCTATTCAAATTTCTACCAAAGTTTGAATTCAAATAAGAGGTCATTTCCCAACTCCCTCTCATCTCCAAGAAAACCAACACTTTTGGACCAATTAAATCTTTTTCATTCATACTGCATGCATACATAGTATTTTAAATACATGTTGTTCTATGATTTCATGTGGGTTATTTTTGGTTGTGCATTGTTTAGATAAGCCACACCAAACTAGCATAAGCATTAGAGAAGAGCCACAAAGACCAAAAGAAACCAGGAATAAAAGGAATAAAGAAAAGAGAAGAAAATTGTGATCTAGAAAATGTTATTGACTACCCTACTTTGGACACTTAGAATAAGAAATCTGTAACTCAAGCCAAGGTGTGGTCAGTTAGTTGAGCTTGACCATGTCACATACTAACTCAACCAAGAAGTTTCCAGCAAAAACTCAAACCCTAACCTCTTTCAAAATCTATCCAAAGTTTGAATCTGAAACAGAAACCATACTTCAAAATTTAAATAAGATTTTTGCAAAACCATATATTTCTTCATAACAAAAATATGTTTGGAGTCCCTATCCAATATAATGACCAACCCAATTGGAAAATTTTGAAAATTCAAAATTTGAATTCTTTCGGGCATTTCAACAAACACTTGGTGGGCAGAAATCTGCAAAGTTACAAGTGAGTACAAGGACCAGTAGCCAGCCCCCCTCTCTATCCTTCCCACAGTGACCTAGCTCCCTCCTACACTCTCTGCTGTCTCCCCTGCCCCAAACACCGGCCGTTAGACATGGAGGTGAAGAAGAAGATCACACCGGACCCCTCCCATGTCCCCCTCTGAACCAGACCGTCCCGACCTCTCCCCTCGCGCCAAGACTCACCTGCAACCCTCCACAGTCCCCCGCCGAAAGCCCCGACCGCCGCGTCCCTTCTGTAGCCGACACCGGCCGTGCTCTGGCCGCCGATCCACTCGCCTCGTGCTCCCTCTCCCGACTATAAAAGGGCCTCCCTTCTTTCCTGAAAAGATGCACCTCACCTCCCTCTACCTCCTAGACATCATCGCTTCGCTAGTTGCTCGCCGGTTTGAGCTTGCCGGAGTAGGCCGAGCTCCAGGACGCCAGCCGTTCCCAGCGAACCACGCCGCCTCCCGCGCTTGTTCCCGCTGGAGGTGGACGAGAAGAGCTTCCTCTGCCGCCTGGACAACCTCGCCGCCGCCGCGACCCCCCCCCCCCCAGGTGAGCTCCCCGTCGCCACCCTCCTCCCAGTCCTCTCTCTCATTTCCGTCTAGTAGCGCCAGGAAGAAGAGGCCGAGCGTACCGATTCAGTTATAACGTGCTGACAGCCGGGCCCCTCCGATCAGGCCCCCTTTAGTATTTTTTTTTCCGCGCGTGTCAGTGACCGTTAGCTGGGCCGGCCCAGTTCATCTGTGTGTCCGGCCCGAGTTTAAAAAAAAAGGGGTAAATATATATTTTTTTCGATTCTTGAAAAACTCTTTCAGATGCTTTCGTATATTTAATTTTCCCGGAGATCTACCGATCCAAATCTAGCAAATGAATATGTTTTGGAAACCTTAGAACATAAGCTATCCAATAAAAGTGGTTTCAACACAATTAGAATTACATAGTAGTTGCAGTAAAAATAACAAAACAGGAGCTTATCCACCTTAGAAAATCCATATCAATTCAAATAAAATTCCTAAAAATACAAATCCAACTTTAGAAATTCACAATTAGTGATACACATCTGCCTGTACCATTTGATCTCATTTTTGAACCTTTTAAAGTAAATGCTATTTACCTATATGGTTAAATAGGCATTTGCCATATAGGATTTTATTAAACTCAAATCTATAATCGAAATTGTTATGGAACCTTTATTGTTATACCACAATTCCAAATACCTATCTGTAGGTATTGATCTTAGTCCATGTGATCTTGTAGAAGATATGTGGAAATTTAATACTACATAGTAGTAATTAGAAACTCAAACTTGCACACTAATCTCAAAATATGGAAATGATATGAAACCAATTCGAATCAACCACCTTTCTAAATATTAATCTATAACCCCTAATACAAGTCAACTAGGATCTATAGACTCTACTTGTAGATTCAAATTTGATCACTAAATAGTTGCAAACTAGAAATGGCTTCAATAAAAGAGAAATACTATAAATCCTATGAATCCTCTTTGGTTGAACCATAATCTTGAATATATACTAGTAGTATATGAACTATGGTCAATAAGGACTTGCAAGAGATATTCACAATTCAAAGGAAATTAAATCCTCACTTAAGTCAAGAAAGTGATAATCCCATCTATATGAACTCAATTAAGTTGAAGCCACTCTCCATCGCATTCTTAGATAACTTTCTCTTACCCAACTATCCTTATTTGGGTGAATATGTGTTGTTTGTGAATTTTGTGGTGATTGTATGCTTATTTACCTTCCTACGATTAGACGATAACGAGAGTAAGGAGAATGGATCCCGAAGTCAACCAAGCAATGGTGATGGAGACTACACAATCCGAGATGAAGATGAAGAAGCCTATGACATTGCCAAGCCAGGCAAGCCATCTTTTGATCATACCATTACCCAGTTTTACAATGCATGCTTACTTTCTTTTAACTAAATGTGCATGCTAAAATAATTGTTACCAAGTGCAAATGAGTAGAGATGTCTTTCTTGACAAGTGCATCCAACCCTTTTGTGGATGACATCAAGTGCATCAAGCTTAGCCTACCTTTGAGAAACCTTTCCTTAGTGGATGCTAAGTAGAGCATCAAGCTAAGCCTATCCAATATACCTACCTAGATCCTTGTGCCCTCATGAGGATTATGCTTGAGCTGAAGGCATTCATGGAAAATGACTAGGTGGGAACCCCACTGAAGATCAGGAAGATTTTGAAATGAAAACCTTGGAAAGGGGCAACCTTGCCCAAGGATGATTTTGAAATACAAACCTTGGAGATGGGCAACCTTACCCAAGGGTGACTTTGAAAACTATTTACAAAATGGTGACATGGTGAAGGTGACATGAAGGTTTGACAAAATGATAAATGCGTGAAGTACCATACTGGACCAACCATACAGTGCGACCACATTACCCTGGTATGGGACGGGGCTTAGTGGAGTAGTTTGTTTCGCCTTAGTTTAGACCCTACAAATGTGAATGGAGGTCCGACCAAGGACTCCTTTTCCAGGGCACCCTTGGCGGTTGCCGAGTTTTGCCTTGTCCTCCTCTTCATAGGTGGTTGGGGTACAAGCCGAAGAGCCCTCATTGAAAATGGACTGCCGGGTGTAGGACCCTACCTCGGTTGGTGGCATTCCGGTGGGACAAGCGGCTGGGAACTTTGCACACTCCGGACAGCTTCTTGGACCCCGGTGTTGGGGGATACATCTCTAGGCGGTAGTGTTTATGCTAAGGCGGGCAAGTGAAACATTAATGGTCGGCTGCTTGTCGTGGCATATGTCTTTATGCGGGGAAGTTGCCCACACGATGAGTAGTCGGATGGTGTGGGTAAAGTGTACAACCTCTGCAGAGTGTAAAACTATTCGAATAGCCGCGTCCGCGGTCAGGGACGGTTGGATTGGTTGTACTTGGCCGTTATCAGGTTTTACTTTGAAAATGATTGAGAAAGGTGACTTGACAATGAATTTCGATGACCATGAAGGTGACTTGGTGAACAAAAGAATTGACATTTGGGGGATTCCATCTAGAGATTTATAAAGAACTAAATATTTTCTTACCACTTTAGATAAAAGATCTTTGGAAGGAAATTCTGCTTTATGCAAATGAACCTAGAGCTTAGACCACTATATAAACTATGCATTCTCTATTCTTTTATTTATGAGATGGTTTGCGAGTGCATGCAATGTACTCATGGCTCTGTCCCTGGCTATTAACTTGGCCAGACTTGAAGGAGAAAAATCAAGAAGGAAGCAATCATTGACGACTTTGCGAATTAGGCTCGTTTCCTACTATCGGCTCTGCCTGTGCGGTTGAAGCTTGACAATATGGACCCAAAGTGTTATTCCGCTGCATATTGATGTATTGTAAGGTTTGGTCGGCACGACCACCTATGTAATCCCTTTTATTTACTATTAATGTCTATGACTGTGATATCAACTACGTTATGTAAATCACAACACTGATTCTGGGATTGTGATGGATTACATAACGGGCACTTCGAATTTGTTATCAAATTTGAGGTCGTCACATACGGGTAGACCAAGTGTTCAACCTATATATTTAAAAAATAATTAAATTTTATTATTATTGAATGTAAATGATCAATGAAAACACACATATTGCCATGGTCTATCAAGTTTTCTTTCCGCGGTCTATTAGTTTTCTTTACAATGTTCGTGAAAAAATCATTTGTATATAAACAATTGCGACATAACACTATACATGCAATGAAATTTCAATTTGATCATGTTGTTTTTTTAATAAAGATACAACTGGATGTCATTCATAGAAAGCAATAACACAACTACTCATCTGTCGTTAACTAAGATCTTCTCGTAGTTGCGTTTCAATATTTTGTACAACACCATAAATTGTTGCTTATATGTAAAATATACAAAATTTTCAGTGATTCTAAATATTCGATCAACTCAAGTTTTGTTGTATAAAACACTATGGTTTTTATCCCGTCTAACAACCTCTCCTTGGGCCTAGTGTGAATTCTGAAGAAAGGAAAATTTTAAAAAGGAACCACATTTTATAATTAACCACATTAATCTGTACATTTTAGAAGTATAGAGAGCAACTAATGATACAACAAGACTGATGCCAGCAGATTTGATGGCACCAAATCAATGACTCTTGATAATTCTTAAATCTTCATTTAGCATAGTTTTTTACAGATTCACCAGTTTTTTTGAATTACTTCCTTCCGCACCCAATTCCACATAGGTAGCTTGTTCGATTTAATGAAATCGGAGCCAGCCCCTACTGCATCTGCTAGTCCTTATGTGCCAGAATCAAGCGGAGCCTCGTGATAGAAGCAACAACTGTGGGGAAGCGACCATACCACCATGGTCCATGGGTCCTCTACTCCTCTTCAACCTGGAGAGTCAATGAGGTGTACAGATGAAGACTGGCAAAGGGGTAGGAGGTCGGTCACCACGGCCTGGGATCTGGAACCCTTGCTCACCACCGCTGACAAGGACGCCACCGATGACACTGATCCATCAGACAACCAGCGGCTGGCGGTAGGGCTCTAGCTCGGGCACGAGAGGCGTTTGCAAGATCTGTTTTGATAATCGTGTGTGGAGGATCGGGGGTGCTGACTGCATGCGCTTTTTGTAGCGAGCAGATGGGAGTGCGCTACCGCCGGTCCGCTGAACCTCACCCGGTTGCCTTGATTCCTTCACCGACGCCTCCCTGCCGTGTCCCCCACCTGTTCACGGCTTGATCTAGGCGAATTCAGTTCCCCATTGTCACCAGATGAAGGAGGTCCACTCCGACCAATGGCCTACCGCACGCCATGGACTACGGCAAGGTAGTATTAATCCCTAACTGCCTCCTACCATTCGCCACGGACCAGGGGAAGCTCAGCTCTGTCCATCTCTGTGACTATCCCTCCATGGACGAGGGAAGATTGGCTCCGGGCTCCGGCCGGCTCCGCCGCATCCCTCTTGCCATAGACGATGATAGAGGCGCCCCATCCATCTCTGTCGGATCCCACCTGACATGGACTTTGGTAGAGGAGCCCCATCCTCTACTCCTCACTTTGGTGTGGTCGCCGGAAATAGAAGAGGCGGCCTCTGTCGCTAGGCCGGTGATGGACTGCACGGAAAAAAGAAAAACGAATCGGTCTGAAGTTCACTTGGCGGTGGCATGTCACCATAAATTATGTCAAGTTCAGGGGTAATTTTAGAACGACATACGTATCAACATACGGTCGCATCGCCGTATTATTTGTAGAGATTTCTTATTATTTAAGAAAGTAATTTTAGGATTTAAGTCAATTTTTTAATGATTTAAAATTGACCTAGAAGTTTTAAATTTAACTTTTACTGAGATAATAGTTGAAATAACAATATTAGAGTTAAGAAATAATTCTAATACAAGTTTATGATTTTTCCCAAATTTTGCTACATTAAATTTGTTTTAGAAAAATTATTTTAGGGGTTAAAATCCTAATAGTAAAGTTTTAGGATTAATATTAAATAATAACATAATATTATTTGGAATAACATTATTTAAGTTGTCACATTTTTATTTGGTATTTGAAAACTTGGTTTGAATTATTATAATTGGATTTGAATTCATAATTCAAATAGTACTTATACAAGTTTTCAAATATAGTTCAAAATTGTTTTAAATAAGCATTCAAGATTATAACTTAAACAGATAGATAATATTTTTAGGATCATTTTGATATATCATTTGTATTTTTTTTGATTTAAAATGAATTAGATATGAATTTGCAAAGTTTCAGTAATTTTCTAGAATTTGAATTTAACAGAGAATAACTTTTCTAACCGATGGGGTATCTAGCCGCAGAGACAGACAGGTGGGGTAGGGCCATGTCATCTGCCATGTTGGCATATGACCAAGTCAAAATGTTGACTAGGAACTGGCTCACCGCCGGTGATCGCCGGAAACGGCGTCTCAGACCTCTCCGGGATGCGAGGCTAGGTGCGCTCGAAGCAGAGGATGACCACGAACCAAATCAGGGTGGCGCCGCCCGGAAAAGGTCACCGGAGTATCGCCGGAGACGACTCCCTGCGGCGGTGCACTCCGGCCAACTATTGAATTCAAGCTACGGTCTATGATAGGATGCTCTGATTGTTTCTAAAGACACACAAGATCACGTTGATGCAGATGGGATGCTCGATGATGTTGATTTGAGACGGTGGTGAGCATAACACCACGGATTCCAGTGAGCTTCTGCGGAGAGAAACGGTGAAATTCTCCTGGCTTCGACTTCCCCTCGATGCTCCACTACACCGAGATGATCCAGAAGCTGAGGCGCTTCTCCCTGACCACTCCTTGTTGCTCAGGGTGGTCTCCATCCATGGCTCGGTGACGAACTTTGGCAAACTCCTTTGGTGGATTGCGAGGAACAGAGGGGACGAGAGAGGGATTGAGAGAGTGCAGGGGCTCTAGGGTTTCATGACGGTG
Source organism: Dactylis glomerata (assembly GCA_007115705.1). Classification (NCBI taxonomy): domain Eukaryota; kingdom Viridiplantae; phylum Streptophyta; class Magnoliopsida; order Poales; family Poaceae; genus Dactylis; species Dactylis glomerata. The sequence continues at coordinate 2,085,088 of QXEO01000492.1, forward strand.
CTCCAGGAGTATTTATGGAGCAAGGGATGGTCGGCAACATCGGCATCGCTACGGCAATGGCCGGGATCCGGTGGTGAAAGAGATGCTCGATTCGAGCACAAATCGCATCGCTCAACTTGCCAGTGGGATTGGAGGGGATCAGGATGAGGAAGTGGCAACCAACAAATATCTGCGGTGGTCATCGGGAAGACGGCATCGACGTGGAGCTCTTCGGTGTCGTGTTGGTCACAGGGAGAAGAGAGGAAGAAGATGGAGACGATGACCGCTGTCAAGTGGGTCCCGCCCGTCAGTGACAGAACGAAGCGGTATGCTTCCTGGGCTCCGGGTGGACTGGCTGATGGGCCGCGCTGGTGGGCTTCGGCCAGGTAAGCTCCCTCTATTTTTTTCCCGTTTCAATTCTTTTTCTTCTTCTTCTTCTATTTTCTATTTTAGATTCTAATTAGATTTTGATAATTTGTTTTGCAGGTTTTATTTTAGAAACTTTACTGGAGCAAATATATGATGGCAAGTTTATTTAAGTATACAATAAAGAGTAATTATGTGCATAAGCACATAAAATTATTTATTTGGTTCTAGGGTTTTACTTAGCCTCTATATAGGAATAGTTTCAAATACTACCATAAGAGTGTTCAAAGCATTTTGTGAAGGCTTGGTTGAGTTCCATAATAAGATGTAGGAATTTCCATTTTGGGGTCAAATAGTTACTATTAAATATTATATCTCATGTTTGACTTATTATGCAGATATAGGTCCCTCTAACATGATTTTATGTTAATCATATTTTTCCTATTGGCTTGGAAACGTCCTATGGACCATTTCAAAATGACTAGTGATTTCTTACTATAGACATATGCATGATATAAATAGCTACTTTATATTTTGTGGGTCTGATTTGCTTCCTAGTAAATTTACTTGTTTGTTCTTGGTGCTCATATGATCATTTAAATGTATGTGATATGATTTTCAACTGATGTATATGAATTGGACTTAGAAGAATTGATATAATTCTTGGATTTGGAGACAAGATATGATTCTAGAGCTTTGCTTATGATCACACAGTGATGCATAAGTTGGAATTTAAATAGGTAGAATAGGTATCCAATAATTCCTAGGCCTAGCCATTTATGATTTCAGATCAAAGGCATATTTGTCCTGCTAATGGTGAGTTCTTCCCTTTTCCCACTAATTACACTCCTCTCCTCTCATCCTAGACCAACCTGGTGGTCTTGTGAAGCTTGTTCTTCGGGAAATCTGATAAACCTGCATCTTGTGGCATGCCTGCACCTCCTAGCTGCTTGACCTAGTTTGACCTAGTTCCTAATTAAACTAAGTAACCATTGGGTCTTGGTCTTGCTGGTTTGGTTCTTTTGGTTGTGCTGGTGGTGGTGAATCCTGCCCTATTGCTCAACTCATGAGCGGGATGGATTGTGTGGTGGTGTTGCTGGTGTGATGGTGGTGTTGCTGGTGGTGATGTTGCTGTGATGGTGGTGTTTCTTGATCCTATCTAATGTATGAAGTGGTCCAATTTCGTTGGTGTCCTCATACCATGATTTTATGGGTTCAAAATAGATGCCATGGGGTTCCTTTTATAGCATTTTGATGCCCACCACAAGTTGACACCACAAGTGATGACTATTGTTTGAGCAAGGTGAGTAAGCTACTTGTTGTCAATCTCTCATGCATGAGCATTACTTGGGGTTCAAGTAAAGGAAGATATTTTCCAGTGGATAACTATCCTAAGATATTTTCAAGTGGATAACTATCCTAAGATATTTTCAAGTGGATAACTATTCCAAGATATTTTCATGATGATTATCCTCTAATAATCTTTATTTTGGACAGCCAAGTGGTATTTGGAACTAAATAGACTTGTGGCTGAATCAATTCATATTTTATACATATTTGTAATTCATAATTGAATTGTTATCAATGGATATTGTAGTAATTGTTTGGAAGTTTAACTTCCAAGGTTCATATTTGAAATGATCTAGTTATCATGAATCTTCTATTATATTATTAAAACAACAAACAACCGATGGTGGAGATTGATCAATTCAATGTCAAGATTTTTCAGCGGCTAAGATGTAAACAATAAACCGAACAGTGTCCAACGGATGCACGCAGCTTAATCCATACTGTACCAGGACCCTCGGCTTCCTATTCAAAATCAAGAGTCCAGAGCTGCAGCCGATATTTGTCTTAGGAAGAGGACGCAGCCGCTACACCTGCGCGTGTGCACGACGGCAGACGAGCGCCCGATCCGCCATGACACGCCCGTGCGGCCGAGCTTGGCAATCGTGGTACTTGCTGCTGTGCATTGTTGCTGCCATTGATTCAGAACAGTTCGGAGTAAGCAATTGAGTACAGTTGGTGCCATTGTATAGAAGCTGTTATCAGGATGGGGCTAGGCACTATTGTAGCAGCTGAAACCGGCGTCGATGATATAGCCAGGCGGCTAGCTGTGGACCATGAACAACACAGGGAAGCATCTGATTGAAGTTGCAACATCACGGTTGACAAACATTGAAAACACAGCGACCTCCAGCTGCGATTCATGAAGCAATACCGCCGGCTGTCGAGGGATCATGTAATACACGTGCACAGATATTGACCTGGTCTATGTCGCATTGCCGGACGCGTAGTTCCTCATACTACAGGGACGTTGGCCAGGGCATGAATGCAAGATCTGTATCAGTCAACTGGGCAGAAAATCAAGATATATATCCGTGCATGTTGGTGTTGAGGTATGTAATCATCTGATATACATAAAGTTATTTCTAACTCGCAAGATTAAAGCAACTAGAGCTGTATGTGTATGCATATGAACTGAAGTATTTTGTCGAGTGCGCCAGTCTGTCGCTACAATGCTGCAGGAATCGTTAAATATATATACTCACTCTGTCCACGAAAGAGTGTACTTCCAAATTGGTTGGAGTCATTTTTTTTGACTTTGACCAAGTTTTCATAAAAACATAACAATATTTATCAAAATAGAAGCTATATAATGAAAATATATGTCATCAAGAATCTAATGACACTAATTTGATGGCATAAATGTTGGTGTCTTTTTATATAAACATGGTCAAATTTTAAAAATTTGACTCTCTAAGATAGTTGGAAATACACTCTTTTAAAGATGGAGGGAGTATATATCAATTCTTATATTGTTAGTTGGTTCAAAATATTCAAGCATTGATACACTTCTATATGTACCACAAAATCTAAGCAAGGATATTTAGTGATCATCTTTAAAAAACAACTTTTGACAGAGCACCCATCACAATGAATTCATTATCTTACATCCCCTCCTGCAGATTTAACAAGACAAGCCAACTTAGGCCTCTACATACACACGTTCCCTGATAGCTAAAAGAAAACACTCCTCTCCATGCAGGCAACCATCACTTTGATGATCATAACTGCTTAGGCGCTCGGATACAGGTGCTGAAGTATCGGAGGAAACAAAGGATTCTGAATATGGCGAGAATGAGCAAACGAAGGATTCTAAGCATGGCAAACAAGAGCAAACAAATTCTTGATTTGTCATCTTACTTAATTGATTACTTCCTCTCAGACGTGTACCATGATTTGATTAGAATTTATTTGTAGGTTTAAACGGTCAGAATTATTTTTCTGGCATGTACAATTCTCATGGATGAGAAGTTGAAAACATATAACTGAAGGGCCCCTATAATGATACAACCGAATTTCCCCCATACTTTTTATTGATGTGTTTATCCCCGAGCCATTTTGGACAGATTAGTTATGTTTCTTCGTAGGTTTATAGCCAGATGTGTGTGTGCTATTGTGCTCCATCGTGTCCTCAATGATGAAGAAATGGAATCGGCAATGCCTAAAGAGTACTCCACCCCAATCATTGTGGGTTAGGCTTTCGATATTCTTGCAAGTTTTTCGTAGTTTACATCATTTAAGTTATGCAATAAATAGGCAAACAAATTACCTACAATATGGATATTTATATCAATTTTCTGGAGAATTTTCAAGAAATTTCATTAGGAACATTACTTTTTGAGATTTTCCTAATGATCTTTCTTGACTAAAGTGGACAAGAAAAAAAGACAATAACCTGTGTTATGACACATAGTTTGCTTCTTGATTCAGAAGATGGATATGTTGCATAGAAGATCACTAGGCTACCTAAAGAATATAATTCAAGAGAAGGTTAACTCTTCTATAAAACTAAGGAAAAGTACACTTGGAAACCTAAGGAAAATATTTTCATAATAACAAATCTAGCCGCGCGAATGCGCGGGCAACCCTGCTAGTTATACATATTGTCATATCTTATTTGTTCCTATTATCAGTTGTGCTCAAAATATCCAAAGTTAGCAAAGGTCATGCTCATACTTTGAATGTTTCTATTTGATTTCACCAAGGCATGATCATAAAAGTTTCAAAATGATCATAGTTATTTTTATTCAAATAGTTTGAACTATTTAATGTAATGTAAATGAGTTTAGTGTTGTTATATCTCATATAGTTAATAAGTTACAATTTTAATAAGAATGTGTTGCTTTTATGCACTTTAGACCTTGTGGTTTACCAATTTTGGTAACAAGTTTAAGAGTGAATTAAATTATACCCACATGTACTGGCTATTTGTTTAAGTAGTTAAACTCTATTGTAAACTCCTCAAATCAACTTGGTACTAGGGTAGTCTCCCCTACTTCTGAGTTTGTGGGTTTAAATCCTAAAGTATCATCTCAAGAGATGAGAATGATACTGGATTTGATATAGACTCTCTCCTCTTATCTTGGAGATGAATGGATTTAGATGTGAAAGATTATGATAATCAACATATAAGAATAAAGTAGATTAAGAGTCAAGGTAAGACTTGTGTTGTCTTCCTTTAGGCTAGGAATGGCTTCAATGATTTAGGTTTAAGGAATACCATGTGATCATGGTAGGATTGGATATAAGGTCCTAAGGTGATGTGTTAGCATATTAATTATTCCTCACATTCCTCTCTTTTAGTTGTTGCACTTATCTCTACCCAAAACAAGATTGTTAACAAGGGTCATGTTGGAGTTTATCGCAGTTTAGTTGATGAGCTACTTCAGTTCCACCAACTTAAGAGAAACTTCAATCACTTTGACAAGTTTTATTTCAAAGTGTGAAAATTTTCTAGATTTTCTATGCATGAATGTAATGCACACTTCTGTGTTCTCTCTATTTCTAGCCTCACATCCTGGGATGTTACAAAAAATCAAGGCAAAAAATGCAAACTAAATGCAGTAGCAGAAAAAGAGAACACTCGTTGAACGATAAGAGTGAAAAATAGAGTGTTCTTGGCAAATGAAAATGAGTACATCTCCTCCAAAAGAAATTTGTTGGGTTCCAACCATTTATTGCAGCAAACAAAACTAAACTAAACTGAAAACTAAAACAACCGACGCTCCAAGAAAAACGCATAGTGCATGAAGCAATAAAAATATAGTGTGTTGAAAGGTGACCTGATTTTTGCCAATGAAGAAGGGGTCCCTCAGGGGCATCCCCAAGCTTTGACTCTTGTACTTCTTGGATATTTCTTGGGGTGACATGGGCATCCACAAGCTTGAGATTTTGTCCATTCTTCAACTCATCTCATCATTCTCTAATCCCTACACTTGAAACTTCCTTCATACAAAACTCAACACAATTCTATTAGCAACATTACTGTAAGCATAATAATGAATCACCCCTTTTTGCTTTAGGTTTCAACTCAAAACCACCACATATAAAGCATATACTACTGTAGCAACTTCCCCAAAAGTTCCGTGATCAAAAGAGCTAAAAAAGAAAGCGTTCGAGAGGTAAACACGAATAGTGGCAGAAATCTGTCAAAACAGAACAGCTGACAACGGTCAATTTTTTAACGGGATTTATGTTGCTCAAATCAAAAAGTGTTCAACTAATGAAAGTTTGGAAATAACCTAAGGAATACGCAAAAAAAATAGCAGGTCAAAAAAATATACAGAGAATTTTCACAAATTTTTAAAGTGCAGTACAAAAATCTGTTTCAGGACAGCAACTTCCCCAAATCTTACCTCACTCAAATTAGAGGTTTCTCTTGGAACAACAATGAAATAAAAATAATAAGGAGAGGTTATTACAGTAGTAATAACTTCCAAGACTCAAATAAAAGAAAAATAACTGAAAAGAAAATATTGGGTTATCTCCCAAGAGTGTTTTTCTTTAACGCCTTTGAGCTAGGCGCAGAAAGTGCAAATCAAGTATTTTCGAAAGAAGCATTAAGATCAATTGCAGAAGTCTTTTCAACAATAAATTGAATTGTGTCCAAATGAGTTTTTGAAGATCCTTTATGATCACGCTTTGGTACACTACTTTCATCAAAAAGATTTTTTGGACAAATCCAATCGAAATTCTTTTCCAAAGCTTCATGCATTCCTACTAGTTTGCAAGGTATTGGTACTTTGAAATCTTCTTTGGTTGTACCAACAACTTTGACATGCGAACCAAGCATATTAAAATGCTCGAAAACTTTCCTAGCTTCAATAACAACATCGCTAAATTCTCTATGCAAAGTTTCCAAGATAAAATCTTTCTTTTCGGAGTCTTCAATATCATGAAGCTTAAGAAACATGTGTTGCATAAAAGGATTAAGGCTAATGAACCTAGCTTCCAATATGTGAACTAAATAAGCAGCAGCAATTTCATAACTAGGAGCAAGCTCAGCCAAAGATTTTTCCTCAACATTTTTATGCATACTAATATGATTAAAGAACTCCTCGATGTTACTTTTCTCAATAATAGAACCACTACCTACTGAGAGGTCCTCCAAAACGTACTTAGGGAACATCATGATGCACTAAAAGTAATAAAGTAATAACTATAAAGGAAACTAATTTTTTTGTGTTTTTGATAAAACGATGCAAGTGAAAATAAAGTAAAGCAAAACAATAAACAAAGTAAAGGATGTGCATGTGAAATTCCCCTTGCAGAAGTCTTCTTTTCCCCGGCAACGGCGCCAAAAAATTAGCTTGATGCGGGCAGATAACCACCCAGTTGGGAACCCCAAGAGGAAGGTATGATGAGTACAGTAGCAAATTTTCCCTCAGTAAGAAACCAAGGTTTAAACGTCCAGTAGGAAAAAGCCAAACTCAAGAAGGTGATGCTTGCTAGCTTCGTGACACTCCAAAAAGGGTGCCGTTTATGATACTTGTTAGTGCGTCTTCAATTAGTAGCACCGCAGAACTTGCACACAACACAACCAAGTACTTTGCTCCCAACTTACGATGAGGTTGTCAATCTCACCGGTTTGCTGTAAACAAAGGAATAAGCGTATCGAGTGGAAAACAATAGTAGTATGCGAGAAAGTAAACAATGCGAGTAAAGTAAACAGGTGATAGCAATGTAAAGGAAATTGGACCGGGGTCCATAGTTCACTAGTGGTGTCTCTCCATAAAATAAATAACACATGTTGGGTAAACAAATTATAGTTGAGCAATTGATAGAATAAAGATAACGTGCATATGTCAAGAGGATCACTATGAGATTTACTCTGGGCATTACAACAAAATACATAGACCGCCATCCAACTACATCTATGACTAATAATCCACCCACGGGGAATCGTCCGAGGACCCCGTGAATATTAAGTTGCAAACAACAGATAATTGCATTAAGCAAAGTGCGTAATGTAAACAAAGCATATGTCCTTGGACATAAGAATGTTGTTTTCTCCCTAGTGGCAACAGCACATCTACAACCTTAGAGGTTTCTGTCACTCCCCCAGATTCAATAGAGGCATGAACCCAACTATCGAGCATAAATACCCCCTCTTGGAGTCACTAGTATCTACTTGGCCAAGATAGCTACTAACAACGGAGAGCATGCAAGATCATAAACAACATAGAGATAACATAAGATAAATTTCAGAACAGCAACTTAATCGTAACACCAATATTCATCAGATCCCAACAAACACAACATGTAGAATTACATAACGGTGATCTTGATTATGTAAGGTAGCTCACGAGATCTAAACATGAAGCACATGGTGGATAAGACAACCATCTAGCTACTGCTATGGACCCATAGTCCAAGGTAGACTACTTAATCATCACGCCGGAGGCAAGCATGGCGATGAAGATGACCTCCGGTGGTGATTCCCCTCTCCGGTAGGGTGCCAGGAAGAGCTTCTGTACTCTCCCGATCTCAGGTCGACGATAGTGGTGGATCGCGATGTGTTTCTGGAAAATTGATTAGGTGTTTAGGTTTTTCCCGTTGGAGGGTCTTTATAGGCAAAGGGGCAGCGTCAGAGGTGGACCAGGGTGGCCTCACACATAGGGGGCGCGGCTAGGGGCTGGGCCGCGCCGCCCTGTTGTGTGGCTAGCCCGTGGCCCCCCTCCATCTCTTCTTTGTTCTTCTGGAAGCTTCGTTAAATAATAGGAGGTTCGGCTTTTGTTTCATCCAATTCCAAGAATATTTCCTATGTAACTTTCCTGAAACACAAAAATAGCAGAAAACAGGGAACTGCACTGTGGCATCTTGTTAATAGGTTAGTTCTGGAAAATGCATAAAAACGCCATGAAGTGTAACAAAACACTAAGCAAATAGTGTAAAAACAAGCATGGAGCATCAAAAATTATAGATACGTTTGAGACGTATCAACTGGCTACGTTCAGTCAATAAGGACCTAGTCACATGTGAGTGCACCGATGCTGAGAAGGTGCGATTCACTGCCCATTTGCTTGAAGGGCCAGCAGCTTTGTGGTGGAAGACTTACCAGATCACTCATTCAATAGATGGTCTAGACTGGGACACTTTCAGAGACGGTTTTCATAATGCCCACATATCTTCGGGCACTATGAATATGAAGAAGGATGAGTCCGCAGCTTAAGGCAGGGTGGAAGGACTCTGAAAGAGTATATGGATGATTTATGTGCTCTGTCTAGGTATGGTCCTGATGACATAGATACTGATGCAAAGAGGAAGGAAAAATTTCTCAATGGACTCAAGGGAGAACTCAAGATACCCTTGTCAGTGGCTTATGCACCCAACTATCAGACTTTGCTTGATCAGGCCATCACACTGGTGATATCCCACAAGTATAGGGGATCGTGTGTAGCCTTTTCGATAAGTAAGAGTGTCGAACCCAATGAGGAGCTAAAGGTAAGATAAATATTCTCTCAAGTTCTATCAACCACTGATACAACTCTACGTACACTAAACATTTGTATCATCTAGGAAATAAAACTAGAGCAATGATTCGGGTATGAGAGATAGCTTTGTAGGATAATAAATACAAGAAAGTAATTGTTAGTGCTGCAGCAATAAGATATACTAAGTAACCATAAACTAATAGTACATGAGTGTGGAAAAGTGGTGGTAATGGTGGTGGCTTTGTCTAAGTTTAATTAGTGAATAAATCGGGTTCATTGTCTTCGATGTAGTTTTCTATGCGGGAGAGGCTAAATATACAAGCACTTCACTACTTGGAAATACAAGTACTATATGATTGGATTGTTAGCAAGCATCCGCAAATACTAACAATGCATTAAGGTTTCCTCAACCATAACCTTAAGTTAATGGTCCTCTTACTCCCATACGTGCAACGTTCTGGTTCGCGTCCTCAGGTTTCTGTCACTCCGGCAGAACTACCCCCTTCCTTTTGCACATACTACTAAACCCAAGATGTTTAATCCATACGCGCATAAATATAATGGACACCAAAGGATAGTACCATATCAATATACAACTCTAATGAACTAAAGACATTCAACAAATCAATCTAAGAACAAATAAACTATGGAAACATGATATAGATCATAGGATAAATATTATAGCATCAAACACCATGTTTACATAGGATGGTACACAGGTGTGTGGGAGGATGAACCACTGCATATGTGATGGAGATAGCGGTGAAGATGGTGGAGAGGAGCAGCGAGGGTGCGGGCGGCAGCGGCGCGGGCGGCGCGGGCGGCGGCGCGGGGGACTCCTTCCCCGCCGCCGGCATCATGGGGGAGCGCCACCCCTTAGCCCCCTTCCTTCATGGCTTCATGGGAGCCCACCCCCATGGAGATGGGATCCATGGGGGAGGCTAAAACGTGGCTCTGGTGGCTGCAAATTTGTGGGTGGAGGTGTCCCCCACGAGCTAGGGTTCCTCCCTTTATATAGTCTCTCGGATTCCCGTCTCCCCATCTTGGGCTGCAATGGAGCAGGCTTAGCTCGGCCGTCCGGACTCGGAATCAGGTGAATTTTATGTACAAAACGTTCGTCGTGAAATTCCCTACAACTTTGTAATTGAAGATTTTTCCGTTTGATGCCGTCTTTGACCCGTAACATGACCATCTTCTAAAAGAGTTCTGGCACAGATTTCTGAAAAGTCCCAATTTGACTCCAACAAGGTTTGCACTTGTATTCTTGGTAATTCCTACACATCAAAGTGTAAAACAAGAATATTGTGCACTTTTGTAACTATTAGTAGGTTAGTCCAAATAAATCATAAAAGTGTCACAAAGTGTAGACAAAATATATAGCAATTGGTGTAAAACAAGCATAGAGCATCAAAAATTATTGATACGTTTGCAACGTATCAATATCCCCAAGCTTAACTCCTGCTCATCCTCGAGTAGGTAAGTGATAACAAAAGAATAATTTTTGAGGTGACATGCACCATCATAATCTTGATCATCTAAGTAAAGCATTGAGTGCTGGGATCAAAGAACTTAAAACATGGGCATAAGAGACATAATCTTGACAATAAAAACTTAGCAACCATGTTATAACATAAAAGGAAACACAAATGAAAGATCATGAATAATGAAACAATAAAAGTCAAATATGTGTTCAAATCATATGGAAAAACATAATAAGTGGTTTTCAGTTTGTCTTTCATGGAATAGCAAAACATAAATGCATAGGACACCTTTAAGTTTAAAAGGGCGACTAGATACAAATAATTTAAGAACAAGTGAAACCATAATCATAAATCAAACAATGATAAACTTTGGGACTATGCACATTAAACTTAGAATGACAACTATGCTCTCTTAGATAGTGCATAAAGGTAGAAGGTGGAGACTCAATATAAAAGTAAAAGAAAGGCCCTTCGCAGAGGGAAGCAGTGATTAAACATGTGCTACAGCTTTTCATTTGTAAAACAGAGAGATAAAAATTTGATTTTGAGAGGTGGTTGTCTTTGTCAACGACTGGCAATGGGGTTCTTACTATCTTCCATACAAAAATGAGCAAGTTTTTTAGAGAGAGATTGGCACTTTTATGTTTTATAAATCTTGGCACTCCTTCCCACCTTTTTTTCCTTTCACATACCATGGAGGAGTGCCTTTTTTCCCCTTTTTCTCTTTTTTTTGGAATAAAACAATATGGAAGATAGCAAATCCGACCACTACGTCCCCATAAGCTAAAAATAGTGTCACAAAATGAGAAGTATTTTGAAGGTTTTTTTTTAAAGGTAGCACATAAATTTTTTACTTGGAATGGCTTGCAAATACCATGCATAGAAATTTATAGTAGACACATTGGAATAACTTAGTTTTTAGGAGTTGGATGCACGAGTAGTGCTCATACTCAGTACAAAATGAGGGCTAGCAAAAGACTGGGAGCGACCAACTAAGAGAGCAATAACAGCCATAATTATGCAAAGCGACAAAGCAACATTAAAAGAAGCATAAGATGGCATCAAAAGTCAAAAACTAAATGATCATAGAGGCTTATGGCGACTTTGTATGAGTCTAACATATGTAAGCTTGCACCAAGTCAACCCAAATAAAGCATCAAGGAGAAAACCAAAATAATGCTTCCAAATAATAAAAATAACACATGATGTTTTCAAAGGCTCATTAAGCAATCTCAGTCATTTGAGACAAGTCATGCTACAGTAAAAATCACTAAACATACTATCAAAAAGACATCAAGCATGACATGCAAAAGTCTAAGCCGCAGTCTAAACAAGCTCCTTTTTGTACCACTTTTTTGCATAAATCTTTTTCTCTTTTCCAACACCATTCGAACTTTTTTAACTCAACTCTTTTGATGAAAGCCAATATGGTCCAGAGGCAAAAATACACCTTGATAAAAAGATATAAGAAGATCTGAACAAAAATCAAGGTAAAAACTAAAAACTAAACGTAGTAGCAGAAAAAGAAGAACACTCATTGAACGATAAGAGTGAAAAACTGAGTGTTCTTGGCAAATGAAAACGAGTACATCTCCTTCAAAAGAAATTTGCTGGGGTCCAACCATTTATTGTAGCAAACTAAACTAAACTAAACTAACCTGAAAAATAAAACAACTGACACTCCAAGAAAAATGCATAGTGCATGAAGCAATAAAATATAGTGTCTTGAAAGGTGACCTGATTTTTGTCGATGAAGAAGGGGTGCCTCGGGGGCATCCCCAAGCTTTGACGCTTGTACTTCTTGGATATTTCTTGGGGGTTGCATGGGCATCTCCAAGATTGAGCTTTTGTCCATTCTTCAACTCATCTCATCATTCTCAAATCCCTACACTTGAAAACTTCCTTCATACAAAACTCAACACAATTCTATTAGCAACATTAGTGTAAGCATAACAATGAATTAACCTCTTTTGCTTCAGGTTTCAACTCAAAATCACCACATATAAAGCATATACTACTGTAGCAACTTCCCCGAAAGTTCCGTGATCGAAAGAACTCAAAAAGAAAGCGTTCGAGAGGCAACAATGAATAGTGGTAGAAATCTGTCAAAACATAATAGCTGACAAAGATCGATTTTTTAAGGGATTTTCTGTAGCTCAAATCAATAAAAGATTTTCAGAGATTTTTCACTAATTTTTACAGTACAGTACAAAAATCTGTTTTAGGACAGCAACATCCCCAAATCTTACCTCACTCGAATTAGAGGCTTCTCTTGGCACAACAACAGAATAAAAAGGATAAGGAGTGGTTATTACAGTAGTAATAACTTCCAAGACTCGAATAAAAGAAAAAGTACTAAAAATAAAACAATGGGTTATCTCCCAAGAGTGCTTTTCTTTAACGCCTTTGAGCTAGGCACAAAATAGAGAACCAAACAAAGAAGCAAAACAAAGGAACTATTTTTGTTGTTTTCAATTTATAAGTTAAAGTAAAGAAGCAATAAAAACAAAATAAAGAGCCTAATAAAACTAAAGAAGATAAAACCAAGATATATAAAAGCAACTATAATACAAGTTAACACAATACATATCATGTGGATGGGTAATATAGAGTATGAAGGAGACAACCTCATGTTAGTTGATGAATAGGGGGATGACTCGGGCATCCCCAAGCTTAGATGATTGTATCTTCTTGAATATATTCTTGGGATGCACCTAAACATCCCCAAGCTTGAGCTCTCGTGTCTTCTTGTTCATCTCATATCACCATATTGATTAGAACTTATAAGCTATATCCATATAAAACTTCACAAAACTCATTAGTAGGGTTAGTACTCATTAAATAAAATCCACTAATTTTCAAGCATTGACAAGTTTCATAATCTATACTCAACATTAGCCACTGTATATACTAAGGTATTCATGATTTCCGTTGTCCGTCGAAAAACTAATGAAACTAATAGCACCAAGTACAATATTGAATAAACTAAGAAATCTGTCAAAACTGAACAGTCTGTAAAGATGACACTCAACAAGATAGTTAAGTAGCTCAAATCGTAAAACTCCAAATTAAAGAAAGACAGATCATAATCTCAGGTTTGTGCAAAAAAAATTCAGATCAAAACACTATTCTGAGATTTTTCACGATTTTTTATAGTGAAGCACAGAAATCTGTCTAAACAGAACAGTCGGTGAAAATCGAATTTTTTGAGACAGCTACGTAACTCAAATCAGAAAAAGTTAGTCTAATGAAAGAAAGATAATAAGCATTACTTTGCACTCAAGAAATTTCCGGTCAATATCACGTTCTAGTGATTTTAAACATTTTATACAGTGAAGCACAAAAAATCTATTTTTGGACAGCAAAGCAAAACTATCAATTTCCAAGTAACTAGGAACTACAATTATCACTTTACTTTTATGGTACAAAGGAATATGTACAATATATACAAGTTTTTAACTGAAAAGCTTCCATGGGAAGATTTGTTTTGGTTTCATAGGCATGAACACAAGTGTTCAAGGTCGACCCCCACTTAACCATTACTCATCTTTCTAATCACTTTCCTTTTTGAAAACATTTTTAGGTAACAAGTACAACTAATTTTTTTGTAATTTGCATTCCCTATCCATACAAAGATAGAGAAAAACTTAAAACTAAAAGTAAACAACTACTTAGAGATAAAGCAAACAAGTGCACACAAGAATATTCACCCACACGCTATTGCTCCCCGGCAACGGCGCCAGAAAAGGTCTTGATATCCCATAAGTATAGGGGATCGTGTGTAGCCTTTTCAATAAGTAAGAGTGTCAAATCCAACGAGGGTGTCAAACCCAACGAGGAGCTAAAGGTAGGATAAATATTCTCTCAAGTTCTATCAACCACTGATACAACTCTACGCACACTAAACATTTGTATCATCTAGGAAATAAAACTAGAGCAACAATTCGGGTATGAGAGATAGCTTTGCAGGATAATAAATACAAGAAAGTAATTGTTAGTGCTGCAGCAATAAGATATACTAAGTAACCATAAACTAACAGTACCATGAGTGTGGAAAAGTTGTGGTAATGGTGGTGGCTTTGTCTAAGTTCAATTAGTGAATAAATCGGGTTTATTGTCTTCGATGCAGTTTTTTATGCGGGAGAGGCTAAATATATAAGCACTTCACTACTTGGAAATACAAGTACTATATGATTGGATTGTTAGCAAGCATCTGCAAATACTAACAATGCATTAAGGTTTCCTCAACCATAGCCTTAAGTTAATGGTCCTCTTACTCCCATACGTGCAACGTTCCGGTTCGCGTCCTCAGGTTTCTGTCACTCCGGCAGAACTACCCCCTTCCTTTTGCACGTACTACTAACCCCAAGATGTTTAATCCATGCGCACATAAATATAATGGACACCAAATGACAGTACCATGTCAACATACAACTCTAATGAACCAAAGACATTCAACAAATCAATCTAAGAACAAATAAACTATGGAAACATGACATAGATCATAGGATAAATATTATAGCATCAAACACCATGTTTACATAGGACGGTACAGAGGTGTGTGGGAGGATGAACCACTGCATATGTGATGGAGATAGCGGTGAAGATGGTGAAGAGGAGCAGCGAGGGCGCGGGTGGCAGCGGCGCGGGCGGCGGCGCGGGGGACTCCTTCCCCGCCGCCGGCATCATGGGGGAGCGCCGCCCCTTAGCCTCCTTCCTTCATGGCTTCATGGGAGCCCTCCCCTATGGAGATGGGATCCATGGGGAAGGCTAAAACGTGGCTCTGGTGGCTGCAAATTCGTGGGTGGAGGTGTCCCCCATGAGCTAGGGTTCCACCCTTTATATAGTCTCTCGGATTCCCGTCTCCCCATCTTGGGCCGCAATGGAGCAGGCTTAGCTCGGCCGTCTGGACTCGGAATCAGGTGAATTTTATGTATAAAACGTTCACTGTGAAATTCCCTACAACTTTGTAATTGAAGAGTTTTCCGTTTGATGCCGTCTTCGACCCGTAACGTGACCATCTTCGAAAAGAGTTCTGGCACAGATTTCTGGAAAGTCCCAATTTGACTCAAATAAGGTTTGCACTTGTATTCTTGGTAATTCCTACACATCAAAGTGTAAAACAAGAACATTGTGCACTTTTGTAACTATTAGTAGGTTAGTCCAAATAAATCATAAAAGTGTCACAAAGTGTAGACAAAATATATAGCAATTGGTGTAAAACAAGCATGGAGCATCAAAAATTATTGATACGTTTGCAACGTATCAACTGGACAACAACATCAGGAAGGAAGAGAACCGTAAGAGGAAGTTCAGTGGTAACAAGACTCATGTGGAACCATTCCACAAGAAGCACCACTCATTTGAGAGCAGTGGATATGGTGGTTCGCACAAGCATGGTGGCCATTTCAGCAAGGGAAATGGTAGTAACTTCAATGGCCATAAGCACAATGGAGGATTCAAGGGAAACCACTCCAATGGTCATCACAATGGACATAATGGTCAGCATCACCATAACTCAGAAGCTAAGAAGGACCTCTCACACATCACCTGTTACAATTGCAAGAAGAATGGACATTATTCCACAAGCTGCCCTGAGAAGTCTGATAAGCTTGCCAAGCCCAATCCATTTCAGAAAGGACAGATGAACCACATTTATGTGGAAGAAGTGATGAATGAACCTGATGCAGTAATGGGTATGTTTCCTCTAAACTCAATTACAACATTGGTTTTATTTGACACTGGATCATCACATTCATTCATATCAAGAACTTTTGCAACTAAAAATGGGTTACCCACTGAAAACATAGGAAAGACAATTAAAGTGAGTTCCCTAGGTGGAGAAATGTTAGTCAATGCCGGATGTAGGCAACGGATTCTAGAAATTGGTAGATATAAGTTTCTAACCCATTTAGTAATTCTAGACTCGCAAGGTTTAGATGTCATCTTGGGTATGTATTGGATGACTATCTATGGAGGAGTCATAGATTGTGTGAATAGAGCAATAACACTCACCACCCTAGAAGGGAAGAGAATTAGATACAAGTCTAATTTGCAGTTTCAGGATATTAGGCTAAACCATCTTAAGGGGGGTAGCCTAGAGGAAGTGCATATAGTGAAAGAATATCCAGATGTTTTCCTTGATGAGCTACCAGGAATGCCACCTGATAGAGATGTGGATTTTCTCATAGATTTGCAACCAGGCACTGGCCCAATAGCAAAGAGACCTTACCCTATGTCCACTGATGAGTTGAAAGAACTCAAGAAGCAACTGGAGAAACAGTTAGGAAAAGGATTCATTAGAGAAAGCTCATCCTCATGGGGAGCACGAGTCCTATTTGTTGAGAAGAAGGATAAGAGTCAGCATTTAGGGATGGACTATCGTTCGTTGAATGAGGTGACAATCAAAAACAAGTACCCACTACCAAGAATCAATGACTTGTTTGATCAGTTAGAAGGAGCCAGTGTGTTTTCCAAGATCAATCTTAGGTCTGGATATTTTTAGCTCAAAATTAGGGAACATGATATCCCCAAAACAGCCTTTGTCACTAGATATGGATCGTATGAGTATACAGTGATGCCTTTTGGTTTAACCAATGCACCGTCATACTTCATGAACATGATGAACAAAGTGTTCATGGAATTTCTAGATAAGTTTGTCATTGTCTTCATTGACGACATACTAATCTATTCAAAGAGCAATGAAGAACATGAAACACACCTTCGTGCAATATTGGAGAAGCTTCGAGAGCACAAGTTGTATGCTAAGTTCAGCAAATGTGAATTTTGGCTTAGCGAAGTAGGATTTCTTGGACACATCGTAACCAAGGGTGGAATTGCAGCTGATCCAGCCAAAGTGACTGCAGTGACAGAATGGGAACCACCTAAGAATGTTGGAGAAATTCGTAGTTTCTTAGGACTGGCCGGATACTACCGGAGGTTCATCGAGAACTTTTCAAAGATAGCCAAACCTATGACTGAGTTATTGAAGAAAGAAAAGAAGTTTGAATGGACTGAAGGATGTGAAAACAGTTTCCAAGAATTGAAGAAA
This sequence comes from Dactylis glomerata, assembly GCA_007115705.1. Classification (NCBI taxonomy): domain Eukaryota; kingdom Viridiplantae; phylum Streptophyta; class Magnoliopsida; order Poales; family Poaceae; genus Dactylis; species Dactylis glomerata. The sequence goes on from QXEO01000492.1 coordinate 2,102,745, forward strand.
GATTAATGTCTGCACCTATTCTGTGCTTACCTGATCTAGAGAAAGAGTTTCAAGTGTACTATGATGCTTCACGTTAGGGTTTAGGTAGTGTATTGATGCAAGGAGGCAGAGTAGTAGCTTATGCCTCTAGACAAATCAAGAATCATGAAATCAACTATCCCACACATGACCTTGAGTTAGCTTCAGTAATACATGCCTTGAAGACTTGGAGACATTACTTGATGGGAAGGCGATGTGAAGTCTCCACCGACCATAAAAGTTTGAAATACATCTTTACTCAGAAAGAACTAAATATGAGACAAAGAAGATGGTTAAAACTCATCAAGGATTATAATTTGAGTTTGCAATACCATCCTGGTAAAGCAAATGTGGTAGCCGATGCCTTGAGTTGTAAAGCCTATGTGAATTGTCTATCAACAGAAGTGTTGCCAGAAGACCTGTGTAATGGTTTGAGAGACCTTAGCTTGGAAGTAGTACCGAAAGGATTTGTAGCATCACTAGTAGTACAACCTACACTAATGGACAAAATATGAAAAGCTCAGAAAGGTGATAAAGAGCTAGAGAAGATTAGAGAAGATATGAAAGAGGGCAAAGCTAAAGGTTTTAGAGAAGATGAACAAGGAACCATCTGGTTTGAGAAGCGTATTTGTGTGCCCAATAACCCCGATCTTAGGAAACTGATCTTCCAAGAAGCTCATGAGACACCATACTCTATTCATCCTGGTAATACCAAGATGTACATGGACGTGAAAGAAAGATTCTGGTGGAGTAATATGAAGTGAGATGTTGCTGAATATATATAGCCAAGTGTGATGTGTGCAGTAGAGTAAAGGCTGAACATCAGAAACCAGCTCAACCACTGAGAGTGCCAGACTGGAAATGGGATCAAATTGGAATAGACTTCATCATTGGATTACCCTGAAAAAAATCAGGGTATGATTCAATTTGGGTAGTAGTTGATCATTTGACCAAGATAGCTCATTTTATACCAGTGCCAAGTTGGCAGATATTTACATGAAGAGGATTGTGTGCCTTTATGGTGTTCCAAAGCGTATTGTGTCAGATAGAGGAACCCAATTTACATCTCACTTCTGGAAACAACTTCATGAGTCTTTGGGAACTAGGTTAGAATTCAACACAACATTTCACCCACAGACAGATGGTCAAACTAAGAGAGTAAACCAGATTTTGGAAGATATGTTGAGAGCATGTGCCCTAGACTATGGATCTAGCTGGGACGACAACTTACCTTACGCAGAGTTTTCCTGCAACAACAGCTATCAAGCTAGTATAGAGATGGCACCATTTGAAGCTTTGTATGGCAAGATGTGTACTACACCTCTACTATGGAGTGGTGTCGGAGAACAAACTTTCTTCGTGCATGACATCAGACAAGAAGCTGAAGAGAAGGTTAGGTTAATCAAAGATAGATTGAAGATAGCCCAATCCCGATAGAAGAGCTACGCTGATAATAAGTGTAGTGACGTCACCTATGAAGTAGGAGATAGAGCCTATCTCAGAGTGTCACCCCTTCGTGGTGTCAAGAGGTTTGGAATCAAGGGTAAGCTAGCACCATGATTCATAGGACCATTCAAAGTTTTGTCTCGCAAGGGAGAAGTAGCATATGAATTGGAACTACCTGAGATTCTTTCAGCAATACACAACGTGTTCCACATTAGTCAGCTAAAGAAATGCCATCCAGAGATGTCCGAAACACCGTTGAGAGATACAGTACCCCTCAAAGAAGTTCAACTAGAAAGTAATTTGACCTACAAGGAGAAACCCATCAAGATATTAGAGACTGCAGAAAGAAATACACGCACCAAGACCATCAAGTTCTGCAAGGTGTAGTGGAGTCACCACACCGAGGAAGAAGCTACCTGGGAACGTGAAGATAGCCTTCGGGAAGATCACCCTCACCTATTTGCTAGCCTTCCCGAAGCTCGAGGGCGAGCTTCATCTTAAGGGGGTTAGTCTGTAACATCCCAAGTTTTTAAAATACAAAAATACATCATGCATTCATGGGATATTGCATAAGTGTGATTCATATAAAGTTTTGAAACATATTTAATCAAATATTACTGCCCCATTTACCTTTATTACAAGGTTCTGAAATAAATTAGTTTCAAAAAGTTTATAAATTAAATAACTCCATTTTTATATGGAAGCTATTGTGATTTTAGCAAATATCTTATTTACCAGATTGCACTATTTGGAAATATACAATGTTCTTAACTTTTTATTTTATCAAAAGCAATACTGTTTTTATTGCCTTTTAAATAAAATTAGAGAAACAAAGGATTTTTAGAAAGTTATTATTTAAATAGCATAACTTTCATATAAAAGTTATTTTATGTTTTGCAAATAATTTTATTTACAAAATAACACCAAATCTTAGTTTGTGTGTTTCAAACACATTATTTCAATTAATTATAGTTGATAGAAATGGGAAATTTACAATTCAAATAGTTTGTGTTAATTCAAAGCTTAAAAGAGAAAACATAAAATAAAGAAAACCAGCAGAACAAAAAAAAAAGAGGAATCAACCCAAATGGGCCGGCCCGAGGCAACAGCTGCCGAACCAGCCCAGGAAGTCAAGCCCGCAACCTTTCCTCTCTATCTCACTGCCAGGCATGGCCTACTTGTCATATTCTTCTTCTCCAACCGCCCTCCCCTTTTTTTGGAACCAACGCCCTCTCTCTCTCTCTCTGGTATTTCGAAACCGACGCCCCGCTCTCTCCCTACTCCCTCCCGCATGCCAAAATCTCTCGGCACTCCCTTCTCCATCCTCTCCTTTCCCTCTCCACGAACAGAGACGCCAAGCCCCGCAATTTCTCGCCGGAGCGTCGCAACAAGAACGACCACCGACGATGAAATCGTCGGGTACAGGGAGCCCAGACCTCCATTAATCTCCCCATACTCTCCTCTCTATCCCCACATACTCTAAATCTACTTTCTCGCCCATTTCATGCATCAAAGGTCGCTGGAGAGCGAATCCCGAGCCACCGCTGTTTAGAGCGTCTCCGTCCGCCATTTACCGTCAAACGAGGAAGCCCTCGACGTCACCGACCAAGCATATGACCTCGCTGGAGCTGTTCCCACCTCGTCCACCCCTCCGAAGACCTCTAGGACCATGGGATCCCCTTCGCCGTCGACTAGCAGTAAGCACCTCGCCGGACAACTGCCTCACCGGTGAGAAATTCCTCTCGGATCATCTCTGTCCCTCAGATCCTAATTGTACAGCTAGAATTAGAGAGCTTTACCGAATCGGTATAGTCCATTGAGAGAATGCCACGTAGCAAGTTAGTCATCCCCCAGACAATTTGAGTCAAACTCGAATCAAAATTCAAAATTCAAATTACAGAAAGTGTACTAAACTTGTAAAATGGATAGAAAATAATCTACTTGGCCAATATTACAAACTTGGTATCATTGGAATCCTAGAATTGTGTAGAACACAACTATGCAGAGAAACCATAGTGGTACTGTACAAGTTTTGAAGTGAAAATTAAATGGCATAAATGACTTATAAACACCATTTATTTAATAACTTTTGTTCTGTAAATCCAATTGCTACAAATTTGTAGTCTATGGATTCCCCAGAACATGTAGAACAATCTGGAATGAAAAAAATTCAAACTTGAAATGTGCACAAACTTGCTACTGTTAAATTTAACCAAATCACTATTTTGATCATCATTTGAATTATAAAAGCTATTTTGGAATGAAACCAATTGCAGTAGCTTCATATTAATGTTCTCTATCCAGTGGGTTCATAACCCAAATATTCAGAGAAATGCCAAACTAGAAACTTTTTAGGAAGCATTTGCTCAAATTCCAAATAACCAAATTGTCTATTGCTTTGCAAAATAATTAAAAGACTTTTCCAACACCACACTTGTTCTATAAACAGTAAGGTTCACTAAATACAACATTTTTACACACTACCTTATTGTGTGAAATTAAATTGACATTTGCATACATGCATACATGTCTATGGTTGCCATTTAGAAATAGTGTGTTCATGTTTATTTAATTTTGCTTGTATAGATTGTGAGCAGGAACAGAACAACTCCTGTGACTGCTGTGATTGTGCCGGTTGTTACCAAGGCAAGTGACACACATGCTTCTACCTATTTTACATATGCATTAGTGTTTTATAGTAGTGTGCATGATATGCTGGATTTCAAAGAGAAACTTTGCAATGCTAGATCCTAGTAGTGTATAGCCACCTCTGAACCCACCCCTGTTAGGTTGTAGTTTTAGTTGAAGAATTGATGACAATGCTATGATCACCTTGATGAAGTTGTTTTGTGAACAAATTAATAACTTCAACTAAAATGAAACACCTGGGTGGATTGGCATGTTGATGGAGGTGGAGTTGAGTGTCTTCTAGGGCCTCATACCTCCTAGAGGATGGAGTGAACCCCAGGAGAACACTTGTGGAATGCCACTTAGGATTAAAGAGGTTACCATGTCTTCCATGCTTTAGAGTACTTCTAGTGCAGCCTTATGACAATATGGGCTCTATCTTGACTGATTAAGATGTGAGGGTTCAACTTGTGTGCAAGATATGGGCTGGTAGAAGAATTATAGGTGGGAATGGATCTTGCCAGTATAGTTGCTCTCTCCTTCTGAAAGGTCCTGTCTCATTCTTCTCTCTGGGTAGAATGAGTCTTAAGGTAAAAGTGCACAATCCATGCAGGGTGCCAAACTAATCAATTAGCCGTGTCCCTGGTCATGGACAATTTGAGTCTTTAGACATGGAATGTACGGAAGAATCTCATCACCATTTCTGAATGATTAAAACTTGACTAGAAACCCCTAGGTTAGGGGCTCAGTACCATTCACTCCGAGGAGTGGTGGTTCCGTTGTTCCGACTTTGTTGAATTTTGCCCAGTGCTACATAACTTGCAACTATGTAGTATTTGGGGGTTATCTCGACCCTTGAAAAATAAAATTTTGAAAGAAAGTTTTAAGAAAGAATAGGACAAAATTCGCTTTATGCAAACTAGCCAAGAGATCCACCAGCCAAATATCATGTAGCTAGTTCTTTCACAACAGCCACCAAATATGTGTCATTTGCCAGTACATCATTGTACTGACCCCAATTTATGGGGCTGCATATTCAAATGTGTAGGATATTCCGATGAGGAGTAAGTGTTAGGATTTTGAGTCTACATACCAGCATGACTGCCTGTGGCGCATGGTGAAGATGGAGGCTCACTATTACCCTAGTTTCCATTGTGTTTGTGATGTGTCGAACTCTATTATTTGAGGTAGTCCATGTGACTAAGCTGGTTTGTAAGATTTGAAGACTTATGTATCTGGATCCACGTTGTAATATTTGATACTATGCAATAAATACTTTATTTTGTTCCGTGGTGCTATCAGTGATCTAGGGAATAGCACTTAACACAGGTGTTCCACCTTGATCCAAAGGTGGGGCATTACAAGGAGAAAGAAACTAACTTCAGAAGGTTGATGCCAGCTAGCTTTGCAACACTCCAGACAATGGCGCCAGAGAGGTTGTCGGCGTGTAGCTTTTCACCAGCAGCAACGTGGAACCTGCACACAACACAACCAAGTACTTTGTCCCAACTCACAGTGAGGTTGTCAATCTCACCAGTTTACTGTGAACAAAGGATTAAGCGTATCGAGTGGTAAAAGATAGTAGTTTGCAAGAAAGTAAATAAATCAAGTAAATTGTAAACGGTAGTAGCAATGTAAAAGAATCGACCGGGGTCCACAGTTCACTAGTGGCATTTCTCCATAAGATAAATAATAACATGCTGGGTAAACAAATTACAGTTGGGCAATTGATAGAATAAAACTAGCATATATATGTCATAAGGATCACTATGAGATTTACTCTGGGCATTACAACAAAATACATAAACTGCCATCTAACTGCATCTATGACTAATAATCCACTCACCGGGAGTCATCCGAGTACCCGTTGAGTATTAAGTTGCGAACAACATATAATTGCATTCAGCAAAGTGTGTAATGTAAACAATACGAATGTCCTCGAACACAAGATTGTTATTTTCTCCCTAGTGGCAACAGCACATCTACAACCTTAGAGGTTTCTGTCACTCCCCCAGATTACTAGAGGCATGAACCCAACTATCGAGCATAAATACTCCCTCTTGGAGTCACTAGCATCTACTCGGCCAAGATATCTACTAGCAACGGAGAGCATGCAAGATCATAAACAACATAGAGATAACATAAAATATATTTCAGCACATCAACATGGCATAGTATCAATATTCATCGGATCCCAACAAACACAACATGTAGAATTACACAAAGATGATCTTGATCATGATAGGCAGCTCACAAGATCTAAACATGAACCACATGGTGGAGGAGACAACCATCTAGCTACTGCTATGGACCCGTAGTCCAAGGTAGACTACTCACTCATCGCACCGGAGGCAAGCATGGCGATGAAGACCTCTGGTGGTGATTCCTCTCTCCGGTAGGGTGCCGGGAAGAGCTTCTGGACCCTCCCGATCTCAGGTCGATGACGGCGGTGGATTGCGATGTATTTCTGGAAAATTGATTGGGTGTTTAGGTTTTTCCCATCGAGGAGAATATATAGGCGTAAGGGCGGCGTCAGAAGGTGGACCAGCGGAAGGGCGGTGTCAGGAGGTGGACCAGGGGTCTCACCGCTAGGTGGCGCGGGCCAGGGGCAGGCCGCACCACCCTAGGGTGAGCCTGCCCTATGCCCCTCTCCATCTCATCTTTGGTCTTCGTGAAGCTTCGATAAAAATAGGAGGTTTGGCTTTTGTTTCGTCCAATTCCAAGAGTATTTCCTATGTAGCTTTTCTGAAAACACAAAAATAGCAGAAAATAGGGAACTGGCACTGTGGCATCTTGTTAATAGGTTAGTTCAGAAAATGCATAAAAATGCCACAAAGTGTATCAAAACACAAAGCAAATGGTGTATAAACAAGCATGGAGCATAAAAAATATAGATACGTTTGAGACGTATCAAGCATCCCCAAGCTTAACTCCTGCTTGTCCTCGAGTAGGTAAGTGATAACAAAAAAATAATTTTTGAGGTGACATGCACCATCACAATCTTGATCAACGATGTAAAGCATTGAGTGTTGAGATCAAAGTACTTAAAACATGGGCATGAAAGACATAATCTTGATAATAGAAACTTGGCAACCATGTTATAACATGAAAAGTAACACAAACGAAAGATCATGAGTAATGAAACATTGAAAGTCACGTGTGTGTTTCAATCATATAGAAAAACATATCAAAGTTGTTTTCAACTTGTCCCTCATGGAGTAGCAAAATATAAATGCATAGGACACCTTCAAGTTTAAGAGGGTGACTAGATACAAATAATTTAAGAACAAGCAAAACCATAATCATGAATCAATCAATGACAAATTTTGGAACTATGCACATTATACTCAGAATGACAACTATGCTCTCTTAGACGGTGCATAAAGGTAGAAGGTGAAGACTCAAGATAAAATTAAAAGAAAGGCCCTTTGCAGAGGGAAGCAGTGATTGCAAGTTTTATAAACCTTCAAAAATTATGGTACTTACTAGCTTTGAGCTCTCATTGCCCCCATTATAGGCATCTTCAATGGTTAAGGTTAATGTGAGTACAATTATGAAGCATATGCTTAATAAATCATAAGTTGAAAACCTCGTATCCCATGAAGTACGAATACCCAAACTTCATGCTACTTTGCTTAGGTCCCAAGCAAGTTCTTGTCATTGTAAGCATACACGTATCATCGAGAACCGCCAACGGGGTACCTCCTGCCCGATGACATGGAACAAGCCCACATCAAAAGGATAAGACAAACAGACAATGAACACCTCGACATCTCTTTTATTTGCCATTGGTATAGTTTTTTATTGTGAGATGCATCGTCGAATGTCCACTATGGGCATGCTATAAATTTTCATCATGAATGATGCATGGCTTAGATTAGCGGCTGATACGTCTCAAACGTATCTATAATTTTTGATGCTCCATGCTTGTTTTTACACCATTTGCCTATTGTTTCGTTACACTTAGTGGCACTTTTATACATTTTCCGGAACTAACCTATTAACGAAGTGCCACAGTGCCAGTTTCCTGTTTTCTGCTATTTTTGTGTTTCAGAAGTGATACACAGGAAATATTCTCGGAATTGGACGAAACAAGTTCCTGAAGTCATATTTCACGGGGAAGCTCCCAAACATCCGAAGACCTGATGGAGGGGGGCCACGTGGCCCCCACACACAGGGGCGGCGCGGCCTACCCCCTGGCCGCGCCGGGCCCGTGTGAGGGGCCGTGGCCCCTCCTCTAACATCGCCCTTTCACCTATAAGTACCCCCTGACGAGAAAAACCTAAGGGCCCGATCGGTTTTCCAGAATACATCGCGATCCGCCGCCGCCGTCGACCCGAAGATCGGGAGGGTCCAGAAGCTCTTCCCGGCACCCTGCCGGAGAGGGGAATCGCCACCGGAGGTCTTCTTCATCACCATGCTTGCCTCCGGAGCGATGAGTGATTAGTCTACCTTGGACTATGGGTCCATAGCAGTAGCTAGATGGTTGTCTTCTCCACCATGTGCTTCATGTTTAGATCTCATGAGCTGCCCTACATGATTGAGATCACCGTTATGTAATTGTATGATGTTGGTTTGTTGGGATCCGATGAATATTGGTGTTTATGATTAAGTTGCTGTACTGAATTATATCTTTTGTTATCTCTATGTTGTTTATGATCTTGCATGCTCTCCGTTGTTAGTAGCTATCTTGGCCGAGTAGTTGCTAGTGACTCCAAGAGGGGGTATTTATGCTCGATAGTGGGTTCATGCCTCTATTTCACCTGGGGGAGTGACAGAAACCTCTAAGGTGGTAGATGTGCTGTTGCTACTAGGGAGAAAACAACATTCATATGCTTAAGGGCATATGCTTTGTTTACATTACACACTTTGCTTAATGCAATTATCTGTTGTTTGTAACTTAATACTTTCGGGGTGTTCGGATGATATCCCTGGGGGTGGATTATTAGTCATAGATGCAGTTGGATGGCGGTCTATGTATATTGTTGTAATGCCCAGAGTAAATCTCATAGTGATCTTCTTGACATATCACGTTATCTTTATTCTATCAATTGCCCAACTGTAATTTGTTTACCCAGCATGTTATTTTATCTATGGAGAGACACCACTAGTGAACTGTGGACCCCGGTCCTATTTTAATCATATTGCAATCACCTGTTTACTTTTCCGCACTGTTTACTTTACTCGCATATTACTACTGTTTTCCACTCGATACACTCATAACCTTTGTTTCAAGCAAACCGGTGAGATTGACAACCTCATCGCAAGTTGGGAGCAAAGTATTTGTTTGTGTGTGTGCAGGTTCCACGTTGCAGCTAGCAAGCAAAGCTTGGACGAAGCGCCAGTCGTCCGCTGCTGTCGCAAACTAGCAAGCATCACCTTCAGTCGTCACCGTCTCTCTTCTTCAAGATCGACATTAAACCTTGGTTTCTTACTGAGGGAAAACTAGCTGCTATACTCATCACACCTTCCTCTTGGGGTTCCCAACGGGCTGGTCATTCACCACGCATCAAGCTAATTTTCTGGCGCCGTTGCCAGGGAAGAGAGAAGACTTCTGCGAGGACTGAATTTTTCTTCAAGGAACCTATTTGATTCAGCTGCTGGAGGCACTTTTATGTCCCTTACATTGGGCGCCGCATCAAAGCTACTCGACAACATGATGGTAAATTATTCTGAATGGCACACCGAGAGAGCTCCACAAGGTAAGAAGGTAAATTCTGTTGAGGAAACCTCTTCCTTGAGTGATAAGATTGATACCATTATGGCTATGCTTGCTAATGATAGGACTCATGTTGATCCTAATAATGTTCCTCTAGCCTCTCTGGTTGCTCAAGAAGAGCGAGTTGATGTGAATTTCATTAGAAATAACAATTTTAATAACAATGCTTATAGAAACAATTTTGCTAGTAACAATTATAGGCCGTATCCTTCTACCAATGGTAATGGTTATGGTAACTCTTATGGTAATTCCTACAACAACACTAGGGCCGCGCCCTCCGAGCTTGAGGTAATGCTCAAGGACTTCATCGGTAAACAAACTGCTTTTAACAAGTCTGTTGAGGAAAAGTTAGGCAAAATTGATATTCTTGCTTCTAAAGTTGATAGCCTTGCTCATGATGTTGAACTTCTGAAATTAAAAGTGTTCCCTAATGATGTGAATGTGATCAATATTGTTGCTGCCGCTAATACTACCCAAGTTAGAATTGATGAAAATATTAGATTGTTAGCGGAATTGCATGCCAGGTGGGAAAGAGAAGATGAGATGGCTAGAGAGATGAAGGTATGTACTATTACTACCTCTAATGATGTTGCTCCTACTGATAGCAACCCTCTTACTTTGATTGGTGTAGAGAAAACTCCCACTCCTTGTGTTAAAAAAACCTAAAACTGCCAAAACTTTTTCTCAAAAGAGTGCTGAAATTTTTCGGAGTGTGGGAGATGATAGCTCTATTTCTTTTAATGATTTTGATGTTGATGGCTGCAATATATCTGAAGTTATTTTGTTCTTGCAAAAGCTTGCTTTGACTCCCAATGCTAGTTATTTAAATATTGCTTTTACTAAGCATATTACCAATGCTCTCATAAAGATTAGGGATGAAAAGTTGAAGCAAAAAGCCTCCGTTCCCAAGAAGTTAGAAGATGGTTGGGAACCCATCATTGATATGCATGTTAATGGTTATGATTGCCATGCTTTATGTGATCTAGGTGCTAGTATTTCCATCATGCCTAGAAAGATTTATGACATGCTTGATTTACCACCGCTTGAAAAATGCAATTTTGATGTTCCTATTGCTGATGTTGCTAAGAAGAAACCTTTGGGAAGGATTAATGATGTTCTTATTGTGGTTAACAATAACCTTGTTCCCGTTGATTTTCTTGTTATGGACGTTGAATGCCATGCTTCATGTCCTATTATTTTGGGAAGACCCTTTCTTCGAACTGTAGGTGCTATCATTGATATGAGGGAAGGCACTATCAAGTATCAATTCCCGCTAAAGAAAGGTATGGAACACTTCCCTAGGAAAAGAAAGAAATTGCTTTTTGACTCTATTCTTAGAGCAAATTATGAGCTTAATGCTTCTTCTGAAAATACTTGATTCGCAATTTTCTGCGCCTAGCTCAAAGGCGTTAAAGAAAAGCACTCTTGGGAGATAACCCATTGTTTACTTTTCAGTACTTTTTCTTTTATTTGAGTCTTGGAAGTCATTACTACTGTAATGACCACTCCTTATCTTGTTTATTTTGTTTTTGTGCCAAGAGAAGCCTCTAATTTGAGCAAGGTAAAGATTTGGGGTTATTGCTGTCCTGAAACTGTTTTCGGTGTTGCGCCGTAAAAATTCGTGAAAATTCTCTGTATATCTTTTGGACCTGCGATTTCTTGTGCATATGCCCCAGGTTATATCCAAACTTTTCTTAGTTGAACACTTTTTTATTTGAGCAACAGAAAATCCCTCAAAAATTCGTCCATTATCAGCTGTCCAGTTTTGACAGATTTCTGCCAATATTTGTTTTTGCCACTTTATCGCTTTCTTTTGAGTTCTTTTTTATCATGGAACTCTTGTGGAAGTTGCTACAGTAGTATATACTTTATATGTGGTGGTTTTGAGTTGGAACCTGAAGCTAAAATAGGTTGAATATATTTTATGCTTACACTAATGTTGCTAATAGAATTGTGTTTAGTTTTGTATGAAGGAAGTTTTCAAGTGTAGGGATTGGAGAATGATGAGATGAGTTGAAGAACGGACAAAAGCTCAAGCTTGGGGATGCCCATGCATCACCCCAAGAAATATTCAAGAAGTACAAGCGTCAAAGCTTGGGGATGCCCCCGAGGCACCCCTTCTTCATCGGCAAAAATCAGGTCACCTTTCAAGACACTATATTTTTATTGCTTCATGCACTATGTGTTTTTCTTGGAGCGTCAGTTGTTTTATTTTTCTTAGTTTGTTTAGTTTGTTTGTTTGCTGCAATAAATGGTTGGACCCCAACAAATTTTCTTTGGAGGAGATGTACTCGTTTTCATTTGCAAAGAATGCTCTAGTTTTCACTCTTATTCAAAATCGAGCATTCTACTTTTTCTGCTACTGCTTTTGGTTTTCGATTTCGCCTTGATATGCGTTCAGATCTTGTCATATCTTTTCATCAAGGTGTATTTTTGCCTCTGAACTTTATTGGTTTTCATCAAAAGAGGTATTTATAAAAGTTTCAAATGGTGTTGGAAAAGAGAAAAAGCTTTGTGCAAAATAGTGGTACAAGAAGGAGCTTGTGTAGACTGCGGCTTAGGCTTTTTCATGTCATGCTTGATGTCTTTTTGATAGTATGCTTAGTGGTTTTGCTGTAGCATGACTTGTCTCAAATAACTGAGATTGCTTAATGAGCCTTTGAAAAAATCATGCGTTGTTTTTATTGTATGGAAGCATTATTTTGGTTTTCTCCTTGATGCTTTATTTGGGTTGACTTGGCGCATGCTCACACATGTTAGACTCTTCCAAAGTCGCCATTAGCCTTCATGATCATTTAGTTTTTGACTTTTGATGCCATCGTATGCTTCTTTTAATGTCGCTTTGTCGCTTTGCATGATTATGGCCATTACTGCTCTTTTAGTTGGTCGCTCCCAGTCTTTTGCTAGCCCTCACCTTGTACTGAGTATGAGCTCTACTCGTGAATCCAACTCCTAAAAGCCAAAGTTTTCCATTGTGTCCACCATACATACCTACTAGCAATTTGCTATTCCAAGTAAATTTGACTTGCTTTTATATTCTCTTCAAATTAAACTCTTACCAGTGTTATGCGAAATTCGGTCAGTAAAGCTCTCACGAACCGGAAGGCACACTTTACTTTTTCCTGTTCTAAAATTTGACATTGTGGTCTTTTATGCTGAGTTGTTATGCTTGCAAGTTGTAAGTTGGATTCTAGCCCAGCCATGCTGTCATGGGGCAAGCTTTCAACATTGCACTACCTTTTGAGTTGATATCGTGATCTTTTGTTTATGGATGCCCGCTGTGTGAAATGAATTGGGAATCTTGTAGGGATCATGGAGTTTTTATATGTGTTAGGGAAACACCGGGCCGCCAATCTAAGCCATGCATAATTCATGGTGGAAATTTGCAGCATACCCATGGTGAACATTCGACGACGCATCTCACAATAAAAAGCTAAACAATATAGCAAATAAAAGAGATGTCGAGGTGTTCATTGTCTGATTGTCCTGTCATTTTGGTGTGGGCTTGTTCCATGTCATCGGGCACGGAGGTACCCCATTGGCGGTTCTCAATGATATGCATATACTTACAATGACAAGAGCCTTGCTTGGGACTCTAAGTAAACTAGCATGGTTTGGGTACTCGTATTCACGGGACACGAGGTCTTCAACTTATGATTTGTTAAGCATATGCATCATAACTGTTCTCGCATTAACTTTAACCATTCAAGATGCTTATGATGGGGGCAATGAGAGCTCAAAGCCGGTAAGTACCATAATTTTTGAAGGTTATAAAACTTGCAATCACTGCTTCCCTCTGCGAAGGGCCTTTCTTCTACTTTTATGTTGAGTCACCACCTTCTTTCTTTATGCACCATTAAGAGAGCATAGTTGTCATTCTTAGTGTGATATGCATTGTCCCAAGGTTCATTGATTGACTCATATTGTTGGTTTCACTTGTTCTTAAATTATTTGTATCTAGTCGCCCTCTTAAACTTTGAGGTGTCCTATGCATTTATGTTTTGCTCTCTTTGAAGGACAAGCTGAAAACCATTTGTATGTTTTTCCTTATGATTTGAACACACGTTTGACTTTCATTGTTTCATTATCATGATCTTTTGTTTGTGTTCATTTGCATGTTTACAACATGGTTACTAAGTTCTTATTGTCATGATTATATCTTTCATGCCCATGTTTAAGTTCTATTGATCCCAGCTCATCAATGCTTACATATATGATCAAGATTGTGTAGGTGCATGTCACCTCAAAAATTATTCTTTTGTTATCACTTACCTACTCGAGGACGAGCAGGAGTTAAGCTTGGGGATGCTTGATACGTCTCAAACGTATCTATAATTTTTGATGCTCCATGCTTGTTTTTACACCATTTGCCTATTGTTTCGTTACACTTAGTGGCACTTTTATACATTTTCCGGAACTAACCTATTAATGAAGTGCCACAGTGCCAGTTTCCTGTTTTTGTGTTTCAGAAGTGATACACAGGAAATATTCTCGGAATTGGACGAAACAAGTTCCTGAAGTCATATTTCACGGGGAAGCTCCCAAACATCCGAAGACCTGGCGGAGGGGGGCCACGTGGCCCCCACACACAGGGGCGGCGCGGCCTACCCCCTGGCCGCGCCGGGCCCGTGTGAGGGGCCGTGGCCCCTCCTCTAACATCGCCCTTTCGCCTATAAGTACCCCCTGACGAGAAAAACCTAAGGGCCCGATCAGTTTTCCAGAATACATCGCGATCCACCGCCGCCGTCGACCCGAAGATCGGGAGGGTCCAGAAGCTCTTCCCGGCACCCTGCCGGAGAGGGGAATCGCCACCGGAGGTCTTCTTCATCGCCATGCTTGCCTCCGGAGCGATGAGTGAGTAGTCTACCTTGGACTATGGGTCCATAGCAGTAGCTAGATGGTTGTCTTCTCCACCATGTGCTTCATGTTTAGATCTCATGAGCTGCCCTACATGATTGAGATCACCGTTATGTAATTGTATGATGTTGGTTTGTTGGGATCCGATGAATATTGGTGTTTATGATTAAGTTGTTGTACTGAATTATATCTTTTGTTATCTCTATGTTGTTTATGATCTTGCATGCTCTCCGTTGTTAGTAGCTATCTTGGCCGAGTAGTTGCTAGTGACTCCAAGAGGGGGTATTTATGCTCGATAGTGGGTTCATGCCTCTATTTCACCTGGGGGAGTGACAGAAACCTCTAAGGTGGTAGATGTGCTGTTGCTACTAGGGAGAAAACAACATTCATATGCTCAAGGGCATATGCTTTGTTTACATTACACACTTTGCTTAATGCAATTATCTGTTGTTCGCAACTTAATACTTTCGGGGTGTTCGGATGATATCCCTGGGGGTGGATTATTAGTCATAGATGCAGTTGGATGGCGGTCTATGTATATTGTTGTAATGCCCAGAGTAAATCTCATAGTGATCTTCTTGGCATATCACGTTATCTTTATTCTATCAATTGCCCAACTGTAATTTGTTTACCCAGCATGTTATTTTATCTATGGAGAGACACCACTAGTGAACTGTGGACCCCGGTCCTATTTTAATCATATTGCAATCACCTGTTTACTTTTCCGCACTGTTTACTTTACTCGCATATTACTACTGTTTTCCACTCGATACACTCATAACCTTTGTTTCAAGCAAACCGGTGAGATTGACAACCTCATCGCAAGTTGGGAGCAAAGTATTTGTTTGTGTGTGTGCAGGTTCCACGTTGCAGCTAGCAAGCAAAGCTTGGACGAAGCGCCAGTCGTCCGCTGCTGTCGCAAACTAGCAAGCATCACCTTCAGTCGTCACCGTCTCTCTTCTTCAAGATCGACATTAAACCTTGGTTTCTTACTGAGGGAAAACTAGCTGCTATACTCATCACACCTTCCTCTTGGGGTTCCCAACGGGCTGGTCATTCACCACGCATCAGCGGCCCAGACATTTCTCTAACACATATACAAACTCCATGAACTTGACAAGATCCCAATTTATTTCACATCGTGAGTATCCATAAACAAAAGATCACGATATCAACTCAAATGAGAAAAAGTGCAATGTCGAAAGCTTGCCCCATGATGGCATGGCTGGGCTAATTTCCAACTTACAACTTGCAAGCATGACATCAACATAAGAGAGCCACAATGTCAAAATTTTAAAAGCAAGAAAAGTAAAATGTGCCATCAGGTTCGTGAGAGCTTTATGATACGTCCAATTTGCATCACTATTTTGTATCATAATTTACTGTTATTCATTGATATATTTCATATTTAGATATGATACTTATGTTATTTCCTTTGTTTTCACATGTTTGATGATCATCGGAGGAGATGCTGCCGGAGTCAGGATTCTGCTGGAAAAAGGACCATCAGAAGACCATATTTTGAAGATCAGGAAAATTCCAGAAAAATACCCAGAAATTATAATTTCCCAGAAGACTCACGGAGCCAGAAGGAGGAGACGAGAGGGGCCAGGAGGCGCCCTCACACGTGGGCGGCGCGGCCAGCCCCCTGGCCGCGCGGGGCCCACGTGAGGTCGCCCTGGCCCACTTCTGCCATCGCCCTTTCGCGTACATCATCGTCCCGAAAAACCTAAGTCAGAGGGAGGTTCAGAGTTAGACACAGCCGCCTCTGCGGGGCGGAGAACACCAGAGAGAAAAAGCTCTCCGGCAGAGAGAAATCTGCCGGGGGAAATTCCTTCCCGGAGAGGGGAGATCGTCGCCATCGTCATCATCATCGCACCGGACTTCATTGGGATCATCATCATCATCTCCATCACCAGCACCTTCATCTCCAACATCACCTCGCCATCCCACTGTAACATCTTGAGTTGGATCTTGTTATATTCATAGGGGAAACTTTCCCGGTGTTGATTACTCTTGTAGTTGATGCTATTGAGTGGAACCGTTGAATTAAGGTTTATGTCCAGATTGTTATTTACCATTATTTCACCTCTGATCATGATCCATATGATGTCTTGTGAGTAGTTCGTTTAGTTCTTGAGGACATGGGAGAAGTCAAGATGTTAGTAGTGAATTATTGTTGAGAAATATTTAATGGTTTGATATTGTTGTGGTGCTATTTCACTAGTGGTGTCATGTGAACGTCGACTACATGATACTTCACCATTTATGGGCCTAGTGAGATGCATTGTGTATTTGGTCACCGACTGTGGGGTTGCCGGAGTGACAGAAACCTAAACCTCCGTTGGGAAACCATTGCACCAGGGAGCGTAGGATCCTAGAGTTTAAGGCTGTGGTTAGATTTATCTTAATTACTTACTTGTATTTGCGGATGCTTGCAAGGGGTATAATCACAAGTGTGTATTTATCCTAGTAAGGGTAGTGCGCTAGCACAGGTTCACCCCCATAACACTTACCAAATCAATAAATACTATTGGCTCTATGAAGCGAAAGCTCTTGACAGAAACCTCCCGTGTGTCCTCGAGAACGTTTGGTTATTATAAGAATACAACCGGCTTGTCCTTTGCTGAATAAAGGATTGGGCCACTTGCTGCAATTGTTACTACTGTCTTTTATTTACTCGCACTTTATTTACTCGTATTACCAAATACTCCTGAAAACCTGTTTGCTAGTATTTACAGTGATTCCTTGATCAAAACTGCTCATCAACACCTTCTGCTCCTCGTTGGGTTCGACACTCTTATTTATCGAAAGTACTACGATACACCCCCTATACTTGTGGGTCATCACTTTACTGACTAATTTTCACATAACACCAAAAAGAGTTTAATTTGAAGGATAGATAAAAGCAAGTCGAATGTACTTGGAATAGCAAATTGCTAATAGATATGTATGGTGGACACATTGGAAAAACTTGGTTTTCGGGAGTTGGATGCACGAGTAGAGCTCATACTCAGTACAAAATAAGGGCTAGCAAAAGACTGGGAGCGGCCAACTAAGAGAGCAATAATGGCCATAATCATGCATAGCGACAAAACATCATTAACCAAAGCATAAAGTGGTATCACAAGTCAAAAACCAAATGATCATAGAGGCTATAGGCGACTTATTTTGTAGTCAAACATGGTGTAAGCATGCGCCAAGTCAACCCAAATAAAGCATCAAAGGAGAAAACCACAATAATGCTTCCACATAATAAAAACAACGCATGATTTTTGAGACAAGTAATACTACAACAAAAACTACTAAGCATACTATCAAAACGATGTCAAGCATGACATGCAAAAGTCTAAGCCGCGGTCTAAACAAGCTCCTTTTTTTTGTACCACTTTGGCATAATTTTTTTCTCTTTTCCAACACCATTCAAACCTTTTTGATTCAACTCTTTTAATGAAAACCAACATGGACCAGAGGTCAAAATACACCTTAATGCAAAGATATAACAAGATCTAAAAAAAATCAAGGCAAAAAATGAAAGCTAAACACAATTCTAGAAAAAGAGAACACTCATTGAACGATAAAAGTGAAAACTAGAGTGTTCTTGACAATGAAAAATGGAGTTCATCTCCTCCAAAAGGAATTTGTTGGGGTCCAACCATTTATTGCAACAAACAAAATAAAACTAAAACTAAAAGCAAAAGTAAAGATGCCCTAAGAAAAACACATAGAATATGAAACAATAAAAATATAGTGTCTTGAAAGGTGATCTGATTTTTGCCGATGAAGAAGGGGTGCTTCGGGGGCATCCCCAAGCTTTGACGCTTGTACTTCTTGGATATTTATTGGGGTGCATGGGCACCCCCAAGCTTGAGCTTTTGTCCATTCTTCACCTCATCTCATCACTCTCCATACCCTACACTTGAAAACTTCCTTCATACAAAACTTCACACAATTTTATTAGCAACATTAGTGTAAGCATAATAATAGATCAACCTTTTTTGGTTTAGATTTCAAATCAAACACACCACATATAAAGCATATAATACTGTAACAGCTTCCTCAAAAGTCCTTGGATCAAAATAACTCAAAAAGAAAGTGATCGAGAGGCAAACATAAATAGTGGCAGAAATCTATCAAAACAAAACAACTAACAAAGATTGATTTTTTGAGGGTTTTCTGTTGCTCAAATCGAAAAGTGCAAAACTATGAAAGTTTGGAAATAACCTGGGGCATATGCTCAAGAAATCGCAGATCAAAAATATATTCTAAGAATTTTCACAAATTTTTACAATACAACACGAAAATCTGTTTTAGGGCAGCAAGTTCCCCAAATCTTACCTCCCTCAAATTAGAGGTTTCTCTTAGCACAACAACGAAATAAAAATGATAAGGAGAGGTCATTACAGTAGTAATAACTTCCAATACTCAAAATATAGAAAAAGTACTAAAAAGAAAACATTGGGTTATCTCCCAAGAGTGCTTTTCTTCAACGCCTTTGAGCTAGGCGCAAAAAGGTGGAAATCAAGTATTATCAAATGAGGCACTAAGATCAATTGCAGAAGTCTTTTCAACAATGCATTGAATTGCATCCACATAAGTTTTAGAATATCCCTTGTGAACACTCTTTGGTTCACTCCTTTCATCAAAAGGTTTTCAGGACAAATCCAATCAAAATTCTTTTCAAAAGCTCCATGCAATCCTACTAGTTTGCAAGGTATTGGTACTTTGATTTCTTCCTTGTTTGTACCAACAACCTCTACACGTGAGCTAAGCATATTAAAATGCTTAAAATCTTTCCTAGCTTCTATAACGACATCTCTAAATTCTCTACACAAAGTCTCCAAAATAAAATCTTTCTTTTCAGAATCTTCGATATCATGAAGCTTAAGAAACATTTGTTGCATAAAAGGATTAAGGCTAACGAACCTAGCCTCCAACATGTGAACTAAATAAGCAGCAGCAACTTCATAACTAGGAGCAAGTTCAGCTAAAGGTTTATCCTCAACATCTTTATGCATACTAATATGATTAAAGAACTTCTCGATGTTACTTTTCCCAATTATAGAACCACTACCTACTGAGAGATCCTCCAAAGCGTACTTAGGGAACAACATAATGAACTAAAAGTAAAGAAATAATAACTATGAAAGAGATTAATTTTTTTGTGTTTTTGATAAAATGATGCAAGGAAAAATAAAATAAAATAAAGCAAAACAATAACAAAGTAAAAGATTGAGCGTGAGAGACTCCCCTTGTAGAAATCTTCTTTCTCCCCGACAAAGGCGCCAGAAAACTTGTTGATTGCTTGCGAGTTGGTAATTGATACGTCTCAAACGTATCTATAATTTTTGATGCTCCATGCTTGTTTTTACACCATTTGCCTTGTGTTTCGTTACACTTCGTGGCGTTTTTATGCGATTTCTGGAACTAACCTATTGACAAGATGCTGATGCTACCGGGTTGATGAAGTAAATAACCAGCCAGTTGGGAACCCCAAGAGGAAGGTGTGATGAATATAGCAGCAAGATTTTCCCTCAATTAAGAAACCAAGGTTTATCGATCAGGAGAAAAGAGCCAATATGACTAAAGGTGATGCTTGCTAGTTTGCGACAGCTTCGGACAATTTATATATGGCACCTCGTCCAAGCTTTGCTTGCTAGCTGCAACACAGAACCTGCACACACACAACCAAGTACTTTGTTCCCAACTTATGATGAGGTTGTCAATCTCACTGGTTCGCTTGAAACAAAGGTTATGAGCGTATAGAGTGGAAAGTGATAATAGTATGCGAGTAAAGTAAACAGTGCGAGTAAAGTAAACAGGTAATAGCAATATGATGAAAATAGGACCAGGGTCCACAGTTCACTAGTGGCGTCTCTCCATAAGATAAATAACACATGCTGGGTAAACAAATTACAGTTGGGCAATTGATAGAATAAAGATAACGTGATATGTCAAGAAGATCACTATGAGATTTACTCTGGGCATTACAACAAAATACATAGACCGCCATCCAACTGCATCTATGACTAATAATCCACTTGTGGCGAATCAATCCGAGAATTCCACAAGTATTAAGTTGCGAACAATAGCTAATTGCATTAAGCAAAGTGTGTAATGTAAACAAAGCATATGCCCTTGAGCATATGAATGTTGTTTTCTCCCTAGTAGCAACAACACATCTACAACCTTAGAGGTTTCTGTCACTCCCCCAGATTAAATAGAGGCATGAACCCACTATCGAGCATAAATACCCCCTCTTGGAGTCACTAGCAACTACTCGGCCAAGATAGCTACTAACAACAGAGAGCATGCAAGATCATAAACAACATAGAGATAACAAAAGATATATTTCAGTATAGCAACTCAATCATAACACCAATATTCATCGGATCCCAACAAACCAAACATGTAGAATTACATAACAGTGATCTCAATCATGTAGGGCAGCTCATGAGATCTAAACATGAAGCACATGGTGGAGAAGACAACCATCTAGCTACTGCTATGGACCCATAGTCCAAGGTAGACTACTCACTCATCGCTTCGGAGGCAAGCATGGCAATGAAGAAGACCTCCGGTGGTGATTCCCCTCTCCGGCAGGGTGCCGGGAAGAGCTTCTGGACCCTCCCAATCTTCAGGTCGACGGCGGCGGCGGATCGCGATGTGTTCTAGAAAATTGATCGGGTACTTAGGTTTTTCCCATCGGGGGGTCTTTATAGGCGAAGGGGTGATGTCAGAGGTGGAGCCAGGTGGCCTCACACCATGGCGGCGCGGCCAGGGCCTAGGCCGTGCCAGCCTGGTGTGTGGGGCCCCTATGGCTCCCCTCCTACTCCTCTTCGGATCTCTAGAAGCTTCCTGGTAAAATAAGACTTCAGGAACTTGTTTCGTCCAATTCTGAGAATATTTCCTGTGTATCACTTCTAAAACACAAAAACAGTAGAAAACAGGGAACTGGCACTGTGGCAACTTGTTAATAGGTTAGTTCCAGAAAATGCATAAAAGTGCCACTAAGTGTAATGAAACATTGGGCAAATGGTGTAAAAACAAGCATGGAGCATCAAAAATTATAGATACATTTGAGACGTATCAAGCATCCCCAAGCTTAACTCCTGCTCGTCCTCGAGTAGGTAAGTGATAACAAAAGAATAATTTTTGAGGTGACATGCACCTACACAATCTTGATCATAAATGTAAGCATTTGTGAGCTGGGATCATAAGACCTTAAAACATGGGCATGAAGATATAATCTTGACAATAGAAACTTAGCAACCATGTTGTAAACATGCAAATGAACACAAACAAAAGATCATGAAAATGAAACAATGAAAGTCAAACGTGTGTTCAAATCATAAGGAAAAACATACAAATGGTTTTCAGCTTGTCCTTCATAGAGAGCAACACATAAATGCATAGGACACCTTCAAGTTTAAGAGGGCGACTAGATACAAATAATTTGAGAACAAGTGAAACCAACAATATGAATCAATCAATGAAAACTTTGGGATAATGCACATTATACTAAGAATGACAACTATGCTCTCTTAATGGTTCAAAAAGAAAGAAGGTGGTGACTCAACATAAAAGTAAAATAAAGACCCTTCGCGGAGGAAAGCAGTGATTGCAAATTTTATAACCTTCAAAAATTATGGTACTTACCGGCTTTGAGCTCTCATTGCCCCCATCATAAGCATCTTGAATGGTTAGAGTTAATGTGAGAACAATTATGATGCATATGCTTGACAAATCATAAGTTGAAAACCTCGTGTCCCGTGAATACGAGTACCCAAACCTCATGCTACTTTACTTAGAGTCCCAAGCAAGGCTCTTGTCATTATAAGTATACACGTATCATCGAGAACCGCCAATGGGGTACCTCCATATCCGATGACAAGGAACAAGCCCACATCAAAATGACAGGACAAGCAGACAATGAACACCTCGACATCTCTTTTATTTACCATTTGTTTAGCTTTTTATTGTGAGATACATCATCGAATGTTCACCATGGGTATGCTGCAAATTTCCACCATGAATTATGCATGGCTTAGATTAGCGTCCAGGTGTTTCTCTAACACATATACAAACTCCATGATCCCCACAAGATTCCCAATTCATTTCACACCGTGAGTATCCATAAATAAAAGATCACGATATCAACTCAAATAAGAAGTGCAATGTTGAAAGCTTGCCCATGACTGCATGGCTGGGCTAGTCTCCAACTTACAACTTGCAAGCATAACAACTCAACATAAGAGACCACAATGTCAATTTTTTTAGAACAGGAAAAAGTAAAGTGTGCCTTCCAGTTCGTGAGAGCTTAACTGATCGAATTTCGCATAACATTGGTAAGAGATTAATTTGAAGAGAAAATAAAAGCAAGTCAAATTTTCTTAGAATAATAAATTGCTAGTAGGTATGTATGGTGGACACTTTAGAAAACTTTGGCTTTTAGCAGTTGGATGCACGAGTAGAGCTCATACTCAGTACAAGGCGAGGGCTAGCAAAAGACTGGGAGCGACCAACTAAGAGAGCAATAATGACCATAATCATGCAAAGCGACAAAGCGACATTAAAATAAGCATAAGATGGCATGAAAAGTCAAAAACTAAATGATCATAGAGGCTATTGGCGACTTTGTAAGAGTCTAACATGTGTGAGCATGTGCCAAGTCAACCCAAATAAAGCATCAAGGAGAAAACCAAAATAATGCTTCCAAATAATTAAAAACAACGCATGATTTTTTTCAAAGGCTCATTAAGCAATCTCAGTTATTTGAGACAAGTCATGCTACAGCAAAACCACTAAGCATACTATCAAAAATACATCAAGCATGACATGAAAAAGCCTAAGCTGCAGTCTACACAAGCTCCTTCTTGTACCACTATTTTGCATAAAACTTTTTCTCTTTTCCAACACCATTTGAAATTTTTAAAGACACCTCTTTTGATGAATACCAATAAAGATCAGAGGCAAAAATACACCTTGATAAACAAATATATGAAGATCTGAATGCAAATCAAGTCGAAAACGAAAACCAAAAGCAGTAGAGGAAAAAGAAGAACACTCGATGAACGATAAGAGTGAAAAACTGAGTGTTCTTAGCAAATGAAAATGAGTACATCTCCTCCAAAGGAAATTTGTAGGGGTCCAACCATTTATTGCAGAAAAAAAACTAAACTAACTAAGAAAACTAAAATAACTGATGTTCCAAGAAAAACACATAGTGCATGAAGCAATAAAAATATAGTGTTTTGAAAGGTGACCTAATTTTTGCCGATGAAGAAGGGGTGCCTCGGGGGCATCCCCAAGCTTTGACGCTTGTACTTTCTGGATATTTCTTGGGGTGGTGCTTGGGCATCCCCAAGCTTGAGCTTTTGTCCATTCTTCAACTCATCTCATCATTCTCCAATCCCTACACTTGAAAACTTCCTTCATACAAAACTAAACACAAATCTATTAGCAACATTAGTGTAGCATAACATATAATCAACCTCTTTTTGCTTCAGGTTTCAACTCAAAACCACCACATATATAGCAAATACTACTATAGCAACTTCCCCACAAGTTCCGTGATCAAAAGAACTAAAAAGAAAGCGATAAAGTGGCAAAAACAAATATTGGCAGAAATCTGTCAAAATAGAACAGCTGACAAAGGCCGAATTTTTGAGGGGTTTTCTGTTGCTCAAATAAAAAAGTGTTCAACTAACAAAAGTTTGGATATAACCTGGGGCATATGCACAAGAAATCTCAGGTCCAAAAGATATACAGAGAATTTATACGAATTTTTACGGTGCAGCACCGAAAACAGTTTCAGGACAGCAACATCCCCAAATCTTTACCTCACTCGAATTAGAGGCTTCTCTTGGCACAAAAACGAAATAAAAAGGATAAGGAGCGGTCATTACAGTAGTAATGACTTCCAAGACTCAAATAAAAGAAAAGGTACTGAAAATAAAACATTGGGTTATCTCCCAAGAGTGCTTTTCTTTAACGCCTTTGAGCTAGGCGCAGAAAATTGCGAATCAAGTAACATCAAGTGATGAAGTGCTAGGATCAGCGGGTGCCTTACGTCTTCCTTTCTTACCTTTGCTCTTGACTCTAGGAAAGACATGGCTATTGCAAGGTGGAGAGATAAATCTTATATTGCCTTTTTCCACATCAATGACGGCGCCCAGGAGCTTCAGGAGGGATCTTCCAAGTGTGATTTGTCCTTTTCCTATGCATTCAATAACAAGATAATCAGTAGATATCATTCTTCCTAGGACTTTTGTAAAAACTCCTTTAGCTATTCCAATGCGAAATATAGTGGCATTGTTAGTAAGAGAAATTCCTTCTCCCCCCTCAGAAAGCTTCCAAAGGCTCAAAGATTCATAAACATCCTTTGGCATAAGACAAAATTCAGACATAATATCACAACGAGCATGAAAAGTTTCACCACTAATGATGATTTTTACCATAGGATACCAACTCAAAGGTTCAGTATTTGTTGGCACATAATCAAAATGCTGTCGCAAAGTATTGTAGCAAGAATTCAAACTAGCAGTGCGAGTCTCAAGAGTATCAAGTCTATTAAAAATGCACACAAGAGAGGAATCAAAATAGGTTGGCATGCTATAAATTGTAATCAACTTTTTTATAATATTGAAGGCTTGATCTCCATCACAATGAAGGAAATCTCCTTCTACAGTAGCATCCAAAGCATATCTATAACGAAGAGCAAGTCCAAAGTAAAAGCTACTAAGAAGCAAACTCAAAGTCATTTTAGGTTCAGTTTTTCCATGCCATTCATAAATTCTAGACCAAGCTTCTTTAAAACTTTCCTCATCCTTTTGTTTAAAAGTGAAAATCATATCCTCGGGCGACATAGTAATAGCAACTGAACTAGACATAATAAACAACTACCAAGGATTCTAATTTTTTTGGGTTTTTGATATAAAATGATGCAAGTAAAATAAATAAAGTAAATCAAAACAATAACAAGTAAAGGATGTGTGTGCGAAAACTCCTCTTGCAGAGGTCTTCCACTCTTCTCCCCGGCAACGGCGCCAGAAAAGAGCTTGATGCTACCGGGTTGATGAAGTAAATAACCGGCCAGTTGGGAACCCTAAGAGGAAGGTGTGATGAATATAGCAGCAAGATTTTCCCTCAATTAAGAAACCAAGGTTTATCGATCAGGAGAAAAGAGCCAATACGACTTAAGGTGATGCTTGCTAGTTTGTGACAGCTTTGGACAATTTATATATGGCGCCTCGTCCAAGCTTTGCTTGCTAGCTGCAACGCAGAACGTGCACACACACAACCAAGTACTTTGTTCCCAACTTACGATGAGGTTGTCAATCTCACCGGTTTGCTTGAAACAAAGGTTATGAGCGTATAGAGTGGAAAGTGATAATAGTATGTGAGTAAAGTAAATAGTGCGAGTAAAGTAAACAGGTGATAGCAATATGATGGAAATAGGACTGGGGTCCACAGTTCACTAGTGGTGTCTCTCCACAAGATAAATAACACATGCTGGGTAAACAAATTATAGTTGGGCAATTGATAGAATAAAGATAACGTGATATGTCAAGAAGATCACTATGAGATTTACTTTGGGCATTACAACAAAATACATAGACCGCCATCCAACTGCATCTATGACTAATAATCCACTTGTGGCGAATCAATCCGAGAACTCTACAAGTATTAAGTTGCGAACAACAGATAATTGCATTAAGCAAAGTGTGTAATGTAAACAAAGCATATGCCCTTGAGCATATGAATGTTGTTTTCTCCCTAGTAGCAACAGCACATCTACAACCTTAGAGGTTTCTGTCACTCCCCCAGATTAAATAGAGGCATGAACCCACTATCGAGCATAAATACCCCCTCTTGGAGTCACTAGCAACTATTCGGCCAAGATAGCTACTAACAATAGAGAACATGCAAGATCATAAACAATATAGAGATAACAAAAGATATATTTTAGTATAGCAACTCTAACATAACACCAATATTCATCAGATCCCAACAAATCAAACATGTAGAATTACATAACGGTGATCTCAATCATGTAGGGCAGCTCATGAGATCTAAACATGAAGCACATGGTGGAGAAGACAACCATCTAGCTACTGCTATGGACTCATAGTCCAAGGTAGACTACTCACTCATCGCTCCGGAGGCAAGCATGGTGATGAAGAAGACCTCCGGTGGCAATTCCCCTCTCCGGTAGGGTGCCGAGAAGAGCTTCTGGACCCTCCCGATCTTTGGGTTGACGGCGGCGGAGGATCGCGATGTGTTCTAGAAAATTGATCGGGTACTTAGGTTTTTCCCATCGGGAGGTCTTTATAGACGAAGGGGCGATGTCAGAGGTGGAGCCAGGTGGCCTCACACCATGGCAGCAGGGCCAGGGCCTGGGCCACGCCAGCCTGGTGTGTGGGGCCCCTGTGGCTCCCCACCTACTCCTCTTCGGATCTCTGGAAGCTTCTGGGTAAAATAAGACTTCAGGAACTTGTTTAGTCCAATTCCGAGAATATTTCCTGTGTATCACTTCTGAAACACAAAAACAGCAGAAAACTGGGAACTGGCACTGTGGCAACTTGTTAATAGGTTAGTTCCAGAAAATGCATAAAAGTGCCACTAAGTGTAACGAAACATTAGGCAAATGGTGTAAAAACAAGCATGGAGCATCAAAAATTATAGATACGTTTGAGACGTATCAGATGTCATAGTGCCAGTTTCCTGTTTTCTGCTATTTTTGTGTTTCAGAAAAGCTACACAGAAAATATTCTCGGAATTGGACGAAACAAGTTCCAGAACTCCTATTTTTCATGGACGAAGGACGAGGACCAAACGGGAGCCGAAGAGGGGCCAGAGCCTGCCCTCACACCAGGGCGGCGCGGTCCAGGCCCTGGCCGCACCCCCTATGTGGGAGGAGCCCCTGGCAGCCCCCTGACAACGCCCCTTCGCCTATATAAAGCCTCAGGACAGAAAACCCTAGGGGAGTCAGCGAAATTTCCAGAACAGTTCTGCAGTGCTGCCGCCGTCAAAGACAAATTTTGGGGGACAGAAGTCTCTGTTCCGGCACCCTGCCGGGACTGGGAAGTGTCCCCGGAGCCATCTCCATCAGTCTCCATTGCCGTCTCTGCCGTCTCCATCGACCTCACCACCATCTCCATCAACCTTGTTGTCTCCTATAATGAGGAGGGAGTAGTTCATCCCCGGGCTGAGGGCTCTACCGGTAGCTATGTGGTTCACCTCTCTCTCCCATGATGTGATCTTTATGTGATCGTGAGCTTTGTATCATGTTGAATAAGTAGATGTTACTCTTCTTCATTATGTGTACTCTAGTGTGTTATTAAAGTAATCTATTCCTCCTGCCATGGTGTAACGGTGACAGTGCGTGCGTCGTGGTGGTATTTGGTCTAGGATACGATTGTGATCTCTTATGGATTATGAGAATAATTATCACTATGATAGTATTGAAGTGATCTATTCCTCCTTTCATGGTGTAATGTTGACAGTGTGTGTGCACCGTGTTAGTACTTGGTCTAAGTTGCAATAATATTTATCTTGAGTTGTGATTTGATTTGGATATCTCTATGAGTGGTGTTTGTCAAGTACTTGATGAACTTTAAGGGGTGCTTCTGTAGCCACTACACAATGATTAGTGTTATTCAATAGGAGAGTAATTCAGAGTACCATAGTTAAGAGAAGTTATTTATTTGTACAATTATTTTATATTTGTTGGGAGTGTGTCCACTAGTGAAAGTATGATCCCTAGGACTTATTTCCAAGCTTTGCACACCGTTTACTTGCTGTTTTGTTACATGTTTGCTCGCAGCGATATTTATTTCAGATCACAGTTGCTACTTATAATCATCCATACCACTTGTATTTCACTATCTCTTCGCCGAACTAGTGCACCTATACATCTGACAAGTGTATTGGGTGTGTTGGGGACACAAGAGACTTTCTGTATCATAATTGCAGGGTTGCTTGAGAGGGATATCTTTGACCTCTTCCTCCCTGAGTTCGATAAACCTTGGGTGATCCACTTAAGGGAAACTTGCTGCTGCTCTACAAACCTCTGCACTTGGAGGCCCAACACTGTCTACAAGAACAGAAGCATGTGTAAACATCAAGCTCTTTTCTGGCGCCGTTGCGGAGGAGGTAAGGTAAAAGGTACTCACATCCTCCTGTGTGAGTGCTCGAAGTTATTTCCTTTAGATTCTGCAATTACATCTTTTTGTTTCTTGTTTTTATTTTCACTAGTTAGGCTTAATGGAAAACAAAGAGTTCTTTTGTCTTTTTCCTAAGTTTACATATGAAGTGTTTGAAGAGAAAATTGAAAAACCTTTGGAGCTTAATTTGCATGCTAATAGTGATGTTAGTATGAATGCTTTGAACACCGTTATTGCTAATGCTATAGAAAAGTCTAAGCTTAGGAAAGCTGGTTTTGTTAAGCATGATATTTTTAGTTCCCCAGCTTTAGTAGAGAAAATTTGCTCTGATGATATTTTATCTCCCATATGTGATAATTCTGATCTTGATGATGTTCCTATGCCTGTTATGTTAGTGATCATGATTGGGAAAAGCACTCTACTTTTGATATTGAAAATCTTTTTGGTACCAATTCTAAGGTTAATAATTGTTGTACCATTAGTACTATCCATGTTCCTTCTTATGATGATACGTTTGATGAATATGCTTTGAAAAATAGTTGTTCTTTAGCTTGTGATGATACTAAACCTCTAGTTTATGATGGTTATGAGGATGGGTATAATATTTTCAGTTCACCTACTTTTGAGGAGAAAATTAGTTATGATTACAATATGCCTCCTATTTTTGATGATTATGGTGATGAGAATAATTATTCTATTAAATCTGCTCCTACTACTATTGTTCATGTGGGGAGTATTAATTCTTTTATACATGTGGCTCATGATAGAGATGCTTTATGTGATAGTTATATTGTTAATTCTATTCATGATGCTACTGAAAGTTATTATGAGAGAGGGAAACATGGTTTGATGGATCTCAACAATATTGAGTTTCCCCTCTTTTTGTTGCAATTCTTGAAGTTGTACTTGTTTTGCCTTCCTATGCTTTTTGCTTTGCACTTTTATGACTTGTCTCTTTACAAGACTATTTTTCATAGGAAGTGGTTTAGATTTAAATGTGTTCCATACTTGATTTTTGATGCTCTCTATTGCTTTAAGTTCCTATATGGTGCCTTTGCCTCAAGCTCTTATATGGCGCCCACATGAGCATCTTTGCAAATTACTGCGCCTAGCTCAAAGGCGTTAAAGAAAAGCACTCTTGGGAGATAACCCATTATTTTATTTTCAGTACTTTTTCTTTTATTTGAGTCTTGGAAGTTATTACTACTGTAATAACTGCTCCTTATCATTTTTATTTTATTGTTGTGCCAAGAGAAGCCTCTAATTTGAGTGAGGTAAAGATTTGGGGATGTTGCTGTCCTGAAATAGTTTTTAGTGCTGCACCGTAAAAATTCGTGAAAATTATCTGTATATCTTTTGGACCTATAATTTCTTGTGCATATGCCCCGGGTTATATACAAAATTTCATTAGTTAAACACTTTTTGATTTGATCAACAGAAAACCCTCTAAAAATTCGACCTTTATCAGCTGTTCTGTTTTGACAGATTTCTGCCAATATTTGTGTTTGCCGCTTTATCGCTTTCTTTTTTAGTTCTTTTGATCATGGAAATTTTGGGGAAGTTGCTACAGTAGTATATGCTTAATATGTGGTGGTTTCAGGTTGAAACCTAAAGCAAAAAGGGTTGATTATATGTTATGCTTACACTAATGTTGCTAATAGATTTGTGTTTAGTTTTGTATGAAGGAAGTTTTCAAGTGTAGGGATCGGAGAGTGATGAGATGAGTTGAAGAATGGACAAAAGCTCTAGCTTGGGGATGCCCATGCATCACCCTAAGAAATATCCAAGAAGTACAAGCATTAAAGCTTGGGGATGCCCCCGAGGCACCCCCTTCTTCATTGGCAAAAATCAGGTCACCTTTCAAGACACTATATTTTTATTGCTTCATGCACTATGCATTTTTCTTGGAGCGTCAGTTGTTTTTGTTTTCAGTTTTCTTTTGCTTTGTTTGCTGCAATAAATGTTTGGATCACATCATGTGTTTGGAGAGAGACATGCTCCATTTTTAATTTGCCAAGAACACTCTAGTTTTCACTCTTATCGTTCAACGAGTGTTCTCTTTTTCTGCTACTGCGTTTAACTTGCATTTTTCACCTTGATTTTTGTTCAAATCTTGTTTTATCTTTGCATCAAGGTGTATTTTTGCCTCTGGTCTTTATTGGTTTTCATCAAAAGAGGTGTTTAAAAAAAGTTTGAATGGTGTTGGAAAAGAAAAAAAAACTTTATGCAAAAAAAGTGGTACAAGAAGGAGCTTGTATAGACTGCGGCCTAGGCTTTTGCATGTCGTGCTTGATGTCTTTTTGATAGTATGCTTAGTGGTTTTGCTGTAGCATGACTTGTCTCAAATGACTGAGATTGCTTAATGATCCTTTGAAAAAATTATGCGTTGTTTTAATTATTTGGAAGCATTATTTTGGTTTTCTCCTTTGATGCTTTATTTGGGTTGACTTGGCACATGCTTACACCATGTTGACTACAAAATAAGTCGCCTATAGCCTCTATGATCATTTAGTTTTTGGCTTTTGATGCCATCTTATGCTTCTTTCAATGATGTTTTATCGCTATGCATGATTATGGTCGTTATTGCTCTCTTAGTTGGTCGCTCCTAGTCTTTTGCTAGCCCTTATTTTGTACTGAGTATGAGCTCTACTCGTGCATCCAACTCCTAGAAACCAAGTTTGCCATTGTGTCCACTATAAATTCCTATGGATGGTATTTGTAAGCCATTCCAAGTAAATTTTCATCTGCTACCTTTCAAAAAAAACCTTCAAAATACTTCTCATTTTGTGACACTATTTTCAGCTCATGGGGACGTAGTGGTCGGATTTGCTATCTTCCATATTGTCTTATTCCAAAAAAAAAGAGGCACTCCTCCATGGTATGTGAATGTTCGTGGGCACCCGATGGAATCAGTTAGCCATAGTTTGAGAAAGGAAAAAAGGTGGGGAGGAGTGCCAAGCTTTATAAAAGAGCACAAAAGTGCCAATCTCTCTCTCAAAACTTGTTTCATTTTTGTATGGAAGATAGTAAGAACCCCATTGCCAGTCATTGATAAAAACAACCACCTCTCAAAATCCAATTTTTATCTCTCTGTTTTACAAATGAAAAGCTCTAGCACATGTTTAATCATTGCTTCCCTCCGCGAAGGGCCTTTCTTTTACTTTTATGTTGAGTCACCACCTTCTATCTTTATGCACCGTCTAAGAGAGCATAGTTGTTATTCTGAGTATAATGTGCATTGTCCCAAAGTTTTCATTGATTGATTCATGATCATGGTTTCACTTGTTCTTAAATTACTTGTATCTAGTCACCCTCTTAAACTTGAAGGTGTCCTATGCATTTATGTTTTGCTCTCCATGAAGGACAAGCTGAAAACCATTTGTATGTTTTTCCTTATGATTTGAACACACGTTTGACTTTCATTGTTTCATTTTCATGATCTTTTATTTGTGTTCTTTTTCATGTTATAACATGGTTGCTAAGTTTCTATTATCAAGATTATGTCTTTCATGCCCATGTTTTAAGTTCTTTGATCTCAGCACTCAATGCTTTACATATATGATCAAG
This sequence comes from Dactylis glomerata, assembly GCA_007115705.1. Lineage (NCBI taxonomy): Eukaryota > Viridiplantae > Streptophyta > Magnoliopsida > Poales > Poaceae > Dactylis > Dactylis glomerata. The sequence continues at coordinate 2,135,148 of QXEO01000492.1, forward strand.
ATTGTGTAGGTGCATGTCACCTCAAAAATTATTTCTTTTGTTATCACTTACCTACTTGAGGACGAGCAGGAGTTAAGCTTGGGGATGCTGATACGTCTCAAACGTATCTATAATTTTTGATGCTCCATGCTTGTTTTTACACTATTTGCCTTGTGTTTCATTACACTTCGTGGCGTTTTTATGCGATTTCTGGAACTAACCTATTGACAAGATGCCACAGTGCCAGTTCCCTGTTTTCTGCTATTTTTGTGTTTTAGAAAAGCTACACATGAAATATTCTCAAAATTGGACAAAACAAGTTCCAGAACTCCTATTTTTCCCAGATGAAGGACGAGGACCAAACGGGGGCCAGAGAGGGGCCAGAGCCTGCCCTCACACTAGGGCGGCATGGCCCAGGCCCTGGCAGCGCCCCCTATGTGGGAGGAGCCCCTGGCAGCCCCCTGACGACGCCCCTTTGCCTATATAAAGCCTCCGGATGGACAACCCTAGGGGAGTCAGCGAAATTTCCAGAATAGTTCCACAGCACCGCCGCCATCGAAGACAAATTTTGGGGGATAGAAGTCTCTGTTCCGGCACCCTGCCAGGACAGGGAAGTGCCCCCGGAGCCATCTCCATTGGTCTCCATCGCCGTCTCTGCCGTCTCCATCGACCTCACCGCCATATCCATTAACCTTGCTGTCTCCTATGATGAGGAGGGAGTAGTTCATCCCCGGGGATGAGGGCTCTACCCATAGCTATGTGGTTCACCTCTCTCTCCCATGATGTGATCTTTATGTGATCGTGAGCTTTGTATCATGTTGAATAAGTAGATGTTACTCTTCTTCATTATGTGTACTCTAGTGTGTTATTAAAGTAATCTATTCCTCCTGCCATGGTGTAACGGTGACAGTGCGTGCATCGTGGTGGTACTTGGTCTAGGCTACAATTGTGATCTCTTATGGATTATGAGAATAATTATCCCTATGATAGTATTGAAGTGATCTATTCCTCCTTTCATGGTGTAATGTTGACAGTATGTGCACCATGTTAGTACTTGGTCTAAGTTGCAATAATATTTATCTTGAGTTGTGATTTGATTTGGATATCTCTATGAGTGTTGTTTGTCAAGTACTTGATGAACTTTAAGGGGTGCTTCTGTTGCCACTACGCAATGATTAGTGTTATTCAATAGGAGAGTAATTCAGAGTACCATAGTGAAGAGAAGTTATTTATTTGTTCAATTATGTTATATTTGTTGGGAGTGTGTCCACTAGTGAAAGTATGATCCCTAGGCCTTGTTTCCAAGCTTTGCACACCATTTACTTGCTGTTTTGTTACATGTTTGCTCGCAGCGATATTTATTTCAGATCATAGTTGCTACTTATAATCATCCATACCACTTGTATTTCACTATCTCTTCGCCGAACTAGTGCACCTATACATCTGACAAGTGTATTGGGTGTGTTGGGGACATAAGAGACTTTCTGTATCGTAATTGCAGGGTTGCTTGAGAGGGATAGCTTTGACCTCTTCCTCCCTGAGTTCGATAAACCTTGGGTGATCCACTTAAGGGAAACTTGCTGCTGCTCTACAAACCTCTGCACTTGGAGGCCCAACACTATCTACAAGAACAGAAGCGTGTGTAGACATCAGTAACCCCAAGATTAAGGTGTGATGAGCACAGTAGCAAGTCTTCCCTTAGTTGTGGAACCAGGGTTATCAAACCAGTAGGAGAAAGAAACAAACTTCAGAAGGTTGATGCCAGCTAGCTTTGCAACACTCCGGACAATGGCGCCAGAGAGGTTGTCGGCGTGTAGCTTTTCACCAGCAGCTACGTGGAACCTGCACACAACACAACCAAGTACTTTGTCCTAACTCACAGTGAGGTTGCCAATCTCACCAGTTTGCTGTGAACAAAGGATTAAGCATATCGAGTGGTAAAAGATAGTAGTTTGCAAGAAAGTAAATAAATCAAGTAAATTGTAAACGGTAGTAGCAATGTAAAAGAATGGACCGGGGTCCACAGTTCACTAGTGGTGTCTCTCCATAAGATAAATAATAACATGCTGGGTAAATAAATTACAGTTGGGCAATTGATAGAATAAAGCTAGCATACATATGTCATGAGGATCACTATGAGATTTACTCTGGGCATTACAACAAAATACATAGACCGCCATCCAACTGCATCTATGACTAATAATCCACTCGCCGGGAGTCATCCGAGTACCCATTGAGTATTAAGTTGTGAACTACAGATAATTCCATTAAGCAAAGTGTGTAATGTAAACAATACGAATGTCCTCAAACACAAGATTGTTGTTTTCTCCCTAGTGGCAATAGCACATCTACAACCTTAGAGGTTTCTGTCACTCCCCCAGATTACTAGAGGCATGAACCCAACTATCAAGCATAAATACTCCCTCTTGGAGTCACTAGCATCTACTCGGCCAAGATATCTACTAGCAATGGAGAGCATGCAAGATCATAAACAACATAGAGATAACATAAAATATATTTTAGCACATCAACATGGCATAGTATCAATATTTATCGGATCCCAACAAACACAAAATGTAGAATTACACAAAGATGATCTTGATCATGATAGGCAGCTCACAAGATCTAAACATGAAGCACATGGTGGAGGAGACAACCATCTAGCTACTACTATGGACCCGTAGTCCAAGGTAGACTACTCACTCATCACACCAGAGGCAAGCATGGCGATGAAGAAGACCTCCGGTGGCGATTCCCCTCTCCGGCAGGGTGCCGGGAACAGCTTCTGGACCCTCCCGATCTTGAGTCAACGACAGCGGTGGATCGTGATGTGTTTCTGGAAAATTGATTAGGTGTTTAGGTTTTTCTTATCGAGGAGAATATATAGGCGGAAGGGCAGCGTCAAGAGGTGGACCAGGGGGTCTCACCCCTAGGTGGCGCGGGCCAGGGGCAGGCCGTGCCGCCCTTGGGTGAGCCAGCCCTGTGCCTCCCCCCCCCCCTCCGTCTCATCTTTGGTCTTTGCAAAGCTTCGGTAAAAATAGGAGGTTTGGCTTTTGATTCATCCAATTCCGAGAATATTTCTTGTGTAGCTTTTCTGAAACACAAAAATAGCAAAAAAAAGGGAACTGGCACTGTGGCATCTCGTTAATAGGTTAGTTTTGGAAAATGCATAAAAATGCCACGAAGTGTAACAAAACACAAAGTAAATGGTGTATAAACAAGCATGGAGCATCAAAAATTATAGATACGTTTGAGATGTATCACCAGTAGCTATGTGGTTTATCTCTCTCTCCAATGGTGTGATCTTTATGTGATCATGAGCTTTGTAATCTGGCAATAAGTAGATGTTACTCTTCATCTATTATGCTACTCAAGTGCTTTTATTAATGTGATCTCCGGAGACACCTTGTTCCACGGTGTGAAGGTGACAGTGTGCGCACCGTGTGTGGCTCTTAGGCTAAAGATTACAGAAATACTTATCATGAGTTATAATTTGAGTTGGATGTTTCTATGAAATTGTGGTGTTTGTCTGGAACCATCTAGGATGCTCAAGGTGACAGTGTGGGGTTACTTAGATGGGGAATGTGAACTTTATGGTGTGCTTTTACAACCCTACATGGTGAATTGGTGTTTGTTATCCAACTAGAGAGTAGTTCAGAGTAGCATAGTGAAGAAACGATATTTATGTATTCAATTATGATATCATTGTTGAGAGTGTCCACTAGTGAAAGTATGATCCCTAGGCCTTGTTTCTAAGCATTGAAACACCGTTTACAACCAGTTCTGCTACATGTTTGCTTGCTGCTATTTTTATTTCAGATTACAATTACCACTTATAATCATCCATATTACTTGTATTTCACTATCTCTACGCCGAACTAGTGTGCCTATACACCTGACAAGTGTATTGGGTGTGTTGGGGACACAAGAGACTTCTTGTATCTTAATTGTAGGGTTGCTTGAGAGGAATATCTTTGACCTCTACCTCCCTAAGTTCGATAAACCTTGGGTGATTCACTTAAGGGAAACTTGCTGGTGTTCTACAAACCTCTGCACTTGGAGGCCCAACACTGTCTACAAGAATAGAAGCATGCATAGACATTAGTGCTTCATACCCAGCGACGAAGGGAAGGCCACCACCACCATCCTCTCCACAGTCGCTTGAAGAGAATGAGATCCGAAAGGATGATTTTGCTCCCAGCCGATAGTCAAATCACGGCGCTGCCACCGCATCTCTCTCCTCATTTTTCGGTTCACACAATGCGCCAAGCTGAAGCCCTCACCAGCGAGTGGGCCACGGATGATGCAGGCCCCGTAGGTCAGGGACCATGGCTAGATGAGTTGACATGGCGAGTACAACATCTGAGCCAAATAGTACCTAAAACATACGGCCAAGATCGACTGAGTGACCTGATCGAATGACTGAAATCACATATGGCCTGAGAGCACAGGGTTCCCTGCTGCTATATTTTAAAGGATAGTATGTGAAATAGATGGCCAAGATCGACTGAGTGACCTTATCAAACGGCTAGAATCACATATGGCCTGAGAGCACGGGGTTCCCTGCGGCTATATTTTGAGTTGGATGTCTCTATGAAATTGTGGTGTTTGTCTGAAACCATCTAGGGCGCTCAAGGTGACAGTGTGGGGTTACTTAGATGGGAATGTGAAATTTAAGGTGTGCTTTTATAGCCCTATGCAGTGAATTTGTGTTTGTTATCCAACCAGAGAGTAGTTTAGAGTAGCATAGTGAAGAAAAGATATTTATGTATTCAATTATGTCCACCAATGAAAGTATGATCCCTAGGCCTTGTTTCTAAGCATTGAAACACTGTTTACAACCAGTTCTGCTACATGTTTGCTTGCTGCCATTTTTATTTCAGATTGCAATTACCACTTATAGTCATCCATATTACTTGTATTTCACTATCTCTTCGCTGAACTAGTTTGCCTATACACCAGACAAGTGTATTGGGTGTGTTGGGGACACAAGAGACTTCTTGTATCTTAATTGCAGGGTTGTTTGAGAGGGATATCTTTGACCTCTACCTCCCTGAGTTCGATAAACCTTGGGTGATCCACTTAAGGGAAACTTGCTGATGTTCTACAAACCTCTGCACTTGGAGGCCCAACACAGTCTAAAGAATAGAAGCGTGCGTAGACATTAGTGCCCCGTACCCGGTGATGAAGGGCAGGCCACCACCACCGTCCTCTCCACAGTCACTTGAAGAGAATGAGATCTGAATGGATGATTTTGCCCCCAGCTGGCAGTCAAATCATGGCGCTGCCACCGCATCTCTCTCCTCATTTTTCGGTTCACACAACGCGCCAAGCTGAAGCCCTCACCAGTGAATGGGCCACGGATGATGCAGGCCCCGTAGGTCAGGGACCGTGGCTGGATGAGTTGACATGGCGGGTACAACATTTGAGCCAAATAGTACCTGAAACCGATGGCCAAGATCGACTGAGTGACCTGATCGAATAGCTGGAATCACATATGGACTGGGAGCACGGGGTTCCCTACGGTTATATTTTAAAGGATAGTACCTGAAACGGACAGCCAAGATCGACTGAGTGACCTGATCGAATGGCTGGAATCATATATGGCCTGAGAGCACGGGGTTCCCTGCGGCTACATTTTAAAGGATTGCCCAATATGCACGAGTGTTCCAACATATGACCATGCTGTAAAGAAGGAACATCGTGGAGAAGCATTTGAGCAACTCAGGGCGCGACTGGTAGCATGCAGGCCTTTTTGGGCTCCCTGGACACAGGCGCTAGGGGGCCTGGGTCGCACCATGCGATGCAAAAACCAACTTGGTTGTTTCGTTTGGTAGCCCACAACGACAATTCCAAGGCCCGAGAGAGAAACTCGGCCGGTTGATTGGTTGGCAGCGCTGGCCCGGGAGAGAAACTCGACCAGTTGATTGGTTGCCAAGCATTGATGCGCTATGGTAACCTCTTCCTACTAGTGGTGAGGATACCATAGCAACATCAACAAGAGCACCAAGAACGCCAGCAAGATCAGGACGAACATCACAAGAACACAAGCAACAACACAAGAACACACGCAACAACACAAGAACAGAAACAACATCTAAACTAGATAGGGTGGACTAAGTACGAGTTCACATAGACTAGTAGGTAGACTAAGTAGACCAGTAGTACGAGTTCTAAACCCAATCATAGGGCAACATAACATAGATTAGCATTAGCAGGAATACATAACGTCAACCACTCCTCCTCCTCGGCCGCTTGAAGCCTCCTCATGCTGCGAGGGTGTTCTGGGCACCTGCCAACAACCTCATAGCACGATTAGTCGAAGACGACCACCCTGTACTCCCTTGCGGTGAGCTTCTTGAAGAACAGGAGGTAGCTGATCTTGAGGTTGTGGGCGACCGCGAATTCTGGTCAGCCAGCTTCCAGGACAGCCTTGCCGCTCACCTCCTTGACGCTCATCTCCCACTGGCAGCCAGTGGTGGTCTTGATGATCATCTTCCCCGACACTGGGCCTAGATAAGGCCTGAAGCTGTCTGGTAGTGGCAGCACTCCGATCCCAGGTGCCATGAGGATCTTGCAGAAGTGTGTAGGGTTCATGCCCTCATGGAAGTGGCCTACTGAAGGTGGCCGTTCAATACGCTTCCTATTCGGACCCTCATCAGGTACCTCCACATGCACTCCTAGACGCAGCATCTACACAAGTGAAGAAGTCTTAGCATAGCTCAAGAGCAGGAAAAACATTAATCACAAGTGAAGAAGTCTTAGAAACTCAAACACCTCATACAATGCTACCATTGCGGCACGAATGATCCCTCTGGACCAAATGCAGTGCTCATTGTAGATGAAATGTGCAGTGCATAAGGTCCAGAAAGATCATTTGGCCACTAATATGCAGGCCTATTTGAATCATTGGCTAAGCACAGATATGACTGAGCAAAAAAATACATCAAGATATGTGGAGCCTCATAGTAGTGATGTGCTGCAAGAATAATTTTGGCTGACCTAATGCAATGCACATTTTTCACTACATGTGCAAGGTATAGGGTCAGATAAAATCATTGTGCAACCTACATCAGATCATGTCTTTAATCATTGGCTCAAGGGCAAGAAAAACATTGACCTACAAACACAAATGCCTCATACAATGCTGACCTTGCGGCATGAATGATCCTTCGGGACCAAATGCAATGCTCATTGTAGATAAGATGTGTAGTGCATAAGGTCCAGAAAGATCATTCAGTCACTAATATACATGCCTATTTGAATCATTGGCTAATCACAGCTGTGAGTGAGCAAAAAAGCACATCCAAACAACTTGCCTCAGACAGTGTATGCGTGGTAGACGCCACAATTGATGTTATTCAACCATGTGTGTTGAACAAGGACAGATTTCTGTTCTAGACACAAGGTTGAATAAAACAAACTATGGAAAACATCTGATCAGATTACTGAGATAATCGAACATTTAACATGTGGCCAACCACACCATACTTTGGTGAGCAGAGCACATGTTAAATGCTCGCTACCTCACTATGGTCTGCGCACAAATGATGTTCATCATCGGCATCATCCGCATCGAATAAATCCTAACCCTAGCAGCTGCGCACATCATCGGCGCCACGAAAGGAGAACAAACCCCAACACTACAGTACTGACATTGAACCCAGATCAAACCCTAACCCTCGCAGCTACGCACATCATCCACTATGCATGTCATCTAGCGCGTGCCTATGAGCATTCTGAAAGGAGACCGAATGTACAAGAAGGGGATTGAGGGTGCTTACCGATATTTCGCAGGCGATGGTTGAAATCTAGCTAGATGATTGCTTCCTGATGATGCGATGAAGTGGTGAGGCAGCGGTGAGGAAGCAGCGAGGTAGTGGCGAGGCAGCAGGGCCACCTTCATCGATGCGGTTGTCGGCGGTTGAAATGTCTCAAACGTATCTATAATTTTTTATGCCCCATGCTTGTTTTTACACCATTTACCTTGTGTTTCGTTACACTTCGTGGCATTTTTATGCAATTTCCAGAACTAACCTATTGACAAGATGCCACAGTGCCAGTTCCCTGTTTTTTGCTGTTTTGTGTTTCAGAAAAGCTACACAGGAAATATTCTCGAAATTGGACGAAACAAGTTCCAGAAGTCTTATTTTTCCTGGAAGCTTCCCGAAGACCGAAAGAGAGCCAGAGGGGGGCCAGAGGCCGCCCTCACACATAGGTGGCGCGGCCCAGGCCCTGGCTGTGCCACCCTGGTGTGAGGAGCCCCTGGCTACCCTTTGACGATGCCTCTTTGCCTATATAAAGCCTCGGGACAGAAAACCCTAAGGGAGTTGGCGAAATTTCCAGAACAGTTCCGTAGCTCCGCTACCACCACCGATGAATTTTGGGGGACAAAAGTCTCTGTTCTGGCACCCTACCGGGATGGGGAAGTGCCCTCGGAGCCATCTCCATCAGTCTCCATCACCGTCTCCGCCGTCTCCATCGACCTCACCGCCATCTCCATCAACCTTGCTGTCTCCTATGATGAGGAGGGAGTAGTTTATCCTCGGGGCTGAGGGCTCTATCGGTAGCTATGTGGTTCACCTCTCTCTCCCCTGATGTGATCTATATGTGATCGTGAGCTTTGTATCATGTTGAATAAGTAGATGTTACTCTTCTTCATTATGTGTACTCTAGTGTGTTATTAAAGTAATCTATTCCTCCTGCCATGGTGTAACGGTGACAGTGCGTGCATCGTGGTGGTACTTGGTCTAGGCTATGATTGTGATCTCTTATGGATTATGAGAATAATTATCACTATGATAGTATTGAAGTGATCTTTTCCTCCTTTCATGGTGTAATGTTGACAACGTGTGCACCGTGTTAGTACTTGGTCTAAGTTGCAATAATATTTATCTTGAGTTGTGATTTGATTTGGATATCTCTATGAGTGGTGTTTGTCAAGTACTTGATGAACTTTAAGGAGTGCTTCATAGCCCTATGCAATGATTAGTGTTGTTCAATAGGAGAGTAATTCAGAGTACCATAGTGAAGAGAAGTTATTTATTTGTTCAATTATGTTATATTTATTGGGAGTGTGTCCACTAGTGAAAGTATGATCCCTAGGCCTTGTTTTCAAGTTTTGCATACCGTTTACTTGCTGTTTTGTTACTTATTTGCTTGCTGCCATTTATTCCAGATTGCATTTACTACTTATAATCATCCATACCACTTGTATTTCACTATCTCTTTGCTAAACTAGTGCACCTATATATCTGACAAGTGTATTGGGTGTGTTGGGGACACAAGAGACTTTCTGTATCATAATTGCAGGGTTGCTTGAGAGGGATAGCTTTGACCTCTTCCTCCCTGAGTTCGATAAACCTTGGGTGATCCACCTAAGGGAAACTTGCTGCTGTTCTACAAACCTCTGCACTTGGAGGCCCAACACTGTCTACAAGAACAGACGCATGCGTAGACATCAAGCTCTTTTCTGGCGCCATTGCTGGGGAGGTAAGGTAAAAGGTACTCGCATCCTCCTGTGTGAGTACTCGGAGTTATTTCCTTTAGATTCCGCAATTATATCTTTTTTCTTGTTTTTATTTTCACTGGTTAGGCTTAATGGAAAACAAAGAGTTCTTTTGTCTTTTTCCTGAGTTTAGATATGAAGTGTTTGAAGAGAAAATTGGAAAACCTTTGGAGCTTAATTTGCATGCTAATAGTGATGTTAGTATGAATGCTTTGAACACCATTGTTGCTAATGCTATAGAAAAGTCTAAGCTTGGGAAAGCTGGTTTTGTTAAGCATGATATTTTTAGTTCCCCAGCTTTAGTGGAGAAAGTTTGTTCTGATAATATTTTATCTCCCATATGTGATGTTCCTTCTTATGATGATATGTTTGAAGAATATGCTTTGTGAAATAGCTGTTCTCTAGCTTGTGATGATACCAAACCTCTAGTTTATGATGGTTATGATGATGAGTATAATATTTTTAGTTCACCTACTTTTGAGGAGAAAATTAGTTATGATTACAATATGCCTCCTATTTTTGATGATTATGGTGATGAGAATAATTATTCTATTGAATCTGCTCCTACTACGATTGTTCATGTGGGGAGTATTACTTCTTTTATGCATGTGGCTCATGATAGGAATGCTTTATGTGATGGTTATGTTGTTAGTTTTATTCATGATCCTACTGAAAGTTATTATGAGAGAGGGAAACATGGTTCGAAGGATCTCAATAATATTGAGTTTCCCTTCTTTATGTTGCAATTCTTGAAGTTGTACTTGTTTTGCCTTCCTATGCTTTTTGCTTTGCGCTTTTATGACTTGTCTCTTTACAAGACTATTTTTCATAGGAAGTGGTTTAGATTTAAATGTGTTCCATACTTGCTTTTTGATGCTCTCTATTGCTTTAAGTTCCTATATGGTGCCTTTGCCTCAAGCTCTTATATGGCGCCCACATGAGCATCTTTGCAAATTACTGCGCCTAGCTCAAAGGCGTTAAAGAAAAGCACTCTTGGGAGATAACCCATTATTTTATTTCCAGTACTTTTTCTTTTATTTGAGTCTTGGAAGTTATTACTACTGTAATAACCACTCCTTATCCTTTTTATTTTGTTGTTGTGCCAAGAGAAGCCTCTAATTTGAGTAAGGTAAGATTTGGGGATGTTGCTGTCCTGAAACTATTTTCGGTGCTGCACCATAAAAATTTGCAAAAATTATCTGTATATCTTTTGGACCTGCAATTTTTTTGTGCATATGCCCCAGGTTATATCCAAACTTTCATTAGTTGAATACTTTTTGATGTAAGCAACAGAAAACGCCTCAAAAATTCGACCTTTGTTAGTTGTTCTGTTTTGACAGATTTCTGCCAATATTTGTGTTTGCCGCTTTATCGCTTTCTTTTTGAGTTCTTTTGATCACGGAACTTTTGGGAAAGTTGCTACAGTAGTATATGCTTTATATGTGGTGGTTTTGGGTTGAAACCTGAAGCCAAAAAGAGGTTGATTATATGTTATGCTACACTAATGTTGCTAATAGATTTGTGTTTAGTTTTGTATGAAGGAAGTTTTCAAGTGTAGGGATCGGAGAGTGATGAGATGAGTTGAAGAATGGACAAAAGCTCAAGCTTGGGAATGCCCATGTCACCCCAAGAAATATCCAAGAAGTACAAGCATCAAAGCTTGGGGATGCCCCCGAGGCACCCCTTCTTCATCGGCAAAAATCAGGTCACCTTTCAAAACATTATATTTTTATTGCTTCATGCACTATGCATTTTTCTTGGAGCGTCAGTTGTTTTTGTTTTCAGTTTTATTTTGCTTTGTTTGCTGCAATAAATGGTTAGATCACATCATGTTTCTTTTGGAGGAGATGAACTCGCTTTTCATTTGCCAAGAACAGTCTAGTTTTCACTCTTATCGTTCAATAAGTGTTCTCTTTTTCTGCTACTGGTTTAGCTTGCATTTTTCACCTTGATTTGTGTTCAGATCTTGTTATATCTTTTCATCAAGGTGTGTTTTTGCCTCTGGTCTTTATTGGTTTTCATCAAAAGAGATGTTTATAAAAAGTTTGAATGGTGTTGGAAAAGAGAAAAAGCTTTATGCAAAAAAGTGGTACAAGAAGGAGCTTGTGTAGACTGCGGCCTAGGCTTTTGCATATCGTGCTTGATGTCTTTTTGATAGTATGCTTAGTGGTTTTGCTGTAGCATGACTTGTCTCAAATAACTGAGATTTCTTAATGAGCCTTTGAAAAAATCATGCGTTGTTTTTATCGTTTGGAAGCATTATTTTGGTTTTCTCCTTGATGCTTTATTTGGGTTGACTTGGCGCATGCTCACACATGTTAGACTCATAAAAAGTCGCTAATAGCCTCTATGATCATTTAGTTTTTGACTTTTGAGGCCATCTTATGCTTCTTTTAATGTTGCTTTGTTGCTTTGCATGATTATGGCCGTTATTGCTCTCTTAGTTGGTCACTCCCAGTCTTTTGCTAGCCCTCATTTTGTACTGAGTATGAGCTCTACTCGTGCATCCAACTCCCAAAAACCAAGTTTACCATTGTGTCCACTATAAATTCCTATGCATGGTATTTGTAATTCATTCCAAGTAAATTTTCATGTGCTACCTTTCAAAAAAACCTTCAAAATACTTCTCGTTTTGTGACACTGTTTTCAGCTCATGGGGACGTAGTGGTCGGATTTGCTATCTTCCATATTGCTTATTCCAAAAAGAAAAAAAAAGAGAAAAAAGAAGAAAAAAAGGCACTCCTCCATGGAATGTGAATGTTGGTGGGCACCCGATGGAATCGGTTAGCCATGGTTTGTGAAAGGAAAAAAGGTGGGGAGGAGTGCCAAGCTTTATAAAAGAGCACAAAAAGTGTCAATCTCTCTCTCAAAAACTTGCTTCATTTTTGTATGGAAGATAGTAAGAACCCCATTGCCAGTCGTTGACAAAGACAACCACCTCTCAAAACCAATTTTTATCTCTCTGTTTTACAAAATGAAAAGCTCTAGCACATGTTTAATCACTGCTTCCCTCTGCGAAGGGCCTTTCTTTTACTTTTATGTTGAGTCACCACCTTCTATCTTTATGCACCATTAAGAGAGCATAGTTGTCATTTTGAGTATAATGTGCATTGTCCCAAAGTTTTCATTGATTGATTCATATTGTTGGTTTCACTTGTTCTTAAATTATTTGTATCTAGTCGCCCTCTTAAACTTGAAGGTGTCCTATGCATTTATGTTTTGCTCTCTATGAAGAACAAGCTGAAAACCATTTGTATGTTTTTCCTTATGATTTGAACACACGTTTGACTTTCATTGTTTCATTTTCATGATCTTTTATTTGTGTTCTTTTTCATGTTATAACATGGTTGCTAAGTTTCTATTATCAAGATTATGTCTTTCATGCCCATGTTTTAAGTTCTTTGATCTCAGCACTCAGTGCTTTACATATATGATCAAGATTGTGTAGGTGCATGTCACCTCAAAAATTATTTGTATCTAGTCGCCCTCTTAAACTTGAAGGTGTCCTATGCATTTATGTTTTGCTCTCCATAAAGGACAAGCTGAAAACCATTTGTATGTTTTTCCTTATGATTTGAACACATGTTTGACTTTCATTGTTTCATTTTCATGATCTTTTGTTTGTGTTTATTTTCATGTTTATAATATGGTTGCTAAGTTTTTTCTATCAAGATTATGTCTTTCATGCCCATGTTTTAAGTTCTTTTGATCCCAGCTCACAACGCTTACATATATGATCAAGTTTGTGTAGGTGCATGTCACCTCAAAAATTATTTCTTTTGTTATCACTTACCTACTCGAGGACGAGCAGGAGTTAAGCTTGGGGATGCTGATACGTCTCAAACGTATCTATAATTTTTGATGCTCCATGCTTGTTTTTACACCATTTGCCTTATGTTTCATTACACTTCGTGGCATTTTTATGCGATTTCCAGAACTAACCTATTGACAAGATGCCACAGTGTCAGTTCCCTGTTTTCTGCTATTTTTGTATTTTAGAAAAGCTACACAGGAAATATTCTCGGAATTGGGCGAAACAAGTTCCAGAAGTCTTATTTTTCCTGAAAGCTTCCCGAAGACCGAAAGAGAGCCGGAGGGGGGCCAGAGGCCGCCCTCACACATAGGTGGCATGGCCCAGGCCCTGGCCATGCCACCCTGGTGTGAGGAGCCCCTGGCTGCCCTCTGATGACGCCCCTTCGCCTATATAAAGCCTCAGGATGGAAAACCCTAAGGGAGTCGGTGAAATTTCCAGAACAGTTCCATAGCTCCGCCGTCGCCACCGATGAATTTCGGGAGACAGAAGTCCCTGTTCTGGCACCCTGCCGGGATGGGGAAGTGCCCCCGGAGCCATCTCCAACAATCTCCATCGCTGTCTCCGCCGTCTCCATCGACCTCACCGCCATCTCCATCAACCTTGTTGTCTCCTATGATGAGGAGGGAGTAGTTCATCCCCGGGGCTGAGGGCTCTACCGGTAGCCATGTGGTTCACCTCTCTCTCCCATGATGTGATCTTTATATGATCGTGAGCTTTGTATTATGTTGAATAAGTAGATGTTACTCTTCTTCATTATGTGTACTCTAGTGTGTTATTAAAGTAATCTATTCCTCCTGCCATGGTGTAACGGTGACAGTGCGTGCATCCTGGTGGTACTTGGTCTAGTCTACGATTGTGATCTCTTATGGATTATGAGAATAATTATCACTATGATAGTATTGAAGTGATCTTTTCCTCCTTTCATGGTGTAATGTTGACAGCGTGTGCACCGTGTTAGTACTTGGTCTAAGTTGCAATAATATTTATCTTGAGTTGTGATTTGATTTGGATATCTCTATGAGTGGTGTTTGTCAAGTACTTGATGAACTTTAAGGAGTGCTTCGTAGCCCTACGCAATGATTAGTGTTGTTCAATAGGAGAGTAATTCAGAGTACCATAGTGAAGAGAAGTTATTTATTTGTTCAATTATGTTATATTTGTTGGGAGTGTGTCCACTAGTGAAAGTATGATCCCTAGGCCTTGTTTCCAAGCTTTGCACACCGTTTACTTGCTGATTTGTTACTTGTTTTCTTGCCGCCATTTTTATTCCAGATTGCATTTACTACTTATAATCATCCATACCACTTGTATTTCACTATCTCTTCGCCGAACTAGTGCACCTATACATCTGACAAGTGTATTGGGTGTGTTGGGGACACAGGAGACTTTCTGTATCATAATTGCAGGGTTGCTTGAGAGGGATAGCTTTGACCTCTTCCTCCCTGAGTTCGATAATCCTTAGGTGATCCACTTAAGGGAAACTTGCTGCTGTTCTACAAACCTCTGCACTTGGAGGCCCAACACTGTCTACAAGAACAGACGTGTGCGTAGACATCAGCGGTGGAAGAGAAATCGGCCGGTGATTTGGGAGAGGAGAGTGAGAGGAGAGAGAGGAGAGGTTGGTCGATGAGGGGAAGTAATGGCGCGTGTGATGAAACGACGCAACGTCTCATGCTCCTTCCCCAGGCGTGCAGGCGAAGCCACACATTGCGCCTCCCAGAGGCTGGCCCCGTGGAAACGCTCGATTCAGAGGTATCCCCAGGCCTGTATGGAGGATGCTTTGACATGCGTGCAAAACGAGAAAATGAGGGAGCCGAGGAATCCAATCAATGGCCTCTTTGGCTTCCCAGGGCCTGATTCAACTTTGGAAAACGATTCACTTCATCCGGAGGATTTCACCACTCGTGTCCTCCGGGTTCAGCACGCGACACGCTGAAGGGTTTCGCAGCATAGTAAATCAAAAAATTTCCTACGGATGCGAACAAGAAAGCCAAGATCTAATCTAGGAGATGTAATCAACGAGAGAGGTGGATGAGATCTTCATACCCTTGAAGATTCGCACAGCGGAAACGTTCAATAGAACGTGGTCGACGTAGTCGTACTCGCCGTCTCCTCCTCGCGATCCGATCCGATCCTATGCCGCAAGTGGCGGCGCCTCCGAGAGTTGCACACGTGCGGTGCAGCGACGTCTCCTCCTTCCTTGGTCCAGCAAGTATGGTGGAGAGATAGATTGGATCAGCAGCACGACGGCGTGGTGCTTATGGTGGAGAGTTTCTGCGGCAGGGCTTCGCCTACGCGCAGTCACGAGAGAGAGAGAGGGAGGGCAGCAGTTGGCGGCTAGGGTTTGGGTTAAGGGGTTAAGAGAGGGCTGCGCCCTTGCCCCCTATATATAGAGGGGTGGCCGGCCAGCTTGGCCTCTCCCCAAATCCTAGGGCGCCGACTTGGAGTAGGAAGAGTGGGGGGCAAGTTTCCCCCCCTTCCTTCTTTGAAGACTCCCTTAGGGTTTCCCCTTGGGCTGGCCGGCTGGGCCTTAGGGGCCTTGTGCACCTGGCCCAAGGCGGCCAGGGCACTTCCCCTTAGGCCCACGCAGGCCTCCGTCAAGTGGGCCCACGTTGGTCCCACTCCGGAACCTTCTAGAACCTTCCGGTACAATACCGATAAACTCCGAAACCTTTCCGGAATCCAAAAACTGCTTTCCTTTATATGAATCTTATTCTCCGGACCATTCCGGAACCTCTCGTGACGTCCTGGATCTCATCCGAGACTCCGAACTAAAACTCATAAACCAATTATCCATTCTATCCTAGCATCGATACACGTTAAGTGTGTGACCCTACGGGTTCGAGAATATGTAGACATGATCTTCTATCAATAATCAACAGCGGGATCTGGAAACCCATATTGACTCCCACATATTCATCGATGATCATATCAGATGAACCGCGATGTCAGGATTCAATTAATCCCGTATATGTATTCCCTTCGTCACACGATATTTTACTCGCCCGAGATTTGATCGTCGGTATCGCCATACCTAGTTCAATCTCGTTCACAGCAAGTACTTTACTCGTTCCGTAATCCGATATCACTTTGTGATTAACTCATTAACCACATGCTTGCAAGCGGTGTTGATATCGATTACCGAGTGGGCCCGAAGTATATCTCTCCGACTTGGGAGGGACAAATTCCATCTCGATACATACAACCCAACAAGTACTTTCCGATCACCTGAGAGACACCTTTATTATCACCCTCACATAGGATGACGTTTGATGACTTCAAAGCTTTCTTCCGATACTAGGGAGTTGTATTATCTCATGGTCTAAGGAATACAATACATGACATAGGAAAAGCTTCGCAAAGATGAACACGATGACACGATCTAATTGCTCTGCTTTATTTGGGTCTGTCCATCACATCATTCTCCTAATGACATGACCTCATTATTAATCGACAACTCATGTCTATGGTTAGGAAACCTTAACCATCATTAATCAATGAGCTAGTCTAGTAGAGGCGTACTAGGGACACGGTGTTGTTCATAAACCACACAAGTATTAATGTTTCCGCTTAATACAATTATAGCATGGAGTATAAACATTATCATGAACAAGAAATATGATAATAACAATATTATTATTGCCTCTAGGGCATATTTCCTTCAGTCTCCCACTTGCACTAGAGTCAATAATCTAGTCAATACTTGCGCATTCAACACCTATGGCATTCCGGTGTTACTTATACGCGTTGCACGTGGTAAACCTTATCTACGGGTCTGACACTTTCAGGTCCGTTTGTATTTGCATATCTTTTGCGTCATCACGCATTACTCATCTTGACATGAGATGGCATCGTATAAACTTGGTCTTCTGGCGAGACCTCAATTTCTTTGCCGAGACTATGTTGTCACTATTGTCATACAATAGAACTACATAGTACTAGCACACTTAGAAAAATAGCGATATCCACCGTGCGTCAAAATACTCATTGGTCCGCACACATCGGTATGTATGATTTCCAATAAATCCGTTGCTCGCTCCATTATTCCGGAGAACGGGTTTTTGATCATCTTGCCCATGAGGCATGGCTTGCACGTGTCAAATGATTCAAAATCAAGAGACTCCAAAAGTCCATCAGAATGGAGTTTCTTTATGCATTTTATGCCAATATGATCTAGACGACAGTGCCACAAATAAGTTGGATTATCACTATCTACTTCGCATCTTTTATGCCGCTTCTAAAGCAATTATATACTTAGCCCTCGTTGCAGTGTCCGCCACAATATTAACATTGGAACTCATCCAAGTCATCATGGAACTTTCTTCCATCTTATTATGCCACCTTCTAACTCAAAACAAATAGCTTAAAATTGGGATAAAAATTTACTTGTATGTGTGACAAAGCCAATGTAACTCATTACAATGAACCATTTGTCACTTCTGCATACAGAATATATTCTTACTTCTTCGAAAGTGCATAAGAATATCTTTACTATTGTCCAACGATCATCATATGAATGCTATAACCTTTAGAGCATTGGACACATCTGGATCTACATATCATGGTATACAAGATTGATAAAATCATTCTTGTGGTTTCACTCATCAAGTGTCAAAACAATTGATTCTTGCTCCAACCTCTTCCATGCAACAAGAACCATTCTTATTGTTTCCATATTGAACAAATTCAATATTTCATCTATGTACTCTGGTAAAACTATATTAGTGCCTCAATCTATCTGCATAGACATTGATGCTTAATATTCTGGTTTTACCTAAGTCTTTCATTAGAAATCTAATTTTAGTGAAAACTTCACAAATATCAAAAAAACACATAATTTCCAATAAACGATATGTCATCTACATAAAGCATTAGAAATATGTCTTAGCGCTCCCACTTACTTTCTTGTAAATACAAGCATCTTCAAATATCTTGATGAAATTAACACTTTAACATTTTCATCATTGAAGATTCCAACTTCGCTATGCTTACTTCTACCATAGAAGTTTGCATACATATCTAGCAACCTTTGAATCAACAAAACCCATTGGGTCGTGTCAGTTACACGTCCTTGGTGTGCATTCCGGTAGAGGAACGTTGTTTCGTTTATTCAACTAACATATCTCTATATGTAATTGATGCTAGAATAATTCATATGACGAAGTCAGGGCCCATCATCGCTTCTTTGTATATTGTTGGTTACTATTATCTAATAATATCTCGTCCTCAAATCTTGCTATTTGATTACGACCAACTTGGTTAAATAGGAACTTCGATGCCGTGACTACAACATATTGTAGACGCGTGAGCTATGAATGCAGTTGCCGCTTCTAGAACATATTCTGGTGCTGCGCTACTCTGATCAACTTGCTCAGATTCAATAACCTCATCAAGTTCTATCTTCCTCCCACTTAAACCTTTCGCGAAAAAACTCCTTCATAAGAAATTCACTTCTTTTAGTGACAATCACTATGTGTTTGGGGTTCATAATAGAAGGAATACCCATCGACATTCTTTGGGATAACCTACAAAGACTTACTAATCCGATTTTGGTTGTAAACATTTTACACATATGCCTTGCATACCAAAATTCAAGAAAAGACAACTATAACTTGTATGGTGTCATTTCGGCAGATTATGATGGCACTCTATTCAGTGAAAAGCGGTAGTCTCTAAAGCATAATCCACAAATTATATTGGTAGTTTTATTTCATCATTGATCTAACCATGTCAAACAAGGTTTGATTACATCCATCGAAAACTCCATACTCTTATGGTGTTTATCATGATGCAAGTTTGTGGAACAATTCCTCTAACTCTTAGATGCTTGCTAAACTTGTAACTCAAATATTCTTCTTTATGATCCAATCATAAAAACTTGAATTTTTCTTGTTACAATAATTTCCACTTCATAAATTGAACAATTTCAATTGTTTCATACTTCTATCTTATCAAGCAGATATACCATACATCTATTCGAGTCATTGATGAAATAGAAAATACACCATGATCGACTTCACACCATAGACTACATACATCAATATGTATGATCTCCATTTAGTTAGTCGCTAGTTTTGTCCATGGCCCATGAACGGAGTTTAATCATCTTTAGGAAAAGTCTCACAAGCGTCAATCAATTCAAAATCAAATGACTCGAAAATCTATCAATATAGAATTTCTTTCATGTTTTGTTTCCAATATGACTTAAACGGCGGTGTCACACAAGTGAAATTCGTTTTGTCTTGTGACCTTTAGCATCAGTGTTATAAATGTCTATTTCACCAACAAGATTTATAATAATCTATCCATCGACTATGGAAGACGGTAATATTTGAACAACCATTGCTCTCATAATACCAGAACAAAATAGCAATTATTAAGTTCTTAACAAATCTAGAAGGCTAGGTTTTATGCCGACGAAAAACACAATAACACATTTATTTGTTTCTCGATGCGCATTGTTACCACATTCTTTTGCTAGTTACTTAGGCCATCGTAGTTCTTGTATTGTTGCTTTGTATGACATTTCATACCAACAAATCAGTATTGAATACCCAAGAATTACATCATGTACTTAGCAAAGAATACATCTATAACATGTATATCATTTATATACCTGAGCTAGACAATTCCAGTCTTTTCCTTTTCTACCAAATACTTTTGCAGATCCTATTTAGCGTTTCCTCTCCTTTTAGAAGAATCTATCAACATCAACAGTGGCATCAATCATTTGACACATAGTCCAAAGGATGTTAGTCAAATACTAATGGCCTTGGATTTTGCACTTTGAAGTGGATCGCCATCATCATATGATTGGTATTCTTCCAGATTCCATTCTTTAGTATTCTTTTGGTATAGCAAAAACAATTTAGCCAATACCTTTTTCATTCATCTTATCATGACAACTTTCATGATGAAACTACTATAGCTTATAAGGATGAATGCAAGTATAATATTAGTTCCCAAACTTTTGGGTGATCGGGATGCCTAGCATCTTCAATCTTCGCATATAGTCATACAATATGAGCATATGTTCTTTTACTAAATTATACTTCATCATTTTGCAAACAATAAAAGTCTTAGATATCAAATATCTTTTACTTCTTATTTGTTTCTGAAACAATTCTTTCAGCTCCAAGATCACTTTGATTCTCAAACAATTTTGAAGATCAATTTATCATGAAGGCAAACATATGATCTTTAGATACTAAACTTGAATCGTTGCTCTTAGATTAATACAATTTATTAAATCGTATGGAGCAAGCAAGGTTTGCTAAAGTTTGCAATAGGACTTAATCTTTAGTCTTGATATTCTAACTAAACGGCACTAGACCGAAAAGTGATTATCCAGAATTCTATAGTTCTTTTAACTCAATTAAGCTAAGTGTCAGTGGGAAACGGTTGCCAAAGACTAAAACGACTTATGCAAATACACTAAGATTTAGTTCATGATAATTAGTTCAAGTTAATCAAATTACTAATGAACTCCCACTAAATTCAACATCCCTCAAAGTTGTTCAGTGAAGCATGATCCAAATTCACTACACCGAGACCGATCATCACGTGAATGATGTAGTTTTAATGGTGAACATCAACATGTTGATCATATCATCCATATGACTCATGCTTGACCTTTCGGTCCGTGTGTTCCGAGGCCATGTCTGTACATGCTAGGCTCGTCAAGTCAAACCCAAGTATTTACGCATGTGCAAAACTGGCTTGCACCCGTTGTATGTGAACGTAGAGTTTATAGCACCCGATCATCACGAGATGCTTGAAAACGACGAACTTTCGCAACGGCGCATACGAGGGGAGAACACAATTTTTTATCTTGATCTTTAAGTGAGGAATCATCTTATAATGCTACCGTCGCGATCTAAGCATAATAAGATACATAAAAGGATAAACATCACATGCATATAATTTTATGTGACATGGTATAGCCAATCTCCGCTCCATGATCTCCATCTTGTGCACACCGGTATGATCTCCATCACTCCACCATGATTGCCTCCACCACGAATAGCAACTACAACTATTGCTAACTACTTAGCGATAAAGTAAAGCTATTACATGGCGTATAAGAAGTTGACACGCAGGTCATACACAATTATAAAGACAACCATATGGCTCCTGCCGGTTGTGAACTCATCGACATGCAAGTCGTGAAAGATTACAAAACATGATCATTGCATACATCTCAATTCATACACATCATGTCTTGGGCCATACCATATCACAAAACACTCCCTGCAAAAACAAGTTAGACGCCTCTACTTTGTTGTTGCATGTTTTACGTGGCTTATGGGAGTAGCAAGCTAAGAACGATTCTTACCTACGAAAAGCCACAACGGTGATATTATGGTTGCTAACATCCGATGTAAGTCCCATGACTACTATAGTGAGAGAAACTGACATCCACCAGCCGCATGTGTGGAACAAGCCACACGTCAAGTGCGGAGCCGGTCTCGCGAACGCGGTCGCGTAAAGTTGGCCTGGACCACTTCGATCTCACTATACCGCGCCATAAGAAATACACAACAAGAGGTTTGCAATAGAAAACATCAACGCCCGCAACAAGCATGTTGCGTTCTACTCGTGAAACACATCTACGCATAGATCTAGCTCTGATACCACTGAAGGGTTTCGCAGCATAGTAAATCAAAAAATTTCCTACGGATGCGAACAAGAAAGCCAAGATCTAATCTAGGAGATGTAATCAACGAGAGAGGTGGATGAGATCTTCATACCCTTGAAGATTCGCACAGCGGAAACGTTCAATAGAACGTGGTCGACGTAGTCATACTCGCCGTCTCCTCCTCGCGATCCGATCCGATCCTACGCCGCAAGTGGCGGCGCCTCCGAGAGTTGCACACGTGCGGTGCAGCGACGTCTCCTCCTTCCTTGGTCCAGCAAGTATGGTGGAGAGATAGATTGGATCAGCAGCACGACGGCGTGGTGCTTATGGTGGAGAGTTTCTGCGGCAGGGCTTCGCCTACGCGCAGTCACGAGAGAGAGAGAGGGAGGGCAGCAGTTGGCGGCTAGGGTTTGGGTTAAGGGGTTAAGAGAGGGCTGCGCCCTTGCCCCCTATATATAGAGGGGTGGCCGGCCAGCTTGGCCTCTCCCCAAATCCTAGGGCGCCGACTTGGAGTAGGAAGAGTGGGGGGCAAGTTTCCCCCCCTTCCTTCTTTGAAGACTCCCTTAGGGTTTCCCCTTGGGCTGGCCGGCTGGGCCTTAGGGGCCTTGTGCACCTGGCCCAAGGCGGCCAGGGCACTTCCCCTTAGGCCCACGCAGGCCTCCGTCAAGTGGGCCCACGTTGGTCCCACTCCGGAACCTTCTAGAACCTTCCGGTACAATACCGATAAACTCCGAAACCTTTCCGGAATCCAAAAACTGCTTTCCTTTATATGAATCTTATTCTCCGGACCATTCCGGAACCTCTCGTGACGTCCTGGATCTCATCCGAGACTCCGAACTAAAACTCATAAACCAATTATCCATTCTATCCTAGCATCGATACACGTTAAGTGTGTGACCCTACGGGTTCGAGAATATGTAGACATGATCTTCTATCAATAATCAACAGCGGGATCTGGAAACCCATATTGACTCCCACATATTCATCGATGATCATATCAGATGAACCGCGATGTCAGGATTCAATTAATCCCGTATATGTATTCCCTTCGTCACACGATATTTTACTCGCCCGAGATTTGATCGTCGGTATCGCCATACCTAGTTCAATCTCGTTCACAGCAAGTACTTTACTCGTTCCGTAATCCGATATCACTTTGTGATTAACTCATTAACCACATGCTTGCAAGCGGTGTTGATATCGATTACCGAGTGGGCCCGAAGTATATCTCTCCGACTTGGGAGGGACAAATTCCATCTCGATACATACAACCCAACAAGTACTTTCCGATCACCTGAGAGACACCTTTATTATCACCCTCACATAGGATGACGTTTGATGACTTCAAAGCTTTCTTCCGATACTAGGGAGTTGTATTATCTCATGGTCTAAGGAATACAATACATGACATAGGAAAAGCTTCGCAAAGATGAACACGATGACACGATCTAATTGCTCTGCTTTATTTGGGTCTGTCCATCACATCATTCTCCTAATGACATGACCTCATTATTAATCGACAACTCATGTCTATGGTTAGGAAACCTTAACCATCATTAATCAATGAGCTAGTCTAGTAGAGGCGTACTAGGGACACGGTGTTGTTCATAAACCACACAAGTATTAATGTTTCCGCTTAATACAATTATAGCATGGAGTATAAACATTATCATGAACAAGAAATATGATAATAACAATATTATTATTGCCTCTAGGGCATATTTCCTTCACACGCGTCCTCCCGCGTGGCTGGTAGCGATGCATCTGGGGCCCACCCCCGCTTCCTTATCGCTTTGGATGCATTCTCCTCCACCCATTCGCTGTATACTGCCCAGTCTCCTGAGAACTCCACCACCGCTTCCATGGTGCCAGCTCTCTCGCTGTCCTTTGATGCGCCCCAAAATTCGAACGGAGCAACTACGCGCCCAATCCCCAGTGCGAGATCGAGCTCTGCAGCCCCATTATCTTCAACTTCCATGGCGCGTGCCTCAACCTCGTCGTAGCTCCCAACAGCGGAGGATTTTGGACCACTGCGGCTCGCAATGATGCTGCCAGACTGGCTGGCTAGAAGCACCAGCGACGGCGGCTCGAAACATCCGCAGTGGCCGATGGTTGCTCCGACGACGGCTGCTCGCGGCATCCATGGTGGCTAATGGAAGCTCCGACGATGGTGGCTGGCAGCATCACGGTGGCTAATGGAAGCTCCGGTGCCAGCGGCTTGCAGCTTTTGTGGTGGCCAGTGGTAGCACCAGCGGTGGCGGCTCGCTGCGGTGGCCAATGGCAGCATGGCGGCGGCTAGTTATAGCATCGGCGACGGTGGCTCGCTGCGGTGGCCAATGGCAGCATGGTGGCGGCTGGTTATAGCACCAGCGACGGTGGCTTGTAGCAGCCCCGGGGGCAGATGTTGGCACTGGCTATGGCGGCTTGCCGCACCCATGGTGGTCGATGGTATCATCGGCGGCGATCGGTGGTAGCACCGGCGACGGTGCTTTGTAGCACTTGAGGTGGCCGATGGTTGCATCGACAGCGGCCGGTGGTAGCACCGGGGACGGTGGCTCGTAGCATCCTTGGTGGCCGATGGTAGCATCGGTTGGTCGCAGCGGAGGAAGCTACACGAGGTGGACTATGCGAGCTCGAGCTCGATGGAGCAAAGGCGGGGAGGATCCATATGGTTAGGATGGTCGGAGAAGAAGCTGCAAAAGAGGCCCGAGGACCGGCGGCTGCTCTTCGCCGGCGACGCCACAACAGTCTAAAGGCGGGGCCCATCCCCCGCGTCGTCTCCCTTGCGAGGCGACTCGGGTGGAAACCCTAGAGGCCGCCACCGCCGTCCCTACCACCACATCCCCTCGTCACCGCCGGCACATGTCGCCGGGCAAAGCCCGCTGGCGGTTGGCGGCGGCGGGATCCGTTCCCTGGGATGGTGCTGCCTTTCCCGCTCCTCCTTGACCCCCCACCCCTCCCCCGCCCATCCACGGTCTCCCCCCGCCGCCTGGCCCTCCCCATCAGGCCATCTCCGCCCCTCACCGGCTTGCTGCTCACCTCCATTCCGCCCCTCCGCTCCATCCTCCCCGATCCACCATTGCAGCAAGCTCCCCCGCTAGATCCATCTCCCTCGCTGCGCTGGCCAGTGACCCTGCCTTGGTTCGCATCCGTCCCTCCTGGAGCCCGCACCGGAGTCAATCTCCATGCCTCAGGTCCGTCTGCCCGCGGCCGAAGCCCCTGCCTTTGCTGTCGCTCTGAGGGCTTTGGGACCTTGTTCGGCCCTCTCTGATGCGCGGGGCGTGGTACGGCCAGTGATACGTCTGATCCCTCGTTGATGGCGCCAGAAAAAGAGATGATGGCAACCAGTTGATGTGGGAGCAAACTGTCCTTGTGCATGGTGAATAACCAGCCCGTTGGGAACCCCAAGAGGAAGGTATGATGAGTATAGCAGCTAGTTTTCCCTCAGTTAAGAAACCAAGGTTTAATATCGGTCAGGAGAGGCGAGACAGACGACTGAAGGTGATGCTTGTGCAACGTGGAACCTGCACACACACAAACAAATACTTTGCTCCCAACTTACGATGAGGTTGTCAATCTCACCGGTTTGCTTGAAACAAAGGTTATGAGTGTATCGAGTGGAAAACAGTAAAAGTATGCGAGTAAAGTAAACAGTGCGGGAAAAGTAAACAGTTGATTGCAATATGATTAAAATAGGACCGGGGTCCACAGTTCACTAGTGGTGTCTCTCCATAGATAAAATAACATGCTGGGTAAACAAATTACAGTTGGGCAATTGATAGAATAAAGATAAACGTGATATGTCAAGAAGATCACTATGAGATTTACTCTGGGAATTACAACAAAATACATAGACCGCCATCCAACTGCATCTATGACTAATAATCCACCCTCGGGGATATCAATCTGAACACCCCAAAAGTATTAAGTTGCGAACAACGGATAATTGCATTAAGCAAAGTGTGTAATGTAAACAAAGCATATGCCCTTGAGCATATGAATGTTGTTTTCTCCCTAGTAGCAATAGCACATCTACCACCTTAGAGGTTTCTGTCACTCCCCCAGGTGAAATAGAGACATGAACCCACTATCGAGCATAAATACCCCCTCTTGGAGTCACTAGCAACTACTCGGCCAAGATAGCTACTAACAACGGAGAGCATGCAAGATCATAAACAACATAGAGATAACAAAAGATAATATTCAGTACAGCAACTTAATCATAAACACCAATATTCATCGGATCCCAACAAACCAACATCATAGAATTACATAACGATGATCTCAATCATGTAGGGCAGCTCATGAGATCTAAACATGAAGCACATGGTGGAGAAGACAACCATCTAGCTACTGCTATGGACCCATAGTCCAAGGTAGACTACTCACTCATCGCTCCAGAGGCAAGCATGGCGATGAAGAAGACCTCCGGTGGTGATTCCCCTCTCCGGCAGGGTGCCGGGAAGAGCTTCTGGACCCTCCCGATCTTCGGGTCGACGACGGCGGCGGATCGCGATGTGTTCTGGAAATCTGATCGGGTACTTAGGTTTTTTCCGTCGGGGGGTCTTTATAGGCGAAGGGGCGATGTCAGAGGTGGAGCCAGGCTCCCTCACATAGGGGTGGCGCGGCCAGGGGCTAGGCCGCGCCGGCCCTGTGTGTGGGGCCCTGGTGGCCCCCCTCCGTCTCTCCTTCGGATCTCTGGAAGCTTCCGGGTAAAATAGGACTTCAGGAACTTGTTTCGTCCAATTCCGAGAATATTTCCTGTGTATCACTTCTGAAACACAAAAACAGCAGAAAACAGGAAACTGGCACTGTGGCAACTTGTTAATAGGTTAGTTCAGGAAAATGCATAAAAGTGCCACGAAGTGTAACGAAACAATATGCAAATGGTGTAAAAACAAGCATGGAGCATCAAAAATTATAGATACGTCGGAGACGTATCAAGCATCCCCAAGCTTAACTCCTGCTCGTCCTCGAGTAGGTAAGTGATAACAAAGAATAATTTTTGAGGTGACATGCACCTACACAATCTTGATCATCTATGTAAGCATTTGTGAGCTGGGATCATAAGAACTTAAAACATGGGCATGAAAGATATAATCATGACAATAAGAACTTAGCAACCATGTTGTAAACATGCAAATGAACACAAACAAAAGATCATGATAATGAAACAATGAAAGTCAAACGTGTGTTCAAATCATAAGGAAAAACATACAAATGGTTTTCAGCTTGTCCTTCAAAGAGAGCAAAACATAAATGCATAGGACACCTTCAAGTTTAAGAGGGCGACTAGATACAAATAATTTAAGAACAAGTGAAACCAATCATCATGAATCAATCAATGAACTTTGGGACAATGCATATCATACTAAGAATGACAACTATGCTCTCTTAATGGTGCATAAAGAAAGAAGGTGGTGACTCAACATAAAAGTAAAAGAAAGGCCCTTCGCAGAGGGAAGCAGTGATTGCAAGTTTTATAACCTTCAAAAATTATGGTACTTACCGGCTTTGAGCTCTCATTGCCCCCATCATAAGCATCTTGAATGGTTAAAGTTAATGCGAGAACAATTATGATGCATATGCTTGACAAATCATAAGTTGAAGACCTCGTGCCCCGTGAATATGAGTACCCAAACCTCATGCTACTTTACTTAGAGTCCCAAGAAAGGCTCTTGTCATTGTAAATATATGTGTATCATTGAGAATCGCCAATGGGGTACCTCCGTGCCCGATGACATGGAACAAGCCCACACCAAAATGACAGGACAAGCAGACAATGAACACCTCGACATCTCTTTTATTTGCCATATTGTTTAGCTTTTTATTGTGAGATGCGTCGTCGAATGTTCACCATGGGTATGCTGCAAATTTCCACCATGAATTATGCATGGCTTAGATTGGCGGCCCGGCGTTTCCCTAACACGTATAAAAACTCCATGATCCTCACAAGTTTCCCAATTCATTTCACACCGCGGGCATCCATAAACAAAAGATCACGATATCAACTCAAATAGAAAGTGCAATGTTGAAAGCTTGCCCCATGACAGCATGGCTGGGCTAGAATCCAACTTACAACTTGCAAGCATAACAACTTAACATAAAAGACCACAATGTCAAATTTTTAAGAACAGGAAAAAGTAAAGTGTGCCTTCCGGTTCGTGAGAGCTTTACTGACCGAATTTCTCATAACACTGGTAAGAGTTTAATTTGAAGAGAATATAAAAGCAAGTCAAATTTACTTGGAATAGCAAATTGCTAGTAGGTATGTATGGTGGACACTTTGGAAAACTTTGGCTTTTAGGAGTTGGATGCACGAGTAGAGCTCATACTCAGTACAAGGCGAGGGCTAGC
Organism: Dactylis glomerata; assembly: GCA_007115705.1. Classification (NCBI taxonomy): domain Eukaryota; kingdom Viridiplantae; phylum Streptophyta; class Magnoliopsida; order Poales; family Poaceae; genus Dactylis; species Dactylis glomerata. The sequence continues at coordinate 2,163,444 of QXEO01000492.1, forward strand.
AAAAGACTGGGAGCGACCAACTAAGAGAGCAATAATGGCCATAATCATGCAAAGCGACAAAGTGACATTAAAAGAAGCATAAGATGGCATCAAAAGTCAAAAATTAAATGATCATGAAGGCTAATGGCGACTTTGTATGAGTCTAACATGTGTGAGCATGCGCCAAGTCAAACCCAAATAAAGCATAAAGGAGAAAACCAAAATTATGCTTCCATACAATAAAAACAATGCATGATTTTTTCAAAGGCTCATTAAGCAATCTCAGTTATTTGAGACAAGTCATGCTACAGTAAAACCACTAAGCATACTATCAAAAAGACATCAAGCATGACATAAAAAAGCCTAAGCCGCAGTCTACACAAGCTCCTTCTTGTACCACTATTTTGCACAAAGCTTTTTCTCTTTTCCAACACCATTTGAAATTTTTATAAACACCTATTTTGATGAAAACCAATAAATATCAGAGGCAAAAATACACCTTGATGAAAATATATGACAAGGTCTGAACGCAAATCAAGGCGAAAACAAAAACCAAAAGCAGTAGCAGAAAAAGAAAAATGCTCAATTTTTAATAAGAGTGAAAACGAGAGCATTCTTTGCAAATGAAAACGAGTACATCTCCTCCAAAGGAAATTTGTTGGGGTCCAACCATTTATTGTAGCAAACAAACAGACTAAACCAACTAAGAAAACTAAAACAACTGATGCTCCAAGAAAAACACATAGTGCATGAAGCAATAAAAATATAGTGTCTTGAAAGGTGACCTGATTTTTGCCGATGAAGAAGGGGTGCCTCGGGGGCATCCCCAAGCTTTGATGCTTGTACTTCTTGGATATTTCTTGGGGTGATGCATGGGTATCCCCAATCTTGAACTTTTGTCCATTCTTCAACTCATCTCATCATTCTCCAATCCCTACACTTGAAAACTTCCTTCATACAAAACTAAACACAATTCTATTAGCAACATTAGTGTAAGCGTAAAATATATTCAACCTCTTTTAGCTTCAGGTTTCAACCCAAAACTACCACATATAAAGTATATACTACTGTATCAACTTCCACAAGAGTTCCAAGATCAAAAGAACTCGCAAAGAAAGCGATAAAGTGGCAAAAACAAATATTGGCAGAAATCTGTCAAAACTGAACAGCTGACAAATGACGATTTTTTGAAAGGTTTTTTGTTGCTCAAATCAAAAAGTGTTCAACTAACAAAACTTTGGATATAACCTGGGGAATATGCACAAGAAATATCAGGTCCAAAAGATAAACAGAGAATTTATACGAATTTTTATGGTGCAGCACCGAAAACAGTTTCAGGACAGCAACATCCCCAAATCTTTACCTCGCTCAAATTAGAGGCTTCTCTTGGCACAAAAACGAAATAAAAAGGATAAGGAGTGGTCATTACAGTAGTAATGACTTCCAAGACTCAAATAAAAGAAAAAGTACTGAAAATAAAACATTGGGTTATCTCCCAAGAGTGCTTTTCTTTAACGCCTTTGAGCTAGGCGCAGAAAATTGCGAATCAAGTAATATCAATAAATGAAGTGCTAGTTACCTCAGTAGGCTCTTTAAAGGTTCCCAAAGATGATTCAACCTGCAAGTCACCCTTAGTGGAACTAAGAGTCTTACCAATTTTAAGAACATGTTGAGATTTAAGTGCAGAAACCTTGGGAATATACATAAATTTTTGCACTTTTCCAACAAACACTTTCTCTTTCTTAAATTTAAGAGAAGAGAAGATTAAGCTAAGGGTTTCCATAGACTCCTCTAGTTTACCAATCCTTAAGTTTTGATTATTAGGAGTAGTGCTAGCCTCTAAAATGGTAATTCTCTAACCGATGTTTTCTATTGATTCACTAACTTGGCTAGCATTTTCTAGGATACTTGGCAAACTTTTCTCTAAAGAGCTGAGCCTTTCTACCACCTCATCCAGGGTGGTTTCAGTTTTAGCAACATGAATAGGTGGTATTCCCACTAAACTTTCAATTACAGTGCATGCTTCTCCAGCGGGAGTACCCAGAAAATTACCTCCTGTAAGAGTATCAAGAACATACCTATTCCAACTAGATATACCAACATAAAAATTTCTAAGGAGGATCGTGGTAGAGTGCTTTTTGGTACACCTATGATGAGCATTGTTGATACGGTACCAAGCATCCTTTAAACTTTCTCCCCCTTGTTGCTTGAAACTACGAACTTCTACTTCAGGATTACTCATTGCAACAAAACTAAAAGCAGATAAGTAAAAACAACTACCAAGGATTCTAATTTTTTTTAGGTTTTTGATAAAAAGCAATGCAGGTAAAATAAATAAAGTAAAACAAAGCAATAACAAAGTAAAGAATGTGTGTGTGAAAACTCCCCTCGCAGAAGTCTTCTTTCCTCCTCGGCAACGGCGCCAAAAAATTAGCTGATCCCTCGTTGATGGCGCCAGAAAAAGAGCTGATGGCAACCAGTTGATGTGGGAACAAACTATCGTTGTGTGTGGTGAATAACCAGCCCGTTGGGAACCCCAAGAGGAAGGTATGATGAGTATAGCAGCTAGTTTTCCCTCAGTTAAGAAACCAAGGTTTAATATCGCTCAGGAGAGGCGAGACAGACGACTGAAGGTGATGCTTGTGCAACGTGGAACCTGCACACACACAAACAAATACTTTGCTCCAAACTTACGATGAGGTTGTCAATCTCACCAGTTTGCTTGAAACAAAGGTTATGAGTGTATCGAGTGGAAAACAGTAAAAGTATGCGAGTAAAATAAACAGTGCGGGAAAAGTAAACAGTTGATTGCAATATGATTAAAATAGGACCGGGGTCCACAGTTCACTAGTGGTGTCTCTCCATAGATAAAATAACATGCTGGGTAAACAAATTACAGTTGGGCAATTGATAGAATAAAGATAAACGTGATATGTCAAGAAGATCACTATGAGATTTACTCTGGGCATTACAATAAAATACATAGACCGCCATCCAACTTCATCTATGACTAATAATCCACCCTCGGGGATATCAATCTGAACACCCCAAAAGTATTAAGTTGCGAACAACGGATAATTGCATTAAGCAAAGTGTGTAATGTAAACAAAGCATATGCCCTTGAGCATATGAATGTTGTTTTCTCCCTAGTAGCAACAGCACATCTACCACCTTAGAGGTTTCTGTCACTCCCCCAGGTGAAATAGAGACATGAACCCACTATCGAGCATAAATACCCCCTCTTGGAGTCACTAGCAACTACTCGGCCAAGATAGCTACTAACAACGGAGAGCATGCAAGATCATAAACAACATAGAGATAACAAAAGATAATATTCAGTACAGCAACTTAATCATAAACACCAATATTCATCGGATCCCAACAAACCAACATCATAGAATTACATAACGATGATCTCAATCCTGTAGGACAGCTCATGAGATCTAAACATGAAGCACATGGTGGAGAAGACAACCATCTAGCTACTGCTATGGACCCATAGTCCAAGGTAGACTACTCACTCATTGCTCCGGAGGCAAGCATGGCGATGAAGAAGACCTCCGGTGGCGATTCCCCTCTCCGGCAGGGTGCCGGGAAGAGCTTCTGGACCCTCCCGATCTTCGGGTCGACGACGGCGGCGGATCGCGATGTGTTCTGGAAATCTGATCAGGTACTTAGGTTTTTTCCATCAGGGGGTCTTTATAGGCGAAGGGGCGATGTCAGAGGTGGAGCCAGGCTCCCTCACACAGGGGTGGCGCGGCCAGGGGCCAGGCCGCGCCGGCCCTGTGTGTGGGGCCCTGGTGGCCCCCCTCCGTCTCTCCTTCAGATCTCTGGAAGCTTCCGGGTAAAATAGGACTTCAGGAACTTGTTTCGTCCAATTCCGAGAATATTTCCTGTGTATCACTTCTGAAACACAAAAACAGCAGAAAACAGGAAACTGGCACTGTGGCAACTTGTTAATAGGTTAGTTCCGGAAAATGCATAAAAGTGCCACGAAGTGTAACGAAACAATATGCAAATGGTGTAAAAACAAGCATGGAGCATCAAAAATTATAGATACGTTGGAGGCGTATCAACATCTCAAACGTATCTATAATTTTTTATGCTCCATGCTTGTTTATACACCATTTGCCTACTGTTTCGTTACATTTCGTGGCACTTTTATGCATTTTCTGGAACTAACCTATTAACAAGTCACCACAGTGCCAGTTCCCTGTTTTCTGCTGTTTTTGTGTTTCAGAAGAGATACACAGGAAATATTCTCGGAATTGGACGAAACAAGTTCCTAAAGTCTTATTTTTCCCGAAAGCTTCTAGAGATCCGAAGAGGAGTTGGAGGGGGGCCACGAGGGCCCTACACACCAGGGCGGCGTGGCCAGGCGTGAGGGTGCCTCGGGCCACCTCTGACATCGCCCCGTCGCCTATAAAGACCCCCCGACAGGAAAAACCTGATACCCGATCAATTTTCCAGAACACATCATGATCCACCGCCACCGTCGACCCGAAGATCGGGAGGGTCCAGAAGCTCTACCCGGCACCCTGCCGGAGAGGGGAATCGCCACCGGAGGTCTTCTTCATCGCCATGCTTGCCTCCGGAGCGATGAGTGAGTAGTCTACCTTGGACTATGGGTCCATAGCAGTAGCTAGATGGTTGTCTTCTCCACCATGTGCTTCATGTTTAGATCTCATGAGCTGCCCTACATGATTGAAATCACCGTTATGTAATTCTACATGTTTGGTTTGTTGGGATCCGATGAATATTGGTGTTATGATTGAGTTGCTATACTGAAATATATCTTTTGTTATCTCTATGTTGTTTATAATCTTGCATGCTCTCCGTTGTTAGTAGCTATCTTGGCCGAGTAGTTGCTAGTGACTCCAAGAGGGGGTATTTATGCTCGATAGTGGGTTCATGCCTCTATTTAATCTGGGGGAGTGACAGAAACCTCTAAGGTTGTAGATGTGTTGTTGCTACTAGGGAGAAAACAACATTCATATGCTCAAGGGCATATGCTTTGTTTACATTACACACTTTGCTTAATGCAATTATCTGTTGTTCGCAACTTAATACTTGTGGAGTTCTCGGATTGATTTGCCACAAGTGGATTATTAGTCATAGATGCAGTTGGATGGCGGTCTATGTATTTTGTTGTAATGCCCAGAGTAAATCTCATAGTGATCTTCTTGACATATCACGTTTATCTTTATTCTATCAATTGCCCAACTATAATTTGTTTACCCAGCATGTGTTATTTATCTTATGGAGAGACACCACTAGTGAACTGTGGACCCCGGTCCTATTTTCATCATATTGCTATCACCTATTTACTTTACTCGCACTGTTTACTTTACTCGCATACTATTATCACTTTCCACTCAATACGCTCATAACCTTTGTTTCAAGCAAACCGGTGAGATTGACAACCTCATTGTAAGTTGGGAACAAAGTACTTGGTTGTGTGTGTGCAGGTTTCGCGTTGCAGCTAGCAAGCAAAACTTGGACGAGGCGCCATATATAAATTGTCCAAAGCTGTCGCAAACTAGCAAGCATCACCTTCAGTCGTATTGGCTCTTTTCTCCTGATCGATAAACCTTGGTTTCTTAATTGAGGGAAAATCTTGCTGCTATATTCATCACACCTTCCTCTTGGGGTTCCCAACAGGCCGGTTATTTACATCATCAACCCGGTAGCATCAAGCTCTTTTCTGGTGCCGTTGCCGGGGAGAAGAGTGGAAGACCTCTGCAAGGGGAGTTTTCGCACACACATCCTTTACTTTGTTATTGTTTTGCTTTACTTTATTTATTTTACCTGCATCGTTTTATATCAAAAACCCAAAAAAATTAGAATCCTTGGTAGTTGTTATTTCTTTACTTTTAGTTCATCATGCTGTTCCCTAAGTATGTTCTGGAGGACCTCTCAGTAGGTAGTGGTTCAATTATTGGAAAAAGTAACATTGAGAAGTTCTTTAATCACATTAGTATGCATAAGGAAGTTGAGGAAAAATCTTTGGTTGAGCTAGCTCCTAGTATTGAAGTTGCTTCTGCTTATTTAATTCACATGTTGGAAACTAGGTTTGCTAGTCTTAATCCTTTTATGCAATACACGTTCCTTAAGCTTTATGAAATTGAAGATCCTGAAAAGAAAGCTTTTATCTTGGAAGCTTTGCGCATAGAATTTAGAGATGTTGCAATTGAGGCTAGAAAAGTTCTTAAACGTTTTAATAATCTCGGTTCACCTATAAAGGTTATTAGTACAAACGATGAAGGAGCCGAAATACCTATACCTAGCAAGCTCTTTGGATTGTGTGAAGCTTTCGAAAATAACTTTGACTGGATCTGTCCCAAAAATCTTTTTAGTGATTTGAGTGAACCAAAGTGTGATCACAAAGGGTCTTCTAAAACTTATGTGGATGAAATACAATGCCTTATTGATAAGACTTCTGCAGTTGATCTTAATGCTTCTTCTGATGTTACTTGATTCACAATTTTCAGCGCCTAGCTCAAAGGCGTTAAAGAAAAGCACTCTTGGGAGATAACCCATTGTTTTATTTTCAGTACTTTTTCTTTTATTTGAGTCTTGGAAGTTATTACTACTGTAATAACCGCTCCTTATCCTTTTTATTTTGTTTTTGTGCCAAGAGAAGCCTCTAATTCGAGCGAGGTAAAGATTTGGGGATGTTGCTGTCCTGAAACTGTTTTCGGTGCTGTACCATAAAAATTCGTATAAATTCTCTGTATATCTTTTGGACCTACGATTTCTTGTGCATATGCCCCAGGTTATATCCAAACTTTCGTTAGTTGAACACTTTTTGATTTGAGCAACAAAAAACCCCTCAAAAATTCGGCCTTTGTCAGTTGTTCTATTTTGATAGATTTCTGCCAATATTTGTTTTTGCCACTTTATCGCTTTCTTTTGAGTTCTTTTGATCACGGAACTTTTGGGGAAGTTGCTACAGTAGTATTTGCTATATATGTGGTGGTTTTGGGTTGAAACCTGAAGCAAAAAGAGGTTGATTATATGTTATGCTACACTAATGTTGCTAATAGATTTGTGTTTAGTTTTGTATAAAGGAAGTTTTCAAGTGTAGGGATTGGAGAATGATGAGATGAGTTGAAGAATGGATAAAAGCTCAAGCTTGGGGATGTCCATGCATCACCCCAAGAAATATCCAAGAAGTACAAACGTCAAAGCTTGGGGATGCCTCCGAGGCACCCCTTCTTCATCGGCAAAAATCAGGTCACCGTTCAAAACACTATATTTTTATTGCTTCATGCACTATGTGTTTTTCTTAGAGCGTTAGTTGTTTTAGTTTTCTTAGTTAGTTTAGTTTGTTTGCTGCAATAAATGGTTGGATCCCAACAAATCTCTTTTGGAGGAGATGTACTCATTTTCATTTGCTAAGAACACTCAGTTTTTCACTCTTATCGTTCATCGAGTGTTCTTCTTTTTCTGCTACTGCTTTTGGTTTTCGTTTTCGCCTTGATTTGCGTTCAAATCTTCATATATTTGTTTATCAAGGTGTATTTTTGCCTCTGATCTTTATTGATATTCATCAAAAGAGGTGTCTTTAAAAATGTCAAATGGTGTTGGAAAAGAGAAAAAGCTTTATGCAAAATAGTGGTACAAGAAGGAGCTTGTGTAGACTATGGCTTAGGCTTTTTCATGTCATGCTTGATGTCTTTTTGATAGTATGCTTAGTGGTTTTGCTGTAGCATGACTTGTCTCAAATAACTGAGATTGCTTAATGAGCCTTTGAAAAAATCATGCGTTGTTTTTAATTATTTGAAGCATTATTTTGGTTTTCTCCTTGATGCTTTATTTGGGTTGACTTGGCGCATGCTCATACATGTTAGACTCTTACAAAGTTGCCAATAGCCTCTATAATCATTTAGTTTTTGACTTTTGATGCCATCTTATGCTTCTTTTAATGTCGCTTTGTCGCTTTGCATGATTATGGCCATTATTGCTCTCTTAGTTGGTCGCTCCCAGTCTTTTGCTAGCCCTCGCCTTGTACTGAGTATGAGCTCTACTCGTGCATCCAACTCCTAAAAGCCAAAGTTTTCCAAAGTGTCCACCATACATACTGTCGTGGTTCTTACGACACGTATGCCATGAGGGGTACCTCAAGACAATAGAAAGAGGGGATAGGCGATCTGGTGCCCGGGACGGTGATAAACAGGGATTATCCAGGTTCACGTCCCCGCGATGGAGGATTGCTACATCCTGCTACAACTCACTATAATGGCACAATGTGTACATGTTACAATGGGTATGTTGGTCGCTATGCGATTTGCTATGTCTTCTACCCTTATGGCTAAGTCGTCTCTGTCGTTCCTCAAGGGCTCCTTCACGCCGGCTTATAAAGGCGCCTGGCATGGGCACCACGGCGGTTCCGGGACGGATACTACATAGAGTCCTAGACTAACTCCTATACAATATCTTGTACTACATGGCAAATCTGCCATAAGCATGTCTTGAGGAATCTGCTATGAGCTCCTGCTGTCTGGGAATCTGCCATGGCACGGGTGCGTCTGCGAATCTGCCATGGCATGGCAGCATGGAATCCGCCATGGCATGGCAGTCTTCAATCCGCCATACCACCAGCAACTAGGCCGCCCAGTTGGCTATCCGCCATACCACCTCCATGGGCCACCCTGATTTGCTGGTATGAGACTACGTCACTAGTATACCCGTTTGGTATATCCACAACAGTAGTCCCCAGAGTTTTTTGAGATCTTCTCTTCTGTCTTCAGTGCTTGATGGGCTTTTTTATCTTCGTCTTCATCTTCATCTTCAAGATAGTTGTGTGAAAGATCTCGTAGAGCTCCCAAAGAATAAATTTTATCCGCCTAGAACTTAGGCGGACCAGTGATGTCTCATACTTGCAGTGCAATTCTCCAGATACATACTGGTACGCTACTGCGAACGAATCCAAGGCAGATAACTAGTGTTTCTTCCAAGCTCAAGGAACATTCCTTCCAGTATAAGATGTTGCCTTGAAGCTTACCAAACAGTGAGCGCAGAATTATCGCACTGCTTCTGTTTTTGAACTTTGATGCTTTTACACCATGTGTAGCCCCCGAGCGCCATGGCGGGTTCTCGTAGAGAATCCATCAGGGTGCTCTTAGAGAAACTACTTAGAATTTTTAGCCTGTAGCCCCCGAGCATTATGGCAGATTTCTATCCGACATAGGGCTCTAAGAGAACTACGTAGTTAAAATGCGATGAGTAGCTCCCGAGTGTTATGGCGGATTTCTATCCGGTGCAATGCTCTAAGAGAACTTCACAAAACTTAGCATCGGTGTAGCCCCCCGAGTGTCAAGGTGGAATTTACTTGAAAATCCGGCTTGATGCTCTTAGAGAACTTCACCAGTTATTAGACCAACGTATTATGGTCGCAGCCCCCGGGCGGCCAGCTCCATGGCGGCCGGCTCCAAGGTGACCTCAAGGCATCCTGCTCCATGGCGGTCTGCTCCAAGTTGGCATGCTCCATGGCGGTCTCAAGGCATCCTGCTCTATGGCGGATTGCTCCAAGGTGGCCGCTCCATGGCAGATTTGGGCTGCCATCAAAGGTGGCCGCTGCATGGCAGATTTGGGCTGCTGTCGACGGTGGCCGCTGCATGGCAGATTTGGGCTGCCATCGACGGTAGTCCCCGGGTATTTGAGCTGAGTGGCTCGAAAACACCTCAGATCGGGCACCAGCAAAACATCCAAGCGTCATATATACCTGTGACATGAAAACAAAACACAATTGTATTAAATCGTTCTTGTGTCCAACGAACAAATACAAGGCGGATAAAACACGGCCATTGAACAGATGTTTTAAAGCTGAAACTATACAGCAGTTGAACAACATAAAACTGTCAAGGCGGAAAAACCTCGACTATCTTGAACAGTTCATGTGCATTTAATATAATTTTAGCAAGTGCTGGTTTATCCGTTCTTCCGGTTTATATGCTTGACTTTTTGTGAGATGGCAAACTTTTGCACGAACAATCCGCCAAGGCGATAGTGCTTAATAGCAGCCATCCAAAACCTTGGAAACGGATGGCGGCTTTAAAGTGCCAAAATATCACTACTCGGGAATTCACATATAAAACATCAGAAAACGTGTAGGCCAGAAAACTTAAGCTAACGTCGAATGGCGGATTTTTGCATGATACCGGTGTCTTTAGAGGCAAGCCAGTCAAAATTTTACTCACGAGCGCAAGGCAAATCGTGGAAAAGTATATGATCAAAACGAAAGCGGTAAAAGACTCATAATATGAGTGAACCAATCTTTATCTCATGATCATAAACAAATATTAAATATAAAATATAAATAGGGACTTAGCTGTTTAAACGAAGTTGGTGTTGTTCGCGGCGAACTCAAAGCTCTAGCCGGCGATGATGTAGATGACCAGTGGTGATGAAACCAGCTGCGACAGCTGCGGCAACAGAGTAATCCGGGATGGCGGCAGTTGCGATGGAGACAAGGCTTAGACAGCTCCGTCAACCGCAGCATATACCAAATCAGCCATGGCGGGACGAAACAGGCCGGCTGACAAAGTTATACGTGTGGTACGACCAAGTTACATCCGCCATGACATCAGCCATGCTACAACCGCCATGCACCTCATACGATTACACATGCAAGCAACTTGGCCGTAAAATTCATGCACGTAAAGTACTTCTTCACGTTGGACTTGATGTTGCACATAGCCTTATTCCTTTGTTTTGAAGAGTGCGATCTACACCACGTACTTCCGCCAAGATTTTTTGCTTGATGGCGACAAATCCAACTGTGGCGAAGTAAGAAAAATCTGTGGCGGCGGCAAGGCCAGCGGCACTGAGCAGATGATAGTATTGTTCACAGCAGACTCGAAGTTGTAGCCCAGCGATGATGAACTTATCGGTGGCAAAGTTATACTAGCCAACAACGATATAATATGATGCAGTCCGGGACAGCGACGATGCCGGCTGTCGCGGAGCTGTAACCGGCTGCGACAACAAAAGTAGTCTGTGATTGTGGCAAAGCTAGCCATGACAAAGTAGGGGTTATCCGCGGCGGTGGCGAAGCCAGCGACGCCGAGATGATGTAGAGACATGGCAGATCGAAAATCAGATCAGATCGGCGCCGCCTCGAACACAAGGGATACAATCCGCCAGTGTGAAGGCTGTTACGTCGAACCCCCGATTGCCTAGCCTGCGGCGGTAATGAACTTTCCGCTGGTGTTGCAGATGAAAGCGATCCGATCCGACCGCCGTCGAAGACGGTGAGAAATCTGCCCGGATTGGTTCCAGACGCCCTCGCCCCACGGTGGGCGCCAACTGTCGTGGTTCTTACGACACGTATGCCATGAGGGGTACCTCAAGGCGATAAAAAGAGGGGATAGGCGATCTGGTGCCCAGGACGGTGATAGACAGGGATTACCCAGGTTTATGTCCCTGCGATGGAGGATCGCTATATCCTGCTACAACTCACTATAATGGCACAATGTGTACATGTTACAATGATTGTGTTGGTCGCTATGCGATTTGTTATGTCTTCTACCCTTATGGCTAAGTCGTCTCTGTCGTGCCTCAAGGGCTCCTTCACGCCGGCTTATAAAGGCGCCTGGCATGGGCATCACGGCGGTTCCGGGGCGGATACTACATAGAATCCTAGACTAACTCCTATACAATATCTTGTACTACATGGCAAATCTGCCATAAGCATGTCTTGAGGAATCTGCTATGAGCTCCTGCTGTCTGGGAATCTGCCATGGCATGGGTGCGTCTGCGAATCTGCCATGGCATGGCAGCATGGAATCCGCTATGGCATGGCAGTCTTCAATCCGCCATACCACCAGCAACTAGGCCGCCCGGTTGGCTATCCGCCATACCACCTCCATGGGCCACCCTGGTTTGTTGGTATGAGACTACGTCACTGGTATACCCGTTTGGTATATCCACAACACATACCTACTAGCAATTTGCTATTTCAAGTAAATTTGACTTGCTTTTATTTTCTCTTCAAATTAAACTCTTACCAGTGTTATGTGAAATTCGGTCAGTAAAGCTCTCACGAACCGGAAGGCACACTTTACTTTTTCCTGTTCTTAAAAATTTGACATTGTGGTCTCTTATGTTGAGTTGTTATGCTTGCAAGTTGTAAGTTGGAGACTAGCCCAGCCATGCAGTTATGGGCAAGCTTTCAACATTGCACTTCTTATTTGAGTTGATATCGTGATCTTTTGTTTATGGATACTCGCGGTGTGAAATGAATTGGGAATCTTGTGGGGATCATGGAGTTTGTATATGTGTTAGAGAAACGCCGGACCGCTAATCTAAGCCATGCATAATTCATGGTGGAAATTTGCAGCATACCCATGGTGAACATTCGACGACGCATCTCACAATAAAAAGCTAAACAAATGGTAAATAAAAGAGATGTCAAGGTGTTCATTGTCTGCTTGTCCTATCATTTTGATGTGGGCTTGTTCCATGTCATCGGGCACGGAGGTACCCCGTTGGCGGTTTTCGATGATACGTATATACTTACAATGACAAGAGCCTTGCTTGGGACTCTAAGTAAAGTAGCATGAGGTTTGGGTACTCATATTCACGGGACATGAGGTTTTCAACTTATGATTTGTCAAGCATATGCATCATAATTGTTCTCGTATTAACTTTAACCATTCAAGATGCTTATGATGGGGGCAATGAGAGCTCAAAGCCGGTAAGTACCATAATTTTTGAAGGTTATAAAACTTGCAATCACTGCTTCCCTCCGCGAAGGGCCTTTCTTCTACCTTTTATGTTGAGTCACCACCTTCTTTCTTTATGCACCATAAGAGAGCATAGTTGTCATTCTTAGTATAATGTGCTGATACGTCTCAAACATATTTATAATTTTTGATGCTCCATGATTGTTTTTACACCATTTGCCTAATATTTCATTACACTGCGTGGCACTTTTATGCATTTTTCGGAACTAACCTATTAACAAATCGCCACAGTGCCAGTTCCCTGTTTTCTGTTGTTTTTGTGTTTCAGAAGTGATACACAGGAAATATTCTCGGAATTGGATGAAACAAGTTCCTGAAGTCTTATTTTATCTGGAAGCTTCCAGAGATCTGAAGAGGAGTAGCAGTGGGGCCACCAGGAGCCCTCACGCCAGGCTGGCGCGGCCCAGGGCCTGGCCGCGCTGCCATGGTATGAGGCCGCCTGGCTCCACCTCTGACATAGTCCCTTCGCCTATAAAGACCCCCCGACGGGAAAAACCTAAGTACCCGATCAATTTTCTAGAAACACATCGCGATCCGCCGCCGTCGTTGACCCGAGATTGGGAGGGTCCAAAAGCTCTTTCCGGTACCCTGCCGTAGAGGGGAATCACCACCGAAGGTCTTCTTCATCGCCATGCTTGCCTCCGGAGCGATAAGTGAGTAGTCTACCTTGGACTATGGGCAGCTAGATGGTTGTCTTCTCCACCATGTGCTTCATGTTTAGATCTCATGAGCTGCCCTACATGATTGAGATCACCGTTATGTAATTCTACATATTTGGTTTGTTGGGATCCGATGAATATTGGTGTTATGATTGAGTTGCTATACTGAAATATATCTTATGTTATCTCTTTGTTGTCTATGATCTTGCATGCTCTCCGTTGTTAGTAGCTATCTTGGCCGAGTAGTTGCTAGTGACTCCAAGAGGGGGTATTTATGCTCGATAGTGGGTTCATGCCTCTATTTAACCTGGGGGAGTGACAGAAACCTCTAAGGTTGTAGATGTGCTGTTGCTACTAGGGAGAAAACAACATTCATATGCTCAAGGGCATATGCTTTGTTTACATTACACAATTTGCTTAATGCAATTATCTGTTGTTCGCAACTTAATACTTGTGGAGTTCTCGGATTGATTCGCCACAAGTGGATTATTAGTCATAGATGCAGTTGGATGGCGGTCTATGTATTTTGTTGTAATGCCCAGAGTAAATCTCGTAGTGATCTTGACATATCACATTATCTTTATTCTATCAATTGCCCAACTGTAATTCATCTACCCAGCATGTGTTATTTATCTTATGGAGAAACACCACTAGTGAACTGTGGACCCCGGTCCTATTTCCATCATATTGCTATTACCTATTTACTTTACTCGCACTGTTTACTTTACTCGCATACTATTATCACTTTCCACTCGATACGCTCATCCCCTTTGTTTCAAGCAAACCGGTGAGATTGACAACCTCATCGCAAGTTGGGAACAAAGTATTTGGTTGTGTTGTGTGCCGGTTCTGCGTTGCTACTGGCTGAAGATGAGTCAACAACTGTCGTAAACGGCGCCCTTGTTGGAGTGCTATTAAGCCAGTCCGCATCACCTTCAGTCACATTGTCTGCTTTTCTCTCCTGATCGACATAAACCTTGGTTTCTTAACTGAGGAAAAACTAGTTGCTATACTCATCATACCTTCCTCTTGGGGTTCCCAACGGGCTGGTCCTTCACCATGCATCAAGCTCTTTTTCTGGTGCCGTTGCCGAGGAGAAAAGTGAAAGACCTCTGCAAGGGAGTTTTCACACACACATCCTTTACTTTGTTATTGTTTGGCTTTACTTTATTTATTTTACTTGCATCGTTTTATATCAAAAACCCAAAAAAATTAGAATCCTTGGTAGTTGTTATTTCTTTACTTTTAGTTCATCATGCTGTTCCCTAAGTACGTTCTGGAGGACCTCTCAGTAGGTAGTGGTTCAATTATTGGAAAAAGTAACACTGAAGAGTTCTTTAATCACATTAGTATGCATAAGGAAGTTGAGGAAAAGTCTTTGGTTGAGCTAGCTCCTAGTATTGAAGTTGCTTCTACTTATTTAATTCACATGTTGGAAACTAGGTTTGCTAGTCTTAATCCTTTTATGCAATACATGTTTCTTAAGCTTCATGAAATTGAAGATCCTAAAAAGAAAGCTTTTATCTTGAAAACTTTGTCCCTAGAATTTAAAGATGTCGTTATTGAAGCTAGAAAAGTTCTTAAACGTTTTAATAAACTCGGTTCACCTATAAAGGTTATTAGTACAAATGATGAAGAAGCCGAAATACCTATACCTAGCAAGCTCTTTGGATTGTGTGAAGCTTTTGAAAATAATTTTGACTGGATCTGTCCCAAAAATCTTTTTTGTGATTTGAGTGAACCAAAGCGTGATCACAAAGGGTCTTCAAAAACTTATGTGGATGAAATACAATGCCTTACTGACAAGACCTCTACAGTTGATCTTAATGCTTCTTCTTAAAATACTTGATTCGCAATATTCCAGCGCCTAGCTCAAAGGCGTTAAAGAAAAGCACTCTTGGGAGATAACCCAATATTTTCTTTTCAGTACTTTTTCTTTTATTTGAGTCTTGGAAGTCATTACTACTGTAATGACCGCTCCTTATCTTTTTTATTTCGTTTTTGTGCCAAGAGAAGCCTCTAATTCGAGTGAGGTAAAAATTTGGGGATGTTGCTGTCCTGAAACTGTTTTCAGTGCTGCACCATAAAAATTTGTAAAATTCTCTGTATATGTTTGGACCTGCGATTTATTGTGCATATGTCTCAGGTTATATCCAAACTTTCGTTAGTTGAACACTTTTTGATTTGAGCAACAGAAAACCCCTCAAAAATTTGGCCTTTGTCAGCTGTTCTGTTTTGATAGATTTCTGCCAATATTTGTTTTTGCCACTTTATCGCTTTCTTTTGAGTTTTTTCTATCATGGAACTTGTGGGGAAGTTGCTACAGTAGTATTTGCTATATATGTGGTGGTTTTGAGTTAAAACCTGAAGCAAAAAGAGGTTGATTATATGTTATGCTACACTAATGTTGCTAATAGATTTGTGTTTAGTTTTGTATGAAGGAAGTTTTCAAGTGTAGGGATTGGAGAATGATGAGATGAGTTGAATAATAGACAAAAGCTCAAGCTTGGGGATGCCCATGCATCACCCCAAGAAATATCCAAGAAGTACAAGCGTCAAAGCTTGGGGATGCCCCCGAGGCACCCCTTCTTCATCGGCAAAAATTAGGTCACCTTTCAAGACACTATATTTTTATTACTTCATGCACTACGTGTTTTTCTTGGAGCGTCAGTTGTTTTAGTTTTCTTTGTTAGTTTGTTTTGTTTTCTGCAATAAATGGTTGGACCCCAACAAATTTCTTTTGGAGGAGATGTACTCGTTTTCATTTGCAAAGAACACTCAGTTTTTCACTCTTATCATTCACCGGGTGTTCTTCTTTTTCTGCTACTGCTTTTGGTTTTCGTTTTCACCTTGATTTGCATTCAGACCTTGTCATATCTTTTCATCAAGGTGTATTTTTGCCTCTGATCTTTATTGGTTTTCATAAAAGAGGTGTCTTTAAAAATTTCAAATGGTGTTGGAAAAGAGAAAAAGCTTTATGCAAAATAGTGGTACAAGAAGGAGCTTGTGTAGACTGCGGTTTAGGATTTTTCATGTCATACTTGATGTCTTTTTGATAGTATGCTTAGTGGTTTTGCTGTAGCATGACTTGTCTCAAATAACTGAGATTGCTTAATGAGCCTTTGAAAAAATCATGCGTTGTTTTAATTATTTGGAAGCATTATTTTGGTTTTCTCCTTGATGCTTTATTTGGGTTGACTTGGCGCATGCTCACGCATGTTAGACTCTTACAAAGTCGCCAATAGCCTCTATGATCATTTAGTTTTTGACTTTTGATGCCATCTTATGCTTCTTTTAATGTCGCTTTGCATGATTATGGCCATTATTGCTCTCTTAGTTGGTCGCTCCCAGTCTTTTGCTAGCCCTCGCCTTGTACTGAGTATGAGCTCTACTCGTGCATCCAACTCCTAAAAGCCAAAGTTTGCCATTGTGTCCACTATAAATTCCTATGCATGGTATTTGTAAGCCATTCCAAGTAAATTTTCATGTGCTACCTTTGAAAAAACCTTCAAAACACTTCTCATTTTGTGACACAATTTTTAGCTCATGGGGACGTAGTGGTCGGATTTGCTATCTTCCATATTGCTTATTCCAAAAAGAAAAAAAAAGAAAAAAAGAAAAGAAAAAAAGGCACTCCTCCATGGTATGTGAATGTTGGTGGGCACCCGATGGAATCGGTTAGCCATGGTTTGAGAAAGGAAAAAATGTGCGGAGGAGTGCCAAGCTTTATAAAAGAGCACAGAAGTGCCAATCTCTCTCAAAAACTTGCTTCATTTTTGTATGGAAGATAGTAAGAACCCCATTGCCAGTCGTTGACAAAGACAACCACCTCTCAAAACCAATTTTTATCTCTCTGTTTTACAAATGAAAAGCTCTAGCATATGTTTAATCATTGCTTCCCTCTGCGAAGGGCATTTCTTCTACTTTTATGTTGAGTCACCACCTTCTTTCTTTATGCACCATTAAGAGAGCAAAGTTGTCATTCTTAGTATAATGTGCATTGTCCCAAAGTTTTCATTGATTGATTCATATTGATGGTTTCACTTGTTCTCAAATTATTTGTATCTAGTCGCCCTCTTAAACTTGAAGGTGTCCTATGCATTTATGTTTTGCTCTCTATGAAGGACAAGCTGAAAACCATTTGTATGTTTTTCCTTATGATTTGAACACATGTTTGACTTTCATTGTTTCATTTTCATGATCTTTTGTTTGTATTCATTTGCATGTTTACAACATGGTTGCTAAGTTTCTTATTGTCAAGATTATATCTTCATGCCTATATTTTAAGTTCTTATGATCCCAGCTCACAAATGCTTACATATATGATCAAGATTGTGTAGGTGTATGTCACCTCAAAAATTATTCTTTTGTTATCACTTACCTACTCGAGGACGAGCATGAGTTAAGCTTGGGGATGCTTGATACGTCTCAAACGTATCTATAATTTTTGATGCTCCATGCTTGTTTTTACACCATTTGCCTAATGTTTCGTTACACTTAGTGGCACTTTTATGCATTTTTTGGAACTAACCTATTAACAAGTCGCCACAGTGCAAGTTCCCTGTTTTCTGCTGTTTTTGTGCTTCAGAAGTGATACACAGGAAATATTCTTGGAATTAGACGAAACAAGTTCCTAAAGTCTTATTTTACCTGGAAGCTTCCAGAGATCTGAAGAGGAGTAGCAGTGGGGCCACCAGCGGCCCTCACGCCAGGCTGACGCGGCCCAGGGCCTGGCCGCGCCGCCATGGTGTGAGGCCGCCTGGCTCCACCTCTGACATCGCCCATTCGCCTATAAAGACCCCCAGATGGGAAAAACCTAAGTACCCTATCAATTTTCCAGAAACACGTCGCGATCCGCCGCCGTCGTCGACCCGAGATTGGGAGGGTCTAGAAGCTCTTCCTGGCACCCTGCCAGAGAGGGGAATCATCACCGGAGGTCTTCTTCATCGCCATGCTTGCCTCCGGAGCGATGAGTGAGTAGTCTACCTTGGACTATGGGTCCATAGCAGTAGCTAGATGGTTGTCTTCTCCACCATGTGCTTCATGTTTAGATCTCATGAGCTGCCCTACATGATTGAGATCACCGTTATGTAATTCTACATGTTTGGTTTGTTGGGATCCGATGAATATTGGTGTTATGATTGAGTTGCTATACTGAAATATATCTTATATTATCTCTATGTTGTTTATGATCTTGCATGCTCTCCGTTGTTAGTAGCTATCTTGGCCGAGTAGTTGCTAGTGACTCCAAGAGGGGGTATTTATGCTTGATAGTGGGTTCATGCCTCTATTTAACCTGGGGGAGTGACAGAAACCTCTAAGGTTGTAGATGTGCTGTTGCTACTAGGGAGAAAACAACATTCATATGCTCAAGGGCATATGCTTTGTTTACATTACACACTTTGCTTAATGCAATTATCTGTTGTTCGCAACTTAATACTTGTGGAGTTCTCGGATTGATTCGCCACAAGTGGATTATTAGTCATAGATGCAGTTGGATGGTGGTCTATGTATTTTGTTGTAATGCCCAGAGTAAATCTCATAGTGATCTTCTTGACATATCATGTTATCTTTATTCTATCAATTGCCCAACTGTAATTCGTCTACTCAGCATGTGTTATTTATCTTATGGGGAGACACCACTAGTGAACTGTGGACCTCGATCCTATTTTCATCATATTGCTATTACCTGTTTACTTTACTCGCACTGTTTACTTTACTCGCATACTATTATCACTTTGCACCCGATACGCTCATCCCCTTTGTTTCAAGCAAACCGGTGAGATTGACAACCTTATCGCATGTTGGGAACAAAGTATTTGGTTGTGTTATGTGCAGGTTCCGCATTGCTACTGGCCAAAGACGAGTCAACAAGTGTCGTAAATGGTGCCCTTGTTGGAGTGCTATTAAGCCAGTCCGTATCACCTTCAGTCACATTGTCTGCTTTTCTCTCCTGATCGACATAAACCTTGGTTTCTTAACTGAGGGAAAACTAGCTGCTATACTCATCATACCTTCCTCTTGGGGTTCCCAACGGGCTGGTCATTCACCACGCATCATGTGCATTGTCCCAAAGTTTTCATTGATTGATTCATATTGTTGGTTTCACTTGTTCTCAAATTATTTGTATCTAGTCGCCCTCTTAAACTTGAAGGTGTCCTATGCATTTATGTTTTGCCCTCTATGAAGAACAAGCTGAAAACCATTTGTATGTTTTTCCTTATGATTTGAACACACGTTTGACTTTCATTGTTTCATTTTCATGATCTTTTGTTTGTGTTCATTTGCATGTTTACAACATGGTTGCTAAGTTTCTATTGTCATGATTATATCTTCATGCCCATGTTTTAAGTTCTTATGATCCCAGCTCACAAATGCTTACATATATGATCAAGATTGTGTAGATGCATGTCACCTCAAAAATTATTCTTTTGTTATCACTTACCTACTCGAGGACGAGCAGGAGTTAAGCTTGGGGATGCTTGATACGTCTCAAACGTATCTATAATTTTTGATGCTCCATGCTTGTTTATACACCATTTGCCTATTATTTCGTTACACTTCGTGGCACTTTTATGCATTTTCCAAAACTAACCTATTAACAAGTCGCCACAGTGCCAGTTCCCTATTTTTTGCTGTTTTTATGTTTCAGAAGTGATACACAGGAAATATTCTCCGAATTGGACGAAACAAGTTCCTGAAGTCTTATTTTTCCTGAAAGCTTCAAGAGATCCGAAGAGGAGTTGGAGGGGGGCCACGAGGGCCCCACACACCAGGGTGCCTCGGGCCACCTCTGACATCGCCCCTTCGCCTATAAAGACCTCCCAATGGGAAAAACCTGATACCCGATCAATTTTCCAGAACATATCGCGATCTGCCGTCGCCGTCGACCCGAAGATCGGGAGGGTCCAGAAGCTCTTCCCGGCACCCTGCCGGAGAGGGGAATCGCCATCGGAGGTCTTCTTCATCGCCATGCTTGGCTCCGGAGCGATGAGTGAGTAGTCTACCTTGGACTATGGGTCCATAGCAGTAGCTAGATAGTTGT
This sequence comes from Dactylis glomerata, assembly GCA_007115705.1. NCBI lineage: Eukaryota > Viridiplantae > Streptophyta > Magnoliopsida > Poales > Poaceae > Dactylis > Dactylis glomerata. The sequence goes on from QXEO01000492.1 coordinate 2,183,876, forward strand.
CTTCTCCACCATGTGCTTCATGTTTAGATCTCATGAGCTGCCCTACATGATTGAGATCACCGTTATGTAATTCTACATGTTTGGTTTGTTGGGATCCGATGAATATTGGTGTTATGATTGAGTTGCTATACTGAAATATATCTTTTGTTATCTCTATGTTGTTTATGATCTTGCATGCTCTCCGTTGTTAGTAGCTATCTTGGCCGAGTAGTTGCTAGTGACTCCAAGAGGGGGTATTTATGCTCGATAGTGGGTTCATGCCTCTATTTAATCTGGGGGAGTGACAGAAACCTCTAAGGTTGTAGATGTGTTGTTGCTACTAGGGAGAAAACAACATTTATATGCTCAAGGGCATATGCTTTGTTTACATTACACACTTTGCTTAATGCAATTATCTGATGTTCGCAACTTAATACTTGTGGAGTTCTCAGATTGATTCGCCATAAGTGGATTATTAGTCATAGATGCAGTTGGATGGCGGTCTATTTATTTTGTTGTAATGCCCAGAGTAAATCTCATAGTGATCTTCTTGACATATCACGTTTATCTTTATTCTATCAATTGCCCAACTGTAATTTGTTTACCCAGCATGTGTTATTTATCTTATGGAGAGACACCACTAGTGAACTGTGGACCCCGGTCTTATTTCCATCATATTGCTATCACCTGTTTACTTTACTCGCATACTATTATCACTTTCCACTCGATACACTCATAACCTTTGTTTTAAGCAAACTGGTGAGATTGACAACCTCATCGTAAGTTGGGAACAAAGTACTTGGTTGTGTGTGTGCAGGTTCCGCGTTGCAGCTAGCAAGCAAAGCTTGGACGAGGCGCCATATATAAATTGTCCGAAGCTGTCGCAAACTAGCAAGCATCACCTCAGTCATATTGGCTCTTTTCTCCTGATCGATAAACCTTGGTTTCTTAATTGAGGGAAAATCTTGCTGCTATATTCATCACACCTTCCTCTTGGGGTTCCCAACTGGCCGGTTATTTACTTCATCAACCCGGTAGTATTAGCCGGTGGCTCTCCATCGTGCTGCGACGGTGGTCCTATTGCTCCTCCCTCTAGTGGACGGGGGCCTCTCATCTTGGCATGTGCTAGAGCGTGTCGTCCCTCTCTGGCACTTGGCGGGCATTCGTGCTACTCGAGGTGTGCTCTGGGAGAAATCCTTGCTCTGGTTTGTGCCAGAGCCGGCCACGTCGGCGCTATTTGGCATCGTTTAGCCTTGTTGGGGGCGTGGTCGTGGTGGTGTGATACGTCTCAAACGTATCTATAATTTTTGATGCTCCATGCTTGTTTTTACACCATTTGCATATTGTTTCGTTACACTTAGTGGCATTTTTATGCATTTTCAGGAACTAACCTATTAACAAGTGCCACAGTGCCAGTTTCCTGTTTTCTGCTGTTTTTGTGTTTCAGAAGTGATACACAGGAAATATTCTCGGAATTGGACGAAACAAGTTCCTGAAGTCATATTTCACCGGGGAGCTCCCAAACATCCGAAGACCTGACGGAGGGGGGCCACGTGGCCCCCACACACAGGGGCGGCGCGGCCTGGCCCCTGGCCATGCCAGCCCCGTGTGAGGCCGCGTGGCTCCACCTCTGACAGCCCCCCTTCGCCTACATATACCCCCTGACGAGAAAAACCTAAAGCCCCGATCAGATTTCCAGAACACATCGCGATCCGCCGCCGCCGTCGACCCGAAGATCGGGAGGGTCCAGAAGCTCTTCCCGGCACCCTGCCGGAGAGGGGAATCGCCACCGGAGGTCTTCTTCATCGCCATGATTGCCTCCGGAGCGATGAGTGAGTAGTCTACCTTGGACTATGGGTCCATAGCAGTAGCTAGATGGTTGTCTTCTCCACCATGTGCTTCATGTTTAGATCTCATGAGCTGCCCTACATGATTGAGATCACCGTTATGTAATTCTATGATGTTGGTTTGTTGGGATCCGATGAATATTGGTGTTTATGATTAAGTTGTTGTACTGAATTATATCTTTTGTTATCTCTATGTTGTTTATGATCTTGCATGCTCTCCGTTGTTAGTAGCTATCTTGGCCGAGTAGTTGCTAGTGACTCCAAGAGGGGGTATTTATGCTCGATAGTGGGTTCATGCCTCTATTTCACCTGGGGGGGTGACAGAAACCTCTAAGGTGGTAGATGTGCTGTTGCTACTAGGGAGAAAACAACATTCATATGCTCGAGGGCATATGCTTTGTTTACATTACACACTTTGCTTAATGCAATTATCTGTTGTTCGCAACTTAATACTTTCGGGGTGTTCGGATTGATATCCCTGGGGGTGGATTATTAGTCATAGATGCAGTTGGATGGCGGTCTATGTATTTTGTTGTAATGCCCAGAGTAAATCTCATAGTGATCTTCTTGACATATCACGTTATCTTTATTCTATCAATTGCCCAACTGTAATTTGTTTACCCAGCATGTTATTTTATCTATGGAGAGACACCACTAGTGAACTATGGACCCCGGTCCTATTTTAATCATATTGCAATCACCTGTTTACTTTCCCGTACTGTTTACTTTACTCGCATATTACTATTGTTTTCCACTCGATACACTCATAACCTTTGTTTCAAGCAAACCGGTGAGATTGACAACCTCATCGCAAGTTGGGAGCAAAGTATTTGTCTGTGTGTGTGCAGGTTCCATAACACCTTCAGTCGTCGCCGTCTCTCCTCTCCTGATCGATAAACCTTGGTTTCTTAACTGAGGGAAAGCTAGCCGCTATATTCATCATACCTTCCTCTTGGGGTTCCCAACGGGCTGGTCATCACCACGCACAAGGACTCACTGTTACAAATCCACTCGGCCCCATCAGCTAATTTTCTGGGCGCCATCACTAAGTAGCAGCTAATTTTCTGGCGCCGTTGCCGGGGAGGAAAGAAGACTTCTGCGAGGGGTGTTTTCGCACACACATTCTTTACTTTGTTATTGTTTTGCTTTACTTTATTTATTTTACCTGCATTGCTTTTTATCAAAAACCCAAAAAAATTAGAATCCTTGGTAGTTGTTATTTCTTTACTTTAGTTTATCATGCTGTTCCCTGAGTTCATTCTGGAGGACCTTTCTGTTGGCAGTGGTTTGATTATTGGCAAAAGTAACATTGAGGAGTTCTTTAATCACATTAGTATGCATAAGGAAGTTGAGGAAAAGTCTTTGGTTGAGTTAGCTCCTAGTTATGAAGTTGCTTCTGCTCATTTAGTTCACATGTTAGAAGCTAGGTTTGCTAGTCTTAATCCTACTATGCAATACATGTTCCTTAAGCTTCATGAAATTAAGGATCCCGAAAAGAAGTATTTTATCTTAGAAACTTTGCGCACAGAATTTAGAGATGTTGCAATTGAGACTAGGAAAGTTTTTAAGAAGTTTAATAAGCTTGGCTTGCCTGTTAAGGTTGTTGGTACGCCTGATGATTTTAAAATACCAATACCTTACGAACTTATAGGAATTCATGATGCTTGGGAAAAGAATTCTAGTTGGATTTGCCCTGAAAATCCTTTCGATGAAAGTAGTGTGCCAAAGCGTGATCGTAAAGGAGTTTCAAAAACTCAGTTAAACATATTTTCCTTCATTGTTGAAAAGATCTCTGCTGTTGATCTTGATGCTTCCTCTATTAATATTACTTGATTCGCAATTTTCTGCGCCTAGCTCAAAGGCGTTAAAGAAAAGCACTCTTGGGAGATAACCCATTGTTTACTTTTTAGTACTTTTTCTTTTATTTGAGTCTTGGAAGTCATTACTGCTATAATGACCGCTCCTTATCTTGTTTATTTTGTTTTTGTGCCAAGAGAAGCCTCTAATTTGAGCGAGGTAAAGATTTGGGGATATTGCTGTCCTGAAACTGTTTTCGGTGCTGCACCGTAAAAATTCGTATAAATTCACTGTTTATCTTTTGGACCTGCGATTTCTTGTGCATATGCCCCAGGTTATATCCAAACTTTTCTTAGTTGAACACTTTTTGATTTGAGCAACAGAAAATCCCTCAAAAATTCATCCTTTGTCAGCTGTTCTGTTTTGACAGATTTCTGCCAATATTTGTTTTTGCCACTTTATCGCTTTCTTTTGAGTTCTTTTTGATCATGGAACTTTTTGGGAAGTTGCTACAGTAGTATATACTTTATATGTGGTGGTTTTGAGTTTAAACCTGAAGCTAAAGGAGGTTGAATATATTTTATGCTTACACTAATGTTGCTAATAGAATTGTGTTTAGTTTTGTATGAAGGAAGTTTTCAAGTGTAGGGATTGGAGAATGATGAGATAAGTTGAAAAACGGATAAAAGCTCAAGCTTGGGGATGCCCATGCATCAACCCAAGAAATATCCAAGAAGTACAAGCGTCAAAGTTTGGGGATGCCCCCGAGGCACCCCTTCTTCATCGGCAAAAATCAGGTCACCTTTCAAAACACTATATTTTTATTGCTTCATGCACTATGTGTTTTTCTTGGAGCGTCAGTTGTTTTAGTTTTCTTAGTTGGTTTAGTTTGTTTGTTTGCTGCAATAAATAGTTGAACCCCAACAAATTTCCTTTGGAGGAGATGTACTCGTTTTCATTTGCAAAGAATGCTCTAGTTTTCACTCTTATTCAAAATCGAGCGTTCTACTTTTTCTGCTACTGCTTTCGGTTTTCGATTTTGCCTTGATATGCGTTCAGATCTTATCATATCTTTTCATCAAGGTGTATTTTTGCCTCTGATCTTTATTGGTTTTCATCAAAAGAGGTGTTTATAAAAGTTTCAAATGGTGTTGGAAAAGAGAAAAAGCTTTGTGCAAAATAGTGGTACAAGAAGGAGCTTATGTAGACTGCGGCTTAGGCTTTTTCATGTCATGCTTGATGTCTTTTTGATAGTATGCTTAGTGGTTTTGCTGTAGCATGACTTGTCTCAAATAACTGAGATTGCTTAATGAGCCTTTGAAAAAATCATGCGTTGTTTTTATTATATAGAAGCATTATTTTGGTTTTCTCCTTGATGCTTTATTTGGGTTGACTTGGCGCATGCTCACACATGTTAGACTCTTCCAAAGTCGCCATTAGCCTTCATGATCATTTAGTTTTTGACTTTTGATGCCATCTTATGCTTCTTTTAATGTCGCTTTGTCGCCTTGCATGATTATGGCCATTATTGCTCTCTTAGTCGGTCGCTCCCAGTCTTTTGCTAGCCCTCGCCTTGTACTGAGTATGAGCTCTACTCGTGCATCCAACTCCTAAAAGCCAAAGTTTTCCGAAGTGTCCACCATACATACCTACTAGCAATTTGCTATTCCAAGTAAATTTGACTTGCTTTTATATTCTCTTCAAATTAAACTCTTACCAGTGTTATGCGAAATTCGGTCAGTAAAGCTCTCACGAACCGAAAGGCACACTTTACTTTTTCCTGATCTAAAATTTTGACATTGTGGTCTTTTATGTTGAGTTGTTATGCTTGCAAGTTGTAAGTTGGATTCTAGCCCAGCCATGCCGTCATGGGGCAAGCTTTCAACATTGCACTCCTTATTTTAGTTGATATCGTGATCTTTTATTTATGGATGCCCGCTGTGTGAAATGAATTGGGAATCTTGTAGGGATCATGGAGTTTTTATATGTGTTAGGGAAACGCCGGGCCGCCAATCTAAGCCATGCATAATTCATGGTGGAAATTTGCAGCATACCCATGGTGAACATTCGACGACGCATCTCACAATAAAAAGCTAAACAATATAGCAAATAAAAGAGATGTCGAGGTGTTCATTGTCTGCTTGTCCTATCATTTTGGTGTGGGCTTGTTCCATGTCATCGGGCACGGAGGTACCCCATTGGCGGTTCTCAATGATATGCATATACTTACAATGACAAGAGCCTTGCTTGGGACTCTAAGTAAATTAGCATGGTTAGGGTACTCGTATTCACGGGACACGAGGTTTTCAACTTATGATTTGTCAAGCATATGCATCATAACTGTTCTCGCATTAACTTTAACCATTCAAGATGCTTATGATGGGGGCAATGAGAGCTCAAAGCCGGTAAGTACCATAATTTTTGAAGGTTATAAAACTTGCAATCACTGCTTCCCTCTGCGAAGGGCCTTTCTTTTACTTTTATGTTGAGTCACCACCTTCTTTCTTTATGCACCATTAAGAGAGCTTAGTTGTCATTCTTAGTGTGATATGCATTGTCCCAAAGTTCATTGATTGACTCATGATGATTGGTTTCACTTGTTCTTAAATTATTTGTATCTAGTCGCCCTCTTAAACTTTGAGGTGTCCTATGCATTTATGTTTTGCTCTCTTTGAAGGACAAGCTGAAAACCTTTTGTATGTTTTTCCTTATGATTTGAACACACGTTTGACTTTCATTGTTTCATTATCATGATCTTTTGTTTGTGTTCATTTGCATGTTTACAACATGGTTGCTAAGTTTCTTATTGTCATGATTATATCTTTCATGCCCATGTTTAAGTTCTATTGATCCCAGCTCATCAATGCTTACATATATGATCAAGATTGTGTAGGTGCATGTCACCTCAAAAATTATTCTTTTGTTATCACTTACCTACTCGAGGACGAGCAGGAGTTAAGATTGGGGATGCTTGATACGTCTCAAATGTATCTATAATTTTTGATGCTCCATGCTTGTTTTTACACCATTTGCATATTGTTTCGTTACACTTAGTGGCATTTTTATGCATTTTCAGGAACTAGCCTATTAACAAGTGCCACAGTGCCAGTTTCCTGTTTTCTGCTGTTTTTGTGTTTCAGAAGTGATACACAGGAAATATTCTCGGAATTGGACGAAACAAGTTCCTGAAGTCATATTTCACCGGGGAGCTCCCAAACATCCGAAGACCTGACGGAGGGGGGCCACGTGGCCCCCACACACAGGGGCGGCGCGGCCTGGCCCCTGGCCGCGCCAGCCCCGTGTGAGGCCGCGTGGCTCCACCTCTGACAGCCCCCCTTCGCCTACATATACCCCCTGACGAGAAAAACCTAAAGCCCCGATCAGATTTCCAGAACACATCGCGATCCGCCACCGCCGTCGACCCGAAGATCGGGAGGGTCCAGAAGCTCTTCCCGGCACCCTGCCGGAGAGGGGAATCACCACCGGAGGTCTTCTTCATCGCCATGATTGCCTCCGGAGCGATGAGTGAGTAGTCTACCTTGGACTATGGGTCCATAGCAGTAGCTAGATGGTTGTCTTCTCCACCATGTGCTTCATGTTTAGATCTCATGAGCTGCCCTACATGATTGAGATCACCGTTATGTAATTCTATGATGTTGGTTTGTTGGGATCCAATGAATATTGGTGTTTATGATTAAGTTGATGTACTGAATTATATCTTTTGTTATCTCTATGTTGTTTATGATCTTGCATGCTCTCCGTTGTTAGTAGCTATCTTGGCCGAGTAGTTGCTAGTGACTCCAAGAGGGGGTATTTATGCTCGATAGTGGGTTCATGCCTCTATTTCACCTGGGGGAGTGACAGAAACCTCTAAGGTGGTAGATGTGCTGTTGCTACTAGGGAGAAAACAACATTCATATGCTCGAGGGCATATGCTTTGTTTACATTACACACTTTGCTTAATGCAATTATCTGTTGTTCGCAACTTAATACTTTCGGGGTGTTCGGATTGATATCCCTGGGTGTGGATTATTAGTCATAGATGCAGTTGGATGGCGGTCTATGTATTTTGTTGTAATGCCCAGAGTAAATCTCATAGTGATCTTCTTGACATATCACGTTATCTTTATTCTATCAATTGCCCAACTGTAATTTGTTTACCCAGCATGTTATTTTATCTATGGAGAGACACCACTAGTGAACTGTGGACCCCGGTCCTATTTTAATCATATTGCAATCACCTGTTTACTTTCCCGTACTGTTTACTTTACTCGCATATTACTATTGTTTTCCACTCGATACACTCATAACCTTTGTTTCAAGCAAACCGGTGAGATTGACAACCTCATCGCAAGTTGGGAGCAAAGTATTTGTCTGTGTGTGTGCAGGTTCCATAACACCTTCAGTCGTCGCCGTCTCTCCTCTCCTGATCGATAAACCTTGGTTTCTTAACTGAGGGAAAGCTAGCCGCTATATTCATCATACCTTCCTCTTGGGGTTCCCAACGGGCTGGTCATCACCACGCACAAGGACTCACTGTTACAAATCCACTCGGCCCCATCAGCTAATTTTCTGGGCGCCATCACCAAGTAGCATGGTGCACCTCCTGTCAGCTTCTCGCGGTGGTTCCGAGTGAATGCTCTATGACGGCGGCGCCTGCGGGTGCCGTGTTCTTTGTTGAAGGCGTCGATAGGGATTCCTCGTGCCACTGGTCCCCTCTGGTGGTGTTCTTGCATCGGTCCAGACGGCGCTTGGGAGGCTGTGTGGCGTGCAGCGGCGCTCTTTGGTGTGTCTTGGCACCGTGAAGCCCTTCGTCTAAGCCGGTGGCACACAGGTGTTGTGGCGTCGGCTCGCTGCGCGTGACCTTGGCCACACCCCCGATGCAGATGGTGTCGTAGCATTGTGTGGTCTCGGCTGCACGCTTCCGTTAGTCTACGTCGATGGCACAGTGTCCCAGTTTGAACTAGGTTGATTGGGGCTATCGATTACATCGGCGATGCTCCGTCTCGTCAGACATTTGTCTCTGGGGCTTCCGCTTCCTCAGAGTCACCTCCTTCCTCTCTTTTATTGTGTGTTGGTGTGTGTTGTTTTTGTTTCTGCTCCCCCTAGTTCCCCCCTGTAAATTCTGGTTCGCTTAAACCCATCTTGTATTAGGGCTGCAAAGCCCTATAGGCAACTGAATACAAATTCAGGTGGAGGGGTCCCCCTCCCCCCAGTGAAAATTCAAAAAAAAAAGGCGGCGGGATTCCGTTCCATGGTTCCATGCGAGAGCTTTTGGGGACTGGGAAATTTTTTCTCGAGCGAAGGCAACGTGTCAATCGCTGGACCCGGAGGATGGAAACGTTTTGATCCTCCAGGAGACGCTCAGCGCTTCCCTTCAACTTTTTGCAGGCTACCGAACCAGCCCTTAATGGCATGGGGGTGACCGAACTCTCTTCTTTTTTTTCTTTTTTTTTGAAACACAAAATATATTAAGCCAGCAAGCCGCCTCATTAAAAACCTTCCAGTCCCCTTAGGTACCCTGGTAAGGAAAAGAGTGCGTCAGAAACTTGCGGCCTCGAGTCACAGTATAGTTACATCATTAACCAAGTGGCTTACAATAAAATCTGGAGGTTCACCCTCCCAATACCCCGAACTACCAGAATCAAAAGCTACCCTAGCTAACACATGTGCTACTCCATTTGTATCTCTCAGACAGTGTTTAAACGAAACTACCCCAATAGAGCTCGCAAGATCAACACAATCTGCAAACACCGCCGACTCTTCACTCCACCAACGATCACCACCGTTACAAGCCTCTACTACTTCTGTGGAGTCTGATTCTGCTTGAACCCTATTGCACCCCAACTTGATCGCAAGCTCGAGACCTTCCCGCATTGCCAACGCTTCTGCCATGGACGCCGTTGCCACATGCGGTATAAGAGTTGAACTTGCAGCCACAAACCGCCCTTTATAATCTCTGATCACCGCACCAGTTGAGCCTGCACCAACATCCGAGTGAAAGGAAGCATCAACATTCAATTTTACATACCTCAGTTCAGGGGGTTTCCACTTTGTCTCTGTCGATGAAGATTGCTTCGTAACATGAGCAGAATTAGAAGCCATCGATAGGATAGACATTTTGCAAGAAAAGATCGAAGGAACTTCTTCCCCATGCGTTCGCTTCCTTCTCAGCCACCACAAGTACCAACAGCCAATCGATATTACCTCCTTGAGTCCAAACTCAGTATAGCCCTAAAAATTGTTACAATCCCGTCTAAGAAGAACCTCCAGTACACGCGACCCAGAACGATCATTCAGAACAGCGTCATCAATGATATCTGAAATATTCATCGCCGTCCAGAGAGTACTCGCTGTCTGACAGGTGAATAGAAGGTGAGAAATATCCTCCGGGCCTTGGTTACAGATGGGGCAGCCTCTAGAGTCTCCGATATGCCTATTAGCCAAGATGCACTTGAGAGGAATGATACCGTGTAGGGCACGCCAAATAAAAATCTTTACTTTGCTAGGCACTTTCAGTTTCCAAACAGTTTTCCAGACCGGGTTCAAACCAGAACCTCCAGGGAGGGAAAGAGTATTTGAGGATGGACCAAACGGATGCTTCTATTGCAAATAATATCCCAAACAGACCGAATATTTCCCATTCTTAGTAGCAGTCCAAGCAATGAAATCATCAAAACCATGGCTATTTAGAGGAATTTGCAGAATTCTCTGAACATCAATAGAGATAAACAGACTTTGGAGTATCTCTTCATCCCACTGGCCCGTCATCGGGTTAATCAGCTCAGATACCTTTGTATACACAGCCCCATTGCGCTGAGAAATTACCATCCTATCCGGGCTGCTAGGAATCCAAGGATCACTCCAGATATTAATATGATCTCCAGAACCTACTCTCCACATGTAACCACGTTTGAAAGTTGTAATACCTGCCAAGATACTTTGCCAAGTAAAAGATGAGCCAGCCTTAGGCCCAGCATTCAGAATGTCGCCAGAAGGATAATATTTAGCTCTCAGTACCCGAGCACACAAGGAATTTGGATCATCAATAAGCCTCCAGACCTGTTTAGCCAACATAGCAAGATTAAAGGAGTGGAAATCACGAAATCCCATACCTCCTTCATTTTTTGGGTAGCATAACTTCCACCAAGCAAACCAATGCATCTTGTTACTATTCTCATCATCTCCCCACCAGAATTGAGCAATTGCATCCATCATTCTTTTACAAACTCCTTTGGGGATGAGAAAGACTGACATAGCATAAACCGATATTGCTTGGGCAACAGACTTTAAGAGAATTTCCTTACCACCAATAGACAATAGTTTCTCCTTCCACCCATTAATCCTCTGAATAATTCTTTCCACAAAATGAAGAAAACAGTCACTTCTGTCAGCTCCCACAATTGCAGGCAGACCCAAGTATTTATCAGATAGAGCCTCCGTATCAATGTGAAGGGCATCACAGATTTCTGCTCTGAGTAACACATTAGTATTTGGAGAAAAGAAAATACTTGATTTTGCAAGGATCACCATTTATCCTGAGTTTGCACAGTACGTATCCAAGACTCTTTGCAAGGAAGTTGCATTGTTCATATCAGCTTTCATGAGGATTAGGGAATCATCAGCAAAAAGGAGATGTGAGACTGATGGTGCATTTCTGCACACCCTTACCCCATCGATGCCACCAACTTCTTCTTCATGCAAGAGAAGACTAGATAGGCCCTCTGCACGTAACAGATACAAATAAGGAGAAAGTGGGTCTCCCTGGCGAAGACCCCTAGTAGGAGTAAACATGTCAGTATCATCAGAATTAAAACGGATTTGATATCTGACCGATGACACACAAGCCATCATAATGGAGATCCATCTCTCCGCAAAACCCAACCTTCTAATCATATTCTCCAAGAATACCCACTCCACACGGTCGTATGCCTTGTGCATATCAAGCTTCACCGCACAAGATCCATTATGTCCTGATCTTTTATTTTTGATGGCATGCACACTTTCATATGCCACAAGGACATTATCAGTAATAAGACGACCAGGAACAAAAGCACTTTGCATTGGAGATATTACATCTGGGAGGATACTTTTAAGACGTAACGCCAGCATTTTAGAGATAATCTTGTAAATCACATTGCAAAGACTAATAGGACGAAACTGTGTAATAAGCTCCGGGTCATCAACCTTTGGGATTAGAACGACCGTAGTATCATTCCACCCATCCGGTATAGTACCTGAGTTAATAGCCTGAAGAACTTCCTGCGAGATCTCTTCACCACAGACCGACCAGAACTTCTTATAAAAGATTGCATGAAGACCATCCGGTCCTGGGGCTTTAAAATCTCCTATACTGAACACCGCCTTCCTGACATCCTCAGCCGTGAAAGGAGCCAGCAATTTATCATTCATATCCGCATCAATTCTTGGAACGACTTTCTCCAGAAAAGATGGATCAGTTTCCTGGACCTCCGAAGAAAAAAGATTAGCGAAATAATGCAGAATATGCGGTTTTAGAAAATCTGTACATTCGAACCAGATGTTGTTGTCATCACGTAATTTCTTGATAAAAATTTTCTTTCTACGGGCAGACGCAAAATTGTGAAAAAGGAGGTATTTCTATCCCCATGCTGTAACCAATTAGCTCTGGACCTCTGAGCCCAATGAACTTCCTCTTGTTCGAGTAAAATTTCGATGAGATTCGCAGCCTCCTTTGCTTTGGTATCACTCTCATCATTCATTGGACCATTCAATGCATCTTGTAGCTCCCTCTGAGCTTTTCTAAGTCTCTTTTTGGGTTGCTTCAGCACCGCAAAATCCCACTCATGGATAAAAGCATGCACTTGATTTAATTTACTTAGCACACCATTTGTATTAGAAGCCGCCTCAGCCCAGGCCTTTTCTACCACCTCCTTAAACCCTCTTTCTCGCAACCAGCGAGCTTCAAAGCGGCGAGGTCTAGTCCTTCTCTGGAGCAGATCAGATTGGTAATCAGTATCAAGCATAATGGGGCGATGATCAGATCGAATAAAGTCAAGATGTTGTAGCACTGCCGCCGGATGCATGGCAGTCCAACCGCCATCCGCGACGGCACGATCCAGATGTTCCCGAATCCTTCCTCTTCTCCACGTAAACATGTCACCAGTGTAACCAATGTCTTCCAGGCCACAATCACTCAGAACATTTTGAAACGCCTGCATAAAACTATGGGGTCTAGGATTACCGCCCTCCTTTTCATGAGAATATAAAATTTCATTGAAGTCTCCCAATAAGATCCAAGGCAAATTTGAATTATTTTTGAGCTCTCGAATTTTGTCCCAGGTTTTATATTTATCTTCCCACCTTGGCTCTCCATAGATACCAGTAAGTCTCCAAACCTTATTGGGCCCTTTATTGATCTGGACATCAATATAGTTAGGAGCAGAAAAAATTTGTTGGATACTTATTTCTTTTTTCCACAGTAGTAACAAACCGCCACTCCTACCAACACTAGGATTAACAATTTTCATATCCATTTGAAGCCTTCTCCTAATGCACTCAGCTGGAAAAACATCGAGGTGAGTTTCAGACAAGAATACCATGTCGGGATGAAATCTCCTTCGGAGATCCGAAAGAGCACGAACTGTCGGGTCGTTCCCCAGACCCTGACAGTTCAAACCGAGGAGTTTCATTGCGACCGGACGGACTCCTCGCGGGAGGCCGCCGATCCTAGTGAAGAGGAGTTAGCTCCGTCCTTCTTTGAGCGTTTACGCTCATTTTCCTTCTCAATACCCATCGTTAAAGTATTCTGACCCGTACCAGCAACATTCATACCATACTCAGGTGTAGACTTCAGATTATCATCAAGGTGGACATCTGTATACCCTTCAACTTCCCCTAGTTCAAGTCTTCTTTTAGCCAAAGCATCAGAATGTAGGTTTGGGTCAATCTCCATGTCCTTCTTTGCCGGGCTAGTGCCTGTATCCTCCATCTCATCTTCTATAGGGATAGTTCCCTCAATATTTGGAAGAGCATTAAATCGCCAGCTAACTTTATTATGATCTTCAGAGAAAATTTGTCCCCTCCCACGTCCAGCCATGTCATGTTCTCTACCACGGCCCCGACCACCTCCAAATCCAGATGACTGTCTTCCACCTTTAGAGCTTCCCGCACCACGGCCAAGGCCATGCCATGTCTCCCAGTCAGCTTTCAAAAAGTCACCCCATTTGAGTTTATCTTCCTCAAATGCTCCTGAACCACATTCGAGATGTGAGTGTCCCATGAATCCGCAAGCCCCATAGAACCTCAGCAACTTTTCATATTTGATCTGGTAGAACTCCCTTTGACCTCCACGGGAGACTGTCACAAACCGAGCCAAAACCTTCCTTACATCCAAAACCACACGAACTCGGACAAAGTTTCCAGCCCCTTGCACGTCAAAGGCCACCTTCTTCACCTTCCCAACTTTCTTTTCAGTCAAGTTCTTAATCAGCGCCTCATTCCTATACCCGATGGGTAGCTTATGAATCTGGATCCATGTTTCAAAGGTATGTAAATCAACTGTTTCTGGAGGAGCAAAACCATCATACTTTGCAATACACACAACGTTCTGACGGAATAACCACGGACCCCCTTCTTCAACCTTAAGCCAATCTCCAAGACAGAAACACTGAACAGAGAAAAGATTATCCTCAATATGATTGAATATTACCTCCTTTGCAGGGCTCCACGCAACTCTCATGTGTTGCTCAAAAGTCTGGGGACTGAAGAAATTCGTGGTGTGCACTCTAGCTAGAGCCATCCACTTAATTGCCTCCTTCGGCGCAGCCTCATCATCCTCGAACACCAAATCATCAATTTCATCGTCTTCTATACCAAGGCGTAACAGCATAGAATCAATACCCTCCGCCTTCCTCGTCGCGCCACTTCTAGATTGATTCGTCGAACTAGATCCCGGACTCGCCATACTCAGAACTTCCACGCAAAACCCTAGGGCTCCCGCGGAAACTGGTGAGACGGATGAGAGAGAGACCCGATCAGCCTTTCCAAACCATAGAGGGTAGAAAGATTGTCGGGGAAGAGCGAACTCCTGCCCAGAACCGGCTGTGGAGGAGAGGAAACCCTAGTCGCCCGTGCAGTCGCCTGCCCGAACTCTCTTCTCAACTGGTGAAAAGGCAAACTTTTTCCTTTGTTTAAAAAGAAAAAATATTAAAAAGCGTCGACCCTTGTTCTCCTTCGTTTCGGTACAGGTTGCTCACGAAAAAAAAGGAGAGAAACGGAGAGGTAAACCCTAGTCCCCAAATCCTCGAGCGCCTCCATCAATCCCCAACACCCAGCCCAAATCCGAATCTCGGATGGCGTCCGGATCGACGGCCGACCGCGCCTCGCTCGATTCCACCGGCGACGCCTCCCCCTGGCCGGCGTCGATTCTCCTCGCCCAGGAGGCGTACGTCGCCGTCAGCAGGAACGACACCACGGCCACAGCCAAATCGAGGGTCAACCACACCGTGGAGGTTACCTTCTGGATCGCTGACCCGCCGGCGGTCTCCTTCTACACATTCCACTGCTTCAAGCCCGTCTCCGACTCCGACTCCGGCTCCGAGGACGCCGACGAATTGGAAGTTCAGCCACACGTGGTCGGCGCGGAGGGCCGATTCGTTCTCCTCCGCACCTTCTTCGCCTCCGGCGACTACCAGTACGAATACTTCCTCTACAAGGGCGACCCCAAGTCCCCATCTCTCGAAAGCGTCCCCATTCCCGACGATAATAGGCTGCGCGGAGTTAGCGACTTCGGAATCGTGCCCCGCGGTGACGACGGGGACCATTATCTCCTGGTTGCACTCTGTGACGCAGTGACTAGGAAGGATTACCGACTTCACATCTACTCATCTGAGGACAGAACATGGAGGACTAAGGAACTGCTCAATCCATGCCCCGGGGTCTCTACGATCGCACCCTACAAGGTGATGTTGCTCCGAGATGGCGTGCTGGTATGGCTTGATTTCCTGCGAGGCATGCTGGTGTGTGACGTACTTCGAGAACCCCTTGATGCGTGCTACATCCCATTGCCTGAGCCACTGCCTGGAAACAGAGAGGAAATTTTGAAGCAATCAATCTCAGAAGAGAGCGTCAGGGGTTATCGGGATGTCGCCTGCATCAATGGTCTGATCAAGTTTGTTGAGATGGAACCCCATGAGATTGTAACGGAAGAGATTGTAGATGTTCCTCCTGAAAAGCCGTCTGACCCCAGGAACAAGGATGTGCTCTACGATTCTGACTTGATCGTGCTGTACAATCGCAAACATGTGGACAACAAGTCCAAGACGCTGCACTCAGCCGATGGTTGGAGTGCCATGACATGGACTAGGGAGCTTAGGTCCGACTGTTGGCTCAAGGGAAGCATTGTTCATGTTGATGACATTTTGGTCGATGACTCAGCACTTTCCGCGTTACGAAGGAATGGAGCTGGGAGCTTGACTTTCAAGAGCATATATTCGGCTTGCCCCATCCTGAGCACAGATGGTAATGACATCCTTTACCTCAAGTCATCCAAGAAATTGAGTGATCCCTATGGATGGGTGGTTGCTGTTGACCTTGCTAAGAAGACACTGAAAGTGGAAGCACCTCAGGCGCCCCCATTTGGAGGATGTTCTCCTTCACATCAAACATTCCTTCCCTGTGCATTGGTGAATCATCTGAAAAGGACTCCAGGTAACTGTTCAGCTTCTCTTGTTATCAACATGCTTGTGACCCTTTCAGTGGCTACATGTAATGTGGTTGGCAAATTATCCTGTTACTGCAAATGTAGGCATTAAAGTCTCAGCAATGCAGATCGCACAGACTGGTAGCTTTGCAAATGAGCCAAATAATATAGCTGTAAGTATTTTCAGTCATGTGCTGCTTTTCATATTTCGAAGAATACCCACCAGCTAACGTTCCCTCCCTTGTGTCCATAGATCTGTGTTGGTGAGCCCCATTTCTACGAATCTGAAAACAAACGTCCAAGGCAGGTTTTTTACTTTGTTATGAGAACTATGTTCTTTGAAGATCTGTGCAATTATGATCTGCTTTAAACATCAAACCTTTGAATATTCTGAAAGCTGTCGCTAATTAGTTTTTGCTCATATTGGAGCTTTTTCGTATAATTGGTTTTGCTGTTCCTCAGGCTATCGGCTGAGAATGTCAACCATACAAAAGATGGAGCTGAGAGTACCATACATAATGTTCTTAGCTCACATGTTCGTCCTGATCAAAACAATAATGTATGCTAAATCCTTTATGTCTTGTTTCTTATGTGTCATACACATCAATAAAAAAATATGTTTCATACACCAAGATTAATTTTGATGCGTCATTTCCAGCCTCCACAAATATGCTTCAACAGGTGGGAGGAGCCCGGCTACGGTGGGCACTCATCATGCCCCCCTCAAAATAATTCGGTACACTGTATTTCCTATGCCATGTTCCCATGCGTCCATTTTTAATCATCATACCACAACGTTAATTAGGATGTGCCACTGCAGCCGCTGCCACAATGTTTCAACAAGTCGACTGGACCCTGCAACCCTGTGTATGCACCGTCGGCCCATGGCCCCGGCATACGTAGCTACCACAACTGGCAGCAGCAACTACTGCCGGAGCAGCAGATGGCACCTAGCAGTGCATTTGGACCTCATGTGGTAATATTTTTGAAATTTGAAGCCTATGATACGATCCCATGTCATTTTTATACAGCAACATTAATTGGAATGAGCCACTGCAGCCACTGCCACTGCCACAATATTTCAACAAGTCGACTGGATCCTGCAACCCTGTCTATGCACCGCCGGCCCCTGCCTTTAACTACAGCAATTATCAATCGCTGTGGCAGCAGCCACTACTGCTGGAGCAGCAGATGACATCTAGCAGGGTATTTGGACCTCATGTGGTATTTTTTTTAAGCTTATGATACAATCCCACGTCCTCATTTGACCTGCAGCTGTAGAAAAGACAATCCTCTTCTCTTTGTATGATGACATGGTTCAAGAAATCATGGACACCCTGTTTATAAATATGCTAATAATTCCAGAAGAAACTAAAATAGTCAAATAAGTTTTCATTTAATTCATTGGCATATATCTAATAATATGTTACAAAGATGGAGTTATTTATGCCTGCTATGTTGTACCGCTTCTGTGTTGTTGCCTACAGTTAAATTAATTAGAAGTTTCTGTTTCTAGGCACCCTATCCATACTTCAACAACTGGTGGGGAGCCAGACACCATGGGAGTTCACAGCAACATCCTGTCAGTAACTCATATTCCTATGGCGTGCACTCAGGCAGTGGCAACCAAGGATTTCATTATCGACCGATTTACCATGATATCGGATGTTAACCGTGTTTTACTGCCCCCGTCCGGTAAGGTAAGCACTCTGCACCCTTACTGTCTGAAAAGTTTTTTAGTTAATTTTAATCAGAGTTATTAACTATATAATCAACTGTTATATTCAGTATATATCACATAGTTGGCTCTGGTGCATTGTTTTGGGAGGCTTGTGTTTTCCTTCCAGATTGTGGGTTTGACTCCTAGAACGCCACTTTCAGTTTTTTCTTAATTTTCTGTAGTTCTATGTGAAAAATGTAACATGATAAATTTGGGGATCAAACCCACAACTAGAGAAGTAGAGATGCAAGCAGGATCCTGCCAAAATCCCACTTGTAGTTAAATTAATGGTCTCAGAATTTGAACTAGAAATCTCTAAATGAACTACATGGGATTTTGGCGGGATCCCACTTGACACCTTACTCATGCCTACCATCACGCTACTGTAATAGGTGTGTTAGTATATAGGTTCCTTTCCCACCTATTTTATCCTTGAAAACATTCCCTGGGGTAAAAAGAAGAGCTTGTTAGCCAAACCCTCCGTGGCAACTACCATCATTGGTGATAGCAGCACTCAACATGACAAATTGACAACATAACATAGAATAAGTAAGAACATGATAAATAGCCAAATCAGAGCTAACAAGGCTCAGGTGGCCACATAGCTGAATGGTTCAAATGGGCCACATAGTCTAACAGTTCAAAAGTATATTTACATAACATGGTAAAAAAATAAATTTAATAGACTGAAGCCCGAAGGAGTGAAGGACTGAAGGTCACGAGTCAAGTGAGAGAATCTATTATATCTTCCTCCAAATCTGGTTCATCAAGTGAAAGATCTGCACCTTTAAGCATGCCAACACCAGCAAACTCTCAACTCGATCTCTCCCAATGTCCCACATTCAGCTTGGCCCACTTTTATATGCTTGAGAGTACCTCGAAAGTTGGCGGTACATGTTGTGTGTGAACACTAAATCGTCAGCCACCCAGCTCGAGCAGGAGTGAACTTTTCTTCAGAGATAACGATACAAACGTATTTGCTCCAATTCCTCTCACAACAATAGGAAGATGCTGGCTGCTCAAGAACCTTGAATGCTAATTTTTTTAACTGCCTTGTGCTTTACTCCATGAGTACCCCACCATTGCTTAGGTTTAAAATCAGCTATATCTTCAATTGTTACTTAATTTTTCAAAGGCATTCATAAAAAGACCAAAAATAGTAAATTCTTTCTTGATAATTATGAAATCATCTTGACCTTGAATAACTTGGACTATTGTACCTATGAACTAATAAAATTAGCAAGCATGTTCAAGTTAAGACCTTCAAATGACCAACACCAACATCTATGTTGTTTGTCAAACAATGTAGCGGGGTGGGGGTATTTCTCTTGGTCCAAAAGGAAACAATGATTTCTGTAGTAATGTCACACAAGATACACACTTCAAAGCGATAGATACACATTTTGACCTATGAACAAGACAATAAATAAAATAAGCAAGCTCTGACATCAATAATGATTAAAATATGCCAATGGAAGATGCAAGAATCATTTACCTTCTCTATCATGGAATACCACATTTCATAGATCAAATGGAGACATGGCTTGTCCGTGTCGGCTAACCTTATCATTGCATAAAAAGAGCCGGCCAAAGAAAACATGTATTCATTGTTGTCCCACCACACATCATTGAGAGCAGGCTCCTTCACCCTTTGAACGAGTGTGGGGTCTGTTATCTGTTGCAGACGTGGATCTGTCTCTGTACGCGACTGATTATGCCCCTCTTGGTAAGAGGAGGTAGATACTTATAGGGGCACTATGAGGCCATGGCAAGGATGCTTGGCGTCATCGTCCATGTGTGGGACTTGAGATGGTTCGTTCCCTGTGGCCACGCCGGCAGGCATGATGGCGACAGACCTGATTGCTCATGATGGGACGTGCTGAGGTCATTGAGCCTCATCTGTCTTGTTGAGGTAGGTCTCTGGCCAGCCAGGCTAGTGGTCTTGCCCACCAGCTTTGGCCTCTGACAGCCCACGCTCGGAGCATGGACTCAAGCCGGTCGACAGAGCGGCTGCTTACTCTAGCAGGGGTCTGGAGTTTGCAGGTCTGTGCGTACTGGTAACCGATGAACCCTTCACCACCCAAGCAGAGCCATGGATGCTACCCACTTCCGGCATGGCGTGCTGTAGGTGGCTGTATAGGGCACTCAACCACTGAACTCTTTTGTTACAGATTGAAGTCAAAGGTAGGCGTTGGAACAGGTCATTAAAGCAAGGCTGCTGCCCTGTGGCCAGACCACACCGCTAAACATTAGTTAACTACAGTACATCTTAACTTCTTAGTTCTTGAGTTATTTATTTTCAGAAAACTTACAACACAACACAACAAAGCCTTTAGTCCCAAACAAGTTGGGGTAGGGATCTTTATTTGAATGGATATCCAAATTTTTGAAATGCGGCTATCTGGGAATAAGGCAGCTCAAGTTAGTATTAAAAAACAAAGTAGCAGCAAAACTCAATGATAGAAAACGCATTGACACGTATATCTGATAAAATCTGAATCCAGCATTCAAAGATATGGAATCTACTTTTAGGGCGCGATTGGTTGCTCGCAGCCCTTTTTTGGCTCCCTGGGTGCTGGGGGGCTAGGATCGCATCATGCGATGCAAAAACCATTTTTGGCATTTCGTTTGGTTGCCCACGAAGACACTGTTTCGCAAGATAGGAAACGGTGACTGCAGTGTTTGGTCGGTAGGAGCGAACCATTTCATGCAATGCTCATGCTGTTTGGTTGCAACATAACCCAGTGATCTACTGATCTGGTAACCTCTTCCTTTAAGAGGTGAGCATACCCAGCACATAGCACACAAATAAAGAACTTCATCGTGGCTACGGATGCATCACGAGCTACCCCAAAAACCTACATCTCATGATGCATCACGAGTTCATCAGCGGAGTGGTTAGTATGTGTACCACCTCCCAAAATATTACACGTCTGACATGAAGTTTTTATCAGTTCCTAGCTAGTGGAATGAATATTAGGCGAGCGAAGCAAACATAGCAGCAGCATAGGACAGTTGAGCTAAGGTGAACTAAGAATGGTGCTTGCGCAGCCACGTCCTAAGCCAGATCCTCTTATCTGCCGGTCTCATGCGAGCATAGGTAGTACCGTCGTCGGCCTTGTTGTCCACAAGGTGGTCGATCGCTGCCATCAGGTTGGAGGGACAGTATACCTTCTTCCAAAGATGAGCTTCATCTGGCGGTAGTTGATGATGGGCTTGTTCATCAACTCGTCGTCCTTCGGGAATTTCTAAGAATGAGAAAACATATCTGTAGTTCAGTGAACCATAACAGTTTGAACATGTTCAACAAAGAAGTGATATGCAAAGCTCACCATGAGGTGATGCTTGAACTCCTCCTTGTCCATCAAGATCGCACAGCTAGCGCTATCAAATGTCACCCCTGCAAGATTCTTAAGCTTGCACACCGCTTTCCACTTCGCTTTCCACTTCCTCATGTGGTTGTACACCTGAGAAGGGGGTAACGCCTGTGAAGTCTTGTACATCGTTGCAGACACTTTTGAGATAGCACTTTGTGAAGCCGCAGCTCAAGTTAAGCCCCTTGTCGACTAGCTCACAAATCCTGTTTAGGATGAATTATGACAAATTTGCATTCCACACCATGTTTGGTCTAGCATCAAACAGAGATGACGACTTGTCAGGCACCATCCATGCCATAGATGGAATGTTTATTAGATTGGGGGACGGCGGGATGACCTACAGCAGAACAATGAACAATGTCAAGCATGACAATCAAGTTAATAGGGTTCATTGGGTTAATCCATGGAATCCATGGAAACAATGGTAATCAGGACAAAGAAATGCTTACAGTCAGGGGAGCCGGATTAAGCGATGAGGTTGGGGAGCTCGACGGAGTGGTGGCCAGCACCACCATGCCAGTGCTAGGCGGGGTGGAAGGCAGCTGTGGCAGTGCTGCTCGACAGAGTGGAGGCAGCACCACCGTGGCAGTACTCGACGGAGTGGAAGGCATAACCTACGGAACAGGTTCATCTTAAATCCACTACTAAATCGACTATGATGCATAAATCGACTATGATACTATCTAAGCCAAGCATGTGCGAACTAGATCTAAGACATCTACGGATAGATCTACGAGATTTCACCCTGATTACACATCTACCACAACTAGAGTTTGAGAGTTCTTACAGCCACCCCAAGAGGATCCACCCGAACAGAGGTCGGCGAGGAAGGAGAACACGTCGGTGAAAGCCGCCGCCGAGCTCCTCGTCACTGCCGGTGCACAAACTCCAGCCATGGCTTTGGATCTACGAAGGGGAAGAGCTCGATTTTTTTGGGGGGGGGGGGGGGGATGGGATGGGGGGGGGGGGGGGGGGGCGATGGCGGGTATGGATTTCGGCGGTGAGAGCTGGGCTAGATAAGGGAGCGGAATTAAGCGGGCGGTGACCGAAATTCTCCCGCCGCACAGCCTGAGCTCGCGCCATCTCTGCCGCCTGCATCCGCTCGTACGCCGCGTCCTCGAAAAAGCTCGAGACGGGGGTGGCTCCGGGGAAATGGTCGAATCGGGCGTTTCCCCAGGGCCTGCCCTGGAGGTGCTTTGAGCTGCGTGCGGGCCACAACGTGACCTTCGACTGGGCATCCAATCGGGCCGAAAACTGCTCCCCAGGGCCTGTTTCGAGGGAATGCGAGCAACCAATCGCGCCCCTAGTCTCTCATAGATAGGTTGAGAGTAGACAGTAGAGCTCTATCTTGATTTTCCATATAAAAAGGTAAACGGAACCAATGAGATACTAATGATTGCTAGCTAAAGTCTTAAGCTATGAAGCGACACACGCACCCTGGGGTTGAACCATGAGCTTGACAATAGAAGTTCAAAGAGAGCATGATCATTTTATAATGTTGGAGCAACTAATTATCTTTCAAGTAGTCGAATAGAAAAGAGGAGATATATAAAGGGGAAACAGCTAGGGACTCACTAATAAACCGAAGAACACTATCTCTCAAACTGAACACTTACACCTGATGCAACAAATATCCTTCCGGGCATAAGCCCCAGAGAGGCCACCAGGCAGCGTCACGGCGGCAGCATATCACGGAGAGACCTTGCAGCTAGCCCGGCATACAGCCCTAGCAGCGACTCCCAGCAGGAAAGGTGTCATCCAACAGTGAAACCGCATGACCAAGCCGCCACACTCCATAGTAGAACACAAGCCCGGGGCGAAAACGGGAGCTGTACCACCACACCTATGCATGAACCCCGTTCAGGTAAGTTAGGCTAGGGTTTTGCCACACAACCCTCAGCGTCAACAAAAAGAAATGGGAGGATGCGCCAGGGGTACTCACTGGCGTGCAGGGGTGTCAATGAACAGCAGCCCTCGTCATTGCTGACAGAGGAGAGCAGCAGCAAGTCAAGCTCCAGATCAGACTGGACTGTCAGGCTCTGTGACCAGCTCCTTCCAAAGGGAGCTTCTAGTTATGCAAAATACTGAAAATTAAATCCTCAACTTGTCAGAATGTGATTACACCCTGATAATTAGTCTATCAACCATGTTTACTTCCACAAAATTACCAACAACAGAATAAATGAATGATCACTCTCCAATTCTTTTGTTCAGATAAAATAAAATTTTCAGTTCTCTTGCATGAGGCAAAAAGTATAATGACATATGGAATATCAAGACTACATTTAACACTGAATTTTGCACATAACACCTACAACCAAACTGAGAAAGGACGTGCACGCATACCAGGTACAGGGACTTCGGGATGCCGTAGAAGCTGTCCATGGTATCATTGATGAGAACGCCTATGCAGAAGGAGTTAAAAACGAGGGGAAAAGGCGTGGAGATCCATGAGGCTGCTGCTCACACCTCTCTGGAATGCCGCTGCTGCTCTCTCCGGTGCCAGCGCTGCCCTCCCCCTCACTTGTCGCTACCGATGTGGCTCTGCCCACTGGTGGGTGCAAAATCCGGTTAGGAATCAGCCTCTCATCCTTCGTGTTGCCGGTGCCTGTTCTCATTTCCCTGGTCATCCTTTCACGTGGTGCGGGGTGGCGGAGGTAGTGGCATGGAGAAGCGAGGCGAGGAGGAAGCGGTGGGAGGGGAGGAAAGGGTGTGAAGAGGTGGCGCCGCGGACCTAGGATTTGCCGAAACGCTGGTCTAGTCACCTCGTGAAGAGAGAGGCGAAGGCATGCTATCGGGAGGAGAGTGGCAGCAGGCAATGAGGTGCGATGAGGGGGATGTTCGCGTGGAAAGGCTACTGCTAGAGCTGGGTGGGGCCGCAACCGAGCACGGCGGCTGCAGTGAGCGGTGGGCAAGGCTGCAAGCAGTGGCGTCCGGAAACCCTGGGAACCTCCGGAGGAAGATGAGGTGCTTATGGAGAAAAGGGGAGGGGGGTTGCGAGTCTGGGCTGAGGACAGAAGCACGTCACTCACCCTGCGCGTCCCTCGTACTCGCTACCTTGCATGGGCCCACTTTGCAGTGACCCACGAACGGCAAATGTCCTCAGATCAGCCACAAACGACCAAGCTTACAGCTCTACTAGTTAACTAGCTAATACTCGATAATGGCGGTAACTGGCAGCCATATTTTGTCTGTTGTGTTGTGTACGAGTTCCTTCCAACCTGGGGTTTCATTGTGTATTCTGTTGTCTGCAGGCCTCTATTTCGAGCTGGAGGTGCACAGTTGAGCTGTCTACTTCATCCTTGGACCTTGTTTAATTTGATGTTATGTTTGGATCATCTAGCTAGCACTGGGAAGTTGATGCGTTTTGTCTACCATACCAGGGTTGTGACTTCTACGCCTGCCTGTGGATCTTGTTCATATGAACTCTTTCTGCAATTTGCTGTGGTGTCTCGCTTGGATGCATTCGGAGCATGTTGTGTGTCACTTGCTCATTTTCTTAACTCCAGGGCTGAACTGGTTTCCCCTCTGAATGCCTGCTTGTATATTGCTTAGATGCTTCATGGACCCTGCCTGACTAGGGCTGTTCCTTGATTGTGTTACCATAAAATCCTTCTTTTGGCACAGATCGGTTTCGAGATGTATGCACAGTAAACCAAAAAGAATTCCCTCGCATATGTATATTTTTTCTTTTAGAAAAGAGACCATTATAGAAGTTGGTTGACGCTAGGATGAAGTTGTTTCTCTATGTCATGCTCCTGATGTTTGCACTTTATATTTCGCTGAATGTTCTAATTTTGAACATAAAGGAAAGGTTTGTCCCTCAACTGTCCGAGAATGCCACGTAGCTTCTTATTCACTTCCTTCGGAAAAATTGCTACCTGCCTGAATCCCCTCCCATCTCGTGAATTCATTCGTCGTAGTTCCAAGTGCCCATGAGAGGAGTGGCTCTCGTGACGCCGGGACCGACGCCGAGCGTCCGCTCCGGTGATCATCCTCCCTGGAGATATTCCGCCGTTCTTTCTCCAGTTTGTGGGTGTGCGGTGTTGTTCTGTTCGAGGCGGAGACTCTGGAGGAGTGGAGGAGATCGGAGGCGTCGACTGTTACTGCAGCGAGTTCCACTTCTCCAGCGAGGAGCAGTTAACTAGATAGATTGATCTAAAAAAGCACTTAACTAGATCTTCAATCCACGCCGATCCCATAGCCGCATTCCATTTAAAATGGGCGATTTCTAGGATAATAGATAATATTCGAATGTGGTTTTAGGTTGTTTTTGCTAAGATTTCTACCATTTGTTTGCCAAAGGATTAGGAGTTGTTTTAGGAGGATTTATAGTAGACTAGTTGAATGCCCGTGCGTTACTACGAATTTTTATTATAAAATCAACGAAACATAACATAGAGAGTTTTATGTAAAAGAATGGACCTTATTAATTATTATTTCAACATCAACGCCACTTTAGACAAAGGGAAGAACATGCAATTTGTGATACTAAAACTGGAAGTCACATACTCTTAATTGTTTGACAACACACTTCTATTTCAAATTGCTTTTACTCTTTCATGTTTGTGTAGTACTAACAATTTGTGTAGATAACACAACACCGAGAGTTAGGCCAAAGCCTCCAGGTTTAATTGTTCATGGACAAGATCTAGTCATCCTAACACAAAGTGACTTTCCACCTCACACTCTCACTCACATAGAACATAGAGCCCCAAACGCTTGACAAGGATGCATCTGCCATCCATCTCCTTCATTGTTCCTTCACCAAGGGCATCATAGTAACCCCCTTCTATAGTGTGCCATTGTGTTTCATAGTCACCCGTGTCATTCGCTGCTATACGCCAGTGTAGATCAACCTACTCAATCATTCCCATAGCCGATGACCTCAGAGAGATTGCAATCCCGCCTCAAAGTCTTGAAATATCTAGCAAGTTTCCACAATATAATTTCGCAAGGAGCAGAAGGTACAAGGAGACTATTTCCACCATTAAGGACATGAGAAAATAGAAAATTAGAAGTACAGTCCTATCAAACAATTAAAACGATAACGCGCAACTCACATCGCCACCATACCTTGAACGACAACTAACATGCGAAGGCAGTACATCTGAAAATGAAATGATCAACAAAAATAATGGCAGGGCAAGAAGTTCTGAAAAAGGGATATAAAGAACAATATACCTATCTATTAGACTGCATCCGATGTTTTATGATACAATAAAGTAAATAATTCACAATAATCTATACCTATGCATTTAACGTCGTAGCAACTTCCCGAAACTAAACTCTAAATTCAAATTAATCTATAACTATCCTCACCTTCACGAATCTGAATGCATGACTCCCTCGATGTCAAACTCAAGACTGTAATGGAGTAGAGGAAGTCGGTGCTCTCCTGCTATAGTAATGGGATAAACGGCAGATCCTTAACCGTGCCTTGTCTCAAAGACAAAAGATGATAAGCAGGATGAGCATGGTGGAGGCGCGACCGATGTGGACCTCAGGGACGCCCACCTCGGTAAAAAGATTCGACCATGATGCTTTATAGAGGACACCATCCCAAGGCTAAAGACAAGATCGAGGCAGGCCATGGCCACCTCGGGGGTTGCCAGTTATGTTCCCATCAATCTAGAAAGCCCCTCGAAATCTGAATTAAAGAAGTATCAGGAATAATAGATCTATATCAATACTTTTATTATCAGAACATTCCTTGTAAGAATCTAGCTAGTTATCATTTTTACTGCATATTGTGTAAATGAAAGAAAACAAAGGGTTCAGAAATCCGTATATAAGTGATTTACGACTGGAAAATGTTGGCTATAATTTTAATTTAGCTGCTGCTCCTACATTTTCTTGGAGTAAACATACTTATCAGAGTGCCTTGGTGAAAAATACTGGTTATTAGATTACATAAAAGATTTGTGCCGTTACAGTATCTAGACTTAGTAAGTCTCTTCTTTGTGCGTACCAAACATACATGATTTTGCATTTGTTTTCTTCTTTTGGTCGATCGTGCTTAGGCTAGCAGTAGCACTAACTTGGAGGCACAAAAACTTTTATTTCTAATAAATATAAAGTTGGATCTGCAAGCCCATGGTGACATAAGTAAATTTATTCGGTAGTCACTCACCTGCAAATTCCTTTGCGCCTGCAGTTAGAACACATCCCACAGCTGCCTAGGCTATAGTCGCCTGCTGGCTATAAGCCTAGTGCCATGTCATCTATAGTCAACTTAGAGCTAACATGTATAATAGTGAGTTATGAAATTGTAGTACTTTATCAATATGTGGTCCACCTTTCACTCTCTCAAAATACCTAGGAGCACGTACTAGAGCTGGCTCTTGCATGAGAGCCCACTCTCATTCTCTCTCCTCTTCTCTCACCTCCAACTAAGCATAAATATACTATTTTAATTTTTATAGCCTGCTGATTAGACCTTATTGTACTTGCTCTCAGAGCGTCGGTCAGAGCAGAGCCGGCCGTTTCCGCCAGATGGCCTAATTGACGGTGTGACAAGCATGTGAAATTGATCTTCCTTTTCTCATCCAACGCTGCATGTTCCCTGATGTAAGTATCATAAAAAATCGTTTGATCTCACATGGTAACAAAGCTGTATCTCTACAAATAAAACGGCCATACGACTGGTAGTCCGCACGTCGCGGAACTTTTCTGCTTTGCCCCCTCAAGTCTCGGGTATTGAAAAGCGCAACCTGCGGTACATACACAGAGCGCACCAAACGCGCTGCATATCGGTTCCCCGCACCGCTTCGTTCCCCAACGCCCCGACCTGCCGCTGCCGCCGCCGCCTATCCCACAACATCCGCGGCCACTCCATGCCCCGACCTGCCGCTGCCGCCGCTGCCTATCCCTCAACATCCGCGGCCACTCCATGACGCCTCGAACCCCTATGCCGCGGTTCCCTTGACCTCCCCGCACACAAGGCTCGATGCACTGCAGTTCACTACAGAGCCGCCGTCGCCATGGCTCCACAAGCTCTCGGCGGCACCTTGGTCCTCTCCAGCGCTCTGGTTCTCTCTATCACCACCTGGTCCTTGTCGAGGCGCCCCATAGTTCAGTTCTCTTCTCATATTTTCTTATCTGATTTGGTTCCTCATACCGGAGCTGAGTCCAGCGTTCAGCGCAGAGGAGCCGAGACCGACGCTCGCTCCAGTCGCAGGCCAGCCCAGGACCCCTCCGTTCTGGACTAACCAGATAGTAGGGGGACGGAACACATTTTTCTTGTCCAGGTTCATATCATCAACGGCAGGGCCGCTATTCCCCTTTTCTTATGCTCAATTTTTTTCAGCTAGACAAGCCGCTAGATCTCTAGAAATTGATGGCCACAAACTGAGACTCAGGAAAAGGAACCAAGCAGCAGCTCTGCAGCGACATAGCATGCAACAAGAGCCCGGTTGGCCGTATGGGGAGGTCCGTCATCCTTGCATCGTCGGCGGCGTTGCAATGGTGAGCAGGCGAAGCAATCAAACACCTATGTCCAATTTCCCTGCAATTTCAGCAAGACAACACACTAGAAACATGCAGCTTTATTATTTTCCAAGTTCTTAGTTACCAATATTTGATAACATGAAAAATAAGTATGTGCATCTTCGATTTTCCTTGTAACTGCAGCAAGACAACACACATAATACACTAGCGGAAAATTAAATTTTTTTTCTCTCCATTAACTTGGCCTGCCCAATTATTGTTTGAAGCTCCGCCACTAATCAACGGTGTAAATTCTATGTCGGGTGGTTAACTGCACTGCTTGGTTAGTCTTTTTTTAGCAAACACTGCTTGGTTAGTCTACACACAACATTTCATATCTGAGGTAATATTATATTTTTGATGTTCCATCAATCAGTAGAGATAGAACATAAGTAGGATAGAGATGAGAGAGTTGTTGATCAACAAGATGACAGTATTCTTGGCCTGTCAACACATGAGGAGGCGCACTGCCCGCACCGCTACGGCTGGCTCTGGAGATGGAGAGGGTGCGTCGCCTCCGCTGCACTCGACGTCAGCCATCATCGCAAGAAAGGATCAAAGGAGCCTTCTGTGGAGCCATATCGAGCGACGGCGGCATCACCCAGTGGGTGTTCACATTGGTTCCGCTCCCTATATCTTTGTCTCTTCTTTGCCTTGAATAATATTCCTTGTGTTATCTCTGAATTCTGGAATCTGGGAGTCAATTGCACCTTTTATCTACTAAATTACTCAATGTCAAATGGTAAATGGGAGTGAACTTTGTCACCATGGATATCTATCTCCGAGGCATCAGTACCTAGCTGTGAGAAAGATAGAGGTGTGACAACTGAATGTTTTAAATGTTCGTGAAGAATCATTGTTCAGTTGATATGTAGCCACAAATGTGCAATTAGCACATGCTCATAAAGACTCTAACCGTTGCTCAGACAAGCATCGATGACACTCGTACACAAGAAAGCAAATTGCAATTATGTTATTTATATCTTTTAAATCAATACTTTCTTCTTATTTCGCAGCAACGCGCGGGCATGCTGCTAGTAAGAATATAAGCAGGCAATCAGACAAGCGAAATCTTGTGCTCAAAGCTGTCTCGAAGCGGAAAATAACTTGCACTGGTACTGTAAAAGGCCGACTTACATATTGAGGTAACGACACCAAAATAGCACTGTGATTCAGATGACGTGGTGACTATATTGTGGACTGGAGAATCATCTTTTGTATTTAAAAGTAATCATGGACCATCATCTGACGGTTTATGAAAACATATAAAATTAAAATCTTGATCAGCGTGATACGCTGCATCTCCGGCTATTTCACAACTCTTAAACATATATAGGATACCCAGGAAAAAGGAAAGATGAAAAATGCTTAATTATCACGAATTCAACTAAAAAAGTTCAGAGTGACAACTGTGATCTGTCAACATTGTTGTTAATCTACACCGATGCTATTTTTCTAAGATACCAAGCATAATTTCCTGCAAGTTAATTCAACAGAAATCAAGCATAAATAAGACATACCTTTCCTTAATGCTTCCCGCTGACAAACTCCTGAATGTATGAGTGCGTCTGCTCGCTCCTACAGCGAGCATGAAACAGATGTCATCAGTGAGCCACATCAATGTGGAGAAGTACAGATCTGAAAAAAAATGCCTCCAACAAAAGCTAGATAATATTGTTGAAAAGAAATCAAGCTAGCTACATCAAAGGCTGCTAATTGCTCCAACCATATAAAGTTTAACCAAGAAAATTTCTCGCTGCTTTTCTTTACAAAATTAACCCACAAATGTAAAACCATAAAAATATTGCAGGCTGACATTTCATCATGCCCTTAGTGTGCAGCAATAATGAGTTATAGCACAAATTCTGTAGTGGTCCTACATTTTTGACTGAAGCTGAACTGTAGCATGAAATCGCTTGTGGACCATGGTGCGAGATCCTCTCTTGCTCGCCTTGCGTACTGAAATCGGCACCCAGCAGAAACGAGATCGCAAAGCCAAACAGCTTCTCACAATAGCAGGAAAATGAAGCTGTGAAACAACAAATGCAGAAGACTAATTGACGAGATTTGATGACTCGAGTCATTCAGATCTTGAGCCTCCCCTCGCCCGGGCTCTGCAACAAAGATTTCGCCCGCGCCATGAAAGAAATTGATTCCTGACCTAGCTAGGCACATGTTTAATCTGTAGAGATGCAGACAAGCCATGATTGCATTGATGTATATGGACCTAAAACTTCGACGCTCATGCGCGCATGGCCGGTAACCATGACTCTGCTCCCGCACCCCGGGCTGCAACGCCTCTCGCATCAGGGGAAGATCTTGTGTAGGCCGAAGCAGGCACAAGCAGTTCCGGTGGAGGGGCGCCTTGCCGCCTTCAGGAAGGAATGGCTTGCGAAGGACAGTGTGGCGGCGGCCGGCGGCTGCGCAGCTAGACTTATTTCAACTGCCAGCAGAGTCGTGGATAGGGGGAACTGGGAGAGCCGTGGTTGGGACCGGACAAAATGACAAAAAACTACCACATATGTGCCATTTGTGTCATATGACTACCACTTTTATATTTTTTGACACATAAATACCACTTTTGAGGTCGAGCTGTGACGGATAGCACTAATTCGGCCTGTTTAGCCGTTTAACAGCATTTCTGATAAGGAGGGCCCACCTGTCAGGCTGACGTGGCAGGTGAAAACCTAACAGTCGATTTCATTTTGCAAAAAAAACCACATATCATATTTCCTTGTCATAAAAAGGTCCTCCCAGTTCTCCATTTAAAAAAAGAAAGGAGAATGTCACACCTCACACGCTAGGAGGTCACCGGAGATATGCCCCGTCGCCGACCTCCTCCGCGCGGGGTTGCGCTCCCCTGCGGGTAGCTGCAGTCTGCAAAGCAGGTGCAGGAGTTCGTCACGGCGGACACCAATCTTGCCTAGGTAGTCGAGGACGGGACGCGCAGCCGAGCGCGAGCGTCGCCGCTGCCATGACTCCGGCGAGAAATTCTGGTCGGAGGAAGCTCCGTAGGGCCATGCCTGGCGTCCTAGACTCCGCCGCGCACCTCCGAAGCCCACCCTAAACCCAGAGCAGGGCCGATCGTCCTCCTCCATACATTCGGCGGCGACGGTTGAAGAATACGGCACACCGGCGGAGGGGAAGACAAGGGGCGCGCCGGCTGTGGAAGCTACAAAGTGGTGCAGGTCGCGACGGCCGGTGATGCGCGTGGTGCTGGATGCTTGGGCAGCGGTGTGCAGGGAGCAGGGGATGCCTCCCCGCCATCGGAGCTCGTCGGAGGCCGCCGCCGTCCTTCCCGCGACGCGACCTCGACCTCGCGCAATGAGGCGTCCTGGAAGCTTGGCGACCTTGGCAGTACGTGCTCCTGGGTGGCCAACATCGGGGAAGAAGAGGGCGGCCGGCGCCAGGAAGACGCAGGCGGCAGACGCCGGGGAAGAAGCGGGCGACCGGCGCCGGGGAAGAAGTGCGCGGCCGGGGGAGGCACGGGCGGCCGACGATGTGGGGTGCCCGCGACCTCAACCTAGACCTGCGGAGGTGCGGGCTGGCACAGGGAGGCGTGGGCCGGCACAAGGAGGCGCGGGCATCGCCGGCCGCCGTGGAGACGAGCTCCGACGGCGGTTGCAGTTTTTTTCCCATCCTTTTCTATATATTTTACTATTATTTATGTTAGGAAGTGATGTGGAGGACCTGTGTGTGATAGAAAATAAGATTCAAGTGTTCTTTTGCAAAATGCCACTAGCAGTTAGGTTTTCATCTGCCATGTCAGCCTGACAGGTGGGCCCTCCTTATCAGAAATGCTATTAAACGGCTAAACAAGCCGAATTAGTGCTATCCGTCACGGCTCAACCTCAAAAGTGGTATTTATGTGTCAAAAAATATAAAAGTGGTAGTTATGTGACACAAATGGCACATATGTGGTAGTTTTTTGTCATTTTCTCGTGGGATTGGGGAGTAGGGGTGACTGCACGTTTTCTATTTGCAGTTTCCTTTTCGTACAGCTCGCATACGCTTCGCCGCTTCGGCCAGTTCCGATTTTTTTTTACGGGAGCGGTGGAGAGGCAGGACGTACCAACATCAATCGGACATCACATTTAGACAACTAATACTAGTTCAATATCCGTGCGTTGCTATGGCATTAAAGTTTTTTGACATGTAAGCCTAACACATTTAAAATTTGGAAATCTTAAAATACAAACATGTGTTGGCGTGGATACCAACATAATTATGTAATTCCTTGGACTTGTGTACTTATCAATCATATTACAATTAATTATACTTCAGGCCAGAAAAGAAAATAGAAACTTGAATCCATATTTCTCTAAGCATTACAATATGACTCTTAAAATTAGATTTACAACAATAACATTGGCAAATGGTAATATACATTGCAATTGAAGTAGTTTTTTAGTGTAACACTATTCTCTCACTCACTCACTTCTCCCCACTCAAATCTTCCCATCTCTATGCATTGGAGAAAGTCCGGTAACTACCCTAAATGATTTCACTTAACAAAGTCTCAGTTCTCGCAATGGAGACTGCATCCTTTCATTATGCTATTGCAGGAGCTGATCTCAGGAGGAGCAGTCCCGAGCCAAGCAACTTGTACATCTCCTTGTTCTGTTCAGAGCACACATACACACGTTATTTACGTGGGTTTATTCATAAGTAAAAATGTATTAGAAACTATCATCATGAATAATACAATAGTTATCATTGGAAAAGGCTTCAGGCGAGAACATAAATTATCCAACGCTTACAAGGGGCGAGAGGTTTTTAGATTAAAAAATCTAAAAGTTTGTAAGCACTGCGTCCAACACTCACCCAACAGTCAACAAGATTGATATCCATGCAAAGTAATTTTTTTTCATACATCTTGAAGGTGTTGGTACTGATTCATTACTAAGCCGATGTCGTAACCAAATTTGACAGACACAGATTGCAGATATTCATAGATGGATGAAAGCTATTAACGTCTCATCTTAGAAAAGGAAGATACATGTGCCCAGCTTGTCAATCTTACCTTGCATTGGATACGCTAATATTAAAAACACAAGATATGTATCATGGCATTCATTCAAACACTCATTGTAATAGTCAAGATGAAGTGGGATCAAGATATTAGCCATCGAGCAACTGTGGAGAACGCACCTGACGAATGGAAATCGAGTTGAACAGGGTGTTCGGCGATAGAGGCGGTGACGAAATCGACAACTATGAGGTTCCAAGGATCAAATAAAGTCTTGAAGTAGGCTCAGTCCATTAGGTGCTGCATCACCCGCTATCGATGGTTTCCCAACAGGTGGCTGGCAGAGGAACCCTGTCGTGCTTCAGGGCAGGGAGGCGGGCAGGGCAGCTGCAAGTACAATATCTTCCATGGTCACTTTAGTAAGTTCCTCACTAACCTCCAGAAGGGCTTTCCTGATAAGAGAAGGTTAGCAATCGGTTAATAGCACGTTTTCTAAATTCTGAATCATTTCCTTGTTTCAAATCCAAAACTCCAAGGTCATTCTTGGTTCTAGCAACAAATACAAACTTCATGGCTGCTGTGCGTCCTCTTTGACATCATTTCCCAGTGTCACATCGTTTCCTCTATGGAGCATGGTGCTCTTGACAGGGGTATTACACATGACAAAATGCTATGACATAATAATGACAGGGGTATATCAATGTGGAGTTAGGAATCAGCCAAAGTGGTATCATACCTGCGCCAGAGGTTGGTAATTTGTGTTGAAATGCATAATAACTTGCAATTGACCGTGACTGGAATGTGAACTTCAGTTGAGCATTCAGTTTCGTCCTGCACATCAATACATACAGCCCAAATTAATCTTATGCTCAATAATTTGGCATGGGATTTTAAATACTAATGTATTACTATTCTCACCATGTTCAACTACACAGTATATACGAGTCGATCTCCTCTGTTACGACCGGATTCTGATGGCTCCCGGTGTAGGAATTCCCGTGCCGTGCCTCCAACCGGCTCCTCTCACGTTCGATCGCGTCAGTGCGCCACCGTCGTCGGAATCATCGTCGTCGGCGACGTCTTCGTCTGTGTCCAGGCAGACGGCCTTCCCTTTCCTGTCGTCATACCGCCTACTCGCGTTCGACGGCGGCGTTGATCTCTTGTCAAAGCTCCCGTACTCGTACAGGCTAGGTGAGCGCCGCAGCAGCAGCTCGCTCGCAGAGCCGTACCCCATCAGCCGGTGCAGGCTGTTGCTCTGCGGCCGTGCCGCCGTCTCCTCCGCCGAGACAATGGTGTCGAACGACGAGTTCCTCGAAACGTGCAGCGGCCGCTCGTCCTCCGTGGTGGAGTAGCTGCTCACCCCGCCCGCGAAGTCCTCGATGAACAAGAACAGGTCCGGCCGCGTGCCGACGTGGCGCGCCGGAGAAGTACCGTGCTGTTCGACGGGCTTCTTCCTGTCCGGGTCGCGGTAGGAGTAGGAGAGGACGGCGGAGCAGGCGCCGCACCGTAGGTCGCGCACCCTGGCGCTCGCGACGGCGAAGCCCGCGGGCACCTGGACGAGCGTGAAGCAGGTGGAGCAGACGATGAACGGCGCGCCCTTTAGGACCGGCCGGCAGTGGTGCCTCGGCTGCGGCGTGCGCCGCTTGGCCTCCTTCGCGGCGACCGGCGGCCGCGCGGACTCTCGCGCTCTGGACGAGCCGCAGCAGTGTCCCCTGCAGCTGCCGCACTCGGGCTTGCGGTGATCGCAGCAGCTGTGCCCGCGGCATGGTCCCGCAGGGCGCACGTCGTAGCCGCCGCAGGGATCGGCCCTGCACCGGCGGTACCGTCGCGACGGCATGCCACGGGGAGCAGCTTGGCCGTACTTGTCTGCACCATAACCGCGACGGTGCAGAGCAGCAGCGGCCGCAGCATGGCGAGCTCTGGTGGTAGGTATAGCTGGGCGAGAGACGCGTTGCTCGGGAAGATGAGGACTGCGCGCAGGTGTCCGTGGCGGTGTGCTTGGCTTGAGCTCCGGCGATTTGCTGAAAAGCTCGGAGAGGTCGTCTTTGAGCTCGTCCACCGTCTTGAGGATCTTCTCGTGCAGGGGACTCATCTTCTGTCGCTGGACCGCGTGGCGAGGAGGAGGGCTCGGTGCCTTCTCCACGGCAACCGCCGGCGCCGGCGCCGGTGCCGCCGCGGCATCGTCTTGCCCTTTCCAGCTCACCGCAGCCGGTGCAGATCGGGAATCTGCGGCACGAGCGGACATTGGCGCAGCTCCTCCGAGATCCCGGGACCGAGGCCGCGCCGCTTCGCCTGAACCTCTCTTTCTCGTGGCATTAACAGGTCCAGCCTGAGCTTCTCGTCTCCTCTCTGAATCTTGCAGCTCTGCGGCAGCATCTATGGTTACGCTGGAGAAATTGGCACTGGCGTTGGGAGCGCTAACAGCACCCCTCACCCTGTGACGTCCAGAACCGCCGTCAGCCTCGCCCCTATCGGCACTCCGACGATCGTGTCCTCTCTTCTCGACGCTCGGCGACGCTTGCTCGGGGACATGATGCTCTCTCGCCGGCGTGCGACCGCCGGTCTCGTCTTGGCGTGTGGTGCCGGCGGCTGGGCGGCTGGTGGTCGGGGCGTCAGGAGTGGAGGCAGGGGCGGTCGTGCTGGCCACATCGCCGGAGCCCAGGCGCCTGCTCTGGCTTGGACGGGGAGACGGCAAGGCACTCTCGGACGACCGAGCGGCACTCACCGCCGCCTCCTGCGCGTCTCCACTGCGGATTTTAGCTGCGTGCACAACGAATTCAATCAGAAACCTGGGGTAAAACATTAAACAGCACAGAAACACAAATTCTGAACAAAATCGAGAGCGGAAGTTGAATTTACCTCGGAGGCTGGCGCCGCACCCGCCGCATTGGTACACCGGGACGCCGCTGGGCTCCTGGAGCACGCTATGTTCGAGAGGGAAGGCTTGTGGAGGAAGATGAGGCGGTGGGAGCTGAGCACGAGGAGGCAGCCGCGGGGGTTCTCCTCTGGCTCGAGGTCGGTGAGCGGGAGTAGGTTCCGCTCGATCTCGACGCGGGAGAGCACCGAACGGTCGGACGCCGTGACGGTCGCCGGCGCGAGGGGCCGGCGGGGCTGGCGGCCAGGCGGGGATGACAGAGTTGGGCGGCGCTGGGAGGAATCGATGTGGAGGAGGGAAGTCAGGGCGTGCGTGGGGATCGTGGGAAAAGTTTTGACAGTTTCTTGCGTGGGGCTGGTTCAAGGTTGGATTGCGTTTTTTTTCCCACACTGTAAAACGGACGGATGACGTACCAACCTACCTGCCAACCATCGTCTCTAGACAATTAATATAGTAGAGATAGTTTAGATTTTTGTGTATTTATTTCATTTGTTGATGCTGCATTTTGTGTGCATGTGTGCAGATTGGTTGGTTCGTACTTGGTTTACTAGTTGTTTTAGGTGGTGGTAAAAGATGCTACATATCTGTATATTGCTTAGTTTCCATACACTTTATTTTTGTTTCGTTGCTTGTATTTGTTGTTTGTATGCATCTATCTATCTATACATATATTTATCCATCCATCTATATATACACATATTAAGGACAAAAGATTGTTCATATGAACACTGCCACTTGCATGAACAGTACTTCATGTGACACATTCGATTTTGATCCAGCGGCAAAAACATCACCCAATTTTGTCATTGATATTTATGGTAGTTTCCTTATGTAGTCTAAAGAATGCGTACTACAGTATTTTTCTGATGATTTTTAGCGGTAGTTTTCTGCTATAAATTTTTAACTTAAGGAGTCAGTACTCACGTGGAACAAAATAATTTAACATAGCATATATTTCTTGTTCACTGAGGTTGGCATCAGGGATCCACACGTTAGCAGCATCCCTCAGCCTTATTAAGTTTGAATTTCAGGGACGAGTTCGAAAATAAAAGCCAAGTAGCCAGCAATCACGGGAAAGAAAATACACACTTTATTGTTTAGAGAGTTTGACACCGGGAACCCACCCACTAGCAACATCCTCAACCTGAATAAGTTCAAATTTCACGGGCAGATGCGAACGCCAAGTAGCCATCAATCACGTGGAACAACATAAATTCAGATAACTCACGTTTCTTGTTCAGTGAGGCTAACATTAGGGACCCACCCGTCAGCAGTGTTCCTCAACCT
The DNA here is from genome assembly GCA_007115705.1 of Dactylis glomerata. Lineage (NCBI taxonomy): Eukaryota > Viridiplantae > Streptophyta > Magnoliopsida > Poales > Poaceae > Dactylis > Dactylis glomerata. The sequence goes on from QXEO01000492.1 coordinate 2,221,897, forward strand.
TATCAAATTTGAATTTCAGGGGCGAGTTGGAAAATAAAAGCCAAGTAGCCAACAATTACAGGGAAGAAAATAAATCCAGTTTAGCACACATTTATTGTTCAGAAAGGCTGACATCAAGGACCCACCTGTCAGAAGCATCCTCGAAGTTAATAAGTTCGAATTTCACATGCAGGTTTGAAAAATAAAGTCAGCTAGCCAGCAATCACGTGGAACAAAATAACCCAACATAGCACATTTCTTGTTCAGAGAGGCTGATATCAAGAACCCATCCGGCAGCAGCGTCCATGAACGTTAACAAGGTGAGCGGTTTCAGAAAAAAGTCAAGTCAGAAATCATGTGGATCAAATAATCTAACAAAGAGGCTGACATTAGGGACCCATGATCCAAACCATAGTCGACATCATCGAGCAATGTGAGCTAGGTTGCGGGAAGGAAAATAATAAATTCACTTGAGACACTAACATCATGGCCCCACAGCCTAAAAAGCTCGATCAGAGTCAAAATCAGATTCAAAATAAAAAATGACATCTAACGCACACCAGACGATCATCTACCATGATTTTCTTAAATCCCTAGCAGTAGAGGGCCACCAAACGAGAAAAAAGTTTTTCCATCTACCACGAAACTAAACAAATTCGTGGTAGAATGGGGGTCGTCGGCAATGGTCGGTGGAGCCAGTCATGGTAGATGGGTGCGGTGACCCAGTACAACACTGCATGTTGTAGTGTACAAGTCGTTGACATAACACTCACGAAGTACTGATTCACAGATATTACATCCCTCAGAGTGGTACAGTAGAAACATTACGGGTCCGCAATTTTACATGTTTATACTTAACAACAAGTAATGTACAAAAGTTTGAAGATCCTCATTGGTCCATTAAGGATTCAAATTCAAATTTAAATTCAAACTTGCTAATCTTCTGATCATTGGTACTACTAAGCTAAGTACCATCGGAGCTTCACAACTTTATTTAAGTAAGTCTATGTTGTGAATCTCATCTATTCTATCCTATGTCTATGCTTCTTTATCGCTATCCTCACTGTTCACTCCATATTCTATTATGTAGTCTATGCCTTCTATTCCTCCTGAAAGGTCCGGCTCCTCATAGTATACCTCATCGTCCTCCTATTGGTTAGCTTCGGTCTCTTCGGTGTTGTACAGTTCAAAGTCTAGAAAAGGGTTTAAGATAATAGATTGAGTACAGATGTGCTCAGCAAGTTCTAAAAAGTGATATGTGCTGTGTAACCATAGATTTATATCCAAAAATAGTTTGTTTAGAAAAGGTAAGTTTTAGAATTTTATCAAAATCTAATTTTACTAGTCTTCACGGGTTGTTAGAACTTCTGTTTAGTTCCTTTCCACGCTGCGTTCGCAATCCTTTCCCAGGATAGGGAGTAACATGTCACATTTTTACACTCTCAAGAGGTGCGCTACTTTTCCCACAAACGTCCTTGGCCTTATTGCCCTAGTCACACTTCCTTTGGTGTGAGGCCTGGAACCAAGTTTCTCCAAGTCATGTCGAGCACTACCTAACTCCGTAATCTACCCTTTTGCATTGAACCGGTCAACGACCGCGATCAGATGCCATCCCTGCCGAGACACTAAAATCGTCATCATGCCTCACAAGATGGGGACGTTATGGGCTCCCACCCAATGTAGTTCCTCACGGGAACACAACCCGCCTAGTCGTCTGAAGATACAGGGAACTAAGCAGGAACTTCTAACTTGCTCGTCCCATTCCAAGATTTGTGGTCAGCGCGGGTTGTACGGCGCTTTGGAATCACTGACTACTTTCTGTTATTAATCCTAAGATGATTTTCCCGGTACAATGAAATCTCCACCAACATGACTTTCTCATGTATCAAACCATGATTTCATTGCCCACCAATTTGGGATTCAATTTATTTTAAAACAGTAATTTGCTTTGTGTAGGTGATTACTTTTTAAAGGTTTATACAAAATATTAAGTGCAAGCGTGAACTTCCCTGATGACTGCAAGATAATGCAGTTCGAAGGTTCTACTTGACCCTTGACCTCGGGTACTGGATTTAACAATCAATTCTTAAGAAAAACTTCAAAAGTTCAAATCACTCCCTAATGCACCTATATGCTATGCAATGTTTTCACATGTGATTTATTTCATTTCTTTTTAATGTGTTGGTTTTTCAATCAATTACTCAAACTTTATAGTTCTAATAGTACTATCAAATTTCATCGATACTTTCTTCTTATACACTTTCTTTGTCACACAATGAAATGACCAACCAACTATATAGCGAATTCTCCATCTGTCAACCAGCATACCCAGGAGTAGCATGGAAGGATTTTGAATCGTCAGAAGGTTGTAACAAATCATGTTCATATAGCGGGAGTTCGGCAAAGTGTATATTGGAAAGAATCATCGAAAGTGATACTGCTGTTTTAGGAATGTGTTAATATTCCTTTAGAATGTTCATATATCTATAAGAATTTAATTTGCTCACTCAAAGTATTTAAATAACACTTGTTGAGATTTCATTTTGGATTATCAAGTTTTACTTGATTTATTTAATTCAAAAATACATCAAAATTGGAAGTACTCAGATAATTCTACAAATATGTTATTTGGGTTGCCTATAATTTTCTGAGTTCAAAACTATTTTTATTTTATTTTTTGAGTTTTCTAGGCTTTATTTCCTATTATTTGTGTTTAAACTAAATCTAAAAAGTCCAAAATGCCCCTGGGCCACTGGTCAGACCCAATGGGTCAAAACTCGTAATGGTTCGGTAGAACCGTTTTGCTCAGCCCCCCTCACTCTCTCGCTCGTGCTCGACCTAACCCTAACTCGCTCTAGCGACTGAGTCACCGTTGCTTCACTGCTGCGGCTAAGTTTGGCCATCTCTGGCGGTGCCCTAGCTACTAAACGCTTCGCCTCACTCTGCTCTACACTTCTATCCCAGAGATTCCCTCGATTGCATCCTCTGGTGCTCGAATCGACCCCTGGATGGATCTAGGGTTTCGGTGACTTTGTCGTCTTCATCTCCGGTGATGGTCTACGGTGCTCTTGGGACTGGGTCTAGTCCTAGGCGCTTATCTATCTCCTCTACAGCCTCTACTCCCTCTACTTCGGCCTCTGGAAGGTGCATGTCAAGTCTTCCCCCTGGAAGCTCCCTATGCCACCTCCGCGTCATTGCCGGTGATGTGAGCTTGGCTCCCTCACCTTCAAGGTAGGTCCTCTCTCTCTCTCCCTCTCTCTCTCGTTCTCTCTCTCTACTAGCCTAGTTACTATTGCTTGCTTGTTGTTCTAGGTTTGGTCTCTATTAGTGTGTTCTTCCTAGGTTTGGGTACTGATGAGGGTTAACTCGACAAATGTCCTAGATGAAGGACTTAGGATCGGGAGAATAGGGCGTGGGATGAACTCAAAGGTAAATCAGTCAAACAAGGTTGTATCGAAAGTAAACGTAGTGATGAACTTGGCTTGCTTTCAATCTGTCCCTCACCGTCCTCTCCTGGCCCCTATATATAGGTGGCGAGGTCTCAAGGATCGGGAGGGATCCGATACAGATTACAATATCGACATACGACATGAACTCATATTTTGACTAGCATTGCAATTGGGCCTAGCCTAACGGGCCTCAGGGGTACTCAACTGACAGGCTCTATTATCTATACCCTTGTCAGGTACTATTCTAGCTTGATCTTGTGCTAAACTAGTATTTGCTATGCTTCTATTGTGCTACTGATGCTTGCTTAGCTTGTGTGCTTGCTGTTTGCTCACTTTTGAAGATTTGGTAAATCTTCAGCTTCATCAGTTAATAGTTTTGCAAGGTTTTGGTCAGCTAGGTAGTTTCTAGTAGGTTCTAGAGTATTCTAGGGTGTTTTACTAGCTACTGGTACTCGACATGATCATGCTTGCTTGCTCATGAACACTAAATCTACTGCTACTATTAATATTCAGTTAACTATCACTGTCAAGTTCTTCAATTAAGTTATTTCTTCAGTTAACTGTTTTTTCAATTCACTGTTGAATTCCTAGCTAATTACTACTTAATTGTGTAGCTATGGCTTATAAATGTGCTAAGCATCCATAATTCACAGATGGCTTGTGTATGTTTGCACAAGTTTGTTATATGCTCTTTAACTGTATCTGTTACCTCTATCTGAACATGTACATGCACTGTTAGTTGCATGATCTAATTCCTACTACTACTTTCTACTGGGGACTAAGGTAAGGTCCTCTAGTGGTTTACTGTGCCAGGCCTTTCAGCATACTGAGCTGTTCTCCTTACCTTGGAGAACACCTAGAAGGGGCTTAGGGTTCTAGGAAGTAGTTGCCACTCCCTCTCACTACTACTACTCCTCCTAGGGTTTTAGCTATAACCTTTATAGACTACTAAGTGTGCTTGATGAAGATCTGTGGCAGTTCTTCTCCTCCTGGCTCCAGTTCTTGCTCCAATGGCTCCTTCAGATCTTCTCCTTCACACCAGTGGGTGTGTTTGGAGTTCCTCTCCTTGAACCTCTTGCCTCAAGGTGATTCTTTAGCTCTATTCTCTCAACCTCTGGTCTGAGAGTGATTCTTATGAGCTTTGTGAGGATTTGTGATCTTCAAGGCTGGGTTTTGGGTCCTATTTATAAGGTTCTAAGGCTGTGTTGGTGCTGACACCTATGTGCCATGCAAATGGTGACTAAGGTGCTTATACCTCTCCTTGAACCTCTTGCCTCAAGGTGATTCTTTAGCTCTATTCTCTCAACCTCTGGTCTGAGAGTGATTCTTATGAGCTTTGTGAGGATTTGTGATCTTCAAGGCTGGGTTTTGGGTCCTATTTATAAGGTTCTAAGGCTGTGTTGGTGCTGACACCTATGTGCCATGCAAATGGTGACTAAGGTGCTTATACCGCCTCTCTAGTTTGGATTCTAGCATGGATTCACTGAATCTCCATATGCCTAAACTGGCTTGTAGGTTAAGGGCTATTTTGGTAATTTCCTAATTGGTTTCTATAAAAATTCTACGGTTTTGGAATTTGGTTTAATTCCTTGGTTTGCTGACAGTAACTAGTGTTTTCTTATATTTGTTGTACATGCTTTCTGTGACATGTGTGATGAACTGTGTAGTGTTCATTATACTTGTATTCTTTTCCAAGAATCCAAGGTTGAGGTAATTTTGGTGGTCTACTACTCTGTTTATTATTCATATATTGGCTTGCTTGATATGCTAGTTTCTACTGGCTAGTACTACTCTGTTCACATACTAAACTTGATTTTGGTCTGCTGCTGTACTGGTGACAAGGGTATAGATAATAGAGCCCGTTAGTTGAGTACCCCTGAGGCCCGTTCAGCTAGGCCCAATTGTAATACTAGTCGAAATACGAGTTCTTACCGTATGTCAATATTGTAATCTATATCGGATCCTACCCGATCCTCGAGACCTGGCCACCTATATATAGGGGCCAGGAGAGGACGGCAAGGGAGAGATTGAAAGCAAGCCAGGTTCAACACCCACGTTTACTTTCGATACACACCTTGTTTGACTGTATTTACCTTCGAGTTCATCCGACGCTCTATCTCCCCGATCCTAAGTCCTTCAACTAGGACGTTTGTCAAGTTAACCCTCATCAATTGGTGCCGTCCGTGGGGACTCTGGGCGTTGGAATCATGAATTCAACGGCTTTTTCACTTTTAGCCAACAGCAATCCGGAAGTCGACAAAATCCAGATACCCTTTGGAACCATCGATTTTCAACCTCACCAGTCAAGTTTTGCGCAGGTATTCAAGAACATGGATCAAGATATGGATTTGACGATCGGGAGCTTAAGTTCTCGCGTCGGGTCACTAGGTTCGATTCGCCTTTCAGATCTGACAAAATTGAGTCCGTCGGCAAGTGACCCGAGACAGTAGCAATGATGGGATCATCAGAAGGCTCTTCCAGCGAGGTAAACTCGCCGGTCAGCTTAGCAGGAGTAAAATGAGCAAAAATCGTAGGAGGCGACGAAACCATGGAAAATCTTGACTTAGAAATTCAACTCAAAGATCTCGTGATCTATCACGATGATACCTCAGACAAGTCAACAGACACCCGAAAGACAGGATTAGAACTCTCTGAAGACGACAATTTGATCTTCTCAAGTTTTAATAGCAAACTCGGCAAGCAATGCCAAGTACTCGCCATTGTAGGAGACAACTCAGAAGAGCTCGACGAAAACAACAATCCAGTGCTCAAACTAGCAAATATAAATAGAGGAGCAAACCACCTAGCAGAAGGAGAAACAGCAAACTCCCTAGAAACTAGGGAAAAAGTTCGACTATCAGTCGATGAATGGAGAACAATCAAGGTAGCCATAGAGCACGGCACACCAATACCATCAAACTCCAGTAAGAATATGCTCTTGGGGTACCACTATGCCCTAAGGCAGCAGGCAAAGCAACTAGCAAAGGAAAGAATCGAGATACAGAAGAGGAAAGACTCAGCCATTGCAGCAAGTAATGCTGCTCGTAGAGCACGTAGCGACACATCACACACGAATGGCAAGAGGAATCGTCGACATGGTTCAAGGTTTGAAAACCTCGAGTATTCAGAAAGGCAAAGTATCTCCAAAAACCTTGACTCATCTTTCCTATCGATCGACGAGCAAGGAAACATTATACCAAAAACTCCCGAAGCAGCATTGGTGGCAGCTCAAGTGTACCTACATACAACTCGACCCAATCCAGGAGACCCGAGGGAACATATGCACCGAGCAGCGCTAAATGGATTAAAGATGGTGGGCAGTAAGCTATCAACAAAAGAGGAGGAGGTATATCGCAACAAAGGAACCCATAAGCCAAGATCACCACGCCGTCACAATAGTCCTCGGTGCAAAAGTAGTAGTCGACGATCTAGAACACCATCACCAAAATGGCACAGGAGCCCAAAGCACAGAGGAACCTGAAGATCCAGGTCTCCAAACAGGACGTACGATTACGAAGATGACAAAAAGGAGATGGGAGCATCATGCTTTACTCATAGAGTTCGCACCACGCCGGTACCCAAGGGATTCAAACTGCCCCATGATCAGCAAAAGTATGACATGATCAGCAAAAGTACGACGGATCACAGGAGCCACAGTCATGGCTCTCGGATTATCTACAAGCAGTAAAAATACTAGGAGGAACTAAGGAAACAGCTATGCAAAGTTTGCAATTACACCTCACCGGCGCAACAAGGTCATGGTTGAGCAAACTAGAAAAAGAAGCAATTGGAAACTGGGAAGAGCTCACAAAGCAATTCACGAGTAACTTCAAGTCGACATATAAGCGACCAACATCTATAGAAGAAGTCAAAGCATGCGTACAACAACGCGGCGAAACATTGAGGGCGTATATCCAAAGATGGAGCATTATCAAAAATTTAGCAGTCAAAGTTTCAGACGAAAGAGCAATATATGCATTTATAGTTGGGTTAAGGAGAGGAGACCTAGTCAAAGAGATGGTCAGAATCAAGCCAAAAACAGTGTCAGATCTAATGGATGTAGCAAACAGATTTGCAGATAGAGAAGATGCATGCAACAACAAGCGGGCACGATAGCCAGAGGATGATAGAAGAAACAGGTACGGAGGTCAAAGAAGAAGATCTCGTAACTACGACAACTATGGCTCTCACAGCCAAGTAGCCGTAGGATATAAGGACAACAGCTACCAAGGGAGCGACCGCAGAAGCTCGGGATATCGTAGCTACGGGAAAGAAGACTACAAAAAGTTTCAGACAAGAGAATCCAGAGAGTACAACCCATCACCAGAAGACATGCTAAACGGACCTTGTCACATACACTCCGCGTTCATCGATGGAAAGCGAGTATCCAGGCACACAATGAAAGATTGCACAACATTCTTGAAATTACAGGAAGCAGCACTAAGCAAGCAAGCTGGAGCAAAACGGCAAGGATACGAAGGAAACACAAGCAATCTCCCTGCAAGTCAACAAGGAAACAACGGAGTTCCTCAAGGATAAGACCAGCCAAGCCAGGGACGTGACGACAACGGAGGGTACGTTCCATCTAAGGGCACATCACAACAATGATACAGCCTGTGCCCAAGTCGAACAAAGAAGAAAAAGCATAACCTGACAAGTCAACTTAGCAGTAACATCACCTCCAGCAGCAATGGAATATCTACATTGGTCAGAGCAACCAATCGAGTTCAGCAGAGAAGACAACCCCATAACAGTACCTCGGCCAGGAAACGCGCCCCTGGTACTCAAAGCCCAAATCGGCACATACGACGTCGACAGAATATTCATGGATGCAGGAAGTAGAATAAATTTGATATATGCAAAGACACTCAGAGCAATGCATATATCACTAGAGTTCCTAAAGCCAACAGACTGTTCCTTCCACGGGATCGTACCAGGAAGTGCCATTTATCCACTAGGTCGGATAGCACTCAACGTTTGCTTTGGCAACCGACAAAATTACAGAAGAGAAAAACTAGACTTCGAAGTCATGGACTGGCCATCTTAGTATCACGCGATCCTCGGGCGACCCGCGTTTTCGCGATTCATGGCAGTACCTCACTACATGTATCTAGTACTCAAGATGCTAGGGCCAAAGGGAATCATCACAGTAAAAGGAAGCTTCGAGGTATCAGACCTATGCGACAAGGAGTTCCACAAGATGGCGCAAAATTTTGGCATGATAGCCAACTACAGAGAACCCAAAGATAAGGCGAAAAGCGCGACTACAGAAGCCAATAAATCACCCGAAGGGCATCCTGCAGAACCAGAGACGAAGAAACCACGAGTACATGCATTAGGAGAAGACAAAGCTACAAGGGAAGAAGAGAAAACTCTGGCGGTATAAGCATCAAGCATACAGAAGTAGAGTAGTAAGGCTGTAAAAGCCACAAGTCATCCTAGGGCAATGCCCTCTAGATCCAGAACATAGGTCACAGGCCGGATCTCTTGGGCCATCCCATGTATCTTACATTACAAGCATAAATAAAGACAAACGTTCCTCCCATTTGAGTTTATGAGTCTTTAAACCGAAAATTGTGACAAACGCACAAAAAATACAAAACGCTCTGAGAATAATTTCTGACAAAAAGTCAAGAAATAAAAACTCTCGCGTTCTACGCACAAAATACTCAAGCATTACAACATCGGGTTATCAGAATCATCTACCTCCAGGGGGTCTAAGTAATGATGCTCGCAGAAAAATGCGGCATCCTCTTGAAGTAGTCTAGCTACGATCCTTCTCGCGGGAAGAAGGGTAGCATCCATATGGACTCGCAACCTAGCTCCTCCTGAAGGAAGACTAAGTGACATAGAACTATAATTGAGCCTCGGATGCCACTTACGTATCCAACCAAGAGCAAAGTTGGTGCCAGCCACCAAGTTGAGTTCAATCAGTCGATGAATTCACTGACTAGATCTAAAAGTATCGAGTAGCTATGGAAAGCTTCCAGGCAGAGGATCGCGAAGGAGCATGATAGAATACATGGTTGTCAAAGATCTTTGGCAGCCAGCAACTGCGTCTCCAATATGCTGAGCACGATCCTAAAGAAGCACAATGGCACGACGGCGTCAGGGTTCAGACCATAGACTGTCGATTCCCTCTGACAATTTCTCGAGAGCTGCAATTCGTTCAGTAACCCGACGTGTCTCACCAACAAAATCCAGGCAAGTACCTGAGACAACAGAAAGATATCAGCCAAATCAAAGGGTAAAGAGGAAGGCTGCAAAGAAACTTACATCGCAACATCTCGCATACAGACTCGATGATGCCAATAAGAAAGGACTCGCATTCTTTGGGATGCATGATCTTGGCCGTCAGACCTGATATCTTATCCTCAAGAATGGATACTTGTTTCATCACACCATGAGACTTACTGGCCTTGTTTAAAGCAAGTTGTGCCTGATGCTTCATCAAGGACAGGCGGCTCTCAAGGTCCGAAATTCTCGACGAATATTCCTCACACCGACAGAAAGGACGAGGAGGCAAAGAAATTCCGGAGTCGAACAGGTTAATAGGAGATGGAGCCCGGTCAGGACCCGTCGATCCACCAGCAGGCACAGGCTAGAAGTCAGGCAAAAAGAAGAGGACACATATCTCAGAAACATCATTCAAGCCAAGCATTTCATAAAAGGAAGATATTTACAATAAGTGCACAAGCCCCTTGACTAGTTCTCAGGCAAAGTATAATTAGAAGTTCACTACAGCAAAAGAAGTGAAGATTACAAAGGAAGACTAAAACTATGCCACCTCAGCATCATGCTCCGTGGCAGAGGTAGGCATGGCAGATGTAGCAGCAACTCATGGAGGAGGCATTGGTGCACCAGAAGAAGGAGTCAAAGAAGCAGGCGCAGAGGTCAAAGAAGCCGTTGAAGGTGAAATAATTGACACGATGCCTGGTGCGTACTTCTTTGCCTTCTCAAAGAAACCTCGCAACTCTGATAGAGGCCGACCACGGGAAGAGCTCACCTTCTCCCATTTAACCTCTTCACCATGAGCGTAAGCAAGAGCGATGGCCCCCTCTGCACCCTGCTTCACGGAGCGGCCTTTCATCAGAAGGATAGGGTCTTCAGGGGTGTCAAAGGCCTTGGCAAGCTTCTTCAAATTAGCATTTTCCATGTCCACTTTTTGCTTAGGCCACAATCCAATGAAAATCTGTGTAAGCACGCGGCTAGCCAACTCGAAGATCTCCTGGATGGAAATCCAGTTTGCCTCCAGCAAGCTAACAGCAGCCATAAGAGAATCATCGTCTGGTTGCAATGAAGCCGAAGGAATCCCAGTATGTTCTATATAACCAAGGAAACAAAGAAAGATACACATCAGTGAAGTATAAGAATAGGCAACTCAAACAAAGAAGGGAATAAAGCATGGTATTTACCTCCAGTGAGAGCCGACATTTTATTCAGGCGTAAAGCCATGGCTTGTTCTCGCTGAATTCGCTCTTTCTTCAAGTCAGAAAGGGATTTCTCCATTTTCTTTGCCTTATCCAGCGCTGATTTAGAGGACTTCTCAGCACTGGTTTTGGCAGCTGTAGCAGCATCAAAAGCTTTTCTGGAAGCTTCGAGTTCAGCTTCCAAGGATGAAATGCGAGCATTAGCTGTCGCCAAGGCATCTGTAGTTGAAAACAGGGAAAATAAGTATGATAAAGAAGCAAAGAAAGGCGCTTGAGACAAGCAAAGTGCAGGAAAGAAGATCACCCTCAGAAGCCCTAGTAGCTTTCAATAACTCAACACATTCAGTTCCCAAAGTGACAAATTTCTTCATCAAGATCTGTCCAGGAAAGAACACGTGAGTATAATGACCACGCAAGGAACAAAAAGCAAAAAGAGAAGGATCACCACGCACATCGTCAGAAGAGCTCATGGACCCATGGGCCTCAAGGGAAGCATCGGCGTCTGTCGACTTCTTTAAATGCTTGGCACCACGAGTAACGATGACCTTCTTAGCAGGAGCCCTTGGAGCCTTGGGAGACTTCACGACTGGTTCAACCTCTTGCATAGAGGGTTCGTCGGTAGCCATAGTCTCAGAAGGAGCAGTGGCAGCATCCCTCTTCAGGTCCTCGTTGTCACTACAAAGAAGGCGAAAGCCGAAAGATTTCACGTAACTCAAAAGAAAGGAAGCAAATGCAAAAATAAACATAGAGTTGGCAAAACACTTACAAGTCCAAGGCATCGAAAAGTTCTTGTTCTCCATCTAGAACAAGATTTTCCCCAGCCATAGTTTTGTGAGCGGAGGTACTTGAAGAAACAAGCTTCTCGACGCGCTTCCTTTTTCTGTCAAGGCTGGGGTCTTCTGAATGTGCAGGAGGAGGCGACGTTGTCAATCTAGTTCCTTCCAATGATTCTTTGGCATCATCTCCGTCCTGATTTTCTTCAGCCTCGGGGGCTTCAGAAGTAGCAGAAGCCAGATCCGCTGAAATAGGTCCCTCCTCTGGAAGGGGCGGACACGAAACAAGGAATTGATGGGTCTGCAAGTCAATAAGTCAACAAAATCATCAAGACAAGCAAAAAGATAGTAGTAAGACAATGAAAAAGCAAAGGTTGATGCACAAAGAGAACGTATCGCGGGCAAGGGATGCTCGGAGTCGAAGTAACTAGTGGCCAATTCCGCAATCTCGTTATCCTTAGTAAGAGTAGTAAGAGCTCTGACCCGCCTGTCAAGATCTTTCTTCTCCATAAGATCTTCAGATACTCAAGAAGAATCTCCCAAGCCAGAAAAGGTCCAAAGTTTGGAAAGACGATGTTGCAAGGATTGAACTCGACGTTGCAAGAAAAATGCCATAAGTTGGGTACCCTAAAGTGCGCCTCCTCTACCTCCTTTCAGAGCTTGGATGCGGTTCAGAAGTGGTTTGATTTCCTCCATCTCAACATCTGTGGGAGGCGAATCCCACGAGGCCAATTTCTTCAATTCTTGGGAGGCATCAAAAGGGGCCAGGCCATACTCGTTGGAGGAAGAGACCTTCCGGTCTTTGATGTAAAACCATTTGGTCCTCCAACCTTGTACTGAGGCAGCCATGGAAAACTCTAGGTACTGAGATTCAGCACGGATAGAGATAACAGCTCTGCCCAGTTTAGGTTTCTTTGATAGTGAGACACTGGGGCAGAGCCGAAAGAGGGATCTCCAGAGAAGAAAATGGGGTTCGATCCCCAAAAATGACTCACAAAGAGTTATAAAGCAAGCAATATGCAGAATAGAATTTGGTGTGAGCTGATGAAGCTGCACACCATACATCAAAAGAAGCCCATGAAGGAACTCATGGGCAGGAAGAGAAAGACCACGCAAGAGAAAGGCAAAAAACATCACCTGAAAGCCGCTTTTGGGCTTGGGGATCCGCTCGGTGCTAGGGAAGATGACTGAGTCATCATTGGAGATGAGGCAGTCAGCCTTGGCTTTGTCCAGATCCTTCTGCATGAAGACGGAAGGCACAAAGCTGGTTGCGGCGTTTGCAGTCTTCCCCTTGCCCATCTTGTTCTTCTATGCCAGATGCTTCACGCGCATCTACGATTTGCGCACGGGGGCTATGCAGGAGATCAGAGGTGCGCAAAGATTGCAACAATGGCGGCGGCGGCGGAAGCAATGAACTGGTAAACAGTGAATTTCCCCACTCTCCCCTTATATGGCTTCCTGGTGAAGGAACGTGGGCTGAGACATGGCACAAGGAGCGGAAACGGCAGCCCACTAATGGGCGGGGGAAATTACAAAATTACCACGCTGCCCACGCAACGGTCAGCGTTTGGTCAATATGACGTACACAGAGATTCTGCAACTAACGTCATGAGCAGTTACAAGACTAAAGATAACACGACAGATGTGTGTACTCGACAAATATTGGATATGATGGTCTGCGAGTAAAGGATGAAAGGGAATTCGACAAAAGTCAGATGCCAACAATAAAGGAGTCAGTTTTGGAGTCTATACCCGAAAATATTCGACTATAGCCTCGGGGGCTACTACCATCGGGAGCGCTGAGCGCGCCCCGACGATATTATCATAAAATGTTTTGAACGGGAGGTTACAGTTAGGCACAATATATTTGAGCCTATACTCAAAAAAGGATTCTTTGACTATAGCCTCGGGGGCTACTCCCATCGGGAGCGCTGGGCGTGCACCCGACGATGTTTATTCATAAATATTGGAGCAAGGAAGGTGAAAGAAGATTCAGTAAGCTTCATTACTCCCATCGAGAGCGAGTTTTTTATTAATCAAGGTTATAAAACCCGAATATTTTATGCACTGAATCAGTCAAACAAGGGTGCGACATACGATTCTCGAGTTGCATCATCGCGACAAAACTTGAATGCCACGATTGAAATATATCACGAAGGTAAGACCCCTGGATCCGTCCTATGTGGCCCGGTATATGCACATGGATGCGCTCTGCTGGTGTCATGGTTTCATCAATAGATCTGCCATAGGGGTAGGTGTTTGGCAGTTTGTGGAAGGGGTGAATATGGCGGAGCGATCTGGGACAATGGTAGCACGAGTTTACCTAGCTTCAGATCCCACAACGGTGGCGAGACCCTACATGCTGCTATAATTCACTATATGGCAACAAGTGCTCGATTACAATGATGAGGTTGGCTGTTTCACTCTGTGATTGGCCGTAAGCCTAAGCTATTGAGTTGTGCCTCAAGGGCTTCTCCACGCTAGCTTATAAAGGCGCCTGGCGTGGGCTACATGATGGTACCGGAGCGGATACAAACTGGAGTCCTAGACTAAGTCCTATGCGTGTACTACAAGGCAACCCGCCATGGGCCTGTCTCCGGATCCACCATAAGCTCCTGCATCCAGTACCGCCATGGTATTTCCAGCAACTGGGCCGCCCGGTAGGCAATCCGCCATACCACCCTGATGGGCCACCCAGGCTTGCTGGTTTAGGACTACGTCGCTGGTATACCCATTTGGTATATCCCCAATAGTAGCCCCCAGGGAACTTCAAGATCGCCATCTATCAATCTGCCATGCCTCGTCTTTGGCAAAGTTTATCCGCCATAATTCATCTTCTGTTCTGCGTCTGGATAGCGGTTCTTGATGTTCCTCTTTTCTCTATCTATCAATCCACCATAAATAGCGGATCAAGCGACATAGTTTTGCACTTAGCGAGATTTCCGGGATCCGTTGGATCATACCATAGAAATCCACCGTAAATTCTGGCACGTAGTTCCTTCTAGGGCAAGATTCACAGTGCATGCACTGTTTTTACTGAAGTTACTTTTTTACCCCAGACACGTGTTGCTAGATTAGGGTTTCTGCGATTAGGAAGAGAGGTTGTGATGGCAGACACAAATCTTGAGGTCCGGGGCCTATATATACCTCGGCCTCTCACCCCTGGCCAGTCACAACCTCATTCACCCCCCTCGCACTCTCTCTCCTCAGTGCCTCCGTGAGAGCTCCGTCATCTCCGATGAGCCGCCGTAGGAATTTCTCGCCGCCGGTGGCTTTTTTCGCCGGAGCAGTTTACTCAAGAATCACACTCATTTCATAACGGGATCCAACCTCCATTCGCCGCCATGAACCCTGGATCTCCTTCCCGCCATCCTTTCGAAGCTAAAGAGGAAGATTCCCCGCTGCAGCAATCAGCTCAGGGCGCGCACCCCTCAATGGCGGATGTGTATCTGGAAGATATTACATCCGAAACCGAGGAGGAGATGGTGGGGATGACCACAGAAGAGGCCGCGGATAAAGAAGTGGATGTCGAAGCCAAAGAAGAAGAAGAACAGGATGACAGAGCTGAGGCCGAGGAAGAGCAGATTCCTCAGAACCTTCATGGGTACTGGGCAAAATGCCATGTCAAGGACGCTCACATCCAAATTTTGGAGGATGAGGGCACCGTGGCGCCCCAGGTTGAGTCCCACTGGCGGACTGACTTTAAAGCCCTAGTGCCTGTCCCTAACTCCACTGAAATCGTGATGCTCAAATCACACGTGGAGAGGGGTCTCAGCATGCCGCCATCTTCTTTCTTTACTAATCTTCTGAAGTTCTACGGGCTGCAGCTCCACCATATAGCGCCAAACAGCTTGGTGTCTATAGCAGGTTATGCGGCCCTGTGCAAAGGATATCATGGAATCCGTCCTAGGGTAGACCTCTTCCAGCTCTTCTTCTCAGTGCGGGCCAATTATGAAGATGACGGGTTCCTTCGAACCTGTGGAACAATATGCTTTCTTCCACAGAGATCAAAAGAATATCCCTTCATCATGCCTCTTGATTCCGCCATAGGGTGGAGAGGATCCTGGTTCTACATGGCGGACAAGCCCATGCTATCTCAAGCCCGCGGCCTTCCTTCCTTTGAGAACATAGCAGCTCAACCTCACGACTCCTGGAAGCCCGTCAACACAAAAACCGCCACTCCCTACGTCAAGCTCCTGGCTCGGCGGATCGCCAAGCTATCCAAAGATGGCCTGAAAGGGATTGACACCATCAACTATTGGATATCTTGGCGGATCCAGCCCCTTCAACACCGCGATAGCCTGATGCACGAATACACTGATGCAAATGATGGCATGCGTTATTCAGACAAGGAGCTCGACCCTAAGGTGGTGGAGAAGCGCATTCGCTCTCTTATGAAATCTCCCAGGAAGAAGCCTTTGAAGTTTGGCATGGCAATGTTTGAGAATGGCAGCTGCCCTCTGGTAAATTACTTTTCTGCCATGATATTCCATGATACCTTTGCACTTTGTTCTAACTGATATTTTTATTTATCAACTCAAATCACTTGGCCCTGCGGACTTTGCTCATCCCCTTCATCGCTCCAACTCCAAGCCCACCACTGCTGAGGAGGTAGTTCACTCCAGCGGAAACAAAGAGGAGATGGCGGGGGACGTAGATGACACAGCCCGCACGACTAAGGCGAAGGTGGTCCCCAAGAAGCAGGGCAGCAGCGGGAGCGGGAAACCTCGTGGTGGTGGTGGGAAATCTACTGATTCCCGTTGTTTCGAAGCTCAACGCAGGGCGGAGCTGGAAATGCCATCCAAGAATACCGCTACCATCAACTTGCCAAAGTCAAGGTAACCTTTCATTGTCTTTCTTCATCGTTGCTGTTTTCACTACTAATCCTCCTTTGCTCAGAAGGAAGAAACCTACTATCAAGGAACCATCATCCAAGCAAGCCAAGCCCTCCCCTGCTGCTATCCCACAGACTTCTGACGTACCAATTCCCTGCCCTACTCGTAACGATATCGATATGGAGGATGCCGGTGGTTAGTTTGATTCGATGCCAAAAGCCAACCCAACAACTGAAGCCACGGCTAATGATGTCGTCCAAAGTGAGAAGGCTTCTGACTTGTTTCAAGGTCAGATGGTGGATGCTTCGGCGGGGAGCAGTTTGTTTTGGAAGCAGAAGCAACTTGAGATTGTCAACCTTATCACCAGCCAGGAAGATGCCAGCAACCAACTATCCAGTGGTATTGCCGCTTTTGTAGAGAAGACAGCAACCATGAAGAAGGTATGTACTCCCAGTAGCCCCCGAGCGCCGTGGTGGATTTTCATAGATGATCCGCTATGGAGCTCTAAGAGAAACTACTATAAACTTTTGCATAGTATAGCCCCCGACCATTGTCATATTATACAGTGCTCTGTAGAGAACTTGAAATTTTCACACTGAGTAGCCCTCGAGTGTTATGGCGGATTATCCGGCGTAAAACTCTTAAGAAGACTTAAAAAATCAGTATGAGTAGCCCCCGAGTGTTATGGCGGATAACTATCTGGCATAATGCTCTAAGAGTGACTAAAAAATCATCGTGAGTAGCCCCCGAGTGTTATGGCGGATAATTATCCGGCATAAAGCTCTAAGAGTGACTAACACTTCATATCATTTTGCCAAAATTACAAGAAAGTTGTGGAGGACCTGGTCTAGGTCGTCAGCTCGCAGGAGAAGGAGCTGGCAGAAAGAAGCACTCTTGTGGCGGACTTGCAATAGCAGCTTGAGAATAGCGGTAATTTTCTTTTGTCTTGGACAAGTTTAAGTACCTTTATGCTTATTCGATCAACACTGCGCTGACACTTCTGCCATGCAGATGCTGCCAAGCTTATGTCCACACTTGAGGGGGTGGAAAAGGGCCACGCTATTGCGATGGAGGGGCTACAGCAGCAGCTCCAAAAATCATTGGCCTCGAATACCCTCCTCGAGGAGCAGCTGAAGGACCAGGAACGCCATAACCTGAAGAAGGACAAGGAGATAGAGGATCTCTGCAAAGCTGCCGCCGAATTCGAACAGCGGCGAGATGGCTTTAACGAGCTCCTCGATCACTTCCAGAAGACCTTGCTAGGTATGAATGGTTCTCCATACTTCATAGTTTGCAGTAATGCGTTATGCCGAATTTGACTCCTTGCTTGTTTCCGCTAAGTGGATTCTGCCGCAGGCTTGCGCATGTCCACTGACGCAGCAAAGAAGGAGCTGGATGGCCTTCTCAATGCTGGACGTCAGGTGTGCGGGAGTCTGCAGATAGCAGGCTCCGCTAACCTATCCGCCATAGGGCTCACCAAGAAGCTGCTGCTCATGCCTGGGCTAGTGGCGGACTGGAATCAGTCTTCCGCTCGGGGTGGTGCCAGAACTGCCTTAACCTTGGCAAAGGCCCACTACCCCGAGCTAGATCTGGACTTGATCACCTCCGGCATCCCAGAGAGTGGCGAGGACGGAGCACCGGTGAACGAGGCCGCCATCCGGCAGAGCGTGCTAGGATATGATCAGCTGTGTGCCTTGGGCACCCAGCTGAACGTATACTATGAAGCATACGATCTATCGGGGTCTCCAAGTGAAGCTTCGGCATCGGTCTCTGCAGCCACCGCTGGTCCTGATGGCGGGGATGAAGTGTCCTCTGGAGTTCTGCTAGCCATTTGAACTATGCCCTGCAATGTGGCAGGAGAAAAACAATTGCATCAATTCGGCCCCTGAGTGGGTCTGTAAGTTAAACTTAATAACTGCGTGTATGCTCTGCACTCTGCCTGATCTGCTTGAGGTGGATCAGTGAATGCTTTTGAACTTGTGGCAGTTTTTTACGAAGTGGTTTTAAGTGCGAAAAAACTGCCAGGCCCATTTTTATGCAACTTGCAGTTGTTTGACATGCTCAAAAAACAAAACTTTGAAATTTTTTCATGCGTAGGATTATGTGATCCGCCATCCGGCTCTTTGTACTTGACTTTTCGTGAGATGGCAAAATCTTCGCATGAACAATCCGCTAGGGCGACGATACTTAATAGCAACCATCCAAAACCCTTAGTAGATGGCGGCTTAGATCGTCAAAAAGTCACTACTCAGGAATCCACACAAAGAACATCAGATGGAGATCAAAACATAAATATGTTACATGGACCGTTATGGCGGATTTAAAAAGACGCAAGTGCAAAGCACAATTGCGCAAAGGTTCCATACGATCTAAATAAACAATAAAGGAGGTAAAAGACTCAGAAAAAATCAAGAGTGAACCAAATGCTTTATTTCATTGATCATATAGAGGTGCCTATTACATAGCTAGGTAAGTGCTAAGCGTAGAAAGGACGTAGCTGTGCGATATTCTATGGACGATCTATTTCATCGTAGATATCGTCAGGGTCTCTTCGTTTGCGCTTCTTACTGGGTCGCTTATCTAGCTCATGAATATCAACGAGGTAGTAGGAACCATTCAGTAGAGCTTTGCTGATGACAAAGGGTCCTTCCCAAGGCGGGGATAGCTTGTGGGACTTCTACTGTTTGAGGCGTAGCACCAGGTCCCCCTCTTTGAACGAGCGTTTGCGAACTCGCCGGCCATGATAGCGACAGAGATTCTGCTGGTAGATGGCAGATCTCTGGGCTGCTAGGTCTCGTTCTTCTTCCAGCAGGTCCATGGATAGTTGTCTAGACATTTCTGCATCTTCCTCCTCATAGGCCTTGACTCTTGGGGAATCGTACTAGACATCACTTGGCAAGATTGCCTCTGCTGTGTAGACTAAGAAGAAAGGGGTGAGGCCAGTTGATCAGTTTGGCGTGGTCCGTAGACTCCATAACACAGATGGCAACTCTTCTGCCCAGGCTCCAGCTGCTATACGTAGCGGTGCTTCTAGGCGTGGCTTGATGTGGGGACCCCGGGATCTAAGCTATACAGAGATGTTATGTGTATTAGTCACGCTAGCAACGAGTGATACTGGGGTTACCAGTCCCAGGCCGGAACACCATCGGCAGGCAGGCCGGAATTAAACATCGGCTCTACACATCTCGAAGCGCCGTGAAACTAATCATAACCAAGACTGCATAACAGAGAGCTCGAGAATCTTAAACCCCTCTCGTGCACTTTATATCCATACACGCATCATGCACGAGATGGGTAACCAAAGTTCGTATACAACAGTGACTCTACGACTCAAAGATAATATTGTAAAGCTCTTACCTGAGCAAAGATCCGAAGGATTACAAACAGAGGTCACTGACCAACATTTCATCAGACAACGGAAGGAGGTTATGCTATTAGACATAGCAAGGATAACATGGCCTAAGAGGCCAGAAGCATAACAGCGACAACCCATTCCGCAGCCCCAAGCTGCTGTCTGGGAACCCCAAGCTACTCGTCGGTGTCGATCTTCGTATAGAACTCATCTTCGTTGTGGAACTTACTCTGCAGCAAAAATATCAACAAAGGGGGGATGAGTACATAGGGTACTCAGCAAGACTTACGTATCCTATTAGCTAAACTTGGTTAAGAAAGGCTTTCTGTGGAGTTGTTTGCGTAAAGCAATCTTTATTTGCATAAAACAAATAAGAGTAGAAGCTCGACTACTCAGAATGTTTCAAAAGAGTAGGAGAGCGATATCTTTAATCATTGAGACATCCACCGAAACAATATCAGCTGAATCTATCCACTAGGATTACATCCTCGAAACCCCAGAGGAAAGCAACCCTATTCACACTTTGCTTTTCAAGTTTTACGATGAGGTGAAAGTTCTCTATGATCAAGCATCTGTCTCCAAGTCGTCCATAACCGTGGACACGGCTTTTCGAAAAGATTTAACCCTGCAGGGGTGTACAACTTTACCCACACATGACGACCGTCTCCATTAGCCACATGACGTCATTCCGTGAGACGCTGGCAGAGTGGTGATCGCCTACAACCTTTACCTTACGTCGACCTATTCCATGAGCCACGCCAAAAGGTTCTAGCCGCCATCGCGAGATCGGCCGTTCTCGGATGCGGAACCGTTCGTTGTGAGTCGAGGTTGGTTTACCAGAGGAATCCACCTCAATCAACCTCGGCCACGTCCCTATATGAAGCACCTCTTCCACCATCTCGTTTCTCTTTCGATGCATATGCCAAATGGAAAGCCCGAACTAGGTAGCTCATGGATAAGTCTAAGCAAGTTAGTCAGTCGACGAGAGTCCCATACCTCCACGTGTGGTCGTACGCTCAGTCTTGGATCAAGAGACAAGAACTCGGGTCCTAGGGCGACAAGAATGAGTCAAACAACCACATCCCAATGTGGCGGCTCATCCAAGCCTTTTAGCATGTTTATTCTCATCATACCACGTCATCCTGTCATACTAGATTCATTTGCAGCTCTGATTCATTAAACATATGTACCAGAGTAAATAACTAAGCATGGCTAAGCATTTCAGATATAAAGCTCTAGCGACGCACACACAAGCAAAACCTAGTCATGCTAGGAGCAGTGGATCAGGGTATTTAGGCCACAAGAATGGAACATGCTTCAGATAGGATAACTCTATCTATCGATAAAAGACAGTTGAACTTTGAAACATAGGTTCAGAGGGGGGGCTGCTTGCCTTGTTGTTGATAACCAAATAAAATAGATATCTAGGGTTATTCTTCTTGTCTTGTTCATTGACGGACAAGTATTGATCTTTGATGTTGTCGATCTTGACATCGAAAGCGTTGCTCACATCAACCTCCGGATCCTACCGAGGAGAAATAGAAACACACCAAAAAAGAGAAATCATTCAATACATGGCATCGATGCAATGCGCATACAAGCATGTATAATATAACAAATTAATAGGTATTGAAATTAACCCTAAGCATGATCATCAATTTAAATGGAGTTCAAAGGCACTATAGATAGCATTTGTATCAACTCCATAATTAAAGAAAGGTTCATTTTATTCTTCTAATTTAAACAGGGTTCAAAGTTGCTTATACATGCATGTTTCTGATACAAACAGATAGATTACGTTTTTGTGAACATTTTGATATCTTATTTGTATTTTTCTGATTTTATATGAATTAGTTATGAATTTCCAAAGTTCGATTATTTTCTGAAAACGGAGAACTGCAGAATACGAAATTAGTCTTTTAAACTCTCTGGAAAGATCTCACGAACTATGTTGGGCAGCACTTATTTAAGATCTTGAGTAGGTGTAGCCACTACACTGAAAACATGGGTACAACTGGCCAAGCTGATGGTTTCCTGGGCACCAACTCTTCTTCTAAGAATCTGAACAATGCCACCGGAGTACAACTAGTACTGTGAGCACTAATATCTTCAGGCTGGTTGTTGAATTTAGAATTGAGATGGCTCATTTTGGAAAGAGATTGGCACAGCACGTAAAGGATTTTCAGTGGGAGATAAACATGTCAGACTGTCAGTAGTGGATGTATTCACAAGATATTCAGATTGATACTCTGCTAGAATGAGAGATTTAGAGCAACTCTGGTTCAAAAACGTGTATATACAGGGAGGTTGAACTCAGCACACTCGCTCAAATACAGCTACCTCCAGCCATTTAGAAAGATTCTTTTGCCTAACATGATATCCAAATAAAAGAATTGCTGCTCTCTTGATCTCTGTCGGTTAAACTGAAACTCGTTGCTGGAGTTCTCTCTTTCCATCTCAATTATTCTTTTCACTTCTAGACATCAGTTCATTTGACAGGGAAAACTAGGAACGGAACTTAAACAAGAAGTACTAATCTTGCTGGCCTCTGTACCTGTACTCACAAGGCAGAGAACAGATCGGCCATGGTTGGGATCTTCTCTTCTTCTCTCCGTCCTTGCCTCCCTTGATGCTTTCCTTGTTCTGCTCCTCCTATGTACTGACGACTGATCCTGGTGTTCATCTTTAGCCACTTGCTCTCCTAGGTGGTCGCCATGGCTCCAGAAAATTGTTCTTTGAAACTTTGCTGTTTCGGTGGGCTGCGGTGAGATGGGATTTGGGGAAGACTGATGGTGGGGTGGTCTGCTATGTTGGGATACATACAGAGTCTTGGAGGGGAAAAGTGAGAGGAGACGTGCGGGGCTATGGAGCTCTCCAGGAGGTCTCCTTGGACACAAGAAGGAGGTGGCGACACACTCGGCCCTGCGTCCAACACGCAGGTGCTTAGAGGAAGAACACAAGGGCAAGTTTACAGAAAGGTCCTCACCCTTTGAGGTTTTCTCTAAAAGCTTACAATCGGAATTGTTTTGCACTATTTCTGTAATTCAAAACAGACTCGAAAAGTTATGAAAATATTCAGTGGCCTTCTTAATATAAATTAGAAGGTCCACATAATTTTGGTTTTGAGTTTTTGAATATTTTGAAAACATTTGAACAAAGGAAGAACTGGAAATATTTAGGGTTTCCACTTCAATTCAAATTGCGAAAATTTCTGAGTGAGTTTTAGATGATGCTTATGATGCAAATGCACTTAATTACAAACATGGGCTGTTACACTTGATCCCTGACATGATTAGTCCGTTGGTCCGCTCAACTTGGCCATTAGACTATGGATGTGGCACAGATGCCAGGTCATGGCAGATTCCGTTGTGATGGCAGTACTCTTCAACTTCTCCCTAAGACAAGTTAGTGCCATTGTCGGTGATGATGCTATGTGGGATGCCGAATCTGACCACACTATCCTTGATGAATTTTAGGGCGGTTTTGCCATCAAGCTTTCTGATGGGCTTAGCTTCCACCCACTTCGTGAATTTATCTACCGCTACCAGGAGGTGCGTAAATCCCGAAGGTGCTGTTTTTAGCAGACCCACCATGTCCAGCCCCCAGACCGCAAAAGGCCAGGTTATAGGGATCATATGCAGTGCTGTGGCAGGCATGTGAGTTTGCTTGGAGTACATCTGGCAACCTTGGCAGAGCTCCACATGCGGTCTGCATCTGCCTTGGCTGTTGGCCAGTAAAATCCATGGCGGAATGCCTTAGCTACTAGGGATCTGGCGGCGGCGTGATGCCCACATTCGCCTTCGTGGATCTCCCTTAGTATTTTGATTCCGTCAACTTGGGATATGTACTTCATAAAGACTCCCGAGGTGCTTCGCTTATAGAGCTGGCCATCTATGATGGTGTACGCTTTGGCTCTATGCTCGATTTGTCTCCTTTGGACTTTGTCTTTGGGTAGCTTCTTGTTTGTCAGATATTCCAGGTAGGGCTCTGCCCATGGCGGATTGCTGGGCAAAACCGCCATAACGGGGGAGCTCGCTAGTTCCAGATTTTTTGAATCCACCATCTTGACTGATGGTACGTGCAGATGCTCGAGGAATACGCCTGGCGGAACTACCTTGCGGCTGGATCCTAACTTGGACAAGGTGTCGGCCGCCATGTTATCTTCTCGTCTTACATGCTTTATATCGTAGCCGAGGAAACTTTTGGCCATCTCATCCACTTCGTCTCTGTATGCCGCCATGACTTCGTTCCGAGCTTTGTATGTGCCAGCCACTTGCTGAGCGACAAGGTCAGAATCTCCACAACACATAATGTGTTGTACGCCGATCTCCTTTGCAACGCGTAGCCCGTGCAGTAGCGCTTCATACTCTATGATGTTATTGGTGGTTGGGAAGTGGATCTGGAGAACGTAGCTAAGCTCATCTCCCTTAGGAGATTTGAGTGTCACTTCAGCCCCTGAGCCGTGTAGCAGCTTTGAACCATCAAAGTGCATCACCCAATGCTCTCCAATCCGCCATAAATTCCGCCAAAGCCTAAGACTTGATGGCGGTGCGAGGCTTGTAGTCGATATCGAAAGAGGCCAATTCAATGCCCCACTTTGCAACTCCTCCTGTTGCATCACTGTTGTTGATGATGTCCTTTAGTGGAGCCTTGCTCACCACTGTGATCTTATGGTCATAGAAGTAATGCCTTAACTTACGAGAAGCTAGGAAAACTCCATATGCCAACTTTTGGTAGTGAGGGTAGCGCTGTTTGGATTCCGTCAGGACCTCGCTGACATAGTAGACTGATCGCTGTACGCCGTACTCCTGTGCTTCTTCCTTACGTTCTACCACGATGACGATGCTGACGACCCTGTTGGTTGCTGCCATGTACAGTAATATGGGTTCCTGGTCTTCGGGAGCTGCTAGGACTGGTGCAGTGGATAGCACTCTCTTCAGATCCTTAAGCGCAACGTCTGCCTCGTCGGTCCAGACGAATTCGTCTGATTTCTTCATCAGCTTGTAGAGTGGCAAAGCCTTCTCGCCAAGACAACTGATGAACCTGCTCACTGCTGCCACGCAGCCTGTGAGTCGCTGTACGTCCTTTAAGTCATTAGGCCGAGAGATGTCGAGGATTGCCTTGATCTTCTCTGGGTTGACCTCGATTCCACGGTGGGAGATGATGAATCCCAGAAGTTGTCCAGCTGGTACCCCAAAGACGCACTTCATGGGGTTGAGCATCATGTTGTACTTCCTTAGATTGTCGAAGGTCTCTTGCAAATCCGCTATAAGGCCATCCTGCTTCTTGGACATAGCGGCGATGTCGTCCACATATGCGTGGATGTTGCGTCCGATTTGATCCACTAGGCACTTCTGCATGGTGCGCTGATATGTTGCTCCTGTGTTTTTTAGACCAAACGGCATCGTGACATAGAAATATGTGCCATAAGGTGTTACGAACGACGTAGCAAGCTAGTCGGACTCCTTCATCTTGATCTGGTGGTATCCTGAGTAGGCATCTAAGAAACATAGCAGTTCCGATCCCGCCGTCGAGTCAATGACTTGGTCAATGCGAAGCAAGGGAAAATGATCTTTTGGACATGCTTTGTTCAGGCCAGTGTAATCTACACACATGCGTAGAACCTTTGTGTTTTTCTTAGGAACTAGCACAGGATTTGCCACCCACTTTGTATGGATCACTTCTTTGATGAAGCCTGCTTTCAGTAGCTTGGAAATTTCCTTTGCTATCACGCGGCATTTTTCATCTCCGAAGCATTTCATGGCTTGTCTTACTGGCTTGGAGCCAGGGATTATCTGTAGGGCATGCTCGACAAGTTCCCTAGGTACACCTGTCATGTCAGACGGCTGCCATGTGAAGATGTCCCGGTTCTCACGGAGGAACTCGGCGAGCGCGCTTTCCTATTTGGGGGACAAATTTGTCCCAATGGAGGTGATCTTGGCGGCATCGCCAGTGACAAGTTCCACTTGTTTTGTATCAACTGTAGGCTTGAAGGTGGGTGGGGAGGCGGAAACCTCTTGCTTGGATGCCGGCATCTCTGCGGGGTCCGTGGCGGTGTGGATTTCTTTGAACTCCTCGTCGAAGAACACTGCTTCCGTGAAAGCGGCTTCTCCTTCCTCGCACTCTTTTGCCTTTCTGAAGCTGCCATAAATGGTGATTATGCCATCTGGTCCTGGCATCTTCAGCTGGTTGTAGATGTAGCATGGCCTGGCATGGAAGCTGTGGAAGGCGGGGTGGCCGAAGATCATGTGGTATGTACTTTTGAACGGGACCACCTCAAAGGTTATAGGCTCTTCTCGGTAATTTTCTTCACTGCCGAAGGCAACCTTGAGGGTGATGGACCCGATGGACTTAGCTTGGCGGCCAGGAACCACTCCATAAAAAGTGACAGCACTATGGCGGAGTTGGGTCTTGGTAAGACCAAGTTTTGTCAGAGTTTCCACGTACATAATGTTCAGGCTGCTGCCGCCATCCATTAAGCATTTGGAGAACTCGTAGCCGTGGATTACAGGGCATACAACCATGGTGTAATATCCATCCGGGATGTGCTCTGGATGATCGTCGCGGCTCCAGTGCATTGGTACTTCAGACCATCGGACGTACTGGCGGATTTTTGGCACGGTGGCATTGAGGGAGCGCATAGCGGCTCTCTGTGCCTTAGCCGTGGGGGGGGGGTCCAAGGAACGTGTGAAAGGCTCCTTTTTTGTTTTTGATTGGGTTACCCTTGCCAGCATCACCCTCTGCCTTTTCAGCGAGTTTGGGCGCAGGATCTTCGTCCATATCACTGCCATCCTTGGACTCCTTGTCTTTGTCTGCTTTTCCTTTGCCACGAGGCCATTGTCACTGGTTGCGCTTGTAGCCAGCTTCTTGATCTGCCTTGAGGTCGTTGACAAATTTGCAGTTCCGGTTGGTGTGATTGCACTTCCCTGAAGCATCGTGATGGGCGAAACATGGCATATCACGGTATTCATCGTAGGACACGGGGGCGGATGGCGCCAAAGCAGGAGCTGTAGAGCTCCGCGGCTGGCCACTGCTAGTACCGCGTCCTCTGCCGCGCTGGCTACTTTGACCCTTGTCGGCGAAGGTTGTGGCCACCATATCCAGAGTTTGCTGCTCCTCTGGCGGATTCTTCCGTTTATTGCTATTGTTCCACTTCCAGTATTTTGGATGGCGGAAGCCTTCAGGGACTCGCGGGCGTCGTCGTTGGTGGCCGCGTAGTTGCTTGCAATGGTGATCTTGGAATTTAGGGTTAGTTTTCCTTCATTCCTTTCCCGCAACAGGCGATGGCGGAGCAGTTGGCCTCTCTCCAAACTGTCGATAAACGCGAGGATGGTGGAATCGTCGGTAACTCCCTCACAGGAGTTCACCATATCTAGCCATCGCATGAGGAAAGTTCGGGAGGTCTCATCATTAGCCCGTCGGCACCTTTGGAGGTCACCAATGTTATGGGGTCTCTTGTAAGTCCCCTCGAAGTTTTCTGTTAACGCAGTTTGCATATTGAACCAGGTTTGGATGGAATTTTCTGCCAAGTCATTGATCCACTGCCGCGCTGTGCCGGATAGCATCAGGGGCAGATAGCGGACATCAATGTTGGGTGATCCTCCGGTGAACTGCACTGCATTGAAGTAGTCTTGTAGCCAAGTTAGAGGCCTATCGACTCCATTGTACTGGCAGATATTTTTCTCAATCTTGAACCCATGTGGAATGGGCTCATCACGGATCCATTGTCCAAAGCACTTTGGGCCGAGGAAAAAGGCTGTTTGAGACTTAGCAATCTCGTTTAGGTGGGTACGCACATCGTAGGGCTTCTGGTCCTACATATCCTTGCGAGAGTTGCGTGATTTTGCTGGTCCGCCGCCACCACCGCCGCCGCCATGGGGGATGCCTGGTGGGGATGGCGAAGGATCACGTTGTCTTTTACTCTCGCCGTCCTGCGATTGATCTCTGCAGCTACGACGGCTTCCCTCTGCTCTTCACGGAGATGGATCGTCGTCATGGCGGTGGGAGCCTTGCCCTTTGTCATTGTGGCGGTGGGAAGAGCGATGCTTATCCTTGTTGCCGCTGTGGTGTGCGCTGTCATCATGGCGAGATCGTTCCCTTTGCTTGGATCCACCGTCCCGACTTGCTTCCCATCATGGTGGATCGTCTCTGCGTCCAGCGTCATGGCTTCGTCCTCGCTTGCCATCATTGTCGCGTATGACGATTCCTTCCTTTGGGACTTCGAACGTCTTATACTTTGGTGGCGGCATGTTGGTCTTATGGTCGGGAGCAGCGTTGTCTTGCTGGTATCCATATGCAGGGTAGTTCTTGCGAGGTGGTGATGGATTTCTCTGCGGGCCCTTGCCATGCGGCTTGTCATCGGAGGATATTGGGATGGCATCTGCCCGGTTGCGAGCTTCTCTTCTTTGGACTTCTGAGGATCCGGTATGAGATTCATTATCAGGGTGTGTACCATAGTTGCCAGTACCCTGAGCTTTGGAGGCAGTGCTGGACCTGCACAGCGCGGGATCAGATTCAAGCCGTCGTGATGGCATAGATTTCTCCTGCTGCACCAATGCTTCGGTCATCAGTTTTACTGCCGTCTCTAGGGCTGCTGGGCTTTTATTATGCTTCAATAGCTCCTTTGTGGCCACGATGTTCTCTACGGGTGTAGCCCTAACTTCATCGCGGTTCTTGTCCACATACGGCAGGTTCTTGATGTACATCTTGGCTAGAGTTTCTGTGGTTGGTACGGTGAACTCAAGGTTTTGCACCAGCTGCGGGTTGCCTCCCTCGTTCATTTGGTTCTGGATGAGAGTAACGTACTTCTCCTCCATGTTCCTTGCGCACTTCAGCATGTCTTGAGCATTAGCAATGTCGCCATCCAGCTGTTGGCCCATCTTCTCGACTCGCTTTGCTTCTTTGAGGATTGCTCGCCTTTTCTTCTCGAGATCGTTCACGTCCCTGACATAGTGAGGGGTGATTGGATCTGCTAGAGTTCCGTAGACGACCTTGTCCAGCGGGGTTGTGAAGTCTTCCGGGTGTTGGACCTCATTGATGGCAGGTTGCAGAGGCCTGGGGCCGCCCTGGATCTCAGGAAGCTGTTCCGTGGCGGGATCGGCGGCTTGTGGCGGGTTACCCAACTTCTTGCCAGCATCTCCGTCATGGGCTGCCTGAGATGGCGGATCACCGGTTGTCTGCCCAGCTTCATCTCATTTGTTGGTCATGAACACCTGCTTGGCGGCTGCATTCTATTCTTCAAGTGCTTGCTGAGCTAACTCTGCCTCGATCCTTCTCATGGCGGCGTCATAGTGATCAGAATCATAGCCTTTGCTATCCCAGTCATCCGATTCACCACTTTCGTTAAGTGCATCTAGGATGGATTCACCTGGGCTATCTTCTCCATTGGAGGTAGATCCCGAAGTGATACCTGTGAAAGTGACAAGGCAGTACCGCGGTGTCTCTAACGCCAGATTGCTCATGGCGGATTCACAGCGATCTTCCACCACTTCCTCTACCTCTAGGGCGGGCTGGGTGGGGTTGTTTTTTAGATCCGATCTAGGTAACTTAGGAAGTTCTAGATCAGATGAGTCCTCCTCCGTATCCAGCTCAAAAGCGGTCCGTTTGGGGGTTTCGGCCATACCAATCCACCAGAAATTGGTTTTCGCAGCGGGGGTAGGGTTTGTCTCTCCAATGAAGATATGGATATCTCTGATTGGAACGACAGTGAATCGAGCGAGGTCTTCTCTAGACGGCACCCAGAGGTTATCCGCTGGGACTATGGGGAAGCCAGAATCGTAGAGGACACACCCGATGGTAACGGTGTCACCGATGCCTACGAAGGTGGATGTCGCCTGGATCCGCGCTATGCCCCACGGTGGGCGCCAACTGTCATGGTTTCGTCAATAGATCTGCCATAGGGGTAGGTGTATGGCGGTTTGTGGAAGGGGGTGAACACGGCGGAGCGATCCGGGATGGTGGTAGCACGAGTTTACCCAGCTTCAGAGCCCGCAACGGTGGTGAGACCCTACGTGCTGCTATAATTCACTATATGGCAACAAGTGCTCGATTACAATGATGAGGTTGGCTATTTTGCTATGCGATTGGCCGTAAGCCTAAGCTATTGAGTTGTGCCTCAAGGACTTCCCCACGCTGGCTTATAAAGGCGCCTGGCATGGGCTACATGATGGTACCGGAGCGGATACAAACTGGAGTCCTAGACTAAGTCCTATGCGTGTACTACAAGGCAACCCGCCATGGGCCTGTCTCCGGATCTGCCATAAGCTCCTGTGTCCAGTACCGCCATGGTATTTCCAGCAACTGGGCCACCCGGTAGGCAATCCGCCATACCACCCTGATGGGCCACCCGGGCTTGTTAGTTTAGGACTATGTCACTGGTATACCCATTTGGTATATCCCCAACAGCTGGTATGTATCCGTGTTTACGACGCAAAGAAAATCCTGGTGGACGCACTGGGTACCCTGAGAACCACTGGGATTCATTCTTTGTAAGTCCTAAATGCGGCAAAAGAATGGGTTTGACCGGTTTCCCGAATTCAAAACCAAGGGGATTGAATTTGAAGTAGGTGACAAGTATCTATTCTGGCAGTTAACTGGTCTCTTGATCCATCAGAGTTGTCAGGCTTGTTCATCAAAACCCCTTGCGAGATATTATAATGAAAATAAGTCAAAAGACCAAGTCGAAGATTTGAAGATATGAAGAAGTCAAGAGTTGATCAAGTCGAAGATTTAAATATTAGAGATTCAACCCGAATCTGCAATTCTGGTAGAATCTCAGGGGCTACTGACAAGGGTATAGATAATAGAGCCCGTCAGTTGAGTACCCCTGAGGCCCGTTAAGCTAGGCCCAATTGTAATACTAGTCGAAATACGAGTTCTTACCGTATGTCGATATTGTAATCTGTATCGGATCCTACCCGATCCTCGAGACCTGGCCACCTATATATAGGGGCCAGGAGAGGACGGCAAGGGAGAGATTGAAAGCAAGCCAGGTTCAACACCCATGTTTACTTTCGATACACACCTTGTTTGACTGTATTTACCTTCGAGTTCATCCAACGTCCCATCTCCCCGATCCTATGTCCTTCAACTAGGATGTTTGTTGAGTTAACCCTCGTCAACTGGTAACAACAGATACTATGCTTGGTCTTTGGCCTGGTTTCTGGTTTGATCCAATTCCTAGATACTTCACTTGGTTCTCTGGTTTGTGACCATCTACTGGATACTACACTTGGTTTTGGTCTCTATTGACACTTTGTGTTATGGTTCCTATCTAGCTTTGGTTTGCTATCTATTTCTGTCACCTTTCTTAACTATTTGTGACTACTTCCTTTGCCTTGCTTCAACACAAGGTTTAGGACCAGTTCCTAAACTAAAACTTGGATTCTAAATTTAAAAAGATGAAAATCCAACATTTGGATCTGTCAAGATCCTTTGCTTGATTTTTGTGTGCACGTTAAAGAAGATCAAGATAAGAAGAAGTAGTTCAGGATTTTTGTACTTTTTTTATTTTCTTTTCTTAGTTTGTACTAGGATTTGATGAAGATGTAATATTTTTCCTTTATTCATTGTACCTGATGTTGTAATAATATTGATATATGAAATAAAATTATTTTTACTACTACTGACAAGGGTATAGCTAATAGAACCCGTTATCTGTGTACCCCTGAAGCCCGTTAAGCCAGGTCCAGGCATAGTCATAGTTGAAATACGAGTTGATATCATATACGAATATTGTAATTTGTATTGAACCCGACCGGTTCCTTGAGACCTGGCCACCTATATATATAGGGGCCAGGAGAGGCCAGCCATGGGGAGATTGAGATTGATCTAAGTTCAACACCACACTTATTCTCGATACACTCCTTGTTTGACTGATCTTTACCTCTGAGTTCATCCGACGCCCTCTTTCCCCGATCCTAAGTCCTTCATCTAGGACATTTGTTGAGTTAACCCTCGTCAATTGGCACGGACCGTGGGGACTCTGGGCATTGGAATCATGAACTCGACGACTTTTTTGCTTCTAGCCAACAACAACTCGAAAGACGATGGAAACCAGATATCCTTCGGGACCATAGACTTCAAACTCCATCCACCAGCCCTTACACCCGTATTCACAAGCTTGGATCGGGAGATGGACCTGACGATCGGAAGCCTAAACTTTTGCGTCGGTTCCTTGGGTTCAATTCACTTCTTAGATCCAACAAAATCAGATCCGTCGGGAAAAAACTGTGACAATCGCAATATCAGAATCATCGGTAGGCTCATCCGGTGAGGCAAACTCACCGGCCAGCTTCGCAACAATGGAAAAAAGAGAAGAAAAAAAATCAAAGAACTCAACGAAATCATGGGAAACCTCGACTTAGGAGGAACAGTAGATCGATCAGATCTTAACCCAAAGGAGTTCACCACCCGAAGCGGCGGTGTCTCCAGCAATATACACAAAATATGCGTCATCATCACTGAAGTAGCAGAAGGAAGCGACAATGCAGACAATACAACAATCTACACATAAGGCGACAAATCAAGGAGCAACAGTAGAAAGGAGAAAGGGAAAATCCACATCTCCACCGGAGAATGGAGAATTATTATGCCAGCTATCAATCACGATATGGAGGTACCTACCAACTCAAGAAGAGAAGTCTTGATGGGGTATCAATATGCCCTGCATCAGCATAAAAAGAAGCCATGGGAGGAAAGAAACGAGCTCATGAGAAGTCAGGAAAACAATAGTGCATCAAGTGGATCATACTGGGATGAATACAGTGAAGCATCTGATTCCAGCAGAGAGAGGCATCGAGAGCCAAAGCACAATAGGAGGAAAACAACACGGGCAAGGAAAGAGGACCGTACGAGAAGTATAAGTGCACATCCATCAGATGAAGTTGAGGATTTCGTGCAAGAAACACCAGAAGCAGCACTAGTAGCAGCATAGGCGTATCTACTAACTACACAACCGGAACCCAGAGATCCAAGGGATCATATGCATCAAGCAGCCATAAAAAGTCTTGGATTAGTAGAAGATAGGTTTAGGAAGCACTCTCCAGAGAAGAAGTAGACATATTACAAAGATCAGGGAAAGAAAAGCAGAAAGTACCAATCCTCACAAAGCCAAACAAGCGACTCATCATGCGATGAAAAATGCAAGGCACGAACAGAGGATGCAAGGAATATTATAGCACAAACAAGAGTGAATAAAGCACGCTATGCATGGAAGAGAGAAAACTACAAGGATGACGAAAAGGAGATGAGCATGCTATGCTTTACCCGAAGGGTTCACAGAACACGAGTTCCCAAAGGATTTAAATTACCACACGATCAGCAGAAGTACGATGGGTTGCAAGAACCTAGGCTGTGGTTAACAGACTACCTTCAGGTAGTGCAAATACTCAGAGGAACAAGAGCAACAACGATGCAAGGTTTACAACTATACCTCACTGGCGCAACACGGTCTTGGTTAAGCACCTTACCCAATGACTCCATCAGAAGTTGGGGCGAACTAGAAAATCAATTCACAAGAAATTTTCGTTTGACATACAAATGTCTAGCGTCACTAGAAGAAGTCAAATCCTGCATGCAGAGAAATGGTGAAACTCTATGTTCATACATACAACGATGGAGTATAATAAAAAACTCCGCAGAAGACGTCTCCGACAAGCGGGCAGTAGATGCTTTTTTGGCTGGCCTTTGCCATTTGGATCTCGTGGTAGAATTAGGGAGAACAAGGTCCAAAATGGTGTCAGAATTAATAGAGACAGCAAGCAGATTCGCTAACGAAGAAGATGCTTACAACAATAAAAGGGCGCGTTCACCAGAAATTGATAGAGCAAGCAGGCCAAGGCGCAGGTCTCGCAACAAGGATGGCCGCATAAGACGCAACCAAGTAGCCACAGGATACAAAAGAAGAGACAAGGAAGGGAATGAGAGTAGAGAGTACCAAGACAAAAACAGCCGCACGTGAGATAAGCCGAAATATTCCGACCCATCGGCAGAAGACATTCTTCATGGACCTTGCCGCATCCACTATGCGTACCTTGATGGCTAGAGAATTTCCAATCATCCGATGAGAGACTGCAGGACATTCCTAAGATTACAAGATGCACTAGAGTTAAGCCAAGGAGCACATCGAGGAAACACAACCACATGTCAAGGAGATCAAGTGCAAAATGATGCAGGTCATCTAGGGTCAAAGGTGTACATATCTGCGATGATCCAGCCTGTCCCGAAATCCAAGAAGGAGTAGATAAGTATATCAAGGCAAGTAAACTTAGCAATATCATCACCACCAGCCACTATAGAATATCTGTGATGGTCCGACCAGCCAATCAGGTTCGGTAGAGCTGACCACCCAAGGAAAGTACCCAGGCCAGGACACGCACCAATGGTGTTGAAGGCACAAATAGGAGAATATGACATTGGACGAGTATTTAGGGATGCGGGCAGTGGCATAAACTTGTAACATCCCTAACTTTTCCAATTTTTGGAAAATCAAAAAAATTAAAATAAGTGCTTGTAATTGTTTGACTTGATTAAAAAATCACAAGAAATTAAAACTTTTTGAACTTAACTAAGGGTTACCTTAAACAATTTGAGATCAAATCAAAAACCCCAAAACCCCAATACTAAAATATCAAAGTTATTCATCAACCTTCTTTCAAACTATTTTTCATCAACCTTCTATTTTGAAAGATTATTCCAATCTTGAGGAATTATTTTGAGAAAATAAAATCTCTATTACCATTTTTGCTTTTATCCTATGCAAGCAATAATTGCAAAGGAAACAATTTACAAAAGAGAATTTATATCAAATGAAGCTGCTATGCCAAAAGCATGTTTTAAATAAAATTTCAAACACTATTTCTATAAATCTTATTCTCTAATTTTAAAAGGAATTATTTAAAACCCAAATTCTATTTGCATTATGCAAATAAAAGCCCTTAGCCAATTCATATAGTTTTTATAGAAGGTTGTTTTAATTATAAAAACATGTTTTATACTATCTTAAAATGTTAATTAGAATATTAGAAAATTTTAGAAACTAGTTTGAATTAATTTGAATAACAAATGCAAAAGATATAAAAGAAATAAGAAAACAGAAAAAGAAAAAGAAGAAAAGAAAAGAAAATGAGAAAAAGGCCCCAGGGAAGCCTTTCGGCCCAGTACTAGAAAAGGCCCACGGTCCACCCGGTATCCCGAAACGGTACACTCTCTTTCTCCCTCCCTCGCTGACATGTGGGGCCCACCTGCCAGGGCCACGTCATCGTCTTCCTCCTTGGACCAAAAATCTCGCCGGAGACACGCCCGAGCCCGCCGTTACTCCTCCCATTAATTCCATTCAATCCCCGCCTAATCAACGCTCCATCGCAGCTATAAAAAGCCCCGGCCGCCCTCCTCCATCTCCCATTCGTCCTCCTGCCCGAGACACCGCCAAGACCGAGGAATTCCTCGTCGGACCTCCGCGAGTCTGCGAGCATCGCCGGACGATTCCGACATCCTCAGTGAGACCTCGTTCCCCTCCTCTTCCCTATCCCCTCCACCTTGATCCTGCACACCTCCTCACGCCCTCGGTACATTTTGTTTCACAAAAAATCAAGCGCGGCATCATGAACCTGAAGCACACTGCCACCGTCGACGTCTCCAGCCGCCTCTCCACCGCTCGCCAGGAAGCAATCGGCGCCGCCGGTCAAACTTCTGAGCACATCTCGCCCAGCTGTATCTCGTCTCGTCCTCGCCGTCACCCAAGGAAGCCCAGAACATCGCCAGAGTTGACCTCCAGTGCGCAAGCTCGCTGGCGACGATGAAACCCTAGATCACCCCGGTGAGCACCTCTCCGCTTCAATCATGGCCATTGGATCCCGATCTAATGCGCCAGAATAAATCACTTACCCGAAGGGGTACCAAGCAATCTAGAGCGTTCAATCTTCTTTAGATCCAATGATCCACAACGCTGATCCCAACGAAAGGGTACGCGCCAATAAGAACACGCCGCGTGTCGGCTCCCGATTTAAACAGAGATTCAAATTAGATTTTGAAGTTAGATTTGAACCCAATTTTTAGAAAATCATATCTTTTGATCTGTAATTCGAAATTTAACAAATAATATACCATCGGAATCCTTGAGACTTGTAGAATCCAGTAGTACAATAAAACTTCATATTTTATGGGTTCAATTTGAATCTATTTTCGGAATTGAATCAAACCTTTTGTTAACTTGTTTAATTCATATCTTCTATTCTGTCTATCCAAAAATTACAAATTTGTAGTCTCTGGAATCCTCTAATCATGTAGAACATCATAGGATCAAGAAAATCCAAATTTGATATGTGCACACACTTTGTGCATTCAAATCTATTCAAATCACTAATTTGAACATAATTTGATTTCTAGAATTAATTTTAGTGACCTTGTATTACTACAAGCTATCTAGTAGCATCACTCCCATAATTTCTTGAACCACTTCACAATTATTCAAATTCTAATATGAGAATTTGAGTAGTTCCTACATAGATTAATTCTATTTCTTTTCCATTTAATGATACCTTCTGCCTTAGTAAACCCTATGTTCATACCTAGTTTTTAAATATCATCCTTAGACCACCTTGATCCATGTCTTGTTCATCTAAATATATTTTGTCTAATTCATATATATATTCAAATTGCAATTGTGCTACTTGAGTAGAATATGAATTCATCTCAAACCTAGATTTTGTTAATGTGGTGTTGTTATAACCCGTACCATAGTATGTGCTATACACCATGTTGATCAATGAACCAGTTGAGCCATGTCCTCAAATATCCATCATTCATATCCAATCCAATGCCTACTTAGTTTTGTTCACATGTATTGAACTATTCAACTTGCAAATGTGCTAATTGACTAGTTCAAGCATTCTTAAAACCTAGCCTAGTGCCTAATTGCAATAGATGCTATTTAAGAGTAATTGTTGTCACATTTACTCAATAGTGTAGTAGTTGCACTAATTGACTCTTGTGTAATTTATTTCACATGAGCTATTCCAAAACTCATTTATGCTTTAATAAAGCATAAAAACTTCATCAATTATATTTTTGCCTAGTCCAATTATTTCTCCAATCATATTGATCTTTCCCAACTAAGCTCTCAAATTCTTATCTCACAAATCATGATCCTTTGCCATATCTTTCTTGTCATAACATCTCAATAAATCTAAATTGTTAAACAAACACTTTTCAATTGTTTGATTTGTTCAATTGTGTTTGTATGGTGTGTTTATGTTATGTTATTTTATGCTATAGCTTGTGTGAAGAGCTACGTGCTTAGTTGAGAGAAGTGAAACGACATGATCTTCAAAAAGGCAAGTGACAGACATGTCCTTTTACCCATTTTCTTTACTATATGCATTAGTGTATTCACTACTTGTAGTATGCATGATAGGTGGTGTTTTCAAAGAAAAAGAGTTGCTTTGCTAGATCCTAGTAGTGTTTATCTATCCCTTAAACCCTACCTGTTAGGATGCTAAATACTTTGAAAAATATTGATGCCATGCTATGATCACTTGTTAAAAGTGTTTTGTGAACAAATTAAGAACTTCAACTAAATTGAAACACCTGGGTGGATTGGTTTGATGATTGATACGTCTCCAACGTATCTATAATTTTTGATGCTCCATGCTTGTTTTTACACCATTTGCCTATTGTTTTGTTACACTTCGTGGCACTTTTATGCATTTTCTGGAACTAACCTATTAACAAGTTGCCACTGTGCCAGTTTCCTATTTTCTGCTATTTTTGTGTTTTAGAAGTGATACACAGAAAATATTCTCGGAATTGGATGAAACAAGTTTCTGAAGTCTTATTTTACCCGGAAGCTTCCAGAGATCCAAAGGATAGTAGGAGGGGGGCCACTAGGGCCCCACATGCAGGGGTGGCGCGGCCAGCCCCCTGGCCACGCGGGCCCCACATGAGGGCGCCTGGCTCCTCCTCTGACATCACCCCTTTGCCTATAAAGTTCCCCCGACGGAAAAAAACCTAAGTACCCGATCAGTTTTCCAGAACACATCGTGATCCGCCGCCGCCGTTGACCCGAAGATCGGGAGGGTCCAGAAGATCTTCCCGGCACCCTGCCGGAGAGGGGAATCGCCACCGGAGGTCTTCTTCATCGCCATGCTTGCCTCCGGAGCGATGAGTGAGTAGTCTACCTTGGACTACGGGTCCATAGCAGTAGCTAGATGGTTGTCTTCTCCACCATGTGCTTCATGTTTAGATCTCATGAGCTGCCCTACATGATTGAGATCACCGTTTTGTAATTCTACATGTTTGGTTTGTTGGGATCCGATGAATATTGGTGTTTTTGATTGAGTTGCTATACTAAATATTATCTTTGGTTATCTCTATGTTGTTTATGATCTTGCATGCTCTCCGTTGTTAGTAGCTATCTTGGCTGAGTAGTTGCTAGTGACTCCAAGAGGGGGTATTTATGCTCGATAGTGGGTTCATGCCTCTATTTCACCTGGGGGAGTGATAGAAACCTCTAAGGTGGTAGATGTGCTATTGATACTAGGGAGAAAACAACATTCATATGCTCAAGGGCATATGCTTTGTTTACATTACACACTTTGCTTAATGCAGTTATCTGTTGTTCACAACTTAATACTCATGGGGTGTTCGGATTGATATCCCCGGGAGTGGATTATTAGTCATAGATGCAGTTGGATGGCGGTCTATGTATTTTGTTGTAATGCCCAGAGTAAATCTCATAGTGATCTTCTCGACATATCACGTTTATCTTTATTCTATCAATTGCCCAACTGTAATTTGTTTACCCAGCATGTGTTATTTATTTATGGAGAGACACCACTAGTGAACTGTGGACCCCGGTCCTATTTCTATCATATTGCTATCAGCTGTTTACTTTACTCGTACTGTTTACTTTCTTGCACTGTTTACTTTATTCGCATATTTTACTGTTTTCCACTCGATACACTCATAACCTTTGTTTCAAGCAAACCGGTGAGATTGACAACCTCATCGTAAGTTGGGAGCAAAGTATTTGTTTGTGTGTGTGCAGGTTCCGCGTTGCTACTGGCCGAAGATGAGTCAACAAGTATCGTTAACGGCGCCCTTGTTGGCGTGTTATTAAGCCAGTCTGCATCACCTTCAATCGTTTGTCTCTCCTCTCCAAGAACAATAAATCTTGGTTTCTTAACTGAGGGAAAACTAGCTGCTATACTCATCACACCTTCCTCTTGGGGTTCCCAATGGGCTGGTCATTCACCATGCACAAGGACCGTCTGCTACATGCCAGCAGCTTCTTTTCTGGCGCCGTTGCCGGGGAACGAAGAAGAATAATCTCCCTCATCAACTGGGCGCCATCAAACGCAGCAGCTTCTTTTCTGGCACCATTGCCGGGGAGGAAGTAGAAGACTTCTGCGAGGGGAGTTTTTGCACGCACATTCTTTACTTTGTTATTGCTTTGCTTTACTTTATTTATTTTATTTGCATTGCCTTATATCAAAAACCCAAAAAAATTAGAATCCTTGGTAGTTGTTTTTACTTATCTGCTTTTAGTTTTGTTACAATGAGTAATCCTGAAGTAGAAGTTCATAGTTTCAAGCAACAAGGAGGAGAAAGTTTAAAAGATGCTTGGTATCGTATTAACAATGCTCATCTTAGGTGTACCAAAAAGCACTCTACCACAATCCTCCTTAGGAATTTTTATGTTGTTATATCTAGTTGGAATAGGTATGTTCTTGATACTCTTACAGGAGGTAATTTTTTGGGTACTCCCGCTGGAGACGCATGCACTATAATTGAAAGTTTAGTGGGAATACTGATACATCTCCAACGTATCTATAATTTTTGATGCTCCATGCTTGTTTTTACACCATTTGCATATTGTTTCGTTACACTTCGTGGCACTTTTATGCATTTTCCGGAACTAACCTATTAACAAGTTGCCACAGTGCCAGTTTCCTATTTTCTGCTATTTTTGTGTTTCAGAAGTGATACACAGGAAATATTCTCAGAATCGGACGAAACAAGTTCCTGAAGTCCTATTTTACCCGGAAGCTTCCAGAGATCCAAAGGAGAGACAGAGAGGGGCCACCAGGGCCCCACACACAGGGCCGGCGTGGCCTAGCCCTTGGCCGCGCCACCCCTGTGTGAGGGAGCCTGGCTCCACCTCTGACATCGCCCCTTCGCCTATAAAGACCCCCCGACGGAAAAAACCTAAGTACCCGATCAGATTTCTAGAATACATCGCGATCCGCCACCGCCATCGACTCGAAGATCGGGAGGGTCCAGAAGCTCTTCCCGGCACCCTGCCGGAGAGGGGAATCGCCACCGGAGGTCTTCTTCATCGCCATGCTTGCCTCCGGAGCGATGAGTGAGTAGTCTACCTTGGACTATGGGTCCATAGCAGTAGCTAGATGGTTGTTTTCTCCACCATGTGCTTCATGTTTAGATCTCATGAGCTGCCCTACATGATTGAGATCACCGTTATGTAATTCTATGATGTTGGTTTGTTGGGATCCGATGAATATTGGTGTTTATGATTAAGTTGCTGTACTGAATTATATCTTTTGTTATCTCTATGTTGTTTATGATCTTGCATGCTCTCCGTTGTTAGTAGCTATCTTGGCCGAGTAGTTGCTAGTGACTCCAAGAGGGGGTATTTATGCTCGATAGTGGGTTCATGCCTCTATTTCACCTGGGGGAGTGACAGAAACCTCTAAGGTGGTAGATGTGCTGTTGCTACTAGGGAGAAAACAACATTCATATGCTCAAGGGCATATGCTTTGTTTACATTACACACTTTGCTTAATACAATTATCTGTTGTTCGCAACTTAATACTGTTGGGGTGTTCGGATTGATATCCCCGAGGGTGGATTATTAGTCGTAGATGCAGTTGGATGGCGGTCTATGTATTTTGTTGTAATGCCCAGAGTAAATCTCATAGTGATCTTCTTGACATATCACGTTTATCTTTATTCTATCAATTGCCCAACTGTAATTTGTTTACCCAGCATATTATTTTATCTATGGAGAGACACCACTAGTGAACTGTGGACCCCGGTCCTTTTTCCATCATATTGCTTTCACCTGTTTACTTTCTTGCACTGTTTACTTTACTCGCATACTATCACTGTTTTCCACTCGATACACTCATAACCTTTGTTTCAAGCAAACCGGTGAGATTGACAACCTCATCGCAAGTTGGGAGCAAAGTATTTGTTTGTGTGTGTGCAGGTTCCGCATCACCTTCAGTCATTTGTCTCTCCTCTCCTGATCGATATTAAACCTTGGTTTCTTAACTGAGGGAAAACTAGCTGCTATACTCATCATACCTTCCTCTTGGGGTTCCCAACGGGCTGGTCATTCACCACGCACAAGGACTGTCTGCTACACGTCAACTTGGCACCATCAAATGTAGCAAATACCACCTATACATGTTGCTAAAACTGAGACCACCTTGGAGGAGGTGGTAGAAAAGCTCAGCTCTTTAGAGAAAAGTTTGCCAAGTATCCTAGAAAATGCTAGCCGCGTTAGTGAATTAGTAGAAAACATTGGTAAGAGAATTACCATTTTAGAGGCTAG
The DNA here is from genome assembly GCA_007115705.1 of Dactylis glomerata. Classification (NCBI taxonomy): domain Eukaryota; kingdom Viridiplantae; phylum Streptophyta; class Magnoliopsida; order Poales; family Poaceae; genus Dactylis; species Dactylis glomerata. The sequence continues at coordinate 2,263,289 of QXEO01000492.1, forward strand.
CACTACTCATGACAATCAAAACTTAAGGATTGGTAAACTAGAGGAGTCTATGGAAACTCTTAGCTTAATCTTCTCTTCTCTTAAATTTAAGAAAGAGAAAGTGTTTGTTGGAAAAGCGCAAAAATTTATGTATGTTCCCAAGGTTTCTGCACTTAAATCTCAACATGTTCTTAAAATTGGTAAGACTCTTAGTTCCACTAAGGGTGACTTGCAGGTTGAATCATCTTCGGGAACCTTCAAAGAGCCTACTGAGGTAACTAGCACTTCATCTATCGATATTACATGATTCGCAATTTTCTACGCCTAGCTCAAAGGCGTTAAAGAAAAGCACTCTTGGGAGATAACCCAATGTTTTTTTAGTACTTTTTCTTTTATTTGAGTCTTGGAAGTCATTACTACTGTAATGACCGCTCCTTATCTTGTTTATCTCGTTTTTGTGCCAAGAGAAGCCTCTAATTTGAGCGAGGTAAAGATTTGGGGATGTTGCTGTCCTGAAACTATTTTTGGTGTTGCACTGTAAAAATTTGTATAAATTCTCTGTTTATCTTTTGGACCTGCGATTTCTTGTGCATATGCCCCAGGTTATATCCAAACTTTTGTTAGTTTAACACTTTTTGATTTGAGCAACAGAAAACCCTTCAAAAATTCGACCTTTGTCAGCTGTTCAGTTTTGACAGATTTCTGCCAATATTTGTGTTTGCCACTTTATCGCTTTCTTTTGAGTTCTTTTGATCACGGAACTGTTGGGGAAGTTGCTACAGTAGTATTTGCATTTTATGTGGTGGTTTTGGGTTGAAACCTGAAGCAAAAAGAGGTTGATTATATTTTATGCTTACACTAATGTTGCTAATAGAATTGTGTTTAGTTTTGTATGAAGGAAGTTTTCAAGTGTAGGGATTGGAGAATGATGAGATGAGTTGAAGAATGGACAAAAGTTCAAGCTTGGGGATGCCCATGCATCACCCCAAGAAATATCCAAGAAGTACAAGCATCAAAGCTTGGGGATGCCCCCGAGGCACCCCTTCTTCATCGGCAAAAATTAGGTCACCTTTCAAGACACTATATTTTTATTACTTCATGCACTATGTGTTTTTCTTAGAGTGTCAGTTGTTTTTGTTTTCTTAGTTGGTTTAGTTTTTTTGTTTGCTGCAATAAATGGTTGGACCCCAACAAATTTCTTTTGGAGGAGATGTACTCGTTTTCATTTGCAAAGAACGCTCTAGTTTTCACTCTTATTAAAAATCGAGTGTTCTTCTTTTTCTGCTGCTGCTTTTGGTTTTCGTTTTTGCCTTGATTTGTGTTTAGACCTTGTCATATCTTTTCATCAAGGTGTATTTTTGCCTCTGATCTTTACTAGTTTTCATCAAAAGAGGTATTTATAAAAATTTCAAATGGTGTTGGAAAAGAGAAAAAGCTTTGTGCAAAATAGTGGTACAAGAAGGAGCTTGTGTAGACTGCGGCTTAGGCTTTTTCATGTCATGCTTGATGTCTTTTTGATAGTATGCTTAGTGGTTTTGCTGTAGCATGACTTATCTCAAATAACTGAGATTGCTTAATGAGCCTTTGAAAAAAATCATGCGTTGTTTTTATTGTATGGAAGCATTATTTTGGTTTTCTCCTTGATGCTTTATTTGGGTTGACTTGGCGCATGCTCACACATGTTAGACTCTTACAAAGTCACCAATAGCCTTCATGATCATTTAGTTTTTGACTTTTGATGCCATCTTATGCTTCTTTTAATGTCGCTTTGTCGCTTTGCATGATTATGACCATTATTGCTCTCTTAGTTGGTCGCTCCCAGTCTTTTGCTAGCCCTCACCTTGTACTGAGTATGAGCTCTACTCGTGCATCCAACTCCTAAAATCCAAAGTTTTCCAAAGTGTCCACCATACATACCTACTAGCAATTGCTATTCCAAGTAAATTTGACTTGCTTTTATTTTCTCTTCAAATTCAACTCTTACCAGTGTTATGCGAAATTCGGTCAGTAAAGCTCTCATGAACTGGAAGGCACACTTTACTTTTTCCTATTCTTAAAAATTTGACATTGTGGTCTCTTATGTTGAGTTGTTATGCTTGCAAGTTGAAAATTGGATTCTAGCCCATCCATGCCGTCATGGGGCAAGCTTTCAACATTGCACTTCTTAATTGAGTTGATATCGTGATCTTTTGTTTATGGATGCCCGCGGTGTGAAATGAATTGGGAATCTTGTGGGGATCATGGAGTTTGTATATGTGTTAGGGAAATGCCGGGCCGCCAATCTAAGCCATGCATAATTCATGGTGGAAATTTGCAGCATACCCATGGTGAACATATGACGATGCATCTCACAATAAAAAGCTAAACAAAAGGCAAATAAAAGAGATGTCGAGGTGTTCATTGTCTGCTTGTCCTGTCATTTTGGTGTGGGCTTGTTCCATGTCATCGGGCACGGAGGTACCCCATTGGTGGTTCTCAATGATATGCATATACTTACAATGACAAGAGCCTTGCTTGGGACTCTAAGTAAAGTAGCATGAAGTTTGGGTACTCGTATTCACGGGGCACGAGGTCTTCAACTTATGATTTGTCAAGCATATGCATCATAATTGTTCTCGCATTAACTTTAACCATTCAAGATGCTTATGATGGGGGCAATGAGAGCTCAAAGCCGGTAAGTACCATAATTTTTGAAGGTTATAAAACTTGCAATCACTGCTTCCCTCCGCGAAGGGCCTTTCTTCTACTTTTATGTTGAGTCACCACCTTCTTTCTTTATGCACCATTAAGAGAGCATAGTTGTCATTCTTAGTGTGATATGCATTGTCCCAAAGTTCATTGATTGATTCATGATGATTGGTTTCACTTATTCTTAAATTATTTGTATCTAGTCGCCCTCTTAAACTTGAAGGTGTCCTATGCATTTATGTTTTGCTCTCTTTGAAGGACAAGCTGAAAACCAATTGTATGTTTTTCCTTATGATTTGAACACACGTTTGACTTTCATTGTTTTATTTTCATGATCTTTTGTTTGTGTTCATTTGCATGTTTACAACATGGTTGCTAAGTTTCTTATTGTCAAGATTATATCTTCATGCCCATGTTTTAAGTTCTTATGATCCCAGCTCACAAATGCTTACATAGATGATCAAGATTGTGTAGGTGCATGTCACCTCAAAAATTATTCTTTTGTTATCACTTACCTACTCGAGGACGAGCAGGAGTTAAGCTTGGGGATGCTTGATATGTCTCCAACGTATCTATAATTTTTGATGCTCCATGCTTGTTTTTACACCATTTGCCTATTGTTTCGTTACACTTCGTGGCACTTTTATGCATTTTCCGGAACTAACCTATTAACAAGTTGCCACAGTGCCAGTTTCCTATTTTCTGCTGTTTTTGTGTTTCAGAAGTGATACATAGGAAATATTCTCGGAATTGGATGAAACAAGTTCCTGAAGTCTTATTTTACCCGGAAGCTTCCAGAGATCCGAAGGAGAGTAGGAGGGGGGCCACCAGGGCCCCACACGCTGGGGTGGCGCGGCCAGCCCCCTGGCCGTGTGGGCCCCGGGTGAGGGCGCCTGGCTCCTCCTCTGACATCGCGATCCGCCGCCGCCGTCGACCCAAAGATCGGGAGGGTCCAGAAGCTCTTCCCGGCACCCTGCCAGAGAGGGGAATCACCACCGGATGTCTTCTTCATCGCCATGCTTGCCTCCGGAGCGATGAGTGAGCAGTCTACCTTGGACTATGGGTCCATAGCAGTAGCTAGATGGTTGTCTTCTCCACCATGTGCTTCATGTTTAGATCACATGAGCTGCCCTACATGATTGAGATCACCGTTATGTAATTCTACATGTTTGGTTTGTTGGGATCCGATGAATATTGGTTTTTATGATTGAGTTGCTGTACTAAATATTATCTTTTGTTATCTCTATGTTGTTTATGATCTTGCATGCTCTCCGTTGTTAGTAGCTATCTTGGCCGAGTAGTTGCTAGTGACTCCAAGAGGGGGTATTTATGCTCGATAGTGGGTTCATGCCTCTATTTCACCTGGGGGAGTGACAGAAACCTCTAAGGTGGTAGATGTGCTGTTGCTACTAGGGAGAAAACAACATTCATATGCTCAAGGGCATATTGTTTGTTTACATTACACACTTTGCTTAATGCAGTTATCTGTTGTTCGCAACTTAATACTCATGGGGTGTTCGAATTGATATCCCCGGGAGTGGATTATTAGTCATAGATGCAGTTGGATGGCGGTCTATGTATTTTGTTGTAATGCCCAGAGTAAATCTCATAGTGATCTTCTCGACATATCACATTTATCTTTATTCTATCAATTGCCCAACTGTAATTTGTTTACCCAGCATGTGTTACTTATTTATGGAGAGACACCACTAGTGAACTGTGGACCCCGGTCCTATTTCCATCATATTGCTATCACCTGTTTACTTTACTCGTACTATTTACTTTCTTGCACTATTTACTTTATTCACATATTTTACTGTTTTCCACTCGATACACTCGTAACCTTTGTTTCAAGCAAACCGGTGAGATTGACAACCTCATCGTAAGTTGGGAGCAAAGTATTTGTTTGTGTGTGTGCAGGTTCCGCGTTGCTACTGGCCAAAGACGAGTCAACAAGTATCGTTAACAGCGCCCTTGTTGGAGTGTTATTAAGCTAGTCTGCATCACCTTCAGTCGTTTGTCTCTCCTCTCCAAGAATGATATACCTTGGTTTCTTAACTGAGGGAAAACTAGCTGCTATACTCATCACACCTTCCTCTTGGGGTTCCCAACGGGCTGGTCATTCACCACGCACAAGGACCGTCTGCTACATGCCAGCAGCTTCTTTTCTAGTGCCATTGCCGGGGAACGAAGAAGAATAATCTCCCTCATCAACTGGGCGCCATCAAACGCAGCAATGATGGAGGTGATGTTGAGTGGCTACCCAGGGCTACACTCCTGGCTTCAACCCAGGATTTGTGTAGTTGTTGCCTGGGCGCTCACTTGTGGATTGCCACCCAAGAATAAAGAGGTTACCATGTCTTCCATGCTTAGAGTACTTCCAATGCAGCCTTATGACAATATGGGCTCTGTCTTGACTGATTAGATGTGAGGGTGCAACTTGTGTGCAAGAAGATGGCTGGTAGTTGAATTGTAGGTTGGGAATGGATCTTGCCAGTTGGTTGCTCTCTCCTTCTAAAAGGTCTCGTCTCATTTTATGTATGGGCGTAAAATGAGTCTTAAGGTGAAAGTGCACAACCCCTGCAGGGTGTCAAACTAATCGATTAGCCATGTCCCCGGTCATGGACAATTTGAGTCTCGAGACATGGAATGTACGGAAGAATCTCATCACCATTTCTGAATGATTAAAATTTGTCTAGAAACCCCTAGGTAGGGGCTAAGGACCATGCACTCCGAGGGGTGGTGGTTTCTGATGTTCCAACTTTGTTGAGTTTTGCCCAGAACTACATATCGGCCAGTATGTAGTGTATGGGGGTTGTCTTGACCCTTATAAACTAATTTTTTTGAAAGAAAGTGTTGAAAAGGATTTTAGGATAAAATTGGCTATATGCAAATCAGCTTATGAGATCCACCAGCCAAATATCATGTAGTTAGTTCTTTCACAACAGCCACCAAATATGTGTCATTTACCAGTACATCATTGTACTGACCCCCATTTGTGGGGCTGCATATTCAAATGTGCAGGTTTTCAGGTAAGGATTATTTTAGTAGGATCTCGAGACTACATTCCAACATGTCTGCCTGTGGCACGTGATGAAGATGGAGGCTCATTGCCACTTGTTTGTCTGTTGTGTACCTGTAAGGTTTGAATATTTATGTATCTGGATCCGCGTTGTAATCTTGATACTATGCAATGAATACTATATTTTGTCTGTGGTGCTATCAGTGATCCAGGGAATAGACTTGACACAGGTGTTTCACCTTAATCCAAAGGTGGGGTGTTACAGAATGGTATCAGAGCATAGTGTTGCCTATAGGATCGAGACCCTAGGTTTGGAATTAGAAACAGGAGGACCCTAGGATTAAAAAAAAATTCATCTTGGTTCTGTTTACAAAAAAAGTTTGCATTTTGAACTCCTTGTATTCTCTCCTACTTCCTCTTCAAATGTTTCTTTTGCTATAGATGACCCTACCCTAAAATCATCAACAAAGGATAGAAGGTCACAATGTGCCAGAAGTGTGAGGCTGGTGCTCCATATATTTCCCTTGACTCAATGTGAAGGACTACGTTGAAGGCCAAAAGAAGAACTTGGAGAAAGACTCAAATGCAACTTGTACAACACGAGAAGATGAATCAAGAAGTAGAGAAGAAACTTGAAGTACACAAGCAAGTAATAGACAAGACCACCAATAATTCTAGTTATAGAACCAATGATATTGTGATAATCTAATGATCATACCAAATTGGGATATGACCATACTAGATTATTAGTATTTGACCTAGTTTACTTGATGTGATAAATGTTTGTTAGATGTTGTTTGAAAGATGAATTGCCTTGATCTGCTGTATTTGGGTAGGAATCTTTTTTAGATCCCTTCTATCTAAACTCATCTATGCTAAGACCTAAACCTACCCTAAACCTCAAACAGATGCATACTCAACCGCAAGACAATCCCAACAACCCTCAGTTGGAGATAGCAATGCAACAGTTGGTTGAAGCTCACACGGGAATGATGCGGATGTTGAATCAGAATATGGTTAATCACGATAGCAAGGAGTTACCTCCAGGAGTGCAGCAAGTACTGGATGATCATTCACGAATAGTACAAATGAGGTCCCAGATTGTGGCTAGTACCAATAATAGCCTGCCACAAGATGATCATGGTGGAAAGCCAACCAAAGTAGATGTGGAGATGATACGGCAAGCTTGTAAGAGATGTGGAGAAATAGGACACATCTCTAAGGACTGTCATGAAGAGTGTCCTTACTGTGATACGAGTCACCCAATTGGAGAATGTCCCATGAGCCAAGTTACATTATTTCCTATGTGAAGGAACCAATCATGTTCCTGCTGAATGTAAGTTTTATTCCACGGTGCAACGAATGAATCAACAAGCCAAGGATAGAATGAGCCAACTGCTAAGAAAGACCCCTGAAGATGGAAGTCCCAAGATGAAAGTGGACTTGAAAGTCATGGAAACAACACACAACCCTACCACCAAGTGTTGCTACTCATGTGAAGAAGAAGGGCACTTGTCTAGAAATTGCTCGAGGAAACGAGAAAGTTTTCCCACAGCTATAGTGGAATATGGAGAAAATGAAGTAAGAGATCTCCTAGCCCTATACATACCCAAAAAGAAGAAGAAGATGATAAAGAAGAAAGACAATAGCAAGGTGCTATGTTTCAATTGTAAGGAACCCGGACATTACGCAAAGGAATGTCTGGAAGAGGGTAACAAAGTAAACGGACCAGATGGTGTTAAGAAGAACCTCAACCATATCACTTGTTACACATGCAAGTAACAAGGACACTATTTGTATCAATGCACAGAGGAAAGCTCTTCAAGATCTCAGTGAACTGGGATAACAGAAGGATGCCACAAATACAAGGTGAAGACAAAACAAAGTGTGGCCAAATTTAGAAGTATTTATATTCGGTTACTACTTGTAATAAATGAAGAATATACATGTAATGCCAACGAGTGACTTTATTGTATGGATGTTAATTCCCCTAGAAATAGCAAGCTAAAGAATATGCAACTCAAGAGTTAACGCCATACGACCGAGTTTGCGCAAAACCCTAGCTAAGGAACGATAGATTGTTTTCAAAAAAAAATTAGATTTGGATCATTGACTTCCTTTCAAGAAAATTTTGTCAAACTGGTGAGGTAGACCAAGAGCTAGAATGCGAGATGAACCAAACCAAATGCAAGGCAATGATTGGGTGCGACATGGATTGGCCCCCATGATGACTACTCATATTGTTCGCTATTGTTATGAGGAATGGTAAGTCTTGAGAGACATACCTACAAGAGAGACATCATCGATAAGCTTGAACCATAGAATGGTAGATACAATATGTCCCTATGTTAGGCAAGTGTGCCAAAACATTTTAACCTATGGTGAGGATTTACCCAATTGGAATCTTGAAAATACCCATTTTATGAAACTGCTTTCCTACCCATGAGAGCTTCGTTATATCCCTTTTCTTGCAAAGGAGTTCATCTTCGAGATATGATCAAGTTGTCCAGCGTCTTCCAATGACTATGAAGATGGTTGTGAAAGGAATTCTTAAGGACCATCTGGTACTAGTGGCAGATAGCATGATGAGCACCGGTATCAAGAAAAGATTCAACAATGCTAGTTATAAGGCGACCTTCCGTCCCTTAAAGGTGCAAGTATCTCTTACAGAGTCCACCTTGTTTACCCCTATGAAATGCATGAGAAGACAGCAGAGAAATGCCATCCTAATCCTTTGGGATGTGTGGTCTCATCATGTTCATGGGGCAAGCATGCAGTACTTGGCACTGGGTCATCTTTTGAGATTCTGCAATGAAAATCAGCTAAAAAGCAACAAGGAGTTTGACGATGATCTATATGATTTCCTGGCCTTGGTGAGGACCAACCAAGAAAAGGCTAGATACACATTCTTGGAAGATGTGGACTACCTTATTGGTGACGACGCAATGGATGATATCTGCTTATCACAAGAATTGGATGGAACCCTTGGTATGCCCACTTTTGAACATAGTATTGATCATCAAAATTTCTGAGAAGGGCGGTTCTGGGAAAATAGCACAACAGTGAATGCAAGCTGGGAACAAAATGCAAGTGCCTAAGGAAGCATCAAGATACCAACAAGAGGAATTTTCTTTTAAGGGTGGTAGCACCCTAGTTCCATTAGAATCAATAAACTTTTTAGCCTTTCTCCAATCTCGGGGACGAGATTTCTTTTAAGGGTGGTAGTCTGTAACATCCCTGACTTTTCCAATTTTTGGAAAATCAAAAAAATTAAAATAAGTGCTTGTAATTGTTTGACTTGATTGAAAAATCACAAGAAATTAAAACTTTTTGAACTTAACTAAGGGTTACCTTAAACAATTTGAGATCAAATCAAAAACCCCAAAACCCCAATACTAAAATATCAAAGTTATTCCCATATCTCATCTACTTCAACATTTATTTATCAAACTCCTTCTTTCAAACTATTTTTCATCAACCTTCTGTTTTGAAAGATTATTCTCATCTTGAGGAATTATTTTGAGAAAATAAAATCTCTATTACCATTTTTGCTTTTATCCTATGCAAGCAATAATTGCAAAGGAAGCAATTTACAAAAGAGAATTTATATCAAATAAAGTTGCTATGCCAAAAGCATGTTTTAAATAAAATTTCAAACACTATTTCTATAAAGCTTATTCTCTAATTTTAAAAGGAATTATTTAAAACCCAAATTCTATTTGCATTATGCAAATAAAAGCCCTTGGCCAATTCATATAGTTTTTATAGAAGGTTGTTTTAATTATAAAAACATGTTTTATACTATCTTAAAATGTTAATTAGAATATTAGAAAATTTCAGAAACTAGTTTGAATCAATTTGAATAACAAATGCAAAAGATATAAAAGAAATAAGAAAAAAGAAAAAGAAAAAGAAGAAAAGAAAAGAAAATGAGAAAAAGGCCCCGGGGAAGCCTTTTGGCCCAGTACCAGAAAAGGCCCACGGTCCACCCGGTATCCCGAAATGGTACACTCTCTTTCTCCCTCCCTCGCTGACATGTGGGGCCCACCTGCTAGGTCCACATCATCGTCTTCCTCCTTGGACCGAAAATCTCGCCGGAGACACGCCCGAGCCCGCCGTTACTCCTCCCATTAATTCCATTCAATCCCCGCCTAATCAATGATCCATCGCGGCTATAAAAAGCCCCGGCCGCCCTGTTCCATCTCCCTTTCGTCCTCCTGCCCGAGATGCCGCCAAGACCGAGGAATTCCTCGTCGGACCTCCGTGAGTCTGCGAGCGTCGCCGGATGATTCCGATGTCCTCAGTGAGACCCCATTCCCCTCCTCTTCCCTAGCCCCTCCACCTTGATCCTGCACACCTCCTCACACCCTCGGTACATTTTGTTTTGCAGAAAATTGAGCATGGCATCGTGAACCCGAAGCACACTGCCGCCGTCGATGTCTCCAGCCACCTCTCCACCGCTCACCAGGAAGCAATCGGCGCCACCGGTCAAACTTCTAAGCACGTCTCGCCCAGCCGCATCTCGTCCCATCCTCGCCATCACCCAAGGAAGCCCAGAATGTCGCCGGAGTTGACCTCCAGTGTGCAAGCTCGCCGGCGATGACGAAACCCTAGATCACTCCGGTGAGCACCTCTCTGCTTCAATCACGGCCGTTGGATCCCGATCTAATGCGCCAGAATAAATCACTTACCCGAAGGGGTACCAAGCAATCTGGAGTGTTCAATCTTCTTTAGATCCAACGATCCACAACGCTGATCCCAACGAAAGGGTACGCGCCAATAAGAACACGCCGCGTGTCGGCTCCCAATTTAAACAGAGATTCAAATTAGATTTTGAAGTCAGATTTGAACCCAATCTTTAGAAAATCATATCTTTTGATCTGTAATTCGAAATTTAACAAATAATATACCATTGGAATCCTTGAGACTTGTAGAATCCAGTAGTACAATAAAACTTCATATTTTATGGGTTCAATTTGAATCTCTTTTCAGAATTGAATCAAACCTTCTGTTAACTTGTTTAATTCATATCTTCTATTCCGTCTATCCAAAAATTACAAATTTGTAGTCTCTAGAATCCTCTAATCATGTAGAACATCATAGGATCAAGAAAATCCAAATTTGATATGTGCACACACTTTGTGCATTCAAATCTATTCAAATCACTAATTTGAACATAATTTGATTTCTATAATTAATTTTAGAGTGATTCCAATTGCAGTGACCTTGTATTACTACAAGCTATCCAGTAGCATCACTCCCATAATTTCTTCAACCACTTCACAATTATTCAAATTCTAATATGAGAATTTGAGTAGTTCCTACATAGATTAATTCTATTTCTTTTCCATTTAATGTTACCTTCTGCCTTAGTAAACCCTATGTTTATACCTAGTTTTTAAATATCATCCTTAGACCACCTTGATCCATGTCTTGTTCATCTAAACGTATTTTGTCTAATTCATATATATATTCAAATTGCAATTGTGCTACTTGAGTAGAATATGAATTCTTCTCAAACCTAGATTTTGTTAGGGATTTCTATTTTTGTGCCCTCGGGTCCTTAGTTATACTCAGTTTTCCCCAGCTCCTTAGTTTTTCCTCAGTTTTCTCCAAGCCTTTGTCTAAAACCCTCACAAGGAGCTCGGACAGGAGGATTTCCTTTTAGTTGACCGTTCCATCATGACGTGTGGGGCTGCATCGTGTGGGGCCGCGTCACGTGGGGCTGGTAGAACGGGACCGCGTGGGACAGGACGAGACCGTGTTTGGTTGTACGTGAGAGCTCGGTTCTGTCTCTCTCGGCCCAAATTGGCATTTTTCAGAGCGCCTTTTTCCCCTCTCTCTCTGTAACAGTTCTCTCTATTTTCACCAAATTAGTATCAAATCTAGAGAAGCTTCTATTTCTGTCTTTCTTTAATGATTGTTGCCTTTTGGCCCTCGTTTTTTGCCCAATATGTTAACAAATCTAGTAGCAAATCTAGAAGCTAGTAGAGGATAAATTCACAGCAGCATAATAAATCGAGAAAATATAGGATAAGCTGCATACAGCAGCCAACATAGCATATATATTTAGGACAAATCCAACAGTACTACCGATCCCTAGATCCAACATAAGCTACATTTTACATGGGATTAAGCTTGGAGGCTGCACAGGTGAATCCCAAGTGCTTTGTGTTTGGCCATGAACGCATGCATGTTCACGGTCATTCCGGCTCTAGCGCTGCCAGGGGCTCTGCCAATGGATTCGGCATGGTTCACCAGGCAGTTGAAGTCGGTGGCACGGAGGCTCCTGTTGTAGAAGGGGCACCTATAAACGCCTCGAGCAAAGTGGCGATCGTAATGGCCAGACTGTAGCCTCGTGAGGACGTGATGAGTCTTGGTGTGGAAGGACTCATCGTCGCTATCGACGTCGCTGCTCTACACCTGTCACATAGCACCAAAGATCAAAGAACACGGAGTCAATTGCAGCGATGATGGAACAGAGAGTGAACAAAAGATCATGCATAATAATATGGGCACAAAAAAAGAAGCCTCAGTTACATTGGACACACTTATATCTAGGATTTGGGTCAGTGAACCAAAGATCATGCACAAAAAATTTGTACACACCAATTGTTCACAGACCAAACCCTGAATCAATTTGTGCCCAAATATTCATCATCATCGGCACAAATTAACCGGATGGGATTGATTACTCACATAAGTTAACCGAATCTTAAACAAAAGCAAATCACAAACACTAATAATGCTAGATCTCTCATAATAATGCTAGATCTATCATAAAAGGATTAAACTAGGAACAGACTAACCCTAATAATGCTAGATCTATCATAAAAGGATTGAACTAGGAATAGATGAACCCTAATAACGCTCGATCTAACACAAAAGGATTGAAATGGGATAAGAACAAGGGAACAAAGGGTTACCTCTAGGTAGTCATTGATGATGCTGGTGTCATAGGGGTTTGCCGGCGCGACGTACGACACTGGTTCATACGGGTCTTCGTACAGGTCCCAATCGACAGGGGCCTGGACGGGTGCCTGGACGGGGGCCTGGACGGGGGCGGCGGCCAATGCGCTGGCGGCTACGTCAGAAGCAGCGACGGGGGCCTGGACAGGGACGGCGGCCGATGCGCCGGTGGCCGATGCGCCGGCGGCTACATCGGCAATGGGCATCTCATTCTTCTCCATCGCCGGAGTTTTTTCTTTGGGGTTTTTTCAACGCGAAGAGGAGAAGATGATGGGACAGGAGAGGCAGTTGCAGTGAGAATGAGAGAGTGGGCAAGTGTCGAGAGAGAGAAAGAGGGGCTCTATAAAGACAAAGGTGGCGTTTGGTGTACCGCAACACACGTCCGCTATGCACGGCTGCAGCGTGCACCGCGACACAAGGCTAACCGTTCGACGTTTGGTGTACTCAGTTCTAGCCTCGGGCCTTATACAAAAAATTTATATGTACTCTATTTTCCCCTCGAGTACTTAGACTTGCAAGTGCAATATACTCAGTTCTACCCTCAAGTAGCTGGTCAACAGAGAGTCAACAAATGAGATTAACATAGCTAATTGAGTCATTTCATGCGCAAAAAAATCCAAAAAAATAAAAACATAGTGGCACCTACTCATGGAGTCTTCCTACGCAACCTGCCACCTTAACAAACATAGATAAATCATGTTTTACTACAAATTGCCACTTCTCATAATCACTAGTAGCTATGAAGATGCATGGTTTTCCACTCAAACCCCTTTGCAAAACATCTTCCCCAAAACATAGTTTGTCTAAATGAGGCCATAATTGTCACACTCATATATATTTGAATTACAAATAATTTGATGTAGCCCAATATGAATTATATTGTACAAAACACACATTTTTTATTTTATAATTCTTTTGTTTGAATCCCTTTGTCTATTTACTATTTACATGCCCTTAGTTTCTTAGTACTACTCAGTTTTGCCCTCAAGTACTGTCACAAATGCTCACAAAAACCCAAACTTATCCTGATTGGTTGAGCAGTTGTCACATGGATCGACTCCACCAACTGTTGATCCACTGATCTAACGGGCAGTATACCCCTATCCGTCTCTTCGTGGCCACCCCTCTCTCTCTCTTCGTGGTCACCCCTCTCTCTCTCTATCAGTGGATCAACGGTTGGTGGAGTCGATCTATGTGCATTTATGGATTATTTTGCCACGTAACTATATTCCCTCTATTTATGCATTATTTTCCATGATTTAAAAATGTTAAACTAAAAAGTGGTATAATTTTGGTGTAAACAAGAGACATACATATTTATCACCCCTCTAACAATTATCAACTATCTTTAGCATTCCTTTTCTTTTAGGGAATTTAGTTTTGGTAATTTGAAACGGCCCAAAAGTGGTATAATTTTGGTAGAAACATGAGACATACATATTTATCACCCCTCTAACAATTATCAACTATCTTTAGCATTCCTTTTCTTATAGGGAATATAGTTTTGGTAATTTGAAACAGCCCAAAAGTGGTATAATTTTGGTAGAAACGTGAGACATACATGTTTGGCATATTTGGGGCATTTCGGTGAATGAATTATTTATCACCCCTCTAACAATTATCAACTTTCTTTAGCATTCCTTTTCTTTTAGGGAATATAGTTTTGGCAATTTGAAACGGCCCAAAAGTGGTATAATTTTGGTAGAAACATGAGACATACATATTTGGCATATTTGTGGGATTTCGGTGAAAGGATTATTTATCACCCCTCTAACAATTATCAACTTTCTTTAGCATTCCTTTTCTTTTAGGGAATATAGTTTGGGATATAGTTTTGGTTATTTAAAACATCCCAAAAGTGGTATAATTTTGGTATAAACATGAGACATACATATTTGTGGGATTTCGGTGAATGCATTATTTGTCACCCCTCTAACAATTATCAACTATCTTTAGCATTCCTATATTCCCTAACACTTATTTTTTTTTTGGTAATTTCGGTGAATGCACACACTAACTTTGAAAACAACTACAAGTACATGTAACTGAATAATGGATTTGTAATAAGGTATCCCTTGTAACAACTTCTAGCGCTTGACGAGCAATGATAAGAATCCGATCGCAATTATACAACAAAAAAACAACCAGCCATCAGATTAGCTTGCTTCTTCAACTCGATCAGCTGCTTTAACTGCTTGTTTATTTTCTTCAGTTCTCCCTTCACTTCCACCAGTTCTGCATTGGGAGCATTAGGCATAATCGGGATGGCCCCTCTCTCCACCGCATTCTCTACAGCAAGTCCCCCCCTGCACTTCCACAAATTGCGCTCCTGCACTCCCCAATACCGCCAATTGATTCCTACAATTTAAGCCTCTAAACATACACATCGATCCACTCAAAATACCTACATTTCTTCAGGATCTGAAAACAACAACATGAACCCTAAATCCCAAATTTGAGGCAATAACAAGAAAATCGAGAGAAAACAGAGCAATTGGAGTGAGATCTAACCTTATCCCCCTCTCTGTATGGCAAGCTCTCGCATGCAAGGAACTCACGTCCACGGTTGCTGTAACACCCCACTTTCTATAACCCTATTTAAGCAGTGTTTAGTGATCCAAAAATGAGGGCCAACAAAAACTTTTTGTGCAAACCTCTAGAAGTGCTATTTCTTGCTTGTTTGTCTTGGTTGTTATGTTAATGATATCTAATTGAGTTGCTTGTTGAAATAATATTGTGAACCAACACAATCCTTGTGCCCTTGAGATCATGCCTTTATTTATGCTTCTAGCTATTTTTCCAAAACCATTATCTTGGCAACCTCACCTTTTCCAAATCATTCTAATTGTCCAAAACAAGAGCCAAGATTTATCTTTGAGACAAAGCTTTTATCAAAACTAAGTATTTACAAAATTTTCTGGACCTACAAAGTAGAGTGGTCCCACTATTTTACGAACTTATATTTGGTTGATATTTATAAAGGAATTTCAATCACCCCTTTAAGAAAACTTTTTAAAGGAGATGCTATGTCTCCACTAGTTTCTGAAAAATCTACAAAAGCTCTACTCTTTTATTTGAAACTCTTTTCTACTTGACCATGGCATGATCATCATTGAGCACTTGTTCAATCATTGTTTCTGGTGATGCTAGATTAACTGCAAATGATTGACCTAGTGTGGTGAGTTGACTTTGTGTGACTTGGTTTGACTTTGAAGTGTTGTTTGTGTGTAGTTATGATCCCTAGGTAGGCCTGTGGCCTAACCCATTCAACACCCACCAAGCAATATTTTGTCCCACATAGGTTATTCTCAATCTATCTTTCAAATGAAACCTATCTGGTTATTTTCCTCTCAATCCTGAATCACTAACTCTAATGTCTTAGTCTTATCATGAGACATTAGGAACCCCATTTTGAGAAATCTTAAAACTAATCAAACTAGCCACAGAAAGCACCCATGGTGTTATTAGAGTCATCTCCATCCAACCATATAAAGGGTTTGCTCAAATTTAGAAAATTGTCTCTTGCAGACATTTCGTCAAACATCTAGTGTGCAGACTATCTACATGTCTATTAACAGATTCAATTTTTCAACAGTTGCATTAAGCTCATCTATTCTATCCATGACAATATACCTTCTTAGAACTCATGCTTGTCATCTGATCTTCCATTCTCTCCATTACCACTTTGTCATTTGAGGTCATCTGCTACTTGTTCTAGTCTTGTTTCCGACCCTAATCAAACTACTGACCATTTGACTATTATCAGTTGCACTTTGGCTCCCACCTTTAAATTTCGAAATAAATTGTTCAGAGACCACCCTATGACCTATTCCTCTTATTTTTGATCTACTCCGACTACCTATGCACTTGCATGTGCATTTTGAGGTATGCCACCCATTTATGTGGGATGGTTTTGAACTCTAATCAAAACTACTTCCATCCTTTAATCTTTTTTCTCCATGACTCCTTGTATCATTTTTTAGCATTCACCATAAATTATCCCCATGAGCCATTCCCTCTCTTCTAGCATTGGGAATGTTATTCATGCATAATGTCACCCCTTCCCCCATCCAATATATCCATTTCCATTTCAACTCTCTTAACTAACATTTGGATAGGAATAGTTACCATGCTATTTCATGCATTCTTCTCATCAAGTGAATTTGATGGAACTTCACCATGTTATATTATGCATGCCTTCTCCTATGAACCCCAAAACCCCTAGTTATTCCTACCTATCACCTCCAAAATCTTGTCCAAAGTATATTTTGGGCAAACCTTCAAATATCAAAATTTTGGTGACCTAGGAATTATGCAAACTTGACACAGCCATACTCAATATCCTTATTACCCTATCTAATCCATCCATGCATCCATGCCATTTCTTGGTGCAATATGGGACTAGCCCAAAAATTCAAGAAATGTATTATGCATGCATTCATCACCATGCCTACCTTGATAAACCCAAATTTTCTTTGATCCCTACCAAACACTTCTAACAACCATTCTAGCACCCTGAACTCCCTTTGGTCGGATTGGCACTGTAGCATGCATCTCTTCCTCTTGCTTGGAAGTAGAACCATGCAAGATCTTTTTATGAACACCAAAAATAATGTGCAGCAGCCGTCCCCTCTGTCCCTGGCCGACCAAGGCACCTTCTGGACCCCTCTCCTACTCTCCACCGTCTCTCTAGCCCAACCAGAGGCCCCCAAATTGCCCCACATACCACAAACCGACCTAGCTAACCATGCCCCACCCCTCCATATATAATGATGCAGACCATATCCTCTCCTCTCTGGACCCTCATTCTTCTCCCAGACTCCCATCTCTACTTCCCAGAAGGAGAGACTCGCCATCTTGCCCTGAATCAGAGAGGATAGGGGGAAACCCTAGCTATGGTCTGCAAGGAAGGAGGGCCGGTTGCAGTCATTTGGGAACCCCTCTGCTCACCTTTTCTGAGTACCTGAACTCCCCTGCATCATACCTAGCTAACCCCGCCACCTCTTTTGATCCAGGGAAGCCGGAGTTGAGCCCCTCTGAAACCTGATTTGGACCTCGCCATTGCCGACATGCGAGTCACTGTTCTATGGGCAAGACTGGGCATGTCGCCCCTCTCTGGGCTCGGCGTGGTGCTCCGCGTTGCCCCTTCCCATCACCGTCGCCGGAGGAGGACCCTGGGTGAGCCCCTGTACCCTGCCAGCCACGCTAGGGTTCAAGATCTGTCCCGACCGATGGGAGGAGGACGACGACCGAAAGCCATCGATCGGGATTGGATCGGGCAGCCCAGGTCAGCCGATACCGCTTCGGCCGCTGACAGCCGGGCCAGGCCTGTCAGCGTGGCCGGATGGTTTCCTGCCTGTGCACTCGCGTGAGAGGGCCAACCAGCGCTGTGACGGCCCAGGTTCGGGTCAGATCTGGCCCGTTCCTCTTTTTTTATATGAAAATCCCTCTGTTAATTTCCTGAGATCTATGAGTTTGCAAAAATTATAGAAAATTAATTACGAGTCCAAATGAGATGATTCAAATTTCTATGAACACCTTGTTTCCATATCTATCCAAAGCCACTAGCCTCACTTCATTTAGATCTCTGCAGAAATACCTTTATTTAATCAAGCAAAACAACCTTATCTTCACTCAAAAATCCAAAATTTGAGTTCTGCAAAGTGAGATTGAATGAATCCAAATTTCACTAATGCCTTATTGTATTGTGGTGCATTAGGAACTGGTTTTACCATTTTAGGATGTTTGTTTCTCCTGTAGTAATTATCTTAGGGATGTTTAGGTTTCACATTGTTTTATTTGTTGTGCTCAGTAGGAATCTTATTTTTGGGTGATTCCAATTTCCAGTGATAGCTTATTGTGTTATCTTGCTTGACACACTGGTTTCTCTATTTTAGGATATGCACTTTTACAGTAGTAATTAATATGTCTTTGTGAGTAGTTCATCTTACTTGATTTATCATTTGCTGTAGGAATGGGATTTTGTATTGAATCCAACTTTGTTGGATTGTGTTCTGGAAGGGGTTTTTGGAACACTTTACCTCATGTTTTTCTGATGCTCAGAGAATATCTGAGAATTATTTTGGTATTCTAGTGGTATTTCCTATTGTTTAATTTATAGAAATTAAACCCTAACTTGTTTTGGAGTGGGACCAACTTTGTTGAATTCTTAAGGTTGTTGTCAACCTGTAAGTATACTGAGTGTGTTACTTGGTCCATGAGACCACCTGCATGCTTGTTTAGAAATGAGTTGGTGTGTGATTGCTTCATTTGAAAAACCCTAGTTTATAATCAGATTGACTTAATAACTAAAATCTTTAAAACCTTGATTTTGTTTTCTAAACTTGTTTGTTTCTGATACTCCTTGCTTGTGTGGTATTGAGTGAATGAAATGTTTGTGGCTCATGTATGCATGTATATTGATTGTGTGCTATTATTTTCCGGTGATAGAATCGAACGAGGAGTGTACCGAGGAGGGGGAAATCCTTGAGTATCAAGCAGAAGAAGACCAGGGACAAGCTATTGAGGCAAGCCATCTACTTGTTGCATATCTAAATCCTAATAAGTCACTATGCATTGTTCTACTCTTGCTTTCACTACTATGCATTGTTTTCTTATATTGCTATTTCCCTTATATAGCAATATTTGGCGACTTAGCTCCACAAGTCGACTTGCTATCATCTCTAAAGATGACACCTTTGACACCTACTCAATACCCCAGAAAGTAGAGACTTGATGATTAGCATCAAAGTCTTTGGGAAAACTTGTAGTGGAGCCAAAAACTCTAGGATTGGGAATACTCTCTCTGGAAAGATTTTCGAAAATGTTTTCGAACACCTTGGAGTAGTTGCTACTCCATTGAGATGTTTACAAATGATTTTATAAACATGGAGCTGGACTTGGGAGGTGTAGAAGTTGGTGGATTTCTGAAAAGTGGCATTGTGTATAAGTGTTCGCCAAACCAATTACTCCCGTTTAACCACATTACCCGGTATGGGACGGGCTTAGTTTGAAGTTTATTTGCTTTAGTGCGGGGAGCCTCACAACTATATATGGGTCTGCAAGACCCCGGAATCTAGGTTGACGCTAAACGAAGGTCAACACATATCACGGCATATCCTGAGCCACCGGAAGACACTTGGGTTCTCCTGCCATGGCGCCGGAGTTACGCTCTAGAGGAGGTACTATTGGGACGTGCCGGGGAGGTAAACTCCACAGGGTAGGCACCCGTACTAAGGTACATAGATGGAGGGCTTTGATCGATTATCCAAACCCCACATACTTGTGTATGACGGTCCGTGGTGGTATCCCGGCGGATTTATCAAATGGTGTGGGTAAAGTGTACAACCTCTGCAGAGTGTAATCTATTCGAATAGCCGCGTCCTTAGTCATGGATAGTTGGGATGGCCATACTTAGCCTATGTCAGGTTTTGGTTTTACAAGAATGTTTTCAGAAAAATGGAGAAAGGTGCCAGACGGAGTACTCGGAGGGTACGGCCATGGCACGGTTATGGTTCAGAGTACTTGCAGGGTACTGCTAAAGAAATGGAGTTGGTCATGTGTGATTGACCTGAGTTTTATAATGGAAGGTGGTCATGTTTGATTGACCACCGACTCTCTCTCTTGAAACCCAAAAGAGTTTACCCCTTTCCTAGAGATTTTTACTGAAAAGGTTTTCTAAATGTTTTCTTTGATAAGGATATAGAAATGTCGTAAGACATGCTATATCGACACGAGAAATTGACTAGATAGGAAAAACTAGATTAGAGCCTTTCTCCTTGCTACAGCCAAATTGCATATCTGTTCTCTCCCTTTTAGATGGTTTGCGAGTACAATTCAAATGTACTCACAGCTTTGTCCCTGGCTATTAACTTGGTCAGACTATGAAGAAGGTTACAAGGAAGGTGAAGGGGGTTACGATGACGCCGGTGCAAACTAGGAATGTCTCCTAGTCAGTTGCCTGTAGGGTAGTTGGCATGACGTGGGTCATCTACACTGCTTGGTATCTGCTGCTTAGTTATAGACTTTCCCTGCGTGGCAATATCATGCTTGGTCATGTGACCAATTGTAAGTATATTATTCAATATTGTAAAGATGATGTAATTCTGTTATCAACTCGGATATGTGGATTCACGACACACTGATCATGGGATCGTGAATTGTATGCATATCGGGTATTTCGGATGGGTAATCCGGGGTCCCCACAGAGTTGGTATCAGAGCCATCCTGACTTTAGGAGACCTTAGTTAGCATGGGCGTTAGATAGGAAAGTAATATCTTGCTAAAACTATTTGCAAAGATTACTTCTTCAAAGTAGCCAATAGTATGGCTTATACCTTTCTCACCTCTTCAAAACTTCTAATCTTATCTCTCTGGTTTTCAAAGATGTTTGAAGTTTACTACTCCATCTGTCTCATTTCCTTCAAAACTATCTATTGGACGATGTCCCCAAATAGACCTGGTGCTTAGCAACACAATAAGGAGCAAACCTTAGAGGGACGTCTTCAAACCTCTGCAGCTGCAAAGGAAGAAGGATTTTGACAAATATTTTGCCCTCGGATGACACCAATGGCTCTATCAAGAAGCTGACCTTGTTCCTCCCTGGACTTGCACTTTTGCAGTCGCCAAAGACCAAGTACTTATTTGCTTGACTAGTATTTATTAGGTTTGTCGGGCGTGTATGCCACCAATGGCACACTTTAGCAATCCCTCTGAAGACCTCACAACCTTGTGATGTGATACAAGAAGACTTACAAAACTATACTTTCCAAGTCAACATCAACGGCTCAACAACACTGCAACTTCATCACCAACTGCCATCAATTTTCTGCTGAAGCGAGAGTCAAGGAGAATGAAGACATCAGCAACTATGGCCAACCATGACCCTAGGATGAATAGGACTAACCCCAAATATTGCGCATTGATAGGCATCGTTGATACTTGATGTACCTCGTGTGATTTCTGCAATTGCTTGTTGTTGCCTTGTGCATTCTTGATAGTGTTTGCAGTTGTCATGTGTGTTTCTTGAATGTGTGTTGGTACTTGTGCTCGTGCTTGTTTTGGCCCCTCGGCCCTAAAAACCCTCTGGTGTGTAAAACCTGAGATAGGAAACCTCTCTAAAATCGTGTTTTCAGTCTCATCTACTTATGTCCGCTCGAGTAGTATTCATAAAGTAAAAAAAATTAAGATGCTAACTCTAACCTTGATAGTGGTGGGTAATAACTCTTCTCACAACACATCCACAAGATCTGGCGCAACAAATTTTGCTACGTGTTTCAAGCTTCGTCAATGCCTCTCTACAACATCAAGGGAGCAGAAGATAGACCCGCTTGGACTAAGGAAGGTTTCTAGAGGACAAAGACTCCACTAATCAAGATCGACTAACATAAATCTAGAGTTTCCTAACATTGATGATACTCTTTTAACACCCCAACACTTGCTAGTCTTCTAACAAACCAACTAACAATGAGCATATAAGTGTCAAAGCCAAGCCTAACATTTGAAGATCAACCTGTTGTCTTCACTTGAATTCCGAAGATTCACGTGCTTGATCTCCACTGAGCAAATAGAAGGATGAAGACTCTCCAAAATCAAGCCATCAATGTTGACTCTGCATTTAGGAGATATCAATGGAGATAGCAACAAGAAGAAGTGAAGACTTTTCTAACTAACTCGCTTGCTCATTCAAATTTTTGACGGGTTGGAAACCAAAATTGACTTAGGCCACGGGTAGAAATCCACATGAAGATTTCTCAAAAGATGAAGTCGACTCAAGGTATCCCAATATACCTCAAGATTGTCAAGGCTACAAGAAGATGGGGAAGCAAGAAGATCTTCAATGGTCTCCACCAACCTGAAGACAATGAAGGAATAGATCATTGACTACTAGAAGACACACCGTTGGTGGTGCACCACCACCTAAAGCATTTCTAGCTCAATCACATGACAACCCAGCAGAATGGTTTCTATTTGGACTAACCTGTGCCTTGGTAGTTAGGAAGCGTAGAGGACTAAATCTACAGCTTTGGCGTGCCTATCAAGATCGAAGTCTAAAATGCTCTCGTCTACCATTCTCAGAGGGCTGCAAACTCAAGACTAAAGGTCTACGCCAACATCAAGCATCAAGGCGTGACACCAAGGTATGAAGGTTCCATCAAGCTACATGAAGGGAGCGACGACCCCAAGACAATAAAAGCTGCCTGAGAAGCCCCGACTCTTCAAGACCTCAATTTGCGAGCTGGAAAAACCGTCCAACTCTCATAGAATCTTTTCGGGCATACAAGATAGCCTAACCCCGCTAACCTTGACAATGTCCTGATGAGGTTTTGACGTGATACTTTTGGTAGCATCAACTCATCAATCATCAACTGCAGCATGTGAAGACAACCTACATCTTTGATAAAAGAAAATCTTCAACGCAACTCAAAGTATCACCGAGAAGTTAGAAGAGCAACCCCTTGAAGCCTAACTCTAACATTAGATTGTATACCTCTTACTACTATGCTTAGGAATCTCAGGATGAGATTCTGTTTAAGGGGGGAAGAGATATAACACCCCACTTTCTGTAACCCTGTTTAAGTAGTGTTTAGTGATCCAAAAATGAGGGCCAACAAAAACTTTTTGTGCAAACCACTGGAAGTGCTATTTCTTGCCTGTTTGTCTTGGTTGTTATGTTAATGATATCTAATTGAGTTGCTTGTTGAAATAATATTGTGAACCAACACAATCCTTGTGCCCTTGAGATCATGCCTTTATTTATGCTTCTAGCTATTTTTCCAAAACCATTATCTTGGCAACCTCTCCTTTTCCAAATCATTCTAATTGTCCAAAACAAGAGCCAAGATTTATCTTTGAGACAAAGCTTTTATCAAAACTAATTATTTACAAAATTTTCTGGACCTACAAAGTAGAGTGGTCCCACTATTTTATGAACTTATATTTGGTTGATATTTATAAAGGAATTTCAATCACCCCTTTAAGAAAACTTTTTAAAGGAGATGCTATGTCTCCACTAGTTTCTGAAAACTCTACAAAAGCTCTACTCTTTTATTTGAAACTCTTTTCTACTTGACCATGGCATGATCATCATTGAGCACTTGTTCAATCATTGTTTCTGGTGATGCTAGATTAACTGCAAATGATTGATCTATTGTGGTGAGTTGACTTTGTGTGACTTGGTTTGACTTTGAAGTGTTGTTTGTGTGTAGTTATGATCCCTAGGTAGGCCTGTGGCCTAACCCATTCAACACCCACAAAGCAATATTTTGTCCCACGTAGGTTATTCTCAATCTATCTTTCAAATGAAACCTATCTGGTTATTTTCCTCTCAATCCTGAATCACTAACTCTAATGTCTTAGTCTTATCATGAGACATTAGGAACCCCATTTTGAGAAATCTTAAAACTAATCAAACTAGCCCAAGGACAGCACCCATGGTGTTATTAGAGTCATCTTCATCCAACCATATAAAGGGTTCACTCAAATTTAGAAAATTGTCTCTTGCAGACATTTCATCAAACACCTAGTGTGCAGACTATCTACATGTCTGTTAACAGATTCAATTTTTCAACAGTTGCATTAAGCTTATCTATTCTATCCATGACAATGTACCTTCTTAGAACTCATCCTTGTCATCTGATCTTCCATTATCTCCATTACCACTTTGTCATTTGAGGTCATCTGCTACTTGTTCTAGTCTTGTTTCCGACCCTAATCAAACTACTGACCATTTGACTATTATCAGTTGCACTTTGGCTCCCACCTTTAAATTTTGAAATAAATTGTTTAGAGACCACCCTATGACCTATTCCTCTTATGTTTGATCTACACCAACTACCTATGCGCTTGCATGTGCATTTTGAGGTATGCCACCCATTTATGTGGGGATGGTTTTGAACTCTAATCAAAACTACTTCCATCCTTTAATTTTTTTTCTCCATGAATCCTTGTATCATTTTTTAGAATTCACCATAAATTCTCCCCATGAGCCATTCCCTCTCTTCTAGCATTGGGAATGTTATTCTTGCATAATGTCACCCCTTCCCCCATCCAATATATCCATTTTCATTTCAACTCTCTTATCTAACACTTGCATAGGAATAGTTACCATGCTATTTCATGCATTCTTCTCATCAAGTGAATTTGATGGAACTTCACCATGTTATATTATGCATGCCTTCTCCTATGAACCCCAAAACCCCTAGTTATTCCTACCTATCAGCTCCAAAATCTTGTCCAAAGTATATTTTGGGCAAACCTTCAAATATCAAAATTTTGGTGACCTAGGAACTATGCAAACTTGACACAGCCATACTCAATATCCTTATTACCCGATCTAATCCATCCATCCATGCATGCCATTTCTTGGTGTAATATGGGACTAGCCCAAAAATTCAAGAAATGTATTATGCATGCATTCATCACCATGCCTACCTTGATAAACCCAAATTTCTTTGATCCCTACCAAACACTTCTAACAACCATTCCAGCACCCTAAACTCCCTCTGGTCGGATTGGCACTATAGCATGCATCTCTTCCTCTTGTCTTTAGTGCTTGGAAGTAGAACCATGCAAGATCTTTTTATCAACAACAAAAATAATGTGCAGCAGCCCTCCCCTCTGTCCCTGGCCGACCAAGGCACCTTCTGGACCCCTCTCCTACTCTCCATCGTCTCTCTAGCCCAACCAGAGGCCCCCAAGCTGCCCCACATACCACAAACCGACCTAGCTAACCATGCCCCACCCCCTCTCCATATATAATGATGCAGACCATATCCTCTCCTCTCTGGACCCTCATTCTTCTCCCAGACTCCCATCTCTACTTCCCAGAAGGAGAGACTCACCATCTTGCCCTGATTCAGAGAGGATAGGGGGAAACCCTAGCCATGGTCTGCAAGGAAGGAGGGCCGGTTGCCATCATTTGGGAACCCCTCTGCTCGCCTTTTCTGAGTACCTGAACTCCCCTGCATCATACCTAGCTGAAGTCCAGCCCCTCTGAAACCCAATTCGGACCTCGCCATTGCCGATGCGCGAGTCGCTGTTCTACGGGCAAGACTAGGCGTGTCGCCCCTCTCTGGGCTCGGCGTGGTGCTCCGCGTCGCCCCTTCCCGTCGCCATCGCCGGAGAAGGACCCTAGGTGAGCCCCTGTACCTTGTCGGCCGCGCTAGGGTTCGGGATCTATCTCGGACGGTCGGAGGAGGACAACGACCGGGAGCCGTCGATCGGGATTGGATCGGGCGGCCTGGGTCAGCCGGTACCGCTTCGGCCGTCGTGGCCGCTAACAGCCGGGCCAGGCCTATCAGCGCGGCCGGACAGTTTCCTGCCCGTGCGCTCGCATGAGAAGACCGGCCAGCGCTGTGATGGCCCAGGTTCGGGTCAGATCTGGCCCATTCCTCTCTTTTTTATGATAATCCCTCTGTTAATTTCCTGAGATCTATGAGTTTGCAAAAATTATAGAAAATTAATTACGGGTCCAAATGATATGATTCAAATTTCTATGAACTCCTTGTTTCCATATCTATCCAAAGCCACTAGCCTCACTTCATTTAGATCTCTGCAGAAATACCTTTATTTAATCAAGCAAAACAACCTTATCTTCACTCAAAAATCCAAAATTTGAGTTCTGCAAAGTGAGATTGAATGAATCCAAATTTCACTAATTCCTTATTGTATTGTGGTGCATTAGGAACTGGTTTTACCATTTTAGGATGTTTGTTTCTCCTGTAGTAATTATCTTAGGGATGTTTAGGTTTCACATTGTTTTATTTGTTGTGCTCAGTAGGAATCTTATTTTTGGGTGATTCCAATTTCCAGTGATAGCTTATTGTGTTATCTTGCTTGACACACTGGTTTCTCTATTTTAGGATCTGCACTTTTACAGTAGTAATTAATATGGCTTTGGGAGTAGTTAATCTTACTTGATTTATCATTTGCTGTAGGAATGGGATTTTGTATTGAATCCAACTTTGTTGGATTGTGTTCTGGAATGGGTTTGCAAAACACTTTACCTCATGTTTTTCTGATGCTCAGAGAATATCTGAGAATTATTTTGGTATTCTAGTGGTATTTCCTATTGTTTAATTTATAGAAATTAAACCCTAACTTGTTTTGGAGTGGGACCAACTTTGTTGAATTCTTAAGGTTGTTGTCAACCTGTAAGTATACTGAGTGTGTTACTTGGTCCATGAGACCACCTGCATGCTTGTTTAGAAATGAGTTGGTGTGTGATTGCTTCATTTGAAAAACCCTAGTTTATAATCAGATTGACTTAATAATTAAAATCTTTAAAACCTTGATTTTGTTTTCTAAACTTGTTTGTTTCTGATACTCCTTGCTTGTGTGGTATTGAGTGAATGAAATGTTTGTGGCTCATGTATGCATGTATATTGATTGTGTGCTATTATTTTCCGGTGATAGAATCGAACGAGGAGTGTACCGAGGAGGGGGAAATCTCTGAGTATCAAGCAGAAGAAGACCAGGGACAAGCTATTGAGGCAAGCCATCTACTTGTTGCATATCTGAATCCTAATAAGTCACTATGCATTGTTCTACTCTTGCTTTCACTACTATGCATTGTTTTCTTATATTGCTATTTCCCTTATATAGCAATAGTTGGCGACTTAGCTCCACAAGTCGACTTGCTATCATCTCTAAAGATGACACCTTTGACACCTACTCAATACGCCAGAAAGTAGAGACTTGATGATTAGCATCGAAATATTTAGGAAAACTTGTAGTCGAGCCAAAAACTCTAGGATTGGGAATACTCTCTCTGGAAAGATTTTTGAAAATGTTTTCGAACACCTTGGAGTAGTTGCTACTCCATTGAGATGTTTACAAATGATTTTATAAACATGGAGTTGGACTTGGGAGGTGTAGAAGTTGGTGGATTTCTGAAAAGTGGCATTGTGTATAAGTGTTCGCCAAACCAATTACTCCCGTGCAACCACATTACCCGGTATGGGACGGGCTTAGTTTGAAGTTTATTTGCTTTAGTGCGGGGAGCCTCACAACTATATAAGGATCTGCAGGACCCCAGAATCCGGGTTGACGGTAAACAAAGGTCAACACATATCATGGCATATCCCAAGCCGCCGGAAGACACTTGGGTTCTCCCGCCGTGGCGCCGGAGTTACGCTCTAGAGGAGGTACTGCCGAGATGTGCCGGGAAGGTAAAATCCACAGGGTAGGCACCCGTACTAAGGTAGATGGATGGAGGGCTTTGATCGATTATCTGAACCCCGCATACTTATGTATGATGGTCCGTGGTGGTATCCCGGCGGATTTATCGAATGGTGTGGGTAAAGTGTACAACCTCTGTAGAGTGTAATCTATTCAAATAGCCGCGTCCTTGGTCATGGACGGTTGGGATGGCCATACTTAGCCTGTGTCAGGTTTTGGTTTTACAAGAATGTTTTCGGAAAAATGGAGAAAGGTGCCAGACAGAGTACTCGGAGGGTACGGCCATGGCACGGTTATGGTTCGGAGTACTTGCAGGGTACTGCCGAAGAAATGGAGTTGGTCATGTGTGATTGACCTGGGTTTTATAATGGAAGGTGGTCATGTTTGATTGACCACCGACTCTCTCTCTTGAAACCCAAAAGAGTTTCCCCCTTTCCTAGAGATTTTTACTGAAAAGGTTTTCTAAATGTTTTCTTTGATAAGGATATAGAAATATCGTAAGACATGCTATATCGACACAAGAAATTGACTAGATAGGAAAAACTAGATTAGAGCCTTTCTCCTTGCTACAGCCAAATTGCATATCTGTTCTCTCCCTTTTAGATGGTTTTGAGTACAATTCAAATGTACTCACGGCTTTGTCCCTGGCTATTAACTTGGTCAGACTATGAAGAAGGTTACAAGGAAGTTGAAGGGGGTTACGATGACGCCGGTGCGAACTAGGAACATCTCCCAGTCAGTTGCCTGTAGGATAGTAGGCATGACGTGGGTCATCTATGCTGCTTGGTATCCGCTGCTTAGTTATAGACTTGCCCTGCGTGGCAATATCATGCTTGGTCATGTGACCAATTGTAAGTATATTATTCGATATTGTAAAGGATGATGTAATTCTATTATCAACTCGGATATGTGGATTCACGACACACTGATCATGGGATCATGAATTGTATGCATATCGGGTATTCCGGATGGGTAATCCAGGGTCCCCACAGTTGCCGTTGTTGTTTGTCTTATAGATCGACCGCTTCAGAGGCTCTTGGCATGGGCAGTCAGGGCATCTTGTCAAAGGCATGGGTCCATACTGCGGCCATGAAGAATGGGAGGACGAAGAGAAACTAGACATCACCCGCCTGCCGGAGAAGGGCTGCCACTGGTGGAGAAGAAGAACAATGGGGCGCGGGGAAAGAAGGGGGAAGCAATGGCACGGGCACAGGCGCGGGGCTGGCTCGGGCTCCCATTTTGCAACGGGCACCTGGGTAAGCTGTGGGTTCGGCGTGCTAACGTGGACAAGTTGTGGGTCCCATGATGACCTGAATAAGTGGAGGCGTGTCCACTGCGGGGCACCAACAGTGGCCCCACTTGCTAGCACCAACCGACGGTCAACTTAATGGGATTCCTCCCGTCCGAGCTCCTTGTGAGAGTTTTAGACAAGGGCTTGGGCAAAACTGAGGAAAAACTAAGCGGCTGGGGAAAACTGAGCACAACTAAGGACCCGAGGGCACGAAAATAGAAATCCCATTTTGTTAATGTGGTGTTGTTATAACCCATACCATAGTATGTGCTATACACCATGTTGATCAATGAACCAGTTGAGCCATGTCCTCAAATATCCATCATTCATATCCAATTCAATGCCTACTTAGTTTTGTGCACATGTATTGAACTATTCAACTTGCAAATATGCTAATTGAGTAGTTCAAGCATTCTTAAAACCCAGCCTAGTGCCTAAGTGCAATAGATGCTATTTAAGAGTAATTGTTGTCACATTTACTCAATAGTGTAGTAGTTGCACTAATTGACTCTTGTGTAATTTATTTCACATGAGCTATTCCAAAACTCATTTATGCTTTAATAAAGCATAAAAACTTCATCAATTATATTTTTGCCTAGTCCAATTATCTCTCCAATCATATTGATCTTTCCCAACTAAGCTCTCAAATTCATATCTCACAAATCATGATCCTTTGCCATATCTTTCTTATCATAACATCTCAGTAAATCTAAATTGTTAAACAAACACTTTTTAATTGTTTGATTTGTTCGATTGTGTTTGTATGGTGTGTTTATGTTATGTTATTTTGTGCTATAGCTTGTGTGAAGAGCTACGTGCTTAGTTGAGAGAAGTGAAACGATGTGATCTTCGAAAAGGCAAGTGACACACATATCCCTTTACCTATTTTCTTTACTATATGCATTAGTGTATTCACTACTTGTAGTATGCATGATAGGTG
The DNA here is from genome assembly GCA_007115705.1 of Dactylis glomerata. Lineage (NCBI taxonomy): Eukaryota > Viridiplantae > Streptophyta > Magnoliopsida > Poales > Poaceae > Dactylis > Dactylis glomerata. Next base: position 2,293,358 of record QXEO01000492.1, read on the forward strand.
GTGTTTTCAAAGAAAAAGAGTTGCTTTGCTAGATCCTAGTAGTGTTTAGCTATCCCTTAAACCCTACCTGTTAGGATGCTAAATACTTTGAAAAATATTGATGCCATGCTATGATAACTTGTTAAAAGTGTTTTGTGAACAAATTAAGAACTTCAACTAAAATGAAACACCTAGGTGGATTGGTTTGATGATGGAGGCAATGTTGAGTGGCTACCCAGGGCTACACTCCTGGCTTCAACCCAGGATTTGGGTAGTTGTTGCCTGGGCGCTCACTTGTGGATTGCCACCCAGGAATAAAGAGGTTACCATGTCTTCCATGCTTAGAGTACTTCCAGTGCAGCCTTATGACAATATGGGCTTTGTCTTGACTGATTAGATGTGAGGGTGCAACTGGTGTGCAAGAAGATGGCTGGTAGTTGAATTGTAGGTTGGGAACGGATCTTGCCAGTTGGTTGCTCTCTCCTTCTAAAAGGTCTCATCTCATTTTATGTATGGGCGTAAAATGAGTCTTAAGGTGAAAGTGCATAACCCCTGCAGGGTGTCAAACTAATCGATTAGCCGTGTCCCCGGTCATGGACAATTTGAGTCTCTAGACATGGAATGTATGGAAGAATCTCAGCACCATTTTTGAATGATTAAAATTTGTCTAGAAACCCCTAGGTAGGGGCTAACGACCACGCACTCCGAGGGGTGGTGGTTTCTGATGTTCCAACTTTGTTGAGTTTCGCCCAGAACTACATACCGGCCAGTATGTAGTGTATGGGGGTTGTCTTTACCCTTATAAACTAATTTTTTTGAAAGAAAGTGTTGAAAAGGATTTTAGGATAAAATTGGCTATATGAAAATCAGCTTATGAGATCCACCAGTCAAATATCATGTAGTTAGTTCTTTCACAACAGCCACCAAATATGTATCATTTGCCAGTACATCATTGTACTGACCCCCATTTGTGGGGCTGCATATTCAAATGTGCAGGTTTTCAGGTAAGGATTATTTTAGTAGGATCTCGAGACTATATTCCAACATGTCTGCCTGTGGCATGTGATGAAGATGGAGGCTCATTGCCACTTGTTTGTCCGCTGTGTACCTGTAAGGTTTGAATATTTATGTATCAGGATCTGCGTTGTAATCTTGATAGTATGCAATGAATACTATATTTTGTCTGTGGTGCTATCAGTGATCCAGGGAATAGCACTTAACACAGGTGTTCCACCTTAATCCAAAGGTGGGGCGTTACAAAACTTGATATACGTAAGGACTCTAAAAGCAATGAGCATCTCTCTGGAATGGTTGAAGCCAACAGATTGATCTTTTCATGGGATAGTACCAGGAAGCGCAAACCACCCCCATAGGAAAATTGAACTCGGTGTTTGTTTCAGCGACAGTGGCAACTTCCACAGAGAGAAGCTGGAATTCGAAGTGATGGACTGGCCCACACAGTACCATGCAATCCTGGCATGACCAGCAGTTGCAAAATTCATGGCAATTCCTCACTACGCATATCTAGCACTCAAAATTCTAGGACCCAAGGGGGTCATCACAGTACAGGGAAGCTTCAAAGTATCCAACACCTGCAACAAGGAATTCAATAAGATGGCGCAAACTTTTGGCATGATAGCTGAATATGCAAGGCTCAAAGGTGAAACCGATCATAATGTATTACCCGACGTCGATCGATCCCTGCCAGACTAGGCTTTCGATGCAACACAAGATTCCAAGAAAGTTCAGGTTCACCCTACGGACCCAAACAAGACCACTTCCATAGCAGTAAACCTGGACCCCGTATAGGAAAGCACGCTCGTCGAGTTCCTCCATGAGCACTGGGAAATCTTCGCCTGGTGTCCTTCAGACATGCCAGGGGTTCCCAGTGAACTCGTTGAGCATGCACTAAATGTGGATCCAAAAGCAAGACCAGTCAAGAAGCCTCTGTGATGGTTCGATGAACCCAAAAGAAAAGCAATAGCAGCCGAACTACATAGGCTAGAAAATGCAAGCTTCATCAGAGAAATCAAGGCATCAACTTGGGTGTCTAACCCAGTAATTGTCCCTAAGAAGAATACAGATGTACGAAGAGTATGTGTCGACTACACATCTCTCAACAAACATTGCCCTAACTATCCCTTTCCGCTACCTCACATCTATCAAATAATTGACTCAACAGCGGGGTGTGCGATGCTTTCCTTTCTAGACACATATTCAGGCTACAACCAGATCAAGTTGAAGAAAGAAGACGAAGAAAAAATAGCTTTTATGACACCATATGGCATTTTTTGCTATCAAGTAATGCCTTTCAGCCTCAAGAATGCAGGAGCAAACTATCAACGGATGATGCAAAATTGCCTCAGCAGTCAAATAGGCCACAACATCCAAGACTACATCAACGACGTGGTTATCACCACAAGAAAGGAGGAGTCCCTAATCAGTGATCTGCAGGAAACCTTCGACAACCTCAACATGTACAAGCTCAAGCTTAACCCAACAAAATGCTCTTTTGTTGTCTCCACAGGACAACTTCTAGGATTTCTGGTATCGGCGAGAGGAATAGAGGCAAACCCATAAAAAATCCAGGTAATACTAATAATGGAGAAACCAGCAAATCTACACGAAGTATAGCAACTCACAGGACATGTAGCGGCATTAAGTCGATTCGTCGCGTGACTAGGAGAAAAGGCCCTCCCTTTCTACGCACTCATGAAAAAGTCAGACAAAAAATTTGAGTGGATAGAAGAGGCAGATGCAGCGTTTGTGCAGCTTATAAAAGTGCATTCCACACTGCTAGTGTTGGTCGCACCAAAAGAGAGGGAGCCACTGCTACTATACATCATGGCCACACATCAAGTGGTAAGCACGGTACTAGTAGTCAAGCGAAGTGAAGAAGGGAAGGCACATGGAGTTCAGCGACCAGTATACTTCCTCAGCAAAGTCCTGTCACCAACAAAACAGAGGTACCCGCATTACCAAAAGCTTGCATACAATGTATTTATAATAGGACGAAAATTATGGCAGTATTTCATGGTACATCCAATCATAGTGGTTAACAAAGCTCCACTATCAAATATATTGAACAACCCTGAAGCAACTGGACGTGTCTCCATATGGGGAATCGAACTATCCCCCCTGGACATCACATACGAGAAGAGGAAAGAAATCAAATCTTAGGTACTACCAGATTTCACAGCAGAGTGGCTCGAACTACAAAACATAGGACCACCTGACCTGTTGAGTGTATGGATAATGTACTTCGATAGGTCAAAAAGGGTCCAAGGCGTAGGAGTAGGGGTAGTTTTAATATCACCACAAGGAGATAAGCTGAAGTACGTGTTTGGGATGAGTTTTTCGTAAGCTTCTAACAAAGAAGCCGAGTATGAGGCCCTGCTTCATGGAATGAAGATGGCCAAAGCATGTGGAGCAACCGGACTAAAAATATTTGGGGACTCGAACCTCGTGGTCTAGAAAGTAATGAATTGGTGTGATGCCATCAGCGACAACATGACGGCATACAGGAATTTGTACTACTACATAGAAGGAACTTTTGATGGATGCGAAGTTTCACACATCAGCAGAGCCAGCAACGAGGAAGCCGATAATCTAGAAAACATCGGGTCCCAATGCTTGCCCATACCACCAGGAGTCTTTTGAGAGGAAATCATCAAGAGGTCAATAAAAGGTAGCAAAACTTTGACTCTAGGGGAACCAAGTCAGCATGCGATAGCAGGCTCGGGGGCTGGCAAGCTAGGAACATAGAGAACAACAGAACCAGAGAGAGTCATGATGATCAAGGAAACTTGGATGTAGCCATACTTAGCATACATGATGAACAAGACACTACCCGAAGATACAGTCGAAGCACGCAGGATAATACGATGATCCAAAGCATTCATCATACTACAAGGGAAATTATATAAGAAAAGTATAACTGGCGTATTACAATGATGCGTCACCTCTCAAGAAGGGCAAGTCATATTAAAAGACATCCACGTAGGAGTCTACAGACATCATGCTAGCAGCAGAGCCATAGCAGCCAAAGATTTTCATGCAGGATTCTACTGCTTAACAGCAATCGAAGATGCAAAGGATATAGTTCGAAGGTGTGAGGCCTATCAACGATTCACATCTAGACCGCACGCACCACCAGCATAGCTCCAGCCAATACCACTGTCGTGGCCCTTTGCACAATGGGGTTTGGACATGGTAGGAGAGTTGCACAAGTCATGGCCAGGAGGGCACATCTACATGTTGGTAGCAGTCGATAAATTCACCAAGTGGGTAGAAGCAGCCCCAGTAACAACTCAGGATTCCACGGCAGCAATCAACTTCATCAAGTCAATAGTATTTCACTTTGGAGTACCACACAGCATTGATACGTCTCAAACGCATCTATAATTTTTGATGCTCCATGCTTGTTTTTACACCATTTGCCCATTGTTTCGTTACACTTAGTGGTACTTTTATACATTTTCCGGAACTAACCTATTAACGAAGTGCCATAGTGCCAGTTTCCTGTTTTCTGCTATTTTTGTGTTTCAGAAGTGATACACAGGAAATATTCTCGGAATTGGACGAAACAAGTTCCTGAAGTCATATTTTACCCGGAAGCTTCCAAACATCCGAAGGAGAGAAGGAGTAGGGCCACGTGGGCCCCACACACAGGCGGCGCGGCCAGCCCCCTGGCCGTGCCACCCACGTGTGAGGGGGCGTGGGACCCCCTCTGACATCGCCCTTTCGCCTATAAGTACCCCCTGACGAGAAAAACCTAAGGGCCCGATCAGTTTTCCAGAACACATCGCGATCCGCCGCCGCCGTCGACCCGAAGATCGGGAGGGTCCAGAAGCTCTTCCCGGCACCCTGCCGGAGAGGGGAATCGCCACCGGAGGTCTTCTTCATCGCCATGCTTGCCTCCGGAGCGATGAGTGAGTAGTCTACCTTGGACTATGGGTCCATAGCAGTAGCTAGATGGTTGTATTCTCCACCATGTGCTTCATGTTTAGATCTCATGAGCTGCCCTACATGATTGAGATCACCGTTATGTAATTCTATGATGTTGGTTTGTTGGGATCCGATGAATATTGGTGTTTATGATTAAGTTGCTGTACTGAATTATATCTTTTGTTATCTCTATGTTGTTTATGATCTTGCATGCTCTCCGTTGTTAGTAGCTATCTTGGCCGAGTAGTTGCTAGTGACTCCAAGAGGGGGTATTTATGCTCGATAGTGGGTTCATGCCTCTATTTCACCTGGGGGAGTGACAGAAACCTCTAAGGTGGTAGATGTGTTGTTGCTACTAGGGAGAAAACAACATTCATATGCTCAAGGGCATATGCTTTGTTTACATTACACACTTTGCTTAATGCAATTATCTGTTGTTCGCAACTTAATACTTTCGGGGTGTTCGGATTGATATCCCTGGGGGTGGATTATTAGTCATAGATGCAGTTGGATGGCGGTCTATGTATTTTGTTGTAATGCCCAGAGTAAATCTCATAGTGATCTTCTTGACATATCACGTTATCTTTATTCTATCAATTGCCCAACTGTAATTCGTTTACCCAGCATGTTATTTTATCTATGGAGAGACACCACTAGTGAACTGTGGACCCCGGTCCTATTTTAATCATATTGCTATCACCTGTTTACTTTTCCCGCACTGTTTACTTTACTCGCATATTACTATTGTTTTCCACTCGATACACTCATAACCTTTGTTTCAAGCAAACCGGTGAGATTGACAACCTCATCGCAAGTTGGGAGCAAAGTATTTGTCTGTGTGTGTGCAGGTTCCATAACACCATCAGTCGTCGCCGTCTCTCCTCTCCTGATCGATAAACCTTGGTTTCTTAACTGAGGGAAAACTAGCCGCTACACTCATCATACCTTCCTGTTGGGGTTCCCAACGGGCTGGTCATTCACCACGCACAAGGACGTCTGCTCCCACATTATTTACACGCCACCAGCTCTTTTCTGGCGCCATCACCTTGGAGTAGCAGCTCTTTTTTTGGCGCCGTTGCCGGGGAGGAAAGAAGACTTCTGCTAGGGGAGTTTTCGCACACACATTCTTTACTTTGTTATTGTTTTGCTTTACTTTATTTATTTTACCTGCATTACTTTTTATCAAAAACCCAAAAAAATTAGAATCCTTGGTAGCTGTTTTTACTTGCTTGCTTTAGTTTACTATGTCTAGTTCCATTGCTACTGCTATGTCCCCCGAGGACATGATTTTCACTTTTAAGCAAAAGGATGAGGAAATTTTTAAGGAAGCTTGGTCTAGGATTTATGATTGGTATGAAAAAACTGAACCTAAAATGACTTTGAGTTTGCTTCTTAGTAGTTTTTACTTTGGACTTTCTCTTCGTTATAGATATGCTTTAGATGCTACTTCTGAAGGAGATTTCCTTCATTGTGATGGAGATCAAGCCTTCAATACTATAAAAAAGTTGATTACAATTTATAGCATGCCAACCTATTTTGATTCCTCTCTTGTGTGCATCTTTAATAGACTTAATACTCTTGAGGCTCGCACTGCTAGTTTGAATTCTTGCTACAATACTTTGCGCCAGCATTTTGATTATGTGCCAATAAATTCTGAACCTTCGAGTTGGAATCCTACAATAAAAATCACCATTAATGGTGAAACTTTTCATGCTCGTTGTGATATTATGTCTGAATTTTGTCTTATGCCAAAGAGTGTTTATGAATCTTTGAGCCTTTGGAAGCTTTCTGAGGGGGGAGAAGAAATTTCTCTTACTAACAATGCCACTATATTTCCCCTTGGAATTGCTGAAGGAGTCTTTACAAAAGTCCTAGGAAGAATGATATCTACTGATTATCTTGTTATTGAAAGTGTAGGGAAAGGACAAATCACACTTGGGAGATCCCTCTTGAAGCTCTTGGGCGCCGTCATCGACGTGGGAAAAGGCAATATAACATTTACCACTCCACCTTGCAATAACCATGTCTTTCCTAAAGTCAAGAGCAAAGGTAAGAAAGCAAGACGTAAGGCACGCGCTGATCCTAGCACTTCATCTATTGATATTACTTGATTCGCAATTTTCTGCGCCTAGCTCAAAGGCGTTAAAGAAAAGCACTCTTGGGAGATAACCCATTGTTTACTTTTCAGTACTTTTTCTTTTATTTGAGTCTTGGAAGTCATTACTACTGTAATGACCGCTCCTTATCTTGTTTATTTCATTTTTGTGCCAAGAGAAGCCTCTAATTTGAGCGAGGTAAAGATTTGGGGTTATTGCTGTCCTGAAACTGTTTTCGGTGCTGCACCGTAAAAATTCGTATAAATTTTCTGTTTATCTTTTGGACCTGCGATTTCTTGTGCATATGCCCCAGGTTATATCCAAACTTTTCTTAGTTGAACACTTTTTGATTTGAGCAACAGAAAATCCCTCAAAAATTCGTCCATTGTCAGCTGTCCAGTTTTGACAGATTTCTGCCAATATTTGTTTTTGCCACTTTATCGCTTTCTTTTGAGTTCTTTTTTATCATGGAACTTTTTGGGAAGTTGCTACAGTAGTATATACTTTATATGTGGTGGTTTTGAGTTTAAACCTAAAGCTAAAGGAGGTTGAATATATTTTATGCTTACACTAATGTTGCTGATAGAATTGTGTTTAGTTTTGTATGAAGGAAGTTTTCAAGTGTAGGGATTGGAGAATGATGAGATGAGTTGAAGAATGGACAAAAGCTCAAGCTTGGGGATGCCCATGCATCACCCAAAGAAATATCCAAGAAGTACAAGCGTCAAAGCTTGGGGATGCCCCCGAGGCACCCCTTCTTCATCGGCAAAAATCAGGTCACCTTTCAAAACACTATATTTTTTTTGCTTCATGCACTATGTGTTTTTCTTGGAGCGTCAGTTGTTTTAGTTTTCTTAGTTGGTTTAGTTTGTTTGTTTGCTGCAATAAATGGTTGGACCCCAACAAATTTCCTTTGGAGGAGATGTACTCGTTTTCATTTGCAAAGAATGCTCTAGTTTTCACTCTTATTCAAAATTGAGCATTCTACTTTTTCTGCTACTGCTTTTGGTTTTCGTTTTCGCCTTGATATGCGTTCAGATCTTGTCATATCTTTTCATCAAGGTGTATTTTTGCCTCTGATCTTTATTGGTTTTCATCAAAAGAGGTGTTTATAAAAATTTCAAATGGTGTTGGAAAAGAGAAAAAGCTTTGTGCAAAATAGTGGTACAAGAAGGAGCTTGTGTAGACTGCGGCTTAGGCTTTTTCATGTCATGCTTGATGTCATTTTGATAGTATGCTTAGTGGTTTTGCTGTAGCATGACTTGTCTCAAATAACTGAGATTGCTTAATGAGCCTTTGAAAAAATCATGCGTTGTTTTTATTGTATGGAAGCATTATTTTGGTTTTCTCCTTGATGCTTTATTTGGGTTGACTTGGCGCATGCTCACACATGTTAGACTCTTACAAAGTCACCAATAGCCTTCATGATCATTTAGTTTTTGACTTTTGATGCCATCTTATGCTTCTTTTAATGTCGCTTTGTCGCTTTGCATGATTATGGCCATTATTGCTCTCTTAGTCGGTCGCTCCCAGTCTTTTGCTAGCCCTCACCTTGTACTGAGTATGAGCTCTACTCGTGCATCCAACTCCTAAAAGCCAAAGTTTTCCAAAGTGTCCACCATACATACCTACTAGCAATTTGCTATTCCAAGTAAATTTGACTTGCTTTTATATTCTCTTCAAATTAAACTCTTACCAGTGTTATGCGGAATTCGGTCAGTAAAGCTCTCACGAACCGGAAGGCACACTTTACTTTTTCCTGTTCTAAAATTTTGACATTGTGGTCTTTTATGTTGAGTTGTTATGCTTGCAAGTTGTAAGTTGGATTCTAGCCCTGCCATGCTGTCATGGGGCAAGCTTTCAACATTGCACTTCTTATTTTAGTTGATATCGTGATCTTTTGTTTATGGATGCCCGCTGTGTGAAATGAATTGGGAATCTTGTAGGGATCATGGAGTTTTTATATGTGTTAGGGAAACGCCGGGCCGCCAATCTAAGCCATGCATAATTCATGGTGGAAATTTGCAGCATACCCATGGTGAACATTCGACGACGCATCTCACAATAAAAAGCTAAACAATATAGCAAATAAAAGAGATGTCGAGGTGTTCATTGTCTGCTTGTCCTGTCATTTTGGTGTGGGCTTGTTCCATGTCATCGGGCACGGAGGTACCCCATTGGCGGTTCTCAATGATATGCATATACTTACAATGACAAGAGCCTTGCTTGGGACTCTAAGTAAATTAGCACGGTTTGGGTACTCGTATTCACGGGACACGAGGTTTTCAACTTATGATTTGTCAAGCATATGCATCATAACTGTTCTCGCATTAACTTTAACCATTCAAGATGCTTATGATGGGGGCAATGAGAGCTCAAAGCCGGTAAGTACCATAATTTTTGAAGGTTATAAAACTTGCAATCACTGCTTCCCTCTGCGAAGGGCCTTTCTTTTACTTTTATGTTGAGTCACCACCTTCTTTCTTTATGCACCATTAAGAGAGCATAGTTGTCATTCTTAGTGTGATATGCATTGTCCCAAGGTTCATTGATTGACTCATGATGATTGGTTTCACTTGTTCTTAAATTATTTGTATCTAGTCGCCCTCTTAAACTTTGAGGTGTCCTATGCATTTATGTTTTGCTCTCTTTGAAGGACAAGCTGAAAACCCTTTGTATGTTTTTCCTTATGATTTGAACACACGTTTGACTTTCATTGTTTCATTATCATGATCTTTTGTTTGTGTTCATTTGCATGTTTACAACATGGTTGCTAAGTTTCTTATTGTCATGATTATATCTTTCATGCCCATGTTTAAGTTCTATTGATCCCAGCTCATCAATGCTTACATATATGATCAAGATTGTGTAGGTGCATGTCACCTCAAAAATTATTCTTTTGTTATCACTTACCTACTCGAGGACGAGCAGGAGTTAAGCTTGGGGATGCTTGATACGTCTCAAACGTATCTATAATTTTTGATGCTCCATGCTTGTTTTTACACCATTTGCCCATTGTTTCGTTACACTTAGTGGTACTTTTATACATTTTCCGGAACTAACCTATTAACGAAGTGCCACAGTGCCAGTTTCCTGTTTTATGCTGTTTTTGTGTTTCAGAAGTGATACACAGGAAATATTCTCGGAATTGGACGAAACAAGTTCCTGAAGTCATATTTTACCCGGAAGCTTCCAAACATCCGAAGGAGAGAAGGAGTAGGGCCACGTGGGCCCCACACACACAGGCGGCGCGGCCAGCCCCCTGGCCGCGCCACCCACGTGTGAGGGGGCGTGGGACCCCCTCTGACATCGCCCTTTCGCCTATAAGTACCCCCTGACGAGAAAAACCTAAGGGCCCGATCAGTTTTCCAGAACACATCGCGATCCGCCGCCGCCGTCGACCCGAAGATCGGGAGGGTCCAGAAGCTCTTCCCGGCACCCTGCCGGAGAGGGGAATCGCCACCGGAGGTCTTCTTCATCGCCATGCTTGCCTCCGGAGCGATGAGTGAGTAGTCTACCTTGGACTATGGGTCCATAGCAGTAGCTAGATGGTTGTCTTCTCCACCATGTGCTTCATGTTTAGATCTCATGAGCTGCCCTACATGATTGAGATCACCGTTATGTAATTCTATGATGTTGGTTTGTTGGGATCCGATGAATATTGGTGTTTATGATTAAGTTGCTGTACTGAATTATATCTTTTGTTATCTCTATGTTGTTTATGATCTTGCATGCTCTCCATTGTTAGTAGCTATCTTGGCCGAGTAGTTGCTAGTGACTCCAAGAGGGGGTATTTATGCTCGGTTCATGCCTCTATTTCACCTGGGGGAGTGACAGAAACCTCTAAGGTGGTAGATGTGTTGTTGCTACTAGGGAGAAAACAACATTCATATGCTCAAGGGCATATGCTTTGTTTATATTACACACTTTGCTTAATGCAATTATCTGTTGTTCGCAACTTAATACTTTCGGGGTGTTTGGATTGATATCCCTGGGGGTGGATTATTAGTCATAGATGCAGTTGGATGGCGGTCTATGTATTTTTTTGTAATGCCCAGAGTAAATCTCATAGTGATCTTCTTGACATATCACGTTATCTTTATTCTATCAATTGCCCAACTGTAATTCGTTTACCCAGCATGTTATTTTATCTATGGAGAGACACCACTAGTGAACTCTGGACCCCGGTCCTATTTTAATCATATTGCTATCACCTGTTTACTTTTCCCGCACTGTTTACTTTACTCGCATATTACTATTGTTTTCCACTCGATACACTCATAACCTTTGTTTCAAGCAAACCGGTGAGATTGACAACCTCATCGCAAGTTGGGAGCAAAGTATTTGTCTATGTGTGTGCAGGTTCCATAACACCTTCAGTCGTCGCCGTCTCTCCTCTCCTGATCGATAAACCTTGGTTTCTTAACTGAGTGAAAACTAGCCGCTACACTCATCATACCTTCCTCTTGGGGTTCCCAACGGGCTGGTCATTCACCACGCACAAGGACGTCTGCTCCCACATTATTTACACGCCACCAGCTCTTTTCTGGCGCCATCACCTTGGAGTAGCAAGCATCATCACAGACAATGGAACGAACTTCACATCCAAGGAGTTCAAAAACTGTTGTGAGAGTATGGGAATCAAATTAAAGTTTCCATCCATTGCACATCCTAAGACAAACGGGCAAGTCAAAAAAGCAAATAGCCTAATATGCAGCGGAATAAAAAAGAGGTTATTAGCACCCTTGGGGAAAGCCAAGCACGCTTGGGTAGATGAGTTACCCTCCGTGCTTTGGAGTCTGAGAACTACGCCTAATGTGGCTACCCAAGAGACACCTTTCTTTCTGGTCCATGGCACAGAAGCTGTGCTTCTAGTGAAAATTACTCATGAAGCCCAAGAATCGCGGCTTACGATGAAATGACTTCTACCGAGGCACTTCAAGATGACGTCGATGCACTCGACGAAGCAAGAGATGTGGCATTAGCTAGAGCTACACGGTACCGGCAGAGTCTACAAAACTATCATAGTACTTGAGTTTGCCCCTGATTTTTTGTAGTAGGGGATCTAGTCTTACGACTCAAGCAGGACAACCATGGCAAATTAGAGTCACCATGGGTGGGACTCTACATTGTCACAGAGGTCATACCAGGAGGAGCATATCGACTTCAAGATAAGAAGATGGCCAAAGATGAAAGTAACCCATGGAACGCAGAGCAGCTCCGACGTTTTTATGCAAAGAGGACTTCGCTGATAACAATTGAAAACTTCGAGTTATGACCTTCTAAACCCAGAACATGAGACCACAGGTCAGGTTTCTTGGGTCAACTCCATGATATGTAAAATATGTCATGATTCTCCGCTCGGGGGCTCTAACCCTCGAGTCGTTATAAAGAAATATAAATATCATTGGGATCATGTATTCATGTCTTCTCACGAGTGATTACGGGGTTGTCCACAACGCTATATTTGACAAGTAAAACATGACTAGCAGATACACAAAAGCACATCGATGCTATGAATAAAACACCTCAGAACATTGATAGTTCCCTTGGTCTCTTAATAAGCACGATAACATAAAGCAGAGTTCATCACATATAATTATTACATGAGTTGGCCAAAAGAGCACAAGCCAAAAGATTACATCAAAAGGAAAACAACATCTACTAGAAGTGCACTTCGGCTTCATACTTCCTCTGGCACTGTGTCCCATCAAAGATTTTCACGTCAAACTTTGACGTACCACAATGGTAGTTGAAGAGCATGCAAAAACCCTGATGCAGTTCATGATCCTCTGCAAATTGGGGCTAGCCGCCCCTGAAGTACACCTCGCCATGGTCGTCATAATACACCTCTACTTCATATGGAGTTCCTCCTTCAGATTCTTCATGAAGGATAGCTTCACGGAGCTTGCGCATGTCCATGAACTGAGTAAACTTCAGAGGAACACGCTGCTGCTCATGGCATTGACCACCAGCGATAACAAAAAAGGAGAACAGCTTGATAGGACGAGGAGGAGAAGCATTGCGAGGAGCAGTGCTTGCACCCATAGCTTGGTGGACAACAAAAGGAGATGGCTTGGGCTTGTTATTACTTCCCAATGGGCGGCTGGGGCATCACTTCATGGGCATGAACGACGATGAAGCCACCATGGAAATGTCCTTAGGTTTGTTCTTACTGCCATGTAGACGGCCATGCCCACGCTTCTCTATCATGACACTGGTGTCGAGATCAACAACACCGGCATCCGCCATCAGAAGATTTGCTTGGCAAAAAGAAACCCTAGATGAGATTTGGAGGATGAAGATGCAGCAGAGAAGACCTACAGTGGAAGGGTTAGGGTTTTCCCTAGCAAGCTAGATTACCTTATTTATAAGTTACCTTTCGTGGGCCTTTGCAAATTACAGCTCCAGTTAAATTATGGGCTTCAGTATTTTGTCCAAAAGAGAGAGGAAACAACAAAAAAAAATATAAGGAAAAAAAAGAGAAGTTCGTCATCCTTCAAGAAAAATAAGTTGCACAGAAGAAAATACTTGAGTCTATAAAAGGCTGCAAGAACCCCCTTATAGCCTCGGGGGCTACTACCATCGGGAGCGCTAGGCGCGCACCCGACGAAATTGCCACAAGAGTAACGCAACTCCACTAGATGAGAAGAGAGTATACTTGAGCCTATACTCAAAAAACTTTTGCCTATAGCCTCATGGGCTACTACCATCGGGATCGAGCACTGATCGTGCACCCTATGGCGATAAAAGTATTGACTATTGACAGTAACAATCATCGACTCCAATGTCGACAATATCAACAAAAGCCATATCGCTATTTCACTACCATCGGGAGAGATTGGTGACTAGTTGGAAAAACAACTCAAAGATTTTTCGCATTTCAACAGTCAAACAAGGCTTGCAAGTAAAATTCATGGTTCTCAGACTAAGTCATCGCGATGAAAGCTTGAATGCCGTGTTCATAAAAGAACATGAAGGTAAGACCATAGGTTCCGTCCTGTGTGGCCTAGTATATGAACTTGAATGCGCTCTGCTAGTAATTTTCTGTGTCTACGACGCAAAGAAAAATCCCGGTGGATGCACTGGGTACCTTAAGAATTATTGGAACTCTTTCTTTGTAAGTTCTAAAATGCGGCAAAAGATTGGGTTAGACCAGGTACCAGACTCAAGTCCAGGGGATTGAGTTTGAAGTAGGTGACACGTATCTGCTCTGACAGTTAACTGGTCTCTTGATCCGTCAGAGCTGCCAGGCTTGTTAACCAAAATCCCCTTGAGAAATAAAATAATTTGAGTTGTTTAAAATTAAGCACAGGGAAAAGAAGAAGTCGAAGATTGATCAAGTCGAAGATATGAAGATTTGAGATTCAACCCAAATCTACAATCCTGGTAGAATCTCGGGGGCTACTGACAAGGGTATAGCTAATAGAACCCATTATCTGTGTACCTCTGAGGCCCGTTAAGCTAGGCCCAGGCATAGTCATAGTCCAAATACGAGTTGATATCATATACGAATATTGTAATTTGTATTAAACCCGACCGATTCCTTGAGACCTGGCCACCTATATATAGGGGTCAGGAGAGGCCGACTAGGGGGAGATTGAGATTGAGCTAAGTTCAACACCATGTTTATTCTCAATACACACCTTGTTTGACTGATCTTTACCTTTGAGTTCATCCGACGCCCTCTTCCCCCGATCCTAAGTCCTTCATCTAGGACATTTGTCGAGTTAACCCTCGTCAACTATCTTGTGACATTTTATTTATATGTCTCTTATTAATGATTTATTTATTTTGAATATGAACTCAAGTTTGAATAAGTCATCCATTTTGAGATCATAAACTTTGAGTTAGTGTTAATTCACATATTTCAAACAAAGGATATTGAATCTTTTAGATTCCACTCAATTTAATTCAAATTTGATTTTCTAAATTTGAAAATATGTATTCATTTTGAAATTTGAATTTCAATTCCTAGTGTTGACCTAAGTCAAAATTCAATACTAGAGTTCAATTTCAATCACTCATATCTCTAAAAACAAAATTTTTAATTTTTTCCATAATTTCAAATGCATGCAATTCAAATTTGCTAATTGTAACCGAGTCCTAAAACGTTGCTACTTTTTGGGTCATTATAATGGGCACTTTTCTTCTAGTAATCATACAAAAGATTTTCAAAACGTCCTCAACACAGAGAGGTAGTTTTGGAAATTTTAACCTAAAAAGAACATCTTGAAGACTAAATTATAACTAGAGCTACCTCTAATACTAGTTGTCTTGCTACTAATGCTATAGATCTGCTTTACTTAGGTTCTAGGCTTAGGGATTTAATTCCCTTCTACTCTTATTCTAGGTTTCCACCATGCTTGATATAGGTGTTGACTCCATTTACAACTTTTATTCTTGATCAAAGACTTCATCTTCAACTTTCATTCCACGAGATTCCCTTCTCTAGATGCCTCCAATATAAGTTAGGGTTTGAGAAGGCAATGGTAAGTAACAAGCGCTACTCAATAAGTTCATAGGGGAAAAGGTGTTTTATGCACTTTTATGATAAAGAGTACATATTAATATTGCAAAGATACCAATTACACCCATCCTCTGCAACAACGTAGTGCCCTAATGGCATTACGGATGCACACAACCAAAAAACACAAGAAGAATTACAGAAAAGAAAAGTCCCGCTACAGTGATCTATTCTTTGTAGCAGAAGTACACCCACCACCGAGACAACACCAGAAGTCCAGCTTCTCCAAAAATGACGCCTCCAAGAAGGAAACTGTGGGGACCCCAGATTACCCATCTGGAATACCCGATATGCATACAATTTATGATCCCATGATCAGTGTGTCGTGAATCCACATATCTGACTTGATAACAGAATTACATCATCCATTAAAGTACCAAATAATATACTTACAATTGGTCACATGACCAAGTCTGATATTGCCACGCAGGGCAAGTCTATAACTAAGTAGCGGATACCAAGCAACATTGAAGACCCACATCATGCCTACTACCCTAAAGGCAACCGACTGGGAGCATTCCTAGTTCACACCGGTATTGTCGTAACCATTGTCACCTTCCTCGTAGTCCTCTTCATAGTCTGAACATGTTGATAGCCAGGGACAAAGCCGTGAGTACATTTGAATTGTACTTGCAAAACATCTAAAGAGAGTGAGCTGATATGAAGTTTGGTTGTAGCAAGGAAAGGATCTAGTCTAGTTTATTTTCCTTGAAAACCTTCTTCTCGTGTTGATATAGCATGTCTAGAAACATGTTCTACGGCATCTCTATATCCTTACTAAAATCTTTTATAAAACAGTTTTTAGTAAAATCTCTAGGAAGGGGAGTAACCCTTTTTGTTTCATAAACCATGTTAATCAAACATTACCATCACCAATTCCTCGATAGTACCCATCAAGTACTCCGATCCTTCTCCGTGCCATGGCAGTACCCTCCGAGTACTATGTCCAGCACCTCCCTTCATTTCTCTAAAAACTCTTTGTAAAACCAAAACTGGCATTGGGCAATGTAGTGATCTTTCCAACCATCCATGACCGAGGACTTGGCTATTCGAATAGGCTTACACTCTATAGAGGTTGTATACTTCACCCACAAGATTCGATAAATCCGCCAAGATTCCACCACGGACCGTCATGCACAAGTATGCGGGGTTCGGATAATTGAACAAAGCCTTCCATCTATCTACCTTAGCATGGGTGCCTACCCTATGGAGTCTACCTCCCCGGCATGCCCCGACAGTACCTCCTATAGAGCGTAGCTCTGGCGCCACGGCGGAAGAACCCAAGTGTCTTCCGACGGCTTGGGATATACCATGATATGTGTTGCCCCATGCTCGGGGTCAACCCGGATTCTGGAGTATCGCGTACCCACTTCCAGGGTACCACAAACCCTTATATAGTTATGAGACTCCCCGCACTAAAATAGATAAACTTTGAGGCTAAGCCCCATCCCATACCAGGGTAATGTGGTTGCACGGTTTAATTGTTCTGAGTGACTACAAAGAACCACCAATGCCTTTTTATGAAACCACCTGCTCCTTCTTCTCCATTCCATCTCTAATTGTACAAAACCCATTTCTGAACACATTTTAGTGGAGTAGAGCACTATTCCAAGGTTTTTAAAATCATTTTCAAAATCCCATTTGAGTGTTCCCAACCTAGAGTTTTTCCTCCACTAGAAGGTTTACCAAGAGGACATGATGCTTGATTGCTGTTTGATGGCTAGCCCGTTGGGAACCCCAAGAGGAAGGTGTGATGAATATAGCAGCAAGATTTTTCCCTCAATTAAGAAACCAAGGTATGTCGATCTTTGAGAGGAGAGACAAACGACTGAAGGTGATGCGAACTAGCTTAATAACACTCCAACAAGGGTGCCGTTTACGATACTTGTTGACTCATCTTCGGCCAGTAGCAACGCGGAACCTGCACACACACAACCAAATACTTTGTTCCCAACTTACGATGAGGTTGTCAATCTCACCAGTTTGCTTGAAACAAAGGGTATGAGCGTATCGAGTGGAAAGTGATAATAGTATGCGAGTAAAGTAAACAGTGCGAGTAAAGTAAATAGGTGATAGCAATATGATGGTAATAGGACCGGGGTCCACAGTTCACTAGCGGTGTCTCTCCATAAGATAAATAACACATGCTGGGTAAACAAATTACAGTTGGGCAATTGATAGAATAAAGATAAACGTGATATGTCAAGAAGATCACTATGTGATTTACTCTGGGCATTACAACAAAATACATAGACCGCCATCCAACTGCATCTATGACTAATAATCCACTCACGGGGATATCATCCGAACATCCCATGAGTATTAAGTTGCGAATAACAGATAATTGCATTAAGCAAAGTGTGTAATGTAAACAAAGCATATGCCCTTGAGCATATGAATGTTGTTTTCTCCCTAGTAGCAACAGCACATCTATAACCTTATAGATTTCTGTCACTCCCCCAGGTTAAATAGAGGCATGAACCCACTATCGAGCATAAATACCCCCTCTTGGAGTCACTAGCAACTACTCGGCCAAGATAGCTGCTAGCAACGGAGAGCATGCAAGATCATAAACAACATAGAGATAACATAAGATATATTTTAGTATAGCAACTCAATCATAACACCAATATTCATCGGATCCCAACAAACCAAATATGTAGAATTACATAACGGTGATCTCAATCATGTAGGGCAGCTCATGAGATCTAAACATGAAGCACATGGTGGAGGAGACAACCATCTAGCTACTGCTATGGACCCGTAGTCTAAGGTAGACTACTCACTCATTGCTCCGGAGGCAAGCATGGCAATGAAGAAGACCTCCGGTGGCGATCCCCCTCTCCGACAGGGTGCCGAGAAGAGCTTCTGGACCCTCCCGATCTTGGGTCGATGACGGCGGCAGATCACGATGTGTTTCTAGAAAACTGATCGGGGACTTAGGTTTTTCCCGTTGGGAGGTCTTTATAGGCGAAGGGGCATCGTCAGAGGTGGACCGAGGCGACCTCACACGTAGGGGGCGCGACCCAGGGCTGGGCCGCACCGCCCTGGTGTGTGGGGCCCTCATGGCCCCCCTCCGACTCTTCTTTGGATCTCTGGAAGCTTCTGAGAAAAATAAGACTTCAGGAACTTGTTTCGTCCAATTCCGAGAATATTTCCTGTGTAGCTTTTCTGAAACACAAAAATAGCAGAAAACAGGGAACTGGTACTGTGGTGACTTGTTAATAGGTTAGTTCCGGAAAATGCATAAAAGTGCCATGAAGTGTAACAAAACATTAGGCAAATGGTGTAAAAACAAGCATGGAACATCAAAAATTATGGATACATTGGAGACGTATCAGCATCCCCAAGCTTAACTCCTGCTCGTCCTCGAGTAGGTAAGTGATAACAAAAGAAATAATTTTTGAGCTGACATGCACCTACACAATCTTGATCATATATGTAAGCATTTGTGAGCTGGGATCATAAGAACTTAAAACATAGGCATGGAAGATATAATCTTGATAATAGAAACTTAGCAACCTTGTTATAAACATGTAAATGAACACAAATAAAAGATTATGAAAATGAAACAATGAAAGTCAAACATGTGTTCAAATCATAAGGAAAAACATACAAATGGTTCTCAGCTTGTCCTTCATAGAGAGCAAAACATAAATGCATAAGACACCTTCAAGTTTAAGAGGGCGACTAGATACAAATAATTTAAGAACAAGTGAAACCAACAATATGAATCAATCAATGAAAACTTTGGGACAATGCACATTATACTAAGAATGACAACTATGCTCTATTAATGGTGCATAAAGATAGAAGGTGGTGACTCAACATAAAAGTAAAAGAAAGGCCCTTTGCAGAGGGAAGCAGTGATTGCAAGTTTTATAACCTTTAAAAATTATGTTGCTTATCGGCTTTGAGCTCTCATTGCCCCCATCATAAGCATCTTGAATGGTTAAAGTTAATGCGAGAACAATTATGATGCATATGCTTGACAAATCATAAGTTGAAAACCTCATGTCCCGTGAATACGAGTACCCAAACCTCATGCTACTTTACTTAGAGTCCCAAGCAAGGCTCTTGTCATTGTAAGCATACACGTATCATCGAGAACCGTCAACGGGGTACCTCCATGCCCGATGACATGGAACAAGCCCACATCAAAATGACAGGACAAGTAGACAATGAACACCTCGACATCTCTTTTATTTACCATTTGTTTAGCTTTTTATTTTGAGATGCATCATCGAATGTCCACTATGGGTATGCTGCAAATTTCCACCATGAATTATGCATGGCTTAGATTGGTGGCCTAGGCATTTCCCTAACACATATACAAACTCTATGATCCCTGCAAGATTCCCAATTCATTTCACACTGCGGGCATCCATAAACAAAAGATCACGATATCAACTCAAAAGAGAAGTGCAATGTTGAAAGCTTACCCATGACTGCATGGCTGGGCTTGTCGTCGTGGTGAAACAACATATGCCATAGGATGGCTTAAATGGGGGCCGAACTAGATGCTGGAGGATTCGGGAGAGGGGAACGGGCTAAAGAGCACGACAGAAAGGAACACAGATCTACCCAGGTTCGGGGCTCTCGTAAGGAGATAACACCCCTACTCCTGCTCTACCGATTGTATATTTGGGTCGATGTAGTACACAACAATGGTGCTTCCAAGCTCTCTGCTAGAGAAGGAAGATGAACTGCTAAGTGTAGGAACACAGAGTGACCAACCCTTTACCAGGGCTCCCTATGCCACCTTATATAGTGGTGGCCAGGGTTACAACGGTCATACAAGACCACAAGACACGGGCTACACTCCAAACAGGAGCTGGTGACGATGGCAGAGACCCATGACTTCGCCCCTGATTGCTCTCGATGGGACGCCATATCCCTGTACCTTGTACCTCTTGAACTGTGGCCTTACCTCTGTGCGGTGAGCTCGTACTTGTGCACAGTGAGGGTAGGTAACCTCCACTGTGCACCCTGCCATCTTACTCTGCTACCATGCTTGGATGTTTTCTTCCTTGATTGTAGGGATGTGACACCTTGGTTGACTTAAGTATCCCGGATATGACCGTTGGCCATACCCAGGACATATATGCCGGACCAACGACCTACGAGGGTCGGGTAATCCGGCCTCCCCTGCTCCTGCACAACACACCAAATGGTTAGGCCGGCATATCTAAGTATGCCGGCACACATATACCAGTATTCCGGCTATACCGGCATATCCAAGTATTAGCCGGGATACACACATATGCCGGCCTGGCCGATGCTCTTATATTCCGGCCAGGCCCTTTCTTGATAACCCGGCATAAGTCAACCATAGACTTTGTGTCTTTCTAGTCTCTTGACCCTACCGGGGGTTATCCCCCCGACACTAGTCCCCGAAGCTGCCGAGGTTCCCCAGTCATAGCTGTGGAGCCTCGACAGGTTCAACATACCTTTCTTCATTATGTCCCGGTGATCAGATTATATCCCGGCCTCTGTTCCTGTTCCAAAACTTATTCCGGCCGGTCCCGAGGGTATTCCGGACGGAACATATACATCGGGCAGTTAATCCGACATATAGACGAGTCTTCCTCGAGAAGCCATGCCTGACAGCTTTGCATCGAAACTTGTAACTGTCTTGCCACCTCGAACGGTCACCCATGATGTGACGGTTCTCAGTGCAGTTACTCCTCGCCATCATTGCGTCATGGCACGGTTACCGGAACCGCCGCCCCACTCTGTGCCGCCACGTGGCGACTCTCTGCAGGAACGGTCGGGGGAGTGGAACACTACCCACGATCCCCACGAGCCTGCCTCTTCGGTATAAATATGGGGTGGGGGTAAACTTGCTCTTTTTACCCCCGCCACAGTGCCTTCTTCCTCTTCTGCTCTCCTGCCCCTTGCGCTTCGCCGCCGGACCGAGGGACAGAGAAGGAGCGCCGCCGACGACCCGCTCTACTCCGGCGCCGACGCCCGACGACGCACGGCATCACCATTGACGACGCCGCCGCCGCCGCCTCTTCTCTCTGCAGCATTGCAGGGAGATTGGATCTTCTTCTGTACGCTCGCCGTCGTCGTTCTTTCGCCATCGGCCAAACTCCGGTGAGTTCCTCTCTCCCTCTGTTCTTCCTCTTTGATGCTTCTTCATAGCTTCGCATTGGTAGCCATATCCGCATAGATCTAGTGCAGTTCCTCTCTGGATTCGACTAGCATTGCTAACAGCGCTCACAGGTGTTCTTCCTTAGAATTTTTACCCTTATTTGTTTCCTGTTTTAACTGGCTCGGTAGATCTTTGATTTCTGCTAACCTTGGGGAGAGTGGTATGCCGGAGAGACTAACCTCCCTCTTTTCTCCGGCCTTGATAGGAATAACATCACGGGACTCCGGCTCTCACGCCTTGTCCCGGCCACTAAGATGGCATCTTCAAGCATGACGGGCACCTCGGCCTCTGAGGAAGATACCTCGGCCCGAGCCCAAGGACGCTCCGGCTGGGAGGGGTCGGAGGTTACTCCGGCCGACATATCCTGGGTCACCTCCACCAGGAGAGTCCCAGAGGGCGTAGCATGCCGGCTACCAGCAGGAGAAACTGTGCCGGCACCTGAACCTGGCGAACGCGTCGTCTTCATCGCCCACTTCGAGCGTGGCTTCGGCCTGCCGGCATCGGACTTCTTCCGGGACTTCCTCAACACCTACGACCTACAACCTCATCATATCCCGGCCAATGCCGTGATGATCCTCTCCGCCTTCGCTGCTTTTTGCGAGGGCTATGCCGGCATAGAGCCCCTTACTCAAGGCTGGGCGAAGTACTTCCAACTGCGGAAGCAAGTCGTCCAAGAGCCGCCCCGGAGCAAGGACGACCCACCGGAGACGGCCCAGGAAAAGAAGGACCGCCCCATGACCCTCTGCGGCGCGGCCACCATCATGTCCCGAAAGGGCTCGGACTTCCCCAAGGTGGAGCTCCTGGAATCTTGCAAGAAGTGGCAGAAAAGCTTCTTCTACGTCAAGAACACCACCGACGAGGATCTGCTCAACCTGCCGCCATTTGTGGACGAGCCACCCTTGGCTATGACGAACTGGACCTACAACCCGAAGAACTCGGTGATGCCGGTGAATGCGCTTCACCGGGTTAAGGGCGAGCTCCGGGATGCCGGTCTTACTCCTCAAGACCTGGTGGCCTGCTATATAAGCCGGCGCGTCTCCCCTCTGCAGCGCCGGTCGCACAAGATCTGCCAGATGAGCGGGCCAATGGACCCCACCCGGCACTCCACACACGAGCTGACTCCGGCCGACATTCTGCGCCGGATTAAGGATGTCTGCAAGTCCTCTCAGGCCACTTTTGCCTGGCGGCTAGAACCATACAGCCGGGATAGGCCCGCCCCAACGGTAAACCATCTTATCCGATACATAAAGTCCATGTCCGGCACATAGATACTTAAGCCGACACATGTCTGTTTGCCGGCACATATCATATTGATCCGACATACCTCTTCCACCGGCATATTTCCTTGTCTGAATACTTGACTTTGCTGTTTATACAGAAATTCAGCTTCCAAGCCATGGAGAACTCCCGGATCAAGATCGCGGCGGACCGCACTGTTGCGGATGTTGAAGATCCGGATCATTGGGATAAGCTTCCCAGGAGCACCCGTGCTGCAGCTGCCATGGGTAAGGGCTCTTCATCCCGACATTATACTCAAGACCGGAGTGAGATTGATTCTGACGAGGAGATCCTGCTGTACTATGACCCGATGCCACTTGCATATGCCTTTCCAGAAACACCTATTGCTTACGAGTTTCCAATGCCGTCCTCAGCTATCCCGGACGATATGGTTATCGACGCCGCCCCTCTGAACCAGGGACCTCCTTCCACCGGCGGACGTGCCGGCCGGAAGCGAGGGGTGAAGCCCCAGCCCGACACACCTCAGAAGTCGAAGAGGTAGAAGGTCGGCGTGCCCATACTGAAGAAACCGAGACCTGTCGCCGCGGGGTAAGTTCCTTCTGCTTGTTTCATTTCCGACATATCTCTTGCTTGCATTATTGACTTGGCGTTTTTTTCTCTTTCAGAGCTCCTCTTGCGCCGGAACAAGCTTCTGGCTCGAGTGGCGACCCGAAAGTTACCAAGCCCGCGGCCACTGCTACCTCCGACATACCCTCTGCCAGCCACACGACCTCCCCGGCGCCGGCATCTTCGCCTGCGCCCGACAAGACCTCCTCCCCGGCGAAGGACGTTCCTCCGCCGGAACAAGACACCTCTGCCCCCGATGTCCACATGGACTCGGGGGATCAACAGGAACCTCCGGCTCCTGATGTCCACATGGACACAGGAGCCCACCAAGAAGCCCCAGACTCCGGCGCGCCCACCAGCGATGCCGGCACAACTGACGACGCCGGCGCAAGCGACAAGAGCGCCGGCATAGATTTTAAAGAAAAGGGCCCTGCTGTGCCGGAAGTCCGGACTATTCCGGAACCTGCCCCAGCTGGCCAAGCTTCACCGGCCGCGCCGGAACAGCCTGCACCCGAGACTCCATCCTCTGAGAAGACTCCTGCGCCGACCAAGGCCACTGCCTCGGCCAAAGCCACTGCCCCGGCCAAGACCACCGCCCAGGCCAAGTCCGGCACTCTCAAGTTCCAGCCTAGCAAGTCCGGCACGCCTTCCGCCGCCACTGTTCCTCCTAAAGCAGCGTCCCGGACCAGCTTTGCTCTGGCCCTGCATCTTGGCAGGGCAGCAACCCGTCCTGGTTACCGGGCCAGCTTCTTCGACACACCAGAACTCGAGGGCATCGTCCCTCTTCTGACGAAAAGTGACCAGAGCCTCGGCTCTCTTAAGGAGCGCTGCGCGAAATGGAATGACGCCGACTCCCTGGACACAGCTGAATCCAAGAAGAAGAAACAGGCCGAAGCTTCGGCCACCGGCAACCCAGCTGATATCCTGGCCGCGAAGCCCATTCCTATTGCCTGCGAACTTCTCAGTCTTCAGCAACGACTTCATCGCCTGGCCGATGCCACCAACGTAAGTCCTTTACATATAGATATCCCCAGTCCCCGAAAATGTCGGCTGTCCGGGATACGGACATCCGGGATTTTCCAAGACCTTTTGCACTTAGCTGCTTTTGCAATTAACTTTCCGACATATGAGCTCGATTCGAGCTTCAAATCCTAGTCACCGAGAGCCGGGATAGGTGCGCAGCACCTGTGCCGGATCTCCTATAGCATAAATAGTTCATATAATCTTCAAATGTACTGGCATGCTTTAGTTATCTCATATCCCTTCAAATCCTAATACTTTTGCAGCGCATGAATAACGCCCGTGCCGACATGTTCCATGACTTGGTGTGCGAGCATCGGAAGCTTTCCGACGCACACAGCAAGCTCCAGCTGGAACTGTCCCAGAAAGGTAATTTCAGCCGACATACCTTGCCCTTCTCAATAGTCCTCTGGCCGGCACATCTTAATATGCCGACACCTAATCTTTGTCTGACATTTGGCAGCTGGTGCCGAAGCCCAAGTCACCGAGCTTGCCAAGAGAGTGAAGGAGCTTACTGGTATGCCGGATCCTCTTAACCTTGAACTAATCCTTCTGTACTTCAAATCCTTTAATCTTTTCACTGTTTTCTTTCTTCAAATCCTTGTTTTGACTTCAAATCTTTTCAGACGAGAAAGCTGCACTGGAGGCACGCCACCAGGACTGTGTGTCCTCAGTGGATGTAGCCAAGCAACTGGACGACCGGGATGCCGGTCACAAGGCCGAGGTTGAGCAGCTGAAGGGCCGGATCACCGAGCTTCTGGACGAAAAGGAACAGAGGGAGGGCCTACTGAAGAAAACCCAGTCCCTGCTTGTCACCTCCGAGACTGATGCCTCCGACGCCCACGCTGAACTGGATAGCCTGAAGGAGCAGGCCACCAAATGGGAGGTTACAGTTGCACAGCTGAATGCCGACCTTGCCAGTAAGCTTCTAATCCTTTCCCTTTATCCTTCCCGACATGGTGTAATTCTCTCCGGCATAGCATCTATGCCGACATATTCTCCTTTTGCTAACATTGTTTCTATTCCTCAGACATGTTTCCCGCTTCCGTCGAAGACGTTGAGAGGGCTTTGCAGTTGGACCGAGAAAGCCGGGGTGTTCCGGTTGACTCGCCCAACTGGGACATGTCGGAGCAGCTGCTGGCTCTGCAGTCCCGGAAAAACGCCATGACGCTCTACACCGAAGAACTCTTATATGGCGCCCAGGAGGCATTCTCTGCCCTCTGGCCGGGACAAAGGACTCCCACTGATCCCGTCGACCTCGGTAACGATCTGCAGCTGGCCAAGGTTCGCCTCCGGGAGTGGCGAGATTCTGGCATGAGGGTTGGAGCTAACGAAGCTCTCAGCTACTTCTTGTCCTGGTATGAAAAGGCTGACTTGGAGACTTTGCGCACTGTGCGCGAAGGATCCATCTGGACCACGGATCCGGAACACATCCGGCGCCGACGGGAGCTGGCCCACAGCTATGTGGACTATGCCGACACCGACGCCTTCGTTCGGGATATCCGTGAGCCGGAGAAGAAGGACGATGCCGGGACATCCGCCGCTGCTGAGGGCTCCGACTCCAGCCAGGATGAAGATGAAGCTGAAGAGGCCGACACTGATGTCCCGGAACAGGCATCTGCCCCGGGCGGAGGTGATGGCTCCATTCCATCTGCTGGGTCCGGCACTCCTGAAGCCGACATCTCCACCGCCACTGCTCCACCAGCCGGCGCCTCTGCTTCTGCCCCTGGTCCTTGACTTTGCAGCATAAAAACTTTAAGTTTTATCAGATCCCCGGTATGCCGGGTGCAGATGTAATATACACGCTTAATTTCCTTTGGTTTGCTACCTGAACAAGTTTTATCTTGGTTTGCTTATTACTAATGCCGGATCATCTTTTGGCTAAGTCACCGAGTTGTTTTCCTGTTTCCTCAATTTCACAACCTTGGCTACTTGTCTACCTCAATTGGCTTTCGACGTATGAGTCTCAAGGTTGCTTCCTCGAACATACAGTACTTTAACTTTGAGACTTAGACTTCAAATCATCCGACACTTTAAATTTTAACTTTAGCTTTAACGAAAATGTCGGTTCGCTTGCTTTGTATTTCCTTAGCCGTTTTCCATGTGTAGACAATCTCCGGCATCTACTCTTGCTAGCCATGAAGCCGGGTTTCGGACAGCAGCTGAGTCGAAGAGTGGCCTTTGGTGCCGACACATTACTAGGCCGACATAGGAAACATTCAAATAAAGCCAGCCGGCATATAATAAAGAACTGTAAATAAACAACAAATATACCTCGGAGCTAGTTACCCGGCTTCTTCGGGATGCCGGCATTTCATTCATTAGTCTTGTGCCGGCACAACACGCCGGCATACAAAGGAAAATATGGAAATACATACATTGTGTTGCTCGGGAGTAAAAGGGGCGCAGTAGAGCTATGTTCCATGGCCTCTTGGTTTCTTCTCCGGACCTGTCCGCCTTATTCTTCTTGGGGTCCTGCGCATCTATAAGATAATAGGCATCATTGTGCAGAGCTCTGCTCACAATGAATGGCCCCTCCCATGGAGGAGTTAACTTATGCCGGCCTTCTGTTCCTTGCTTTAGCCGGAGTACTAGATCTCCCTCTTGAAATCTCCTTGGATTTACCTTCTGCGCATGATAGCGTCTGAGGTTCTGCTGATACACTGCTGTTCTTGACAGAGTTATTTCCCTTGCTTCCTCTAGCAGATCAACATCATTTTCTCTGGCTTCTTTAGCCTCTTCCTCAGTATATAGCACTATTCTTGGTGCATCATGTATTACATCTGTTGGAAGCACAGCTTCTGCTCTATACACCAGGAAAAATGGTGTGTAGCCTGTTGATCTATTCGGAGTTGTTCTTAAACTCCACAGCACTGCTGGCAGCTCATCTAGCCAACATCCCGGAGTTTTCTCCAGGGGCTCTATCAGCCGGGGTTTTATGCCGGATAATACTAGCCCATTTGATCTCTCTACTTGGCCATTGGCACAAGGGTGGGCAACCGACGCAACGTCCAGCCGGATTCCCACTTCCTCACAAAATCTGGCAAATGGCCCTTGGGCAAAGTTTGACCCATTGTCAGTGATGATGCTATGAGGAACACCATATCTCAAGATTATATCCTTTAAGAATTTCACTGATGTGTGACCATCACACTTGCTTATGGGCTTCACTTCAATCCACTTGGTGAACTTGTCCACCATGACCAGGATATGGGTCATCTTCCCTCTGGCCGGCTTAAAAGCCCCGACCATATCCAGGCCCCAAACAGCAAAGGGCCAGGTTATTGGGATAGTTTTCAGGGCAGATGCCGGCTGATGAATCTGGTGGGCATATCTTTGACACCCATTACATTTCCGGACCAAGTTTTCTGCCTCTTGCAGTGCCGTTGGCCAATAGAAGCCATGCCGGAATACCTTTGCCACCAATGCCCTGGACGAAGCATGGTGACCACACTCCCCCTGGTGAATTTCCCGGAGCATCTCCAGACCCTCCGCAGATTCGACACATCTCTGCAATACTCCGGTGGTACTTCTCTTGTATATTTCTTTGTTGATGATGGTATACGCTTTGGATCTCCTTATAACCCGGCGGGCCTCGGTTTCATCCGCCGGCACTTGACCATCCACCATGAAGTTCATGATAGGACGTGCCCATGAGGGCACTTCCCTGACAGTGAACACTGCCTGATCTATTTCCATCATTTCGACCGACACATAATCGATCTCCATGGGCTGCGAAGTCCCCGGGACTGAAGAATCAGTCCCCGGGTATGCCGGAGCAGTCCCCGGGTATACCGGCACAACCTCTTGGCACATTTTACCCTTGCCTTTAGTTTTGCTCCGGAATACTGTATTAACAGCATATGCCGGCCCAGTCCCTGGGACTGAGGAAACAGTCCCCGGGTTATCCGTCCTGGCTCCGGCATCTATCTCCATTGGAACTGCTTCGTCTGGACCTGGCGGGACATAAATGGAGGATGACTCCGGCGAGGGTTTGATCGATGGCTTCCTCAGATGCTCCAGCGAAATGCCGGGCGGGATTGAATCTCGGGAAGACCCCAGCTTGGATAATGCATCGGCTGCATCGTTCTGAGCCCGGAGAACGTGCCGGAACTCACAACCTTCAAAGTAACCACTTAACTGCTGCACTAGGAAACGGTATGATGCCATGTTAGCATCATGCGCGTCCCATATGCCGGAACACTGCTGAATCACTAAGTCAGAATCACCGAAGCACATAATCCGGCGAATTCCTATGTCCTTAGACACCTTCAGGCCATGCACAAGTGCCTCATATTCCGCCACATTATTTGATGCTGCAAAGTGAATCTGCAGGACGTATCTCAGCTGGTCATTCTTTGGTGAACTGAGAACTATGCCGGCACCCAAGCCATGGATTGTCTTGGACCCATCGAAATGCATCCTCCAATAATTTGCATCTGGCAATGGTGGCTCATACTGTATCTCGGCCCAGTCAATAAAGAAATCAGCCAAGACCTGGGACTTGATTGTATCCCTCTTATCGTACTGCGGTGTATATGGTGAAAGCTCTATTGCCCACATTGCTATCCGGCCGCTGGCATCTTTGTTGCTTATAATTTCCGAGATAGGGGCCTCGGCCACTACCCGGATTGGATGCTCTTGGAAGTAATGCTTGAGCTTCTTGGCCGCCATATAGACACCATAGGTCATCTTCTGATAGTGGGGGTAGTTTTGCTTTGAGGTGGAGAGGACTTCACTCAGATAATATACCGGCCACTGCACGGTTTTGCCTCCTTCCTCTCGCTCTACTACCACCACAGCACTGACAACTCGGTTGGTTGCCGCTATATAGAGCAACATTGGCTCCCGGGGCATCGGAGACGCTAATACCGGCGCTGTTGACAACAACTGTTTCAATTCCTTGAAAGCTGCATCTGCTTGCGTTGTCCAGACAAATGTGTCGGAATTTTTCATCAACTGATATAACGGCAGAGCTTTCTCTCCCAGCCGGCTTATGAAGCGGCTCAGGGATGCGAGGCACCCAGTGAACTTCTGTACTTCCCTCAAATCTGTCGGCGGCTTCATCCTTTCTATGGCACGAATCTTGCCGGGATTCACCTCAATACCCCGGCTGGAAACAAGGAAACCGAGCAACTTGCCCGCCGGCACACCAAAGGTGCACTTAGCCGGATTCAACTTCATCCGGAATCTCCTCAGGTTCCCAAAGGTTTCCCGGAGATCATCTATGAGAGTCTTGCTCTCCTTGGTTTTTATGACGATATCATCGACATATACCTGCACATTTTTATCTATCTGATCGTGCAAACACTTTTGCATACACCTTTGGTAAGTTGCGCCGGCATTTCTTAAACCGAACGGCATAGTGAGATAGCAATAAGCCCCATACGGGGTAATAAAGGATGTCTTTATTTGATCTGGCTCATACAAGGGGATCTGGTGGAAACCAGAATAGGCATCTACAAATGATAACAGTTCACATCCGGCTGTGGAATCAATCACTTGATCGATCCGAGGCAGCGGGAATGGATCTTTAGGACATGCCTTGTTCAAGTTGGTGTAATCAACACACATCCGCCATACTTTCACTATGGCGGGCTCATCTTTCTTCTTTTCCACCAAAACCGGATTAGACACCCAATCCGGATGAAGTACTTCCTTGACAAAGCCAGAGGCTAAGAGCCTGGCCACTTCCTCCCATATGGCTTTCCTTCTATCGCCGGCATTCCGCCGGAGCGGCTGCTTCACTGGCTTAGCATCGGGTCTCACGTGCAATGCGTGCTCAGCCAGCTCCCTCGGCACACCTTGCAGGTCCGAAGTAGACCATGCAAAGATATCCCGATTCACACGGAGGAAGCTGATGAGCTCGCTTTCCTATTTGGGATCCAAACTTGCCCCAACCAGGGCATGGCGCTCCGGGAAAGCTTCATCCAGAGGCACCTTTTTGACTTCCTTACTCACTTGAAAAGAAACGCTGCCACCGGGATTTGTCATGCCCGGCATAGATTTGCCGGCCACGACCGTCTCAGCAATCTCCACTGCTCGCTTGAGCCTCTTCCTCTCCTCTGCAATGATCAGAGTCTCGGCCAGATTGGATCCGGCGGTGGCACATGCCATCGAACGCTTGTAATCACCAATGATGGTGATCACTCCTTTGGGTCCCGGCATCTTCATCTTCAGATACGCCACATGCGTAGAGGCCATGAATTTTGCCAGTGCCGGCCTACCCAGCAAAGCATGGTAGGGGCTCTCCAGATCAACCACCTCGAACATGAGGTTTTCCACCCTGCAGTTATCCCGGCTGCCAAACATGACATCCATCCGGATCTTGCCCATCGGCGCACACGAAAGTCCCGGCACAATGCCGTGGAACGTGGTCTTGCTCGGTTCCAGCATATTTTCCTTGATTCCCAGCTTCTCCATCGTATCCCGATACATGATGTTGATGCTGCTTCCATTATCAATGAGGACCTTGCTGAATCTCACGTTATTAGCCGGCCCGACGAATGTCGGATCCATCACCAGAGCATATCCGCCGGGATTTGGCATGATCGGGGATGATCTGCCCTGTCCCAACCAACAGCCTGGTCAGACCAGTGCATCAGTTTCGGAACGGCCGACATAACGGCGTTTACCTCCAAACTCCGCCGGTACAAGCTCTGCTTGTCTGTTCTCTCGGTCTCAAAGACCATATAGCTCTGATCATACTCCTTGTACTCATTCCGGCCCACTCCTGGGCCTCCGGCGTTATATTCCGGATTATAGCTCTGGTCAACTTGATTTACGCCGGCATTTCCGGCGTTGCTCTGATTCCCGGGATTAACCGGCCTAGGTGGGACTGCAATCGTATTGGCACCTGTCAACGGCGATGGAGCTGCCGGGACAAAGGGTCTAGCCGGTCCCCAGGGACCTGCACGACCTGCTAATATGTCGTCCAGCCATGAACAGTTCCTTGTCAAATGGTTTGCCGGCTTTCCCGGCTGGAATGTGTGGAACACACAAGGCTTGTCCATGGCAAGACCCACAGTATACTTCGGCCACTGCTTCTTCTGGCCGGCGGCTCCGCCGGCATTCTTGTTGGTCCAGACATTCTTCTTCTGGAACGGCTGTGCTTGCTGCTGCGGCTGCTGC
Organism: Dactylis glomerata; assembly: GCA_007115705.1. Classification (NCBI taxonomy): domain Eukaryota; kingdom Viridiplantae; phylum Streptophyta; class Magnoliopsida; order Poales; family Poaceae; genus Dactylis; species Dactylis glomerata. The sequence goes on from QXEO01000492.1 coordinate 2,325,060, forward strand.
TGAGGCTGCTGATAGTCCTCATATCTCGGACGCTGGCTACTGCCGGCGCCCCCTTGCTCTTCCTCCACAGCTGCAACTTGTGCTGCCCCATACCGGTGATCCGGCCTTTCATCTCTTCTCTTGTTTCGGTTATCAGTGCGATAATATTGCCCTGATCTCCCGCATTGCTGGTGTTCCCCTGGGTTTGCCCCTGTCCTTGTGAATCGAGACTGGGCTGCATGGGATCTCCCAGAGCATAACTATCAGCGATCTTGATTGTTTCGGCCAGCGTGGCCGGCATTTGCCTCTGAAGCTTTTGCCACAGCATGGTGCCATGCCGGCACCCATGAGCGAACCACATGATGGCCTGCTGCTCATTGATTCCTTCGCAGGAATTGCGCAACGTGCACCACCTGGTCAGATAGTCACGGTCAGTCTCATTCACTCCTTGCCGGCAGTTAGCCAGCTGCTGCGGACGGTTGGGCCTCTTGTATGTACTGGTAAAGTTCGACACAAACTGCTCTTCGAAATCAATCCAGCCGTTGATACTCCCGGCCGGCAAATTATTCAGCCATATCCTGGCTGGACCTTCCAACATCTGTGGCATATATCGTACCGCCCATCTGAGGTTTCCTCCGGCGATGTTCACCGCTGTGGAGTAATCCTCCAACCAATCTTCCGCTTCGTACTGCCATTATATGTCCTCGCGCCACGCGCGAGCTGGAAGAAGTAAGGCACCGGCTCCCCCATAATCGGGGTCCGAAACACATAGGGCCCGGAGCTCCTTGTCTCTCCACACACTCTGATTGGTGGATCTTGTCCAGCTTGAAACGTGCATCATTGGCTTCCAAGGACCGAGGTCCAAGCCGGGATGCTATTGGGCCTGCGATCATCTGCTGCTGCTGCTCCGGCTGGCACTGATCAGCTTGCTGACCGGGCTGATCTTGCTGCTGATATCCCGCCCATGGCTAGGGCGGAATTCCCATCATCTTCCCGATATCTCGGCTGAGCTGCACCCTGCTGATGCGCTGCACCTCCGGCGCCCTGTTGCTGACGCCGGGCTGCACTGTTACTCCGGCCACCACCGGCCGCGCCTGCTTCATGCCCAGCCGGCACACTCTGGCCGGGCTTCTTGCTGCCGACATACTTGTCAGCTTGGCCGACATTCTTCTGCACCATCACCTGCTTTCCGGCGACAGCCGAATCGTACACCTGGATCTGCTTGTCCCGGCGGCCAGAGGTCACACTTCCGGCACGCCGGGCGCTGGGATGCGGGGACGAGGCTTGGGCCCCTCGACCTCGCGCCGGCACCTCCCGCTGACACAATGTACTGAGACGCCCCGGCACCCGGGTTTGCCTTCTTAAAGGCCTCCTGCTGCTTTGTAGCTTCAGACAAAAGTTGGTTAAGCCGGGCTTGCTGCTCACGCAGTGCTTCGCCGGATAAACAAGATAAATCCTTAGCTACCTCGGCCGCCGCTCTAAGGTTCTTTACTGGCGAACTATAGACTACCTTAGGCACAGTACTAGTTGCGGTATGACTCTTATCTCTAGCATCTTTTCCTATCTCAGCATTAAGATTTCTGCCTCTAGTTCTAACCTCTTCTATCCGGCTAGGCCGGATTACTACAGGAGTAAAACCATGGGCTGCCTCATACTCACGGAGTTGCCGGGTTTTAAACCGTTTCGCGCTCCTGGTTCATGGCCAGGGCCTCGTCGACGAGGGCCTGACGAGATCCCTCCAGGACCTCCCTTGTTTGCTCCGGATCAACGCCGGATCGCACCAGCTCGAGAAGCCGGTCGATGATGGGAAGAAGAACCTCGCCCCTAGCCGGCACACCAGAAGTGCCGGCCAGGTTCTCCGCACGCTCCAACGGAGGACGCGCCGACCTCTTGACCTTCGGCGGCTCCGGAGGAGAAGCTCCGGCCGCTTGCTATTTTGCCGGCATCTTCCGCCGGCGGCACGGATGTGCCGGCCATCATCACCTCAGCCGGCTCTACTGAGCGAGCGCTAGGCCCAGCGTGAGCCAGCCGATGTGACGGAGGATCCGACGCCACCAGCACCTCCTTCCTGCAAATTCTCTCAGTCCCCACGTACACCTCGTGGGAACCGAAAGACATAATCCGGCCATCCCTGGGGAACGGCCGGCCACCGAGACAACCGGCGTTGTCACTGACGAAACTGAGCGAGCCTAGCCTCTGGACGAGGCCAGAGACCACGCGCACTCCCGAAGCTGCTATCACAGACCCCGTCCGAATGAACACTCCGCCCAGCATATCGATCTGCCCCATGGTGGGCGCCAAATGTCGTCGTGGTGAAACAACATATGCCATAGGATGGCTTAAATGGGGGCCGAAACTAGATGCTGGAGGATTCGGGAGAGGGGAACGGGCTAAAGAGCACGACAGAAAGGAACACAGATCTACCCAGGTTCGGGGCTCTCGTAAGGAGATAACACCCCTACTCCTGCTCTACTGATTGTATATTTGGGTCGATGTAGTACACAACAATGGTGCTTCCAAGCTCTCTGCTAGAGAAGGAAGATGAACTGCTAAGTGTAGGAACACAGAGTGACCAACCCTTTACCAGGGCTCCCTATGCCACCTTATATAGTGGTGGCCAGGGTTACAACGGTCATACAAGACCACAAGACACGGGCTACACTCCAAACAGGAGCTGGTGACGATGGCAGAGACCCTTGACTTCGCCCTGATTGCTCTCGATGGGACGCCATATCCCTGTACCTTGTACCTCTTGAACTGTGGCCTTACCTCTGTGCGGTGAGCTCGTACTTGTGCACAGTGAGGGTAGGTAACCTCCACTGTGCACCCTGCCATCTTACTCTGCTACCATGCTTGGATGTTTTCTTCCTTGATTGTAGGGATGTGACACCTTGGTTGACTTAAGTATCCCGGATATGACCGTTGGCCATACCCAGGACATATATGCCGGACCAACGACCTACGAGGGTCGGGTAATCCGGCCTCCCCTGCTCCTGCACAACACACCAAATGGTTAGGCCGGCATATCTAAGTATGCCGGCACACATATACCCAGTATTCCGGCTACTTATGCCGGCCTTCTGTTCCTTGCTTTAGCCGGAGTACTAGATCTCCCTCTTGAAATCTCCTTGGATTTACCTTCTGCGCATGATAGCGTCTGAGGTTCTGCTGATACACTGCTGTTCTTGACAGAGTTATTTCCCTTGCTTCCTCTAGCAGATCAACATCATTTTCTCTGGCTTCTTTAGCCTCTTCCTCAGTATATAGCACTATTCTTGGTGCATCATGTATTACATCTGTTGGAAGCACAGCTTCTGCTCCATACACCAGGAAAAATGGTGTGTAGCCTGTTGATCTATTCGGAGTTGTTCTTAAACTCCACAGCACTGCTGGCAGCTCATCTAGCCAACATCCCGGAGTTTTCTCCAGGGGCTCTATCAGCCGGGGTTTTATGCCGGATAATACTAGCCCATTCGATCTCTCTACTTGGCCATTGGCACAAGGGTGGGCAACCGACGCAACGTCCAGCCGGATTCCCACTTCCTCACAAAATCTGGCAAATGGCCCTTGGGCAAAGTTTGACCCATTGTCAGTGATGATGCTATGAGGAACACCATATCTCAAGATTATATCCTTTAAGAATTTCACTGCTGTGTGACCATCACACTTGCTTATGGGCTTCACTTCAATCCACTTGGTGAACTTGTCCACCATGACCAGGATATGGGTCATCTTCCCTCTGGCCGGCTTAAAAGCCCCGACCATATCCAGGCCCCAAACAGCAAAGGGCCAGGTTATTGGGATAGTTTTCAGGGCAGATGCCGGCTGATGAATCTGGTGGGCATATCTTTGACACCCATTACATTTCCGGACCAAGTTTTCTGCCTCTTGCAGTGCCGTTGGCCAATAGAAGCCATGCCGGAATACCTTTGCCACCAATGCCCTGGACGAAGCATGGTGACCACACTCCCCCTGGTGAATTTCCCGGAGCATCTCCAGACCCTCCGCAGATTCGACACATCTCTGCAATACTCCGGTGGTACTTCTCTTGTATATTTCTTTGTTGATGATGGTATACGCTTTGGATCTCCTTATAACCCGGCGGGCCTCGGTTTCATCCGCCGGCACTTGACCATCCACCATGAAGTTCATGATAGGACGTGCCCATGAGGGCACTTCCCTGACAGTGAACACTGCCTGATCTATTTCCATCATTTCGACCGACACATAATCGATCTCCATGGGCTGCGAAGTCCCCGGGACTGAAGAATCAGTCCCCGGGTATGCCGGAGCAGTCCCCGGGTATACCGGCACAACCTCTTGGCACATTTTACCCTTGCCTTTAGTTTTGCTCCGGAATACTGTACTAACAGCATATGCCGGCCCAGTCCCCGGGACTGAGGAAACAGTCCCCGGGTTATCCGTCCTGGCTCCGGCATCTATCTCCATTGGAACTGCTTCGTCTGGACCTGGCGGGACATAAATGGAGGATGACTCCGGCGAGGGTTTGATCGATGGCTTCCTCAGATGCTCCAGCGAAATGCCGGGCGGGATTGAATCTCGGGAAGACCCCAGCTTGGATAATGCATCGGCTGCATCGTTCTGAGCCCGGAGAACGTGCCGGAACTCACAACCTTCAAAGTAACCACTTAACTGCTGCACAGGAAACGGTATGATGCCATGTTAGCATCATGCGCGTCCCATATGCCGGAACACTGCTGAATCACTAAGTCAGAATCACCGAAGCACATAATCCGGCGAATTCCTATGTCCTTAGACACCTTCAGGCCATGCACAAGTGCCTCATATTCCGCCACATTATTTGATGCTGCAAAGTGAATCTGCAGGACGTATCTCAGCTGGTCATTCTTTGGTGAACTGAGAACTATGCCGGCACCCAAGCCATGGATTGTCTTGGACCCATCGAAATGCATCCTCCAATAATTTGCATCTGGCAATGGTGGCTCATACTGTATCTCGGCCCAGTCAATAAAGAAATCAGCCAAGACCTGGGACTTGATTGTATCCCTCTTATCGTACTGCGGTGTATATGGTGAAAGCTCTATTGCCCACTTTGCTATCCGGCCGCTGGCATCTTTGTTGCTTATAATTTCCGAGATAGGGGCCTCGGCCACTACCCGGATTGGATGCTCTTGGAAGTAATGCTTGAGCTTCTTGGCCGCCATATAGACACCATAGGTCATCTTCTGATAGTGGGGGTAGTTTTGCTTTGAGGTGGAGAGGACTTCACTCAGATAATATACCGGCCGCTGCACGGTTTTGCCTCCTTCCTCTCGCTCTACTACCACCACAGCACTGACAACTCGGTTGGTTGCCGCTATATAGAGCAACATTGGCTCCCGGGGCATCGGAGACGCTAATACCGGCGCTGTTGACAACAACTGTTTCAATTCCTTGAAAGCTGCATCTGCTTGCGTTGTCCAGACAAATGTGTCGGACTTTTTCATCAACTGATATAACGGCAGAGCTTTCTCTCCCAGCCGGCTTATGAAGCGGCTCAGGGATGCGAGGCACCCAGTGAACTTCTGTACTTCCCTCAAATCTGTCGGCGGCTTCATCCTTTCTATGGCACGAATCTTGCCGGGATTCACCTCAATACCCCGGCTGGAAACAAGGAAACCGAGCAACTTGCCCGCCGGCACACCAAAGGTGCACTTAGCCGGATTCAACTTCATCCGGAATCTCCTCAGGTTCCCAAAGGTTTCCCGGAGATCATCTATGAGAGTCTTGCTCTCCTTGGTTTTTATGACGATATCATCGACATATACCTGCACATTTTTATCTATCTGATCGTGCAAACACTTTTGCATACACCTTTGGTAAGTTGCGCCGGCATTTCTTAAACCGAACGGCATAGTGAGATAGCAATAAGCCCCGTACGGGGTAATAAAGGATGTCTTTATTTGATCTGGCTCATACAAGGGGATCTGGTGGAAACCAGAATAGGCATCTACAAATGATAACAGTTCACATCCGGCTGTGGAATCAATCACTTGATCGATCCGAGGGAGCGGGAATGGATCTTTAGGACATGCCTTATTCAAGTTGGTGTAATCAACACACATCCGCCATACTTTCACTATGGCGGGCTCATCTTTCTTCTTTTCCACCAAAACCGGATTAGACACCCAATCCGGATGAAGTACTTCCTTGATAAAGCCAGAGGCTAAGAGCCTGGCCACTTCCTCCCATATGGCTTTCCTTCTATCGCCGGCATTCCGCCGGAGCGGCTGCTTCACTGGCTTAGCATCGGGTCTCACGTGCAATGCGTGCTCAGCCAGCTCCCTCGGCACACCTTGCAGGTCCGAAGTAGACCATGCAAAGATATCCCGATTCTCACGGAGGAAGCTGATGAGCTCGCTTTCCTATTTGGGATCCAAACTTGCCCCAACCAGGGCATGGCGCTCCGGGAAAGCTTCATCCAGAGGCACCTTTTTGACTTCCTTACTCACTTGAAAAGAAACGCTGCCACCGGGATTTGTCATGCCCGGCATAGATTTGCCGGCCACGACCGTCTCAGCAATCTCCACTGCTCGCTTGAGCCTCTTCCTCTCCTCTGCAATGATCAGAGTCTCGGCCAGATTGGATCCGGCGGTGGCACATGCCATCGAACGCTTGTAATCACCAATGATGGTGATCACTCCTTTGGGTCCCGGCATCTTCATCTTCAGATACGCCACATGCGTAGAGGCCATGAATTTTGCCAGTGCCGGCCTACCCAGCAAAGCATGGTAGGGGCTCTCCAGATCAACCACCTCGAACATGAGGTTTTCCACCCTGCAGTTATCCCGGCTGCCAAACATGACATCCATCCGGATCTTGCCCATCGGCGCACACGAAAGTCCCGGCACAATGCCGTGGAACGTGGTCTTGCTCGGTTCCAGCATATTTTCCTTGATTCCCAGCTTCTCCATCGTATCCCGATACATGATGTTGATGCTGCTTCCATTATCAATGAGGACCTTGCTGAATCTCACGTTATTAGCCGGCCCGACGAATGTCGGATCCATCACCAGAGCATATCCGCCGGGATTTGGCATGATCCGGGGATGATCTGCCCTGTCCCAACCAACAGCCTGGTCAGACCAGTACATCAGCTTTGGCACAGCCGACATAACGGCATTCACCTCCAGACACCGCCGGTACAAGCTCTGCTTGTCTGTTCTCTCGGTCTCAAAGACCATATAGCTCTGATCATACTCCTTGTACTCATTCCGGCCCGCTCCTGGGCCTCCGGCGTTATATTCCGGATTATAGCTCTGGTCAACTTGATTTACGCCGGCATTTCCGGCGTTGCTCTGATTCCCGGGATTAACCGGCCTAGGTGGGACTGCAATCGTATTGGCACCTGTCAACGGCGATGGAGCTGCCGGGACAGAGGGTCTAGCCGGTCCCCAGGGACCTGCACGACCTGCTAATATGTCGTCCAGCCACGAACAGTTCCTTGTCAAATGGTTTGCCGGCTTTCCCGGCTGGAATGTGTGAAACACACAAGGCTTGTCCATGGCAAGACCCACAGTATACTTCGGCCACTGCTTCTTCTGGCCGGCGGCTCCGCCGGCATTCTTGTTGGTCCAGACATTCTTCTTCTGGAACGGCTGTGCTTGCTGCTGCGGCTGCTGCTGAGGCTGCTGATAGTCCTCATATCTCGGACGCTGGCTACTGCCGGCGCCCCCTTGCTCTTCCTCCACAGCTGCAACTTGTGCTGCCCCATACCGGTGATCCGGCCTTTCATCTCTTCTCTTGTTCCGGTTATCAGTGCGATATATTGCCCTGATCTCCCGGCATTGCTGGTGTTCCCCTGGGTTTGCCCCTGTCCTTGTGAATCGAGACTGGGCTGCATGGGATCTCCCAGAGCATAACTATCAGCGATCTTGATTGTTTCGGCCAGCGTGGCCGGCATTTGCCTCTGAAGCTTTTGCCACAGCATGGTGCCATGCCGGCACCCATGAGCGAACCACATGATGGCCTGCTGCTCATTGATTCCTTCGCAGGAATTGCGCAACGTGCACCACCTGGTCAGATAGTCACGGTCAGTCTCATTCACTCCTTGCCGGCAGTTAGCCAGCTGCTGCGGACGGTTGGGCCTCTTGTATGTACTGGTAAAGTTCGACACAAACTGCTCTTCGAAATCAATCCAGCCGTTGATACTCCCGGCCGGCAAATTAGGATTTTCCAAGACCTTTTGCACTTAGCTGCTTTTGCAATTAACTTTCCGACATATGAGCTCGATTCGAGCTTCAAATCCTAGTCACCGAGAGCCGGGATAGGTGCGCAGCACCTGTGCCGGATCTCCTATAGCATAAAATAGTTCATATAATCTTCAAATGTACTGGCATGCTTTAGTTATCTCATATCCCTTCAAATCCTAATACTTTTGCAGCGCATGAATAACGCCCGTGCCGACATGTTCCATGACTTGGTGTGCGAGCATCGGAAGCTTTCCGACGCACACAGCAAGCTCCAGCTGGAACTGTCCCAGAAAGGTAATTTCAGCCGACATACCTTGCCCTTCTCAATAGTCCTCTGGCCGGCACATCTTAATATGCCGACACCTAATCTTTGTCTGACATTTGGCAGCTGGTGCCGAAGCCCAAGTCACCGAGCTTGCCAAGAGAGTGAAGGAGCTTACTGGTATGCCGGATCCTCTTAACCTTGAACTAATCCTTCTGTACTTCAAATCCTTTAATCTTTTCACTGTTTTCTTTCTTCAAATCCTTGTTTTGACTTCAAATCTTTTCAGACGAGAAAGCTGCACTGGAGGCACGCCACCAGGACTGTGTGTCCTCAGTGGATGTAGCCAAGCAACTGGACGACCGGGATGCCGGTCACAAGGCCGAGGTTGAGCAGCTGAAGGGCCGGATCACCGAGCTTCTGGACGAAAAGGAACAGAGGGAGGGCCTACTGAAGAAAACCCAGTCCCTGCTTGTCACCTCCGAGACTGATGCCTCCGACGCCCACGCTGAACTGGATAGCCTGAAGGAGCAGGCCACCAAATGGGAGGTTACAGTTGCACAGCTGAATGCCGACCTTGCCAGTAAGCTTCTAATCCTTTCCCTTTATCCTTCCCGACATGGTGTAATTCTCTCCGGCATAGCATCTATGCCGACATATTCTCCTTTTGCTAACATTGTTTCTATTCCTCAGACATGTTTCCCGCTTCCGTCGAAGACGTTGAGAGGGCTTTGCAGTTGGACCGAGAAAGCCGGGGTGTTCCGGTTGACTCGCCCAACTGGGACATGTCGGAGCAGCTGCTGGCTCTGCAGTCCCGGAAAAACGCCATGACGCTCTACACCGAAGAACTCTTATATGGCGCCCAGGAGGCATTCTCTGCCCTCTGGCCGGGACAAAGGACTCCCACTGATCCCGTCGACCTCGGTAACGATCTGCAGCTGGCCAAGGTTCGCCTCCGGGAGTGGCGAGATTCTGGCATGAGGGTTGGAGCTAACGAAGCTCTCAGCTACTTCTTGTCCTGGTATGAAAAGGCTGACTTGGAGACTTTGCGCACTGTGCGCGAAGGATCCATCTGGACCACGGATCCGGAACACATCCGGCGCCGACGGAGCTGGCCCACAGCTATGTGGACTATGCCGACACCGACGCCTTCGTTCGGGATATCCGTGAGCCGGAGAAGAAGGACGATGCCGGGACATCCGCCGCTGCTGAGGGCTCCGACTCCAGCCAGGATGAAGATGAAGCTGAAGAGGCCGACACTGATGTCCCGGAACAGGCATCTGCCCCGGGCGGAGGTGATGGCTCCATTCCATCTGCTGGGTCCGGCACTCCTGAAGCCGACATCTCCACCGCCACTGCTCCACCAGCCGGCGCCTCTGCTTCTGCCCCTGGTCCTTGACTTTGCAGCATAAAAACTTTAAGTTTTATCAGATCCCCGGTATGCCGGGTGCAGATGTAATATACACGCTTAATTTCCTTTGGTTTGCTACCTGAACAAGTTTTATCTTGGTTTGCTTATTACTAATGCCGGATCATCTTTGGCTAAGTCACCGAGTTGTTTTCCTGTTTCCTCAATTTCACAACCTTGGCTACTTGTCTACCTCAATTGGCTTTCGACGTATGAGTCTCAAGGTTGCTTCCTCGAACATACAGTACTTTAACTTTGAGACTTAGACTTCAAATCATCCGACACTTTAAATTTTAACTTTAGCTTTAACGAAAATGTCGGTTCGCTTGCTTTGTATTTCCTTAGCCGTTTTCCATGTGTAGACAATCTCCGGCATCTACTCTTGCTAGCCATGAAGCCGGGTTTCGGACAGCAGCTGAGTCGAAGAGTGGCCTTTGGTGCCGACACATTACTAGGCCGACATAGGAAACATTCAAATAAAGCCAGCCGGCATATAATAAAGAACTGTAAATAAACAACAAATATACCTCGGAGCTAGTTACCCGGCTTCTTCGGGATGCCGGCATTTCATTCATTAGTCTTGTGCCGGCACAACACGCCGGCATACAAAGGAAAATATGGAAATACATACATTGTGTTGCTCGGGAGTAAAAGGGGCGCAGTAGAGCTATGTTCCATGGCCTCTTGGTTTCTTCTCCGGACCTGTCCGCCTTATTCTTCTTGGGGTCCTGCGCATCTATAAGATAATAGGCATCATTGTGCAGAGCTCTGCTCACAATGAATGGCCCCTCCCATGGAGGAGTTAACTTATGCCGGCCTTCTGTTCCTTGCTTTAGCCGGAGTACTAGATCTCCCTCTTGAAATCTCCTTGGATTTACCTTCTGCGCATGATAGCGTCTGAGGTTCTGCTGATACACTGCTGTTCTTGACAGAGTTATTTCCCTTGCTTCCTCTAGCAGATCAACATCATTTTCTCTGGCTTCTTTAGCCTCTTCCTCAGTATATAGCACTATTCTTGGTGCATCATGTATTACATCTGTTGGAAGCACAGCTTCTGCTCTATACACCAGGAAAAATGGTGTGTAGCCTGTTGATCTATTCGGAGTTGTTCTTAAACTCCACAGCACTGCTGGCAGCTCATCTAGCCAACATCCCGGAGTTTTCTCCAGGGGCTCTATCAGCCGGGGTTTTATGCCGGATAATACTAGCCCATTTGATCTCTCTACTTGGCCATTGGCACAAGGGTGGGCAACCGACGCAACGTCCAGCCGGATTCCCACTTCCTCACAAAATCTGGCAAATGGCCCTTGGGCAAAGTTTGACCCATTGTCAGTGATGATGCTATGAGGAACACCATATCTCAAGATTATATCCTTTAAGAATTTCACTGATGTGTGACCATCACACTTGCTTATGGGCTTCACTTCAATCCACTTGGTGAACTTGTCCACCATGACCAGGATATGGGTCATCTTCCCTCTGGCCGGCTTAAAAGCCCCGACCATATCCAGGCCCCAAACAGCAAAGGGCCAGGTTATTGGGATAGTTTTCAGGGCAGATGCCGGCTGATGAATCTGGTGGGCATATCTTTGACACCCATTACATTTCCGGACCAAGTTTTCTGCCTCTTGCAGTGCCGTTGGCCAATAGAAGCCATGCCGGAATACCTTTGCCACCAATGCCCTGGACGAAGCATGGTGACCACACTCCCCCTGGTGAATTTCCCGGAGCATCTCCAGACCCTCCGCAGATTCGACACATCTCTGCAATACTCCGGTGGTACTTCTCTTGTATATTTCTTTGTTGATGATGGTATACGCTTTGGATCTCCTTATAACCCGGCGGGCCTCGGTTTCATCCGCCGGCACTTGACCATCCACCATGAAGTTCATGATAGGACGTGCCCATGAGGGCACTTCCCTGACAGTGAACACTGCCTGATCTATTTCCATCATTTCGACCGACACATAATCGATCTCCATGGGCTGCGAAGTCCCCGGGACTGAAGAATCAGTCCCCGGGTATGCCGGAGCAGTCCCCGGGTATACCGGCACAACCTCTTGGCACATTTTACCCTTGCCTTTAGTTTTGCTCCGGAATACTGTATTAACAGCATATGCCGGCCCAGTCCCTGGGACTGAGGAAACAGTCCCCGGGTTATCCGTCCTGGCTCCGGCATCTATCTCCATTGGAACTGCTTCGTCTGGACCTGGCGGGACATAAATGGAGGATGACTCCGGCGAGGGTTTGATCGATGGCTTCCTCAGATGCTCCAGCGAAATGCCGGGCGGGATTGAATCTCGGGAAGACCCCAGCTTGGATAATGCATCGGCTGCATCGTTCTGAGCCCGGAGAACGTGCCGGAACTCACAACCTTCAAAGTAACCACTTAACTGCTGCACTAGGAAACGGTATGATGCCATGTTAGCATCATGCGCGTCCCATATGCCGGAACACTGCTGAATCACTAAGTCAGAATCACCGAAGCACATAATCCGGCGAATTCCTATGTCCTTAGACACCTTCAGGCCATGCACAAGTGCCTCATATTCCGCCACATTATTTGATGCTGCAAAGTGAATCTGCAGGACGTATCTCAGCTGGTCATTCTTTGGTGAACTGAGAACTATGCCGGCACCCAAGCCATGGATTGTCTTGGACCCATCGAAATGCATCCTCCAATAATTTGCATCTGGCAATGGTGGCTCATACTGTATCTCGGCCCAGTCAATAAAGAAATCAGCCAAGACCTGGGACTTGATTGTATCCCTCTTATCGTACTGCGGTGTATATGGTGAAAGCTCTATTGCCCACATTGCTATCCGGCCGCTGGCATCTTTGTTGCTTATAATTTCCGAGATAGGGGCCTCGGCCACTACCCGGATTGGATGCTCTTGGAAGTAATGCTTGAGCTTCTTGGCCGCCATATAGACACCATAGGTCATCTTCTGATAGTGGGGGTAGTTTTGCTTTGAGGTGGAGAGGACTTCACTCAGATAATATACCGGCCACTGCACGGTTTTGCCTCCTTCCTCTCGCTCTACTACCACCACAGCACTGACAACTCGGTTGGTTGCCGCTATATAGAGCAACATTGGCTCCCGGGGCATCGGAGACGCTAATACCGGCGCTGTTGACAACAACTGTTTCAATTCCTTGAAAGCTGCATCTGCTTGCGTTGTCCAGACAAATGTGTCGGAATTTTTCATCAACTGATATAACGGCAGAGCTTTCTCTCCCAGCCGGCTTATGAAGCGGCTCAGGGATGCGAGGCACCCAGTGAACTTCTGTACTTCCCTCAAATCTGTCGGCGGCTTCATCCTTTCTATGGCACGAATCTTGCCGGGATTCACCTCAATACCCCGGCTGGAAACAAGGAAACCGAGCAACTTGCCCGCCGGCACACCAAAGGTGCACTTAGCCGGATTCAACTTCATCCGGAATCTCCTCAGGTTCCCAAAGGTTTCCCGGAGATCATCTATGAGAGTCTTGCTCTCCTTGGTTTTTATGACGATATCATCGACATATACCTGCACATTTTTATCTATCTGATCGTGCAAACACTTTTGCATACACCTTTGGTAAGTTGCGCCGGCATTTCTTAAACCGAACGGCATAGTGAGATAGCAATAAGCCCCATACGGGGTAATAAAGGATGTCTTTATTTGATCTGGCTCATACAAGGGGATCTGGTGGAAACCAGAATAGGCATCTACAAATGATAACAGTTCACATCCGGCTGTGGAATCAATCACTTGATCGATCCGAGGCAGCGGGAATGGATCTTTAGGACATGCCTTGTTCAAGTTGGTGTAATCAACACACATCCGCCATACTTTCACTATGGCGGGCTCATCTTTCTTCTTTTCCACCAAAACCGGATTAGACACCCAATCCGGATGAAGTACTTCCTTGACAAAGCCAGAGGCTAAGAGCCTGGCCACTTCCTCCCATATGGCTTTCCTTCTATCGCCGGCATTCCGCCGGAGCGGCTGCTTCACTGGCTTAGCATCGGGTCTCACGTGCAATGCGTGCTCAGCCAGCTCCCTCGGCACACCTTGCAGGTCCGAAGTAGACCATGCAAAGATATCCCGATTCACACGGAGGAAGCTGATGAGCTCGCTTTCCTATTTGGGATCCAAACTTGCCCCAACCAGGGCATGGCGCTCCGGGAAAGCTTCATCCAGAGGCACCTTTTTGACTTCCTTACTCACTTGAAAAGAAACGCTGCCACCGGGATTTGTCATGCCCGGCATAGATTTGCCGGCCACGACCGTCTCAGCAATCTCCACTGCTCGCTTGAGCCTCTTCCTCTCCTCTGCAATGATCAGAGTCTCGGCCAGATTGGATCCGGCGGTGGCACATGCCATCGAACGCTTGTAATCACCAATGATGGTGATCACTCCTTTGGGTCCCGGCATCTTCATCTTCAGATACGCCACATGCGTAGAGGCCATGAATTTTGCCAGTGCCGGCCTACCCAGCAAAGCATGGTAGGGGCTCTCCAGATCAACCACCTCGAACATGAGGTTTTCCACCCTGCAGTTATCCCGGCTGCCAAACATGACATCCATCCGGATCTTGCCCATCGGCGCACACGAAAGTCCCGGCACAATGCCGTGGAACGTGGTCTTGCTCGGTTCCAGCATATTTTCCTTGATTCCCAGCTTCTCCATCGTATCCCGATACATGATGTTGATGCTGCTTCCATTATCAATGAGGACCTTGCTGAATCTCACGTTATTAGCCGGCCCGACGAATGTCGGATCCATCACCAGAGCATATCCGCCGGGATTTGGCATGATCCGGGGATGATCTGCCCTGTCCCAACCAACAGCCTGGTCAGACCAGTGCATCAGTTTCGGAACGGCCGACATAACGGCGTTTACCTCCAAACTCCGCCGGTACAAGCTCTGCTTGTCTGTTCTCTCGGTCTCAAAGACCATATAGCTCTGATCATACTCCTTGTACTCATTCCGGCCCACTCCTGGGCCTCCGGCGTTATATTCCGGATTATAGCTCTGGTCAACTTGATTTACGCCGGCATTTCCGGCGTTGCTCTGATTCCCGGGATTAACCGGCCTAGGTGGGACTGCAATCGTATTGGCACCTGTCAACGGCGATGGAGCTGCCGGGACAAAGGGTCTAGCCGGTCCCCAGGGACCTGCACGACCTGCTAATATGTCGTCCAGCCATGAACAGTTCCTTGTCAAATGGTTTGCCGGCTTTCCCGGCTGGAATGTGTGGAACACACAAGGCTTGTCCATGGCAAGACCCACAGTATACTTCGGCCACTGCTTCTTCTGGCCGGCGGCTCCGCCGGCATTCTTGTTGGTCCAGACATTCTTCTTCTGGAACGGCTGTGCTTGCTGCTGCGGCTGCTGCTGAGGCTGCTGATAGTCCTCATATCTCGGACGCTGGCTACTGCCGGCGCCCCCTTGCTCTTCCTCCACAGCTGCAACTTGTGCTGCCCCATACCGGTGATCCGGCCTTTCATCTCTTCTCTTGTTTCGGTTATCAGTGCGATAATATTGCCCTGATCTCCCGGCATTGCTGGTGTTCCCCTGGGTTTGCCCCTGTCCTTGTGAATCGAGACTGGGCTGCATGGGATCTCCCAGAGCATAACTATCAGCGATCTTGATTGTTTCGGCCAGCGTGGCCGGCATTTGCCTCTGAAGCTTTTGCCACAGCATGGTGCCATGCCGGCACCCATGAGCGAACCACATGATGGCCTGCTGCTCATTGATTCCTTCGCAGGAATTGCGCAACGTGCACCACCTGGTCAGATAGTCACGGTCAGTCTCATTCACTCCTTGCCGGCAGTTAGCCAGCTGCTGCGGACGGTTGGGCCTCTTGTATGTACTGGTAAAGTTCGACACAAACTGCTCTTCGAAATCAATCCAGCCGTTGATACTCCCGGCCGGCAAATTATTCAGCCATATCCTGGCTGGACCTTCCAACATCTGTGGCATATATCGTACCGCCCATCTGAGGTTTCCTCCGGCGATGTTCACCGCTGTGGAGTAATCCTCCAACCAATCTTCCGGCTTCGTACTGCCATTATATGTCCTCGCGCCACGCGCGAGCTGGAAGAAGTAAGGCACCGGCTCCCCCATAATCCGGGGTCCGAAACACATAGGGCCCGGAGCTCCTTGTCTCTCCACCAACTCTGATTGGTGGATCTTGTCCAGCTTGAAACGTGCATCATTGGCTTCCAAGGACCGAGGTCCAAGCCGGGATGCTATTGGGCCTGCGATCATCTGCTGCTGCTGCTCCGGCTGGCACTGATCAGCTTGCTGACCGGGCTGATCTTGCTGCTGATATCCCGCCCTGGCTAGGGCGGAATTCCCATCATCTTCCCGATATCTCGGCTGAGCTGCACCCTGCTGCTGCGCTGCACCTCCGGCGCCCTGTTGCTGACGCCGGGCTGCACTGTTACTCCGGCCACCACCGGCCGCGCCTGCTTCATGCCCAGCCGGCACACTCTGGCCGGGCTTCTTGCTGCCGACATACTTGTCAGCTTGGCCGACATTCTTCTGCACCATCACCTGCTTTCCGGCGACAGCCGAATCGTACACCTGGATCTGCTTGTCCCGGCGGCCAGAGGTCACACTTCCGGCACGCCGGGCGCTGGGATGCGGGGACGAGGCTTGGCCCCTCGACCTCGCGCCGGCACCTCCCGCTGACACAATGTACTGAGACGCCCCGGCACCCGGGTTTGCCTTCTTAAAGGCCTCCTGCTGCTTTGTAGCTTCAGACAAAAGTTGGTTAAGCCGGGCTTGCTGCTCACGCAGTGCTTCGCCGGATAAACAAGATAAATCCTTAGCTACCTCGGCCGCCGCTCTAAGGTTCTTTACTGGCGAACTATAGACTACCTTAGGCACAGTACTAGTTGCGGTATGACTCTTATCTCTAGCATCTTTTCCTATCTCAGCATTAAGATTTCTGCCTCTAGTTCTAACCTCTTCTATCCGGCTAGGCCGGATTACTACAGGAGTAAAACCATGGGCTGCCTCATACTCACGGAGTTGCCGGTTAAACCGTTCGCGCTCCTGGTTCATGGCCAGGGCCTCGTCGACGAGGGCCTGACGAGATCCCTCCAGGACCTCCCTTGTTTGCTCCGGATCAACGCCGGATCGCACCAGCTCGAGAAGCCGGTCGATGATGGGAAGAAGAACCTCGCCCCTAGCCGGCACACCAGAAGTGCCGGCCAGGTTCTCCGCACGCTCCAACGGAGGACGCGCCGACCTCTTGACCTTCGGCGGCTCCGGAGGAGAAGCTCCGGCCGCTGCTATTTTGCCGGCATCTTCCGCCGGCGGCACGGATGTGCCGGCCATCATCACCTCAGCCGGCTCTACTGAGCGAGCGCTAGGCCCAGCGTGAGCCAGCCGATGTGACGGAGGATCCGACGCCACCAGCACCTCCTTCCTGCAAATTCTCTCAGTCCCCACGTACACCTCGTGGGAACCGAAAGACATAATCCGGCCATCCCTGGGGAACGGCCGGCCACCGAGACAACCGGCGTTGTCACTGACGAAACTGAGCGAGCCTAGCCTCTGGACGAGGCCAGAGACCACGCGCACTCCCGAAGCTGCTATCACAGACCCCGTCCGAATGAACACTCCGCCCAGCATATCGATCTGCCCCATGGTGGGCGCCAAATGTCGTCGTGGTGAAACAACATATGCCATAGGATGGCTTAAATGGGGGCCGAACTAGATGCTGGAGGATTCGGGAGAGGGGAACGGGCTAAAGAGCACGACAGAAAGGAACACAGATCTACCCAGGTTCGGGGCTCTCGTAAGGAGATAACACCCCTACTCCTGCTCTACTGATTGTATATTTGGGTCGATGTAGTACACAACAATGGTGCTTCCAAGCTCTCTGCTAGAGAAGGAAGATGAACTGCTAAGTGTAGGAACACAGAGTGACCAACCCTTTACCAGGGCTCCCTATGCCACCTTATATAGTGGTGGCCAGGGTTACAACGGTCATACAAGACCACAAGACACGGGCTACACTCCAAACAGGAGCTGGTGACGATGGCAGAGACCCTTGACTTCGCCCCTGATTGCTCTCGATGGGACGCCATATCCCTGTACCTTGTACCTCTTGAACTGTGGCCTTACCTCTGTGCGGTGAGCTCGTACTTGTGCACAGTGAGGGTAGGTAACCTCCACTGTGCACCCTGCCATCTTACTCTGCTACCATGCTTGGATGTTTTCTTCCTTGATTGTAGGGATGTGACACCTTGGTTGACTTAAGTATCCCGGATATGACCGTTGGCCATACCCAGGACATATATGCCGGACCAACGACCTACGAGGGTCGGGTAATCCGGCCTCCCCTGCTCCTGCACAACACACCAAATGGTTAGGCCGGCATATCTAAGTATGCCGGCACACATATACCAGTATTCCGGCTATACCGGCATATCCAAGTATTAGCCGGGATACACACATATGCCGGCCTGGCCGATGCTCTTATATTCCGGCCAGGCCCTTTCTTGATAACCCGGCATAAGTCAACCATAGACTTTGTGTCTTTCTAGTCTCTTGACCCTACCGGGGGTTATCCCCCCGACAGGGCTAGTCTCCAACTTACAACTTGCAAGCATAACAACTCAACATAAGAGACCACAATGTCAAATTTTTAAGAATAGGAAAAAGTAAAGTGTGCCTTTTGGTTCATGAGAGCTTTACTAAACAATTTTCGCATAACACTGGTAAGAGTTTAATTTGAAGAGAAAATAAAAGCAAGTCAAATTTACTTGGAATAGCAAATTACTAGTAGGTATATATGGTGGACACTTTGGCAAACTTGGTTTTTAGGAGTTGGATGCACGAGTAGAGCTCATACTCAGTACAAGGCGAGGGCTAGCAAAAGACTAGGAGCGACCAACTAAGAGAGCAATAATGGCCATAATCATGCAAAGCGACAAAGCGACATTAAAAGAAGCATAAGATGGCATCAAAAGTCAAAAACTAAATGATCATAGAGGCTATTGGCGACTTTGTATGAGTCTAACATGTGTGAGTATGCGCCAAGTCAACCCAAATAAAGCATCAAGGAGAAAACCAAAATAATGCTTCCAAACAATTAAAAACAACGCATGATTTTTTTCAAAGGCTCATTAAGCAATCTCAGTTATTTGAGACAAGTCATGCTACAGAAAAACCACTAAGCATACTATCAAAAAGATATCTAGCATGACATGAAAAAGCCTAAGCCGTAGTCTACACAAGCTCCTTCTTGTACCACTTTTTTGCATAAAGCTTTTTCTCTTTTCCAACACCATTCAAACTTTTTATAAACACCTCTTTTGATGAAAACCAATAAAAATCAGAGGAAAAAATACACCTTGATGAATAAATATAAGAAGATCTAAATGCAAATCAAGGTGAAAACGAAAACCAAAAGCAGTAGCAGAAAAAGAAGAACACTCGGTTTTTGATAAGAATGAAAACTAGAGCGTTCTTGGCAAATGAAAAGCAAGGCAACTTCTCCAAAAGAAATTTGTTGGGGTCCAACCATTTATTGCAGCAAACAAAACTAAACTAATAAAGAAAACTAAAACAACTGACGCTCCAAGAAAAACACATAGTGCATGAAGCAATAAAAATATAGTGTCTTGAAAGGTGACCTGATTTTTCTGATGAAGAAGGGGTGCCTCGGGGGCATCCCCAAGCTTTGATGCTTGTACTTCTTGGATATTTCTTGGGGTGATGCATGGGCATCCCCAATCTTAAGCTTTTGTCCATTCTTCAACTAATCTCATCATTCTCCAATCCCTACACTTGAAAACTTCCTTCATACAAAACTAAACACAAATCTATTAGCAACATTAGTGTAGCATAACATATAATCAACCTCTTTTTGCTTCAGATTTCAACCCAAAACCACCACATATATAGCATATACTACTGTAGCAACTTCCCCAAAAGTTCCGTGATCAAAAGAACTCGCAAAGAAAGCGATAAAGCGGCAAACACAAATATTGGCAGAAATCTGTCAAAACAGAACAGCTGACAAAGGCTGAATTTTTGAGGGGTTTTCTGTTGCTCAAATAAAAAAGTGTTCAACTAATGAAAGTTTGGATATAACCTGGGGCATATTCACAAGAAATCGCAGGTCCAAAAGATATACAGAGAATTTATACGAATTTTTATGGTGCAGCACCGAAAACAGTTTCAGGACAGCAACATCCCCAAATCTTACCTCACTCAAATTAGAGGCTTCTCTTGGCACAACAATGAAATAAAAGGATAAGGAGTGGTTATGACAGTAGTAATGACTTCCAAGACTCAAATAAAAGAAAAAGTACTGAAAATAAAACATTGGGTTATCTCCCAAGAGTGCTTTTCTTTAACGCCTTTAAGCTAGGTGCAGAAAATTGCGAATCAAGTAATATCAAGTGATGAAGTGCTAGGATCAGCGGGCGCCTTACGTATTTCTTACCTTTGCTCTTGACTCTAGGAAAGACTTGGCTATTGCAAGGTGGAGAGATAAATCTTATATTGCCTTTTCCCACATCAATGACGGCGCCCAGGAGCTTCAGTAGGGATCTTCCAAGTGTAATTTGTCCTTTTCCTACACATTCAATAATAAGATAATCAGTAGATATCATTCTTTCTAGAACTTTTGTAAAAACTCCTTCAGCTATTCCAATGGGAAATATAGTAGCATTGTTAGTAAGAGAAATTCCTTCTCCCTCCTCAGAAAGCTTCCAAAGACTCAAAGATTCATAAACATCCTTTGGCATAAGACAAAATTCAGACATAATATCACAACAAGCATGAAAAGTTTCACCACTAATGGTGATTTTTACCATAGGATACCAACTCGAAGGTTCAGAATTTGTTGGCACATAATCAAAATGCTGGCGCAAAGAATTGTAGCAAGTATTCAAACTAGCAGTGCGAGTCTCAAGAGTATCAAGTCTATTAAAAATGCACACAAGAGAGGAATCAAAATAGGTTGGCATGCTATAAATTGTAATTAACTTTTTTATAATATTGAAGGCTTGACCTCCATCACAATGAAGGAAATCTCCTTCTGCAGTAGCATCCAAAGCATATCTATAACAAAGAGCAAGTCCAAAGTAAAAACTACTAAGAAGCAAACTCAAGGTCATTTTAGGTTTAGTTTTTCCATGCCAATCATAAATTCTAGACCAAGCTTCTTTAAAACTTTCCTCATCTTTTTGTTTAAAAGTGAAAATCATATCCTTGGGTGACATAGTAGCAACTGAACTAGACATAATAAACTAAAGTAAAGAAATAACAACTACCAAGGATTCTAAATTTTTTGGGTTTTTGATAAAAAATGATGCAGGTAAAAATAAATAAAGTAAAGCAAAACAATAACAAAGTAAAGGATGTGCATGCAAAAAACTCCCCTTGCAGAAGTCTTCTACTTCCTCCCTGGCAATGGCGCCAGAAAATATCTTGATTGCTGTTTGATGGCCAGCCCGTTGGGAACCCCAAGAGGAAGGTGTGATGAATATAGCAGCAAGATTTTTCCCTCAATTAAGAAACCAAGGTATGTCGATCTTCGAGAGGAGAGACAAACGACTGAAGGTGATGCAAACTGGCTTAATAACACTCCAACAAGGCTACCGTTTACGATACTTGTTGACTCGTCTTCGGCCAGTAGCAACACGGAACCTGCACACACACAACCAAATACTTTGTTCCCAACTTACGATGAGGTTGTCAATCTCACCGGTTTGCTTGAAACAAAGGGTATGAGCGTATCGAGTGGAAAGTGATAATAGTATGCGAGTAAAGTAAACAGTGCGAGTAAAGTAAACAGGTGATAGTAATATGATAGAAATAGGACTGGGGTCCACAGTTCACTAGCGGTGTCTCTCCATAAGATAAATAACACATGCTGGGTAAACAAATTACAGTTGGGCAATTGATAGAATAAAGATAAACGTGATATGTCAAGAAGATCACTATGCGATTTACTTTGGGTATTACAACAAAATACATAGACCGCCATCTAACTGCATCTATGACTAATAATCTATAACGCCCCACCTTTGGATTAAGGTGGAACACCTGTGTTATGTGCCATTTCCTGGATCAGTAGATAGCACCACAGTACAAAATAAGTAATCATTGCAATAGCATCAGTATTACAATGTAAATCCAGTTACATAGGTCTTCAACCTTACGAGTACACAGCATAAAGCATAGTTGCAGTGAGCCTCTATTCTTCATCACGTGCCACAGACAGACATGTTGGAATGTAGTCTCGAGATCCTACTCCTGGTTTCTTACTCGAAATAAAACCTGCACGTTTGAATATGCAGCCCCAGAGGGGTCAGTACAATTATGTACTGGCAAATGACACATATTTGGTGGCATTTTATGGAAAGGCTATACTACATGATATTTGGCTGGTGGATCTCATAGGCTGATTTGCATAAAGCCAATTTTATCCTAAAAATCCTTTTTAATACTTTCTTACAAAATTTTATTCTCAAGGGTTAAGACAACCCCCATACATTACATACTGGCCGGTATGTAGTTTCTAGGCAAAACTTGACATAGTTTTGAAGTACAGAAACCACCACCCCTCGGAGTGTATGGCCCCGAGCCTTCTCCTGATTGTTGCTAGACAAGTTTTAAAGCATTCAGAAACAGTGATGAGATTCTTCCGTACATTCCATGTCTAGAGACTCAAATTGTCCATAACCGAGGACACGGCTAATCGATTAGTTTTGTCACCCTGTAGGGGTTGTGCACTTTCACCTTAAGACTCATTTTATGCCTATACATAAAATGAGACGAGACCTTTTAGAAGGAGAGAGCAACCAACTGGCAAGATCCGTTCCCAACCTACAATTCAACTACCTGCCACTTCTTGCACATAGGATGCACCCTCACATCTAATCAGTCAAGACAAAGCCCATATTGTCATAAGGCTGCACTAGAAGCATTCTAAGCATGGAAGACATGGTAACCTCTTTGTTCCTGGGTGGCAATCCACAAGTGAGCTCCCAGGCAGCAACTACACAATGTGTAGCCCCGGGTAGCCACTCAACATCGCCTCCATCATCAAACCAATCCACCCAGGTGCTTCATTTTAGTTGAAGTTCTTAATTTATTCACAAAACACTTTTAACAAGTGATCAAAGCATGGCATCAATATTTTTCAAAGTATTTAGCATCCTAACAGGTAGGGTTTAAGGGATAGCTAACCACTACTTAGGATCTAGCAAGCAACTCTTTTTCTTTGAAAACACTACCTATCATGCATACTACAAGTAGTGAATTGATACGTCTCCAACGTATCTATAATTTTTGATGCTCCATGCTTGTTTTTACACCATTTGCCTATTATTTCGTTACACTTCATGGCACTTTTATGTATTTTCCAGAACTAACCTATTAATGAGTTGCCACAGTGCCAGTTCCCTGTTTTCTGCTGTTTTTGTGTTTCAAAAGTGATACACAGGAAATATTCTCGGAATTGGATAAAACAAGTTCCTGAAGTCTTATTTTTCCTGGAAGCTTCCAGAGATCCGAAGGAGAGAAGGAGTGGGGCCACCAGGGCCCCACACGCAGGGGTGGCACGGCCAGGCCCCTGGCTGCATGAGCCCCGTGTGAGGGCGCCTGGCTCCTCCTCTGACATCGCCCCTTCACCTATAAAGACCCCCCGACGGCAAAACCTAAGTACCCGATCACTTTTCCAGAACACATCGCGATCCACCGCCGCCGTCGACCCGAAGATCGGGAGGGTCCAGAAGCTCTTCTTGGCACCCTGCCGGAGAGGGGAATCGCCACCGAAGGTCTTCTTTATCGCCATGCTTGCCTCCGGAGCGATGAGTGAGTAGTCTACCTTGGACTATGGGTCCATAGCAGTAGCTAGATGGTTGTATTCTCCACCATGTGCTTCATGTTTAGATCTCATGAGCTGCCCTACATGATTGAGATCACCATTATGTAATTCTACATGTTTGGTTTGTTGGGATCCGATGAATATTGGTGTTTATGATTGAGTTGCTGTACTGAATATTATCTTTTGTTATCTCTATATTGTTTATGATCTTGCATGCTCTCCGTTGTTAGTAGCTATCTTGGCCGAGTAGTTGCTAGTGACTCCAAGAGGGGGTATTTATGCTCGATAGTGGGTTCATGCCTCTATTTAACCTGGGGGAGTGACAGAAACCTCTAAGGTTGTAGATGTGCTATTGCTAGTAGGGAGAAAACAACATTCATTTGCTCAAGGCCATATGCTTTGTTTACATTACACACTTTGCTTAATGCAATTATCTGTTGTTCGCAACTTAATACTCATGGGGTGTTCGGATTGATATCCCCAGGAGTGTATTATTAGTCATAGATGTAGTTGGATGGCGGTCTATGTATTTTGTTGTAATGCCCAGAGTAAATCTCATAGTGATCTTCTCGACATATCATGTTTATCTTTATTCTATTAATTGCCCAACTGTAATTTGTTTACCCAACATGTGTTATTTATCTATGGAGAGACACCACTAGTGAACTGTGGACCCCGGTCCTATTTCCATCATATTGCTATCACCTATTTACTTTACTCGCACTATTTACTTTATTCGCATACTTTACTATTTTCCACTCGATACGCTCATAACCTTTGTTTCAAGCAAACCGGTGAGATTGACAACCTCATCGTAAGTTGGGAGCAAAGTACTTGGTTGTGTGTGTGCAGGTTCCACGTTGCTTCTGGCCGAAGACGCGTCAACAAGTATCGTTAAACGGCGCCCTTGTTGGAGTGTTACTAAGTCAGTCCGCATCACCTTCAGTCATCATTGTCTGCTCTTCTCCTGAACGATTTAACCTTGGTTTCTTAATTGAGGGAAAATCTTGCTGCTGTATTCATCACACCTTCCTCTTGGGGCTCCCAACGGGCTGGACTTTCAACTAGGCACCAACTCTTTTTTGGCGCCATCATCCCAGCAATCAAGCTCTTTTCTGGCGCCGTTGCCGGGGAAGAAGTGGAAGACTTTTGCGAGGGGAGTTTTTCACACGCACATCCTTTACTTTGTTATTGTTTTGCTTTACTTTATTTATTTTACCTGCATCATTTTTTATCAAAAACCCAAAAAAATTAGAATCCTTGGTAGTTGTTTTTACTTGTTTACTTTTGTTTTGCTGAAATGGCCAATCCTGAAAACACCAAGTTGTGTGACTTTACTAGCACGAACTATAGTGATTTTATCTGCACTCCTATTGCACCACCTGCTCCTGCTGCAAACTTTTATGAGATTAAGCCTGCTTTGTTGAACCTTGTTATGAAAGAGCAATTTTCTGGTGCTAGTACTGAAGATGCTGCAGCTCATCTCAACAATTTTGTTGAGCTATGTGAGATGCAGAAATATAAGGATGTTGATAGTGATATTATTAAGCTCAAGTTGTTTCCTTTTTCCTTGAGAGGAAAAGCTAAAGATTGGTTGCTGTCTTTGACTAAGAATAGTATTGATTCATGGGCTAAGTGTAAGGATGCTTTTATTGGTAGATACTATCCACCTGCTAAGATTATATCTCTGTGTAGCAATATTATGAAGTTTACTCAGTTTGATAATGAACATGTTGCTCAGGCTTGGGAAAGAATGAAATCTATGATAAAGAATTGCCCCACTCATGGACTGACTACTTGGATGATTATCCAAACTTTTTATGCAGGACTAAAATTTTCTTCGAGGAACCTACTTGATTCAGCTGCTGGAGGCACTTTTATGTCCCTTACCTTGGGCGCCGCAACAAAGTTACTTGACAACATGATGGTAAATTATTCCGAATGGCACACCGAGAGAGCTCCACAAGGTAAGAAGGTAAATTCTGTTGAGGAAACCTCTTCCTTGAATGATAAGATTGATACCATTATGGCTATGCTTGCTAATGATAGGACTCATGTTGATCCTAATAATGTTCCTTTGGCCTCTCTGGTTGCTCAAGAAGAGCATGCTGATGTGAATTTCATTAGAAACAATAATTTTAACAACAATGCTTATAGGAACAATTTTGCTAGTAACAATTATAGGCCTGTAGTGACCTCACCTTTTAAAGATGACGATCCCTGTGCTTTTCAATGCTAGTCCCTGGATCAAACGCTAGCACACACAGTTTAAGATGTAATATCTAGAAACAAAGGTCATTTTATTACATCGAATGATCCAGCAATTACATAAAGAAACTTTACAATGCTCATAGAGTAGAGCTTTTAGAGTTTACAACGAAATCAAAACTAGCATGGAGTCCTTCTTCTTAATGTGCCACACGCGAACATGCTGCGGATAGACTTGTAACCCTGTCGTACCTTTCTTATTGTCATAAACCTACAACATTAAACATTGCAGCCATAAAGGGTCAATACATTTGAATTGTATTGGCAAGATGTCACTTTTGGTGGACTCAAATGGAATCCTAAAATTTACATGATTATTTGGCTAAGTAGATCTTCAGGCTAAGCTTGCAGAAAAGCAATTGTTTATCCTACTTTTCAAAAGATCTCATTTTTCTTTTAAAGCACTATTGGACACGCTAGAATCCACCAGGTGCTCCTAGTTAATTATGCACACATAGGAATCCACCAGGTGTACATAATTATGATCACACAACAATCCCTTGTTAACCACTCAAGTTTTAATTTAAAGAAGTTGGGATGAGGAGATTCTTGAACAGCTTCAATTCATGTCGCTCAAAGTTGTCCGTCACCGGGGACATGGCTAAGTACTTAGTTTTTAACCCTCTGCAGAGGTGGTGCACTTTTCCCACAAGACTCAGTCAACCTCTTTTGCCATGATGCTCATTTTGCTCAAATGGCCAAGTGAAGACTAAGACGAGACTTTTCAGAAGCAATCCCTCAGACCAACCCGGATGCGCTCCATCCTACAAATCACTACCACCCTCTGTCCATTTGGCTAAGTTCTCGCAACTTAGTTAGTCAAGACAGAGCCCATATGACTCGTGGTTGCACTGGAAGCTTCACGACTTGAACGTCTCCAATCTCTTTATTCCTGGGTGGCCGTCCACAAGTGAGATACACATGACTGCCATAGAGATGGCTCCGGTATAACCACTAAACACAAATCCATCTTACCAAATTCCACCCAGGTGTTTCATTAACTTAGTTGTTTTCTTAGTTTTTGCAAAACATAGTTTTCAAACTTAATAAAAGAACATGTGGAATCCCAACCACGAATTCTATAGCAGAACTAAGCAATCTACACTTACGGTGTTTCTTCTAACAGGGTAATCAGGGATATCCTAAATAGGAGATAGCAAGCACAACTATCTACATATGCATACTTTAAAAGAAAAGAAACACTACATGCATAGTAAAACATTGGGAATTATATGAACAAGTAGTGACACTTGCCTTAGTAATTTCTGAAGATTTGTACTTCTCTTAATCGACACACGTAGCTCTCCGTACAACTATAAGATAGAAAGGGGCACAACATAAACACATCATTCAATCAAACAAGACAATAAAAGTGTTTATTTGTTTTGGCTTAGTCTTGATTTGTCTTAGTGATATCTGGACAAAAGATTGGCATGAAGTTGACTTGATATGGATGGAGAGAATGGCTAAGTCAAGGACTTCAAAGGATTGATGGGGGTTCTCTAGATTGTCAAACACTTAGCAAAAATAGCTTAAGGGTATTCTTAGGCTTGGGTTGAGAAGTTTGATGAATAATTTCTAAGTCATGAGGTCTAACACTATTATCTTCTTTGACTCGAGGCTCTCTTCTCTTCTTCTTTGACTTCAACTCCTTGTCTTCTCTTCAACTTCTGGTTTGGCCTTCAACTTCATGTCTTCTCTTCAACGTCTTCTTCATGGTCTTGATATGGGAAAACTTCTACGCCATAGTGTTGGAGGGGGTAGTCAAAGTACTTAGAAGAATTTTGGGTAAGAGGGAATTGATAGTTTTTGCACTTGGGCAAGAATAGAGAGTAGATTTTTACTAAGTTATGGTAGATTTGATGGGGTCATTAAGTCAAATAGCACAAAGTGCACGATAGGTAATTGGGACTTGATATTTGCAAGGTGCTCATATAACACCACTATATTTTGCAAAACGATGAGCTAATGGAGTTGACTCTTGGAAAAGTGTGAAAGATGTGTGTGAAGTATTGTGGTGAGTTTTTAGTATCAAGATAAGCAATTTTGCAAAAAGAATTATGCCTAAATATTTATAGGATTAAATCAAGAGGAAAAAATAGTCAAATCCTTATTTGAATTTGAATACTTGGTAAAGTTGGTTCAAACAATTTCTACAGTGGTTCTACTGGATAGAGGATAACAATATGATTCTATTTCAAAAAGAATCAACTGAAAAGGATTTGTAGATTTTGAACTATATAAAAAAACACTCAAACTCTCATATTTAAATTTGAATGTTTTCAAATAGTCGGAAAGACAAATTTTATTATAGAATAGTGTTCTACACATCTTTAGAAATCCAGGGACATATTATTTGCAATTTTTGGACCTACAGAACAAAAGATATGAATTTAACAGAGTAATAGATAGATTTGATTCAATTTGAAAAAGAATTCAATTCGAGTACTGAAGCTATAATATTTTATTGCACTAACAGATTCTACACTTCCTAAGCATTCCATTGACATATTATTTGTAATTTTTCGAGTTACAGATCGAAAGTTATGATTTTTGCAAGTTTGCAGATATTTGAAAGGATTTGAATCTAATTTGATTTAGGACAGGGCTTGACACATGGCGCAACCTCATTGGAGGGTACCGGTTTGTTCGGATCACTGACGGGGAGTGTTGGATCTTATGTGATTTGGATGCTCCAGATCATCCGATACCTATTCGGTTAAGTGGATTTGTTAGATCCACTGGATCAAGATCCGACGGTTCAAATTAGACAGAGGGGGAGAAGGCTCACCTAGGGTTAGGGTTTCTGGTTGCCGGCGAGCAATCTCCGGTGAGGCGCACTGGAGGTGGACGTTACCGACGATCTGGTAGGCTCTGGGAGATGGCGCGGTTACGACGAGACTCAGGAGAACCAGGCGAGCTCGTGCGTTTGTTCGGTGGTCTCTGTTGCATCCAGACGAAGACGAGAGGGGCGACTGGAGATGGCAAGGGTGCGGGTGCACTCCGGGTGACAATGTCATGCTTGATCTGTTGTAGATTTAGGCGAACAAGGTGCATGAGGTGGTGCCCCAAGGAGTGGAGAAGGTTATCGGAGGGAGGAGGAGGGCTGGGGCTCACCGGCGAGGCGGAAATTGGCCGGGGAAGCTTGCAGATGGCCGAGGTCTTCGACGACGAATTACGGTGGCTGGAGATGGTTTTCGCGAGAGAAGAAAAGGGGGTCAAGGGAGGGGTTCTAGGGCTACTTATAGCCAAGAGGGTTGCATGGAGAGGGGGCTAGGGTTCGGCAGGGGCGGCGATGGATGGTGGAGGACGCTACCGTGCTTGCCAGGGTCTCTGGCCCGAGCTGAGAGATGACCTGACATGTGGGCCCCACATGTCAGCGTCCAACAGGAGGGGAAAGAGGTACCCGTTCGGGTTAACTGGTATTGGGCCGGGGCGGCTTCTGGCCTGGGCCGGAATGGTTTCCCCGGCCTGTTTTCTATTTTCTTTATTTCTTTTTTCCCTTTTCTATTTTTCTGATTTCTGAATTGTTTCCTGTATTTTGCAAACTTCATTCAAATCGATTCAAACAAAATCCTAAAATGTTCTATTGTTCACTGCAATGTTCTAACACAGTAATAAACCAAGTTTTCAAGATAAAATATGATTTCCAATAAAACTTTCTAATCTTGAACTAAAGCATTTTACTTGCATAATGCAAAATAGAAATTAGGGTTTTAAAATACTCATTTTAGAATAAGAGAAAATGCTTTTATGAAATAATATTTGAAATTCATTTTCAAACATGGTTTTTGAAATGCATACTTTATTCAATATAAACCATTTAGTAAATCATTTCTTTGCAAGAATACTTGCATAGATTTTGATTAAAATAAAATAATACTTTGAAATATTATTTTCTCAAATGAGTTTTTCAAGAACAATAGAGAGTTTTTAAGTTAGTTTTTAACAAACCTTTTAAATAAACTCAGAAAGTTTTAAATCCTTGTGAAATTTCAATCAACACATACAAAACAAAAATGAAAAATTTTACCCTAAAATTTGATAAAATCTTGGGATGTTACAGACTACCACCCTTAAATGAAATCTCGTCCCGAGATTTGGAGAGGCTGGAAGGAAAATGGTTTGGGGTACTGGGTGGGCTACCACCCTTAAAAGAAACCTTTGTTGATATTCTAGGTTTTGGGGTTCAGACGAGGCACACCTTGGTTTTGTCGCACCGGGTCATCTTCCATTGCAAGTCATCTTCAACGGTAAGCTAGTGCTTCATCCTCACCATATTCCTACATTTTGGCAACACTTGCCCATTATAAGGGTGCAATGTCTTATCCTTCTAGGGTTCAGGTTTACCAACGTCGTCTCTCTTGGGCGTGTCTCTCTAGATTTACCAATCCTCATATCAAGAGCGAACAATTTGAGTGGTCGTCGTGGGGGCCAATCCATAACGCACCCAATCGTTACCTTGTATTTCAGTTTGGTACATCTCGTACACTAACTCTTGGTCAACTCACTAGTTTTGACAAAAGATTTTATGGATATTGAATCCATGTTTCAATTTATGTCAAGAACTTTTAGAAAACAAATATATCGATCCTTAGCTAGTGGTTTGCGTAGTAGAATCCTTCATTGACCTTTTCCTTGGCGAATTTTGCTGTCCATACAACTTCATCTTATGGGCAAAACAACACTAGAGCGAGATTTGCATAAAAGATTGTTTTGAAAGATAAATGAAGATTTTCATTCCACCTATTACATCATGAGACTACTACCCACACCACATAGTCTTTTATTTCACTCCTTACATGACACTTACTCCAAGATAGCAGTTGCATTACGACATCTTCTACATTGGTTGCTCATCAATGCATCACTGTATCCACTATAGTGTGTCATCCTTCAGTTGTCCTTATTTACTGGCACTCTGAGTACTTCTCCGAACAATTATTTGCATAGTGTCCTTTAACGCCACATTTATAACAAGTGACAAGGCTAAAATCTCTTCCACTATACCCTTCTGGACAATTTATAGCATAATGTCTAGACTCGCGACAATTGAAACAATTATCTTGAGCACGATCCTTCTTTTGCCCTCCATTGATTACATAACTCCTTTTCTCACTCTCTTTGCATTTCTCCTTTTCCGAGCAGTCCCATGAATAGTGTCCTAACCTTTTACATTCACGACACTCTACTTGGCTAATATCTTTCTTCTTCTTTGGCCTCTCCAGGGCTAGAATATCTTCCAATTCTTGCTTCTCATACTCCATTATGATTGAGGGGAACCTTTCTCTCTTCTTGTAGTTATTTTGTAGCCTTACTCTAGGGTTATTTCTCTTGGTGGTGACAAAATATTCTGCCTTCTTGGGCTCGAATTCAGCACTTGCCTTCCCGAGCGAGTGATGTATTTTCTGTTTGACTTGTTGGTTCACTTTATCTACCATAGCATTGAGATGGCATTCTGCGAGGACGTCATTTGTTCCTTCACATGAAACACACGTAACCTTCGACAAGTGGCATTCTCCACTACAACGATCTCTTCCACAACTATGGCATTGCTTCTTGCAATCCTTAGACGTATGTCCTATATCTCCACAGAGTTTGCAAGCTTGTTATCTTGTCACAACATGTTCTTCGGGCTTGTCGTTGCTTGGATCACTTGGTGATGCGTTGTTGTTGTTAGTCATGATCTGAGACGCCATTTGCACAATGTGAGTATGTGCATCTAGCAGTTGCTGCACTCCTGGGGGTAACTCATTGCTCTTGCTGCTGATCATATTTTGGGTCACCACTTGAGTCAACTGGGTATGCGTCTCTATCATCCTCTGCATCACTAAGTCCATCTGAGAGTTGTTGAGGCTGCTCTGGCTTTGACGATGCATCTGTTAAAGGTTTTGGGTAGGGTTTAGGTTTTCAACATAGAGAAGAATAGAGTAGAAAGCTCTAAAGAATGTTCCTACCAGTTAGCAATGATTCAAGGCAAATCACCTTACAATCAATAAACATTCAACAAGCATTCATCACATCAAGCAACAGGTTTTTAGTACAAATGATAGGTATGATTATTCCACAAGTCGGTATGATCATAAACATTTATTACAACATTGTCGCTTAAAAAAAATTCTTAAATGGAGGTCCAACTAAAACTTTTTGGTTTCCTTCAGTGCAGTAGTATCTTCTTTTCCTTCTTTGAGGTTCTTCTCTCTAAGTGGGGCAAGTAGTTCATCCTTGCTAAATAATTTGTTGGTCCTATTGCTATCAAGATCCTTTGTAAGAATTTCTAAGTCGTAGAACTATTGATGCTTTAGACTTCTTCTTCTAGACTTCTTCAATTTGCTTCCTTTGATGATAGAGGTGGGTGGATCTTGAAGTCCTTTGAGTTGTTGAAGTTGAAGCTCTTCGTTTTAAGTTGGAATGAAGAGAAGTAGAGACAAAATGACTAAGGGAAGAGTTTACGAGGTAATGAGTGTGTAAATTTTTAACTTAGAAATAAAAGCAACTCCTATATTTCTAAGGGTTTTTGTCCAATCCTAGGGTCATGAACCTAAGGGCAACACAATGCTCTGATACCATCTGTAGTGACCTCACCTTTTAAAGATGATGATCCCTGTGCTTTTCAATGCTAGTCCCTGGATCAAACGCTAGCACACACAGTTTAAGATGTAATATCTAGAAACAAAGGTCATTTTATTACATTGAATGATCCAGCAATTACATAAAGAAACTTTACAATGCTCATAGAGTAGAGCTTTTAGAGTTTACAACAAAATCAAAACTAGCATGGAGTCCTTCTTCTTCATGTGCCACAGGCGAACATGCTGCGGATAGACTTGTAACCCTGTCGTACCTTTCTTATTATCATAAACCCGCAACATGAAACGTTGCAGCCATAAAGGGTCAATACATTTGAATTGTATTGGCAAGATGTCACTTTTGGTGGACTCAAATGGAATCCTAACACTTACATGATTATTTGGCTAAGTGGATCTTCAGGCTAAGCTTGCAGAAAAGCAATTGTTTATCCTACTTTTCAAAAGATCTCATTTTTCTTTTAAAGCACTATTGGACACGCTGGAATCCACCAGGTGCTCCTAGTTAATTATGCACACACAGGAATCCACCAGGTGTACATAATTATGATCACACAACAATCCCTTGTTAACCACTCAAGTTTTAATTTAAAGAAGTTGGGATGAGGAGATTCTTGAACAGCTTCAATTCATGTTGCTCAAAGTTGTCCATAACTGGGGACACGGCTAAGTACTTAGTTTTTAACCCTCTGCAGAGGTGGTGCACTTTTCCCACAAGACTCAGTCAACCTCTTTTGCCATGATGCTCATTTTGCTCAAATGGCCAAGTGAAGACTAAGACGAGACTTTTTAGAAGCAATCCCTCAGACCAACCCGGACGCGCTCCATCCTACAAATCACTACCACCCTCTGTCCGTCTGGCTGAGTTCTCGCAACTTATTTAGTCAAGACAGAGCCCATATGACTCGTGGTTGCACTGGAAGCTTCACAACTTGAACGTCTCCAATCTCTTTGTTCCTGGGTGGCCGTCCAAAAGTGAGATACACGCGACCGCCATAGAGATGGCTCCGGTATAACCACTCAACACAAATCCATCTTACCAAATTCCACCCAGGTGTTTCATTAACTTAGTTTTTTTCTTAGTTTTTGCAAAACATAGTTTTCAAACTTAATAAAAGAACATGTGGAATCCCAACCACAAATTCTATAGCAGAACTAAGCAATCTACACTTATGGTGTTTCTTCTAACAGGGTAATTAGGGATATCCTAAATAGGAGATAGCAAGCACAACTATCTACACATGCATACTTTAAAAGAAAAGAAACACTACATGCATAGTAAAACATTGGGAATTATATGAACAAGTAGTGACACTTGCCTTAGTAATTTATGAAGATTTGTACTTCTCTTAATCAACACACGTGGCTCTCCGTACAACTATAAGATAGAAAGGGGCACAACATAAACACATCATTCAATCAAACAAGACAATAAAAGTGTTTATTTGTTTTGGCTTAGTATTGATTTGCCTTAGTGATATCTGGACAAAAGATTTGCATGAAGTTGACTTGATATGGATGGAGAGAATGGCTAAGTCAAGGACTTCAAAGGATTGATGGGGGTTCTCTAGATTGTCAAACACTTAGCAAAAATAGCTTAAGGGTATTCTTAGGCTTGGGTTGAGAAGTTTGATGAATAATTTCTAAGTCATGAGGTCTAACACTATTATCTTCTTTGACTCGAGGCTCTCTCCTCTTCTTCTTTGACTTCAACTCCTTGTCTTCTCTTCAACTTCTGGTTTGGCCTTCAACTTCATGTCTTCTCTTCAACGTCTTCTTCATGGTCTTGATATGGGAAAACTTCTATTCCATAGTGTTGGAGGGGGTAGTCAAAGTACTTAGAAGTATTTTGGGTAAGAGGGAATTGATAGTTT
Organism: Dactylis glomerata; assembly: GCA_007115705.1. Classification (NCBI taxonomy): domain Eukaryota; kingdom Viridiplantae; phylum Streptophyta; class Magnoliopsida; order Poales; family Poaceae; genus Dactylis; species Dactylis glomerata. The sequence continues at coordinate 2,359,502 of QXEO01000492.1, forward strand.
TTGCACTTGGGCAAGAATAGAGAGTAGATTTTTACTAAGTTATGGTAGATTTGATGGGGTCATTAAGTCAAATAGCACAAAGTGCACGATAGGTAATTGGGACTTGATATTTGCAAGGTGCTCATATAACACCACTGTATTTTGCAAAACGATGAGCTAATGGAGTTGACTCTTGGAAAAGTGTGAAAGATGTGTGTGAAGTATTGTGGTGAGTTTTAGTATCAAGATAAGCAATTTTGCAAAAAGAATTATGCCTAAATATTTATAGGATTAAATCTAGAGGAAAAATACTCAAATCCTTATTTGAATTTGAATACTTGGTAAAGTTGGTTCAACCAATTTCTACAGTGGTTCTACTGGATAGAGGATAACAATATTATTCTATTTCAAAAAGAATCAATTGAAAAGGATTTGTAGATTTTGAACTATATAAAAAAAACTCAAACTCTCATATTTAAATTTGAATGTTTTCGAATAGTTGGAAAGACAAATTTTATTACATAATAGTGTTCTACACATCTTTAGGAATCCAGGGACATATTATTTACAATTTTTGGACCTACAGAACAAAAGATATGAATTTAACAGAGTAATAGATAGATTTGATTCAATTTGAAAAAGAATTCAATTCGAGTACTAAAGCTATAATATTTTATTGCACTAACAGATTCTACACTTCCTAAGCTTTCCATTGACATATTATTTGTAATTTTTCGAGTTACAGATCAAAAGTTATGATTTTTGCAAGTTTGCAGATATTTGAAAGGATTTGAATCTAATTTGATTTTGGACAGACCTGGGCTTGACACGTGGCGCAACCTCGTTGGAGGGTACCGGTTCGTTCGGATCACTGACGGGGAGTGTTGGATCTTATGTGATTTGGACGCTCCAGATCGTCCGATACCTGTTCTGTCGGGGGGATGACCCCCGGTAGGGTCAAGAGAGTAGAAAGACACAAGGTCTATGATTGACTTTATGCCGGGTTATCAAGGAAGGGCCTGGCCGGAATATAAGAGCATCGGCCAGGCCGGCATATAATGTGTATCCCGGCTGATACTTGGATATGCCGGCATAGCCGGAATACTTATAAAAGTGTGTCGGCATATACTTAGATATGCCGGCCTAACCATTTGGTGTGTTGTGCAGGAGCAGGGGAGGCCGGATTACCCGACCCTCGTAGGTCGTTGGTCCGGCATATATGTCCTGGGTATGGCCAACGGTCATATCCGGGATACTTAAGTCAACCAAGGTGTCACATCCCTACAATCAAGGAAGAAAACATCCAAGCATGGTAGCAGAGTCAGATGGCAGGGTGCACAGTGGAGGTTACCTACCCTCACTGTGCACAAGTACGAGCTCACCGCACAGAGGTAAGGCCATAGTTCAAGAGGTACAAGGTACAGGGATATGGCGTCCCATCGAGAGCAATCAGGGAGGAAGTCAAGGGTCGGTGCCTTCGTCAGCAAGTCCTATTTGGAGTGTAGCCCGTGTCTTGTGGTCTCTTATGACCGTTGTAACCCTGGCTACCACTATATAAGGTGGCATAGGGAGCCCTAGTAAAGGGTTGGTCACTCTGTGTTCCTACACTTAGCAGTTCATCTTCCTTCTCTAGCAGAGAGCTTGGAAGCACCATTGTTGTGTACTACATCGACCCAAATATACAATCAGTAGAGCAGGAGTAGGGGTGTTATCTCCTTACGAGAGCCCCGAACCTGGGTAGATCAGTGTCTCTTTCTGTCGTGCTTTTAGCTCGTTCCCCTCTCCCGAATCCTCCAGCATCTAGTTCGGCCCCCATTTAAGCCATCCTATGGCATATGTTGTTTCACCACGACGACATTTGGCGCCCACCGTGGGGCAGATCGATATGCTGGGCGGAGTGTTCATTCGGACGGGGTCTGTGATAGCAGCTTCGGGAGTGCGCGTGGTCTCTGGCCTCGTCCAGAGGCTAGGCTCGCTCAGTTTCGTCAGTGACAACGCCGGTTGTCTCGGTGACCGGCCGTTCCCCAGGGATGGCCGGATTATGTCTTTCGGTTCCCACGAGGTGTACGTGGGGACTGAGAGAATTTGCAGGAAGGAGGTGCTGGTGGCGTCGGATCCTCCGTCACATCGGCTGGCTCACGCTGGGCGTAGCTCTCGCTCAGTAGAGCCGGCTGAGGTGATGATGGCCGGCACATCCGTGCCGCCGGCGGAAGATGCCGGCAAAGCAGCAGCGGCCGGAGCTTCTCCTCCGGAGCCGCCGAAGGTCAAAAGGTCGGCGCGTCCTCCGTTGGAGCGTGCGGAGAACCTGGCCGGCACTTCCGGTGTGCCGGCTAGGGGCGAGGTTCTTCTTCCCATCATCGACCGGCTTCTCGAGCCGGTGCGATCCGGCGTTGATCCGGAGCAGACAAGGGAGGTCCTGGAGGGATCTCGTCAGGCCCTCGTCGACGAGGCCCTGGCCATGAACCAGGAGCGCGAACGGTTTAACCGGCAACTCCGTGAGTATGAGGCAGCCCATGGTTTTACTCCTGTAGTAATCCGGCCTAGCCGGATAGAAGAGGTTAGAACTAGAGGCAGAAATCTTAATGCTGAGATAGGAAAAGATGCTAGAGATAAGAGTCATACCGCAACTAGTACTGTGCCTAAGGTAGTCTATAGTTCGCCAGTAAAGAACCTTAGAGCGGCGGCCGAGGTAGCTAAGGATTTATCTTGTTTATCCGGCGAAGCACTGCGTGAGCAGCAAGCCCGGCTTAACCAACTTTTGTCTGAAGCTACAAAGCAGCAGGAGGCCTTTAAGAAGGCAAACCCGGGTGCCGGGGCGTCTCAGTACATTGTGTCGGCGGGAGGTGCCGGCGCGAGGTCGAGGGGCCAAGCCTCGTCCCCGCATCCTAGCGCCCGGCGTGCCGGAAGTGTGACCTCTGGCCGCCGGGACAAGCAGATCCAGGTGTACGATCCGGCTGTCGCCGGAAAGCAGGCGATGGTGCAGAAGAATGTCGGCCAAGCTGACAAGTATGTCGGCAGCAAGAATCCCGGCCAGAGTGTGCCGGCCGGGCATGAAGCAGGCGCGGCCGGTGGTGGCCGGAGTAACAGTGCAGCCCGGCGTCAGCAACAGGGCGCCGGAGGTGCAGCGCAGCAGCAGGGTGCAGGCCATCCGGGACATCGAGAGGATGACGGCAATTCCGCCCTTGCCAGGGCGGGATATCAGCAGCAGCACCAGCAAGGCCGGCATAGTGAGCAGCATCAGCCGGAGCAGCAGCAGCAGATGATCGCAGGCCCAATAGCATCCCGGCTTGGACCTCGGTCCTTGGAAGCCAATGATGCACGTTTCAAGCTGGACAAGATCCACCAATCAGAGTTGGTGGAGAGACAAGGAGCTCCGGGCCCTATGTGTTTCGGACCCCGGATTATGGGGGAGCCGGTGCCTTACTTCTTCCAGCTCGCGCGTGGCGCGAGGACATATAATGGCAGTACGAAGCCGGAAGATTGGTTGGAGGATTACTCCACAGCGGTGAACATCGCCGGAGGAAACCTCAGATGGGCGGTACGATATGTGCCGCAGATGTTGGAAGGTCCAGCCAGGATATGGCTGAATAATTTGCCGGCCGGGAGTATCAACGGCTGGATTGATTTCGAAGAGCAGTTTGTGTCGAACTTTACCAGTACATACAAGAGGCCCAACCATCCGCAGCAGCTGGCTAACTGCCGGCAAGGAGTGAATGAGACTGACCGTGACTATCTGACCAGGTGGTGCACGTTGCGCAATTCCTGCGAAGGCATCAATGAGCAGCAGGCCATCATGTGGTTCGCTCATGGGTGCCGGCATGGCACCATGCTGTGGCAAAAGCTTCAGAGGCAAATGCCGGCCACGCTGGCCGAAACAATCAAGATCGCTAATAGTTATGCTCTAGGAGATCCCATGCAGCCCAGTCTCGATTCACAAGGACAGGGGCAAACCCAGGGGAACACCAGCAATGCCGGGAGATCAGGGCAATATTATCGCACTGATAACCGGAACAAGAGAAGAGATGAAAGGCCGGATCACCGGTATGGGGCAGCACAAGTTGCAGCTGTGGAGGAAGAGCAAGGGGGCGCCGGCAGTAGCCAGCGTCCGAGATATGAGGACTATCAGCAGCCTCAGCAGCAGCCGCAGCAGCAAGCACAGCCGTTCCAGAAGAAGAATGTCTGGACCAACAAGAATGCCGGCGGAGCCGCCGGCCAGAAGAAGCAGTGGCCGAAGTATACTGTGGGTCTTGCCATGGACAAGCCTTGTGTGTTCCACACATTCCAGCCGGGAAAGCCGGCAAACCATTTGACAAGGAACTGTTCGTGGCTGGACGACATATTAGCAGGTCGTGCAGGTCCCTGGGGACCGGCTAGACCCTCTGTCCCGGCAGCTCTATCGCCGTTGACAGGTGCCAATACGATTGCAGTCCCACCTAGGCCGGTTAATCCCGGGAATCAGAGCAACGCCGGAAATGCCGGCGTAAATCAAGTTGACCAGAGCTATAATCCGGAATATAACGCCGGAGGCCCAGGAGCAGGCCGGAATGAGTACAAGGAGTATGATCAGAGCTATATGGTCTTTGAGACCGAGAGAACAGACAAGCAGAGCTTGTACCGGCGGTGTCTGGAGGTGAATGCCGTTATGTCGGCTGTGCCAAAGCTGATGTACTGGTCTGACCAGGCTGTTGGTTGGGACAGGGCAGATCATCCCCGGATCATGCCAAATCCCGGCGGATATGCTCTGGTGATGGATCCGACATTCGTCGGGCCGGCTAATAACGTAAGATTCAGCAAGGTCCTCATTGATAATGGAAGCAGCATCAACATCATGTATCGGGATACGATGGAGAAGCTGGGAATCAAGGAAAATATGCTGGAACCGAGCAAGACCACGTTCCACGGCATTGTGCCGGGACTTTCGTGTGCGCCGATGGGCAAGATCCGGATGGATGTGATGTTTGGCAGCCGGGATAACTGCAGGGTGGAAAACCTCATGTTCGAGGTGGTTGATCTGGAGAGCCCCTACCATGCTTTGCTGGGTAGACCGGCACTGGCAAAATTCATGGCCTCTACGCATGTGGCGTATCTGAAGATGAAGATGCCGGGACCCAAAGGAGTGATCACCATCATTGGTGATTACAAGCGTTCGATGGCATGTGCCACCGCCGGATCCAATCTGGCCGAGACTCTGATCATTGCAGAGGAGAGGAAGAGGCTCAAGCGAGCAGTGGAGATTGCTGAGACGGTCGTGGCCGGCAAATCTATGCCGGCCATGACAAATCCCGGTGGCAGCGTTTCTTTTCAAGTGAGTAAGGAAGTCAAAAAGGTGCCTCTGGATGAAGCTTTCCCGGAGCGCCATGCCCTGGTTGGGGCAAGTTTGGATCCCAAATAGGAAAGCGAGCTCATCAGCTTCCTCCGTGAGAATCGGGATATCTTTGCATGGTCTACTTCGGACCTGCAAGGTGTACCGAGGGAGCTGGCTGAGCACGCATTGCACGTGAGACCCGATGCTAAGCCAGTGAAGCAGCCGCTCCGGTGGAATGCCGGCGATAGAAGGAAAGCCATATGGGAGGAAGTGGCCAGGCTCTTAGCCTCTGGCTTTATCAAGGAAGTACTTCATCCGGATTGGGTGTCTAATCCGGTTTTGGTGGAAAAGAAGAAAGATGAGCCCGCCATAGTGAAAGTATGGCGGATGTGTGTTGATTACACCAACTTGAATAAGGCATGTCCTAAAGATCCATTCCCGCTCCCTCGGATCGATCAAGTGATTGATTCCACAGCCGGATGTGAACTGTTATCATTTGTAGATGCCTATTCTGGTTTCCACCAGATCCCCTTGTATGAGCCAGATCAAATAAAGACATCCTTTATTACCCCGTACGGGGCTTATTGCTATCTCACTATGCCCTTCGGTTTAAGAAATGCCGGCGCAACTTACCAAAGGTGTATGCAAAAGTGTTTGCACGATCAGATAGATAAAAATGTGCAGGTATATGTCGATGATATCGTCATAAAAACCAAGGAGAGCAAGACTCTCATAGATGATCTCCAGGAAACCTTTGGGAACCTGAGGAGATTCCGGATGAAGTTGAATCCGGCTAAGTGCACCTTTGGTGTGCCGGCGGGCAAGTTGCTCGGTTTCCTTGTTTCCAGCCGGGGTATTGAGGTGAATCCCGGCAAGATTCGTGCCATAGAAAGGATGAAGCCGCCAACAGATTTGAGGGAAGTACAGAAGTTCACTGGGTGCCTCGCATCCCTGAGCCGCTTCATAAGCCGGCTGGGAGAGAAAGCTCTGCCGTTATATCAGTTGATGAAAAAGTCCGACACATTTGTCTGGACAACGCAAGCAGATGCAGCTTTCAAGGAATTGAAACAGTTGTTGTCAACAGCGCCGGTATTAGCGTCTCCGATGCCCCGGGAGCCAATGTTGCTCTATATAGCGGCAACCAACCGAGTTGTCAGTGCTGTGGTGGTAGTAGAGCGAGAGGAAGGAGGCAAAACCATGCAGCAGCCGGTATATTATCTGAGTGAAGTCCTCTCCACCTCAAAGCAAAATTACCCCCACTATCAGAAGATGACCTATGGTGTCTATATGGCGGCCAAGAAGCTCATGCATTACTTCCAAGAGCATCCAATCCGGGTAGTGGCCGAGGCCCCTATCTCGGAAATTATAGGCAACAAAGATGCCAGCGGCCGGATAGCAAAGTGGGCAATAGAGCTTTCGCCATATACACCGCAGTACGATAAGAGGGATACAATCAAGTCCCAGGTCTTGGCTGATTTCTTTATTGACTGGGCCGAGATACAGTATGAGCCACCATTGCCAGATGCCAATTATTGGAGGATGCATTTCGATGGGTCCAAGACAATCCATGGCTTGGGTGCCGGCATAGTTCTCAGTTCACCAAAGAATGACCAGCTGAGATACGTCCTGCAGATTCACTTTGCAGCATCAAATAATGTGGCGGAATATGAGGCACTTGTGCATGGCCTGAAGGTGTCTAAGGACATAGGAATTCGCCGGATTATGTGCTTCGGTGATTCTGACTTAGTGATTCAGCAGTGTTCCGGCATATGGGACGCGCATGATGCTAACATGGCATCATACCGTTTCCTAGTGCAGCAGTTAAGTGGTTACCTTGAAGGTTGTGAGTTCCGGCACGTTCTCCGGGCTCAGAACGATGCAGCCGATGCATTATCCAAGCTGGGGTCTTCCCGAGATTCAATCCCGCCCGGCATTTCGCTGGAGCATCTGAGGAAGCCATCGATCAAACCCTCGCCGGAGTCATCCTCCATTTATGTCCCGCCAGGTCCAGACGAAGCAGTTCCAATGGAGATAGATGCCGGAGCCAGGACGGATAACCCGGGGACTGTTTCCTCAGTCCCGGGGACTGGGCCGGCATATGCTGTTAGTACAGTATTCCGGAGCAAAACTAAAGGCAAGGGTAAAATGTGCCAAGAGGTTGTGCCGGTATACCCGGGGACTGCTCCGGCATACCCAGGGACTGATTCTTCAGTCCCGGGGACTTCGCAGCCCATGGAGATCGATTATGTGTCGGTCGAAATGATGGAAATAGATCAGGCAGTGTTCACTGTCAGGGAAGTGCCCTCATGGGCACGTCCTATCATGAACTTCATGGTGGATGGTCAAGTGCCGGCGGATGAAACCGAGGCCCGCCGGGTTATAAGGAGATCCAAAGCGTATACCATCATCAACAAAGAAATATACAAGAGAAGTACCACCGGAGTATTGCAGAGATGTGTCGAATCTGCGGAGGGTCTGGAGATGCTCCGGGAAATTCACCAGGGGGAGTGTGGTCACCATGCTTCGTCCAGGGCATTGGTGGCAAAGGTATTCCGGCATGGCTTCTATTGGCCAACGGCGCTGCAAGAGGCAGAAAACTTGGTCCGGAAATGTAATGGGTGTCAAAGATATGCCCACCAGATTCATCAGCCGGCATCTGCCCTGAAAACTATCCCAATAACCTGGCCCTTTGCTGTTTGGGGCCTGGATATGGTCGGGGCTTTTAAGCCGGCCAGAGGGAAAATGACCCATATCCTGGTCATGGTGGACAAGTTCACCAAGTGGATTGAAGTGAAGCCCATAAGCAAGTGTGATGGTCACACAGCAGTGAAATTCTTAAAGGATATAATCTTGAGATATGGTGTTCCTCATAGCATCATCACTGACAATGGGTCAAACTTTGCCCAAGGGCCATTTGCCAGATTTTGTGAGGAAGTGGGAATCCGGCTGGACGTTGCGTCGGTTGCCCACCCTTGTGCCAATGGCCAAGTAGAGAGATCGAATGGGCTAGTATTATCCGGCATAAAACCCCGGCTGATAGAGCCCCTGGAGAAAACTCCGGGATGTTGGCTAGATGAGCTGCCAGCAGTGCTGTGGAGTTTAAGAACAACTCCGAATAGATCAACAGGCTACACACCATTTTTCCTGGTGTATGGAGCAGAAGCTGTGCTTCCAACAGATGTAATACATGATGCACCAAGAATAGTGCTATATACTGAGGAAGAGGCTAAAGAAGCCAGAGAAAATGATGTTGATCTGCTAGAGGAAGCAAGGGAAATAACTCTGTCAAGAACAGCAGTATATCAGCAGAACCTCAGACGCTATCATGCGCAGAAGGTAAATCCAAGGAGATTTCAAGAGGGAGATCTAGTACTCCGGCTAAAGCAAGGAACAGAAGGCCGGCATAAGTTAACTCCTCCATGGGAGGGGCCATTCATTGTGAGCAGAGCTCTGCACAATGATGCCTATTATCTTATAGATGCGCAGGACCCCAAGAAGAATAAGGCGGACAGGTCCGGAGAAGAAACCAAGAGGCCATGGAACATAGCTCTACTGCGCCCCTTTTACTCCTGAGCAACACAATGTATGTATTTCCATATTTTCCTTTGTATGCCGGCGTGTTGTGCCGGCACAAGACTAATGAATGAAATACCGGCATCCCGAAGAAGCCGGGTAACTAGCTCCGAGGTATATTTGTTGTTTATTTACAGTTTTTTGTTATATGCCGGCTGGCTTTATTTGAATGTTTCCTATGTCGGCCTAGTAATGTGTCGGCACCAAAGGCCACTCTTCGACTCAGCTGCTGTCCGAAACCCGGCTTCATGGCTAGCAAGAGTAGATGCCGGAGATTGTCTACACATGGAAAACGGCTAAGGAAATACAAAGCAAGCGAACCGACATTTTCGTTAAAGCTAAAGTTAAAATTTAAAGTGTCGGATGATTTGAAGTCTAAGTCTCAAAGTTAAAGTACTGTATGTTCGAGGAAGCAACCTTGAGACTCATACGTCGAAAGCCAATTGAGGTACACAAGCAGCCAAGGTTGTGAAATTGAGGAAACAGGAAAACAACTCGGTGACTTAGCCAAAAGATGATCCGGCATTAGTAACAAGCAAACCAAGATAAAACTTGTTCAGGTAGCAAACCAAAGGAAATTAAGCGTGTATATTACATCTGCACCCGGCATTCCGGGGATCTGATAAAACTTAAAGTTTTTATGCTGCAAAGTCAAGGAGCAGGGGCAGACGCAGAGGCGCCGGCTGGTGGAGCAGTGGCGGTGGAGATGTCGGCTTCAGGAGTGCCGGACCCAGCAGATGGAATGGAGCCATCACCTCCGCCCGGGGCAGATGCCTGTTCCGGAGCATCAGTGCCGGCCTCTTCAGCTTCCTCTTCATCCTGGCTGGAGTCGGAGCCCTCAGCAGCGGCGGATGTCTCGGCATCGTCCTTCTTCTCCGGCTCACGGATGTCCCGGACGAAGGCGTCGGTGTCGGCATAGTCCACATAGCTGTGGGCCAACTCTCGCCGGCGCCGGATATGTTCCGGATCCGTGGTCTAGATGGATCCTTCGCGCACAGTGCGCAAAGTTTCCAAGTCAACCTTTTCATACCAGGACAAGAAGTAGCTGAGAGCTTCGTCAGCTCCAACCCTCGCGCCGGAATCTCGCCACTCCCGGAGGCGAACCTTGGCCAGCTGCAGATCGTTGCCGAGGTCGACGGGATCAGTGGGAGTCCTTTGTCCCGGCCAGAGGGCAGAGAATGCCTCCTGGGCGCCATATAAGAGTTCTTCGGTGTAGAGCGTCATGGCGTTTTTCCGGGACTGCAGAGCCAGCAGCTGCTCTGACATGTCCCAGTTGGGCGAGTCAACCGGAACACCCCGGCTTTCTCGGTCCAACTGCAAAGCCCTCTCAACGTCTTCGACGGAAGCGGGAAACATGTCTGAGGAATAGAAACAATGTTAGCAAAAGGAGAATATGTCGGCATAGATGCTATGCCGGAAAGAATTACACTATGTCGGGAAGGATAAAGGGAAAGGATTTGAAGCTTACTGGCAAGGTCGGCATTCAGCTGTGCAACTGTAACCTCCCATTTGGTGGCCTGCTCCTTCAGGCTATCCAGTTCAGCGTGGGCGTCGGAGGCATCAGTCTCGGAGGTGACAAGCAGGGTCTGGGTTTTCTTCAGAAGGCCCTCCCTCTGTTCCTTTTCGTCCAGAAGCTCGGTGATCCGGCCCTTCAGCTGCTCTACCTCAGCCTTGTGAGCAGCATCTCGGTCGTCCAATTGCTTGGCCACGTCCACTGAGGACACACAGTCCTGGTGGCGGGCCTCCAGTGCAGCTTTCTCGTCTGAAAAGAGTTGAAGTCAAAACAAGGATTTGAAGAAAGAAAACAGTGGCAAAGATTAAAGGATTTGAAGTATAAAGTGTCTATCCGGCATACCAGTAAGCTCTTTCACCCTCGTAAGAAGCGCGGCGACTTGTTCTTCAGTGCCAGCTGCAGAATGTCGGCACAAGTTTATGTGTCGGCAAGAAGAAGTATTGCAAAGAAAAGAGAGGAAAGATATCCGGCATATAGCAGTATGTCGGCAAAAGATTACCTTTCTTGGACAGCTCCAGCTGAAGCTTGCTATGCTCGTCGGATAACTTCCGATGCTCGCATACCAAGTCATGAAACAGGTCGGCCCGGGTGTTGTTCATGCGCTGCAAAAGTGCCCGGATTTAAAATGTCAGCAGAGAAATTTGGCATGGTAATTAAGTTGAAGATTCAATCAAGTGATCATTCTACTGAAGACCCGGCACAGGTGCTGCGCACCTATCCCGGCTCTCGGTGACTAGGATTTGAAGCTCGAAACGAGCTTGTATCTCGGTCAAGAGGATTTGAAAGATAATTGAGATGTGAAATTGTTAAAGACCCGGCACAGGTGCTGCGCACCTATCCAGGCTCTCGGTGACTAGGATTTGAAGCTCGGATCGAGCTCATATGTCGGTAGTGAATTCAAAAGAAGCTAGCTAAAAGACTATGAGAAAATCCCGGATGTCCGTATCCCGGACAGCCGACATTTTTGGGGACTGGGGATATGTGTATAGGTAGAAAGGACTTACGTTGGTGGCATCAGCCAATCGGTGAAGTCTCTGCTGGAGGCTGAGGAGCTCGCAGGCGATCGGTAGGGGCTTTGCGGCCAGGATATCTGCTGGGCTGCCAGTAGCCGCGGCTTCGGCCTTCTTCTTGCTGCTGGAGTCCGCGGTGTCCATGCTGCCAGCGTCGTTCCACTTGGTGCAATGCTCCGTGAGAGACCCGAGGCTTTGGTCACTCTTTGTCACCAGGGGGATGATGCCCTCAAGTTCTGGCGTGTCGAAGAAGTTGCGCCGGTAGCCAGGTCGGGCTGCTGCCCTGCCAAGATGCAGGGCCAGAGCAGAGCTGGTCCGGGACGCTGCTTTAGGAGGAGCAGTGGCGACGGAAGGCATGCCGGACTTGCTAGGCTGGAACTTGAGAGTGCCGGACTTGGCCTGGGCGGTGGTCTTGGCCGGGGCAGTGGCTTTGGCCGAGGCAGTAGCCTGGGTCGGCGCAGGAGTCTTCTCAGAGGATGGAGTCTCGGGTGCAGGCTGTTCCGGCGCGGCCGGCGAAGCTTGGCCAGCTGGGGCAGGTTCCGGAATAGTCCGGACTTCCGGCACAGCAGGGCCCTTTCCTTTAAGATCTATGCCGGCGCTCTTGTCGCTTGCGCCGGCGTCGTCAGTTGTGCCGGCATCGCTGGTGGGCGCGCCGGAGTCTAGGGCTTCTTGGTGGGCTCCTGTGTCCATGTGGACATCAGGAGCCGGAGGTTCCTGTTGAGCCCCCGAGTCCATGTGGACGTCGGGGGCAGAGGTGTCTTGTTCCGGCGGAGGAACGTCCTTCGCCGGGGAGGAGGTCTTGTCGGGCGCAGGCGAGGATGCCGGCGCCGGGGAGGTCGTGTGGCTGGCAGAGGGTATGTCGGAGGTAGCAGTGGCCGCGGGCTTGGTAACTTTCGGGTCGCCACTCGAGCCAGAAGCTTGTTCCGGCGCAAGAGGAGCTCTGAAAGAGAAAAAACGCCAAGTCAATAATGCAAGCAAGAGATATGTCGGAAATGAAACAAGCAGAAGGAACTTACCCCGCGGCGACAGGTCTCAGTTTCTTCAGTATGGGCATGCCGACCTTCTGCCTCTTCGACTTCTGAGGTGTGTCGGGCTGGGGCTTCACCCCTCGCTTCCGGCCGGCACGTTCGCCGGTGGAAGGAGGTCCCTGGTTCAGAGGGGCGGCGTCGATAACCATATCGTCCGGGATAGCTGAGGACGACATTGGAAACTCGTAAGCAATAGGTGTTTCTGGAAAGGCATACGCAAGTGGCATCGGGTCATAGTACAGCAGGATCTCCTCGTCAGAATCAATCTCACCCCGGTCTTGAGTATAATGCCGGGATGAAGAGCCCTTACCCATGGCAGCTGCAGCACGGGTGCTCCTGGGAAGCTTATCCCAATGATCCGGATCTTCAACATCCGCAACAGTGCGGTCCGCCGCGATCTTGATCCGGGAGTTCTCCATGGCTTGGAAGCTGAATTTCTGTATAAACAGCAAAGTCAAGTATTCAGACAAGGAAATATGCCGGTGGAAGAGGTATGTCGGATCAATATGATATGTGTCGGCAAACAGACATGTGTCGGCTTAAGTATCTATGTGCCGAACATGGACTTTATGTATCGGATAAGATGGTTTACCGTTGGGGCGGGCCTATCCCGGCTGTATGGTTCTAGCCCCCAGGCAAAAGTGGCCTGAGAGGACTTGCAGACATCCTTAATCCGGCGCAGAATGTCGGCCGGAGTCAGCTCGTGTGTGGAGTGCCGGGTGGGGTCCATTGGCCCGCTCATCTGGCAGATCTTGTGCGACCGGCGCTGCAGAGGGGAGATGCGCCGGCTTATATAGCAGGCCACCAGGTCTTGAGGAGTAAGACCGGCATCCCGGAGCTCGCCCTTAACCCGGTGAAGCGCATTCACCGGCATCACCGAGTTCTTCGGGTTGTAGGTCCAATTCATCATAGCCAAGGGTGGCTCGTCCACAAATGGCGGCAGGTTGAGCAGATCCTCGTCGGTGGTGTTCTTGACGTAGAAGAAGCTTTTCTGCCACTTCTTGCAAGATTCCAGGAGCTCCACCTTGGGGAAGTCCGAGCCCTTTCGGGACATGATGGTGGCCGCGCCGCAGAGGGTCATGGGGCGGTCCTTCTTTTCCTGGGCCGTCTCCGGCGGGTCGTCCTTGCTCCGGGGCGGCTCTTGGACGACTTGCTTCCACAGTTGGAAGTACTTCGCCCAGCCTTGAGTAAGGGGCTCTATGGCGGCATAGCCCTCGCAAAAAGCAGCGAAGGCAGAGAGGATCATCACGGCATTGGCCGGGATATGATGAGGTTGTAGGTCGTAGGTGTTGAGGAAGTCCCGGAAGAAGTCCGATGCCGGCAGGCCGAAACCCCGCTCGAAGTGAGCAATGAAGACGACGCGTTCGCCAGGTTCAGGCGCCGGCACGGTTTCTCCTGCTGGTAGCCGGCATGCTACGCCCTCCGGGACTCTCCTGGTGGAGGTGACCCAGGATATGTCGGCCGGAGTAACCTCCGACCCCTCCCAGCCGGAGCGTCCTTGGGCTCGGGCCGAGGTATCTTCCTCAGAGGCCGAGGTACCCGTCATGCTTGAAGATGCCATCTTAGTGGCCGGGACAAGGCGTGAGAGCCGGAGTCCCGTGATGTTATTCCTATCATGGCCGGAGAAAAGAGGGAGGTTAGTCTCTCCGGCATACCGCCCTCACCAATGTTAGCAGAGATAAAAAGATCTACCGAGGCAGTTAAAATAGGAAACAAATAAGGATAAAACTCCTAAAGATGAACACCTGCGAGCGTTGCCTAGCAATGCTAGTCGAATCAAAGGGAAAACTAGCTTTGAAACTGAAGCAGATCTATGCAAGTGTGGCTACCGGTGCGAAGTTATAAAAAGCGTGAAAGAGGAAGAACAGAGGGAGATCTCACCGGAGCTTGGCCGGCGGCGATGAAGCGGCGGCGAGCGTGCAGGAAGAGTTCCAATCTCCCTGCAATGTCGCGGAGGAACGATGCGGCGGCGGCGGCGTCGTCGACGGAGATGCCGGGCGTCGTCGAGCGTCGGCGTCGGCGAGGAGCAGGTTGACTGCGGCGGAGATGCTGTTCTTCGGACCGGCGGTGGAGCGCAGGAGGCAAAGGAGCAGGCGAGGAAGACGATGGTGGGGGGTAAAAAGAGAAGTTTACCCCCGCCGCCCTATTTATATGTCTGCCAGGTCAGGGTCGTGGGGATCGTGCGAGTGTTCCACTCCCCCGACCGTTCCTGCAGAGAGTCGCCACGTGGTGGCACGAAGTGGGGCGGCGGTTCCTATAACCGTGCCATGACGCAATGATGGCAAGAAGTAACTGCTGCACTGTGAACCGTCACATCGTGGGTGACCGTTCGAGGTGGCAGGGCAGTTACAAGTTTCGATGCAAAGCTGTCAGGCATGGCTTCTCGAGGAAGACTCGTCTATATGACGGATTAATTGCCCGATGTATATGTTCCGTCCGGAATACCCTCGGGACCGGCCGGAATAAGTTTTGGAACAGGAACAGAGGCCGGGATATGTGCAGATGTGCCGGCATATAATCTGATCGCCGGGGCATAATGAAGAAAGGTATGTTGAACCTGTCAAGGCTCCACAGTTATGACTGGGGAACCTCGGCAGCTTCGGGGACTAGTGTCGGGGGGATGACCCCAGGTAGGGTCAAGAGAGTAGAAAGACACAAGGTCTATGATTGACTTTATGCCGGGTTATCAAGGAAGGGCCTGGCCGGAATATAAGAGCATCGGCCAGGCCGGCATATAATGTGTATCCCGGCTGATACTTGGATATGCCGGCATAGCCGGAATACTTATAAAAGTGTGTCGGCATATACTTAGATATGCCGGCCTAACCATTTGGTGTGTTGTGCAGGAGCAGGGGAGGCCGGATTACCCGACCCTCGTAGGTCGTTGGTCCGGCATATATGTCCTGGGTATGGCCAACGGTCATATCCGGGATACTTAAGTCAACCAAGGTGTCACATCCCTACAATCAAGGAAGAAAACATCCAAGCATGGTAGCAGAGTCAGATGGCAGGGTGCACAGTGGAGGTTACCTACCCTCACTGTGCACAAGTACGAGCTCACCGCACAGAGGTAAGGCCACAGTTCAAGAGGTACAAGGTACAGGGATATGGCGTCCCATCGAGAGCAATCAGGGAGGAAGTCAAGGGTCGGTGCCTTCGTCAACAAGTCCTATTTGGAGTGTAGCCCGTGTCTTGTGGTCTCTTATGACCGTTGTAACCCTGGCTACCACTATATAAGGTGGCATAGGGAGCCCTAGTAAAGGGTTGGTCACTCTGTGTTCCTACACTTAGCAGTTCATCTTCCTTCTCTAGCAGAGAGCTTGGAAGCACCATTGTTGTGTACTACATCGACCCAAATATACAATCAGTAGAGCAGGAGTAGGGGTGTTATCTCCTTACGAGAGCCCCGAACCTGGGTAGATCAGTGTCTCTTTCTGTCGTGCTTTTTAGCTCGTTCCCCTCTCCCGAATCCTCCAGCATCTGGTTCGGCCCCCATTTAAGCCATCCTATGGCATATGTTGTTTCACCACGACGACATGTTCGGTTAAGTGGATTTGTTAGATCCACTGGATCAAGATCCGACGGTTCAAATTAGACAGAGGGGGAGAAGGCTCACCTAGGGTTAGGGTTTCTGGTCGCCGGCGAGCAATCTTCGGTGAGGCGCACTGGAGGCGGACATTGCCGGTGATCTGGTAGGCTCTGGGAGACGGCGTGGTTATGACGAGACTCAGGAGAACTAGGCGAGCTCGTGTGTTTGTTCGGTGGTCTCTGTTGCATCCAGACGAAGACAAGAGGGGCGATGCTACTTGGTGATGGCGCCCAGAAAATTAGCTGATGGGGCCGAGTGGATTTGTAACAGTGAGTCCTTGTGCGTGGTGATGACCAGCCCATTGGGAACCCCAAGAGGAAGGTATGATGAATATAGCGGCTAGCTTTCCCTCAGTTAGAAACCAAGGTTTATCGATCAGGAGAGGAGAGACGGTGACGACTGAAGGTGTTATGGAACCTGCACACACACAGACAAATACTTTGCTCCCAACTTGCGATGAGGTTGTCAATCTCATCGGTTTGCTTGAAACAAAGGTTATGAGTATATCGAGTGGAAAACAATAGTAATATGCGAGTAAAGTAAACAGTACAGGAAAGTAAACAGGTGATTGCAATATGATTAAAATAGGACCAGGGTCCACAGTTCACTAGTGGTGTCTCTCCATAGATAAAATAACATGCTGGGTAAACAAATTACAGTTGGGCAATTGATAGAATAAAGATAACGTGATATGTCAAGAAGATCACTATGAGATTTACTCTGGGCATTACAACAAAATACATAGACCGCCATCCAACTGCATCTATGACTAATAATCCACCCCCAGGGATATCAATCCGAACACCCCGAAAGTATTAAGTTGCGAACAATAGATAATTGCATTAAGCAAAGTGTGTAATGTAAACAAAGCATATGCCCTCGAGCATATGAATGTTGTTTTCTCCCTAGTAGCAACAGCACATCTACCACCTTAGAGGTTTCTGTCACTCCCCCAGGTGAAATAGAGGCATGAACCCACTATCGAGCATAAATACCCCCTCTTGGAGTCACTAGCAACTACTCGGCCAAGATAGCTACTAACAACGGAGAGCATGCAAGATCATAAACAACATAGAGATAACAAAAGATATAATTCAGTACAGCAACTTAATCATAAACACCAATATTCATCGGATCCCAACAAACCAACATCATAGTATTACATAACGGTGATCTCAATCATGTAGGGCAGCTCATGAGATCTAAACATGAAGCACAAGGTGGAGAAGACAACCATCTAGCTACTGCTATGGACCCATAGTCCAAGGTAGACTACTCACTCATCGCTCCGGAGGCAATCATGGCGATGAAGAAGACCTTCGGTGGCGATTCCCCTCTCCGGCAGGGTGCCGGGAAGAGCTTCTGGACCCTCCCGATCTTCGGGTCGACGGCGGCGGCGGATCGCGATATATTCTGGAAAACTGATCGGGGCTTTAGGTTTTTCTCATCAGGGGGTACTTATAGGAGAAAGGGGGCTGTCAGAGGTGGAGCCACGCAGCCTCACACGGGGCTGGCGCGGCCAAGGGCCAGGCCGCGCCGCCCCTGTGTGTGGGGGCCACGTGGCCCCCCTCCGTCAGGTCTTCAGATGTTTGGGAGCTCCCCGGTGAAATATGACTTCAGGAACTTGTTTCGTCCAATTCCGAGAATATTTCCTGTGTATCACTTCTGAAACACAAAAACAGCAGAAAACAGGAAACTGGCACTGTGGCACTTGTTAATAGGTTAGTTCCTGAAAATGCATAAAAATGCCACTAAGTGTAACGAAACAATATGCAAATGGTGTAAAGACAAGCATGGAGCATCAAAAATTATAGATACGTTTGAGACGTATCAGGCGACTAGAGACGGCAAGGGTGCGGGTGTGCTCTGGGTGACGATGTCATGCTTGATCTATTGCAGATTTAGGCGAACAAGGTGCATGAGGCGGTGTGCCAGGGAGTGGAGAAGGTTATCGGAGGGAGGAGGAGGGCTGGGGCTCACCGGCGAGGCGGAAATTGGCCGGGGAAGCTTGCAGATGGCCGAGGTCTCCGACGATGAATTGCGGCGGCTGGAGATGGTTTTCACGAGAGAAGAAAAGGGGGGTCGAGGGAGGGGTTCTGGGGCTACTTATAGCTGAGGGGGTTGCGTGGAGAGGGGGCTAGGGTTCGGCAGGGGCAGCGATGGACGGTGGAGGACGCTGCCATGCTTGCGAGGGTCTCTGGCCCGAGCTGAGAGATGGCCTAACATGTGGGCCCCACATGTCAGTGTCCAACAGGAGGGGAAAGAGGTACCCATTTGGGTCAATCGGTATTGGGCCGGGGCGGCTTCTGGCCTGGGCCGGAATGGTTTCCCCGGCCTTTTTTCTATTTTCTTTATTTCTTTTTCCCCTTTTCTATTTTTCTGATTTCCGAATTGTTTCCTGTATTTTGCAAACTTCATTCAAATCGATTCAAACAAAATCCTAAAATGTTCTATTGTTCACTGCAATGTTCTAACACAGTAATAAACCAAGTTTTCAAAATAAAATATGATTTCCAATAAAACTTTCTAATCTTGAACTAAAGCATTTTACTTGCATAATGCAAAATAGAAATTAGGGTTTTAAAATACTCATTTTAGAATAATTGAAAATGCTTTTATGAAATAATATTTGAAATTCATTTTCAAACATGGTTTTTGAAATGCATACTTTATTCAATATAAACCATTTAGTAAATCTTTTCTTTGCAAGAATACTTGCATAGATTTTGATTAAAACAAAATAATACTTTGAAATATTATTTTCTCAAATGAGTTTTTCAAGAACAATAGAAAGTTTTTAAGTTAGTTTTTAACAAACCTTTTAAATAAACTTAGAAAGTTTTAAATCCTTGTGAAATTTCAATCAACACATACAAAACAAAAAGGAAAAAAAATTACCCTAAAATTTGATAAAATCTTGGGATGTTACAAGGCTGTATCCTTCTACCAATGGTAATGGTTATGGTAATTCTTATGGTAATTCCTACAACAACACTAGGGCCGCGAGCTTGAGGTAATGCTCAAGGACTTCATCGGTAAGCAAACTGCTTTTAATAAGTCTGTTGAGGAAAAGTTAGGCAAAATTGATATTCTTGCTTCTAAGGTTGATAGCCTTGCTCATGATGTTGAACTTCTGAAATTAAAAGTGTTGCCTAATAATGTGAAAGAGAACAATGTTTTTGCTACCGCTAATGCTATTCAAGTTGGAATTTATGAAAATATTAGATTGTTAGCGGAATTGCATGCTAGGTGGGAAAGAGAAGATGAGATGGCTAGAGAGATGAAGGTATGTACTATTACTACCTCTAATGATGTTGCTCCTAATGCTAGCAATCCTCTTACTTTGATTGGTGTAGAGAAAACTCCCACTCCTTGTGTTAAAAAGCCTAAAACTGCCAAAACTTTTTCTCAAAAGAGTGCTGAAATTTTTTGGAGTGTAGGAGATGATAGCTCTATTTCTTTTAATGATTTTGATGTTAATGGCTGCAATATATCTGAAGTTATTTTGTTCTTGCAAAATCTTGCTTTGACTCCCAATGCTAGTTCTTCAAATATTGCTTTTACTAAGCATATTACCAATGCTCTCATGAAAATTAGGGATGAAAAGTTGAAGCAAAAAGCCTCTGTTCCCAAGAAGTTAGAAGATGGTTGGGAACCCATCATTGATATGCATGTTAGTGGTTATGATTGCCATGCTTTATGTGATCTAGGTGCTAGTATTTCTATCATGCCTAGAAAAATTTATGACATGCTTGATTTACCACCGCTTGAAAAGTGTTATTTTGATGTTCCTATTGCCGATGTTGCTAAGAAGAAACCTTTGGGAAGGATTAATGATGTTCTTATTGTGGTTAACAATAACCTTGTTCCCGTTGATTTTCTTGTTATGGACATTGAATGCCATGCTTCATGTCCTATTATTTTGGGAAGACCCTTTCTTCGAACTGTAGGTGCCATCATTGATATGAGGGAAGGCACTATCAAATATCAATTCCCACTAAAGAAAGGTATGGAAAACTTCTCTAAGAAAAGAAAGAAATTAATTTTTTACTCTATTCTTAGAGCAAATTATGAGCTTAATGTTTCATCACTTGATGTTACTTGATTCGCAATTTTCTGCGCCTAGCTCAAAGGCATTAAAGAAAAGCACTCTTGGGAGATAACCCAATGTTTCTTTTCAATACTTTTTCTTTTATTTGAGTCTTGGAAGTCATTACAACTATAATGACCGCTCCTTATCTTGTTTATTTTGTTTTTGTGCCAAGAGAAGCCTCTAATTTGAGTGAGGTAAAGATTTGGGGATGTTGCTGTCCTGAAACTATTTTTGGTGCTGCACCGTAAAAATTCGTATAAATTCTCTGTTTATCTTTTGGACCTGCGATTTCTTGTGCATATGCCCCAGGTTATATCCAAACTTTTGTTAGTTGAACACTTTTTGATTTGAGTGACAGAAAACCCCTCAAAAATTCGACCTTTGTCAGCTGTTCAGTTTTGACAGATTTCTGCCAATATTTGTGTTTGCCACTTTATCGCTTTCTTTTGAGTTCTTTTGATCACAGAACTTTTGGGGATGTTGCTACAGTAGTATTTTCTGGGCGAGGAGGTCGACGCCATCTTCGCGAGCTTCTTTTGCTTGTTTCTCCGTGTACTGGACAATTCTGGGCGCGTCGAACTCGATGTCCATGGGTAACACCGCCTCTGCTCCATAGACTAGGAAGAAGGGTGTGAAGCCCACAGAGCGGTTTGAAGTGGTGTGTAGGCTCCAGAGCACTGAGGGTACCTCCTCGACCCAACAGCCGGCTGAGCGCTCGAGAGGCTCGACCAGTCTTGGTTTGATGCCGGCCAGGATCAGCCCATTTGCCTTTTCCACTTGTCCATTTGACTGAGGGTGCGCCACTGACGCTAAGTCCAGCCGGATGCCTTTCTGACCACAGTAATCAGCAAAGACTCCCTTCGCAAAGTTTGTCCCATTGTCGGTGATGATGCTGTGGGGTACTCCATATCTCGTGATGATCTCGTTGAAGAACTTGATCGTGGACGAGCCGTCGAGTTTCTTGATTGGCTTGGCCTCGATCCACTTGGTGAACTTGTCCACGGCTACCAGCAGATGTGTCAAGCCCCCGGGTGCGGTCTTGAATGGCCCTACCATGTCCAGGCCCCAGACCGCGAACGGCCAGGTGAGCGGGATGGTCTTGAGGGCTGCCGCTGGAGTGTTTCTGTGCTTGGAGAAGCGCTGGCAGCCGTTGCACTGCTTCACCAGCTGCTCTGCATTCTGCTTGGCCATTGGCCAGTAGAAACCGTGACGGAAAGCCTTGGCCACCAAAGCTCTAGAAGAGGCATGATGTCCGCATTCCCCTTGGTGTATCTCCCTCAGCAGCTCCATCCCTTCTTCCTGCTCGATGCACTTCTGGAAGATGCCTGACACGCTGCGCTTGTACAGCTCGCTGTTGATGATGGTGTATGCCCCAGCTCGATGTTGAATTCGCCTAGCTTCCACTTCGTCTTGCGGCAAGTCTCCAGTGATGAGGTAGTTGGAGAATTGCTCCGCCCATGAAGGTATCTCCCGTATGTGGAAGACGCTGGCGACCAGAGGGTCAGCAGCCCCCGGGTCCGTCGTTGGGCCGGCTTCGCCTGATTGTCCGGCTGGGGGAGCGGGCACGGAGCCGGCAACCCCCTTGTCCTTCGTCGAGCCGGCCGCGCTGGGCTGGCCGGCTAGCTCCTTCAGCCCCGAGGCGGCAGCCCCCGGGTCCGATGATGGTACCAGAGCCGGGGTCGGGTCTCCAGGCACGTAGATGGATATGGACTCCGGTGAAGGCTTGATGGACGGCTTGTGGATGATCTCCAGGGATACCCCGGCTGGGATGTCCTGCTTGGTGGAGCCGATCTTGGACAGCCGGTCTGCCTCCTTGTTGTTTGCTCTGGGGGCATGGTGGAACTCGCAGCCCTCAAAGAATCCGCTGAGCTGCTACACGTAGAAGCGATAGGAGGCCATGTTGGCGTCCTTGGCGTCCCAATCCCCTGAGACCTGGTGTGTCACCAGGTCGGAATCTCCGAAATAGAGGATCCTCCTGATGCCAATCTGCTTGGCCATCTTGAGCCCATGTACCAGGGCTTCATACTCGGCGACGTTGTTCGACGCACGGAAGTGCATCTACAGTACATACTGCAGCTTGTCTCCCTTGGGAGAGGTGAGGACGACGCCGGCTCCCAAGCCCCCGAGCAGCTTGGAGCCATTGAAGTGCATGCGCCAATGGGTGGAGTCCGGAGCCGGCGGCAAGTACTGGTGCTCTCCCCAGTCAGCAAAGAAATCCGCTATGATCTGCGACTTGATCATCGTCCTGGGCTTGTACTGAATGGTATGAGCTGCGAGCTCAATCGCCCATTTGGCCACTCTTCTCGACGCGTCTTTGCATCTGATGATCTCCGAGAGCGGAGTGGTGCTCACCACCGTGATTGGGTGCTCCTCGAAGTATTGCTTCAGCTTCTTGGCCGCCATGTACACGCCGTACGCGACCTTTTGGTAGTGCGGATAGTTCTGCTTGGAGAGAGTGAGCACCTCACTCAGGTAGTACACCGGGCACTGAACCGGCAGCTCTTTGCCTTCCTTGGTGCGCTCCACCACGATCACGACACTGATGACATGTGGGGTTGCTGCGATGTAGAGCAGCATTGGCTCTTGCGGAGCTGGCGCAGCCAAGATTGGCGCGGTCGACAAGGCTCGCTTGAGGTCGTTGAAGGCGTCGTCAGCGCACTGGGACCAAATGAAGTGGTCCATCTTCTTCATCAGCTGGTACAGCGGCATGGCCTTTTCTCTGAGCCAGCTGACGAACCGGCTAAGCGAGGCCAAGCATCCAGCAAACTTCTGCACATCTCTAAGCTGGGTGGGCTTCTCTAGGGCCTCGATGGCTTTTATCTTCGAGGGGTTAGCCTCGATCCCTCGCTGGGAAACGATATAGCCTAGGAGCTGTCCAGCCAGCACACCGAAGGTGCACTTCTCAGGGTTGAGCTTCATGCGATAGCGCCGCAGGTTGGTGAAGGTCTCCTTGAGATCGTCCAGGAGCGTGTTGC
The DNA here is from genome assembly GCA_007115705.1 of Dactylis glomerata. Taxonomy (NCBI): domain Eukaryota; kingdom Viridiplantae; phylum Streptophyta; class Magnoliopsida; order Poales; family Poaceae; genus Dactylis; species Dactylis glomerata. Next base: position 2,382,567 of record QXEO01000492.1, read on the forward strand.
TCTGCTTGGTCTTTACCACCACGTCGTCCACATAGGCGTGCATGTTCCTCCCAATCTGCCCTTGCAGACATCGCTGCATGGTTCGCTGGTAAGTGGCTCCAGCGTTCTTCAGGCCGAACGGCATGGTGACGTAGCAGTAGGCTCCATATGGGGTGATGAGGGAGGTCTTGATCTGATCCGGCTGGAAGAGCGGGATCTGGTGGTAGCCTGAATAGGCATCCAGGAAGGACAGCAGGTCACAGCCGGCTGTGGAGTCGATCACCTGGTCAATCCGTGGTACTTATTGAGGCTGGTGTAGTCGATACACATTCGCCAGGTGTTATTCTTCTTCAGGACCAAGACTGGGTTCGCCAGCCAGTCAGGGTAGAATACCTCCATGATAAAGCCGGCTGCAAGGAGCCGGGCAATCTCCTCGCCAATAGCTTTCCTCTTCTCTTCTGCAAACCGTCATAGCGGCTGCTTGACCGGCTTAGCGTCCGGCCGGACGTTGAGTGCATGCTCAGCCAGCTCCCTCGGCACACCAGGCATGTCTTTTGGTGACCATGCAAAGATGTCCCGATTCTCACGGAGGAAGCTGGTGAGCTCACTTTCCTATTTGGTAGACAAGCCGGTGCCGATGATGACGTACTTGGAGGGGTCGCTCTCATCCAACAGGATCTTCTTGGTGTCGTTGGCCAGCTTGAATTGCTCCACAGGCGACTGGCGAACTAGTACGTCTTGCTGGGCCAGCTCTACGCGATGCAGAAGCTGCATTTTCTCCTCGGCGATGACCAGCGCTTCCGCCAGCTGCGAGCTCTCCTTTGCACAGGCCAGAGACTTCATGAAGATTCCCGAGACCGTGATCACTCCTCTGGGCCCTGGGAGCTTCATCTTCAGATAGGCGTAGTGCGGAACCGCCATGAACTTGGCCAGGGCTGGTCGGCCTAGCAACGCGTGGTAGGGGCTGCTGATGTCCACCACCTCGAACCAGATAGGCTCGCGGCGGCTATTCCCCTTCTTTCCAAAGAGAACCTCCAGCTGCACCTTGCCCAAAGGGGTGCAAGAATGCCCAGGCATGATGCCATGGAAGGTGAGCCGGCTAGGTTTCAGTTGAGCAAGCGGGATGCCCAACTTCTCCAGAGAGCTCCGGTAAAGAAGGTTGATACTACTGCCGCCGTCGATGAGCACGCAGGAGAACCGGCACATGTGCGTATCGGAGCACACGACGGGGTCCACGACTAGGGCGTATTCTCCAGGGCTGGGCATCAGCCTTGGGTGGTCCTCGCGTCCCCAGGTAATGGCCGCCTCGGACCAATGCATGAATTGGGGTTCTGCAGGCATCACGGCATTCACCTCTGCCTCATGCCAAAGGTCATTCCTTTTATCCTTGCCGGGGGTAGTGAAGATGTGATACTGCTCCACATCCATCGGGAAGTCGTCATCTTGATTCGGCTCGCCTCTAGCTGGTTCGCGCTGTTGGTCCTCCTGACCTCCAGCCGATTGTGCTTGCGGTGTACTGGGGATCCGCCGAGCGTGCTACTCTAGCTCTCTCATGAAATGGCACTGACGCGTGGAGTGGGTCGCTTCCCTGCCCGGGGAGGTGTGAAACTTACACGACTGATCAAACGTAGCATCGAGGGTGTACTTGCCCTCTTTGCGCCCATGACCGCTGCTTGCAGCCCCCGGGCCTCCTTGGTCAGAAGCCGCTCACTTTGAGCTAGCGGATCCCCTAGAGGTCATCTGAACGTGGTCAAGCCACAGGTGGATGTGCAGCGCCGATGGGTGAGCCTGGGACTCCGACCCTGGTGCTGACTCCTGGATCAAGCATGGCCTGCATGCCCTGCCACCTTGCTGGGCGCGGCGGCCTTGAGCGATGCCGCTCGGAGCACGGCCGCCGTGCCCACGCCCTCCGCGGCCTCGACCTGCCGATGGCGACCGCTGGACCTGGCCAGGGACAATGGTGGCAAAGCTGCAGCGCAGGTCATGGGCGAGCTCGGTCGGTGTGTCTCTGTGCACGTCATAGAACTCGCCGAGCGTGGTGCTCGCGCGGCGTCGGTTGGCCTCATCCTCAGCCACCTTGCCGAGGAGAACGAGGTGCGTCCGCTCCAAGGCCTCGGCAACCCAAGCGGGATCGATGACGCGGTCGAGGGGAGCGCCCAGGTCCACCACGAAGACGTCCGGGGCGTCCCGCTCCAGACGAGGCCGGAGGCGACCTTCTCGCCGGAGGGTCCCAGCCGGAACTTGACTCCGCTCGCCACCGCGCTTTGCCCCACGGTGGGCGCCAACTGTCATGGGAATTTAGAGACAGTAGCCATGGGGAGGCTTATCGGAGGGGCTCGACGTTGGTGACGATGGGTCCGGCTCGGGATTGTACCAACAGAGACACCTCGGTTTACCCAGGTTCAGGGCCCTCCCGGTTGGAGGTAAACCCCTACTTCCTGCCTGCTTCGTATTGATTGGATAGTAGCGATTACAGTGCTCCTCGAGCTGTTCGGCTGGAGGAGGAAGAAGATCAGATCTCCCCTATGCTAAGGGTCCAGGCCCCCTTATATAGACGGGGGCCTGGTTATAGGTTTTGGTAACGCTTTGGCCGGCTGCCAGCTCCTCGGCGGTGGCGTCCTTGGCGTGATCTCCTCTGGCCCTGCTCTGGCAAAGGCACTTTATAAAGTGCCTTTCCCCTGGGCTGGCATCTGGAGGGCATATCCCTTCTCCTTTGCCTCGGATCCCATCGTGGGGAAGGGTCTTCGTCCTCTCATTGGTTGGTCGTGGTCGTGGTGCTCGTCACTCCTGTCCTGCGCCTCTCCCGCTCTTGTCGGGACCGTCCTGCTTTTGGCCAGACAACCGTTGAGAGGTTTTGTCTTCATCGCCCGGCTCTAGCTCTCCCCGGCGGAGTCGCCAGCCGGCTGCTGGCGCAGCTGGCCCTTCGTACGGAGCCGGTCTTCTCGTGCGGAAACCGTGGGGATTCCTGGGACGCCAGCCGGCATACTGCCTGGTCCGTGGTGTGCCCCCTAAGTCATCCCCACGACACTTTGCATGATTATGGCCATTATTGCTCTCTTAGTTGGTCGCTCCCAGTCTTTTGCTAGCCCTCGCCTTGTACTGAGTATGAGCTCTACTCATGCATGCAACTCCTAAAAGCCAAAGTTTTCCAAAGTGTCCACCATACATACCTACTAGCAATTTGCTATTCCAAGTAAATTTGACTTGCTTTTATTATCTCTTCAAATTAAACTCTTACCAGTGTTTTGCAAAATTCGGTCAGTAAAGCTCTCATGAACCGGAAGGCACACTTTACTTTTTCCTGTTCTTAAAAATTTGACATTGTGGTGTCTTATGCTGAGTTGTTATGCTTGCAAGTTGTAAGTTGGATTCTAGCCCATCCATGCTGTCATGGGGCAAGCTTTCAACATTGCACTTCTTAATTGAGTTGATATCGTGATCTTTTATTTATGGATGCCCGCGGTGTGAAATGAATTGGGAATCTTGTGGGGATCATGGAGTTTGTATATGTGTTAGGGAAACGACGGGCCGCCAATCTAAGCCATGCATAATTCATGGTGGAAGTTTGCAGCATACCCATGGTGAACATACGATGACGCATCTCACAATAAAAAGCTAAACAAAAGGCAAATAAAAGAGATGTCGAGGTGTTCATTGTCTGCTTGTCCTGTCATTTTGGTGTGGGCTTGTTCCATGTCATCGGGCACGGAGGTACCCGATTGGTGGTTCTCAATGATACATATATACTTACAATGACAAGATCCTTGCTTGGGACTCTAAGTAAAGTAGCATGAGGTTTGGGTACTCGTATTCACGGGGCATGAGGTTTTCAACTTATGATTTGTCAAGCATATGCATCATAATTATTCTCGCATTAACTTTAACCATTCAAGATGCTTATGATGGGGGCAATGAGAGCTCAAAGCCGGTAAGTACCATAATTTTTGAAGGTTATAAAACTTGCAATCACTGCTTCCCTCCGCGAAGGGACTTTCTTCTACTTTTATGTTGAGTCACCACCTTCTTTCTTTATGCACCATTAAGAGAGCATAGTTGTCATTCTTAGTGTGATATGCATTGTCCCAAGGTTCATTGATTGACTCATGATGATTGGTTTCACTTGTTCTTAAATTATTTGTATCTAGTCGCCCTCTTAAACTTTGAGGTGTCCTATGCATTTATGTTTTGCTCTCTTTGAAGGACAAGCTGAAAACCCTTTGTATGTTTTTCCTTATGATTTGAACACATGTTTGACTTTCATTGTTTCATTATCATGATCTTTTGTTTGTGTTCATTTGCATGTTTACAACATGGTTGCTAAGTTTCTTATTGTCATGATTATATCTTTCATGCCCATGTTTAAGTTCTATTGATCCCAGCTCATCAATGCTTACATATATGATCAAGATTGTGTAGGTGCATGTCACCTCAAAAATTATTCTTTTGTTATCACTTACCTACTCGAGGATGAGCAGGAGTTAAGCTTGGGGATGCTTGATACGTCTCAAACGTATCTATAATTTTTGATGATCCATGCTTGTTTTTACACCATTTGCCCATTGTTTCGTTACACTTAGTGGTACTTTTATACATTTTCCGGAACTAACCTATTAACGAAGTGCCACAGTGCCAGTTCCCTGTTTTCTGCTGTTTTTGTGTTTCAGAAGTGATACACAGGAAATATTCTCGGAATTGGATGAAACAAGTTCCTGAAGTCTTATTTTTCCTGGAAGCTTCCAGAGATCCGAAGGAGAGAAGGAGTGGGGCCACCAGGGCCCCACACGCAGGGGTGGCGCAGCCAGGCACCTGGCCGCGTGAGCCCCACGTGAGGGCGCCTGGCTCCTCCTCTGACATCAGCCCTTCGCCTATAAAGACCCCCCGACGGAAAAAACCTAAGTACCCGATCAATTTTCTAGAACACATCGCGATCAACCGCCGCCGTCAACCCGAAGATCGGGAGGGTCCAGAAGCTCTTCCTGGCACCCTGCCGGAGAGGGGAATCGCCACTGGAGGTCTTCTTCATCGACATGCTTGCCTTCGGAGCGATGAGTGAGTAGTCTACCTTGGACTATGGGTTCATAGCAGTAGCTAGATGGTTGTCTTCTCCACCATGTGCTTCATGTTTAGATCTCATGAGCTGCCCTACATGATTGAGATCACCGTTATGTAATTCTACATGTTTGGTTTGTTGGGATCCGATGAATATTAGTGTTTATGATTGAGTTGCTATACTGAATATTATCTTTTGTTATCTCTATGTTGTTTATGATCTTGCATGCTCTCCGTTGTTAGTAGCTATCTTGGCCGAGTAGTTGCTAGTGACTCCAAGAGGGGGTATTTATGCTCGATAGTGGGTTCATGCCTCTATTTAACCTGGGGGAGTGACAAAAACCTCTAAGGTTGTAGATGTGCTATTGCTACTAGGGAGAAAACAACATTCATATGCTCAAGGGCATATGCTTTGTTTACATTACACACTTTGCTTAATGTAATTATCTATTGTTCGCAACTTAATACTCATGGGGTGTTCGGATTGATATCCCTGGGAGTGGATTATTAGTCATAGATGCAGTTGGATGGCGGTCTATTTATTTTGTTGTAATGCCCAGAGTAAATCTCATAGTGATCTTCTCGACATATCACGTTTATCTTTATTCTATCAATTGCCCAACTCTAATTTGTTTATCCAGCATGTGTTATTTATCTATGGAGAGACACCACTAGTGAACTATGGACCCCGGTCCTATTTCCATCATATTGCTATCACCTGTTTACTTTACTCACACTATTTACTTTATTCGCATACTTTACTGTTTTCCACTCGATACGCTCATAACCTTTGTTTCAAGCAAACCGGTGAGATTGACAACCTCATCGTAAGTGGGGAGCAAAGTACTTGGTTGTGTGTGTGCAGGTTCCACGTTGCTTCTGGCCAAAGACGAGTCAACAAGTATCGTTAAACGGCGCCCTTGTTGGAGTGTTACTAAGCCAGTCCGCATCACCTTCAGTCGTCATTGTCTGCTCTTCTCCTGAATGATTAAACCTCGGTTTCTTAATTGAGGGAAAATCTTGCTGCTGTATTCATCACACCTTCCTCTTGGGGTTCCCAACGGGCTGGACTTTCAACTAGGCACCAACTCTTTTCTGGCGCCATCATCCCAGCAATCATGAATACACTAATGCATATAGTAAGAAAATGGGTAAAGGGACATGTGTGTCACTTGCCTTTTTGAAGATCACGACGTTTCACTTCTCTCAACAAAGCACGTAGCTCTTCGCACAAGCTATAGCACAAAAATAACATAACATAAACACACCATACAAACACAATCAAACAAATCAAACAATTGAAAAGTGTTTGTTTAACAATTTAGATTTATTGAGATGTTATGATAAGAAAGATATGGCGAAGGATCATGAATTGTGAGATATGAATTTGAGAGCTTAGCTGGGGAAGATCATTATGATTTGAGAGAGAATTGGTCTAGGCAGATATAATTGATGATGTTTTTATGCTTTATCAAAGCATATAAGAGTTTTAGGAATTGCTCATGTGAAATAAATTACACAAGAGTCAATTTGTGCAACTACAACACTATTGAGTAAATGTGACAACAATTACTCTTAAATAGTATCTATTGCACTTAGGAACTAGGCTAGGTTTTAAGAATGCTTGAATTACTCAATTAGCACATTTGCAAGTTGAATAGTTCAATACATGTGAATCAAACTAAGTAGACATTGGATTGGGTATGAATGATTGATATTTGAGGACATGGCTCAACTGGTTCATTGATCAACATGGTGTATAACACATACTACGGTATGGGTTATAACAACACCACATTAACAAAACCTAGGTTTGAGATGAATTCATATTCTACTCAAGTAGCACAATTGCAATTTGAGTACATATATGAATTAGACAAAATATAATGAGTGAGGTCTTTATGCTTTATCAAAGCATATTGAATCTTGGAATATCTCATGTGGGAAAATCACATAAGAGACAAAATAGTGCAATAGCAATACTATTGAATAAGTGTAACAACAATTATTCCTAAATAGTATTTATTACAATTAAGCTTAGGCTAGGATTCTTATAACATTGAAGTACTCAATTAACTCAAATGCAAATTGAATAGTTCAATGCAAGGCTAAGATTAAGTAGACATGAATAAATGGCTATAGGTAATGGATATGTATAGATGATATTTGAAAACATGGCTTAAGGTTCCTAATGAGTAAATGGGATTGCGTTAAGTACTATGATGTTGATTTGATCAATACCATAGTAGCAAAGGTAGAAAATAAGATTGAAAGTATCACACTTTGCTCAAATGACACATTTGTAATTTGAATAAGCGGGTACTATGCAAGATAGGTCTAAGTGAATATGATCTTGATCAATATGTTGTTTAGATAACATTGATGACTAGGTATGATCATAAGATTTGCTATGGTAGAAGGAAACATTACTGAACAGAAATAGATTTATTATTATAATGGAAATTACTCAAATCCTCATATTAGAATTTGAATAATAGTGAAGTGTCTCAATAAAATTAGGAAGTGATGCTACTGGATAGCTTGCAGAAAACAAAGCTACTGCAATTGGATTCATCCCAACATAAGTTATAGAATTCAAATTATGATCAGATTAGTGATTTGGACAAATTTGAATGCACAAAGTGTGTGCACATATTAAATTTGGATTTTATTGATCCTATGATGTTCTACAGGTCGAGAGGATTCTAGAGACTATAAATTTGTAATTTTTGGATTAACAGAACTAAAGATATGAATTAAACAAGTTAACATAAGTGTTTGATTCAGTTTGCAAATAGTTTCAAATTGAACCCATAAAATATGAATTATTATTGTACTAATGGATTCTAGACTTCCTAAGGATTCCAACGAGATATTATTTGCTATTTTTGGACTTATAAATTGAAATATATGGATTTTGCAAGATTGAGTTGAAATCTGATTAGAATTTTCTATTTGAATCGGTTTAATTCGAAACAGGGCCACGTGGCGCTTTCTGATTGGAAGATACCGATTTGGTTGGATAGGCTTTGTGGGCCGCAAGATATTAAGTGGACTGGGTGGTTGAGATCTATCTGTACCGGTTCAGTTAAGTGACTCAATCTCGTCCGTCGATGTGAGATCCGACGGTTAACAGCGAAAGGAGGAGATGACTCACCGGCGGCTAGGGTTCCAGTGAGTTGCCGGTGTGGTGCAGCACTGCAATTGGTCAGCGACGATGTTCTGGGGCTTCTCAGAGGGAAGAGGTGGACAGGGCATGGCTGGTCATGGTGATCTCGTCTGCATGAATGGAGGGGTCGAATGCGTCCAGCAGCGTCGAGGAGAAGCGACCGGAGTGGCTCCAGGCGACATCGAGGTTCGGCAGAGGAGGATTGGCTCGGTTCTCTGCGAATTAGGGCAAGTGGAGGGCATCAAATGATGTGCCAGAGTAGGGAAAGGGGATTAGGCCATAAGAGGGAGCGCGTGATTACTTTACCTCGCCAGAATCGACGAAGTTTGTCGTCGGGGACTGCGGACTCCGGCGGAAAAATTCTCTGGCCTAGCGGCGATTTTGTGAGAGGAAGAAGAGGGGAATCAGAGAGGAGGGGAGGGCTATTTGTAGGTGCGGAGAGAGCTCAAAACAGGCAAGGAGTAATGTGCATTGAAGAGGGGAAATCAGTGCGGAGGCTCGGTCACCTGCGTGAAACTCGGACGGAGAAGGAAGACGCTGACCTGGCCTGACTGGTGGGGTCCACGCGCCAGTGAGAGAGAGGCAAGGAGATGGTACTGGTTTGGGGTGCGTGGGAGTGGGCTGTGGGCCAGAAGTCCGGCTGGGCTGATTCGTTCCCCCGGGCCCATTTTCAGATTTTTCTTTTCTTTTCTTCTTTTCATTTTTTGTTTTCTTTATTCTTTCATAACTTTTGCATTTTGGCTTCAATTTGATTTAAATCAGTTTTAGAAATTTTCTAAAAAATCAATGCAATGATTTAACACTGCAAGAAAACAAGTTTTCAGAATTGGAACAAGATTTTCAAAAGGTTTCATAAACTTAACAAAAGGGGTTTGCTTGCATAAAGCTAAATAGGGTTTGATAATAAATCCTTTGAAATAAGAGATAATACTTTATAAAATAATGTTTGAAATTTTCTTTCAAACTTAGTTCTTAAAATACAATCTTTACTAAATAAAACACATTTGTGATTCACTCCTTTGCAAGCAAGCTTGCATAGGTTTGAATAAAGGATGGAAAATAGTATGTTGATACTTGATCTTTCTCAAAGAAGTTCTTCAAGAAAATAATATAAAGTTTAAAATAGTTTTCTAATAAAGCTTTCAAATAGACTCAAAAGTTTTAAATCCTTGTGAATTTCCAATCATCTCAAGCAAAACAAAAGCAAAAAAAATTCCCCCAAAATTTGATAAAATCTTGGAATGTTACAGACTACCACCCTTAAAAGAAATCTTGTCCCCGAGATTGGAGAGGCTAGAAAGTTTATTGATCCTAATGAACTAGGGTGCTACCACCCTTAAAAGAAAACTTTTGTAGGTGGTTTAGGTCTTTGGTTCAAAGTAAGCACACCTAGTAATTGAATTGGCAACATTTCCAGTACTTTGCATTTTGTTCCTAGCTTGCATTTGCTGTTGTGTCATTTTCCCATGAACCGCCCTTCTCAGAAGTTTTGATGTTCCCCACTATGATCAAAAGTGGGCATACCAAGGGTTCCATCCAATTCTGGTGATAAGCAGATATCATCCATTGCGTTGTCACCTATAAGGTAGTCTACTTCTTCCAAGAATGTGTATCTAGCCTTTTCTTGGTCGGTCCTCACCAAGGCCAAGACAACATACAGGCCATCACCATACTCCTTGTTGCTTTTTAGCTGATTTTTGTTATAGAATCTCAAAAGATGACTCAGTGCCAAGTGCTGCATGCTTGCCCCGCGAACATGATGAGACCACACATCCCAATGAATTAGGATGGCATCTCTCTGCAGTCTTCTCATGCATTTCATAGGGGTAAACAAGGTGGACTCTGTAAGAGGTACTTGCACATTTAAGGGACGGAAGGTCGCCTTATAACCAGCATTGTTGAATCTTTTCTTGATACCGGTGTTCATCTTGCTATCTGCCACCAGTACCGGGTGGTCCTTAAGAATTCCTTTCACAATCATCTTCATAGTCATTGGAAGACGCTGGACAACTTGATCATATCCCGAGGATGAACTCCTTTGCAAGAAAAAGGGATCTAGTGAAGCTCTCATGGGCAGGAAATTAGTTTTAGGGATTCGCAGAGTTGCCCCATAATGTCGCAGGTCGGGATGGGGTAGACTTCGGTGGCATGAAGCTTTGGAACCGGGGGAAATCTCATAGGTAGTGGGGGCTTTCTCTGTTGTGTCTCTCTGGAGAGGAGTGACCTCTCTTTTATAGGCTTAGGAAGGGAGCCAAACAGGCCACATAGGGAGTCAAAACGATGGGTCGGGAAGGTGAATCAAATAGGCAGGAGCTGAAGCTGAACAACCTTTGTATTTAAAGTCCACTAAGCAAAACATTTCTGATTCGTGTAGTCGTTCAAAAATCCAAAACATCCTCACCGTATTCCTATGTTTTGGGCCACACTGGCTCACTATAAGGGATATAACATATTATCCTTCTAAGATTATGGTTTAATGACGTCGTCTCTCATGTAGGTATGTCTCTCTAGGTGTGTAAAACCAACATTATGAGAGCGAATAATAAGAGTAGTAGGAATGGTGATCAATCCATCCTGCACCCAAATCATTACTTCATACATGGTTTGCAAACCTTGTATTCTAACTCTTGGTCAACCTCACTAGCTTTTAAACAAATGTTTTGTTGAAATTGGAACCAAATTCCCAAATTCTATTTTGAATTTTGAAAACAAAATCTATCATTTCTAGCTAGAGGTTTTCAACAAAGCTCATGGAAATAAACCTTAAGTTGTAGATCCTTTGGTTGGCCATTTAAGGGGAATTAAAATCCTTTCCATTGCTCTGTTTGCTCTTTCCATTGCTCTGTTTGCTCTTTCCATTGCTCTGGTTGTCCTTTCCATTGCTCTGTTTGCTCTTTCTATTGCTCTGTTTGCTCTTTTCATTGCTCTGTTTGCTCTTTCCATTGCTCTGTTTGTCCTTTCCACCTTTCTTGCGTGATTTGGTTGAATAGTATTACTTCCACATTAGTTACACCTTGGGGTGTCTTCTTATTGTTTGTGAGGTATCCTTCAGCTATCCTAGCTTGCTAGAGTCTTGGGGCATCATCCTTTGTGTAGCCTCTTGCGTAATGTTCTAGTCTCTTGTACTTGAAACACTACCTCTTGTTGTTGTACTCTGTATCCTTATCTCCAACTGAGGGTCATTGTAGTTATTCTGTCGTTGAGAATACTTTGGTTTGGGTTTTAGGACAAGTTTAGGTCTTAGCATAGATGAGATTAGATAGAAGGGACCTAAAGAAGATTCCTACCCAACCACAATAGTTTGTTTGCAAGATGAAATTTTCTTGATCTACTATGCAAACAATATTCAACAAACATTCATCATAACAAGCAAACTAGTTTTCAAACAAACGAGAAGGTATGATCATCCACAAGTCGGTGTGACCATAACGTTTAATACACATCGTTGCTTATTAAAATTTCCTAAATGGAGGTCCAACTAAGGCTTCTTGGTACTCTTCTAAGTAGATCCATTGTTCTGGTCCAGTTGCTTCAGTAGATTGGTAATTTGCTCATCCTTGGTTTTGATGAGGTCTCCTTCAACACTAAGTTCAGATACCAACTTTTCCATGTCAACTTGAAGTTGGTTTATGGTTTCCTTCAATGTAGTAGTGTCTTCCTTTTCTTCTTTGAGGTCTTGCTGAGTATTATGAAGTCTCCACTTGAGTCTTTCTCCAAGTTCCTTTATAGCTGACCAAGCAGCACATCTTGCAGAGTCAAGGAATGATGGATACATCTCGGAGTTAGTAAACATCCAAAGTCCCATCTTCTTATGGTCGTCTTCCTTGTTCTTGTATAGGTGCAGTTGCACCCACCAATATTCTTCACCTTCCTCTATCACGGGAAATCCTTTGTAAATAGCTTCTCCTTGTCGGGGGGATAACCCCCGGTAGGGTCAAGAGACTAGAAAGTCAACCATAGACTTTGTGTATTCCGGCCAGGCCCTTTCTTGATAACCCGGCATAAGTCAACCATAGACTTTGTGTATCCCGGCTAATACTTGGATATGCCGGTATAGCCGGAATACTGGTATATGTGTGCCGGCATACTTAGATATGCCGGCCTAACCATTTGGTGTGTTGTGCAGGAGCAGGGGAGGCCGGATTACCCGACCCTCGTAGGTCGTTGGTCCGGCATATATGTCCTGGGTATGGCCAACGGTCATATCCGGGATACTTAAGTCAACCAAGGTGTCACATCCCTACAATCAAGGAAGAAAACATCCAAGCATGGTAGCAGAGTAAGATGGCAGGGTGCACAGTGGAGGTTACCTACCCTCACTGTGCACAAGTACGAGCTCACCGCACAGAGGTAAGGCCACAGTTCAAGAGGTACAAGGTACAGGGATATGGTGTCCCATCGAGAGCAATTAGGGGCGAAGTCAAGGGTCTCTGCCATCGTCACCAGCTCCTGTTTGGAGTGTAGCCCGTGTCTTGTGGTCTTGTATGACCGTTGTAACCCTGGCATAGGGAGCCCTGGTAAAGGGTTGGTCACTCTGTGTTCCTACACTTAGCAGTTCATCTTCCTTCTCTAGCAGAGAGCTTGGAAGCACCATTGTTGTGTACTACATCGACCCAAATATACAATCAGTAGAGCAGGAGTAGGGGTGTTATCTCCTTACGAGAGCCCCGAACCTGGGTAGATCTGTGTTCCTTTCTGTCGTGCTCTTTAGCCCGTTCCCCTCTCCCGAATCCTCCAGCATCTAGTTCGGCCCCCATTTAAGCCATCCTATGGCATATGTTGTTTCACCACGACGACATTTGGCGCCCACCGTGGGGCAGATCGATATGCTGGGCGGAGTGTTCATTCGGACGGGGTCTGTGATAGCAGCTTCGGGAGTGCGCGTGGTCTCTGGCCTCGTCCAGAGGCTAGGCTCGCTCATTTTCGTCAGTGACAACGCCGGTTGTCTCGGTGGCCGGCCGTTCCCCAGGGATGGCCGGATTATGTCTTTCGATTCCCACGAGGTGTACGTGGGGACTGAGAGAATTTGCAGGAAGGAGGTGCTGGTGGCGTCGGATCCTCCGTCACATCGGCTGGCTCACGCTGGGCGTAGCGCTCGCTCAGTAGAGCCGGCTGAGGTGATGATGGCCGGCACATCCGTGCCGCCGGCGGAAGATGCCGGCAAAACAGCAGCGGCCGGAGCTTCTCCTCCGGAGCCGCCGAAGGTCAAGAGGTCGGCGCGTCCTCCGTTGGAGCGTGCGGAGAACCTGGCCGGCACTTCCGGTGTGCCGGCTAGGGGCGAGGTTCTTCTTCCCATCATCGACCGGCTTCTCGAGCCGGTGCGATCCGGCGTTGATCCGGAGCAGACAAGGGAGGTCCTGGAGGGATCTCGTCAGGCCCTCGTCGACGAGGCCCTGGCCATGAACCAGGAGCGCGAACGGTTTAACCGGCAACTCCGTGAGTATGAGGCAGCCCATGGTTTTACTCCTGTAGTAATCCGGCCTAGCCGGATAGAAGAGGTTAGAACTAGAGGCAGAAATCTTAATGCTGAGATAGGAAAAGATGCTAGAGATAAGAGTCATACCGCAACTAGTACTGTGCCTAAGGTAGTCTATAGTTCGCCAGTAAAGAACCTTAGAGCGGCGGCCGAGGTAGCTAAGGATTTATCTTGTTTATCCGGCGAAGCACTGCGTGAGCAGCAAGCCCGGCTTAACCAACTTTTGTCTGAAGCTACAAAGCAGCAGGAGGCCTTTAAGAAGGCAAACCCGGGTGCCGGGGCGTCTCAGTACATTGTGTCGGCGGGAGGTGCCGGCGCGAGGTCGAGGGGCCAAGCCTCGTCCCCGCATCCCAGCGCCCGGCGTGCCGGAAGTGTGACCTCTGGCCGCCGGGACAAGCAGATCCAGGTGTACGATCCGGCTGTCGCCGGAAAGCAGGCGATGGTGCAGAAGAATGTCGGCCAAGCTGACAAGTATGTCGGCAGCAAGAAGCCCGGCCAGAGTGTGCCGGCCGGGCATGAAGCAGGCGCGGCCGGTGGTGGCCGAAGTAACAGTGCAGCCCGGCGTCAGCAACAGGGCGCCGGAGGTGCAGCGCAGCAGCAGGGTGCAGCTCAGCCGAGATATCGGGAAGATGATGGGAATTCCGCCCTAGCCAGGGCGGGATATCAGCAGCAAGATCAGCCCGGTCAGCAAGCTGATCAGTGCCAGCCGGAGCAGCAGCAGCAGATGATCGCAGGCCCAATAGCATCCCGGCTTGGACCTCGGTCCTTGGAAGCCAATGATGCACGTTTCAAGCTGGACAAGATCCACCAATCAGAGTTGGTGGAGAGACAAGGAGCTCCGGGCCCTATGTGTTTCGGACCCCGGATTATGGGGGAGCCGGTGCCTTACTTCTTCCAGCTCGCGCGTGGCGCGAGGACATATAATGGCAGTACGAAGCCGGAAGATTGGTTGGAGGATTACTCCACAGCGGTGAACATCGCCGGAGGAAACCTCAGATGGGCGGTACGATATGTGCCGCAGATGTTGGAAGGTCCAGCCAGGATATGGCTGAATAATTTGCCGGCCGGGAGTATCAACGGCTGGATTGATTTCGAAGAGCAGTTTGTGTCGAACTTTACCAGTACATACAAGAGGCCCAACCGTCCGCAGCAGCTGGCTAACTGCCGGCAAGGAGTGAATGAGACTGACCGTGACTATCTGACCAGGTGGTGCACGTTGCGCAATTCCTGCGAAGGAATCAATGAGCAGCAGGCCATCATGTGGTTCGCTCATGGGTGCCGGCATGGCACCATGCTGTGGCAAAAGCTTCAGAGGCAAATGCCGGCCACGCTGGCCGAAACAATCAAGATCGCTGATAGTTATGCTCTGGGAGATCCCATGCAGCCCAGTCTCGATTCACAAGGACAGGGGCAAACCCAGGGGAACACCAGCAATGCCGGGAGATCAGGGCAATATTATCGCACTGATAACCGGAACAAGAGAAGAGATGAAAGGCCGGATCACCGGTATGGGGCAGCACAAGTTGCAGCTGTGGAGGAAGAGCAAGGGGGCGCCGGCAGTAGCCAGCGTCCGAGATATGAGGACTATCAGCAGCCTCAGCAGCAGCCGCAGCAGCAAGCACAGCCGTTCCAGAAGAAGAATGTCTGGACCAACAAGAATGCCGGCGGAGCCGCCGGCCAGAAGAAGCAGTGGCCGAAGTATACTGTGGGTCTTGCCATGGACAAGCCTTGTGTGTTCCACACATTCCAGCCGGGAAAGCCGGCAAACCATTTGACAAGGAACTGTTCGTGGCTGGACGACATATTAGCAGGTCGTGCAGGTCCCTGGGGACCGGCTAGACCCTCTGTCCCGGCAGCTCCATCGCCGTTGACAGGTGCCAATACGATTGCAGTCCCACCTAGGCCGGTTAATCCCGGGAATCAGAGCAACGCCGGAAATGCCGGCGTAAATCAAGTTGACCAGAGCTATAATCCGGAATATAACGCCGGAGGCCCAGGAGTGGGCCGGAATGAGTACAAGGAGTATGATCAGAGCTATATGGTCTTTGAGACCGAGAGAACAGACAAGCAGAGCTTGTACCGGCGGAGTTTGGAGGTAAACGCCGTTATGTCGGCCGTTCCGAAACTGATGCACTGGTCTGACCAGGCTGTTGGTTGGGACAGGGCAGATCATCCCCGGATCATGCCAAATCCCGGCGGATATGCTCTGGTGATGGATCCGACATTCGTCGGGCCGGCTAATAACGTGAGATTCAGCAAGGTCCTCATTGATAATGGAAGCAGCATCAACATCATGTATCGGGATACGATGGAGAAGCTGGGAATCAAGGAAAATATGCTGGAACCGAGCAAGACCACGTTCCACGGCATTGTGCCGGGACTTTCGTGTGCGCCGATGGGCAAGATCCGGATGGATGTCATGTTTGGCAGCCGGGATAACTGCAGGGTGGAAAACCTCATGTTCGAGGTGGTTGATCTGGAGAGCCCCTACCATGCTTTGCTGGGTAGGCCGGCACTGGCAAAATTCATGGCCTCTACGCATGTGGCGTATCTGAAGATGAAGATGCCGGGACCCAAAGGAGTGATCACCATCATTGGTGATTACAAGCGTTCGATGGCATGTGCCACCGCCGGATCCAATCTGGCCGAGACTCTGATCATTGCAGAGGAGAGGAAGAGGCTCAAGCGAGCAGTGGAGATTGCTGAGACGGTCGTGGCCGGCAAATCTATGCCGGGCATGACAAATCCCGGTGGCAGCGTTTCTTTTCAAGTGAGTAAGGAAGTCAAAAAGGTGCCTCTGGATGAAGCTTTCCCGGAGCGCCATGCCCTGGTTGGGGCAAGTTTGGATCCCAAATAGGAAAGCGAGCTCATCAGCTTCCTCCGTGAGAATCGGGATATCTTTGCATGGTCTACTTCGGACCTGCAAGGTGTGCCGAGGGAGCTGGCTGAGCACGCATTGCACGTGAGACCCGATGCTAAGCCAGTGAAGCAGCCGCTCCGGCGGAATGCCGGCGATAGAAGGAAAGCCATATGGGAGGAAGTGGCCAGGCTCTTAGCCTCTGGCTTTATCAAGGAAGTACTTCATCCGGATTGGGTGTCTAATCCGGTTTTGGTGGAAAAGAAGAAAGATGAGCCCGCCATAGTGAAAGTATGGCGGATGTGTGTTGATTACACCAACTTGAATAAGGCATGTCCTAAAGATCCATTCCCGCTCCCTCGGATCGATCAAGTGATTGATTCCACAGCCGGATGTGAACTGTTATCATTTGTAGATGCCTATTCTGGTTTCCACCAGATCCCCTTGTATGAGCCAGATCAAATAAAGACATCCTTTATTACCCCGTACGGGGCTTATTGCTATCTCACTATGCCGTTCGGTTTAAGAAATGCCGGCGCAACTTACCAAAGGTGTATGCAAAAGTGTTTGCACGATCAGATAGATAAAAATGTGCAGGTATATGTCGATGATATCGTCATAAAAACCAAGGAGAGCAAGACTCTCATAGATGATCTCCGGGAAACCTTTGGGAACCTGAGGAGATTCCGGATGAAGTTGAATCCGGCTAAGTGCACCTTTGGTGTGCCGGCGGGCAAGTTGCTCGGTTTCCTTGTTTCCAGCCGGGGTATTGAGGTGAATCCCGGCAAGATTCGTGCCATAGAAAGGATGAAGCCGCCGACAGATTTGAGGGAAGTACAGAAGTTCACTGGGTGCCTCGCATCCCTGAGCCGCTTCATAAGCCGGCTGGGAGAGAAAGCTCTGCCGTTATATCAGTTGATGAAAAAGTCCGACACATTTGTCTGGACAACGCAAGCAGATGCAGCTTTCAAGGAATTGAAACAGTTGTTGTCAACAGCGCCGGTATTAGCGTCTCCGATGCCCCGGGAGCCAATGTTGCTCTATATAGCGGCAACCAACCGAGTTGTCAGTGCTGTGGTGGTAGTAGAGCGAGAGGAAGGAGGCAAAACCGTGCAGCGGCCGGTATATTATCTGAGTGAAGTCCTCTCCACCTCAAAGCAAAACTACCCCCACTATCAGAAGATGACCTATGGTGTCTATATGGCGGCCAAGAAGCTCAAGCATTACTTCCAAGAGCATCCAATCCGGGTAGTGGCCGAGGCCCCTATCTCGGAAATTATAAGCAACAAAGATGCCAGCGGCCGGATAGCAAAGTGGGCAATAGAGCTTTCACCATATACACCGCAGTACGATAAGAGGGATACAATCAAGTCCCAGGTCTTGGCTGATTTCTTTATTGACTGGGCCGAGATACAGTATGAGCCACCATTGCCAGATGCAAATTATTGGAGGATGCATTTCGATGGGTCCAAGACAATCCATGGCTTGGGTGCCGGCATAGTTCTCAGTTCACCAAAGAATGACCAGCTGAGATACGTCCTGCAGATTCACTTTGCAGCATCAAATAATGTGGCGGAATATGAGGCACTTGTGCATGGCCTGAAGGTGTCTAAGGACATAGGAATTCGCCGGATTATGTGCTTCGGTGATTCTGACTTAGTGATTCAGCAGTGTTCCGGCATATGGGACGCGCATGATGCTAACATGGCATCATACCGTTTCCTAGTGCAGCAGTTAAGTGGTTACTTTGAAGGTTGTGAGTTCCGGCACGTTCTCCGGGCTCAGAACGATGCAGCCGATGCATTATCCAAGCTGGGGTCTTCCCGAGATTCAATCCCGCCCGGCATTTCGCTGGAGCATCTGAGGAAGCCATCGATCAAACCCTCGCCGGAGTCATCCTCCATTTATGTCCCGCCAGGTCCAGACGAAGCAGTTCCAATGGAGATAGATGCCGGAGCCAGGACGGATAACCCGGGGACTGTTTCCTCAGTCCCGGGGACTGGGCCGGCATATGCTGTTAGTACAGTATTCCGGAGCAAAACTAAAGGCAAGGGTAAAATGTGCCAAGAGGTTGTGCCGGTATACCCGGGGACTGCTCCGGCATACCCGGGGACTGATTCTTCAGTCCCGGGGACTTCGCAGCCCATGGAGATCGATTATGTGTCGGTCGAAATGATGGAAATAGATCAGGCAGTGTTCACTGTCAGGGAAGTGCCCTCATGGGCACGTCCTATCATGAACTTCATGGTGGATGGTCAAGTGCCGGCGGATGAAACCGAGGCCCGCCGGGTTATAAGGAGATCCAAAGCGTATACCATCATCAACAAAGAAATATACAAGAGAAGTACCACCGGAGTATTGCAGAGATGTGTCGAATCTGCGGAGGGTCTGGAGATGCTCCGGGAAATTCACCAGGGGGAGTGTGGTCACCATGCTTCGTCCAGGGCATTGGTGGCAAAGGTATTCCGGCATGGCTTCTATTGGCCAACGGCACTGCAAGAGGCAGAAAACTTGGTCCGGAAATGTAATGGGTGTCAAAGATATGCCCACCAGATTCATCAGCCGGCATCTGCCCTGAAAACTATCCCAATAACCTGGCCCTTTGCTGTTTGGGGCCTGGATATGGTCGGGGCTTTTAAGCCGGCCAGAGGGAAGATGACCCATATCCTGGTCATGGTGGACAAGTTCACCAAGTGGATTGAAGTGAAGCCCATAAGCAAGTGTGATGGTCACACAGCAGTGAAATTCTTAAAGGATATAATCTTGAGATATGGTGTTCCTCATAGCATCATCACTGACAATGGGTCAAACTTTGCCCAAGGGCCATTTGCCAGATTTTGTGAGGAAGTGGGAATCCGGCTGGACGTTGCGTCGGTTGCCCACCCTTGTGCCAATGGCCAAGTAGAGAGATCGAATGGGCTAGTATTATCCGGCATAAAACCCCGGCTGATAGAGCCCCTGGAGAAAACTCCAGGATGTTGGCTAGATGAGCTGCCAGCAGTGCTGTGGAGTTTAAGAACAACTCCGAATAGATCAACAGGCTACACACCATTTTTCCTGGTGTATGGAGCAGAAGCTGTGCTTCCAACAGATGTAATACATGATGCACCAAGAATAGTGCTATATACTGAGGAAGAGGCTAAAGAAGCCAGAGAAAATGATGTTGATCTGCTAGAGGAAGCAAGGGAAATAACTCTGTCAAGAACAGCAGTGTATCAGCAGAACCTCAGACGCTATCATGCGCAGAAGGTAAATCCAAGGAGATTTCAAGAGGGAGATCTAGTACTCCGGCTAAAGCAAGGAACAGAAGGCCGGCATAAGTTAACTCCTCCATGGGAGGGGCCATTCATTGTGAGCAGAGCTCTGCACAATGATGCCTATTATCTTATAGATGCGCAGGACCCCAAGAAGAATAAGGCGGACAGGTCCGGAGAAGAAACCAAGAGGCCATGGAACATAGCTCTACTGCGCCCCTTTTACTCCTGAGCAACACAATGTATGTATTTCCATATTTTCCTTTGTATGCCGGCATGTTGTGCCGGCACAAGACTAATGAATGAAATGCCGGCATCCCGAAGAAGCCGGGTAACTAGCTCCGAGGTATATTTGTTGTTTATTTACAGTTCTTTATTATATGCCGGCTGGCTTTATTTGAATGTTTCCTATGTCGGCCTAGTAATGTGTCGGCACCAAAGGCCACTCTTCGACTCAGCTGCTGTCCGAAACCCGGCTTCATGGCTAGCAAGAGTAGATGCCGGAGATTGTCTACACATGGAAACGGCTAAGGAAATACAAAGCAAGCGAACCGACATTTTCGTTAAAGCTAAAGTTAAAATTTAAAGTGTCGGATGATTTGAAGTCTAAGTCTCAAAGTTAAAGTACTGTATGTTCGAGGAAGCAACCTTGAGACTCATACGTCGAAAGCCAATTGAGGTAGACAAGTAGCCAAGGTTGTGAAATTGAGGAAACAGGAAAACAACTCGGTGACTTAGCCAAAAGATGATCCGGCATTAGTAACAAGCAAACCAAGATAAAACTTGTTCAGGTAGCAAACCAAAGGAAATTAAGCGTGTATATTACATCTGCACCCGGCATACCGGGGATCTGATAAAACTTAAAGTTTTTATGCTGCAAAGTCAAGGACCAGGGGCAGAAGCAGAGGTGCCGGCTGGTGGAGCAGTGGCGGTGGAGATGTCGGCTTCAGGAGTGCCGGACCCAGCAGATGGAATGGAGCCATCACCTCCGCCCGGGGCAGATGCCTGTTCCGGGACATCAGTGTCGGCCTCTTCAGCTTCATCTTCATCCTGGCTGGAGTCGGAGCCCTCAGCAGCGGCGGATGTCCCGGCATCGTCCTTCTTCTCCGGCTCACGGATATCCCGAACGAAGGCGTCGGTGTCGGCATAGTCCACATAGCTGTGGGCCAGCTCCCGTCGGCGTCGGATGTGTTCCGGATCCGTGGTCCAGATGGATCCTTCGCGCACAGTGCGCAAAGTCTCCAAGTCAGCCTTTTCATACCAGGACAAGAAGTAGCTGAGAGCTTTGTCAGCTCCAACCCTCGCGCCGGAATCTCGCCACTCCCGGAGGCGAACCTTGGCCAGCTGCAGATCGTTGCCGAGGTCGACGGGATCAGTGGGAGTCCTTTGTCCCGGCCAGAGGGCAGAGAATGCCTCCTGGGCGCCATATAAGAGTTCTTCGGTGTAGAGCGTCATGGCGTTTTTCCGGGACTACAGAGCCAGCAGCTGCTCCGACATGTCCCAGTTGGGCGAGTCAACCGGAACACCCCGGCTTTCTCGGTCCAACTGCAAAGCCCTCTCAACGTCTTCGACGGAAGCGGGAAACATGTCTGAGGAATAGAAACAATGTTAGCAAAAGGAGAATATGTCGGCATAGATGCTATGCCGGAGAGAATTACACCATGTCGGGAAGGATAAAGGGAAAGGATTAGAAGCTTACTGGCAAGGTCGACATTCAGCTGTGCAACTGTAACCTCCCATTTGGTGGCCTGCTCCTTCAGGCTATCCAGTTCAGCGTGGGCGTCGGAGGCATCAGTCTCGGAGGTGACAAGCAGGGACTGGGTTTTCTTCAGTAGGCCCTCCCTCTGTTCCTTTTCGTCCAGAAGCTCGGTGATCCGGCCCTTCAGCTGCTCAACCTCGGCCTTGTGACCGGCATCCCGGTCGTCCAGTTGCTTGGCTACATCCACTGAGGACACACAGTCCTGGTGGCGTGCCTCCAGTGCAGCTTTCTCGTCTGAAAAGATTTGAAGTCAAAACAAGGATTTGAAGAAAGAAAACAGTGAAAAGATTAAAGGATTTGAAGTACAGAAGGATTAGTTCAAGGTTAAGAGGATCCGGCATACCAGTAAGCTCCTTCACTCTCTTGGCAAGCTCGGTGACTTGGGCTTCGGCACCAGCTGCCAAATGTCAGACAAAGATTAGGTGTCGGCATATTAAGATGTGCCGGCCAGAGGACTATTGAGAAGGGCAAGGTATGTCGGCTGAAATTACCTTTCTGGGACAGTTCCAGCTGGAGCTTGCTGTGTGCGTCGGAAAGCTTCCGATGCTCGCACACCAAGTCATGGAACATGTCGGCATGGGCATTATTCATGCGCTGCAAAAGTATTAGGATTTGAAGGGATATGAGATAACTAAAGCATGCCAGTACAGTTGAAGATTATATGAACTATTTATGCTATAGGAGATCCGGCACAGGTGCTGCACACCTATCCCGGCTCTCGGTGACTAGGATTTGAAGCTCGAATCGAGCTTATATCTCGGTCAAGAGGATTTGAAAAATAATTGAGATGTGAAATTGTAGAGACCCGGCACAGGTGCTGCGCACCTATCCCGGCTCTCGGTGACTAGGATTTGAAGCTCGAATCGAGCTCATATGTCGGAAAGTTAATTGCAAAAGCAGCTAAGTGCAAAAGGTCTTGGAAAATCCCGGATGTCCGTATCCCGGACAGCCGACATTTTCGGGGACTGGGGATATCTATATGTAAAGGACTTACGTTGGTGGCATCGGCCAGGCGATGAAGTCGTTGCTGAAGACTGAGAAGTTCGCAGGCAATAGGAATGGGCTTCGCGGCCAGGATATCAGCTGGGTTGCCGGTGGCCGAAGCTTCGGCCTGTTTCTTCTTCTTGGATTCAGCTGTGTCCAGGGAGTCGGCGTCATTCCATTTCTCGCAGCGCTCCTTAAGAGAGCCGAGGCTCTGGTCACTTTTCGTCAGAAGAGGGACGATGCCCTCGAGTTCTGGTGTGTCGAAGAAGCTGACCCGGTAACCAGGACGGGTTGCTGCCCTACCAAGATGCAGGGCCAGAGCAGAGCTGGTCCGGGACACTACTTTAGGAGGAATAGTGGCGGCGGAAGGCGTGCCGGACTTGCTAGGCTGGAACTTGAGAGTGCCGGACTTGGCCTGGGCGGTGGTCTTGGCCGGGGCAGTGGCTTTGGACGAGGCAGTGGCCTTGGTCGGCGCAGGAGTCTTCTCAGAGGATGGAGTCTCGGGTGCAGGCTGTTCCGGCGCGGCCGGTGAAGCTTGGCCAGCTGGGGCAGGTTCCGGAATAGTCCGGACTTCCGGCACAGCAGGGCCCTTTCCTTTAAAATCTATGCCGGCGCTCTTGTCGCTTGCGCCGGCGTCGTCAGTTGTGCCGGCATCGCTGGTGGGCGCGCCGGAGTCTGGGGCTTCTTGGTGGGCTCCTGTGTCCATGTGGACATCAGGAGCCGGAGGTTCCTGTTGAGCCCCCGAGTCCATGTGGACATCGGGGGCAGAGGTGTCTTGTTCCGGCGGAGGAACGTCCTTCGCCGGGGAGGAGGTCTTGTCGGGCGCAGGCGAAGATGCCGGCGCCGGGGAGGTCGTGTGGCTAGCAGAGGGTATGTCGGAGGTAGCGGTGGCCGCGGGCTTGGTAACTTTCGGGTCGCCACTCGAGCCAGAAGCTTGTTCCGGCGCAAGAGGAGCTCTGAAAGAGAAAAAAACGCCAAGTCAATAATGCAAGCAAGAGATATGTCGGAAATGAAACAAGCAGAAGGAACTTACCCCGCGGCGACAGGTCTCGGTTTCTTCAGTATGGGCACGCCGACCTTCTGCCTCTTCGACTTCTGAGGTGCGTCGGGCTGGGGCTTCACCCCTCGCTTCCGGCCGGCACGTCCGCCGGTGGAAGGAGGTCCCTGGTTCAGAGGGGCGGCGTCGATAACCATATCGTCCGGGATAGCTGAGGACGGCATTGGAAACTCGTAAGCAATAGGTGTTTCTGGAAAGGCATATGCAAGTGGCATCGGGTCATAGTACAGCAGGATCTCCTCGTCAGAATCAATCTCACTCCGGTCTTGAGTATAATGCCGGGATGAAGAGCCCTTACCCATGGCAGCTGCAGCACGGGTGCTCCTGGGAAGCTTATCCCAATGATCCGGATCTTCAACATCCGCAACAGTGCGGTCCGCCGCGATCTTGATCCGGGAGTTCTCCATGGCTTGGAAGCTGAATTTCTGTATAAACAGCAAAGTCAAGTATTCAGACAAGGAAATATGCCGGTGGAAGAGGTATGTCGGATCAATATGATATGTGTCGGCAAACAGACATGTGTCGGCTTAAGTATCTATGTGCCGGACATGGACTTTATGTATCGGATAAGATGGTTTACCGTTGGGGCGGGCCTATCCCGGCTGTATGGTTCTAGCCCCCAGGCAAAAGTGGCATGAGAGGACTTGCAGACATCCTTAATCCGGCGCAGAATGTCGGCCGGAGTCAGCTCGTGTGTGGAGTGCCGGGTGGGGTCCATTGGCCCGCTCATCTGGCAGATCTTGTGCGACCGGCGCTGCAGAGGGGAGACGCGCCGGCTTATATAGCAGGCCACCAGGTCTTGAGGAGTAAGACCGGCATCCCGGAGCTCGCCCTTAACCCGGTGAAGCGCATTCACCGGCATCACCGAGTTCTTCGGGTTGTAGGTCCAGTTCGTCATAGCCAAGGGTGGCTCATCCACAAATGGTGGCAGGTTGAGCAGATCCTCGTCGGTGGTGTTCTTGACGTAGAAGAAGCTTTTCTGCCACTTCTTGCAAGATTCCAGGAGCTCCACCTTGGGGAAGTCCGAGCCCTTTCGGGACATGATGGTGGCCGCGCCGCAGAGGGTCATGGGGCGGTCCTTCTTTTCCTGGGCCGTCTCCGGCGGGTCGACCTTGCTCCGAGGCGGCTCTTGGACGACTTGCTTCCGCAGTTGGAAGTACTTTGCCCATCCTTGAGTAAGGGGCTCTATGCCGGCATAGCCCTCACAAAAAGCAGCGAAGGCGGAGAGGATCATCACGGCATTGGCCGGGATATGATGAGGTTGTAGGTCGTAGGTGTTGAGGAAGTCACGGAAGAAGTCCGATGCCGGCAGGCCGAAGCCACGCTCGAAGTGGGCGATGAAGACGACGCGTTCGCCAGGTTCAGGTGCCGGCATAGTTTCTCCTGCTGGTAGCCGGCATGCTACGCCCTCCGGGACTCTCCTGGTGGAGGTGACCCAGGATATGTCGGCCGGAGTAACCTCCGACCCCTCCCAGCCAGAGCGTCCTTGGGCTCGGGCCGAGGTATCTTCCTCAGAGGCCGAGGTGCCCGTCATGCTTGAAGATGCCATCTTAGTGGCCGGGACAAGGCGTGAGAGCCGGAGTCCCGTGATGTTATTCCTATCAAGGCCGGAGAAAAGAGGGAGGTTAGTCTCTCCGGCATACCACTCTCCCCAAGGTTAGCAGAAATCAAAGATCTACCGAGCCAGTTAAAACAGGAAACAAATAAGGGTAAAAATTCTAAGGAAGAACACCTGTGAGCGCTGTTAGCAATGCTAGTCGAATCCAGAGAGGAACTGCACTATATCTATGCGGATATGGCTACCAATGCGAAGCTATGAAGAAGCATCAAAGAGGAAGAACAGAGGGAGAGAGGAACTCACTAGAGTTTGGCCGACGGTGAAAGAACGACGACGGCGAGCGTACAGAAGAAGATCCAATCTCCCTGCAATGCTACAGAGAGAAGAGGCGGCGGCGGCGGCGGCGTCAATGGTGATGCCGTGCGTCGTCGGGCGTCGGCGCCGGAGTAGAGCGGGTCGTCGGCGGCGCTCCTTCTCTGTCCCTTGGTCCGGCGGCGAAGCGCAAGGGGCAGGAGAGCAGAAGAGGAAGAAGGCACTGTGGCGGGGGTAAAAAGAGCAAGTTTACCCCCACCCCATATTTATACCGAAGAGGCAGGGTCGTGGGGATCGTGGGTAGTGTTCCACTCCCCCGACCGTTCCTGCAGAGAGTCGCCACGTGGCGGCACAGAGTGGGGCGGCGGTTCCGGTAACCGTGCCATGACGCAATGATGGCGAGGAGTAACTGCACTGAGAACCGTCACATCGTGGGTGACCGTTCGAGGTGGCAGGACAGTTACAAGTTTCGATGCAAAGCTGTCAGGCATGGCTTCTCGAGGAAGACTCGTCTATATGTCGGATTAACTGCCCGATGTATATGTTCCGTCCGGAATACCCTCGGGACCGGCCGGAATAAGTTTTGGAACAGGAACAGAGGCCGGGATATAATCTGATCACCGGGACATAATGAAGAAAGGTATGTTGAACCTGTCGAGGCTCCACAGCTATGACTGGGGAACCTCGGCAGCTTCGGGGACTAGTGTCGGGGGGATAACCCCCGGTAGGGTCAAGAGACTAGAAAGTCAACCATAGACTTTGTGTATTCCGGCCAGGCCCTTTCTTGATAACCCGGCATAAGTCAACCATAGACTTTGTGTATCCCGGCTAATACTTGGATATGCCGGTATAGCCGGAATACTGGTATATGTGTGCCGGCATACTTAGATATGCCGGCCTAACCATTTGGTGTGTTGTGCAGGAGCAGGGAAGGTCGGATTACCCGACCCTCGTAGGTCGTTGGTCCGGCATATATGTCCTGGGTATGGCCAACGGTCATATCCGGGATACTTAAGTCAACCAAGGTGTCACATCCCTACAATCAAGGAAGAAAACATCCAAGCATGGTAGCAGAGTAAGATGGCAGGGTGCACAGTGGAGGTTACCTACCCTCACTGTGCACAAGTACGAGCTCACCGCACAGAGGTAAGGCCACAGTTCAAGAGGTACAAGGTACAGGGATATGGCGTCCCATCGAGAGCAATCAGGGGCGAAGTCAAGGGTCTCTGCCATCGTCACCAGCTCCTGTTTGGAGTGTAGCCCGTGTCTTGTGGTCTTGTATGACCGTTGTAACCCTGGCCACCACTATATAAGGTGGCATAGGGAGCCCTGGTAAAGGGTTGGTCACTCTGTGTTCCTACACTTAGCAGTTCATCTTCCTTCTCTAGCAGAGAGCTTGGAAGCACCATTGTTGTGTACTACATCGACCCAAATATACAATCAGTAGAGCAGGAGTAGGGGTGTTATCTCCTTACGAGAGCCCCGAACCTGGGTAGATCTGTGTTCCTTTCTGTCGTGCTCTTTAGCCCGTTCCCCTCTCCCGAATCCTCCAGCATCTAGTTCGGCCCCCATTTAAGCCATCCTATGGCATATGTTGTTTCACCACGACGACACTCCTTGCATTCTCATACTTAACATGAGGTTCTTCAAGGCTTTGGGAAACTCAGTCTCACACTTCAGAGTCATGATCATTACTGGTCCTTTCTGGAGGGATTCGATGAGGTTGGCCATCTAAAAATAGAGAGAGAAGTAGTGTAAAACAAATGAATGGGATAAGTTCCTACAAGAAAATTTCAAACTAAAGTAAATAGATTGATTTCATTTAGAAAATTGAATTGATTTTCTTTTTAAAGAGAGAGGAAAGAATCCTAAGGCTTCCTAGTCTAATCCAAACCTAGGGACTCGATCCTACAGGCAACACTATGCTCTGATACCATTCTGTAACGCCCCACCTTTGGATTAAGGTGGAACACCTGTGTTATGTGCCATTCCCTGGATCAGTAGATAGCACCACAGTACAAAATAAGTAATCATTGCAATAGCATCAGTATTACAATGTAAATCCAGTTACATAGGTCTTCAACCTTATGAGTACACAGCATAAAGCATAGTTGCAGTGAGCCTCCATTCTTTATCATGTGCCACAGGCAGACATGTTGGAATGTAATCTTGAGATCCTACTCCTGGTTCCTTACTCAAAATAAAACCTGTATGTTTGAATATGCAGCCCCAGAGGGGTCAGTACAATGATGTACTGGCAAATGACACATATTTGGTGGCATTTTGTGGAAAGGCTATACTACATGATATTTGGCTGGTGGATCTCATAGGCTGATTTACATAAAGCCAATTTTATCCTAAAAATCCTTTTTAATACTTTCTTACAAAATTTTATTCTCAAGGGTCAAGACAACCCTCATACATTACATACTGGCCGGTATGTAGTTTCTGGGCGAAACTCAACATAGTTTTAAAGTACAGAAACCACCACCCCTTGGAGTGTATGGCCCTGAGCCTTCTCCTGATTGTTGCTAGACAAGTTTTAAAGCATTCAGAAATAGTGATGAGATTCTTCCGTACATTCCATGTCTAGAGACTCAAATTGTCCATAACCGACGACACGGCTAATCGATTAGTTTTGACACCCTGCAGGGGTTGTGCACTTTCACCTTAAGACTCATTTTATGCCCATACATAAAATGAGACGAGACCTTTTAGAAGGAGAGAGCAACCAACTGGCAAGATCCATTCCTAACCTACAATCCAACTACCTGCCACTTCTTGCACACAGGATGCACCCTCACATCTAATCAGTCAAGACAGAGCCCATATTGTCATAAGGCTGCACTGGAAGCACTCTAAGCATGGAAGACATGGTAACCTCTTTGTTCCTGGGTGGCAATCCACAAGTGAGCTCCCAGGCAGCAACTACACAATGTGTAGCCCTGGGTAGCCACTCAACATCGCCTCCATCATCAAACCAATCCACCAAGGTGTTTCATTTTAGTTGAAGTTCTTAATTTGTTCACAAAATACTTTTAACAAGTGATCAAAGCATGGCATCAATATTTTTCAAAGTATTTAGCATCCTAACAGGTAGGGTTTAAGGGATAGCTAACCACTACTTAGGATCTAGCAAGCAACTCTTTTTCTTTGAAAACACTACCTATCATGCATACTATAAGTAGTGAATACATTAATGCATATAGTAAGAAAATGGGTAAAGGGACATGTGTGTCACTTGCCTTTTTGAAGATCACGACGTTTTACTTCTCTCAACTAAGCACGTAGCTCTTCGCACAAGCTATAGCACAAAAATAACATAACATAAACACACCATACAAACACAAACACAATCAAACAAATCAAACAATTGAAAAGTGTTTGTTTAACAATTTAGATTTATTGAGATGTTATGATAAGAAAGATATGGCAAAGGATCATGAATTGTGAGATATGAATTTGAGAGCTTTGCTGGGGAAGATCAATATGATTTGAGAGAGAATTGGTCTAGGCGAATATAATTGATGAAGTTTTTATGCTTTATCAAAGCATATAAGAGTTTTAGGAATAGCCCATGTGAAATAAATTACACAAGAGTCAATTTGTGCAACTACAACACTATTGAGTAAATGTAACAACAATTACTCTTAAATAGTATCTATTGCACTTAGGAACTAGGCTAGGTTTTAAGAATGCTTGAATTACTCAATTAGCACATGGTTGGGCCTAATTCATTGTTCTGGTATAGAGATGAATGAGATGATGGAGATGCAATTTGCAAAGATAGTGACCATATCACAATTCTACTTATTGATTTGTTCCTGTTTGTTGATTCTTCCAATTCAAGCGATAGTTGAGGATCAGCACTGGTTTGATCCACTTTCGTTATGCTTGTCCTGCAAAGCTGGATCTATGGTTCGGTTGCTTTTCTTCTCCTGATTTGATGATTGCTTTCCTATTTCATTGATTTGATGACTGGAATTCCAGAAGGAAAACTAGGAGAAATTGACTTGCTTTGATTATCCCATTTCTTGAAAGCCTAAACCGGAACAGCAAACTAGTAGGCTGCGGATCTGTTAAAGGCTAGTTCTGTCCCAACCTTCATTCCATTATCCGGGCTCCCCTTCAGCTTGAAGAAGACCGCTTTCCCTTTCTTTTCTTCCATGTGAATCAAACTAAGTAGACATTGGATTGGGTATGAATGATTGATATTTGAGGACATGGCTCAACTAGTTCATTGATCAACATGGTGTATAACACATACTACGGTATGGGTTATAACAACACCACATTAACAAAACCTAGGTTTGAGATGAATTCATATTCTACTCAAGTAGCACAATTGCAATTTGAGTATATATATGAATTAGACAAAATATAATGAGTGAGGTCGTTATGCTTTATCAAAGTATATTGAATCTTGGAATATCTCATGCGGGTAAATCACATAAGAGACAAAAAAGTGCAATAGCAATACTATTGAATAAGTGTAACAACAATTATTCCTAAATAGTATTTATTACACTTAAGCTTAGGCTAGGATTCTTATAACATTGAAGTACTCAATTAACTCAAATGCAAATTGAATAGTTCAATGCAAGGCTAAGATTAAGTAGACATGAATAAATGGCTATAGGTAATGGATATGTATAGGTGATATTTGAAAACATGGCTTAAGGTTCCTAATGAGTAAATGGGATTGGGTTAAGTACTATGATGTTGATTTGATCAATACCATAGTAGCAAAGGTAGAAACTAAGAATGAAAGTATCACACTTTACTCAAATGACATATTTGTAATTTGAATAAGTGGGTACTATGCAAGATAGGTCTAAGTGAATATGATCTGGATCAAGATGTTGATTAGATAACATTGATGACTAGGTATGATCATAAGATTACTGAACAGAAATAGATTTATTATTTTAATGGAAATTACTCAAATCCTCATATTAGAATTTGAATAATAGTGAAGTGTCTCAATAAAATTAGGAAGTGATGCTACTAGATAGCTTGCAGCAAAACAAAGCTACTGCAATTGGATTCATCCCAAAATAAATTATAGAATTCAAATTATGATCAGATTAGTGATTTGGACAAATTTGAATGCAGAAAGTGTGTGCACATATCAAATTTGGATTTTCTTGATCCTATGATGTTCTACAAGTTGAGAGGATTCCAGAGACTATAAATTTGTAATTTTTGGAATAACAGAACTAAAGATATGAATTAAACAAGTTAACATAAGTGTTTTGATTCAGTTTGAAAATAGTTTCAAATTGAACCCATAAAATATGAATTATTATTGTACTACTGAATTCTAGACTTCCTAAGGATTCCAACGAGATATTATTTGCTATTTTTGGACTTATAAATCAAAAGATATGAATTTTGCAAGATTGAGTTGAAATCTGATTAGAATTTTCTATTTGAATCGGTTTAATTCGAAACAGGGCCACGTGGCGCTTTCTGATTGGAAGATACTGATTCGGTTGGATAGGCTTTGTGGGCCGTAGGATTTTAAGTGGACTAGGTGGTTGAGATCTATCTGTACCGATTCGGTTAAGTGATTCAATCTTGTGCGTCGATGTGAGATCCGACGGTTAACAGAGAAAGGAGGAGATGACTCACCAGCGGCTAGGGTTCCAGTGAGTCGCCGGCGTGGTGCAGCACTGGAATTGGTCGGCGATGACATTCTGGGGCTTCCCAGAGCTGGGGAAGAGGTGGACGGGGTGCAGCTGGTCACGGTGATCTCGTCTGCGTGAACGGAGGGGTCGAATGCGTCCAGCAGCGTCGAGGAGAAGCGACCGGAGCGGCTCCAGGCGACGTCGAGGTTCGGCCGAGGAGGATTGGCTCGGTTCTCTGTGAATTAGGGCAAGTGGAGGGCATCAGATGATGTGCCAGAGTAGGGAAAGGGGATTAGGCCATAAGAGGGAGCGCGGGATTACTTTACCTCACCAGAATCGACAAAGTTTGTCGTCGGGGACTCGGGACTCCGGTGGAAAAATTCTCCGGCCTGGCAGCGATTTTGCGAGAGGAAGAAGAGGGGAATCAGAGAGGAGGGGGAGGGCTATTTGTAGGCGTGGAGAGAGCTCAAAACGGGCAAGAAGTAATGCGTATTGAAGAGGAGAAATCAGTGCGGAGGCTCGGTCACCTGCGTGAAACTCGGACAGAGAAGGAAGACGCTGACCTGGCCTGACTGGTGGGGTCCACACGCTAGTGAGAGAGAGGCGAGGAGATGGTACCGGTTCGGGGTGCGTGGGAGTGGGCCGTGGGCTAGAAGTCCGGCTGGGCTGATTCGTTCCCCCGGGCCCGTTTTCAGATTTTTCTTTTCTTTTCTTTTCTTCTTTTCTTTTTTTGTTTTCTTTATTCTTTCATAACTTTTGCATTTTGGCTTCAATTTGATTCAAATCAGTTTCAGAAATTTTCTAAAAAATCAATGCAATGATTTAACACTGCAAGAAAACAAGGTTTCAAAATTGGAACAAGATTTTCAAAAGGTTTCATAAACTTAACAAAAGGGGTTTGCTTGCATAAAGCTAAATAGGGTTTGATAATAAATCCTTTGAAATAAGAGATAATACTTTATAAAATAATGTTTGAAATTTTCTTTCAAACTTAGTTCTTAAAATATAATCTTTACTAAATAAAACACATTTGTGATTCACTCCTTTGCAAGCAAGCTTGCATAGGTTTGAATAAAGGATGGAAAATAGTATTTTGATACTTGATCTTTCTCAAAGAAGTTCTTCAAGAAAATAATAGAAAGTTTAAAATATTTTTCTAATAAAGCTTTCAAATAGACTCAAAAGTTTTAAATCCTTGTGAATTTCCAATCATCTCAAGCAAAACAAAAGCAAAAAAATTCCCCCAAAATTTGATAAAATCTTGGAATGTTACATAATCCACCCACGGGGATATCGTCCGAACACCCCATGAGTATTAAGTTGCGAACAACAGATAATTGCATTAAGCAAAGTGCATAATGTAAACAAAGCATATGCCCTTGAGCATATGAATGTTGTTTTCTCCCTAGTAGCAACAACACATCTACAACCTTAGAGGTTTCTATCACTCCCCCAGGTTAAATAGAGGCATGCCACTATCGAGCATAAGTACCCCCTCTTGGAGTCACTAGCAACTACTCGGCCAAGATAGATACTAACAATGGAGAGCATGCAAGATCATAAACAACATAGAGATAACATAAGATATATTTCAGTATAGCAACTCAATCATAACACCAATATTCATCGGATCCCAACAAACCAAACATGTAGAATTACATAACGGTGATCTCAATCATGTAGGGCAGCTCATGAGATCTAAACATGAAGCACATGGTGGAGGAGACAACCATCTAGCTACTGCTATGGACCCGTAGTCCAAGGTAGACAACTCACTCATCGCTTCGGAGGCAAGCATAGCGATGAAGAAGACCTCCGGTGGTGATTCCCCTCTCCGGCAGGGTGCCGGGAAGAGCTTCTAGACCCTCCCGATCTTGGGTTGACGATGGCGGTGGATCGCGATGTGTTTCTAGAAAATTGATTGGGGACTTAGGTTTTTCTTGTCGGGGGGTCTTTATAGGCGAAGAGGCATCATCAGAGGTGGACCGAGGTGACCTCACACATAGGGGGTGCGGCTAGGGGCTGGGCCACACCGCCCTAGTGTGTGGGGCCCTCGTGGACCCCCTCTGACTCCTCTTTGGATCTCTGGAAGCTTTTAGGAAAAATAAGACTTTAGGAACTTGTTTCGTCCAATTCTGAGAATATTTCCTGTGTAGCTTTTCTGAAACACAAAAATAGCAGAAAACAGGGAACTGGCACTGTGGCGACTTGTTAATAGGTTAGTTCCGGAAAATGCATAAAAGTGCCACAAAGTGTAATGAAACATTAGGCAAATGGTGTAAAAACAAGCATGGAGCATCAAAAATTATGGATACGTTGGAGACATATCAATGCTAACTATCAAGCCACTAACCCAGGAAATAAGTAGGTGTCAAGAGGGTGTCATCTATGAGGATGATAACAATTTACTTGTGGATCCAAGTCACCAATAATTGCTATCTAGGAGTAATAGCAATATAAAACCATGCATTTCTATAAAAAAGTAGTAAATCATGCAATAAGTAACCATCTAATCTTGTTGCATATCTGATCCTTGGTTGGCATGTCCCTAGTCTTCTTCTTCTTGATACTCAAAGACTTCTCCCTCCTTGGTACACTCGGCGTCGTTCGAATGTAGCGCCGATAAACAATAACACACATAAGCATGCAAGCATACAAGGCTCACACACATCATAGTAGCATACAAATCATACCAAACAAGTATCAGAAACAAACAAAACATCATACTGAACATTTTTAGGCATTTCAATAACAATAACTATTTCTAAGAATAAAGCAAAGATTTACCTATTAACTAAACCCTAATTGAGTCCTAGATAACAAGCATGCAAAAAAATTGGTTAAGAACATGCTACCATCATACTGCTACTTGGTGATGGCGCCCAGAAAATTAGCTGATGGGGCCGAGTGGATTTGTAACAGTGAGTCCTTGTGCGTGGTGATGACCAGCCCGTTGGAAACCCCAAGAGGAAGGTATGATGAATATAGCGGCTAGCTTTCCCTTAGTTAAGAAACCAAGGTTTATCGATCAGGAGAGGAGAGACGGCGACGACTGAAGGTGTTATGGAACCTGCACACACACAGACAAATACTTTGCTCCCAACTTGCGATGAGGTTGTCAATCTCACCGGTTTGCTTGAAACAAAGGTTATGAGTGTATCGAGTAGAAAACAATAGTAATATGCGAGTAAAGTAAACAGTACGGGAAAGTAAACAGGTGATTGCAATATGATTAAAATAGGAACAGGGTCCACAGTTCACTAGTGGTGTCTCTCAATAGATAAAATAACATGCTGGGTAAACAAATTACAGTTGGGCAATTGATAGAATAAAGATAACGTGATATGTCAAGAAGATCACTATGAGATTTACTCTGGGCATTACAACAAAATACATAGACCGCCATCCAACTGCATCTATGACTAATAATCCACCCCCAGGGATATCAATCCGAACACCCCGAAAGTATTAAGTTGCGAACAACAGATAATTGCATTAAGCAAAGTGTGTAATGTAAACAAAGCATATGCCCTCGAGCATATGAATGTTGTTTTCTCCCTAGTAGCAATAGCACATCTACCACCTTAGAGGTTTCTGTCACTCCCCCAGGTGAAATAGAGGCATGAACCCACTATCGAGCATAAATACCCCCTCTTGGAGTCACTAGCAACTACTCGGCCAAGATAGCTACTAACAACGGAGAGCATGCAAGATCATAAACAACATAGAGATAACAAAAGATATAATTCAGTACAACAACTTAATCATAAACACCAATATTCATCGGATCCCAACAAACCAACATCATAGAATTACATAATGGTGATCTCAATCGTGTAGGGCAGCTCATGAGATCTAAACATGAAGCACATGGTGGAGAAGACAACCATCTAGCTACTGCTATGGACCCATAGTCCAAGGTAGACTACTCACTCATCGCTCCGGAGGCAAGCATGGCGATGAAGAAGACCTCCGGTGGCGATTCCCCTCTCCGGCAGGGTGCCGGGAAGAGCTTCTGGACCCTCCCGATCTTCGGGTCGACGGCGGCGGCGGATCGCGATGTGTTCTGGAAAACTGATCGGGGCCTTAGGTTTTTCTCGTCAGGGGGTACTTATAGGCGAAAGGGGGCTGTCAGAGGTGGAGCCACGAGGCCTCACACGTGGCTGGCGCGGCCAGGGGCCAGGCCGCGTCGCCCCTGTGTGTGGGGGCCACGTGGCCCCCCTCCGTCAGGTCTTCGGATGTTTGGGAGCTCCCCGGTGAAATATGACTTCAGGAACTTGTTTCGTCCAATTCTGAGAATATTTCCTGTGTATCACTTCTGAAACACAAAAACAGCAGAAAATAGGAAACTGGCACTGTGGCACTTGTTAATAGGTTAGTTCCTGAAAATGGATAAAAATGCCACTAAGTGTAACGAAACAATATGCAAATGGTGTAAAAACAAGCATGGAGCATCAAAAATTATAGATATGTTTGAGACGTATCAAGCATCCCAAGCTTAACTCCTGCTCGTCCTCGAGTAGGTAAGTGATAACAAAAGAATAATTTTTGAGGTGACATGCACCTACACAATCTTGATCATATATGTAAGCATTGATGAGCTGGGATCAATAGAACTTAAACATGGGCATGAAAGATATAATCATGACAATAAGAAACTTAGCAACCATGTTATAAACATGCAAATGAACACAAACAAAAGATCATGATAATGAAACAATGAAAGTCAAACGTGTGTTCAAATCATAAGGAAAAACATACAAAAGGTTTTCAGCTTGTCCTTCAAAGAGAGCAAAACATAAAAGCATAGGACACCTCAAAGTTTAAGAGGGCGACTAGATACAAATAATTTAAGAACAAGTGAAACCAATCATCATGAGTCAATCAATGAACTTTGGGACAATGCATATCACACTAAGAATGACAACTAAGCTCTCTTAATGGTGCATAAAGAAAGAAGGTGGTGACTCAACATAAAAGTAAAAGAAAGGCCCTTCGCAGAGGGAAGCAGTGATTGCAAGTTTTATAACCTTCAAAAATTATGGTACTTACCGGCTTTGAGCTCTCATTGCCCCCATCATAAGCATCTTGAATGGTTAAAGTTAATGCGAGAACAGTTATGATGCATATGCTTGACAAATCATAAGTTGAAAACCTCGTGTCCCGTGAATACAAGTACCCAAACCATGCTAATTTACTTAGAGTCCCAAGCAAGGCTCTTGTCATTGTAAGTATATGCATATCATTGAGAACCGCCAATGGGGTACCTCCGTGCCCGATGACATGGAACAAGCCCACACCAAAATGACAGGACAAGCAGACAATGAACACCTCGACATCTCTTTTATTTGCTATATTGTTTAGCTTTTTATTGTGAGATGCGTCATCGAATGTTCACCATGGGTATGCTGCAAATTTCCACCATGAATTATGCATGGCTTAGATTGGCGGCCCGGCGTTTCCCTAACACATATAAAAACTCCATGATCCCTACAAGATTCCCAATTCATTTCACACAGCGGGCATCCATAAACAAAAGATCACGATATCAACTCAAAAGGAAGTGCAATGTTGAAAGCTTGCCCCATGACAGCATGGCTGGGCTAGAATCCAACTTACAACTTGTAAGCATAACAACTCAACATAAAAGACCACAATGTCAAAATTTTAAAACAGGAAAAAGTAAAGTGTGCCTTCCGGTTCGTGAGAGCTTTACTGACCGAATTTCGCATAACACTGGTAAGAGTTTAATTTGAAGAGAATATAAAAGCAAGTCAAATTTACTTGGAATAGCAAATTGCTAGTAGGTATGTATGGTGGACACTTCGGAAAACTTTGGCTTTTAGGAGTTGGATGCACGAGTAGAGCTCATACTCAGTACAAGGCGAGGGCTAGCAAAAGACTGGGAGCGACCGACTAAGAGAGCAATAATGGCCATAATCATGCAAAGCGACAAAGCGGCATTAAAAGAAGCATAAGATGGCATCAAAAGTCAAAAACTAAATGATCATGAAGGCTAATGGCAACTTTGTAAGAGTCTAACATGTGTGAGCATGCGCTAAGTCAACCCAAATAAAGCATCAAGGAGAAAACCAAAATAATGCTTCCATACAATAAAAACAACGCATAATTTTTTCAAAGGCTCATTAAGCAATCTCAGTTATTTGAGACAAGTCATGCTACAGCAAAACCACTAAGCATACTATCAAAATGACATCAAGCATGACATGAAAAAGCCTAAGCCGCAGTCTACACAAGCTCCTTCTTGTACCACTATTTTGCACAAAGCTTTTTCTCTTTTCCAACACCATTTGAAATTTTTATAAACACCTCTTTTGATGAAAACCAATAAAGATCAGAGGCAAAAATACACCTTGATGGAAAGATATGACAAGATCTGAACGCATATCAAGGCGAAATCGAAAACCAAAAGCAGTAGCAGAAAAAGTAGAACCCTCGATTTTGAATAAGAGTGAAAACTAGAGCATTCTTTGCAAATGAAAACGAGTACATCTCCTCCAAAGGAAATTTGTTGGGGTCCAACCATTTATTGCCGCAAACAAACAAACTAAACAAACTAAGAAAACTAAAACAACTGACGCTCCAAGAAAAACACATAGTGCATGAAGCAATAAAAATATAGTGTTTTGAAAGGTGACCTGATTTTTGCCGATGAAGAAGGGGTGCCTCGGGGGCATCCCCAAGCTTTGACGCTTGTACTTCTTGGATATTTCTTGGGTTGATGCATGGGCATCCCCAAGCTTCAGCTTTTGTCCGTTCTTCAACTCATCTCATCATTCTCCAATCCCTACACTTGAAAACTTCCTTCATACAAAACTAAACACAATTCTATTAGCAACATTAGTGTAAGCATAAAATATATTCAACCTCTTTTAGCTTCAGGTTTAAACTCAAAACCACCACATATAAAGTATATACTACTGTAGCAACTTCCCAAAAAGTTCCATGATAAAAAAGAACTCAAAAGAAAGCGATAAAGTGGCAAAAACAAATATTGGCAGAAATCTGTCAAAACAGAACAGCCGACAAAGGACGAATTTTTGAGGGATTTTCTGTTGCTCAAATCAAAAAGTTTCAACTAAGAAAAGTTTGGATATAACCTGGGGCATATGCACAAGAAATCGCAGGTCCAAAAGATAAACAGTGAATTTATATGAATTTTTACGGCGCAGCACCGAAAACAGTTTCAGGACAGCAATATCCCCAAATCTTTACCTTGCTCAAATTAGAGGCTTCTCTTGGCACAAAAACAAAATAAACAAGATAAGGAGCAGTCATTACAGTAGTAATGACTTCCAAGACTCAAATAAAAGAAAAATTACTGAAAAGAAAACATTGGGTTATCTCCCAAGAGTGCTTTTCTTTAACGCCTTTGAGCTAGGCACAGAAAATTGCGAATCAAGTAATATCAATAGATGAAGTGCTAGTTACCTCAGTAGGCTCTTTGAAGGTTCCCGAGGATGATTCAACCTGCAAGTCACCCTTAGTGGAACTAAGAGTCTTACCAATCTTAAGAACATGTTGAGATTTAAGTGCAGAAACCTTGGGAACATACATAAATTTTTGCTCTTTTCCAACAAACACTTTCTCCTTCTTAAATTTAAGAGAAGAGAAGATTAAACTAAGAGTTTCCATAGACTCCTCTAGTTTACCAATCCTTAGGTTTTGATTGTCATGAGTAGTGCTAGCCTCTAAAATGGTAATTCTCTTACCAATGTTTTCTATTAATTCACTAATGCGGCTAGCATTTTCTAGGATACTTGGCAAACTTTTTTCTAAGGAGCTGAGCCTTTCTACCACCTCTTCCAAGGTGGTCTCAGTTTTAGCAACATGAATAGATGGTACTCCCACTAAACTTTCAATTATAGTGCATGCTTCTCCTGCGGGAGTACCCAGAAAATTACCGCCTGTAAGAGTATCAAGAACATACCTATTCCAACTGGATATACCAACATAAAAATTTCTAAGGAGGATCGTGGTAGAGTGCTTTTTGGTACACCTATGATGAGCATTGTTAATACGGTACCAAGCATCTTTTAGACTTTCTCCCCCTTGTTGCTTAAAACTACGAACTTCTACTTCAGGATTACTCATTTTAACAAAACTAAAAACAGATAAGTAAAAAGAACTACCAAGGATTCTAATTTTTTTTTTTGGGTTTTTGATAAAAAGCAATGCAGGTAAAATAAATAAAGTAAAGCAAAAAAATAACAAAGTAAAGAATGTGTGTGCGAAAACTCCCCTCGCAGAAGTCTTCTTTCCTCCCCGGCAACGGCGCCAGAAAATTAGCTGCTACTTGGTGATGGCGCCCAGAAAATTAGCTGATGGGGCCGAGTGGATTTGTAACAGTGAGTCCTTGTGCGTGGTGATGACCAGCCCGTTGGGAACCCCAAGAGGAAGGTATGATGAATATAGCGGCTAGCTTTCCCTCAGTTAAGAAACCAAGGTTTATTGATCAGGAGAGGAGAGACGGCGACGACTGAAGGTGTTATGGAACCTGCACACACACAGACAAATACTTTGCTCCCAACTTGCGATGAGGTTGTCAATCTCACCGGTTTGCTTGAAACAAAGGTTATGAGTGTATCGAGTAGAAAACAATAGTAATATGCGAGTAAAGTAAACAGTACGGGAAAGTAAACAGGTGATTGCAATATGATTAAAATAGGACCAGGGTCCACAGTTCACTAGTGGTGTCTCTCCATAGATAAAATAACATGCTGGGTAAACAAATTACAGTTGGGCAATTGATAGAATAAAGATAACGTGATATGTCAAGAAGATCACTATGAGATTTACTCTGGGCATTACAACAAAATACATAGACCGCCATCCAACTGCATCTATGACTAATAATCCACCCCCAGGGATATCAATCCGAACACCCCGAAAGTATTAAGTTGCGAACAACAGATAATTGCATTAAGCAAAGTGTGTAATGTAAACAAAGCATATGCCCTCGAGCATATGAATGTTGTTTTCTCCCTAGTAGCAACAGCACATCTACCACCTTAGAGGTTTCTGTCACTCCCCCAGGTGAAATAGAGGCATGAACCCACTATCGACCATAAATACCCCCTCTTGGAGTCACTAGCAACTACTCGGCCAAGATAGCTACTAACAACGGAGAGCATGCAAGATCATAAACAACATAGAGATAACAAAAGATATAATTCAGTACAGCAACTTAATCATAAACACCAATATTCAACGGATCCCAACAAACCAACATCATAGAATTACATAATGGTGATCTCAATCATGTAGGGCAGCTCATGAGATCTAAACATGAAGCACATGGTGGAGAAGACAACCATCTAGCTACTGCTATGGACCCATAGTCCAAGGTAGACTACTCACTCATCGCTCCGGAGGCAAGCATGGCGATGAAGAAGACCTCCGGTGGCGATTCCCCTCTCCGGCAGGGTGCCGGGAAGAGCTTCTGGACCCTCCCGATCTTCGGGTCGACGGCGGCGGCGGATCGCGATGTGTTCTGGAAAACTGATCGGGGCCTTAGGTTTTTCTCGTCAGGGGGTACTTATAGGTGAAAGGGGGCTGTCAGAGGTGGAGCCATGCGGCCTCACACGGGGCTGGCGCGACCAGGGGCCAGGCCGCGCCGCCCCTGTGTGTGGGGGCCACGTGGCCCCCCTCCGTCAGGTCTTCGGATGTTTGGGAGCTCCCCGGTGAAATATGACTTCAGGAACTTGTTTCGTCCAATTCCGAGAATATTTCCTGTGTATCACTTCTGAAACACAAAAACAACAGAAAATAGGAAACTGGCACTGTGGCACTTGTTAATAGGTTAGTTCCTGAAAATGCATAAAAATGCCACTAAGTGTAACGAAACAATATGCAAATGGTGTAAAAACAAGCATGGAGCATCAAAAATTATAGATACGTTTGAGACGTATCACATACCAATAGAAAGGTATCATTTTTATGAATCCAACAAAGGTGGATTCACTCAAACAGGGTTTGTGGTTATTTTTCTAGTGCTAACGATGGCTGAAAAATCAAAATAATTCCCAGATATTCTATGTTTTCTTGAAAATCTACCATTTGAGGTTTTGCAAGTGGTTGTAGTACATGATCCATGAAAATTGTACTCATGCCAAAATCACTCACATAACAAGATCTATAAAATAAACAAGATAAACAAGGTCCCATAGCATTTGAATTGCTATTCTGAGTTCAAACATCACAGAGAGCTAATTTTGGTGCCACATACAAGCCAATACTGAATACTAACTCTGAAAATTTGATTCATCTCATTTGAATTTATAGAACTTCAAATTTGTAAATTTAACGGCAAAGCTGCTAGATCTACCAATTTAATTACTAGTCAAAGGGGTTCAATTGACATGCATGCAGTACCACTAGATAGATATTAATCCAAGAATCTAAGAAGTCCATGAAATTTGAATCAGTCGATTTAAATGATCAGAGAATATTCTACGAAATTTACTAGTTCACAGATCTAGCTATTTGATTTACTTTTAACCACAAAAAATTTGTGGGCTGAATCTAACGGAGCTGGGCCAAACTGGGGAAGGCCGGCCCAACTTCCTTCCCGCAGCGCGGCGAAAAAAGTGCCTGACGGGTGGGGCCCATCAGTCAGGAGCTATGGTCAAAGCTAGGATGCATGCACCCGTCGGATCAAGATCTGGTGGACCAGAGTGTCTCCTTTCGGTCAACGACCTTGTTCTCTCGATGGGGACCTAAACTGGGTGGCGCTCGCGCTATAGACGATAATGGAGATCAGAGAGCTCACCATGAGGCTTGGGGACAATGAGGAAGGTGCGATGTATGGTGCAGCGACGCTGGGGGGCTCTGCATGGTCGTCCCCCAACTCTCGGGCGGCTTCCTCACTGGTGGAAAAAAGGCCATTAATCCAGGTCCATAAGGGCCATTAGTCCCGGTTGCCCAACCGAGACTAGCAAAGCGGGACTAAAGGCCCCCATCCTTTAGTCCAGGTTGCTTATGAACCGGGACTAATAGGCATGCACGTGGGCACGGCTGAGCGCGCCGGCTCAGGGACCTTTGGTCCCGGTTCATAACAAGAACCGGGACTAAAGTGTTTTGCTTTTTTCCATTTCAGTTTTAGATTATTGGTTTAGGGTTTATGGTTAATTAGGGTTCACTTTAATTTCAAGCGAGTTTCCGTACCCATATTCTACGACTAGTACATACACATTACACATTGATGCATATATAATATTATATGATGTCTTGCAACTATATGTACTACAATTTCAAACAAGTCTCCGTACAACTATTTTTCAAACAAAAGTTACAAACAAGCTAAGTTTCTATAGAACTATATAATTATATGGAGATCACTAAATTACATGTAGCGTTCCTCATCCTCCACATAGTGTACTCCTTTCTCATGGATGACCTCCCTAAGCAGGAATCCTGCCAGCTCCTCTTGAATTGCTTTTATGCGTTGGGTTGGTAGGAGCTTCTCCCGCATCACTAACAACTTTAAGAAGATCGATGTGGATATATATAAGTTGGATGAAACTCAACACAATTGATGATGTTAAAAGAAAACTGTGAATATTGTTTACGTACATCAAAGTCTGAGGAACATGCTCTCCGCTCACTGATGTACCACCGGATGTACTCGCAGATGTAGAATCCATAGAGATTGGTCCCCGGTGGCTGCTGCAAACCCTTTATCTTTCTAAAAGTTAGCTGTTCTTTGAATTGACCTACTATCCTCCTTCTGAAACATGTCCAAACCCTGTAGGGCAAAGAAAATGAACAAATAAGTTATAAATACTTGATATCAGGAAATTAATGTAAGGGGCCATGATATAGTGTGGTAATATTGAAATTACTTCTGCAGCATTGCTTTCATGTCGTCATACAGGGCTTCGGGCTTATCCAATGAGTCCATGATTTCAACTCTTGATTTGTCAAGTTGACTCTTTAGCAGAATCCAGTGAAAACTGCAAACACACATGCATAACTCATCAAT
The DNA here is from genome assembly GCA_007115705.1 of Dactylis glomerata. Classification (NCBI taxonomy): domain Eukaryota; kingdom Viridiplantae; phylum Streptophyta; class Magnoliopsida; order Poales; family Poaceae; genus Dactylis; species Dactylis glomerata. The sequence goes on from QXEO01000492.1 coordinate 2,425,655, forward strand.
TACAATTAACATCGATAAGCAAAAAAGAAATTCCCTTGAAACACTCACTTGAAGTTGTAAGGAAATAGAATTTCCCTTTTAGTACTTTGCTCGGTAAAAAATGTGAACAGGTCATGCTCCAGTCTTTGGGGTGCTTTTGTACATCTTTTCATTAACGATATATGGGTCAACGAACCCAACATCAAAGATTCCCTTTTGGTTGCATTCGAGCATCACCTGCATAATAGCGTATAAAAAGAATACAGTTAATTAAGATAATATATTATAGGCAATGAACGAGCTGAGCTAGAGACTTGAATATAAATCACTTACAGACAATAGGAAGCCATGATAGATTTGTCAAGGTCATGCTGATTAAATAACTGAAACAATTTGTCCAATTGAATATGTATCAGGTATATTTTGAAGTGATGCTCCTCCCTATCGTCCACCGTGATATAATGTTCGAAGTCCTTTTTTTCTATGTGCTCCTTGTACCAGCCGAGTAGATTTCGCATATTTGTTGACAGACCGCCTTCCTCCTTAGGATTGATCAGAGGCCCCCCTAGGACATATCTCTCTACTATCTGGCCCACTAGCGCTTCTTCAAGGCCTAACATAGCCAAAAGAGGGATACCCATTCCGGCCGTTGTCTCTTTGGCCTTCATTACAGTCATCCCTAATGCTGCCGCAACAGCTATTACTCTTGGGTCCAATAACTCATGGTCCTTATCCATTTCGGCTATGAAGGCCGTATGGATATCGGGGGAAGGGGGCGATTATGAACGGGGGGACCGATTGATTCTTCTGTTCTCTGAGCTAGGGAATTTGTTTCCCGCTTTTTGCACTTCCTTTTGCCTTCTTGCCCAAGTCACTTTGCCTTTCAATTTTGCGTTTATAGTCTGATGTCAGACTCAACTTATATTGTGCCAGTTGAGTAAGCATACCCATAGCCCACTTCTTGTCTTTCTCGCCGTATGTCGGCTTGGGCTCAGGCACTTTTAGTGCTAAAAAGGCCTTCACTTCGGCGTCTGATATCACTTTATTTTCCTCGTAAGACCTTTAACCTACTCTCTGGGGAAGAGGCTTTAGCGATGGCCCTGGTATCTTCTTGGTCTCATGTACTACCTTATCAGTAGTACTAACCGTAGCGGCCCTGCTCCGCTTTTGCCCCGTCTGAGTAGTATTGGGGGGTGGCTTCGCCTGACGCACTGGAGGTGCACTGGAGGATGACGTGGGCTGACGTGCGGGAGGTGCACTGGGGCAACGTTGGCTGACGCGGCACCCGAGGTGCACTGGGGGGCGGCATTGGCTGATGCGGCGCCCGAGGTGGACTCGGGGGCGGTGTCGGCTGATGCGGAGCCTGTGGACTGGGGGCGGTGTAGGTGGACGACGTTCACCGGGGGAGGGTGGACTTGGATTCCTCAGAGTCGGTGGCCTTGGCGCTGAGCCTGGAAACATGATGTATTTCTTTTGCCATAAAACGATTTGGCGCTTGACATCTCCAAGTCTCACATCCCCTTCAGGGGTAGCGAAATCAAGCTCTAGGTCCTCGAACCCCGGGACTATGTCATCCACCGAGACACGAGCATAGCCAGCCCGTATTGGGTTCCCATGGTGGAGTGCTTCAGTTAGACAAGGTAAAGTGTCACTGCTTGCCACCTTGAAGGTCATGTTCTTCATTGGCTAATGTAGCTCACAATTTGTCATCTTCCTAACATCATCCACGGGGTAGCGAGGCCCCGATGCATTATCGATCATCTGTGCATCATGCTCATCAACTGGGACCTTGTGGAAGCCACAGTGCTTCTCCGCTGACTATTAAGATCCAATGTTGGATCTTCCTGCAGCCGAGATGAGCCTCCTTGGCTAAGTTGATGCATCATCCTCTTCATGTCGGCTAATTCACATTCTACCTTGCCGATCCAATCTGTCTCCTGATCCTTCTTTCTCTTACGGCTTTTGTAACCGTACAGATCTTCATGCTGGGAAAACCCTTCCTTCCACGGAACACCGGCGCCTTTGCCTCATGTTTGTCCTGTGTGTTCAGGATTCCCGAGGGCGTGTGTCAGCTCATCGTTCTCTCGGTCAACCCGGATCAATCCTGCTTGAGCATCCTCCATTGCCTTAACAAATTTTGCTGTGGGAGTAAAAGTCTGTTTTTGATTAACACACTCCCCTATTGCTGGGTGATGCGGGTAGATGACCACCCAGTTGGGAACCCCAAGAGGAAGGTATGATGAGCACAACAGCAAGTCTTCCCTCAGTATGAAACCAAGGTTTATCGAACCAGTAGGAGAAAGAACCAACTTCCAAAGGTTGATGCTCGCTAGCTTCATGACAGCTCCGGACAATTTATATATGGCGCCTCGTCCAGGGCGTAGCTTTGCAATAGCAGCAACGTGGAACCTGCACACAATACAACCAAGTACTTTGTCTCAACTTACAATGAAGTTGTCAATCTCACCGGTTTGCTGTAAACAAAGGATTAAGCATATCGAGTGGTAAAATGTAATAGTTTGCAAGAATGTAAATAAAGCAAGTAAATAGTAAATGTTTATAGCAATGTAAAAGAATGGACCGGGGTCCATAGTTCACTAGTGGTGTCTCTCCATAAAGTAAATAACATGCTGGGTAAACAAATTACAGTTGGGAAATTGATAGAATAAAGCTAGCATACATATGTCACGGGGATCACTCTGAGATTTACTTTGGGCATTACAACAAGATACATAGACCGTAATCCAACTGCATCTATGACTAATAATCCACTCTCGTGGTGTCGTCCGAGTACCCATTGAGTATTAAGTTGCGAACAACAGATAACTGCATTAAGCAAAGTGTGTAATGTAAACAATATGAATGTCCTTGAACACAAGATTGTTGTTTTGTCCCTAGTAGCAACAGCACATCTACAACCTTAGATGTTTCTGTCACTCCCCCAGATTACTAGAGGCATGAACCCACTATCGAGCATAAATACTCCATCTTGGAGTCACTTGCATCTACTCAACCAAGATAGCTACTTGCAAGAGAGAGCATGCAAGATCATTAACAACATAGAGATAACATAAAGATAACATTTCAGCAAATCAACTTGACATAGTATCAATATTCATTGGATCCCAACAAACACAACATGCAGAATTACATAACGATGATCTTGCTCATGATAGGCAGCTCACAAGATCTAAACATGAAGCACATGGAGGAGATGACAACCATCTAGCTACTGCTATGGACCTGTAGTCCAAGGTATACTCACACATCACTCTAGAGGCAGACATGGTGATGAAGAAGGCCTCCGATGGTGATTCCCCTCTTCGGCAGGGTGATGGGAAGAGCTTCTGGACCCTCCCGATCTCGGATCGACGACGGCGGTGGCTCACGATATGTTTTGGAAAAGTGATCGCCCCCTAGGGTTTTCTCATCAAGGAGAATATATAGGCGGAGGGGCGGCATCAGGAAGTGGACCAGGGGGACTCACCCCCTCGTGGCGCGGGCAGGGCCAGGCCCGCGCTGCCCTAGGGTGTGGCCAGGTCCTGGCCCTCCTCCGTCTCTGCTTTGGACTCTGACTCGTGTTCTAGAAAAATAGGAGGTTCGGCTTTTGTTTCATCCAATTCTAAGAATATATCCTGTGTAGCTTTTCTGAAACACAAATACAGCAGAAAACTGGGAACTGGCACTGTGGCATCTCATTAATATGTTAGTTCTAGAAAATGCATAAAAACGCCACGAAGTGTAACAAAACACAAAGCAAATGGTGTATAAACAAGCATGGAGCATCAACAATTATAGATACGTTTGAGACGTATCACCGGGTCTAATGATCCTCCATGCCTGTACCACCAGTGCTTGGCCCTTTCGGGCCATCCCTCTGTACCTAGAGTGATTCCTTTATTCCTCAGTTCATTCTCCATAGCTTCCCACTTAGGCACTACACTCTTGTAGCCGCCTGGCCCCAAACTATGGTGATGTTCCTTCTTATCAGCATTTGCCTTATTTTTCATTGACATTTCCTTTGCTCTTTTATAAGCCTTGAATGCCACAAATTCAGGCCACTGTTGTCTCAACTTCTCATACGCTCCTTCGAATACTGGAGTTTTCTGTTTTGCGATATACTTCGTGTATAACACTTTCTTAAAGCTCCGGAATGCTTCAACCATCTTCTTGAGAGTGTACTATTTGACTCTCCTTCTCCTTTCACGTCCACCCGGAATTTCATTACCATCATCATCCTTCTTGGAGTACTCCGGAGGCAGAATGAAATTTGCCATGAGCTTCCTCCAAAGGTCTTTCTTGGCTCTTTTGTCCACAAAACTAGCTCCAAGAAATGAACTCACATTGCATATAAATCACATATACTCCCACATTACTCTATAACATTACTCCACAAATCCCTTTATTTTCTTGAGCATAAAAAGAACTATGTGCATGAAAAATTAATCTAGAAAATGCCTCATACTTACAAGTTATTATTGCAAAAAATTCTACTCAAAAGTTATTATTGTAAATCACATAAGCCCACAATTACTACCACATTACTCTCTAACATTACTCCAAAAATCTCTCTATTTTCTTGAGCATAAAAAGAGCTATGTGCATGAAAAAAGAATCTAGAAAATACCTCATACTTACAAGTTATTATTGCAAAAAGTTCTACTCAAAAGTGATTATTATAAATCACATAAGCTCACAATTACTACCACATTACTCTCTAACATTACTCCACAAATCCCTCTATTTTCTTGAGCATAAAAAGAGCTGTGTGCATAAAAAATGAATCTACAAAATGCCTCATACTTACAAGTTATTGTTGGAAAAATTCTACTCAAAAGTTATTATTGTAAATCACATAAGCTCATAATTACTCCCACATTACTCTCTAACATTACTCCACAAATCCCTCTATTTTCTTGAGCATAAAAAGAGCTATGTGCATGAAAAATTTCTACACCATACTCATTTTGGTCAACACATAAGTATAGCACCTCTTCACATATGCAAACTAAGGAATTAATTTAAGCTCAAATCAAATAAACTCCCATAATTACTCCCAAATTGAAGCCACAAATCTCACCACATCTAGAGCATTATATAAGGTAAACTAGCAATTAAAGATGAGAGAGTGAAGTTCCTAACCTTTTGAACCACTTGGATAGATGAAATAACTCAAAGCTTGGACAATTTTTATAAAAAAATTGGGCATGACCTCCCCACTCAAGAAAAGCTGCCGGCCACCATTACTGTACTTGCAGAGGCTCGAGGGAAGAGAAGCCATTTTGTAGGCGAAGGCCTTTAGTCCCGGGCCATGTTAGAGCTCGAGATTAAAAGGCAACCTTTAGTCCCGGTCGTTAACACGGGCCGGGACTAAAGGTCGTCGTGCATGGGGCTCCCGCCCGCCACCCCTTTAGTCCCGGTCCATGTTAACGACCGGGACTAAAGATCCATTACAACCTGGGACTAGGTGTGGGCCATACCCTAGTGGCACAAACCGGGACTAATGCCCCCCTTTAGTCTTGGCCCAAACTGTTTAGGGACTAAAGGGTGCGGATGGAGCCCCTTTTTCCACTAGTGCCTGGTTGTTGACGAGGACAATGCGAGCTCCATGGCAAGGACACGAACGGAACCTTGATGGCGACCTTTCGGTGATCCCCTAGAAAGGATGAAGTCGGTGTTAGGTCGAGGGAGGAGTGCAGAGACGGGCATAATGTAGAGAAGAGGGAAGAGAAACGGAGAGGGGCGGGCACGGCCTTCTCCATGCTCGACATGGATGGAACCAAGATAGGTTCCAACTCATTCTCCTCGATAGAGGAAGAACTCCAGAGCCCGAGCTGCTCGAGAAGTCTTTGAGGGTTAGGGCATCTCCAGCGGGGCTATCCATTCGATCACTCATGGTTTGAACGTGTCCGCACAGACAAAAATATGGGTAAAACTGCTCCTAATGGAGCTACCCAAACGGACAAATGATCCGCTCTCGACCTATTTGTGTCCCGGATTTGCTCCACATTTGGGTTGGGCCGGACACATCTGGACACATCGCACGTCTGGGCGGATGCACCGCTCCCCCACCTGGCCCACCTGTAAGTCATTCTAAGCACCACTCTCTCTCTCCTCCATCCCTCTCCCACCACACACAAGCCAGTAACCAAGCTTCGGTCGTCGCCCCACCCAAGCTCTGCCGCCTCCTAGCAAGTCCCAGCCACTGCCGCTCAAGCCCCAACCGTCACTGCTCTCGCTCCTCCCTTTCTCTCTCTTGGAGCCACAACCTCGCGCCTCTCATGGAGCAGGAACCGAAGCTTCTGCATCGCCACTGTAGCTCAAACAGGCCTAGCACTGCGACGCCGGGGAGCGGCATGGCGGTCAACGCCTCGCGGAGCTCCTCGAGGAAGGCGGGGAGGAGGCCTGTGATACGCAGGGCCTCGTCGGCCACTCGCCAGAGCACGGGGAAGAAGGCGGCATCACGTCCAGCAACATCGGTCATGAGGGCGAGGAGCGATGCCAGAAGCTTTCCTGGGGAGATTGCCTCGCACGGGCACACCGCCGGCAGCGTCGGCCCGGCGGCGCCCTACGCTCGTGCAGCGGCATCTTGCGATTGGGCAATGTCGATTGGATTTGGAGGGACGTGGAGGGGTGAAGTAGCACCAGCCAACAAGAAGAAGGGGAAGGGCGGCACGGTCGGACTGAGGAGAAGGGGAAGGGCAGCGCGGCCGGCCGCCGGTCGTCGGAGAGAAGGGAAGGGGAGGGGAGGGGTGACTCGGGATGGACAGGGGAGAGTGACGGGAGGAGGGATATATTTTTTTCATGTCTATTTTTTTTTAGATGTCACCGCTGGGTACACCCCCTGATCCAAACGGATGTCCGATATTTTTGTGTGCGCGGGCTGACCCAAACGGACAGATTTGGACACATAAATGGGTCGGCCCGGTGAAGATGCCCTTAGGAGAGGGAATGATGCTACAAAAGGGATAAGGGAGAGCTCCAGTTCGATTTTTAAACAAAGGGTGCCGGTGTATGGTGGACTGAGTGGATCGGGTGACGCACGGGTCTACGGCCAAGCCATTGGCTAGCAAAGCGGCGCAGCTGTGCTTCTCGCACGCGGGGAGGGATTTTGGAGGCTAGCTGCTGGCGGGTGTGCGAGTACAGCGCATCGCGCTGTCGCGCACGCTGAGCGCTCGATGAAATGCTGCGGGAGTGCGAGGTTCGTGCCGTGCTAGGGAGTGGAAGGAACTGTGCATGGGAAGGTACAACATGACAAGGGTCTACTTCCGTGTTCGTGTGCATGGTCGAAAATGACCAACGAAGGGGGTAGGGGACAGAGTGTGATGCGCGTCCAGGCAAGGTGGCCACCACGGGTTGGGGGTCGACTGGGTGTGTTACAGGGAGGGGGAGGTGGAGGGATTATGTCTAGGAGGTGTGCATGACTGCAAGGCACCACCTCCAGCCACTGGTTGGGTTCCATAGATAGAGGGGAGAGAGGGGCGTGTCTCCTTGTCTTGGTCCTCGGGAAAAAATGAGGGAGAGAGGGAGCCTAGGGCCAGTAGAACGACTGGATGTGCGACTATAGCGTGCAGGTAGGCCATAGGGAATGGCTTCTCATTGGCTGAGTTGGATATGAGAGAGAGAGGGCAAGATTTTTTTTTGAATGTTAGCAGGAGATCTGCTAAATTCATTGATTAGAAAGGAGAGTCATATAAGAGAACCAAAAACAAAAAAAGAAAAACCCGGTGAGACATGCCTCATCTAGGAACAAATGGGAATGAAGCTCCTGCACTCCTCCAAAGAGTGGCTTCATCACAAATTCTACGCACTAGGCCTACGACACATAGTTCCTCTTTTTGGAAAATTCGCCTATTACGCTCTCGCCAAATCTCCCAGCATCCTAACATGGTTAGGGAATGGACGCCTTTCCGATGAGTCTTTGAGGCCCTGCCAACACATAGTTGCAACCAATCTCGCACGGAGCCGACCTCATTCCAACTTGCCGGATCAAGTGATGGCAATTGGAATAGTTGAGCTAGCTTCTCCCAAATCTACCTTGACCATGTACATTCAACAATGAGGTGCAAAGGTGTCTCAAGGTTTCGGAAGCACAATTGACAAAAATATTCATTCTCCCATCCCCTATGCTGCAGGGAGTCAGCCATTAAAATTCTATTTAAGTTTGTTGTCCAAAGGAAGAAACGACATTTGCCTGGGCCCATCCCTTCCAAATCAATGGGGCAATGTCCGAAGCAATGGAACCCTCAAACTATAACAGGTAGGATGAGCTTGCCGTGTATTCTCCTGAAGCCTCGAATCGCCATTTGATCTTGTCCTGTACCCCATCTACCAGTCGCTCCTCATCACGAAGAGCTGCAAGCTGAGTCAATTCCTCTAGCATCTCAGGTTGCAATCCCCGACTCAAATCGAGTATCCACTTGTGATTGCAGAGTGCCTCTTTCACTTCCCCTTTTTTTAGAGGAAATTCTAAACAGAGTTGGCGCAAGCTTGCGAGGCGCACGCCCTTGAAGCCACCTATCATTCCAGAAGTCTGCCACTGCCCCATTTCCTATAGTGATTTTAGTGGCAGCAGCAAAAAGTTGCTGGTCTGTCTCGTCGCACAGAAGCGGGGTGCCAACCCAAGGCCGCTCCGGATGCCACCATGCAGTCCATAACCAACATAGGCAAAGGGATCTACCAAATTTGTGCAAGTCATGTACTCCCAGCCCACCCAGGTTCTTAGGACGGCAGACAGCATCCCATCGCACCCTACAGTGACCTCCCTTGCATGTGCCTTCCCCTCTCCAAAACCAAGCACGGCAGCGTGATATCTACGCATACTTCTATTCTTGTAGACAATGTTGGGCCTCCAAGTGCAGAAGTTTGTAGAACAACAACAAGTTTCCCTTAAGTGGATCACCCAAGGTTTATCGAACTCAGGGAGGAAGAGGTCAAAGTTATCCCTCTCAAGGAACCCTGTAATTACGATACAGAAAGTCTCTTGTGTCCCCAACATACCCAATACACTTGTCAGATGTATAGGTGCACTAGTTAGGCAAATAGATAGTAAAATACAAATGGTATGGATGATTATAAGTAGTAAATAGAATCTCAAATAAAAATGGTAGCAAGCAAACATGTAACAAAACTGAATGTAAACGGTGTTCTAATGCTTAGAAATAAGGCCTAGGGATCATAATTTCACTAGTGGACACTCTCAACAAATATAACATAATTGAACCAATAGATACTAACTTCGCTATGCCACTCTAAATAATTCTCCAATGGATAACGAACACTAATCATGCGTAGGGCTATGAAGCACTCCTCAAAGTTTGCATTTCTCCAAACTAGATTGTCCCACACTATCACCATGAACGCACTAGATGGTTCCATCAAACACCAACAATCATAGAGACACTAGCCAAAAAGACACACACAATGCGCACACCGTCACCTTCACATCATGATACAAGGTGTCTCCGGAGATTACAATAATAAAACATGGGAGTAGCATAATATCTGAAGTATAGCATCTACCAATTCAACTAGATACAAAGCTCATGATCTCTACTAATAATATTTCAATAGGACTGATCCATGTCCGTAAAATACGCTTTTGTCCAACAAAAATACGCTTTCCACCCACCACGTCCCGAAACGTTTTCTTTTAGTAGCGTGGCGGGCATGAAGGACCTCGTGTCCTGCTTCTGCGAGCACGCCGTGCGGATCTCCGACGTCGCCTGCTCCGGCTCCGCCGCCGCCAATGCCGCCGCCGCGGCAACGACCGCGTCTAGGCCAGCGACGGATGCCGGCGGGGGCAGCGGTGATGAGCGGGGTGACGACCGTGTACCGCTCGCGCCTCGCCGCGTCCGGTAAGGACCTGCTCGTCGACGTCACCTAGTCGTGGACCCCCGACGGGCCCGCGCTCTCCGTCGCCGTCCACGATGCCTCCGCCTCCTCCACCTCCTCGCGCCACCTGCACCGACGCAAGGGCAGCGGCACCTTCACGGCCGGCAGCTGCGTGGTGGGGGTCTTCTGGAACTACGCATCGGCGCGCTACGACGACTCCGGCTCCCGCTCCCCCGAGCCCGTCTCCGGGTACTACGTCGCCGTGGTCGCCGACGCCGAGTGCGTGCTCCTCCTCGGCGACATGAGCCGGGCCTACGTGGAGCGGCTGCACGGCGGGATACCGGTGGCCTCGTCCCGGATGGCGCGCCGCAGGGAGCAGTTCGTCGGGTGCGGGCGCTGGCACACCAGGGCGCGGTTCTCGGAGCACGGCGCCGAGCACGAGATCGGGGTCGGGATGGACGGCGACGCGGAGGCGTGGGTGGCCGTGGACGGCCGGAAGGTGGTGCAGCTGCGGCGCCTGAGGTGGAACTTCCGCGGCAGCCACACGGTCTTCCTCGACGGCGGCGCGCCCGTGGACGTCACGTGGGACCTCCACGGCTGGCTCTTCCAGGCGATCGACCTGTCCGCGTCTTCCTCGAGCGCCGTGTTCACCTTCCACGCCAGGGGCGCGTCCGAGACGAAGCTCTGGACGGACGACGGCGGCGGCGCCCTCAGCAGCGGCAGCGGCGACGGCGACCAAGAAAACGAGAATAAACCTCTGTCGCCGGCGATGCCGCGCGGCAAGCAGCAGAGTAAGCAGGGAGGGGGAGCGCCGGCAGGGCAGGGTTTCTGCCTGCTGATTCAAGGTTTCAGGAGCTCCTCCAAGATCACTTGATCTGTACATTCCGCAGACAGATTTCACCTTTCTTTTCTCTTCTTCTTCTTGCTTTGCGTGCTTGAAAATTTTAGGATCAGCGTACTGATTGATGCTGGTTGTGAAATTATCAGATGCTTCACGGGGGTGTGAAGCTGTGAATGGTAGGTTATTACAGGAGGGGGGCTAATTGACATACAGGTCGAGTTGATTTTCGTTTTTTGCTTGTTGGGTTTGTCACCGTGCTAATTTAGTGCCTGACTGAATGTGTTCTGGGTTTCAGAAATACAAACAAAGGTTGCAACTTTCTCTTGGAACTGTTTGTTCCTTCTCATTGCGCTCTGGTTACTTTGATGAATAGCATTGTAGTTTCAAATCTGGCCAACTGAACTGGCTGAAGAGCACAATATCTGAAAACCAAGCTCAGCTGGGATGGACATTACACCTGCCTTTCAGAGCATGCTACCGTAGCACTAGATATGTCCTCCTGGCACCAAAGATTTTGGAACAACCAATCATTTTGTGTCCCTCTTGAGAGGCAAAACCCTGATCAATTCACTATCTTTAAGGGATGGCGGCGTCTCCAAATTTACAGGGTCCTCAAGGTATAGATGAAAGTTTTTGAGCAGTGTTTTTATCCTCCGGTTCTTTGATAAATAGCATGGTAGTTTCAACTCTGGCCACCTGAACTACTAGCTCAAGAGCACAATATCTGAAAACCAAGCTCAGCTCGGATGGACATTACACCTGCCTTTCAGAGCATGCTACCGTAGCACTAATATGTCCTCTCGGCACCAAAGATTTTGGAACCACCAATCATTCTGTGTCCGTCTTGAGAGGCAAAACCCTGATCATCTCACTATCTTTAAGGGGTGGCGGCGTGTGAGGGCTCGTCGGCAATGGAATCGGGCAGCGTCTCCAAATTTACAATGCCCTCAGGTATAGAGGAAAAATTTCGAGCACTGTCTCCAAATTGCAGCTTTTTAAATATGGATACTTTTATGGGATAACCTCTGGTGGTTTGAGTGTAGTCTGCATGGGTTTTGTGGCTGCCTTGCACCTCTAAGTAATCACAATATTCAGGGCGCGGAACCACTGATGTAAGAGTAATGAACAGCCTAAGTTAAACATTTCATTCTGTATTTGTCAAGTCGGGTGGCGATAACGATCAAAACAATTTATCCATAATGCGGCACAGTCGTTGTCACTTTGTTGAGTAAACCACGCACACACACATAGCCATCGCAGATGTTGATTGCTCCCTTTTTTTTACATGCTGTTGATTGCTTATTTCTTAAGAACACAGCTTAAGTTGACTGATCAACTCTTGTTGTAAAATGGTCCATCTGCATTAAACCACGTAATCCAAAGGAAATGTGCACGATAAAGGCCAGTCTGCAGAATCAGAGCCACGGTCCCCATAGAAAATAGATCCGAGCAAATGGAAATGGTCCAACATTGCTATTGAACCGGGTTTAGCACTGTGGGATTCTAAAGAAAATGCAGGTAGGGTGGAGTGGATACGGATTTGAATCATGCATTGGTTGCACTGATGTACGAAACTTCACCTGCAAGAAAAACACCTCTTTCTTGATCATGATAACTTTGCTAATTTATTGACCTCATTAGGCTTCAGCGTAGCAAGAAGAACTTTATGCAAACATGCCTAACTACGCTATGTGACCTGCCTGCAAGGTCAACACATTGTGCGTGTCCCCGTCTTATCCGAGGGTGTATGGAGTGTCAAGATTTGTGCTGTATTGTTTTGCACTTTCATCCTATACAAGTCCACCTTCAGGCTCCTGTGGACATCAAAGTGGGCAAGTCCATCTTCTCCACCGTCCCAAACTCCTCCCCATCTAAAGCCTAACCGCATCCCATCTCCCGTGGATTCCCCCGCCGCCCTCCACGATTCCATTGGCGGCCGCTGTCCTCCACGATTTCAATGGCGGCCGCTGCCCTGGTTCCCTACCAATACACAATCTCGGAAGGCGGCCAAGACCCGGTAGAGTATCTTCGCCATTGACTGGACCTTATAATTAACCTTATAGAATGTTCATTAGGAGAACCGAGCGGGGCGGCTGGCATGGGTGACGCGCGATGCAGGCCGACAGGTTCATCATCTGGGCGGCGCATTGGAAAATTTGAGGAAGGGGAGGGGAAACATTTTTGTTGTCTGAGCAGTAGTGACTTCCCCGCATTCCAGAGCGCCGCCGGCACAACACGCCGCTTCCACCGCCAAATCCCCCTAGGTGTTTCAATTTAAATTTACTATCTATTCAAAACAATATCTTAAAATTCTTATGATATAATTAAGTATATCTATTATAAGTAATATTGATTATTGTATTTTTACGTTTGCAAAATAAATATTTTTTATGGAATACTACACATAGTCTCAGTTTAGTCTTGCCATTAGTTACCTTGGAACTTTGATGACATTTTTATATCTGGTATATATTTCAATAAGTTTGAATAGCACTAAGCGAGCGAATGTACCCACGGGTATAGATGGAGGAAAAATCTAGAGGTGTGAGGCATGAGAGAGAATATATATGGTTTGACTTTGGAGTAAGGGAGCTAGAGTGCTTCATCGTGGAATAAAAATGGTACTTCAGTTCATGTCGGTCTGTATGTGCCTTTTTGTGTTCCATGTTTATAAAGAGATATTTAGGTATAAGAGACAATTATCGGGTTGTTATTTTCTATCCTTATTGTATCGAACAAAAAAAATTATGAATTAAATTGTAAGAAAAGATCATTCGCAAAAAAATGCAGTCAAAGAAAATTCTTATTGCTTTTAGAGTGGTATGTAGCTATCTCCTTTTATATAATTTCATATATGTATACATGCGATGAAAAAACTTGAAAAGCCCGTAGCAACGCACGGGCACTCAACTAGTCACATATAGATCACATCATGGGAGAGAGAGATGAACCACATAGCTACCGGTAGAGCCCTTAACCCCGGGGGAGAACTACTCCCTCCTTATCATCGGAGGCAGCAACGGCGATGGAGATGGCGGTGAGGTCGATGGAGACAGCGGAGACGGCGATGAAGACCGATGGAGATGGCTCCGGGGGCACTTCACCATCCCGACAGGGTGCCAAAACAGAGACTTCTGTCCCCTGAAATTCATCGATGGCGGCAGCGGAGCTGCGGAACTCTTCTGGAAATTTTGCCGATTGTTTTAGGGTTTTCCATCGAAAGGCAATATATATGCAGAGAGGCAACGTCAGGAGGTGGGCCAGGCGGCCTCACCATAGGGCCACGTGGGCCAGGGGCACCCTAGGGTGTGGCTGCCCTCTGCCCCCCTCCAGCTCTCATTCGGTCTTCGACCTTCTTCCAGGAAAAATAGGAGTTCCTGCTTTTGTTTCGTCCAATTCTGAGAATATTTCCTGTGTAGCTTTTCTAAAACACAAAAATAGCAGAAAACAGGGAACTGGCACCATGGCATCTCGTTAATAGGTTAGTTCTAGAAAATGCATAAAAACACCATGAAGTGTAAGAAAACACAAAGCAAATGGTGTATAAACAAGCATGGAGCATCAAAAATTATAGATACGTTTGAGATGTAACAAGCATCCCCAAGCTTAACTCCTGCTCGTCCTCGAGTAGGTAAGTGATAACAAAACAATAATTTTTGAGGTGACATGCACCATCACAATCTTGATCAACGAGGTAAATATTGAGTGCTGAGATCAAAGTACTTAAAACATGGGCATAAAGACATAATCTTGATAATAGAAACTTAGCAACCATGTTATAACATGAAAAGTAACACAAGCAAAAGATCATGAGTAATGAAACATTGAAAGGCACGTGTGTGTTTCAACCATATAGAAAAACATATCAAAGTGGTTTTCAGCTTGTCCCTGATGGAATAGCAAAACATAAATGCATAGGATACCTTCAAGTTTAAGAGGGTGACTAGATACAAATAATTTAAGAAACAAGCAAAACCATAATCATGAATCAATCAATAATAAATGTTGGGACTAATTATACTCAGAATAGCAACTATGCTCTCTTAGATGGTGCATAAAGGTAGAAGGTGGAGACTCAACATAAAAGTAAAAGAAAGGCCCTTCGCAGAGGGAAGCAGTGATTGCAAGTTTTATAAACCTTCAAAAATTATGATACTTACTAGCTTTGAGCTCTCATTGCCCCCATCATAGGCATCTTGAATGGTTAAGGTTAATGCGAGTACAATTATGAAGCATATGCTTAACAAATCATAAGTTGAAAACCTCGTGTCCCATAAAGTACTAATACCCAAACCTCATGCTACTTTGCTTAGGTTCCAAGCAAGTTCTTGTCATTGTAAGCATACACGTATCATCGAGAACCGCCAACGGGGTACCTCCTGTCTGATGACATAGAAGAAGCCCACATAAAAATGACAAGACAAACAGACAATCAACACCTTGACATCTCTTTTATTTGCCATTGGTATAGTTTTTTATTGTGAGATGTGCCGTCGAATGTCCACTATGGACATGCTATAAATTTCCACCATGAATGATGCATAGCTTAGATTAGCGGCCCAGGCATTTCTCTAACACATATTCAAACTCCATGAACTCCACAAGATCCCAATTTATTTCACATCGCAAGTATCCATAAACAAAAGATCACGATATCAACTCAAATGAGAGAAAGTGCAATGTTGAAAGCTTGCCCCATGATGGCATGGCTGGGCTAATTTCCAACTTACAACTTGCAAGCATAACATCAACATAAGAGAGCCACAATGTTAAAATTATATAATTTTCACATAACACCAAAAAGAGTTTAATTTGAAGGATAGATAAAAGCAAGTCGAATGTACTTGGAATAGCAAATTGCTAATGGGTATGTATGGTGCACACATTGGAATAACTTGGTTTTTAGGAGTTGGATGCACGAGTAGAGCTCATACTCAGTACAAAATGAAGGCTAGCAAAAGACTGGGAGCGACCAACTAAGAGAGCGATAACGATCATAATCATGCATAGCGACAAAACATCATTAACCGAAGCATAAAGTGGTATCACAAGTCAAAAACCAAATGATCATAGAGGCTATAGGCGACTTATTTGTAGTCAAACATGGTGTAAGCATGCGCCAAGTCAGCCCAAATAAATCATCAAAGGAGAAAACCACAATAATGCTTCCACATAATAAAAACAACGCATGATTTTTTCAAAGGCTCATTAAGAAATCTCAATCATTTGAGACAAGTCATGCTACAGCAAAAACTACTAAGCATACTGTCAAAACGACATCAAGCATGACATGCAAAAGTCTAAGCCGCAGTCTATACAAGCTCCCTTTATTGTACCACTTTGGCATGAAATTTTTCTCTTTTCCAACACCATTCAAACCTTTTTAATTCAACTCTTTTGATGAAAATCAACATGTACCAGAGGTCAAAATACACCTTGATACAAAGATATAACAAGATCTGAACAAAAATCAAGGCAAAAAACAAAAGCTAAACGCAGTAACAGAAAAAGAGAACACTCATTGAACGATAAGAGTAAAAACTAGAGTGTTCTTGGTAATGAAAACAGAAGCGAGTCTCTCTCTAAAACAAACATGATGTGATCCAACCATTTATTGCAGCAAACAAAACAAAAAGAAAACTGAAAGCGAAAATAAAGACGCTCCAAGAAAAATGGATAGAATATGAAGCAATAAAAATATAGTGTCTTGAAAGGTGACCTGATTTTTGCCGATGAAGAAGGGGTGCCTCGGGGGCATCCCCAAGCTTTGTGTAACATCCCAACTTTTGGGAAAGGAATTTATAAAATCTTCACATGAAATCATGCACCATTTCATGCATACCATCACTTTGCATTGCACACTTTTCGAAGTTTTGCTCTGTTATTGAACCAAAATCTTCTCTATATGTCTTATAACAGAAAAGAAGTTTCAAAAATTACAAAAAACTGGCTTGATTAAAATCAGAATGTTTTGTAGAAGTTTCAAACCAAAATTTTCAAATAAAATAGAAAAGAAAAAAAGAAAGAAAATAGGAAAAAGGCTAAAGAGGCCGCGGGACCAAATCTGGCCTGGACCAGGAAGCAGCCCATGGCCCACTTCTCTCCCTCCCCGACCCGTTACCCCCTTTCTTCTCTTGGTCCTCGACAACGGGACCCCACCTGTCATCCCTTCTGAAGAACTCGGGACAAACACGATGCACCGAGCGTGACCGCTCCGAACTTCTCTTTGAATCCGGCACGAACCCTTACCCCTTGGCCACGAAACCGCGCCCATAAAACCCCCCTCTCCGCCGCACTAGTTTCCCCCCCCCAAAACCCTAACAACCCCGCCGCCAGGCCGTTTGATCTGGAAGCCGCCGCGCCGCCACTGGTAAACGAGATCACCGCCGGTTACTGTGAGCCCCGACCTCCCACCTCTGCACCTTCTCTTCTCCCTTGCTCTCACCCATCTCCCTAACATATCTCTTTTCTCGATCGTGCTCCAGAGCATCAAGCACGTCCACGACCAGATCTTGCCGCTGCCATACCCCAACTTCGGTGAGAGATTCCTGAGCCCCTAGACTTCCTCGAGCATGCCAGCCTCACCACTAGGGTCGCCGCGACGATCCGAACTCCCTGGTATGGTTGCCGCCTCTCCCCTTTCTCTGTACTCGATGGAATCATCGCGCTCCCGACCTCGATGTCACGGCATTAAGCTCTAGCCATCTCTCCCCATCACTGCAGGACAAATTCGAGATTGCCACTTCGCCAACAACTTCGCCACCTCGAGCTGAGTGTCATCGTCGTCTTCCCGGAGCTCAGCGATCACCAGAACCCCCTTGCCGTTAAGATCCAGTGCACAGGTCCTCACTGTCGACCTTTTCTGGTGAACACCCCCTTGGTCCTCCTCTGATCCGTCGGATCTTAGATCTAGGGCTCGGACAGATCACTTACCAAATCGGTAAGTATCGATCTGGGCCGCACGTTTCCCTTTAGATCCAATGGCGCATGTTCGCGATCCGAACAAAGCGGTATCGTCCAATCAGAAGACGCCGCATGTCGATCCCTGGATAGCCCCGTTTCTAATTTCGTTTTAAAATATCAGATTGATGCTTAAACTTCAAAAATTCATATCTTAAGTTCTACACATTCAATTTTAGCAAACTTTGCGTCTGTGGTTTCATAAAAATGTGTAGATTCTATTTCTAGCATCAAAACCATATATGGTAGCTATTTATATAGAGAATTACTGCAAGCTTTGCTTAGTGTTTTTGTCTTTTAAAAATAGTTGTAAAATTTATTTTGCAGTAAATCCTTTTGGTTTAGGTCCCTCTGATATTCCTTAGTACTGTAGCATGGCCAGATTATTTTTGGGAACTTTTATATTACTTTTGTAGTTTTAGTTTGTATTTTTGCTCTATTTGTGTGTTGTTGATGATTTAAGCTTTATAATTAACTCTAAAATTTTGTTCATGGCATCATGCATATAGTTAACAACCAGAGAACATGCTAAGTACCTTGTGGTGTTTAAAGACACATTTGCATTCATACTTTTTCTTTTATGATTGTTTTGTGATTGTTATGTGCTTATGATGCTATATTTTATGTGTAGATTGTGCTGAGTGCAACGAGTGTCTTTGTGACGAGCGCACCAACTCTTCTCCTCACCAAGGCAAGTGTCACCATGTTCCCTTGTCCTACTGAAAGTTTTGTCTTGTAGCTTTTCTAGTAGAAGATGCATGTGTAGGTGTTTTATGATTTCTTATCTTTAGCTTGCTAGATTTTATGCTAAGTTTTTGTCTAGCTTGCTTAGCTTTGCATCTCCTAGTAGAATTGCTGCTGCTATAGGACTTTGCTTTTACACTTGTTGTGGGAAGGGTTAACACATATTTTTGGCTAAGTGTTGAAAACCTTGTTTTGCAAAAACTAAGAAAACTACTAAGTTAATGAACCACCTGGGTGGATGTGGCTTTGTTTGGTTTATGTTGAGTGGTTCCCTGGGGTCATGTCATCGAACCTCTGAACCACCAGGTGTATCTTACTTGTGGACGGCCACCCAGGAGCAAAGAGATTGGAGACATTCAAGTCATGGAGCTTCTAGTGCAACCACAAGACATATGGGCTCTGTCTTGGTCAACTAAGCTGCAAGAACTCAAGCCAGGCGGACAGAGGGTGATAGATGTTGATAGGTTGGAACGCGTCCGTTTGGTCTGAAGGAATGCTTCTGAAAGGCCTCGTCTTAGTTTTCACTTGGCCATTTGAGGCAAAATGAGTCTCATGGCAAAACAGGTTAACTAAGTCTTGTGGGAAAAGTGCAACACCTCTGCAGAGTGTTTAGAACTAAGTACTTAGCTGTGTCCCCAGTTACGGACAAATTTTGAGTGACATGATGTTGAAGCTGTTCAAGAATCTCCACACCCCAATTTCTCTAAGTTAAAAACTTGATGGGTAAACTTGGGTAGCAAAAGGTTCTTGTCAATATTTTGCTAAGGAAAACTTGAGTTACAAAGTTAGGAAAAAGCTTACTTTTGCAAAGTCAAACTCCACCTGGCCAAAAAGCATATACGTGTAGGCACCATTGAGTCCACCAAAGTGACATTTGCCAATACATTCAAAGTATTGACCCTCCGTGGCTGCAACGTATCATGTTGCAGGTGGCTACTATGAAGATTGAAGATTTCTGCGCTTCGGTCACGAGTCTTCGTCCAACACATCTGCCTGCAGAGCTTGAAGAAAAGAAGACTTGAAGTTATTTTACTTAGTCATTTTCTAGAGTTGTAATAAGTTTATGGCTTTGTGTCTTATTGAGTTGTAAAAGACTATGTTATTTGTGGATCAAGCATTGTAATAAAGACCTTTGTATTCTTGATATTTCATCTTGTAACTGTGTGTGCTAGCAGTCGATCTGGGACTAGCACAAATAAAGCACAGGTATTCTACAGATGGTATCAGAGCAAAGTGTTGCCCTTAGGTTCGTGACCCTAGGATTGGATGAAAACACTTAGGAAAATTTAGGAGTTGTCTTGTTTCTCTTTGTTGCTAACACTTAGAAATAGTTTGACTTCTAAGTTAGAAAATCTCTTTAACTCTTTCAGCGCTTTTTCTAAGTTCCCTTCTCCTTTAACTTACTAACTTGCAATGTTCCAACGTAAAGATGTCAACCCTTCCACATCACCAAGCCCGGCAACTTCAAGAACTACAGCTTTGGAGAGTGCCTCATTGACATCGTCACTGCCTTGTCCCTGCCTACCCCGTTCATCAGAGGGAGCGAGATGACCAAATTTCACAAGAAGGGCATCTGGGTCATCCACATCACACAGCCAGGACGCGAGACAGAGACAAAGACTGAAAATATCAAGTTCAAGACTTTCCACACCAACAAGAAGATAGGTGCCCAACTCCTCATGCAAGAACTGATAGCACGCCTCTGTGGATGACACTTCTCCGAGCTTCAGAACCACTACTCCCACCTCTATGGCCGACGTAATGAGAAGGGCATGGCCATCGTGCTACCTGACGATGAGCAAGACCCCATGCGCATTCACCTCGCTGAGTTAGAGTACCTCGTTAGTGACGCCGAGGTTGAGAGGTACAACGAGATGTTTAACAACGATGAGTTATGTGCCCAGCTTGCCGAGAAGGACAAGCAACACCTGGAGCAGGAGAAGAAGATCAAGGAGATGGAGGAGAAGTTCTGGACTCAAGAGAAGCAGCGGAAGAGCCAAGAGAGGAGGATCCAAGCTAGGAACAAAGATGTTAGAGAGCTGAAGCAGAAGTTAGAGTGCAACAACTTCGAGCTTGAAGCGGACCACGACTTGATCGAGAAGCTGCGCGCCGACAAGAGGGAGCTTCAAGAGAAGGTCGACACCCTAACTGAAGAGCTGCAGGACTACAAGAGGCTACTCAAGGAGAATGGCTTCGATGTCAAGGAGGAAGTCATCATGGAAGAGTAGAGTAGACTACCACACCTTATCCTTGAGTTTGCGTTTATGCCCATGACCGCTTGTGGTATGGCATTAGACATTGTATCCCTTTAGACTTAAACGTTTGCGTACCTTCAAACTATTTGTGAGATGTTTATTGTGTGCTTGGTTTAAAAGTTCTTCTATGCTTGTGTGTTTATGTGTGTGTGTTCTTTTAAGGATTGTTTTTGCATATGGGTAGGAAACTTTATTCCCTTAGACTATTTCTCTAAATCTAACATCACCTATTTCGAACCCAACAGATTCCTCCTCGTCGCGCTCCTGAGGAATAGATGCAGCAGATGATGGAAGCCCAGGCTCAACTCATGCAAGTCATGACTCAGTTTTTGGCCAATGCTAACAACAAAAATAATAACAACAACAACCCTCCACCACCACCACCCCCTTAGGTTGACATGCTTACAAGGTTCCTAAGGATACGTCCTGCCAAGTTCTCTCATGCTGGTAAACCACTAGAAGCCATGGATTGGCTCCGTTCTGTCAACAAGGACTTGGTGACAACTGGTTGCACTGATACTGAAAAGGTCACGTTTACGGCTCATCTATTGGAAGGACCAGCAGCAAGCTGGTGGGACACTTACCAGATCACTCATCCCATCCTGGTCTAGGCCGGATTTGGTCTCGTGGCCCCTTTAGCATTTTTCCTATTTTCTTTCTTTTTCCTTTTCTGTTTTATTTGAAAAATTGGGTTTGAAACTTCTACAAAACATTCTGATTTGAATCAAGCCAGTTTTTTGTAATTTTTGAAACTTCTTTTCTGTTATAAGACATACAGAGAAGATTTTGGTTCAATAACAGAGCAAAACTTGGAAAAGTGTGCAATGCAAAGTGACGGTATGCATGAAATGGTGCATGATTTCATGTGAAGATTTTATAAATGGGATTTCTATTCTCGTGCCCCTGGGTCGTTAGTTGTACTCAGTTTTCCCCAGCTGCTTAACTTTTCCTCAGTTTTCCCCTCGCTCTAGTTTGAAACCTCTCGCAGACGCTCGGACGGGAGGGTTGCCGTCTGGTCAGAGGCCTTGACCGTTACCGGTGATGGCTAGGGAGCCACGGTGGTTGTGAATTGACCGATGCTTTTGAATGGTGCTGACGGGTAGGGTCAGGAGACACATCGGAGCAGTCATCCATCTATCGCTGACGTGTGGGCCGTTTTATTTCCTGATTGTATACATGGTGCTGCCAATGACAAATGGGGCCGCTCTATAGGGCTGCCGCAGCCAATGACCAGTGGGGTCGTGTATTTTTTAGGAAAAGACATATATTGCCGCTCTGTGGGGCCTCCGCAGCCAATGACCAATGGGGCCGCTCTATGGGGCTGCCACAGCCAATGACCAGTGGGGTCGTCTATTTATTTAGAGACAATCATATATTGCCGCTCTGTGGGACCTCCACAGCCAATGACCATTGGGGTCATCTATTTATTTAGAGAAAATCATATAGAGCCGCTCTGTGGGGCCGCCTCAGCCAATGACCGCCGGGGTCGCCCTTTTTCTTAAGCTAGACCCAGCAGGTGACTATTTTCGCTAGAGAGAAGCAACAAGTTCGCTAATTAATTTTTCGTAAGCTAAACCCAGCAGGTGACTATTTTTGCAGCTTAATCTAAAGTGAATCTTATGCTAAACATGGCTAGAACCTAGTGTTGTGTATCTCATTAGTCATCAGAGAACCGCTAGCAGCTCGTTCCCCACCCTCGGACGGAGCAGCCATCGCCGGCGCCTCATCGCGCCGCCGGCTCTGTCCCCCGGCGGCGTCGGACAGACTGCGGCGCTGCACGTCAACCACGGCTCTAGCACTTGTTTCGTCCGCACACATTGTACCCACCGTAGGAAAGTCCGCCGCAAGCAGATCCGCTGCACACGACGACCGGGATTTGTTCCGCGCACCAATTGGTAGTATAGCTTGGTAAGACCTCCGCTTCCGCCTCCCCCGCCCCCTAATCGATTCGGTTCCTGTAATTTATTGGAGTTTGCAGGTGCAAAATAGTCCTCAATGTCTGGTCGTAGCAGGTACACCGGCGAGGGTGGGGATTCGATCATGTCGTGGCCACGTTCTACTTCTCCTACCTCGTCGGAAGTGCAGGTATCTAGCTTCTGCTCTCTGTACTACCATTGAATTTAAGTGCCGCCATGGCCTGTTGGAGTGATTTTAGTTGTTCTTTTTTCCATTATTGTTATAGTTCGCCAGGCAAGCCGATGATCCATAGTACATTGCATACCAAGATGAATCAACCTAGTGGTGTAGCCAGAGGATGGATTTAGAGAAGAAGGTGGCCAATTTAGGTGATGAATTGGCCCGTAAAAACCTGATGATATTGGAGCTGAAGCGTACTGTGGAGGAAGAAAAGAAGAATCCAGAGCTTATTCACAAGGAGAAGTTAATACTTGAGACAGATCTTGCTGTATCTGATCAAGTGGTAGAAAATCTAGAATATGAACTTCAAGTGATGGGAGAGGCGAAAAGTAGATTCATCTGGGCAGTTTTATTAGGTGTCATCCCTGTCCTAGCAGTTATGTGGTTGTGGTAGATGATTTAGGCTTTTTAACACTAGGAGTAGGAGTATGGTCCATCGAGTTCTTCTTTATCTGAAACATAATGATAAGGGATGTCAGTAATAGTTAACAAATTTTACATCGTGATCTAAAATACACAACTGGTTGGTGTAGTAACTGAACCACGGTGCTTCTGAGCATTGTGGATGCATGCAGCCTCTACCTACACCTCTTGTATGGGCACTTAACTGTGAACCTACCTGACTCACTTTTAATAATCTCATAATCATTCTTGGTGAGAATACAATATGTAGTAATTGCATTACGGCAGTCTATCATTGTTTGAAATACGGTGCCTTCTGCAAGCTGAGGATCCTCCCTGTTCCACTCAATTGTTGGCAAGTCATCACCTTCATAATCGGCTAAAACGAGGCTGTCATTGTTCTCATCCTTCTCTTCATCATCAGTGTCATCAAATCTGGCACCTTGTGCAATATCTTCCATGTATTGATCCTCCATTGCCTGCTTACTGCATCGATCTACCAATTCAGGAAACATCAACTCATCCTCATCATCTTGAGGAGACAGATCCTCAATCTCTGCATCGTCCTCCACATCGATCACAGGAACGATCTAGCTACCACTAGCACTGGGGACAGATGGTGCTGCTGTGGACCTACAAGGAGCAGGGCGGTGCACACGATTAGCAGAGGCAGCAACAGTAGAGAGACATGATGCCCGACCACCTGATGATGCCCCAACACCAGATGATGTCTGGACCCTGTCCACATGGATACGAATTTTACCGACACGGCAAGAATCATTCAAAGCAAAAAGAATTCCCAGATCCTCATCAAAAATTAGTGGAACATATCTTCCCTCTATGCTGTTAAAATATTGGAAATCAATTGAATCGCCAGCGCCCCAGGGGTACTTAGCGCAGATGTTATCTTTTAAATCCCTCAATGAGATGGGGTACTATAGAACTCTTTGTTTTCTATTAAGCCTAACAAGTGAAAATAAAATCAAGAAACAAAAAGATATAATTGCAGAATCTAAAGGAAGTAACTTTGAGCACTCACCAGCAACTAAAAGACTTAGTAACCAAAGAATATGAGTACCTTTTACCTTACCTCCCCGGCAATGGCGCCAGAAAATAGCTTGATGTCTATGCACGCTTCTATTCTTGTAGACAGTGTTGGGCCTCCAAGTGCAGAGGTTTGTAGAACAACAATAAGTTTCCCTTAAGTGGATCACCCAAGGTTTATCGAACTTAGGGAGGAAGAGGTCAAAGCTATCCCTCTCAAGCAACCCTGTAATTATGATATAGAAAGTCTCTTGTGTCCCCAACACACCCAATACACTTGTCAGATGTATAGGTGCACTAGTTCGGCGAAGAGATAGTAAAATACAAGTGGTATGGATGATTATAAGTAGCAAATGCAATCTGAAATAAAAATGGCAGCAAGCAAACATGTAACAAAACTGAATGTAAATGGTGTTCTAATGCTTAGAAACAAGGCCTAGGGATCATACTTTCACTAGTGGACGCTCTCAACAAATATAACATAATTGAACCAATAGATACTAACTTCACTATGCCACTCTAAACAATTCTCCAATGGATAATGAACACTAATCATGCGTAGGGCTACAAAGCACTCCTCAAAGTTCGCATTTCCCCAAACTAGATTGTCCCACACTATCACCATGAACGCACGAGATGGTTCCAACAAACACCAACAATCATAGAGACACTAGCCAAAAAGACATACACAATGCGCACACCGTCACCTTCACATCATGATATAAAGGTGTCTCCGGAGATTACAATAATAAAGCACGGGAGTAGCATAATATCTGAAGTATAGCATCTACCAATTCAACTAGATACAAAGCTCACGATCACATATAGATCACATCATGGGAGAGAGAGAGAGAGATGAACCACATAGCTACCGGTAGAGCCCATAGCCCCAGGGGAGAACTACTCCCTCCTCATCATCGGAGGCAGCAACGGTGATGGAGATGGCGGTGAGGTCGATGGAGATGGTGGAGACGGCGATGGAGACCGATGGAGACGACTCCGGGGGCACTTCCCCATCCCGGCAGGGTGCCAGAACAGAGACTTTTGTCCCCCAAAATTCATCGGTGGCGGTGGCGGAGCTGCGGAACTCTTCTGGAAATTTTGCCGATTGTTTAGGATTTTCCATCGGAAGGCAATATATAGGCGGAGAGGCAGCGTCAGGAGGTGGGCCAGGCGGCCTCACCATAGGGCCACGCAGGCCAGGGGGCGCCACCCTAGGGTGTGGCTGCCCTCTGGCCCCCCTCTGGCTCTCGTTCGGTCTTCGACTTTCTTCCGGGAAAAATAGGAGTTCCTACTTTTGTTTTGTCCAATTTCGAGAATATTTCCTGTGTAGCTTTTCTGAAACACAAAAACAGCAGAAAATAGGGAACTGGCACTGTGCCATCTCGTTAATAGGTTATTTCCAGAAAATGCATAAAAACACCACGAAGTGTAACAAAACACAAAGCAAATGGTGTATAAACAAGCATGGAGCATCAAAAATTATAGATACGTTTGAGACGTATCACAGCGTTGAATAATTTTCTCGATGACCCAAGCCGGAAATCTATGCACTATCATCATGTAGATCGTCACTGAGGAGAGAACGATTTAAGTAAAACAAGATGACCCTCTCTGGAAATCATAGAGCCTTTCCAAGCAGCCAACAAAGCATCGATTTTGTCCAACAAAGCACGAAAATCATCCTTTCAAAGATATTGCAGAGAGAGTGGCATTCCCAATTAAGTGCAGGGGAAATCCTTGATTTCAAAATTCAGCGGCTCCAGAACATAGTTGAGATTGATTCCATTGCATCTAATGGGCAAAGCCGAGCTTTTGGTTGTGTTTGTTATCAGGCCTGAGACTTCACCAAAACAGAGTAGAGCCAAGTTGATAAAAGTAGCATCACATCGAGACGGATGTATAAAGATGGCCACATCATCCGCGTATAAGGAGTCATGGACAATTGGCTTTCTGCCGGGCAGTTTGGAAAGCAAGCCCTCATTGGTGGCATGATCAAGGATGCGGTGCGATAGCTCCATCGCTAGGATGAAAAGGAAGGGAGATAGTGGGTCTCCCTGTCTAAGGCCACGCCGATGATGAACAAACTATGAAGGGATGCCGTTGATCAAGATTTGCGATGAGAAGGAGCAAAGAAGTATTGCAATCCATTCTCGCCATCTCTCTCCAAATCCTCTTGCTTCAAGCATATCAAGAAGGTATGACCATGACACGGAGTCAAACGCTTTCGCGAGATCAAGTTTGAGAAGAACCGCCGGCTTTTTGGTCCGATGAAGAAATCATGCAATAGTTTGGACATAGAGGTAGTTTTCTTGGATGCATCTATTTTTAATGAACGTTGATTGACAGGGAGACACCATTTCCTCTAATTTGGGAGCAAGACGACGAGCAAGCACTTTAGTGAAAATTTTGATTAGGCTATGTATAAGAGATATTGGCCGATAGTCTTGCAGTCCCTCTGTGGCACCTTTTTTTGGGATGAGTGCAATCAGAGATGAGTTGACCTTCCGCAAACCTCTGGCATCAAGGTGGAACAGCTGATGAAAGGCTGCGTGGATGTCAGTCTTGATGATTTCCCAGCAAGATTTGTAAAAAGCTCCTGAGAATCCGTCAGGCCCCGGAGCTTTGTCCGCATGCAGCTCGTCGAGAGCACTCTTAATCTCCTCTAAAGAAAAAGGCGATTCTAGATCAGAGAGGTAAAAAGTTGGCACTGCAAGCTCCACCCAATTGAACCTAGAATGCGCTGGAGAAGGCGTGCCCATGATTTGGTCAAAATGATGATGTGCCAGCTCTAGCATTTCTTCGTTTGAAGTAACGATACCCTGTGGAGAATGAAGCGAGTGGATGATGTTCTTTCTATGTCTAGAATTCGATTTCCTATGGAAAAACCTCGTATTAGCATCTCCAGCCTTTAACCAAGCAATACGGCTGCGCTGTCGCTGCTTGATCTTGAGCAGAACCGAGAGACCCAGAGTTTTGGACTTTAAGTCTCTACGTAGCAAAGCCTCAAGATGGGATAGTGGGCGGCAGTCTTGTGCAGATTCAAGCTGCAGAATAATTTCATTAACCATTGCTAATTGCTTTTGGATGTCCCCGACGTGATTCCTACTCCAGATTTTCAGCGCCTCCTTGGTGCGCCTAAGTTTCAGATCAAAAGCCGAGATGGGGCTACGCTGCCCCACGTCCACATCCCAGGCTTGGGCTACCACCTCTCTAAAACCATTAAAATACTCCCAGAACCCCTCATATATGAATCTTCGATTGACTTTGGTAATTCCTTCGTTGACCAAGAACAAGGGACAATGATCAGATATGCCTATAGATTGGGGAAGGAGCTTCGCCGCCGAAAACCGCATCTCCCAGTCTAGGGTGCAGAAGGCTCTGTCAAGGCGGACAAGAGTTGGAGGATGTTGCTCATTGGACCATGTATACTTACGGGCAATTAATTGAATTTCATGTAGATTTGAGAAATTTAGTGCAGCTCTAAATTTAAGCATCCATCTCCTATCAATGTTTGAGTTGTTTTTGTCCCTAGTTTCTTTGATCAGGTTGTAATCTCCAATGATGATCCAAGGATCATTAATGGAATTGTAGATTTGGACAACCTCATTCAAGAATTTTTTTGCTTTCGAGCATCGTCATGTGGCCCATAAACTGTTGTTAATGTCCAAGGCAGCAGGCCACCGACAGGCGAAAAACGAGCAGTG
This sequence comes from Dactylis glomerata, assembly GCA_007115705.1. NCBI lineage: Eukaryota > Viridiplantae > Streptophyta > Magnoliopsida > Poales > Poaceae > Dactylis > Dactylis glomerata. Next base: position 2,453,557 of record QXEO01000492.1, read on the forward strand.
ATGGAGAAATTTCTCATAACCACTTTGCCAACAGTGTAGCAATCTGAGAGCCATATGAGAAGCAGTCCACCCCTAGTACCATTTGCATCAAGAGCTATGTGAGAATCAAACCTAGGGCCAGCCAACTCCCTCCCGATGGCGTCCGAAAAGACAGACAATTTGGATTCTTGTATGCAAATGATGGAACACCTCATCTGATCTAAAACTGCTCTAATTGCATCCCTTTTAGCAGGATCATTCAACCCCCTTACGTTCCAATTTAGGATCGAGAGGTTTTCATCCATCTAGTAACAAGTAGACCACAACACACATAATCACTCTGGAGAGATTTGCAGACAAACAGAGTTTTACAAACAACCACATAGGGGAGCAGACAACATCTAGCAAGGTGCTGTCAACATCTTGGAACAGACAGCAGCCAGCCGGCACAAACTGGGGACTACAGCAATGAACTGAAGACAACAAAACAAAGACAACTAACTGACCGGGAGAGGTCACAACGACTCCGAGCCTCACAACCGGGGCAATGACACATTGAGGTTGCACTAAATAAAAAATATGGGGGCTACAAACTGTCAGCACATGGAGAGCTATGCAGCTGCAAGCTCTTCCAACATAGCCTGTAGTTCCGCAACCGGCAGCTGAAGCTGAGAGGGAGATGCAACACCTGCAAGCTCGGTGAGCTTAGCAATTTTTGCTGGCGGAATAGGCTCCTTAAAGAACTTGAGATAATCAAGCATTGTATCGTCGTTGAAGTCGTCCACTGTATCAATAATGCCTAGCATTGCACAAATCGCTGCCTGGGAGCGTCGGGAGGATGTAAACTTGGACCGTAGTTCGCACAGACGCTTGCTCTGCCTGATGCTTCTAGCAGAACTGAACAACTTCTTCTTGATCTGCAGTCCAGGAGTGGTCTTCTTTGGTGGAGCAGCACCCAAAACAGAGGGGGAAAGGAGAGACGCAATCCTGGCAATATAAGCACGCTGCTCATCAACTTGCAGACATGCAACCCTCTCTGTAATGGCTTCAACAAGTCCAGGGCCTGTTAGCTAGGCATCCACAAGGGCAGCACGGGCACGTTGCTCAGCAGTCGACATTGGCTCCACATTGACTCTGGGAGGTGAGAGCTCTATTGCCCTTGGGCCGAAAACAATCTCTATCTCCTTTTGGTAACAGTTGAACGCTAGACTCAGAGGCCCAGCTGCTGGCTGAAGGTTGAGCTAGGGATATGGTGTTGAATAAAGGAGCTCTGGTTGGAAAGGTGACATTGGCCCAGGATTCACAAGGCCCAAGTGCTGCTGCTGAAAAGGCCAAGGCTCAGCACTAAGGTTGTCCATCGAACTTAGCTGCGTAGGGAGCGGGGAGCTGAGTGTTGGAGCACTGCCTACTGAAGAATGAGGCAATGCCGGACGCTATCAGCGCGGCTGTGGTAAAGAAGCCTTGGGTGGTTTGCTGGTCCCATGGCATTGTTGTGCCTGCTCTGCTCCAAGCCTGAGAGTATAACATCGTCTCGTTGAAGGGAACCTCATCGTTATCGATTGGTCAGCTCTGAATTGTGGCAAAATTCTGGTCAAGCAGGTGGGAATCTTTTTCTTCGTGAGGAGATTCAGTCATGGGGGTTGCTGTGGCGCTGTGAGCATCACATGCATCTACCATCTGAGCTGTAGCTGCCCTCTGCTGCTGCACGGACCAAGGGGCAGCATGGTCCACGATCACCTCAAGAGCTGGAGTCACAAAAACTGACAGCTGTTGTGACCCAACATGGCTGATGCGGGGCTGCAATGCCTCTGTCTGAATGGGTGCAGATGAACTGTGGGCGTCACTTGGCTCGTGCTCTTCTATGCTTCTGGTTGCTGGTTGGGCTGTGCCATTGGGGCATGCTTCAGTGTTAGCTGCTAACGGAGCAGCATCGGCATCCAGCACTGGTACCTCTTCGGCGACCTCCACATGCAGATTCGTCATCGGCGGCGCCATGGCGTGCTGGCGGCTACGCCGCGGCTCCGGGACATAGCTATCAACATCCCGACATTCAGTCTGGCAAAGGACAGCCCTCCAAAGCCTCTTGCCACTTCCCTTGTAGTCAGAATGGTGCGGCCCACCGGGACCGTCCATGTCGTCCTCGCTGCGGTAGTTTGGCGGAGATCTGCTGCTGCCGCTTGGGGGAATACGGCGACGAGGAGGGTCGCGGGTACCCTGCCCCCACGAGGTGTGAACACGGACATTTGGTTAGTCTGGCTGCGGCTGCCCTGGAACGGCAACCACCGGCGTGTAGTCCTTGGTGACAAGTAGGTGGATGAGGACTGGGAGCTCCGGCGACTCCAACCCCTCCACATTCGGCGTCCCCTCTGGCATCCTGTACTCCTGACGGACATCTGGCCGCTGCAACAAGAAATAGTCAGACTGCGTTGGGATCAAGGATGGATCCCATGTCTAGACCCAAGCATACAGAAGAGAGACATCGTCCTTGCGCAGCGATTGCTGCTCAATCCTGTCAATCTTGCAGTAATCTCCTAACACCTTTGTAACATCCCAAGATTTTATCAAATTTCGGGGTAAAATTTTTGGTTTTTGATTTACTTGTATTGATTGAAAATTCACAAGGATTTAAAACTTTTGAGTTCACATAAAAGCTTTACTGGAAATCTATTTCAAAACTTTTGATATTTCTTGAAGGACTTCTTTGAGAAAGCCAAGTGTCAAAATAATATATCTCACTTTTATTCAAAATTCCTGCAAGCTTGTTTGCCCAGGAGGGAATCATAAATGTGTTATTATTAAAAGTTTGTTTTATCAAAACTATGATTGAGAGCTATTCACAACTATCACTTTATCTAATATTAATCTCCTATTTTCAAAGGAAATTATTTTCAAACCCTAACACTATTTTATGCAAGCAAAACCCCTTGCTAACCCATGAAGTTTTGTTCAAAAATCATATTTTGTTTTGAGAACTTGTTAGTACTGGATTAAAACCACTGTGGTGAATATTAGAATGGTTTAGCAATTTGTTTGAAATGATTGGAAACAAATTTGCAAAAGATTTGAATTAAAACAGAATTCAGAAAATAGAAAAGGAAAATGAAATAAGAAAAGAAGAAAAGTCCCCGGGAACCGATTCGGCCCAGAGTCCATTTCGGCCCCGGCCTGCTAAACCCCCCAGACCCTGAATTGGTACGCCCCAGCTGCTGACACCCGAGCCCCGCCTGTCAGACCTCTCTCTTTCCCCGCTGGCACGCCTACCTCACCTGTCAGTCGTCTTCCACCTCGAGCAGGAGACCGGCCCAAACACGGCGTCGCGTGCGGCCGTCCGATTCCCCCTAAACCCTAACCCCCTCGCCAAGCCAGAGCGGCTATAAAACCCCCTCGATGCCCTCTCTGAACCCTCTCTCTCTCAAATGCACTAAAGTGCCGCCGAGCTGCACGAGTTTGCTCGACGGAATCCGCTGTTCCAGCAGACATCGGCGTACGATTCCGACCACCTCGGTGAGCTCGAGCACATCTCTTTTCTTCCAATCTCTTTCTCTTCCTCTGGCGCGTCTGCTGATACCCTTCTCTCGATCAATCCCGCAGTAAATTGAGCACAACGTCATCACCCAAAGGTCACCGACGCCGCACGGAGCTCCAGCTGAGCTTCTTCTCCGATACCAGAAGCAATCGACGATCTGAATCACGCACACGAGCTCGCCTTGATGTCCCGCACCCCGTCGTACTCTCACCGTCGACTAGAAAGCACCAGAACGTCGCCGGAGATCACCACCTACACGCCTCGCCGGCGATTCCTCGTCGGAACCCTAGCCAGGTCTGCCCCCCCCCTCTCTCTCTCTTTGAATCTTGCCCGTCAGATCTTGATCCTGTGGTTCAAATAAAACACTTAACCGAATCAGTATAGATCAATCTGGTGCGTCCAATCTCACTTAGATCTGATGGCTCATATCGTTAATCCGAACGAACTGGTATTAGCCAATAGAAACACGCCCACGCGTCAGTGATACGTCTCAAACGTATCTATAATTTTTGATGCTCCATGCTTTGTTTTACACCATTTGCCTATTGTTTCGTTACACTTAGTGGCATTTTTATACATTTTCCGGAACTAACCTATTAACGAAGTGCCACAGTGCCAGTTTCCTGTTTTCTGCTGTTTTTGTGTTTCAGAAGTGATACACAGGAAATATTCTCGGAATTGGACGAAACAAGTTCCTGAAGTCATATTTCACCGGGGAGCTCCCAAACATCCGAAGACCTGATAGAGGGAGGCCACCAGGGCCCCACACAAGGGGGCGGCGCGGCCCAGCCCCTGGCCGCGCCACCCCTGTGTGAGGTCGCCTGGTCCCTCTCCTGACAGCCCCCTTTCGCCTATAAGTACCCCCTGACGAGAAAAACCTAAGGCCCGATCAGTTTTCCAGAATACATCGCGATCCGCCGCCGCCGTCGACCCGAAGATCGGGAGGGTCCAGAAGCTCTTCCCGGCACCCTGCCGGAGAGGGGAATCGCCACCGGAGGTCTTCTTCATCGCCATGCTTGCCTCCGGAGCGATGAGTGAGTAGTCTACCTTGGACTATGGGTCCATAGCAGTAGCTAGATGGTTGTCTTCTCCACCATGTGCTTCATGTTTAGATCTCATGAGCTGCCCTACATGATTGAGATCACCGTTATGTAATACTATGATGTTGGTTTGTTGGGATCCGATGAATATTGGTGTTTATGATTAAGTTGCTGTACTGAATTATATCTTTTGTTATCTCTATGTTGTTTATGATCTTGCATGCACTCCGTTGTTAGTAGCTATCTTGGCCGAGTAGTTGCTAGTGACTCCAAGAGGGGGTATTTATGCTCGATAGTGGGTTCATGCCTCTATTTCACCTGGGGGAGTGACAGAAACCTCTAAGGTGGTAGATGTGCTGTTGCTACTAGGGAGAAAACAACATTCATATGCTCAAGGGCATATGCTTTGTTTACATTACACACTTTGCTTAATGCAATTATCTGTTGTTCGCAACTTAATACTTTCGGGGTGTTCGGATGATATCCCTGGGGGTGGATTATTAGTCATAGATGCAGTTGGATGGCGGTCTATGTATTTTGTTGTAATGCCCAGAGTAAATCTCATTGTGATCTTCTTGACATATCACGTTATCTTTATTCTATCAATTGCCCAACTGTAATTTGTTTACCCAGCATGTTATTTATCTATGGAGAGACACCACTAGTGAACTGTGGACCCCGGTCCTATTTTAATCATATTGCAATCACCTGTTTACTTTTCCGCACTGTTTACTTTACTAGCATTTTACTACTGTTTTCCACTCGATACACTCATAACCTTTGTTTCAAGCAAACCGGTGAGATTGACAACCTCATCGTAAGTTGGGAGCAAAGTATTTGTTTGTGTGTGTGCAGGTTCCACGTTGCAGCTAGCAAGCAAAGCTTGGACGAAGCGCCAGTCGTCCGCTGCTGTCGCAAACTAGCAAGCATCACCTTCAGTCATCACCGTCTCCCTTCTCCTGATCGATATTAAACCTTGGTTTCTTAACTGAGGGAAAACTTGCTGCTGCACTCATCATACCTTCCTCTTGGGGTTCCCAACGGGCTGGTCATTCATTCACCACGCACAAGGACTGCTTGTTGCTATCATAGCCATCAACACTTTTTCTGGCGCCGTTGCCGGGGAAGGAAGAGAAGACTTCTGCGAGGGGAGTTCTTCGCACACACATACTTTACTTTGTTATTTGTTTTGCTTTACTTTATTTTATTTTACCTGCATTGCTTTTTATCAAAAACCCAAAAAAAATTAGAATCCTTGGTAGTTGTTATTTCTTTACTTTAGTTTATCATGTTGTTTCCTAAGTTCGTTCTGGAAGACCTCTCAGTAGGTAGTGGTTCGATTATTGGCAAAAGTAATATTGAGGAGTTCTTTAATCACATTAGTATGCATGATGAGGATGAGGAAAAGTCTTTGGTTGAGTTAGCTCCTAGCTATGAAGTTGCTTCTGCTCATTTAGTTCACATGTTGGAAGCTAGGTTTGCTAGTCTTAATTCTTCTATGCAATACATGTTCCTCAAGCTTCATGAAATTGAGGATCCCGAAAAGAAAGCTTTTATCTTGGAGACTTTGCGCATAGAATTTAGAGATGTTGCAATTGAGGCTAGCAAAGTTTTTAAGAAGTTTAATAAGCTTGGCTCGTCTGTTAAGGTTGTTGGTACGCCTGATGATTTTAAAACACCAATACCTTATGAACTTATAGGAATTCATGATGCTTGGGAAAAGAATTCTAGTTGGATTTGCCCTGAAAATCTTTTCGATGAAAGTAGTGTGCCAAAGCGTGATCATAAAGGAGTTTCAAAAACTCAGTTGAACACATTTTCCTTCATTGTTGAAAAGATCGCTGCTGTTGATCTTAATGCTTCATCACTTGATATTACTTGATTCGCAATTTTCTGCGCCTAGCTCAAAGGCGTTAAAGAAAAGCACTCTTGGGAGATAACCCATTGTTTACTTTTCAGTACTTTTTCTTTTATTTGAGTCTTGGAAGTCATTACTACTGTAATGACCGCTCCTTATCTTGTTTATTTCGTTTTTGTGCCAAGAGAAGCCTCTAATTTGAGTGAGGTAAAGATTTGGGGTTATTGCTGTCCTGAAACTGTTTTCGGTGCTGCACCGTAAAAATTCGTGAAAATTCTCTGTATATCTTTTGGTCCTGCAATTTCTTGTGCTTATGCCCCAGGTTATATCCAAACTTTTCTTAGTTGAACACTTTTTGATTTGAGCAACAGAAAATCCCTCAAAAATTCGTCCATTATCAGCTGTCCAGTTTTGACAGATTTCTGCCAATATTTGTTTTTGCCACTTTATCACTTTCTTTCGAGTTCTTTTTGATCATGGAACTCTTGTGGAAGTTGCTACAGTAGTATATACTTTATATGTGGTAGTTTTGGGTTGAAACCTGAAGCTAAAAGAGGTTGAATATATTTTATGCTTGCACTAATGTTGCTAATAGAATTGTGTTTAGTTTTGTATGAAGGAAGTTTTCAAGTGTAGGGATTGGAGAATGATGAGATGAGTTGAAGAATGGACAAAAGCTCAAGCTTGGGGATGCCCATGCATCACCCCAAGAAATATCCAAGAAGTACAAGCGTCAAAGCTTGGGGATGCCCCCGAGGCACCCCTTCTTCATCGGCAAAAATCAGGTCACCTTTCAAAACACTATGTTTTTATTGCTTCATGCACTATGTGTTTTTCTTGGAGCGTCAGTTGTTTTAGTTTTATTAGTTTGCTTAGTTTGTTTGTTTGCTGCAATAAATGGTTGGACCCCAACAAATTTCCTTTGGAGGAGATGTACTCGTTTTCATTTGCAAAGAATGCTCTAGTTTTCACTCTTATAAATCGAGCATTCTAGTTTTTCCGCTACTGCTTTTGGTTTTCGTTTTCGCCTTGATATGCGTTCAGATCTTGTCATATCTTTTCATCAAGGTGCATTTTTGCCTCTGAACTTTATTGGTTTTCATCAAAAGAGGTTGTTTTAAAAATTTCAAATGGTGTTGGGAAAGAGAAAAAGCTTTGTGCAAAATAGTGGTACAAGAAGGAGCTTGTGTAGACTGCGGCTTAGGCTTTTTCATGTCATGCTTGATGTCTTTTTGATAGTATGCTTAGTGGTTTTGCTGTAGCATGACTTGTCTCAAATAACTGAGATTGCTTAATGAGCCTTTGAAAAAATCATGCGTTGTTTTTATTGTATGGAAGCATTATTTTGGTTTTCTCCTTGATGCTTTATTTGGGTTGACTTGGCGCATGCTCACACATGTTAGACTCTTCCAAAGTCGCCTTTAGCCTTCATGATCATTTAGTTTTTGACTTTTGATGCCATTGTATGCTTCTTTTAATGTCGCTTTGTCGCTTTGCATGATTATGGCCATTATTGCTCTCTTAGTTGGTCGCTCCCAGTCTTTTGCTAGCCCTCGCCTTGTACTGAGTATGAGCTCTACTCGTGCATCCAACTCCTAAAAGCCAAAGTTTTCCATTGTGTCCACCATATATACCTACTAGCAATTTGCTATTCCAAGTAAATTTGACTTGCTTTTATTTTCTCTTCAAATTAAACTCTTACCAGTGTTATGCGAAATTCGGTCAGTAAAGCTCTCACGAACCAGAAGGCACACTTTACTTTTTCCTGTTCTAAAATTTTGACATTGTGGTCTTTTATGTTGAGTTGTTATGCTTACAAGTTGTAAGTTGGATTCTAGCCCAACCATGCCGTCATGGGGCAAGCTTTCAACATTGCACTTTCTTTTGAGTTGATATCGTGATCTTTTGTTTATGGATGCCCGCTGTGTGAAATGAATTGGGAATCTTGTGAGGATCATGGAGTTTTTATATGTGTTAGGGAAACGCTGGGCCGCCAATCTAAGCCATGCATAATTCATGGTGGAAATTTGCAGCATACCCATGGTGAACATTCGACGACGCATCTCACAATAAAAAGCTAAACAATATAGCAAATAAAAGAGATGTCGAGGTGTTCATTGTCTGCTTGTCCTGTCATTTTGGTGTGGGCTTGTTCCATGTCATCGGGCACGGAGGTACCCCATTGGCGGTTCTCAATGATATGCATATACTTACAATGACAAGAGCCTTGCTTGGGACTCTAAGTAAACTAGCATGGTTTGGGTACTTGTATTCACGGGACACGAGGTCTTCAACTTATGATTTGTCAAGCATATGCATCATAATTGTTCTCGCATTAACTTTAACCATTCAAGATGCTTATGATGGGGGCAATGAGAGCTCAAAGCCGGTAAGTACCATAATTTTTGAAGGTTATAAAACTTGCAATCACTGCTTCCCTCTGCGAAGGGCCTTTCTTTTACTTTTATGTTGAGTCACCACCTTCTTTCTTTATGCACCATTAAGAGAGCATAGTTGTCATTCTTAGTGTGATATGCATTGTCCCAAGGTTCATTGATTGACTCATATTGTTGGTTTCACTTGTTCTTAAATTATTTGTATCTAGTCGCCCTCTTAAACTTTGAGGTGTCCTATGCATTTATGTTTTGCTCTCTTTGAAGGACAAGCTGAAAACCACTTGTATGTTTTTCCTTATGATTTGAACACACGTTTGACTTTCATTGTTTCATTTTCATGATCTTTTGTTTGTGTTCATTTGCATGTTTACAACATGGTTGCTAAGTTCTTATTGTCATGATTATATCTTTCATGCCCATGTTTTAAGTTCTATTGATCCCAGCTCATCAATGCTTACATATATGATCAAGATTGTGTAGGTGCATGTCACCTCAAAAATTATTCTTTTGTTATCACTTACCTACTCGAGGACGAGCAGGAGTTAAGCTTGGGGATGCTTGATACGTCTCAAACGTATCTATAATTTTTGATGCTCCATGCTTTGTTTTACACCATTTGCCTATTGTTTCGTTACACTTAGTGGCATTTTTATACATTTTCCGGAACTAACCTATTAACGAAGTGCCACAGTGCCAGTTTCCTGTTTTCTGCTGTTTTTGTGTTTCAGAAGTGATACACAGGAAATATTCTCGGAATTGGACGAAACAAGTTCCTGAAGTCATATTTCACCGGGGAGCTCCCAAACATCCGAAGACCTGACAGAGGGAGACCACCAGGGCCCCACACAAGGGGGCGGCGCGGCCCAGCCCCTGGCCGCGCCACCCCTGTGTGAGGTCGCCTGGTCCCTCTCCTGACAGCCCCCTTTCGCCTATAAGTACCCCCTGACGAGAAAAACCTAAGGCCCGATCAGTTTTCCAGAATACATCGCGATCCGCCGCCGCCGTCGACCCGAAGATCGGGAGGGTCCAGAAGCTCTTCCCGGCACCCTGCCGGAGAGGGGAATCGCCACTGGAGGTCTTCTTCATCGCCATGCTTGCCTCCAGAGCGATGAGTGAGTAGTCTACCTTGGACTATGGGTCCATAGCAGTAGCTAGATGGTTGTCTTCTCCACCATGTGCTTCATGTTTAGATCTCATGAGCTGCCCTACATGATTGAGATCACCGTTATGTAATACTATGATGTTGGTTTGTTGGGATCCGATGAATATTGGTGTTTATGATTAAGTTGCTGTACTGAATTATATCTTTTGTTATCTCTATGTTGTTTATGATCTTGCATGCTCTCCGTTGTTAGTAGCTATCTTGGCCGAGTAGTTGCTAGTGACTCCAAGAGGGGGTATTTATGCTCGATAGTGGGTTCATGCCTCTATTTCACCTGGGGGAGTGACAGAAACCTCTAAGGTGGTAGACGTGCTGTTGCTACTAGGGAGAAAACAACATTCATATGCTCAAGGGCATATGCTTTGTTTACATTACACACTTTGCTTAATGCAATTATCTGTTGTTCGCAACTTAATACTTTCGGGGTGTTCGAATGATATCCCTGGGGGTGGATTATTAGTCATAGATGCAGTTGGATGGCGGTCTATGTATTTTGTTGTAATGCCCAGAGTAAATCTCATAGTGATCTTCTTGACATATCACGTTATCTTTATTCTATCAATTGCCCAACTATAATTTGTTTACCCAGCATGTTATTTATCTATGGAGAGACACCACTAGTGAACTGTGGACCCCGGTCCTATTTTAATCATATTGCAATCACCTGTTTACTTTTCCGCACTGTTTACTTTACTAGCATTTTACTACTGTTTTCCACTCGATACACTCATAACCTTTGTTTCAAGCAAACCGGTGAGATTGACAACCTCATCGTAAGTTGGGAGCAAAGTATTTGTTTGTGTGTGTGCAGGTTCCACGTTGCAGCTAGCAAGCAAAGCTTGGACGAAGCGCCAGTCGTCCGCTGCTGTCGCAAACTAGCAAGCATCACCTTCAGTCGTCACCGTCTCCCTTCTCCTGATCGATATTAAACCTTGGTTTCTTAACTGAGGGAAAACTTGCTGTTGCACTCATCATACCTTCCTCTTGGGGTTCCCAACGGGCTGGTCATTCATTCACCACGCACAAGGACTGCTTGTTGCTATCATAGCCATCAGTCAGCCTCAGAATCAAATAGAATTCAAAATTAGAATTTTGAACCAGATTTCAATTGAAACTTGTAAATTCCATAACTTTCGATTCATAGATTCAAAAATTGCAAATAATATGTCATCGGAAAGCTTGTAACATGTAGAATCCAGTAGTACAATAAAATCACATAGTCTCAGTATTCAATTTGAATTCATATTTAAATTGAAACAAACCTATCTGTTAATTGGTTTAATTCATATCTTTTGTTTCCCGTGTCCAAAAATTGTAATTTTGTAGTCTATGGAATCCTCTGAACTTGTAGAACAACATAGAATCAAGAAATTCCAAAGTTGTAACGTGCACACACTTTGTGCATGTAAATTCATTGAAATTACTAATTTGATCATAGTTTGAATTCTAAAATTTATTTTAGAATAACTCCAATTGTCTTAGCTTTACTTTACTGCAAGCTATTCACTAGTATCACCCCTTAGTTTTATTGAATCACCCCACACTAATTCAAATTCAAACAGGAGGATTTGAGTTAATTTATCATGATAGTAAATTCTAGTTTCTTTCAAATATTGTTTCCTTCAACCATGCAAGTTCTATGACCATATCTAGTCACCAAAATACATTCATGACACATACTCCATCTACCTAAACCCAATCATACATAACTCAAACTTAATTAATTTTTCCAATAGTGTTAATTGGGTAAAAGTGTGAAACATCACAATTCTAAGTTCTATTATATCAAAGTGATGTTGTAATCTATACCCTAGTGTGTGTTCTTACTTCTTGACTATTCAGTAAATCCTAAAATCCAAGGTCTCAAATAACACTCTCTCATATTAAACCCTTTGCATAGTTAACTAGATTCCATGTGTTGAACTAATTAATTTTACAAATGAGTTAATTGGGTAGTTCAATGCATCTTAAAATCATGCCCAAATCCTAAAGTGTAATATATGCTATTCAAGAATACTTGTTGTCCCACTTATTCAATAGTACTGTTGTTGCACTATTGACACATATGTGATTTATTTCACATGAATCTTTCCAAATTCCATTCATGCTTTGATGGAGCATAAAGACTTTATCAGATTATATCTTGCTTAGTGCAATCCCCCTAGTCATAGTAACCTTTCCTAAATAAGCTCACAAACCTATATCTTACAATTCATAAGTCCCCTTGTCATATCCTTCCTGTCATAACATTTTAAATACATCTAAATTATTAAACAAACTCTTTTAATTGTTTGTTATGTTTGAATGTGGATGTATGGTGTGTTTATGTTATGATGTTTTGTATTATAGCTTTGTGCGGAGTGCTACATACCTAGTTGAGAGGACTGGAAGATCTTGGACAACAAAAGGCAAGTGACACACATATCTTCTACCTACTTTTTACTACTTCATTAGTGTTCTTCAGTAGAATGCATGATAGGTGGAGTATTCAACTGTTTTACAAAATGCTAGATCCTAGTAGTGAGTAGATGTCCATGAACCCCCACCTATAGGATGCTAAATAATTGAAAAATATGATGCAATGCTACGTTCACTTTGCTAAAGTTGTTTTGTGAATTAAATTAATAACTTCAACTAAAATGAACCACCTGGGTGGATTGGTTTGTGATGGAGGTGAAGTAGGTGGGTCTGGGGCACATGCCTCTTAAAGGATGTGTACTCAGGATACTGCTCAGGATGGCCACTCAGGATTAAATAGATTAATATGGCTTCCATGCTTAGATGTACTCCTAGTGCAGCTTTATGACAATATGGGTTCTGTCTTGATTGAGTAGGATTAAGGGTTCAACCATGGGTATTGACAGAGGGTGGTAGCAAAATATAGGGGGCACGGTCAGATCCATTTGGTTGAATGCTTTTTCTGAAAGGTCTTGTCTCAGTTTATGTATGGACGTAAAATGAGTCTTAAGGTGAAAGTGCACAACCCTTGCAAGGTGTATAAATCTAATTAATTAGCTGAGTTCTCGGTTATGGACATTTTAGTCTCTAGTCATGGAATGTTCGGAAGAATCTCATCACCATTTCTGAATGCTTTAAAATTTGATTAGAAACCCCTAGACAGGAGCTCAGGCTCATGCCCCTAAAAAGGTATGGTTGCCCTGGTTGTTCCCAAAACTTTGTTGAGTTTCGCTCAGAACTATATGCCTAATTAACATGTAGTGTATGGGGGTTATCTTGACCCTTATAAATTAAAATTTTGAAAGGAAGTTTTGCAAAAAATGTTGGATAAAACTAGCTTTATGCAAATTAGCCAAAAGATCCACTAGCCATATGTCATGTAGTATAGCCTTTCACAAATGCCACCAAATATATGTCATCTGCCAGTACGTTGTTGTACTGACCCCTCTGGGGCTGCATATTCAAACATGCAGGTTTATTTCGGATGAGGAACGATTAGTAGGATCTCGAGCTTACATTCCAACATGTTTGCCTGTGGCACTTGAAGAAGGTGGAGGCTCATTGTTACTGTGCTTCATGCTGTGTAATTTTGTAAGGTAGATAACCTATGCAACTGGATTCACATTGTAAATTTGATGCTATTGCCTTGATTACTATATTTCTGAACTGTGGTGCTATCTATTGATCCAGGGAGTAGCACATTAACATAGGAGTTCTACCTTTAGCAAAAGGTAGGGAGCTACAGAATGGTATCAGAGCATAGTGTTGCATGTAGGATCGAGACCCTAGGTTTGGAATAGACTAGGAGACCCTAGGAAATTTCTCCTTCTTATATTATTTCTCTTTTCTAAATTTAACTGCTTTTAGTTTGAATCTTTCTTGTAAGACTTATCATATTCATTTATTAACCAAACTCCATCTTCTTTTCTTTTAGATGGACCAGTTCACCGAGATGAAGATACCTTTCGATGACAACACTGAGAGCTTTAGTGATCAGCTTTCCCGCCTCTCTTGAGCACTAAACTTGGCCCCTCCTACTTTTCGGGGAAGAGTGATACCTTGTGAGATTCCAGAGATCAAGCGCTGGGAGATCGAGACAAAGATCAAAGGACATACCATCGAGCCAACCACGGTGACAGTGGTGTACTCAAGGATGTGCCCTGGTTGGGATACTGGGATCATGATGGCTATGGAGGAAGCACTAGCCCGCATCTGCGGTATGTACCCCAAGGAGATATTTGATATGGACAACTCCTTTCAGCAATTTGGGAGAGGCAACGATGAAAGATGGGCATTGAGTACCCCAGGATGCCGTGAAGGTTTACCATGGACAGAGATCCAGTAGGAGGATATGGAGACCTACGCCTTCAACATCTAAATCATGCTCCGCCGTGAGATGGATGCCATAGATGATGCCAAGTACCAACTCCATGAAAAGGATGAAAAGATTGAGCAACTGGAGAACGCCATTCACAAGCTAAAGGTGAAGAACGCGTTACTCGAGGCGATAAATGACAAGTTGACAGCCAAGACAGAAGATCAGACTACACGAAATATAGGACTACAAGGACAGTGTGCATATCTCAGCAAGTATCTGATGAAGTATGAACCATGGCCTACCAAGAAGAAGGCATTACCAGCTGCTGAGGAGACAACCCTGGAGGCGCCCAAGGAAGACCCCAAGGAACTAGTGGTGTTCAAAGCTAATGAAGAAGAGACTCCAGTAGAGAAAGACAGTGAGGAGCCCATAGGCACCAGAGTTAAATGACACCAGACTGGAAGCACCAAGACATACCTGGCGCAATTCAAGTAGAGTTGACCACCAATATTATTAGTCGTAGAATCACACGAACTTTACGTTACGTATTTTGATCATACCAAGTTGTGATATGACCACACCCTTTTGTTAGAGCTTTCCCTTTTGAGTTTTATGTGATGAATGCTAAATGAGTGATTTTGTAAGAAGAATTGTCTTGATCTGCTGTTTGGGTAGGAACTTTCTCTAGATCCTCTCTATCTACACCTCGTCTATGCAAAGTACTAAACTTGTCCCAAAACCCTAACAGATGCACCCTCAACACCGGAATAGCCTCAACAAACCTCAGATGATTTCATCAATACAACGGATGGTAGAAGTACATGCTAAATTGATGCAAGCCTTGACTCAGCACTTGATAAGCTCAGATAGCACAGAGTTACCGCCAGGAATGCAACAAGTACTGGATGATCATTCTTGAATGGTGCAAATGATGCCCCAGATATTAGCTAGTACCAACTTGCCCCAAAACAATCATGGCAGCAAGGAGCCCGGAGGTGAAACCAAAACAACTATGCTAGCTTGTAAGATCTGCGGAGAAATTAGACACTTTTCTGAAGAGTGTCAGGAGCAACATCATCATGGCAATACTAGCCACTCTACTATAAAATGCCCCTGACTACAGTCACTTGTTTTCTGTGTGATGGAACTGATCATGTACCCAGGGAGTGTAAGTTCTATTTCACGGTGCAACACATGAATCAACAAGCTAAGGATAAACTGAGCCATTTGCTAGAAAGGACCCCTGAAGACCAAAGACTTAAAGAAAAGATGGAACTGAAGGATACGGAAGAGGTCCCAGACACCATCACCAAGGGTTGTATAACAAACAGAAAACAAGAACACCTACCTGGAAACTACACCAAGAAACGTGGAAGATTCCCTACTGCGGAAATGGAATATCAAGAAAATGAAATTAGAGATCTTCTAGCCTTGGAGTTACCCACAAAGAAAAAGAGGAAGAAGCAAGATCTTAGCAAGATTATATGTTTCCATTGCCGGGAACAAGGTCATTTTGCAGATCAGTGTCCAGAGAGGGACCCTAAAGCAAAAAACACAAGGAATCATGAAGAAGGACCTCAGAATGGTCATCTGTTTCACGTGCAAGCAAAAGGGACACTATTCGACTGCATGTCCAGAGAAAAGCACACCCATGACCTTCATTGATGTAGAAGACCGAGGAGACTCGAAGACCAAAGCCAAGGCACAACCAGGAGCGACCAAACAGAAATGCATGTTTTTCAACTATTAGTTGTAATGGAAGTTGAAAGGTTATGTAAGAGCAAGGCTCAACATAATGAGACAGATTTAAAAGTTCCTTATAAAATAGCAAACCAAGGTATCTACAATTCAATACTATACCCAGAGTTTTGTCGCAAAACCCTAGCTAAGGAACGATAGAATTAGTCTTAAAATTCAAAAAAATGGGATTTGGAATTTTGAGTCCATAACCAAGAAAATGTTTTTCAAAAATAGCAAGGATGTCGACTAAAAGGATGAAATAAAGATAGGAGACCCCTCAGCTTGGTCTTCTGATTGACCCAAAGAGTGACCCCTTGGTGTCTAAAGTAGTTCAACAACTACTCGTTGGATGGAATCTCTATAAGGGAGCAAGCTTTTACCCAAGCAACCCTTGAGAGAGATTGATGCCCAAGTTTGTGAATAGACACCCTGATGTGGTACGGTGGTGATATCTTTTCACCATCCAGTTGGGAACCCCAAGAGGAAGGTATGATGAATATAGCAGCAAGGTTTTCCCTCAGTTAAGAAACCAAGGTATATCGTTCAGGAGAGGAACAGACAAATGACTGGAGGTGATGCTGACTGGCTTGCGATAGCTCCAGACAATTTATAGGGTGCCTCGTCCAGGCTTTGCTTTGCCAGCTACAATGCAGAACCTGCACACAACACAACCATATACTTTGCTCCCAACTTACAATGAGGTTGTCAATCTCACCGGTTTGCTGTAAACAAAGGAATGAGCATATTGAGTGGAAAATAGTAATAGTATGCGAGTAAAGTAAACAGTGCAAGTAAAGTAAATAGGTGATAGCAATATGATGGAAAGAGGACCGGGGTCCATAGTTCACTAGTGGTGTCTCTCCATAAGATAAAATAATACATGCTCAGTAAACAAATTATAGTTGGGCAATTGATAGAATAAAGACAACGTGCATATGATGAGAGGATCACTATGAGATTTACTCTGGGCATTACAACAAAATACATAGACCGCTATCCAATTGCATCTATGACTAATAATCCACTTGTGGCGAATCAATCTGAGAACTCCACAAGTATTAAGTTGCGAACAACAGATAATTGCATTAAGCAAAGTGTGTAATGTAAACAAAGCATATGCCCTCGAGCATATGAATGTTGTTTTCCCCCAGTAGCAACAGCACATCTACTGTAACACCCTACCTTTTACCAAGGTAGAACTCCTGTGTTACTGTGTCATTCCCTGGATCAGTAGATAGCACCACGGTACAAAATGTAGTAATCATTGCAGATAGTGTCATTTATTACATCGTAAATCCAGATACAATAGTTTTTGAACCTTACAAAGTTAGCTTAGCCACTTGGACTAGCTTGGAATCCAGAGTTTAACATGACTAAAACACAACGGAAGTAAATTGCAATGAGCCTCCATCTTCAGCAATGTGCCACAGGCAGTCATGTTGGTATGCAGGCTCGAGACTCCTCCATCTACTCCTCATCAAAATAACCTACACGTTTGAATATGTAGCCCCAAGGGGTCAGTACAACAACGTACTGGCAAATGACACATATATGGTGGCATTTGTGAAAAGACTGTACTACATGACATTTGGCTTAGTGGATCTCAAAGGCTGAATTGCATAAAGCAAGTTTTATCCTATCAAAACATTTTTAAACATTTAGATTTTTCTTTAAGGTCAAGGTAACCCCTAGATGATAACCACCACACAAACCTTGGGTTGATAGCCAAGTTGTGTAGCTCTGGATAGTTACTCAACAAAACACGAATAACTCTCAGGTGATAACAACCATGGGTTGATAGCCAAGTATATGGCCCTGAGTAGCTTGGTTCAATTAAAGCCCCAAGGTAACCCTTAGGTGATAAGAACCACACAAGCCCTGAGTTGATAGTCAGGTGTGTAGCCCTAAGTAGCTAGTCTTGGGATTGGTGAGGACCCTTAGGTGATAACAACCACACAAGCCCTGAGTTGATAGTCAGGTGTGTAGCCCTAAGTAGTCACTATTCAAGTTTTAAATATTCTAAAATGGTGATGAGACTCCTTTCGCGCGACATGTCCTCTCTCTGTTCCTAGGTACAACCAATACAAAGTACTGTCAGGTGATAACCACCACACAAGTCCTAGGTTGATAGCTAGGAGTGCAGTCCTGAGTTGTGTACTCTTAGGTGATAACCACCACACATGCCCTGGGTTGATAGCCAGGTGTGTAGCCCTGGGTAGCCACAAGATTGCACCCAGGTGGTTCATTAGGTTATTAATTTTCATCTTTACAAATCATACACAGCATGGCATTGGCATCATCATTTTCATAAATTTGATATTCAATCCTAGCAAGGTAGAGTTTGAAGGATAGCTTCACACTACTAGGATCTAAGCATTTGCAAAGTCTTTGCAATTGAAAACATTAGAACACCTATCATGCATACTACATTAAAAACACTAATGCAGTATTTGAAAAGTAGGTCAAGAATGTGTGTCACTTGCCTTGGAAACAACCAGCACACTCACAGCAATCACACTTGTAGTTCAGCTCCTCTTCACAATCTAAATAGGAATTATTGCACACAAATAAACACACTATACAATCCAAACATAAACAACAAGACAAACAATTGAAAAGGGTTTGTTTTGCATTTTAGATTTATTAAGATACTGCGATAAGAGAGATATGGCAAAAGAATTGTGGATTGTGAGATATGGATTTTGACAGCTTGAGTGGCAAGATCAATTTATTGGTGAGAATTGAACTAGGCAAGATATAGTTGATGTAGTCTTTATGCTTTATCAAAGCATGAATAGAACTTGGAATAGCTCATGTGAATTAAACCACACAAGTGTCAAAATAGTGCAATACCATTACTATTGAATAAGTGTGACAACAATTATTCTTGAATAGTATATATTACACTTAGGCATTGGGCAAGGATTCATGAAACATTGAGTTACTCAATTAACTCATTTGTTAATTGAATAGTTCTACACATGAAATCAGGATGAAGTGGACAGCGGATTGAGTATGGGTAGATAACATTTTGGATTATGGTTTAAGGTTTCTATTGGGTACATGGAGTATTGAATATGTGCTAAAATGTGGATTAGATCAACACCACAAAGATAGCAAGAATAGAATCTATGATTGAGATGCATCACACTTTACTCAAACAATACAATTATAATTTGAATATGTGTGAACTAGACAAGATAGGTCTAAGTAGATATGATCTTGATCAAGATGTTGTTTAGATAACATTGATGAGTAGGTATGATTATAGGATTTGCTATGGTAGAAGGAAACTTTACTGAATAGAAATAGATTTATTCTTATAATGGAAATTACTCAAATCCTCATATTAAAATTTGAATAATAGTGATGTGTTTCAATAAAATGAGGAAGTGATTCTACTGGATAGCTTGCAGCAAAACAAAGCTATTGCAATTGGATTCATTCTAAAATAAATTTTAGAACTCAAGATATGGTCAAATTAGTGATTTGAATAGATTTGAATGCACAAAGTGTGTGCATGTATCAACTTTGAATTTTCTTGATCCTATGATGTTCTACAAATTGAGAGGATTGCAGAGACTACAAACTTATTATTTTTGGGCTAACAGAACTGAAGTTATTAATTAAACAAGCTAACAGATAAGTTTAACTCGATTTGAAAATAGATTCAAATTGTGTACTGAACCTATGAAGTATTAGTGCACTAATGGATTCTACATGTCTCAAGGATTCCAATGATATATTATTTGTGATTTTTGGACGCAGGAATCAAAAGATATGAATTATGCAAGTTGCAGATGATTTGAAATTGATTTGAACCTAATTTGAATCAGAACAGATCTGGGCACGACACGTGGCATGTTCCTATTCAAGGGTACCGGTTTGGACGGATTGGAAACATGGATAATTGGATTTAAAGTGATCTAGATGGATTAGATCAAACCGTAAACTTTGGTTTAAGTGATCTGATTGGTTCATCTGATGGAGATCCAACGGCCATGATTGAATCAGAGAGAAACTCATCGACGCGGTTAGGTTTCCAGTGAGGTTTCTCCGGCGGGGCGCACTGGAGGTGGACAGCGGTGACGTTCTGGCAATCATTGGACGACGGTCACACCACGACGGGCTTTGGGAGGACAAGGAGAGCTCGAGTGTTTGATCGGTGGCCTCTGTTGCGTCCAGACGAAGGAGAGGGAGGTGGCTGGAGGAGCTTCGGACGCTGGTGTGCTACGAGGCGACGATGAGGAGCTCGATTTGCTATGAAATAAAATCGGGGAAAGGGTTAGGGAGGTGCACCGGGCCAAGGCAAGGAGGGTAGAGGTGAGGGGAGAGGCTGCCGCTTACTGGCGGTGGCGAATTTGGCCGGAGAAGCTTGCAGACACCGCGGAGTCCGGCGAGGGATTCCATCATCTGGAGTGGGTTTTCGCATGAGAGAGAAAAAGGAGGCGAGGGAGGAATCCAGGGCAGCTTTATAGGCGAGGTCTTGATGGCCATTTACTCACGAGAAATTAACGGGGGCGTTATTCCGGCGACCGTTTCCATTAACAGAGAGAGAAGGGAGAGGAAAGGGGAGATGATGGAGCTGACAGGTGGGGTCCAGGCATCAGCGTCGAGAGGAGGGGAATGTCGGTACCCTTTCAGGATAGCGCGCTTCTAGGCCTCGGGCCAAATCTGGGGCTGGGCTAAATGGTCTCCCCCAGCCTTTTATTCTTTTCTTTATTTCTTTTTCATTTTCTTTTTCTGATTTCTGATTTAAATCAATTCCTTTTGAAAACTTGATTCAAAACACTTCAAACAAGATCCTAAGTTATTCCAATATTCAGCATAGTGTGCTAAACCAGTAGCAAAATAAGTTTTTCAGAATAAAAGAGAATTTTCAATAAAAGTTTATGAATAAGGCAAAGAGGTTCGTTTGCATAAATGCAAATATGGAGATAGGGTTTGAATTGAAATCTTTTGGAAATCAGTGATGAAAACTTATAAATAATGTTTGAAATTATCTTTTAGACTTTGTTTTGATAATGATATAAATAATTTTGTAAACCACCCTTTGCAAGCAAGCTTGCATAAGTTGGAATAAGAAGGAAGGAAAATAGTATTTGGATACTTGATCTATCTCAAGGAAGTTCTTCAAGAAAATAATAGAAAGTTTTAAAATAGTTTTCTAATAAACCTTTCAAATAGACTCAGAAAGTTTTAAATCCCTGTGAATTTCCAATCATCTCAAGCAAAGCAAAAGCAAAAAATTTCCCCCAAAATTTGATAAAATCTTGGGATGTTACAGACTACCACCCTTAAAAGAAATCTCGTCCCCGAGATTGGAGAAAGGCTAAAAGTTTATTGATTCTAATGGAACTAGGGTGCTACCACCCTTAGAAGAAAACTCCTCTTAGTGGTATCTTGATGCTTCTTTAGGCACTTGCATTTTGTTCCCAGCTTGCATTCACTGTTGTGCCATTTTCCCCGAACCGCCCTTCTCAGAAGTTTTGACGTTCCCCACTATGATCAAAAGTGGGCACACCAAGGGTTTCATCCAATTCTGGTGATAAGCAGATATCATCCATTGCGTTGTCACCAATAAGGTAGTCCACATCTCCCAAGAATGTGTACCTAGCCTTTTCTTGGTTGGCCCTCACCAAGGCCAAGACAGCATACAGGCCATCACCATACTCCTTGTTGCTTTTTAGCTGATTTTCATTACAAAATCTCAAAAGATGACACAGTGCCAAGTACTGCATGCTTGCCCCACGAACATGATGAGACCACACATCCCAATGGATTAGGATGGCATCTCTCTGCAGTCTTCTCATGCTTTTCATAGGGGTAAACAAGGTGGACTCTGTAAGAGGTACTTGCACCTTTAAGGGACAGAAGGTCGCCTTATAACCAGCATTGTTGAATCTTTTCTTGATACCGGTGCTCATTATGCTATCTTCCACTAGTACCAGATGGTCCTTAAGAATTCCTTTCGCAACCATCTTCATAGTCATTGGAAGACGCTGGTCAACTTGATCATATCTCGAAGATGAACTCCTTTGCAAGGATAAGGGATCTAACAAAGCTCTCAAGGACAGGAAAGTAGTTTCAGGGATTTGGAGAGTTGCCTCATAACATCGCAGGTCAGGATGGGGTAGACTTCGGTGGCGTAAGGCTCTAGAACCAGGAGGCAATCTCATAGGTAGTGGTGGCTGTCTCTGTTGTGACTCTCTGGAGAGGAGTGACCTCTCTTTTATAGGCTCAGGGAGGTAGTCGAATAGGCCACATAGGGATACAAAACATAGGGTCAGGAAGGTGAACCGAACAGGTAGCAACCAAAGCTGAACAGCCTTCGTATTCAAAGCCCACTGAGCAAAACATTTCTGATTCATGAAGTCATTCAATACCAAAACATCCTCACCGTAGTCCTACGTTTTGGCCATACTGGCTCACTATAAGGGATGTAACATATTATCCTCTGAAGGTTATGGTTTAACGGCGTCGTCTCTCTTGTAGGTAGGTCTCTTAAGACTTACCATTCCTCATAACAATAGCGAACAATATGAGTAGTCGTCATGGGGGCCAATCCATGTCGCACCCAATCATTGCCTTGCATTTTGTTTGGCTCATCTCGCATTCTAGCTCTTGGTCTACCTCACCAGTTTGACAAAATTTTCTTGAAATGAAAACCTATGTTCTCAAATCTAGATTTTAAAACGAATCTATCGTTCCTTATCTAAGGTTTTGTGCAAACTCGGTCGTATGACGTTAACTCTTGGGTTACAAATCCTTCAGCTTGCCATTTCATTGAGAAGTAAAATTCACTCAACAAGGTTGTCTTTAGCTCTTACAAGTCCTTACAATATTTACTACAAGGCTGTAGCTGCATACAAATTCTTTCAAATTGGCTATACTTTGTTGTGTCTTCTCCTTGTATTTTGCAGCATCCTTTGGTCATCCCAGTTCACTGAAGTCTTGTAGTACCATTTTCTAAACATTTATCCGCATAGTGCCCTTTTGTTTGCACTTGTAACAAGTGATTGTCGAGAGATCCTTCATAACCACCGGTTTGGAGTGGTGTTGTCCATTTCCTCCATTATGATTTCCATTGTCTCCATTATGATGATCATTGGAGTGGTTTCCATTGTTTCCACCATTGTGCCTATGGCCATTGAATTTACCATTTCCATAGCCTTCAGAGAGGTGGATTCTTTTATGGGAATGTCTAGTATGGGTCTTGCCATTGCTGTGCTCCCTCTTACGGGTTTCCTCTTTTCTTATGTTGTTGTCCAGAGTAACCGCTTGGTCTAGCAGAGCCTGGTAGTTTGGAGCATAAGCTACTGACAGAGGTATCTTCAGTTCCCCTTTGAGTCCCCAGAGAAACTTATCTTTCCTCTTGGCATCAGTGTCGATGTCTTCTGGTGCGTACCTTGACAGAGAGCAGAAGTCATCCATGTACTCCTTTAGTGTTCTGTCACCCTGCTTCAGAGTGTGGAACTCATCTTTCTTTAGATTCATAATGCCCATGGAGATATGAGCATTATGAAAGCCTTCCCTAAAGGAATCCCAGTCCAGACCTTCAATTGGATTGGTGACTTGGTAAGTATCCCACCACATTGCTGCTGGTCCCTCTAGCAGGTGGGCACTGAATCTAATCTTTTTAGCATCTGTGCAATCACAGGTAACCAAGTTCTTGTTGACTGAATGCAGCCAGTGGTCGGCCACTATTGGGTCTGTGGCAAAAGAAAACTTGTTGGGTCTAAGCTTCAGGAAACGTGCTAGTCGGTCAACTTGGGGTGGGGGTGGTGCATTGTTGTTGTTGTTCATGAGGTTGGTGCTTGCTTGGATGAATTGGGTCATCATCTGCATGAGCTGGGCTTGACCTGTGGCTAACTGTTGGACCACATCATAGAGGTTGTTGATGTTGTTGTTGTTGTTGTTGTTGTTGTTGCTGCTGCTGCTGTTGTTGTTGTTTTCACGGCGAGGCGGCATCTGAGGTGGTTTTAGCAAAGGTGAGTAATAGATAGATAGAACTAAAGAAGTAAATTTTCCTACCCAGGCATAAACAACAGACCATGCAACAAACAAACATAAACCAAACAATCATTGAAAAATCTTTTTGATAAGTTATGGAAAAATACGCTAACAAAATAATATGGTCATACACCAATTTTGTATGATCATAGAAGCATCTATAAATCGTTGGTTCTATAAACTAGAATCTTGGTGGTCTATTCTATTATGGTTTCATTGTTCCATTTCTTATTTCCACTTCCCCAATGCATCGTTGGTGTTGGGCAACCTTCATATCCACATTTCCTCGAGCTCTTTGTTGGTCTTCAATGTAGTTCTTCATGTTGGATCAAGGTCAACCTATGAAGTAGAAGTCTCATTCTTCTGGCACATTGTGATCTTCTATCCTTTGTTGATGATTTTAGGGTAGGGTCATCTATAGCAAAAGGAAACATTTGAAGAGGAAGTAGGAGAGAATACAAGGAGTTTTAAGATGCAAACAATCCTTTAAAAATTAAATAGAAGCAAGATGAGATAGAGATTTTTATCCTAGGGTCTTCCTATTTCTGATCCAAACCTAGGGACTCGATCCTACAGGCAACACTATGCTCTGATACCATTCTGTAACGCCCTACCTTTTATCAAGGTAGAACTCCTGTGTTATTGTGCCATTCCCTGGATCAGTAGATAGCACCACAGTACAAAATGTAGTAATCATGGCAGATAGTGTCATTTATTACATCGTAAATCCAAATACAATAGTTTTTGAACCTTACAAAATTAGCTTAGCCACTTGGACTAGCTTGGAATCCAGAGTTTAACACGACTAAAACACAACAGAAGTAAATTGCAATGAGCCTCCATCTTCAGCAATGTGCCACAGGCAGTCATGTTGGTATGTAGGCTCGAGACTCCTCCATCTACTCCTCATCAGAACAACCTACACATTTGAATATGTAGCCCCAAAGGCTGAATTGCATAAAGCAAGTTTTATCCTATCAAAACATTTTTAAAACATTTAGATTTTTTTTAAGGTCAAGGTAACCCCCAGATGATAACCACCACATAAACCTTGGGTTGATAGCCAAGTTGTGTAGCTCTGGATAGTTACTCAACAAAACACGAATAACTCTCAGGTGATAACAACCATGGGTTGATAGCCAGGTATATGGCCCTGAGTACCTTGGTTCAATTAAAGCCCCAAAGTAACCCTTAGGTGATAACAACCACACAAGCCCTGAGTTGATAGTCAGGTGTGTAGCCCTAAGTAGCTAGTCTTGGGATTGGTGAGGACCCTTAGGTGATAACAACCACACAAGCCTTGAGTTGATAGTCAGGTGTGTAGCCCTAAGTAGTCACTATTCAAGTTCTAAATATTTTGAAATGGTGATGAGAGTCCTTTCGCGCGACATGTCCTCTCTCTGTTCCTAGGTATAACCAATACAAAGTACTCTCAGGTGATAACCACCACACAAGTCCTAGGTTGATAGCTAGGAGTGTAGTCCTGAGTTGTGTACTCTCAGGTGATAACCACCACACATGCCCTGGGTTGATAGCCAGGTGTGTAGCCCTGAGTAGCCACAAGATTGCACCCAGGTGGTTCATTAGGTTATTAATTTTCATCTTTACAAATCATACACATCATGGCATTGGCATCATCATTTTCATAAATTTGATATTCAATCCTAGCAAGGTAGAGTTTGAGGGATAGCTTCACACTACTAGGATCTAAGCATTTGCAAAGTCTTTGCAATTGAAAACATTAGAACACCTATCATGCATACTACATTAAAAACACTAATGCAGTATTTGAAAAGTAGGTCAAGAATGTGTGTCACTTGCCTTGGAAACAACCAGCACACTCACAGCAATCACACTTGTAGTTCAGCTCCTCTTCACAATCTAAACAGGAATTATTGCACACAAATAAACACACTATACAATCCAAACATAAACAACAAGATAAACAATTGAAAAGGGTTTGTTTTGCATTTTAGATTTATTAAGATACTGCGATAAGAGAGATATGGCAAAAGAATTGTGGATTGTGAGATATGGATTTTGAGAGCTTGAGTGGCAAGATCAAATTATTGGTGAGAATTGAACTAGGCAAGATATAGTTGATGTAGTCTTTATGCTTTATCAAAGCATGAATAGAACTTGCAATAGCTCATGTGAATTAAACCACACGTGTCAAAATAGTGTAATACCATTACTATTGAATAAGTGTGACAACAATTATTCTTGAATAGTATATATTACACTTAGGCATTGGGCAAGGATTCATGAAACATTGAGTTACTCAATTAACTCATTTGTTAATTGAATAGTTCTACACATGAAATTAGGATCAAGTGGACAGAGGATTGAGTATGGGTAGATAACATTTCAGATTATGGTTTAAGATTTTTATTGGGTACATGGAGTATTGGATATGTGCTAAAATGTGGATTAGATCAACACCACAAAGATAGCAAGAATAGAATCTATGATTGAGATGCATCACACTTTACTCAAACAATACAATTGTAATTTGAATATGTGTGAACTAGACAAGATAAGTCTAAGTAAATATGATCTTGATCAAGATGTTGTTTAGATAACATTGATGACTAGGTATGATTATAGGATTTGCTATGGTAGAAGGAAATATTACTGAACAGAAATAGATTTATTCTTATAATGGAAATTACTCAAATCCTCATATTAGAATTTGAATAATAGTGATGTGGTACAATAAAATTAGGAAGTGATTAGGAACTTGAATCCTCATATTACTGGATAGCTTGTAGCAAAACAAAGCTACTGCAATTGGATTCATTCTAAAATAAATTTTAGAACTCAAGATATGCTTAAATTAGTGATTTGAATAGATTTGAATGTACAAAGTGTGTGCACGTATCAACTTTGAATTTTCTTGATCCTATGATGTTCTACAAGTTGAGAGGATTCCAAAGACTACCAACTTATTATTTTTGGGCTAACAGAACTGAAGTTATGAATTAAATAAGCTAACAGATAAGTTTAACTCGATTTGAAAATAGATTCAAATTGTGTACTAAACCTAGGAAATATAAGTGCACTAATGGATTCTACATGTCTCAAGGATTCCAATGATATATTATTTATGATTTTTGGACACAGGAATCAAAAGATATGAATTATGGAAGTTGCTGATGATTTGAAATTGATTTGAAACTAATTTGAATCAGAACAGATCTGGGCGCAACACATGGCATGTTCCTATTCGAGGGTACCGGTTCGGACGGATTGGCAACATGGATCATCAGATTTAAAGTGATCTGGATGGATCAGATTGAACCATAACCTTTCGGTTTAAGTGATCTGATTGGTTCATCCGATGGAGATCCTACGGCCGTGATTGAATCAGAGAGAAACTCACCGACGCGGTTAGGTTTCCGGCGAGGTTTGTCCGGCGGGGCGCACTGGAGGTGGACAGTGGCAATGTTCTGGCAATCACTGGATGATGGCGACACCACGATGGGCTTCGGGAGGACAAGGAGAGCTTGAGTGTTTGATCGGCGGCCTCTGTTGCGTCCAGACGAAGGAGAGGGAGGCGAATGGAGGAGCTTCGGACGCTGGTGTGCTACGGGGCAACGACGAGGAGCTCGATTTGCTATGAAATAAAATTAGGGGAAAGGGTTAGGGAGGTGCGCCGGGCCGAGGCAAGGAGGGTAGAGGTGAGGGGAGAGGTTGCCGCTTACCGGTGGTGGCGAATTCGGCCAGAGAAGCTTGCAGACACCGCGGAGTCCAACGAGGGATTCTATCATCTGGAGTGGGTTTCCGCGTGAGAGAGAAAAAGGAGGCGAGGGAGGAATCCAGGGCGGCTTTATAGGCGAGGTCTTGATGGCCATTTACTCGTGAGAAATTAACGAGGGCGTTACTCCGGCGACCGTTTCCATTAACAGAGAGAGAAGGGAGAGGAAAGGGGAGATGATGGAGCTGACAGGTGGGGTCCAGGTGTCAGCGTTGGGAGGAGGGGAATGCCGGTACCCTTTCAGGACAGCGCGCTGCTGGGCCTCGGGCCGAATCTGGGGCTGGGCTAAATGGTCTCCCCCGGCCTTTTATTCTTTTCTTTATTTCTTTTTCATTTTCTTTTTCATTTTCTTTTTCTGATTTCTGATTTAAATCAATTCCTTTTGAAAACTTGATTCAAAACACTTCAAACAAGATCCTAAGTTATTCCAATATTCAGCATAGTGTGCTAAACCAGTAGCAAAATAAGTTTTTCAGAATAAAAGAGAATTTTCAATAAAAGTTTATGAATAAGGCAAAGAGGTTCGTTTGCATAAATGCAAATATGGAGATAGGGTTTGAATTAAAATCTTTTGGAAATCAGTGATGAAAACTTATAAATAATGTCTGAAATTATCTTTCAGACTTTGTTTTGATAATGATATAAATAATTTTGTAAACCACCCTTTGCAAGCAAGCTTGCATAAGTTGGAATAAGAAGGAAGGAAAATAGTATTTGGATACTTGATCTATCTCAAGGAAGTTCTTCAAGAAAATAATAGAAAGTTTTAAAATAGTTTTCTAATAAACCTTTCAAATAGACTCAGAAAGTTTTAAATCCCTATGAATTTCCAATCATCTCAAGCAAAGCAAAAGCAAAAAAATTCCCCCAAAATTTGATAAAATCTTGGGATGTTACATCTACAACCTTAGAGGTTTCTGTCACTCCCCCAGATTAAATAGAGGCATGAACCCACTATCGAGCATAAATACCCTCTCTTGGAGTCACTAGCAACTACTCGGCCAAGATAGCTACTAACAACGGAGAGCATGCAAGATCATAAACAACATAGAGATAACAAAAGATAAATTTCAGTACTTCAACTCAAGCATAACACCAATATTCATCGGATCCCAACAAATCAAACATGTAGAATTACATAATGGTGATCTCAATCATGTAAGGCAGCTCATGAGATCTAAACATGAAGCACATGGTGGAGAAGACAACCATCTAGCTACTGCTATGGACCCATAGTCCAAGGTAGACTACTCACTTAT
This sequence comes from Dactylis glomerata, assembly GCA_007115705.1. Classification (NCBI taxonomy): domain Eukaryota; kingdom Viridiplantae; phylum Streptophyta; class Magnoliopsida; order Poales; family Poaceae; genus Dactylis; species Dactylis glomerata. The sequence continues at coordinate 2,482,563 of QXEO01000492.1, forward strand.
CGCGCCGGAGGCAAGCATGGCCATGAAGAAGACCTCCGGTGGTGATTCCCCTCTCCGGTAGGGTGCCAGGAAGAGCTTCTGGACCCTCCCGATCTTTGGGTCGACAGCGGTGGCGGATCGCGATGTGTTCTAGAAAAGTGATCGAGTATTTAGGTTTTTCCCGTCGGGGGGTCTTTATAGGCAAAGGGCATCGTCAGGAGTGGCCCGAGGCTCTCTCACACATAGGGGGCGTGGCCTACCCCTGGGCCATGCCGCCCTGTTGTGTGGGGCCCTGGTGGCCCCACTCCGTCTCCTCTTCGGATCTCTGGAAACTTTGGTGAAATTCTGGGCGACTGGCTTTGGTTTCATCCAATTCCGAGAATATTTCCTGTGGAACTTTTCTAAAACACAAAAATAGCAGAAAACAGGGAACTAGCACTGCGGCGACTTGTTAATAGTTTAGTTCCGGAAAATGCATAAAAGTGCCACGAAGTGTAACGAAACATTAGGCAAATGGTGTAAAAACAAGCATGGAGCATCAAAAATTATGGATACGTTGGAGACGTATCAGCATCCCCAAGCTTAACTCCTGCTCGTCCTCGAGTAGGTAAGTGATAACAAAAGAAATAATTTTTGAGGTGACATGCACCTACACAATCTTGATCATATATGTAAGCGTTGTGAGCTGGGATCGAAAGAACTTAATACATGGGCATGAAAGACATAATCTTGATAGAAGAAACTTAGCAACCATGTTATAACATGAAAATGAACACAAACAAAAGATCATGAAAATAAAATAATGAAAGTCAAATGTGTGTTCAAATCATAAGGAAAAACATATAATGGTTTTCAGCTTGTCCTTAATGAGAGAGCAAAACATAAATGCATAGGACACCTTCAAGTTTAAGAGGGCGACTAGATACAAATAATTTAAGAACAAGTAAAACCAACATAATGAATCAATCAATGAAAACTTTGGGATAATGCACATTATACTCAGAATGACAACTATGCTCTCTTAATGGTCAATAAAGATAGAAGGTGGTGACTCAACATAAAAGTAAAAGAAGGGCCCTTCGCGGAGGGAAGCAGTGATTGCAAGTTTTATGACCTTCAAAAATTATGGTACTTACTGGCTTTGAGCTCTCATTGCCCCCATCATAAATATCTTGAATGATTAAAGTTAATGCGAGAACACTTACGCTGCAAATGCTTGACAAATCATATGTTGAAAACCTCGTGTCCCGTTAATACGAGTACCCAAACCTCATGCTACTTTACTTAGAGTCCCAAGCAAGCTCTTGTCATTGTAAGTATACACGTATCATCGAGAACCACCCATGGGGTACCTCCATGCTCGATGACATGGAACAAGCCCATATCAAAATGACAGGACAAGCAGACAATGAACACCTCGACATCTCTTTTATTTACCATTTGTATATCTTTTTATTTTGAGATGCGTCGTTGAATGTCCACTATGGGCATGCTGCAAATTTCCACCATGAATTATGCATGGCTTAGATTGGCGGCCCAGGCATTTCTCTAACACATATACAAACTCCATGATCCTGCAAGATTCCCAATTCATTTCACACCGCGAGTATCCATAAACAGATCACGATATCAACTCAAATAAGAAGTGCAATGTTGAAAGCTTGCCCCATGATGGCATGGCTAGGCTAATTCCCAACTTATAACTTGCAAGCATAACAACTCAACATAACAGACCACAATGTCAAAATTTTAAGAACAAGAAAAGTAAAGTGTGCCTTCAGGTTCGTGAGAGCTTTACTGACCAATTTTCGCATAACACTATTAAGAGTTTAATTTGAAGAGTAGATAAAAGCAAGTCAAATTTACTTTGGAATAGAAAATTGCTAATAGGTATGTATGGTGGACACTTTGGCAAACTTGATTTTTAGGAGTTGGATGCACGAGTAAAGCTCATACTCAGTACAAGGCGAGGGCTAGCAAAAGACTGGGAGCGACCAACTAAGAGAGCAGTAATGGCCATAATCATGCAGAGCGACAAAGCGACATTAAAAGAAGCATAAGATGGCATCAAAAGTCAAAAACTAAATGATCATAGAGGCAATTGGTGACTTTGTATGAGTCTAACATGTGTGAGCATGCGCCAAGTCAATCCAAATAAAGCATCAAGGAGAAAACCAAAATAATGCTTCCAAATGATAAAAACAACGCATAATTTTTTTCAAAGGCTCATTAAGCAATCTCAGTTATTTGAGAAAAGTCATACTACAGCAAAACCACTAAGCATACTATCAAAAAGACATCAAGCACGACATGCAAAAGCCTAGGCCGCAGTCTACACAAGCTCCTTCTTGTACCACTTTTTTGCATAAAGCTTTTTCTCTTTTCTAACACCATTCAAACTTTTTATAAACACCTCTTTTGATGAAAACCAATATAGACCAGAGGCAAAAATACACCTTGATGAAAATATATAACAAGATCTGAATGCAAATCAAGGCAAAAATCGAAAGCTAAACGCAGTTCTAGAAAAAGAGAACACTCGTTGAAACGAATAGAGTGAAAAACGGAGTGTTCTTGGCAAATGAAAAGCAAGGCAACTTCTCCAAAAAAAAATTGTTGGGGTCCAACCATTTATTGTAGCAAACAAAACTAAACAAACTGAAAGCTAAAAACAACTAACGCTCCAAGAAAAATGCATAATGCATGAAGCAATAAAAATATAGCGTATTGAAAGGTGACCTAATTTTTGCCGATGAAGAAGGGGTGCCTCGGGGGCATCCCCAAGCTTTGATGCTTGTACTTCTTGGATATTTCTTGGGGTGATGCATGGGCATCCCCAAGCTTGATATTTTGTCCATTCTTCAACTCATCTCATCACTCTCCGATCCCTACACTTGAAAACTTCCTTCATACAAAACTAAACACAAATCTATTAGCAACATTAGTGTAAGCATAACATAGAATCAACCCTTTTTTTGCTTCAGATTTCAACCTAAAACCACCACATATAAATCATATACTACTGTATAAACTTCCCCAAAAGTTCTGTGATCAAAAGAACTCAAAAAGAAAGCGATAAAGTGGCAAACACAAATATTGGCAGAAATCTGTCAAAACAGAACAGCTGACAAAGGTCGATTTTTTAGAGGGTTTTCTGTTGCTCAAATCAAAAAGTGTTCAACTAATGAAAGTTTGGATATAACCTGGGGCATATTCAGAAGAAATCTCAGGTCCAAAAGATATACAGAGAATTTTCACGAATTTTTACGGTGCAGCACCGAAAACTGTTTCAGGACAGCAACATCCCCAAATCTTACCTCGCTCAAATTAGAGGCTTCTCTTGGCATAAAAACGAAATAAAGAGGATAAGGAGAGGTTATTACAGTAGTAATAACTTCAAAGACTCAAATAAAAGAAAAAGAACTGAAAGTAAAACATTGGGTTATCTCCCAAGAGTGCTTTTCTTTAACGCCTTTGAGCTAGCCGCAGAAAATTGCGAATCAAGTAATATCAAGTGATGAAGAATCAAGCTCATAATTTGCTATAAGAATAGAGTCAAACACTAATTTCTTTCTCTTTCTAGGGAAGTGTTCCATACCTTTCTTGAGTGGAAATTGATATTTGATGGTGCCTTCCCTCATATCAATGATGGCACCTACAGTTCGAAGAAAGGGTCTTCCCAAAATAATAGGACATAAAAGCATTGCATTCAACATCCATGACAAGAAAATTAACGGGAACAAGGTTATTGTTAACCACAATAAGAACATCATTAATTCTTCCCAAAGGTTTCTTCTTAGCAACATCAGCAATAGGAACATCATAATAACACTTTTCAAGTGGCGGTAAATCAAGCATATCATAAATTTTTCTAGGCATAATAGAAATACTAGCACCTAGATCATATAAAGCATGGCAATCAAAACCATTAACATGCATATCAATGATGGGTTCCCAACCATCTTCTAACTTCTTGGGAATAGAAGCTTTTTGCTTCAACTTTTCATCCCTAATTTTCATAAGAGCATTGGTAATATGCTTAGTAAAAGCAATATTTAAAGAACTAGCATTGGGAGTCAAAGCAAGCTTTTGCAAGAACAAAATAACTTCAGATATATTGCAGCCATCAACATCAAAATCATTAAAGGAAATAGAGCTATCATCTCCTACACTCCGAAAAATTTCAGCACTCTTTTGAGAAAAGGTTTTAGCAGTTTTAGGCTTTTTAACACAAGGAGTGGGAGTTTTCTCTACACCAATCAAAGTAAGAGGATTGCTAGCATTAGGAGCAATATCATTAGAGGTAGTAATAGTACAAACTTTCATATTCCTAGCAATCTCATCCTCTCTTTCCCATCTAGCATGCAATTCTCCAACAATCTAACATTTTCATCAATTCTAACTTGGATAGCATTAGCAGTAGCAAAAACATTGTTCTCTTTCACATCATTAGGCAACACTTTTAATTTCATAAGTTCAACATCATGAGCAAGGCTATCAACTTTAGAAGCAAGAATATCAATTTTGCCTAACTTTTCCTCAACAGTTCTATTAAAAGCAGTTTGTTTAACCATGAAGTCTTTGAGCATGACTTCAAGTTCAGAGGGTGCGGCCCTAGTGTTGTTGGAGGAATTACCATAAGAGTTACCATAACCATTACCATTGGTAGAAGGATACGGCCTATAATTGTTACTAGCAAAATTGTTCCTATAAGCATTGTTGTTAAAATTATTATTTCTAATGAAGTTTACATCAACATGCTCTTCTTGGGCAACCAAAGAGGCTAAAGGAACATTATTAGGATCAACATGAGTCCTATCATTTGAAAGCATAAGCATAATAGCATCAATCTTATCACTCAAGAAAGAGGTTTCCTCAATAGAATTTACCTTCTTGCCTTGTGGAGCTCTCTTAGTGTGCCATTTGGAATAATTTACCATCATATTGTCGAGAAGCTTCGCTGCGGCGCCCAAGGTAAGGGACATAAAAGTGCCTCCAACAGCTGAATCCAATAGGTTCCTCGAAGAAAAATTCAGTCCTACATAAAAAGTTTGGACAATCATCCAAGTAGTCAGTCCATGAGTGGGGCAATTCTTTATCATAGATTTCATTCTTTCCCAAGCTTGAGCAACATGTTCATTATCAAATTGGCTAAACTTCATAATATTGCTATGCAAAGATATAATTTTAGTGGGAGGATAATATCTACCAATGAAAGCATCCTTACACTTAGCCCATGAATCAATACTATTTTTAGGCAAAGACAGCAACCAATCCTTAACTTTTCCTCTCAAAGAAAAAGGAAACAACTTAAGTTTAATAATATCACTTTCAACATCCTTATATTTCTGCATCTCACATAGCTCAACAAAATTGTTGAGATGAGCTGCAGCATCATCAGTACTAGCACCAGAAAATTGCTCTTTCATAACAAGGTTCAATAAAGCAGGCTTAATCTCATAAAAATTTGCAGCAGGAGCAGGTGGCACAATAGGAGTGCAGATAAAATCACTATTGTTTGTGCTAGTAAAGTCACACAACTTGGTGTTTTTAGGAGTAGCCATTTTAGCAAACTAAAAGCAGACAAGTAAAAACAACTATCAAGGATTCTAATTTTTTTGGGTTTTTGATAAAACGATGCAAGTAAAAATAAAGTAAAGCAAAACTTAAAACAAAGTAAAGGATATGCGTGCGAAAACTCCCCTCGCAGAAGTCTTCTTCTTCCTTCCCGGGAATGGCACCAGAAAAGAGCTTGATGCGGTACGATGGTGATATCTTTTCACCGTCCAGTTGGGAACCCCAAGAGGAAGGTATGATGAATATAGCAGCAAGGTTTTCCCTCAGTTAAGAAACCAAGGTATATCGTTCAGGAGAGGAACAGACAAATGACTGAAGGTGATGCTGACTGGCTTGCGATAGCTCCAGACAATTTATAGGGCGCCTCATCCAAGCTTTGCTTTGCCAGCTGCAATGCGGAACCTGCACACAACACAACCAAATACTTTGCTCCCAACTTACGATGAGGTTGTCAATCTCACCGGTTTGCTATAAACAAAGGAATGAGTATATCGAGTGGAAAATAGTAATAGTATGCGAGTAAAGTAAACAGTGCAAGTAAAGTAAACAGGTGATAGCAATATGATGGAAATAGGACCGGGTGATGCTACCGGGTTGATGAAGTAAATAACCGGCCAGTTGGGAACCCCAAGAGGAAGGTGTGATGACTATAGCAGCAAGATTTTCCCTCAATTAAGAAACCAAGGTTTATCGATTAGGAGAAAAGAGCCAATACGACTGAAGGTGGTGCTTGCTAGTTTGCGACAGCTTCAGACAATTTATATATGGTGCCTCATCCAAGCTTTGCTTGCTAGCTGCAACGCGGAACCTGCACACACACAACCAAGTACTTTGTTCCCAACTTACGATGAGGTTGTCAATCTCACCGGTTTGCTTGAAACAAAGGTTATGAGCGTATCGAGTGGAAAGTGATAATAGTATGCGAGTAAAGTAAATAGTGTGAGTAAAGTAAACAGGTGATAGCAATATGATGGAAATAGGACCGGGGTCCACAGTTCACTAGTGGTGTCTCTCCATAAGATAAATAACACATGCTGGGTAAACAAATTACAGTTGGGCAATTGATAGAATAAAGATAACGTGATATGTCAAGAAGATCACTATGAGATTTACTCTGGCATTACAACAAAATACATAGACCGCCATCCAACTGCATCTATGACTAATAATCCACTTGTGGCAAATCAATCTGAGAACTCCACAAGTATTAAGTTGTGAACAACAGATAATTGCATTAAACAAAGTGTGTAATGTAAACAAAGCATATGCCCTTGAGCATATGAATGTTGTTTTCTCCCTAGTAGCAACAGCACATCTACAACCTTAGAGGTTTCTGTCACTCCCCCAGATTAAATAGAGGCATGACCCACTATCGAGCATAAATATCCCCTCTTGGAGTCACTAGCAACTACTCGGCCAAGATAGCTACTAACAACGGAGAGCATGCAAGATCATAAACAACATAGAGATAACAAAAGATATATTTCAGTATAGCAACTCAATCATAACACCAATATTTATCGGATCCCAACAAACCAAACATGTAGAATTATATAACAGTGATCTCAATCATGTAGGGCAGCTCATGAGATCTAAACATGAAGCACATGGTGGAGAAGACAACCATCTAGCTACTACTATGGACCCATAGTCCAAGGTAGACTACTCACTCATCGCTCCAGACGCATGCATGGTGATGAAGAAGACCTCTGGTGGCAATTCCCCTCTCCGGCAGGGTGCCAGGAAGAGCTTCTGGACCCTCCCGATCTTCGGGTCGATGGCGGCGGCGGATCGCAATGTGTTCTGGAAAATTGATCGGGTACTTAGGTTTTTCCCATCGGGGGATCTTTATAGGCAAAGGGGCGATGTCAGAGGTGGCCCCAGGCCTCCTCACACCATGGTGGCGTGGCCAGGGCCTGGGCCGTGCCAGCCTAGTGTGAGGGTGGCCTGTGGCCCCTCTCCTACTCCTCTTCGGATCTCTGGAAGCTTTCGGGTAAAATAAGACTTCAGGAACTTGTTTCATCCAATTCCAAGAATATTTCCTGTGTATCACTTCTGAAACACAAAAATAGCAGAAAATAGGGAACTGGCACTGTGGCAACTTGTTAATAGGTTAGTTCCGGAAAATGCATAAAAGTGCCACTAAGTGTAACGAAACATTGGGCAAATGGTGTAAAAACAAGCATGGAGCATCAAAAATTATAGATACATTTGAGACGTATCAAGCATCCCCAAGCTTAACTCCTGCTCGTCCTCAAGTAGGTAAGTGATAACAAAAGAATAATTTTTGAGGTGACATGCACCTACACAATCTTGATCATATATGTAAGCATTTGTGAGCTGGGATCATAAGAACTTAAAACATGGGCATGAAGATATAATCTTGACAATAGAAACTTAGCAACCATGTTGTAAACATGCAAATGAACACAAACAAAAGATCATGAAAATGAAACAATGAAAGTCAAAGGTGTGTTCAAATCATAAGGAAAAACATACAAATGGTTTTCAGCTTGTCCTTCATAGAGAGCAAAACATAAATGCATAGGACCCCTTCAAGTTTAAGAGGGGCGACTAGATACAAATAATTTGAGAACAAGTGAAACCAACAATATGAATCAATCAATGAAAACTTTGGGACAATGCACATTATACTAAGAATGACAACTATGCTCTCTTAATGGTGCATAAAGAAAGAAGATGGTGACTCAACATAAAAGTAAGGGATTTCGTGCCCTCAGGTCGTTAGTTGTACTCAGTTTTCCCCAGCTCCTTAGTTTTTCCTCAGTTTTCCCCAAGCCGTTGTCTGAAACCCTCAAGGAGCTCGGACGTGAGGATTCCCGTTAAGTTGACCGTTTCCGTGCTGACCTGTGGGGCCGCGTCGTGTGGGGCCGCGTCGCGTGGGGCTGGTAGAAAGGGACCGTTTCCGTGCTGACGTGTGGGGCCGCGTCGTGTGGGGCCACGTCGCGTGGGGCTGGTAGAAAGGGACCGTTTCCGTGCTGACGTGTGGGGCCGCGTCGTGTGGGGCCGCGTCGCGTGGGGCTGGTAGAAAGGGACCGCGTGGGACAGGACGAGACCGCGTTTGGTTGTACGTGAGAGCTCGGTTCTGTCTCTCTCGGGCCAAATTGGCATTGACTTTTCAGAGCGCCTTTTCAGAGCGCCTTTTTCCCCTCTCTCTCTGTAAACAGTTCTCTCTCTTTTCACCAAATTAGTATCAAATCTAGAGAAGCTTCTATTTCTGTCTTTCTTCAATGATTGCTGCCTTTTGGCCCTCGTTTTTTGCCCAATATGGTAACAAATCTAGAAGCTAATCTAGAAGCTAGTATAGTATAATACATAAAATGCATACAACAGCCAAAAGAAGCCAATAACGATGTTAATATTCACGACAAACTAAGCTGAAAATAATATAAGACGCAATGTATGCCCAACATGAAGGTTCTTCATTCTTCATCATATATTTCGGAGTCGCTATATTCCATGAGACAAAAAAAATATTGACTGAACTCCTTCCGTCTGCAGTGTGCAGCCAATAGATCCTCCAAAAGGTATGGCCTTTGTTCTTTTTTCATACCGTCGGAATCTAATCTATCCACAAGTCGTGGCCACTCATCCCAGGCCTTTCTATCATCAAAGTACTGTCTGATATAACCGCCCTCGTAGTAGATGCAGCCAGGTCGAACTGTCGGGTGCACTCTGGTGTCGACGGAGATAGACCGTTTATAACTGACGAAGAAGGCACGACTGCCAATGTTGACGGCATGGAGAGAGCGGCTCTCAGTGTCCACACGGTACACCAATGGTTGACCTTCCTCCAAATACCTGTTGCCAGGGCTGCCGCCGAACAACACAAGCAGCAGATCACCATCAGACTCCACAAGGTAGAACCTGTCAGTTCCAAGTTCTGGAAATGAAAATAGTGTCTCCATGTTGATAGTGCTCGCGCGCTTCTCCAACTGGACATTGTTGGTGCACACTAATGTTCCGACATCAAAATTGTTCACAGCTATTGCATACAATTCACCATTGAACGGGGTAAGGCAACTGAGAGAATCTTCCTCGATCGAAAATCTTCCTTCTCCCCAATCTTCTACATCTATATCCTTAGTAGGAGAGCTCTCATCGACCCAAGCAATTTCATTGGGGTAACCTGTGCAAATGAAGACCATAGTCGGGGACTTCATTACAGCGACTGACTCCACAATCATAGATGGCATCTGCGCCTCAAACGTAGCGTTCAATGTCTTTGTGAGTGGGTTCAGAAGCCGTATCTTGTGCGGCTGGTTCCTCTGGGCAAGCACGATGACGCCACGGTAAAAGCCGACGAAGTAGTATCTAAAAGGGAGTTGATGAAGAAAACATTCAGCACTAAGATGTTTACGATTGAAAATAAAAATAGATTAACTCTATAGATATGGAGGAATTTGAACCTTGCATGAACTTCCGTTAGATCGATGGTGACGTAGCGGGATGTGCGGAGGTTGAGGAAGGAGAACTCAGCGGCGCGTGGAAGGGCGTGTTCTACCAGGATCCATTCGTGCAGGTGCACGTCGGGCTCAGGTAGATCTGAGCGCCAATTTGTACAAACTTGCCTCAAAGCAGCGTAGGTGTCCACATACTCCTCGTTCGCCAGTAAGCAGTCGCCGATCTTGTGAAGTGGTCCGTCACCCTTAAGAGAGGCCCAGTTCACGGAGGCGCCGCGCTTGGATGCGCCGCCCTCGGATGCGATGGGCTCGGAGGCGATGGGCTCGGAGGCGACGGGCTCAGGGGCGACGGCCGCCGGCGCATTCTTCTTCTCCATCACCGGCAGGGGAGCGCGCGTAGGGCGGCTGGGGTTTTTTTGAGAAGGTGATGGGACGTGAGAGGCGTGGTTGCGTGCGTGAGTTATGATGAGACTGTGTGCAGAGGGAGGGAGAGGGGCTCTGTACTGGCAAAGTGACGGTTCGTCTCAGCAGTTGACGTTTTGGTCTTAACACGCGCACCGCGCGGCTAACCGCTGCTCACCGCGACACGCGTCCGTGGGACTACACGTCAGCACCGTTACGTGTACTCAGTTCTACCCTCGAATCTTACACTGGAAAAATATATGTACTCAGTTTTCCCCTCGAGTACTAATACTGCCTAGTGCAATATACTCAGTTTTACCCTCAAGTGGCTGGTCAACAGAGAGTCAACAGATGGGATTAAGCCATCCAATTGAGTCATTTCATGCGCAAAAAAAATCAAAAAAATAAAATCATAGTGCCTCCAACTCATGCGCAAAATAAAATCATAACAAACATATATAAATCAAGTTTTCACACAAATGGCCACTTCTGAAATCACTAGTAGCTATGAAGGTTCATGGCTTTCCACTCAAACCCCTTCTCAAAACATCTATACCCAAAACATAGTTTGTCTGAATGAGGCCATAATTTTTACACTCATGTATATTTGAATTGCTAATACTTTGAGGTAGGCCAACATGGGTTTCATTGTACAAAACATGTGTTTTTCTTTTTCTAAATCTCTTATTTGAATTCCTTAGCCTGTTTACTATTTACTTGCCCTTGTATCCTTGATACTACTCAGTTTTACCCTCTCCCTTCTCACAGAAGCCCAAACTTGGCCTGATTGGTCGAGCTGTTGTCACACGGATCGTGCCCACCTACCGTCGATCCTATGATCCAACGGGCAGGATCGTGCCACCCTCTCTCTATCTGTCGGTGGCAAACTACTACCCCTCTATGTATGCTAAATGACGAGTTTGCCACCGGATTCAACAAGTTGGGTAATCACGAATTTCTTTTAGGCATTACTTTTCACGGTAAAATGATAAACTATCACGAATTTCCATTTCTTGTAGGCATTACTTTTCACGTTGAAATGATAAACTATCACGAATTTCCATTGCTTGTAGGCTTTACTTTTCACGGTAAAATGATGAACTATCACGAATTTCCATTTCTTTTACGCATTACTTTTCACGGTAAAATGATAAACTATCACGAATTTCCATTTCTTGTAGGCATTACTTTTCACGCTGAAATGATAAACTATCACGAATTTCCATTTCTTGTAGGCATTACTTTTCACGCTGAAATGATAAACTATCACGAATTTCCATTTCTTGTAGGCTTTACTTTTCACGGTAAAATGATGAACTTTCACGAATTTCCATTTCTTTTAGGCATTACTTTTTTTGTTGAGATATAAACCACCCCCACAACGGTCATCTCCTCCTTAATTTATTGTGTAAACCCTACAACGGTCATCTCTATCTTAATTTATGGTGTAAACCCCACAACGGTCATCTCTCCCTTATAAACCCCCACAACGGCCATCCCTCATGTCAATAGGTTCTGCCTCTCTCTTCTTCGTTTCTGCCTCTCTCTTCTTCGTTCACATACACTTGATCCATTGCCATGGCTTCCACGTCTCGGACGCCGACCGGAAGGGGAAGGGGAAGGGGAAGGGGAAGGGGAAGGGGAAGGGGCGGCCGGGGTGGTGGATCATCATCATTGCCACCACCACCGTCAACACTGCCATTGATCATAGAGGAGTTCTTCATCACCATCTATGAAGACCCTTTGGCCAAGAAGGTACGTACGCGTTCCCACATATATGATGCATGTGATTAATTATGTGCATGTTCTAAAAAACCTTTAATTTCTTTGCAGGCACTCCCACAAAAGTTTGCGGACTATCTTGACGGCCAGGAGCCCGCAAAGGTGTATCTGCGAGCAGCTGACTGCGGTCCTCGTCTCTGGACCGTGGAGGTCCTATTTTGACGGACAAGGCCGGATGTACCTCGACAAGGGCTGGGAGAATTTCGCCATCGCGCACGGTGTGGATTTCGGCTGCTTCCTACACTTCAAATATGAAGGCGATTATGTGCTCACAGTGAAGGTGTTCGACGGAACAATGTGCAGGAAGTACTACTACACGGACGACGAAGATACTCACGATGAAAGCGACGACGACGTGAAGCCATGCATCTAAGGGGATTATGACCAAGAATATATATGTAGCTTCATATGCATCGATTTATAGATCTAGTTATTTTCTATATATTATGCATGTAAAAATAATAGGAAATCGCGATTTCCACTATGATTCGAGCACCACAGCCTCCAAACGATGCCGATGCCGATATCGGCATGGTCAGAACGGGTATGCATGCTCGCCGCCACTGCTAGGTCACCGTCGGGATGCACCCTCAATCCCGTCCCCTCATTCGATCACTGACACACCAGAGATACCGCCGAGGCCAATGACGAACGTACATGCTGATGCCAATGCCGAACATGCACGCCGCTGTGGGCACGGCCACGCCGCCCCGCTCTGCTGGACGCCATAGACCACCGCGAGGTCTTTCCCTTCGCCACCACACTCCCCTAGCACCTATCTATACACGCCAGAAAGGAGAGACACTAGTTTTCTCTACACTGCTCGCGTTCGTGTCCGACACCGTCAGTCAAAGTGTTGAGGTCGTCGTCGATGTCCTCGACCATTTCTTCTCTTCTTTGCATGGTTAAACGCGTCCAGATCATATCTATCTAATGCGTCTGGTCTCGCCTCATGGAGTTCTTTGTGGACGTCGATCTCATTTCGGCACCCCGCAGGCCACCTCCTCCGTGCCATCGCTGTAGAGCTCCGTTTAAAAATCTAATCCTACCCGTGTATTGCCCCTTGTATCAGCGTCATGGTCCCACTTGTCATTCGATATACCGAAGCCCCACTCGTCCGCGTTTTGGTGCTGGATACGGCGATGCTTACGGTCAAACAATGATAGATGCTCTGACGTGTCTTTGCGGGCTCTACGTGGCCCCACTAGTCAGCAGTTAACGGTCAAAGGTGTTCAACCGTCGGGCAACCGGCCGTTCCAGCACTGGTGACGGTTTCAGACAACGGCTTGGGGAAAACTGAGGAAAAACTAACGAGCTGGGGAAAACTGAGTACAACTAACGAACCAGGGGCACGAAAATAGAAATCCCTAAAAGTAAAAGAAAGGCCCTTCACGGAGGGAAGCAGTGATTGCAAGTTTTATAACCTTCAAAAATTATGGTACTTACTGGCTTTGAGCTCTCATTGCCCCCATCATAAGCATCTTGAATGGTTAAATTTAATGCAAGAACAATTATGATGCATATGCTTGACAAATCATAAGTTGAAAACCCCGTGTCCCATGAATACGAGTACCCCAAACCTCATGCTACTTTACTTAGAGTCCCAAGCAAGGCTCTTGTCATTGTAAATATACACGTATCATTGAGAACCGCCAATGGGGTACCTCCGTGCCCGATATCATGGAACAAGCCCACATCAAAATGACAGGACAAGCAGACAATGAACACCTCGACATCTCTTTTATTTACCATTTGTTTAGCTTTTTATTGTGAGATGCGTCGTCGAATGTTCACCATGGGTATGCTGCAAATTTCCACCTTGAATTATGCATGGCTTAGATTAGCAGCTCGGCGTTTCTCTAACACATATACAAACTCCATGATCCCCATAAGATTCCAAATTCATTTCACACCGCGAGTATCCATAAACAAAAGATCACGATATCAACTCAAATAAGAAGTGCAATGTTGAAAGCTTGCCCATGACTGCATGGCTGGGCTAGTCAACAACTTACAATTTGCAAGCATAACAACTCAACATAAGAGACCACAATGTCAAATTTTTAAGAACAGGAAATAGTAAAGTGTGCCTTCCGGTTCGTGAGAGCTTTACTGACCGAATTTCGCATAACACTGGTAAGAGTTTAATTTGAAGAGAAAATAAAAGCAAGTCAAATTTACTTGGAATGGCAAATTGCTAGTAGGCATGTATGGTGGATACTTTGGTAAACTCTGGCTTTTAGGAGTTGGATGCACGAGTAGAGTTCATACTCAGTACAAGGCAAGGGCTAGCAAAAGACTGGGAGCGACCAACTAAGAGAGCAACAATGGCCATAATCATGCAAAGCGACAAAGCGACATTAAAAGAAGCGTAAGATGGCATCAAAAGTCAAAAACTAAATGATCATAGAGGCTATTGGTGACTTGTAAGAGTCTAACATGTGTGAGCATGCGCCAAGTCAACCCAAATAAAGCATCAAGGAGAAAACCAAAATAATGCTTCCAAATAATTAAAAACAACGTATGATTTTTTCAAAGGCGCATTAAGCAATCTCAGTTATTTGAGACAAGTCATGCTACAGCAAAACCACTAGCATACTATAAAAAAGACATCAAGCATGACATGAAAAAGCCTAAGCTGCAGTCTACACAAGCTCCTTCTTGTACCACTATTTTGCATAAAGCTTTTTCTCTTTACCAACACCATTTGACATTTTTAAAGACACCTCTTTTGATGAATACCAATAAAGATCAGAGGCAAAAATACACCTTGATAAACAAATATATGAAGATCTGAACGCAAATCAAGGCGAAAATGAAAACCAAAAGCAGTAGCGGAAAAAGAAGAACACTCGGTGAACGATAAGAGTGAAAACGGAGTGTTCTTGGCAAATGAAAACGAGTACATCTCGTCCAAAGGAAATTTGTTGGGGTCCAACCATTTATTGCAGCAAAAAAACAAAACTAACTAAGAAACTAAAACAATTAACGCTCCAAGAAAAACACATAGTGCATGAAGCAATAAAAATATAGTGTTCTGAAAGGTGACCTGATTTTTGCCGATGAAGAAGGGGTGCCTCGGGGGCATCCCCAAGCTTTGATGCTTGTACTTCTTGGATATTTATTCGGGTGATGCATGGGCATCCCCAAGCTTGAGCTTTTGTCCATTCTTCAACTCATCTCATCATTCTCCAATCCCTACACTTGAAAACTTCCTTCATACAAAACTAAACACAAATCTATTAGCAACATTTGTGTAGCATAACATATAATCAACCTCTTTTTGCTTCAGGTTTCAACTCAAAACCACGACATATATAGCAAATACTACTGTAGCAACTTCCCCAAAAGTTCCGTGATCAAAAGAACTCAAAAGAAAGCGATAAAGTGGCAAAAACAAATATTGGCAGAAATCTGTCAAAACAAAAACAGCTGACAAAGGCTAAATTTTTGAGGGGTTTTCTGTTGCTCAAATCAAAAAGTGTTCAACTAACAAAAGTTTGGATATAACCTGGGGCATATGCACAAGAAATCGCAGGTCCAAAAGATATACAAACAATTTATACGAATTTTTACGGTGCAGCACCGAAAATAGTTTCAGGACAGCAACATCCCCAAATCTTTACCTCACTCGAATTAGAGGCTTCTCTTGGCACAAAAACGAAATAAAAAGGATAAGGAGCGGTAATTACAGTAGTAATGACTTCCAAGACTCAAATAAAAGAAAAGGTACTGAAAGTAAAACATTGGGTTATCTCCCAAGAGTGCTTTTCTTTAACGCCTTTGAGCTAGGCGCAGAAAATTGCGAATCAAGTAACATCAGAAGAAGCATTAAGATCAACTACAGAAGTCTTGTCAATAAAGCATTGTATTTCATCCACATAAGTTTTAGAAGACCCTTTGTGATCACACTTTGGTTCACTCAAATCAGTAAAAAGATTTTTGGGACAGATCCAGTCAAAATTATTTTCGAAAGCTTCACACAATCCAAAGAGCTTGCTAGGTATAGGTATTTCGGCTCCTTCATCATTTGTACTAATAACCTTTATAGGTGAACCAAGTTTATTAAAATGTTTAAGAACTTTTCTAGCCTCAATTGCAACATCTCTAAATTCTATGCGCAAAGCTTCCAAGATAAAAGCTTTCTTTTCAGGATTTTCAATTTCATGAAGCTTAAGGAACATGTACTGCATAAAAGGATTAAGACTAGCAAACCTAGTTTCCAACATGTGAATTAAATAAGCAGAAGCAACTTCAATACTAGGAGCTAGCTCAACCAAAGATTTTTCCTCAACTTCCTTATGCATACTAATGTGATTAAAGAACTCCTCAATGTTACTTTTTCCAATAATTGAACCACTACCTACTGAGAGGTCCTCCAGAACATACTTAGGGAACAACATGATGAACTAAAAGTAAAGAAATAACAACTACCAAGGATTCTAATTTTTTTGAGTTTTTGATATAAAATGATGCAGGTAAAATAAATAAAGTAAAGCAAATCAATAACAAAGTAAAGGACGTGTGTGCGAAAACTCCCTGGCAGAGGTCTTCCACTCTTCTCCCCGGCAACGGCGCCAGAAAAGAGCTTGATGCTACCAGGTTGATGAAGTAAATAACCGGCCAGTTGGGAACCCCAAGAGGAAGGTGTGATGAATATAGCAGCAAGATTTTCCCTTAATTAAGAAACCAAGGTTTATCGATCAAGAGAAAAGAGCCAATACAACTGAAGGTGATGCTTGCTAGTTTGCGACAGCTTCGGACAATTTATATATGGCGCCTTGTCCAACCTTTGCTTGCTAGCTGCAATGCGGAACCTGCACACACACAACCAAGTACTTTGTTCCCAACTTACGATGAGGTTGTCAATCTCACCGATTTGCTTGAAACAAAGGTTATGAGCATATCGAGTGGAAAGTGATAATAGTATGCGAGTAAAGTAAACAGTGCGAGTAAAGTAAACAGGTGATAGCAATATGATGGAAATAGGACCGGGGTCCATAGTTCACTAGTGGTGTCTCTCCATAAGATAAATAACACATGCTGGGTAAAAAAATTACAGTTGGGCAATTGATAGAATAAAGATAACATGATATGTCAAGAAGATCACTATGAGATTTACTCTGGGTATTACAACAAAATACATAGACCGCCATCCAATTGCATCTATGACTAATAATCCACTTGTGGCGAATCAATCTGAGAACTCCACAAGTATTAAGTTGCGAACAATAGATAATTGCATTAAGCAAAGTGTGTAATGTAAACAAAGCATATGCCCTTGAGCATATGAATGTTGTTTTCTCCCTAGTAGCAACATCACATCTACAAACTTAGAGGTTTCTGTCACTCCCCTAGATTAAATAGAGGCATGAACCCACTATCGAGCATAAATACCCCCTCTTGGAGTCACTAGCAACTACTCGGCCAAGATAGCTACAAACAACGGAGAGCATGCAAGATCATAAACAAGATAGAGATAACAAAAGATATATTTCAGTATAGCAACTCAATCATAACACCAATATTCATCGGATCCCAATAAACCAGACATGTAGAATTACATAACGGTGATCTCAATCATGTAGGGCAGCTCATGAGATCTAAACATGAAGCACATGGTGGAGAAGACAACCATCTAGCTACTGCTATGGACCCATAGTCTAAGGTAGACTACTCACTCATCGCTCCAGAGGCAAGCATGGCAATGAAGAAGACCTCCGGTGGCAATTCCCCTCTCCGATAGGGTGCCGGGAAGAGCTTCTAGACCCTCCCAATCTTTGGGTCGACGGCTGTGGTGGATCGCGATGTGTTCTGGAAAATTGATCGGGTACTTAGGTTTTTCCCATCGGGGGGTCTTTATAGGCGAAGGGGCGATGTCAGAGGTGGCCCCAGGCCTCCTCACACCATGGCGGCGCGGCCAGGGCCTGGGCTGCGCTAGCCTAGTGTGAGGGCAGCATGTGGCCCCTCTCCTACTCCTCTTCGGATCTCTGGAAGTTTCTGGGTAAAATAAGACTTCAGGAACTTGTTTCGTCCAATTCTGAGAATATTTCCTGTGTATCACTTCTAAAACACAAAAACGGCAGAAAACAGGGAACTGGCACTATGGCAACTTGTTGATAGGTTAGTTCTGGAAAATGCATAAAAGTGCCACTAAGTGTAACGAAACATTGGGCAAATGGTGTAAAAACAAGCATGGAGCATCAAAAATTATAGATACGTTTGAGACGTATCACTGGGGTCCACAGTTCACTAGTGGTGTCTCTCCATAAGATAAAATAATACATGCTGGGTAAACAAATTACAGTTGGGCAATTGATAGAATAAAGACAACGTGCATATGATGAGAGGATCACTATGAGATTTACTCTGGGCATTACAACAAAATACATAGACCGCCATCCAACTGCATCTATGACTAATAATCCACTTGTGGCGAATCAATCCGAGAACTCCACAAGTATTAAGTTGCAAACAATAGATAATTGCATTAAGCAAAGTGTGTAATGTAAACAAAGCATATGCCCTCGAGCATATGAATGTTGTTTTTCCCCTAGTAGCAACAGCACATCTACAACCTTAGAGGTTTCTGTCACTCCCCTAGATTAAATAGAGGCATGAACCCACTATCGAGCATAAATACCCCCTCTTGGAGTCACTAGCAACTACTCGGCCAAGATAGCTACTAACAACGGAGAGCATGCAAGATCATAAACAACTTAGAGATAACAAAAGATAAATTTCAGTACTTCAACTCAAGCATAACACCAATATTCATCGGATCCCAACAAACCAAACATGTAGAATTACATAACGGTGATCTCAATCATGTAAGGCAGCTCATGAGATCTAAACATGAAGCACATGGTGGAGAAGACAACCATCTAGCTACTGCTATGGACCCATAGTCCAAGGTAGACTACTCACTCATCGCGCCGGAGGCAAGCATGGCGATGAAGAAGACCTCTGGTGGCGATTCCCCTCTCTGGCAGGGTGCCGAGAAGAGCTTCTGGACCCTCCCGATCTTCGGGTCGACGGCGGTGGTGGATCACGATGTGTTCTAGAAAAGTGATCGAGTATTTAGGTTTTTCTCGTCGGGGGTCTTTATAGGCGAAGGGGCATCATTAGGAGTGGCCCGAGGCTCCCTCACACATAGGGGGCGCGGCCTACCCCTGGGCCACGCTGCCCTGTTGTGTGGGGCCCTCGTGGCCCCACTCTATCTCCTCTTCAGATCTCTGGAAGCTTCAGTGAAATTCTGGGCGAATGGCTTTGGTTTCGTCCAATTCCGAGAATATTTCCTATGTAACTTTTCTGAAACATAAAAACAGCAAAAAACAGGGAACTGACACTGTGGCGACTTGTTAATAGGTTAGTTCCGGAAAATGCATAAAAGTGCCATGAAGTGTAACGAAACATTAGGCAAATGGTGTAAAAACAAGCATGGAGCATCAAAAATTATGGATACGTTGGAGACGTATCACACCCACCTACTGGAAATGAAGATAGAGACCAACTATGGTACAAAAGTGACCCAGTGCCAAGCCAAGGCCAAGATGTTTCGGATTGAATCCAAGGATCTAGACTACCCACAAAAGTATCTCTTAAGGGTGGTAGCCACCTAGATAACCCAAAACCTACTTTCCTTCTAGCCTCTCCAATCTCAGGGACAAGATTTCTTTAAGGGTGGTAGTCTGTAACATCCCAAGATTTTATCAAATTTTGGGGTAAAATTTTTGGTTTTTGATTTGCTTGTATTGATTGAAAATTCACAAGGATTTAAAACATTTGAGTTCACATAAAAGCTATACTGGAAATCTATTTCAAACTTTTGATATTTCTTGAAGGACTTCTTTGAGAAAGCCAAGTGTCAAAATAATATTTCTTTCTTTTATTCAAAATTCCTGCAAGCTTGTTTGCCCAGGAGGGAATCATAAATGTGTTATTATTAAAAGTTTGTTTTATCAAAACTATGATTGAGAGCTATTCACAACTATCACTTTATCAAATATTAATCTCCTATTTTCAAAGTAAATTATTTTCAAACCCTAACACTATTTTATGCAAGCAAAACCCCTTGCTAACCCATGAAGTTTTGTTCAAAAATCATATTTTGTATTGAGAACTTGTTAGTACTGGTTTAAAACCACTGTGGTGAATATTAGAATGGTTTAGGAATTTGTTTGAAATGATTTGAAACAAATTTGCAAAATATTTGAATTAAAATAGAATTCAGAAAATAGAAAAGAAAAAAAAATAAGAAAAGAAGAAAAGGCCCCGGGAACCGATACGGCCCAGAGTCCATTTCAGCCCCGGCCTGCTAAACCCCCCAGACCCCGAATCAGTACGCCCTAGCCAATGACACCCGGGCCCTGCCCGTCAGACCTCTCTCTTTCCCCGCTGGCACGCCTACCCCACCTATCAATCGTCTTCCACCTCGAGCAGGAGACCGGCCCGAACACAGCGTCGCGCGTGGCCATCCGATTCCCCCTAAACCCTAACCCCCTCGCCAAGCCAGAGTGGCTATAAAACCCCCTTGACGCCCTCTCTAAACCCTCTCTCTCAATTGCACCAAAGCGCCGCCGAGCTGCACGAGTTTGCTCGACAGAATCCGCTATTCCAGCAGACATTGGCGTATGATTCCGACCACCTCGGTGAGCTCGAGCACATCTCTCTTCTTCCAATCTCTTTCTCTTCCTCTGGCACATCTGCTGGTACCCTTCTCTTGATCAATCCCGCAGTAAATCGAGCACAACGTCATCACCCGAAGGTCACTGATGCCGCACAGAGCTCCAGCTGAGCTTCTTCTCCAATACCAGAAGCAATCGATGATCTGAATCACGCACATGAGCTCACCCTGATGTCCCGCACCCCATCGTACTCTCGCCGTCAACTAGAAAGCACCAGAACATCGCCAGAGATCACCACCTACATGCCTCACTGGCGATTCCTCGTCGGAACCCTTGCCAGGTCTGCCCCCTCTCTCTTTCTCTCTTTGAATCTTGCCCATCAGATCTTGATCATGTGGTTCAAATAGAACACTTAACCGAATCGGTATAGATCAATCTAGTGCGTCCGATCTCACTTAGATCCGATGGCTCATATCGTTAATCCAAATGAACCGGTACCAGCCAATAGAAACACGCCATGTGTCAGCCTCAGAATCAAATAGAATTCGAAATTAGAATTTTGAACTAGATTTCAATTAAAACTTCTAAATTCCATAACTTTCGATTCATAGATTCAAAAATTGCAAATAATATGTCATTGGAAAGCTTGTAACATGTAGAATCCAGTAGTACAATAAAATCACATAGTCTCAGCATTCAATTTGAATTCATATTTAAATTGAATCAAACCTATCTGTTAATTGGTTTAATTCATATCTTTTGTTTCCAGTGTCCAAAAATTGTAATTTTGTAGTCTATGGAATCCTCTAAACTTGTAGAACAACATAGAATCAAGAAATTCCAAAGTTGTAATGTGCACACACTTTGTTCATGTAAATCCATTGAAATTACTAATTTGATCATAGTTTGAATTCTAAAATTTATTTTAGAATAATTCCAATTGTCTTAGCTTTACTTTACTGCAAGCTATTCACTAGTATCACCCCTTAGTTTTATTGAATCATCCCACACTAATTCAAATTCAAATAGGAGGATTTGAGTTAATTTATCATGATAGTAAATTCTAGTTTCCTTCAAATATTGTTTCCTTCAACCATGCAAGTTCTATGACCATATCTAGTCACCAAAATACATTCATGACACATACTCCATCTACCTAAACCCAATCATACATAACTCAAACTTAATTTAGTGTTAATTGGGTAAAAGTGTGAAACGTCTCAATTCTAAGTTCTATTATATCAAAGTGATGTTGTAATCTATACCCTAGTGTGTGTTCTTACTGCTCGACTATTCAGTAAATCCTAAAATCCAAGGTCTCAAATAACACTCTCTCATATTAAATCCTTTGCATAGTTAACTAGATTCCATGTGTTGAACTAATTAATTTTACAAATGATTTAATTGGGTAGTTCAATGCATCTTGAAATCTTGCCCAAATCCTAAAGTGTAATATATGCTATTCAAGAATACTTGTTGTCCCACTTATTCAATAGTATTATTGTTGCATTATTGACACATATGTGATTTATTTCACATGAATCTTTCCAAATTCCATTCATGCTTTGATGGAGCATAAAGACTTTATCAGATTATATCTTTCTTAGTGCAATCCCCCTAGTCATAGTAACCTTTCCTAAATAAGTTCACAAACCTATATCTTACAATTCATAAGTCCCCTTGTCATATCCTTCCTGTCATAACATTTTAAATACATCTAAATTATTAAACAAACTCTTTTAATTGTTTGTTATGTTTGAATGTGGATGTATGGTGTGTTTATGTTATGATGTTTTGTATTATAGCTTTTTGCAGAGTGCTACATACCTAGTTGAGAGGACTGAAAGATCTTGGACAACAAAAGGCAAGTGACACACATATCTTCTACCTACGTTTTACTACTGCATTAGTGTTCTTCAGTAGAATGCATGATAGGTGGAGTATTCAACTGTTTTACAAAATGCTAGATCCTAGTAGTGAGTAGATGTCCATGAACCCCCACCTGTAGGATGCTAAATACTTTGAAAAATATGATGAAATGCTATGTTCACTTTGTTAAAGTTGTTTTGTGAATTAAATTAATAACTTCAACTAAAATGAACCACCTGGGTGGATTGGTTTGTGATGGAGGTGAAGTAGGTGGGTTCTGGGGCACATGCCTCCTAAAGGATGTGTACTCAAGATACTGCTCGTGATGACCACTCAGGATTAAATAGATTAATATGGCTTCCATGCTTAGATATACTTCCAGTGCAGCCTTATGACAATATGGGCTCTATCTTGATTGAGTAGGATTAAGGGTTCAGCCATGGGTACCGACAGAGGGTGGTAGCAAAATATAGGGGGCACGGTCAGATCCGTTTGGTTGAATGCTTTTTCTGAAAGGTCTTGTCTCATTTTATGTATGGGCATAAAATGAGTCTTAAGGTGAAAGTGCACAACCCTTGCAAGGTGTATAAATCTAATTAATTAGCTGAGCCCTTGGTTATGGACATTTGAGTCTCTAGTCATGGAATGTTCGGAAGAATCTCATCACCGTTTCTGAATGCTTTAAAATTTGATTAGAAATCCCTAGACAGGAGCTCAGGCTCATGCCCCTAAAAAGGTATGGTTGTCCTGGTTGTTCCCAAAACTTTGTTGAGTTTCACCCAGAACTACATGCCTAATTAACATGTAGTGTATGGAGGTTATCTTGACCCTTATAAATTAAAATTTTGAAAGAAAGTTTTGCAAAAAGTGTTGGATAAAATTAGCTTTATGCAAATTAGCCAAAAGATCTACTAGCCATATGTCATGTAGTACGTTGTTGTACTGACCCCTCTGGGGCTGCATATTCAAACGTGCAGGTTTATTTTGGATGAGGAACGATTAGTAGGATCTCAAGATTACATTCCAATATGTTTGCCTGTGGCACTTGAAGAAGGTGGAGGCTCATTGTTACTGTGCTTCATGCTATGTAATTTTGTAAGGTAGATAACCTATGCAACTGGATTCACGTTGTAAATTTGATGCTATTGCCTTGATTACTATATTTCTGAACTGTGGTGCTATCTATTGATCCAGGGAGTAGCACATTAACACAGGAGTTCTACCTTTAGCAAAAGGTAGGGTGCTACAACCTTCTTGACCACATCCCACTCCCAGGACTCAAGCGATAGGTTGTCGAGGGCTACCCGGCAGTAGAAGTGCCAGACATGATGGTTGTGCGATGGCGTCGGGAGCCATGGGTAGAGCCTGAAGGTGTGGCCGCAGACTGGAAGTTGGTGGAGCTCGTATGCAGAGTCACACTGGTACAGCTCGGCGAAGGTGATCAAGAAGTCGTCTGGGTAGGCCTTGGCAACCTTGATGTCCGCCACGGGCAGACGCGTCAGCTGAAATTGGATGCCGTTGCATGGCATGGCTGGCTCCCCATGATGCCAACTCGAGAATGTACAAGGAGTTTGTCCAGAGGGTAATGCTGATCCCCCAAAGAGGTAGTGCTAGCGTTGGTTGCCCCTTGGTACATTTTGGAGGTGTTTTGGATTATAAGAAGAGAAAGTAGTTGCAGATTTGTGATTAGGGTTTAAAACCTAGTCATATAAATAGGTTGCAAGCTTTGAACTGCACTATAAAGAGCATAGATAGGTAGATTAGATCAAGAAGAAGAGAAATAGAACTTAGGATGGTCTCCACTACATTTATTTCAAAATTTAAAAGTGTGAGAAAAAGGATATATGACAAGGATCAAATGGCCACTGATTTGATTAGGGCCAGAAACACGATTAGCAAAATTAGCATATGGCCTCCAATGAGGAAATGGTAATGAAGAGAATGAAACATTAGATGACAAGGAAGATTTTTGAAAGGTGCATTGCCTTTGGAACACTAATTCAAGAAGTCTCTAGATATGTAAATCATTAACAGAAAAGAAGATTAGCTGCACACAAGGTGTTCGATGCTGGCGCTGGTTGCCCCCTTGGTACATTTTGGAGGTGTTTTGCATTATAAGAAGAGAAAGTAGTTACAGATTTGTGATTAGGGTTTAAAACCTAGTCATATAAATAGGTTGCAAGTTTTGAACTACACTATAAAGAGCATAGATAGGTAGACTAGATCAAGAAGAAGAGAAATAGAACTAAGGATGGTCTCCACTGCATTTATTTCAAAATTTAAAAGTGTGAGAAAAAGGATATATGACAAGGATCACATGGCCACTAATTTGATTAGGGCCAGAAATACGATTAGAAAAATTAGCATATGGCCTCCAATGAGGAAATGGTAATGAAGAGAATGAAACATTAGATGACAAGGAAGATTTTTGAAAGGTGCATTGCCTTTGGAACACTGATTCAAGAAGTTTAACAAGTCTCTAGATATGTAAATCATTAACAGAAAAGAAGATTAGCTGCACACAAGGTGTTTGATGAAATGTGTGTAGGAAAATAAATTTGGAATTTTGAGTGAAACCTTGTATGGATTAATGGAGATGATTTTCATAACACCATGGATGCTTTTCTTGGTCTAGTTTGATTAACAATAATCCTTTTTATGATGAACTCCTAATGTCTTATGATAAGACATTAGAGTTTAGTTAAGTTTTGAGGACCGAGTTAGGCCACACCTTGTTTTTAGTTAACTTGCATTTAGAAGTTGATTATAGCCAAGTGGGGGGTATTGTGAAAGAGAAAAGCCACAAATACATTGATGTCTACACACGCTTCTGTTCTTGTAGACAGTGTTGGGCCTCCAAGTGCAGAGGTTTGTAGAATAGCAGCAAGTTTCCCTTAAGTGGATCACCCAAGGTTTATCAAAATCAGGGAGGAAGAGGTCAAAGCTATCCCTCTCAAACAACCCTGCAATTATGATACAGAAAGTCTCTTGTGTCCCCAACACACCCAATACACTTGTCAGATGTATAGGTGCACTAGTTCGGCAAAGAGATAGTGAAATACAAGTGGTAGTGATGATTATAAGTAGTAACTGTGATATGAAATAAGTATCGCTGCGAGCAAACATGTAACAAAACAGCAAGTAAACGGTGTGCAATGCTTGGAAACAAGGCCTAGGGATCATACTTTCACTAGTGGACACACTCCCAACAAATATAACATAATTGAACAAGTAAACAACTTCTCTTCACTATGGTACTCTGAATTACTCTCCTATTGAATAACACTAATCATTGCGTAGGGCTACGAAGCACTCCTGAAAGTTCATCAAGTACTTGACAAACACCACTCATAGAGATATCCAAATCAAATCACAACTCAAGATAATATTATTGCAACTTAGACCAAGTACTAACACGGTGCACACACTGTCAACATTACACCATGAAAGGAGGAATAGATCACTTCAATACTATCATAGTGATAATTATTCTCATAATCCATAAGAGATCACAATCATAGCCTAGACCAAGTACCACCATGATGCACGCACTGTCACCGTTACACCATGGCAGGAGGAATAGATTACTTTAATCACACAGTAGAGTACACATAATGAAGAAGAGTAACATCTACTTATTCAACATGATACAAAGCTCATGATCACATAAAGATCACATCATGGGAGAGAGAGGTGAACCACATAGCTACCGGTAGAGCCCTCAGCCCCGGGGGTGAACTACTCCCTCCTCATCATAGGAGACAACAAGGTTGATGGAGATGGCGGTAAGGTCGATGGAGACGGTGGAGATGGCGATGGAGACCGATGGAGACGGCTCTGGGGGCACTTCCCTGTCCCGGCAGGGTGCAGGAACAGAGACTTCTGTCCCTCGAAATTCATCGATGGCGGCGGCCGAGCTACGAAACTGTTCTGGAAATTTCGCCGACTCTCTTAGGGTTTCCCATCCCGAGGCTTTATATAGGCGAAGGGGCGTCGTCAGGGGGCAGCGAGGGGCTCCTCACACTAGGGTGGCGCGGCCAGGGCCTGGGCCGTGCCACCTATGTGTGAGGGTGGCCTCTGGCCCCCCTCCGGCTCTCTTTTGGTCTTCGGGAAGCTTCCGGGAAAAATAAGACTTCTGGCTTTTGTTTCGTCCAATTCTGAGAATATTTCCTATGTAGCTTTTCTAAAACACAAAAACAGCAGAAAACAGGGAACTGACACTGTGGCATCTTGTCAATAGGTTAGTTTCGGAAATCGCATAAAAACGCCACGAAGCGTAACGAAACACAAGGCAAATGGTGTAAAAACAAGCATGGAGCATCAAAAATTATAGATAAGTTTGAGACGTATCAGCATCCCCAAGCTTAACTCCTGCTCGTCCTCGAGTAGGTAAGTGATAACAAAAGAATAATTTTTTAGGTGACATGCACCTACACAATCTTGATCATATAAGTAAGCATTGTGAGCTGGGATCAAAAGAACTTAAAACATGGGCATGAAAGACATAATCTTGATAGAAGAAACTTAGCAACCATGTTATAACATGAAAATGAACACAAAAAAAAGATCATGAAAATGAAACAATAAAAGTCAAACGTGTGTTCAAATCATAAGGAAAAATATACAAATGGTTTTCAGCTTGTCCTTCATGGAGAGCAAAACATAAATGCATAGGACACCTTCAAGTTTAAGAGGGCGACTAGATACAAATAATTTAAGAACAAGTGAAACCAACAATATGAATCAATCAATGAAAACTTTGGGACAATGCACATTATACTAAGAATGACAACTATACTCTCTTAATGGTGCGTAAAGATAGAAGGTGGAGACTCAACATAAAAGTAAAAGAAAGGCCCTTCGCAGAGGGAAGCGTTGATTAAACATGTGCTAGAGCTTTTCATTTGTAAAACAGAGAGATAAAAGTTGAGTTTTGAGAGGTGGTTGCTTTTGTCAACGACTAGCAATGGGGTTCTTACTATCTTCCATACAAAAATGAAGCAAGTTTTTGAGAGAGAGATTGGCACTTTGGTGCTCTTTTATAAAGCTTGGCACTCGTCCCCACCTTTTTCCTTTCACAAACCATGGCTAACCGATTCCATCGGGTGCCCACCAACATTCACATTCCATGGAGGAGTGCCTTTTTTTTTCTTTTTTTCCTTTTTTTCTTTTTGGAATAAGCAATATGGAAGATAGCAAATCTGACCACTATGTCCCCATGAGCTAAAAACAGTGGCACAAAATGAGAAGTAGTTGAAAGTTTTGAAAGGTAGCACATAAAAATTTACTTTGGAATGGCTTACAAATACCATGCATACGAATTTATAGTGGACAGAATGGCAAACTTGGTTTTTGGGAGTTGGATGCACGAGTAGAGCTCATACTCAGTACAAAATGAGGGCTAGCAAAAGACTGGGAGCGACCAACTAAGAGAGCAATAACGGCCATAATCATGCAGAGAGACAAAGCAACATTAAAAGAAGCATATGATGGCATCAAAAGTCAAAAACTAAATGATCATAGAGGCTATAGGCGACTTATTATTGTAGTCAACACGGTGTAAGCATGTGCCAAGTCAACCCAAATAAAGCATCAAAGGAGAAAACCAAATAAATGCTTCCATATAATAAAAACAACGCATGATTTTTTCAAAGGCTCATTAAACAATCTCAGTTATTTGAGACAAGTCATGCTACAGCAAAACCACTAAGCATACTATAAAAAAGACATCAAGCATGACATGAAAAAGCCTAAGCCGTAGTCTACACAAGCTCCTTCTTGTACCACTATTTTGCATAAAGCTTTTTCTCTTTTCCAACACCATTTGAAAATTTTATAAGCACCTATTTTGATGAAAACCAATAAAGACCAGAGGCAAAAATACACCTTGATGAAAAGATATTGCAAGATCTGAACAAAAATCAAGGCAAAAAATGCAAGCTAAACGCAGTAGCAGAAAAAGAGAACACTCATTGAACGATAAGAGTGAAAACTAGAGTGTTCTTGGCAAATGAAAAGCGAGTTCATCTCCTCCAAAAGAAACATGATGTGATCTAACCATTTATTGCAGCAAACTAAACTAAACTAATACTAAAAACTAAAACAACTGACGCTCCAAGAAAAACGCATAATGCATGAAGCAATAAAAATATAGTGTCTTGAAAGGTGACCTGATTTTCGCCGATGAAGAAGGGGTGCCTCGGGGGCATCCCCAAGCTTTGATGCTTGTACTTCTTGGATATTTCTTGGGGTGATGCATGGGCATCCCCAAGCTTGAGCTTTTGTCCATTCTTCAACTCATCTCATCATTCTCCAATCCCTACACTTGAAAACTTCCTTCATACAAAACTAAACACAAATCTATTAGCAACATTAGTGTAAGCATAACATATAATCAACCTCTTTTTGCTTCAGGTTTCAACCTAAAACCACCACATATAAAGCATATACTACTTTAGCAACTTCCCCAAAAGTTCCATGATCAAAAGAACTCAAAAGAAAGCGATAAAGCGGCAAACACAAATATTGGCAGAAATCTGTCAAAACAGAACAGCTGACAAAGGTCGAATTTTTGAGGGGTTTTCTATTGCTCAAATCAAAAAGTGTTCAACTAATGAAAGTTTGGATATAACCTGGGGCATATGCAAAAGAAATCGCAGGTCCAAAAGATATACAGAGAATTTTCACGAATTTTTACGGTGCAGCACCAAAAACAGTTTTAGGACAGCAACATCCCCAAGTCTTACCTCACTCAAATTAGAGGCTTCTCTTGGCACAACAACGAAATAAAAAGGATAAGGAGCGGTTATTATGGTAGTAATAACTTCCAAGAATCAAATAAAAGAAAAAGTACTAAAAATAAACAATGGGTTATCTCCCAAGAGTGCTTTTCTTTAACGCCTTTGAGCTAGGCGCAGTAATTTGCAAAGATGCTCAAGTGGGCGCCATATAAGAGCTTAAGGCAAAGGCGCCATATAGGAACTTAAAGCAATAGAGAGCATCAAAAAGCAAGTATGGAACACATTTAAATCTAAACCACTTCCTATGAAAAATAGTCTTGTAAAGAGACAAGTCATGAAAGCGCAAAGCAAAAAGCATAGGAAGGCAAAACAAGTACAACTTCAAGAATTGCAACATAAAGAGGGGAAACTCAATATTGTTGAGATCCATCAAACCATGTTTCCCCCTCTTATAATAACTTTCAGTAGCATCATGAATAGAACTAACAATATAACTATCTCATAAAGCATCCCTATCATGAGCCACATGCATAAAAGGATTAATACTCCCCACATGAACAATAGTAGTAGGAGCAGATTCAACAGAATAATTATTCTCATCACCATAATCATCAAAGAGAGGAGGCATATTGTAATCATAACTATTTTCTCCTCAAAAGTAGGTGAATTGAAAATATTATAATCATCATCATAAACTAGAGGCTTAGTATCATCACAAGATAGAGAACTACTATGTCGCAAAGCATATTCATCAAACATATCATCATAAGAAGGAACATGGATAGCACTAATGGTACAACAATTATTAACCTTAGAATTGGTACCAAAAAGATTTTCAATATCAAAAGTAGAGTGCTTTTCCCAATCATGATAACTAACATAGGTAACAGGCATAGGAACATCATCCCAATCAGAATTATCATAATCTATAGCAGGATCATAACGCTTAGGGGAAGATACCGTGTCCTCTTGCCTCTTACTCCTCTTCTTCTTCTTCTTCATACTCTTCTTACTTTCTCCTTTAGGAGGGAGAGACTTGAAGGGCATCTTCTCCACATATTCTCTAGGAGGGAAAGGCATCTTCTCAACATAATCTGGTTTGCGGACAGAAACAACAGAAGAAACTTTGGAGGATTCCTCCTCTCTATTAATAAGATAAAAACATCTATCAGTCCTGTCATAGCTTGGCAAAATATCAAGTTTTATAAGATTTTGTATGTAAGTATTTGCAAGGCAATCTTTAGCACAATAGAGACGACAACCACAAAGGGTGCTATTAATATCAACATCATTCATATCTATCAAAGCAATCTTTCTAGATATCTCATCACATGCCAAGAACAAAGTGAGCCCATCATGCTGATTGGGAGTAATCTTGTCATCACAATACAAACTTAGGGTACTAGAAGAGTAACTATTAGGGCTTGAGTATTGGAAATTAAAATGACCTATGTCATCGCAATGTTTACAAAGAAAAGGATAAAGGTCACAAACCCTTTCACCAAGCACATCTAGATCCTTGAGCCACATACTGGTTTCTTCATTTGCGTGGGTGATGCAATAATCTTCCTTGTTGTAACTCTGTTCACAAGGTCTATGTACTCCACAAAAATTAACATGCTTATAAGAAATAGGACTTTTAGAAGTTTGAGCATGTTTATTGCAATCATCAATAACAATATCACTTTCTATGCAAGTGTCCTTAAAAGGTTCATGATACACATCCCCATTTCCTTTAGGAACATTCATATGGGAAGCAAAGGCTTTAAAGCAATCAACCATAATTTGAGGATTAAGACCATATTTAGCACTAAGCTCTTGAAAAGTAACAGTTTCAGTGAAAGACTTAATGCAATCAAACTCATAATTCATACCTGATCCTTTACCTTTGTCGTTTTCCCATCCTTCAGCATTCTCTTATATACGGTCAAGAAGTTTCCACTTAGCATCTTCCTTCATATGAGTGAATGATCCAAAGCAAGAAGCATCCAAATAATCCTTATCAGGAAGAGTAAGCCGTGCATAAAAATTATCAATAACAATATTACAGGGAAGATCATGAATAGGACATTTATGCATTAGTAACTTCAATCTTCCCCAAGCTTGGGCAATGCTTTCTCCCTCATGCAGATGAAAATTATAAATGTAATTCCTATCTTTATAAACCTAACTAGAAGGATAGAATTTAGAATAAAAGAGAGTTTCAATTTCCTCCCAATCAATAGATCGGCCATCCTTCAATGTTCTATACCATTCCTCAGCTCTGCCTTTCAGCGAAAAAGAGAATAGCTTCTTCTTAACTTGGTTCATTGAAATACCTGCACACTGGAACAACTCGCATAATTCATGTATAAAAAGCAAATGGTCACCAGGATGGACAGTTCCATCTCCTAAATAGCAGTTATCCCTAACATGTTCAACAATCTTCGTAGGTATTTTAAAAGGATGAGGAGCACAAGCATCACTAGAAACATCACATATGGGAGATAAAATATCATCAGAGCAAACTTTCTCCACTAAAGCTGGGGAACTAAAAATATCATACTTAACAAAACCAGCTTCCCCAAGCTTAGACTTTTCTATAGCATTAGCATTAATGGTATTCAAAGCATTCGTACTAATAACATTGCTATGCAAAATAAGCTCCAAAGGTTTTTCAATTTTCTCTTCAAATCTAAAATCAGGAAAAAGACTAAAGAACTCTTTATTTTCCATTAAGCCTAACTAGTGAAAATAAAAACAAGAAACAAAAAGATGTAATTGTAGAATCTAAAGGAAATAACTCCGAGCACTCACACAGGAGGATGCGAGTACCTTTTACCTTACCTCCTCAGCAACGGCGCCAGAAAAGAGCTTGATGTCTACACACGCTTCTGTTCTTATAGACAGTGTTGGGCCTCCAAGTGCAGAGGTTTGTAGAACAGCAGCAAGTTTCCCTTAAGTGGATCACCCAAGGTTTATCGAACTCAGGGAGGAAGAGGTCAAAGCTATCCCTCTCAAACAACCCTGCAATTACGATACAGAAAGTCTCTTGTGTCCCCAACACACCCAATACACTTGTCAGATATATAGGTGCACTAGTTCGGCGAAGAGATAGTGAAATACAAGTGGTAGTGATGATTATAAGTAGTAACTATGATATGAAATAAGTATCGCTGCGAGCAAACATGTAACAAAACAGCAAGTAAACGGTGTGCAATGCTTGGAAACAAGGCCTAGGGATCATACTTTCACTAGTGGACACACTCCCAACAAATATAACATAATTGAACAAGTAAACAACTTCTCTTCACTATGGTACTCTGAATTACTCTCCTATTGAATAACACTAATCATTGCGTAGGGCTACGAAGCACTCCTTAAAGTTCATCAAGTACTTGACAAACACCACTCATAGAGATATCCAAATCAAATCACAACTCAAGATAATATTATTGCAACTTAGACCAAGTACTAACACGGTGCACACACTCTCAACATTACACCATGAAAGGAGGAATAGATCACTTCAATACTATCATCTTATATTTACTAATTGGAGGCACCATTGAAGCCTCCACGTTAATCCTAGAAATTAGAGAGTTTAGTCCGTCCGATTAACTAATTATTGATTTGGAACCGTTAGATGAAATGGCATACGCGCAAGTCGTCCGCTCTTAGGTCTCTCCGGCTTCGCAGTCTCAATCGTGGAACAACATAACGCGAGACGTCCAGTTCTAGGTCTCTCCGCCTTCGCCTCCTCTATCTGGCTGGAACGAGTCCAATCTGCAAGCCATGCGACTTGCATACCTGCATCCAGTTGATTCTAGCCATGACCTACTTCCGAAGTACAAGGTGAATAAGGAGACGCTTCCCTGCCTTGGAGTTTGTTCCCGCACAAAAATCCGCCGTAACGTAACCATTAGCACTGACCTGTGGTAAGCCAGGTGCGCTGCTATTTTTGATGTAAAATCAATGTATCATTCTCCCTGCTGTGTATCAGCACTTCAGCAGGCACTATTCATTTATTTGGAATTCTATCTATACCTAGGGTAACAGCGTTATAGATGCTGAGTTGCATGATCCAATTGCTGTTGTGCAAAGGTATGCTTGCTCCGCTGATTACACACAGATATTTTATCTCATTCTGGTTGTACATAGGATATAGTGATCACCAATTTTATGTCGTTCTGAACTCCTGACAGGATATACACATCTAGCCTGCAACATGTATGATCTAAGTTGTGTGAGAGGCACGTGCAGAAGGGTACATTTTATACTAATCAACCTTACACTATGAATTGCCGGTGTGCTCATTGAGTACAACATTTTTCATTTAGTAGAATTTATGTATCAATAATATACAAGTATATATCAAATAAACAACTTTTTATGGTGCCTTATTTGCGACACTAAAGTTTATTTGCTCCTTCTGTCTCAAAGAAATTAAGGTACCGGAAAGGCAAGCTAGAAGAGGAATGAATAAAAAAAAATATAGTAAGTACCAGTTCAACCTAATACTTGATCCGTTAACCTTTTTTATTTAGTAGTACTAGCGAGCTAGATAGATTCTTTATATAACTTTATCAGTTCATGAAGGTAACAACTGCAACGAACACACCAGTATGCTGGTATATAAGGATGTTTAAGTTGACTAATTCGCTATGGCGTTATGACGATGGATTATAGACTAAGAAAATTTCCTCTTTTTGTTATTATGTGGCTTGCTTAATATTATCGATCTGAGCACTCTTCACACAAGGTTAACTCATCACACATAGCCAAACAGTAGCAACTAATCTAGCATCACTAGAAACAATGGTTGGAAAGTGCTCAATAATGATCATGCCATGGTGAATTTGAAAATAATTTCAAATTAGGGAGCAAAGGTTTTGTAAATATTTCCAAAAACAAATGGAGACATAAACATCTCCTTTATCTAGTTTTCCTCAAGGTGTTTGAAATCCTTTTATAAATGTCAATAAAATATATGTTTGTAAAATAGTGGGATCACGCCACTTTGTATGTCCCTATGGTTTTAATACTTAGTTTTGGTAAAAACTTTGTTTCAAAGATAAATCTTGGCTCTTGTTTTGGAAAAATAAAATAATTTTAAAAAAGAGGTTGCCAAGATAATGGTTTTGGAAAATAGCTAGAAGCATAAATAATGGCATGATTACAAGGGCACAAGGATTGTGTTGGTTCACAATCTTGTTCAACAAGAACTCAAATAGACATGTGTAATACAGCAACTACGACAAACAGGCAAGAAACACTATTCCAGAGGTTATCTCAAAAAGTTTTTGTCGGCCCTCATTTTTGCCTCACTAAACACTACTTAAACTTGGTTACAAAAGTTGGGGTGTTACAAAAATAGTACACAAGCACCATCGTCACTCGATCATAGATCTTAGGTTTTCACCCTGAAGAAAGTCCCCGCTCACAAAACAATGCCTTCAGCAAGGCCATTGTGAGACACAACCAATTAAGGCCAGACCTTGGATTTTCACCTTGTAAAGCACTATCTATAGCCTTAGACCAAAGAGTCCTTTGGCAATGCAAGTTTTCTTAAACATTTCTTCAAAATGTTGCTTTTATTTCGAAAAACTATGTCTGTCAGCTGATAACCCCCAAGTACAGCGGATTGATGTAACATCTCTTAGTGTGGAAGTATTGGGCATTGAACCGTGGAGCAAGAAGGTAGAGCAACATGTTCTCTCAAACTACAGTGTCACAATTCTAGTTATATATGCACTGCACAAAACAAAGAAACACATGAGATTGATTTGGTGAATGTAAGCAACAAAACAATAAATCAAGGAAAATAAAAGATGTCCCAATCCTCAACAAAGGAGATGATAGGATTAAGGTTGCTCTTGTGGAAACAAAGGACCTCCGGGTTCATGAGTTCTCTTTATCTCCTTCTATCCTCCTCTCTCTCCCTCAACAGTGGTAATCATAGATAAACATGCACACACAATTGTCATGCTATTATGGTAACTTTCATATGGGCAATACATCCGAAGACATGATGTTGAGAACAATGTACCTTAAAGGATGAGCTGACATTGTTGTCACTTGGCCCCAAGTACACATTCCCCTCACTCGGATACATCCAGAATCACCACACACATCTACATACATCATGCTTCTTTATATAAAAATACAAACAAAAACATCCATGCAGACTATTATTTTGGCCATGGACTGTGAGGCAAAGAGCCCCACATCAAATTTATTTCAAATAAAATAGTATATACAAAACTACCCAAGAGGCGAGCAAAGGAAAACAGAAAAAATATTTACATATGTATATGGAACAATCCAAAGGCTAAGGTAGAGATTTAATCCAATCCGGTAACGCCTCCTTGTTCTTGCTCTTGATTCTAATTGCAAGAGAGAGATGTCATGAATGAACTTAGCTTTCCACTTAGCAAAAGATGGCTTTTCATGTCTGAATATCTTTCCATTTCTAACTAGCCATATATTCCAACAGGTGGTGATCAGAACTTCCATGAAGAATGGATTATTGAAGCTACGTCTTGCTATGGCAACCACTATTTGCATATCATCACTGGACGACCAGTTGATTTGTAAATAATTACAAATTATTTTACTGATGTTGCACTCAAAAAACAGATGAACACGGTCCTCATAGTATTTACCAGGGCAAAGTTCACAGTGCGTGTCATCTATAACTTTCCAATGTCTACGCTGAATCATATCGCGAGTATTAATACGATCACGCAACACTAGCCATGCAAAAACTTTCATCTTCAAAGTGCAACATGAGTTCAAAAGTCACTTGAAAACACTGGGCACCTGAATGTGCTTGTGAATATGGGCATAGAAGTTCGCAGATGAGTACTTATCTCCTCAAACATAAGACCATGCATCGCATTGATCAGACAGTGGGTTTTCTTCCATTATTGACTGCAACTCCTCCAATTCATGAAAGGCTTGAATAGAAAGAGGTCTGTAAAACAGCTTAGACAGATCATTAGATGCATACACATCAGCAACCGATATATTTTCATCCAATGCAAAAGAGAACAGCCTTGGGAATCTACACATAATGGGCATGCTTGAATTATTGATAGCCTAGTTATCAGACCAGAACAAAAAAGTATTGCCTCTCCCAACCTGCAAACTATTTGTGCATATATGCAACTCTCTCATCTACCTACACTTGGTGTTGTCCACACCTCGTGATGTGGGGAAACGAGGTATTAGACATAACAATCTAATCAAAGAAATGAACTTCATGATGTGAATCTAAAGTACAACAAGCTATGAAGGTTCCAACACAATGGTAAATGCATAACAAGATTCATCTCATACCACAATAGGTGAAGAAGTTACATCGGTATCCATAATCATGTAGGCAACTCATATGGATCTAAAAAAAGAAGTACATGGAGAGATATCGATAGAAGATACTACCACAAACCCCCAAGTCTAGGAGTGGACTACTCCCCTCTCATGATGGAGACTGCTGGGGAGGTGTTCGTGAAGGAGGAGAGGCGACCAGAGGCGATTCTGATGGTGGTTCCCCCTCCAATCTTCCTCAGGCGGCGGCCTACAACCTCTCTATTTATGTGTTTTCGATCTCCGTCTCCATCTGTCGTGAAATAAAATCTTAGGGGCATATATAGGCATTTTTAGGTGAAGACAGTTCCGTAGAGGCGAAGTTCACGACGTTTGGCCCCATGAGGCCAAAGATAGGTTGTACCATGAGGGCAGCATGTGGGCCTGCATGGTCCCCTCTCTTTTGGTGCTCGTGGTGTTCCTCATTGACTTCTTCTTATCACAGTCTTCTATTTCTTGAAAAAATGATATGGCAAAAATATTGGGTCCGTTTGATGTCCGGAAGGTCTAAAAAATCCACAAAACAGGGTTTCCTGCTCTGGATAGTTAAATACAAATAAATGGGGCTATGTGGAATATTCCCAAAATCAATATAAAACATGTGGGAAACATCATATAGCATGTGAATATCAATAAATATGACCTAATAAACTACAAAGATCATGGATGCATTTCACATGCATAATTAGCCTTCATAGGTGGATTAGAGTTTAGGTGGAGCTCCTTTCGTTCCTTCTTGGAACAAGGAGTAGCAAGCCACATTTCATAAGCTTTGCAGAGGTGGTTACTTTACCCATAAGAGATCAAAACCTTGCTGCACAAACAAGCAATCTTTCTCGTCCACACTTCCTTTGTATAGGGCCCAGTCGATGATCCAAACCAATCACTGCCCTTCTCCACAAGCCTGCATACCCACCATTTTGTGAAGGCTCAAATTGCTTCTTGCTGCATACCCAATGACACCTCACCAAAGCACGTTCTCCATAATACATCACAGATCACATGTACCGTGGGACTATTGGGGTCCCACCCACATGTTGCCCTCACAAGGTATTACTGCAGCTTGGTATGGTACATTTGTTGATATGCAAAAGAAAGAAAATCCAGCTGACATTCCAGTCCCATTCCAAATCCTATGGTTAACTGTTACGATAGAAGAATCACTGGTGACATTCGTTATTAATCCTACATGTTACTTTCCCACTTGCAGTGGAACATCCACCAACTAAATATATCATACCATGGTTCCATTGCCCACCATCCTAGATAAACAAGCCCTACCAGGCTAAGAACCAATACTTCATATTAATTATGAAAACATAAATTTGCTTTTAAATGCAGTGATGATACGACATAGATAGCATTTTTCAAGTAATTTGATAAAGTACTTCAATGACATGATCAGGTGATGAACTTTCCTTTTTAGAATACAAGATTATGCAATCAATAACTTTCATATGTTGAAACTCAAATTCTAAAATAGAATAATTGTTTAGTGAGGATGATGTTTTAAATATTGTCAACATGCTATTATGCATAATATATCCTATGCATTGTTCTAGTGTAACATAACCCGAATGATTTATTATTGTTGAGTTATGATGACTTTTTTGTGATGTGTTGCACTTTTAGAATTATTCACACAAATGGTTATTAAGGGTTTTGTAACACCCCAATCTTATAACCTTGATTAAGTAGAGTTTAGTAAGGCAAAAATGAGGGCCAACAAAAACTTTTTGTGCTAAACTAAATTTAAAGAAGTCTCTTGCATGCTTGCTTTGATTGTTGTGTTAATCTTGCTTGTGTGAGTTGTTTTGTTGAACAAGATTGTGAACCAACATGATCCTTGTGCCCTTGTTATCAGGCCATTATTTATGCTTCTAGCCATTTTCCAATACCATTATCTTGGCAATCTCTCTTTTTACAAATTATTTTATTTGAAAACACAGTTCTACCAAAACTAAGTATTTATGAAACTATAGGGACATACAAAGTGGTGTGATCCCACTATTTTACAAAATTATATTTTATTGACATTTTTAAAAGAATTTCAAACACCTTTGAGAAAACTTGAATAAGAAGATGTCTGTCACTCCAATATTTTCTCGAAAAACTTACAAAATCCTTACTCCCTATTTTGGAACTTATTTCAAAACTTTCCCATGGCATGATCATTATTGATCACTTGATCAACTATTTCTTCTAAGGATTCTTGACTAGTTGCTAATGTTTGACTTTATGTGATGAGTTTGATTGTGTTGACTTTGTTTGATCTCTACTTGTATGAATGTTTGTTTTGATTAAAGACTTCCCTCTAAGTAATTAATGTTTCTTGTGAAACCTTATTAATGTTTGATAGTATCTAAGTGAAGCCAAGTAACATTGAAAAGGCAAATTATAATGCAAAATCATCCAAACTCCAAGTTTGACCCTATCTTCACTTCTATTATCATATTCAATCTTCAGAGATTTTTCTTAACCTCATACCTTCTATTCATGGCAATGCACCTTCTTAGATATATTCCCTGCCATATAATCTTTCATTCTCTCCATTACAACCTGGTCATTTGGGACCATCTACTAATTGTTTTAATCTTTTTTCTCACGCTAATCAAATTGGTGACCATTTGACTCTTATCAGATACACTTTTGCTCCACAGTTAAATTTCGAAATAATTTAGTGGAGACCATATTATGCCCTAATTATCCTCTTCTTGACCTACTCTAACCATCCATGCCTTTGCTAGTATATTTTGGAACCTTGCCCTAATTAATGTGAGGTAGTTTTGAGCTCTAATCAAAATTAGTTTCAACCGTTTTTTTATTCTCCATAAACATCTAGATCACTCTCAACTCACATCATCAAATTTCTCTATAATTCCAACTCTTCCTATACCACATTGGAAATGCTATTCATGCTTATTATCACCCCTTCTTCATCAAAATAATTCGTATAATTTTTTTTGACTGTAAGACTGTAGGGCAAGATCCCCACAACAATTTATTTAAAATATAAAAGGGAGTCCAGTGAAGCTGTACAAAGAGAGAGCAGGAGAGAAAAACCTACCTATGTACAACACTAAGGGAGTGAGCTGATCCACCTAGTGAAGCTATCCAAATATCTAGCTTTGATCCTATACTTGAGAAGATTAATGTCATGTATAAAATTACATCTCCACTTTGTAAAAGTTGGAGTTTCATTCCTAAAAATATGTGCATTGCGAATCAGCCATATATGCCAACATGCTATAATAACCACCTCCATAAAGAAAGGCTTGGCAAAGGATCTTTGAGCCAAATCCATGATAGTTTGTAGATCATCACCCGAATCCCATGATATCTGCAAATAATTCCAAATGCGCTGACTGAAATTACACTCAAAGAAGAGATGCACTCGATCTTCATGCACATGCAGCGGGCACAAAACACAGGTTGTCTCATCAGTGACTCTCCAATGCCTTCTCTGAAGCAAGTCCCTTGTGTTAAGCCTATTTTTGAGAATCAGCCAAGCAAAAACTTAGTTGTCATGCGACAACATGATTTCCAGACCCAATGGTAAGCCTTAGGCACAGTAATATGCGAGTGGATATGAGCATAAAACTTGGAAGCCTTCTCTTGGAGCCCCAAGTATATGACCACTCATCTTCTGGTCAGAAACTGTGTGTTCCACCATCAGCCTTTGTACTAGATTTAATTCCTCAAATGCAGCAGTGGAGAGAGAAAGATAAAACATGGTGGAAATATCTTGCACCCCATGAACCTGGGCAGCAGATAGTTGGTCATCAAGAACAAAAGAGTATAGCCTTGGGAATCTATCCTTCAAAGGAATGGAAGAGCCATCCACATTCCAATTATCCAGCTAGAAAAGAAAAGTATCACCAGCACCCATCAAAATTGAAGAAACTCCTCTGAAATTATCAACTTGCTTGAGTACATCACGCCACCAAAAGGAACCCTTCAAATTCTCAGCATGAGGGACTGAACCCACATAATATTCATACCATAGCAAGTGCACCTAGGGTAGATCAAATTTATTATAGAATTTATCCAGAAACTTTATGAGTAAAGCTGCATTATGCTTCTGAAAGTCCACCACCCCAAGCCACCACATTTCTTGGGCAAGCAAACCAAGTCCCAAGCAGCTAGAGACTATTTTGGCTCCCCAGAAAAGTCTCTCCACATTGACGTATGATTCTATCAAATTGCTTAGTAAGCCCAGGGGAAGGCTCAAAGTGCAAAGAAAATGCAAGGGCATGGAGGCCAGAGCAGAGTTAATTAATTGCAATCTAGCACCTTGAGGCAAAAAAGAAGAGCTAGAAGAAAGCTTTCTCTCCAATCTAGTGACCAAAGGCAGCAAATCATTGATCACAGGCTTGGTATTACCCAAAGGCAAGCCCAAGTAAGTGAAAGGCATGGTGCCCACTTTGCAACCAAATTCAGCAGCCAATAAAGGAGCAGTCTCTGGGGGAACATTGATTGGTATTAGCTGAGACTTGCCATAATTGATTTTTAAACCTGTAGACAAGGAATACTTTTCCAGAGCCTCCTTGAGAGCACATAATTGTGTCAAATCAGCAGGCATGATGAGCAATGTATCATCCGCATATTTGATAGGGATTTCTATTTTCGTGCCCCTGGGTCGTTAGTTGTACTCAGTTTTCCCCAGCCGCTTAACTTTTCCTCAGTTTTCCCCTCGCTCTAGTTTGAAACCCCTCGCAGACGCTCGGACGGAGGGTTGCCATTTAGTTGACCATTCTGTGCTGACGTGTGGGGCCGCGTCCTGTGGGGCCGCGTCGCGTGGGGCTGGTAGAATGGGACCGCATGGGACAGGACGAGACCGCGTTTGGTTGTACGTGAGAGCTTGGTTTTGTCTCTCTCGGCCCAAATTGGCATTTTTTAGAGCGCCTTTTTCCCCTCTCTCTCTCTGTAACAGTTCTCTTTCTTTTCACCAAATTAGTATCAAATCTAGAGAAGCTTCTATTTCTGTCTTTCTTTAATGATTGTTGCCTTTTGGCCCTTATTTTTTGCCCAGTATGTTAACAAATCTAGTAGCAAATCTAGAAGCTAGTAGAGGATAAATTCACAGCAGTATAATAAATCGACAAAATATAGGATAAGCTGCATACAGCAGCCAACATAGTATATATCTCTACTAATAATATTGCAATCGGACTGGTCCGTGTCCGTAAAATACGCTTTCGTCCAACTAAAAGTACGTTTTCGTCCGCATTGCATCCCGTCTTTCGTCCGCACCCGCGCGAGCCACGCGCAAAGACTCGTACATAATACAATCACGATAAGTGCACGCCCCGCTCGTTAGTTTTGTTACCGAATCAAAATCGAACCATCGACACGTAGCTAACGCCGCCACCGATCGGAACCTCGCGAGACCTTGAGAGGACCGATTCTTCTGGAGTCTGGACCAAAGCCACCTCGCTGCAGGCAGCGTCTTAACGCCTCCCGGCCGACTGCGAAGTAAACAGCAGATCCATGTCGCCAGGCTTCGAGGAATAGCGAGCAGCTCTGCGTCGTCAGGGCAGTGGGCAACAGTGAGGATCAGCCTAGCTCCCTGATAATTCGGACGCAGGAACGCTGCTCTATGCACAGCAACTCTACAACAACTCAATACGCATCTAGATCTCAGGTGAGCTTGTGAAACCGGATTATATTTGTTAAAAAACCCTGAATATTCCATCAGAATACTATACAATATTTCCCTGCTCCTCTGTTGCTTCGGCCACCAAAACCTGAAAGCACTAATTCGTTTTCTTTGTTTTACGAACCAGAACCACTGTGCAGACGGTTAAAAGGTTGTTTATCATTTACGTGTAACATCTGCATATAAGATGTCACGTGATACAGAATATGGGCCTAATAAGGAGAAACGAGGTCTGTACTTTTTAACAACATGTGCGCTTCCTGGAGGCAATACCCTGACAACATTCAAACCAGGAGAGCATGTGGAAACATCAAATGGTATCACCCTTTCACAGAACATTTTTTCAT
Organism: Dactylis glomerata; assembly: GCA_007115705.1. NCBI lineage: Eukaryota > Viridiplantae > Streptophyta > Magnoliopsida > Poales > Poaceae > Dactylis > Dactylis glomerata. Next base: position 2,525,316 of record QXEO01000492.1, read on the forward strand.
TGGTTGTTATGTCTAACCCCTGAGTATATTGCTTCAGATATGGGGTTTGGGTTTAACAATTTACACATTCACCGCGCTGAAAGCCCTAGAATACTTCAAGGAGCACGAAGTGGTGTTGAACATATGACTTCGAATGCAACCGTTGCACAGTACAAAAATCAACAAAGGCGGGACCGTGATAAAGCGCGGCGAGATAGACTAACACCAGAGCAGAGAGAGGAAATGAATGCACACTGAAGAGCAGCTAGGCAAAATAAAAGTAATAAAGAGAGAAATGCAAGCCAAAGGGCAGCTAGAAAAAATCTAACACCCAAGAAGAGGCAAAAGATAAATGCCCTCGGAAGGGCAGCCAATAAGAATAAGCCGGATGAGGAATGACAACAGACAAATTCCTGCCGAAGAGTACGTAGGCAAAGCATACCACCTGAGGTGAGGCAGGAGCTGCGAGCTCAACGCAACGCAGACATTGCAATGCCTCGCCCAGATGCTTGTCTCTTATGAATCAGTGTGCTATGTTAGGTTTCATATGTCCAATATATATCTATATTTGTTAAGCATGTGTTGTAGGATTAGATCCTTTATCATCTCTGACAACACCAAGGGTATTTATGGGGATGTGGTAACATGTCGGCAACAAAAAGCAAGAGTTTGGCCATTTGGCAATTTTGTAATCAAATGCTTGTCCTTGTCCTTCAAGATAAACAATATGCATGTTATTACTCAAGGTTTAATGTTATTATGATTGGTAAAACAGAATACAGATTATGTTGATAAATATTTTAATTCTCCTTTTTAGTGTAGCGTCATCATCAAGCTCATAACTTTGGTACATGAATTAGATTTGGGATTTGCCGCTCTCCTGCTCGATGGATAGGTTTTAGATGATTGGTAGGGGTGCATATGGATACTTTTGCCGGTAGAAGAATAGACTAGCTAGCAAATTTACATATAGCAATAAAGTTTTTATTATGAAAATTAAGTAAAGCTAATAAATAAAATTTCAAGATCCGTGGCAACGCACGGGCACTCAGCTAGTAGCAAGAGAGCATCGGGATAGGGAAGCTAATCCATTGCGTTTGTACGACGCTGAATCTAAAAGGAATAGGGAGCAATGTCCTGCTGCCACCGCCTAGCACTGCCTGTCAGGCTGCACAGCTACGTCGCCGTGGCCCACGGCAACATCCTGCAGCCACTCCAATGCAGGAGCTTGAGATTTTTTTACAAATGTAACCCTCTGTCGAATGTAATTATCAAAAATGACCCCCTCTAAAAGTTATTGACAAAACTGGCCTGGCGGGAAGTGGAGAAAGTGACACGTGTCACTTCCCGCCAACTCAGATGGCGGAAAGTACTTCCCGCCAACTCAGGTGGCGGGAAGTCTCTTGCATCGACACGTGGCAAAATCACAACCATAGCCGGCTCAGCGGCAAGCGACTTCCCGCCAGCTAGGTTGGCGGAAGGTTACTTCCCGTCACCTGGATTGGCGGAAGGACACGTGTCGCTTTCTCCACTTCCCGCCAGGCCAGTTTTGTCAATAACTTTTAGAGGGGATCATTTTTTATAATTACATTCGGCAGAAGGTTACATTTGTAAAAAAATCGGAGCTTGAGCCATGTCTATATAATTTGTGCTAATCCAGATACGATAGCTAGGTCCCCTATGACCCCGCACTCGCCCTGCTCGTGGAGCGCGCATATGATGCGTACATTGACCCGTAGTTCGATTACTTGATCGCCAATGGCGTTTGCTGTTGACTGCTGCTACGATACGCCATCGAAGGAAGAAATAGGGGACGCGGAGAAGAAGCTATCGGAACAGAGTCAGTCACAGAGAAAAACTAAAGCAACACGGAGACACAGCAGCCGGTGGTTGTCCTTGTGGGCCAAGGATATGCTACTAACAGCAGGTTGCCGGCGGCGGCGGCGAGGTTGAGCAGGGAGTAAGGGATTATGGACATACGCTGGCTCTCCTCTACCGTGAATTGCTCTGATAAGTGAATCTGCAGCCAAAGTCAGATGTGCAGCTGCATAGCACGCGGCAGCGGGGTGTGGGTATGGCAACGCAAGCGAATCGATCACAACGAATCGATTGCGACGGAGTTGAAACCCGTGTCGCCACCGCCACCGCTCTGAAATGCCAATCCCTTGCTCTCATGGGGCAGCTCCTTGCCCGTCTGACGATGTCGCAAGCTGACCAGTCCCTACCGCTGACGACGACGTAGCTGGATGGTGCCATCGCGGCGCTCCGGGACAAAACAGCAGCACAGACTGCAAAACTGCATGCAGTAGCACCGACTAGCACGTTTGAATCGCCGCTCGCCAGGGTTTTTTCGCCGCTCGCCGGACTTGCCGTCAAGCCGAAGTGGCCGTCTTCGAAGTCTCGGTCACGTCCGAGTCACCGCTCGCAACTCACCCGCATAGGCTACGCGGCCTTGGTTGTGTCTCGCTGACGGGAACCGTCGCCGGCGTCGTTGGAGGCCGTCCACATCCAGCTGTATGGAACGCTACAACATTTCTCTGCTTCACAGGCTAGAGGATTCAGGGATCGATTGGAATGCTATGTTTTCCTGGAAGGATTGATCAATCGGTTCTGTTGTCTGGTCATTGCGTGCATGCTGTAACTAAATCCAAAGAACAAAGTTACCCAGCGTGAAAAAAACTGCTGCCAATGCAGGGACAAGACAGCTGGACAGTTATGGTACACAGTATCGCCACAGCAAACCTAGATGTGCTTTGGCCTTTTAAGCTTTCATCATTGGAACGCTCAAAAAAAGAACTGGCCGGGAGCCCTCCACAATGTCAATACGAGGCTAGAACCATACATGCTATTCCTTCAGTTACATCTGTTTAGATTTGGAGTCTTTTTTTTCCAATATAAGCATATCAATAATGATTCAAATTGGTATACGAAAGAATGATCAATTTTTTTACCCATAATTTTTTCGTCCAATCAAAGTACGTTTTCGTCAGATCTCACCTCCGCGTGCACCACCGCCGGCTCCCATCGCGTCCGACTCCAATCGCGTCCATGCACCGCTAGCTGATCATGTGTCGACTACCAAGAAATCAGACAGAGGCCGACAGTGCGCGCTGATCCTCGTGGCCGCCACACAGCCTCGGCGTAGTCCCCTGCCTCCGGCGCTCGTGCATACCGGCATGCACGCGCCGCTGGCTCCCTGCATCGCATCCGATCGACTCCAATCGTGTCTGCGCGCCGCTTGCTGATCATGTGTCGACTACCAAGAAATCTGACAAAGGCCGACGGTGCGCGCTGCTCCTCACGGCCGCCACGCAGCCTCCGGCACTCGTGCATACTGGCAAATGGCTGTCAGCGACGTTCGGTGCTAGCTGGGAACGGATAGGCGCAGCCGGCGTGGAGCGCTAGCAGCGGAGGTAGGCTGAGGCCGGCGGCAG